>OZ020268.1:20292970-21690193 GCA_963971225.1 Melieria omissa
GCCGCATTGCATACTTTTAGGGGACATGGTCATTTTATGGGAATTATTGCAGAGACGGTTTGAGGCAATGCTGAAATGTTCGAGAACGAGTTGCGCTCCGGGCAAGCAAGTATCAAGCGCAGCCAAGTATGGCGCCTTGAGTTAGTTTGGTCTTCCCAAGCAACATTTTAACACAAATAAGGAAAGTGTAGTGAAAGTAAAGTGGCTACTGAGTTAGTGAAGTGAAAGTTAAGTGACTTTGGGAAATTGTCAATAAAGTATTGAACTGCGCTTAAGAATTTCAGTGTGTTTTATGTTGGCACAAACGAGCGATACGAACTACGACCACTTTGGCCTGCATTTCATTTTGGTAACAATACAAATTACAAGTTTCACAATTCTGAACATGCTCTGACAAACCATTTTCCCTGCAGTAGCTTAAGGGTTAAGGCAGCGGAATCATTTGCTGTCACTTCTTAGCTGCATTTCTAGTGAAATGTTTACTAAATTCATTTAAATATCTCAACTTTCTCGATAGTTATTACGTGTACCAGCTGATGCGAATAGAGAGACAGAACGCTGCTGCTGGTGATGCTTATCACACATATATATGTATGTATGTAAGAACACATGTGGTTTTCCATAGTGGCAACGTCTCCTCCTGGATTTAATTAACCTAATAAAAACTTTCATAAACTTTGCACAACTTTTCCAACAGCAACGAAATAAAATTAGTAAATATGACAGCATGAGCGTGTTGCAGGGTTGATATGCTTACACTGCTTACACCAACACATAAACACATACATACTACACATGAGCGCTTTGGGAGCCTATTGTGAAGAGCACTGGGCTCACATCCCAGAGGTCGTGAGTTCATTTCCTAGCTAGCTTCGTCCGCCACTCTCCCAAATGACCAATTTTTCCTTCTTCATAATTGTTTCCCATCTCTCTAGAATAAGGCATTTATATCCTTAATTTTTTTTAAAGCTCCTTATATTCCCACTTCAGTAGAATATTTACATATCCTGCTCCACTACTTGTAGTTTCAGTTCATACTAATAGAAATATTTCTCAGCGCATACATCATCCAAAATAAACTCATCAAAGACACCAACCTCTGCGTTGAACACCTTCTTCATAGCAGCCACGCGCACACAGAGGGAACCCGACCTAATTCAGTTAAATTGACTTGGCAGACTGAGACATAACCACAATTTTGGATTCAGTCTAAGGACATAACAAAGTTCTCAAGGAAAGTTCGACAGATTCATTAATTTACACTGTGCATTCCATTGCAATGTCATGAAGTTACAATCAAATCAATTTTAAGTGGTACAACGTTCACCAGGTCAATGTTGCGTGATTTTGCTTTGTTCCTGACGAAAATATTCAATTAATATTGTGTCATAACAAATTTGTGCTGTTTCTGTTTCGCTTCGTTTCGTTTCGCTTTGCTTTGGTGTTGGCTTAGTGTCCTTTTTGGTGTCCATTTGCTATATGCGGCACTGCATGCATTTGACATATACTCACACACACACACACATACACACACACTCATATATGCAACCTACTGTCAGAATGTTGTAAAGAACAATCGACAAAAATTGAAGCGAACAAAATTAAATATTTGTTGTTGCTACTTTGATGCTATGCTATGCCACTTGTAATGGCACAGATGGCTTACGACCAGACTGAGTTATTTAATTTCATTTTGCACAACGACATGTCAATAGCAAATGCCCGGCTTGTCTGTGCCAGATATTGAAAAGTTTTATTATAAATTGTTCAAGTTTGAAAACCTTTAGCTACACAATTGAACTTGAAGGCGTATTTGATGTGTGGGACTTTTAAGTTAACTTGGGATTAATTCAACCATGGGATTTCGGGCATCTTTTTTAAAGAGATTTGGAAACATGAGAGAACTAATCAATAAATAGCACCAACATTGTTGGGATTTTAGTCCCCAACTTATGAAAATTGTGTAATTTTGACTATTTCTAGAGTTTCTTTAACTTGTTGCGCTATTTAAGGAACGTTTGGTGCAGATTCGAAATGGTAAGAGAACTGGCCAGAAAATAGGACCAAAATCATTGGTATTTTAGTCTCTAACTAGTTTGATAGAGTTTTAAAAGGTTAGGTAGATTTCGATTATTCGGGTTTTGTCACTTTTCTCCGAATTGTTACAAGCCTTAAAAAGTTAAGAAAATGTCGATTATTCTAAGTTATCTCCAACTTTTGGCACTATTTCGGAATCGTTTGGTGCAGATTCAAAATGGTAATAGAACTGGCCCGTAAATAGGACCAAAATTATTAGAATTTTAGTCTCTAACTACTTTTATAGAGTTTTGAAAAATTTGGATAAAGTCTTCGGTTATTCTAACTTGTCTCCGAATTATTTCAGTATTTCGGGAACGTTTGGTGCAGATTCGGAATAGTAAGAGAAATTACCCGTAAATAAGACCAAAATCATTAGTATTTTAGTCTCCAACTACTTCTATAGAGTTTTCAAAAATTTGGGGAATTTCGGTTATTCGGTTCTTCTAACTTTTCTCTGAATTGTTGCAGTGTTTCGGAAACGTTTGGTGCAGATTAGGAATGATGATGGAGCTGGGCAGTAAATAGGATCAAAATTATTGGAGTTTTAGTCTCTAACTACTTTTATAGAGTTTTGAAAAACTAGGAAACAGTCGGTTATTCGGTTATTATAACTTTTCTCCGAATTTTTGCAGTATTTCGGAAACGTTTCGTGCAGATTCGGAATGGTGATAAAACTGGCCAGTAAATAGAGCCGCAATCATTAGAATTTTAGTCGCTAATTACTTTAATAGAGCTTTGAAAAGTAAAGAATATTTCATTTATACGATTATTTTAAGTTTTTCCAACTCCCCAATGAACTAAATTAGGACCAAAATCATTGGCTTTTAGGCACCAATTACTTTTCTAGAGCATTGGAATGTAAGGAACGAGTCGGGGCTTCGGTTGTTCTAACTTTTCTTCAACTTGTTGCGCTATTAGGGAATTTTTGACATTTTGCAGATTTAAGAAAATCTTCCTTGCTTTATCTTTTATTTCAACAGTAAACCTACACAACCAAATGGACACAATTGCGCATTCAATTAACTTTGTGTTTGCAAACACACAAACAAAATTTATGTGGGATCAGTTAATTAAATTACAAGTGTCATTTAAATACATCAAAAATAGCATAGCACATGACATATTAACGAAAAATTTCGAAAAAATATAGCACATAAAAATTGTATAAAAAGTTTCAAGTCATCATTAAACAAATTGTTGCCATAAAAAACACTTAAAGTAATAAAGTGCAAAAATATTTATTCGAGGAATTAAATTAATGTTTGTATGAAGTGCCACAATGACATGAACAATTTTACGCTGAATTTAATGAGCTACATTCATTCTAACCGCAAAAATCACAGCAAAAAAACTAAAACTAAACAATAACAACAAATCTCAAACAATTTATAACAGTATATGGGATGGGCAATTCCCATTTATTTAAAAATCAAATTACAATTAAATTAACACAAAAAATAGAAAGAAAGTAACGGTGCGCTTGCTGCGCAATTGACGCGTGTCGATCGAATGATCCCAGTCCCGTTCACGTTTGAACGCGTCCTCGTGAGTCGGCGTGCGTACGGCAACGAACGAATGGTGTGCACACACGAATGCGTGAACGAGCGTGTGCACGCGAATGCGTGAACGTTCGTTGCGATGTTGCGTCGGCGTGCGTGCGGCAGCGAGCGAATGGTGTGCACACACGAATGTGTGAACGAGCGTGCGCACGCGAATGCGTGAACGTTCGTCGCGATGTTAGTCCCATCCCCCACAGTGCTCCCCCCAGACTTCACGTCGTGAAACGGACGGGAAGTTTGATGTGGCGACCAGAACGAGCCGTTGTCGTTGACGCTGCCTGCGTGGACAGCGATGGTGCCAATGGCTGCCGAGTTGTGGTGGATGGTTCGTCGGCGTGCGGAGTCTCGATGTATGCCGGTTTAAGCCGATCGATCGAGATGTTCGACTGGTGGCGTCCCATCTGAATTGTAAAAAATTTTCCGTGTCTAGAGACGACTTGGAACGGGCCGTCGTACGGTGGTTGCAATGCTGGACGCAGCTGGTCGTTCCGAACAAACACGTGCGTTGCCTCGTCAAGGTTCTTGAAGATAAACGGTTTTGATTTGTCGTGGTTTGCTGTTTGCGTGGGTCGGATCTCGTGCATCGCTTCTGTTAACTGCTTGACAAATTCCGATTGCGGTTGAGGTATCCTGCTGTCGTTGAAGAACTCTCCTGGAAGCCGCAATGTAGTACCATAAACGAGTTGAGCTGCCGATGTTTCGATGTCCGATTTGAATGCTGAGCGTAACCCCAGTAGAATGATTGGCAAACGATTTGGCCAGTCGTACTGGCCGTGGCACATGATTGCTGCTTTGAGTGTGCGATGCCACCGCTCGATGAGTCCGTTGGCCTGCGGGTGATATGCCGTGGTGCGAAGATGGTTGATACCCAGCGTGCAAGACAATTCTCGGAAAAGATGTGACTGGAATTGTCTGCCCTGGTCGGTCGTGATGCGAGCTGGAATGCCGAAACGTGAAATCCAAACGTTCACGAGCTCTCGGGCCACGGTCTCCGCTGATATGTCTTTGAGTGGAACGGCTTCTGGCCATCGAGTGTATCGATCAATGATGGTCAGACAGTATCGATATTCGTTTGACAGCGGCAACGGGCCGATGAGATCGATGTTAATATGCTCGAACCTTTGTGATGGAAGCGAAAATGTTTGGAGAGGCGCGTGTACGTGTCGGCTAATCTTAGATTTTTGGCAATTGATGCATTTGCGTACGACGTCGGCAATTTCTTTGCCCATTTCTGGCCAAACGAAACGAGATTTGATGAGGTCAGTCGTCGCTCGTACTCCACCGTGCGAGATGCTGTGCAATTTGGTGATGATCGCCCCCCGGTGGGAACGAGGAATGAATGGGCGTGCCTTATTAGTCGAAACATCACAATAAATTGCAGCTGTCGAGTTAGGTATGTCGATTTGTTTGAGCTTCAACGATGTGTTGTTGTCTTCGAGGAACTTCTTCAATTCTGGACAACTTGACTGTGCTGCGGCGATGTGGTCATAGTCGATGGTTGTCGATGCGATCGCTGCAATGCGCGAGAGTGTGTCCGCCGGCGTATTTTCAGCACCCGCTATGTGTATGATGTTTGTTGTAAACTGACCTATGTAGTCCAAGTGGCGAACTTGCCTCGGTGAAGCTTTGTCTGGTTTTTGCCTAAAAGCGTAGACTAATGGTTTGTGATCCGTACGTACCTCGAAAACCCTATCCTCGAGCATGCAACGGAAATGTCTGATGGCAAGGTAAACCGCAAGCAGTTCCCTATCATACGTGCTGTACCTACGTTGCGCTTCGCTGAGTTTGAGGCTGAAGAATCCAATCGGTTGAAACTCGCTGTCGATGATTTGGTGTATCACGGCACCAACGGCGGTGTCGCTGGCGTCAGTGTTGAGTGAGATTTGTGCATTCGGTGCAGGGTGCACAAGAAGTGCAGCGTCTGCTAATTGCTGTTTACATTCGTTGAAGTGCTTACGTGTGTCGTTAGTCCAATTTATTGGTGTGGAATCGTTCTTCTTGTTACCAGGAATCAATTGGACCAGTGGCGCTTGGTGTTCAACTGCATGCGACAAAAAACGTCGGTAAAAGTTGATCATTGCCAAAAATCGACGCAGTTGCTTGGCGACTGTAGGCAATGGGAAATCGATGATCGCTTGAACTTTGGCTGGCGACGGCTTGATGCCGTCGGGTGTGACGAGATGCCCGAGGAACTCGATTGTTGATTTCGCGAAAGTGCATTTGGTCGGGTTGATTGTGAGATGAAATTTCCGTAGACGCTCGAAAACCTGCCGCAAATGCGACTTATGTTGCTCGGCGTCGTCGGAAGCGATGCATATGTCGTCAACGTAGACGAATACGAAATCGAATCCTCGAAACACTGAATGCATGTAGCGTTGGAAGGTTTGCGCTGCATTACACAATCCAAACGTCATATGAGTAAATTCGAACAGGCCAAACGGGGTTGTGATTGCTGTTTTTGGAATGTCGTTTGGCTCTATTGGAATTTGGTGATACGCGCGGTTGAGATCAACCTTCTTTCCGTGTAAGAAATGAGTAAAGTCCTGAATGTGCGGCAACGGGTAACGATCCGGCACCGTTTGGGCGTTGAGGGAGCGATAGTCGCCGCACGGTCGCCAGTCGCCATTGGATTTCCGCACCAGATGCAATGGTGAAGCGTACGAGCTATTCGATGGACGACAAATCCCGAGCTTGATGAGGAATTCGAATTCGTCTCGAGCAGCTTTGTATTTATCGGGTGTGAGGCGCCTGGGCCGTGCGAAAACAGGGGCGCCCTTGGTTTCGATGCAATGGGTAACGCCAGTGGGTGTCGATGCAGGCGCCGTGGCGTTGAGTTGCGTGATTTCATGAAATTCTCGCAGCAAATCTGCGAATTCCGATGAATCGTTGTAGGTTTTGATGTTTGTCGACGCCTCGAGACTGCAAATACCAGGTCGTGACAGTGTCGTGAGAGCATCGATGAGCTTGCCGCTGTTGATGTCGATGAGCAAATTGAAATGCCGGAGGAAGTCGCTGCCAATAATTGGGTGCTTGATATCGGCGATTACAAAATTCCATGTGAAAGGACGGCGTAGTCCCAAGTCGAGAGTGAGGCGAGTGACACCATACGTTTTGATGATAGTGCCATTCGCTGCGAAAAGCGGATTTTCGTTCGTGTTGCTCATTCGATGTAGTCGCGTTGACGGAAGGACCGATACTTCTGCGCCGGTATCGATCAAAAATTTCTGACCAGATTTGATATCTGGAACAAAAAGTCTGTTAGTTCGTGGTATTTCGACGGAGTTTACCTCTAATTCGTCGTGTCGATTGGAGGTTGATTGGCTGCTCGATGGTGATGAAATGCTGCCGGAACTACCGAGCTGAAGTGTTTCGGCTGCATTTAGTTTTTTGTCGTATTGTCTGGTTGTGGAAAGTCGCATGGCTTCCGACATTGGCGAGCCTGAGTGCCATGAGTTCGATGAAACCAGCAAGTCGGTGAGTTTTGTAGGGGACTTGTTGCGCGATGCGGAGTTGGGCTTCGCCGGAATACGCTGCTTGAACGATCATCCTGATGACTACGATTGTCCGCGAGGAGTTTCGAGAGTTTCGCGTTGATCTCCCGTAGCAGCGCCTCGTGCTTTCCGACACACTGTTCGAGTATTCCGACACGATCGCCTGGGGCGCTGATTGCGTTGATGGCTGTGGTGTCGGCCATTGATGTGCCCGGCGAACTTGAATCGTTCATGGCGTCGAGCACTGCGTCGGCGGTGTTGGCGAGAGTGTCGAGTGTGGTGCCCGGCGTGGATTCGAGCATGCCGGCGATGACGGCGCGAACCTGTTTCGGCAATCTTTTCATCCAAAAGTTACGCACGATGGAATCGTCTGTCGTTGCATTTGTGCGGCGCAATTGATTGAGTAAGTGGCTCGGCTTGCCGTCGCCGAGTTGAATGCCGAACGTGAGTTTGTCCAGGCGAATCATTGTCGGTTCGCGGAATCTTTCGATAATTGCGCTCTTGATTGTCGTGTACGGGGCCACCTCAGGTACAGTCGTCACCAGACTGTGTACTTGATCAAGTACGTACTCATCCGCGTGCGCGATGAGTGCCGTGTATTTCTCGCGCTCCTTTCGAATGCCAAAACCGTTTAACTCGAACCATGCGTCCACTTTGATGAACCATGTCTCGACGCCGTGTTTCGAGCTTAGCCGAGGAAACTGTAGTTTTCCGAAAACTGCGTTGACCTGGCTTCCTTGGCTGCTATCGTCGCCCCCGTCGCTGGGAGCGTTGTTATTCATTGTTATCGTTCGTGTAACGTGCGGGGTCACCAGTTATGGGATGGGCAATTCCCATTTATTTAAAAATCAAATTACAATTAAATTAACACAAAAAATAGAAAGAAAGTAACGGTGCGCTTGCTGCGCAATTGACGCGTGTCGATCGAATGATCCCAGTCCCGTTCACGTTTGAACGCGTCCTCGTGAGTCGGCGTGCGTACGGCAACGAACGAATGGTATGCACACACGAATGCGTGAACGAGCGTGCGCACGCGAATGCGTGAACGTTCGTCGCGATGTTAGTCCCATCCCCACAAGTAAAACGAATCTAAAAACCACAATAATGCAAAATGACAAACCGCAGTTTAAATAAAATCACAAATATGCTTGATGGTATTTTTATACTAACACACACACACACACACACACATGCATAGAGTACACATACATATAGTAACTTTCACAATTTATGGATTGTAATAATTGACCAAAAATACCGACACCTTTGCAGCTTGCGGATAAAAAATAAAACAATTTAGGTCAAAACGAGAAAAAAATGGGACACCGCAGATAATGTGATTCAAAAATCAATTACAACAACAAAGAAACTTTAATTGGGCCAATTTTTACAAACAGCGATCTTTTCAGTGTATGGTTTGAACATAGGTTTAGTTTTAGTATTGCAGCAGCAGTATCATTGCATACTTTAAGGGCGCAATTTTGGGGGAATTAGCGCAAATACGGTTTGAGGCGATGCTGCAATGTTCGAGAACGAGTTGCATTTCGGCCAAACAAGTATAAAAGGCCAAGTATGGCGCATTGAGTTAGCTTGGTTTTGACAAGCAACAGTGTAGTACGGATGAGAAAACCGAAATGAAAGTAACAAAATGAATATGTCAATTGAAAGTGAAGTCATCTTGAAAAATTTTAAATACAATAACTAAGAAGGAATTAAAAAATGTCACTGTGTTTTATTTTGGCACAAAACTGCGATACGAACTACGCCTGCGTCTGTCAGCGGAAGTAAAGGGTTTTTCAATAAGAGCGCTACAAAAGTTTTTTTAAATAAAACAAAAACGGTTTTGGATATCAATGAAATTCTTTATTCCTGTGAAAGTACATTCGATGCCATTATGTATGGAACTCGATTTCTCTTGCATGGCCACCACGGGCACGCTTGCAGAAGTCCAGACGCTGAACCCAATTTTCGACGGTTTTTAAGCATAAATCGGCCTATACTGCCGCAATTTCACGTTCGATATTCGTACGAAGTTCATCAATCGTCGCTGGCTTGTTGGCATAGACCTTAGACTTGACGTAGCCCCACAGGAAATAGTCCAACGGCGTCAAATCGCACGACCGAGGCGG
Organism: Melieria omissa; assembly: GCA_963971225.1. NCBI lineage: Eukaryota > Metazoa > Arthropoda > Insecta > Diptera > Ulidiidae > Melieria > Melieria omissa. The sequence goes on from OZ020268.1 coordinate 20,302,229, forward strand.
CCAATTGACTGGACCATGTCGTGAGATAACACGTTCACCAAACTTGGTTTTCAATAAATCGATTGTGCGATGCGCTGTGTGGCTTGTGGCGCCGTCCTGTTGAAACCACATATTGTCCAAGTCCATATCATCCAATTCGGGCCAAAAATATTCGGTTATCATTGAACGGTAGCGATTCCCAGTCACAGTAACGTGCCGGTCTTGATCATCACGAAAGAAGTACGGCCCAATGACGCCCCCGGCCCATAAACCGCACCAAACCGTAATTTTTTCGGGATGCAATGGTGACTCATGGAGTACGTGTGGATTGCTGCCTGACCAATAACGCATATTCTGTTTGTTGACAAATCCATTGAGCCAAAAATGGGCCTCATCGCTAAAGATGATTTTACGGTGAAAATCTGGATCATTTTCAAATTGTTGTTGAGCCCAATTTACGAATGTGCGTCGCTTCAAATGGTCCAACGGCTTCAGTTCTTGCGTCAATTTGATCTTGTAAGGATGTAGGCCAAGATCTTTTCGCAAAATTCGCCACAACGACGTCACAGAAATGCCCAACGCTTGAGAACGACGTGTGAGAGACACATTTGGGCTTTCTTGAACTGAAGCCTCAGCGGCAGCAATATTCTCGACACTACGGGCACTTCTTTGTCTCACTGGCACGGGAACATTTTGTACTGTGCCTGTGGATTGAAATTTTTCCACTAGACGCTCAATTGTTGATCTGGCAGGACAATTATGACGACCATAAATTGGACGTAGCGCTCTTAAAGCTGAGGCCACTGACTCCGAATTTCGGTAGTAAATTTTAATAATTTCGACTCGTTGTTGGACCGTATATCTTTCCATGATGAAATGGCAAACCTTACTGAAGAGAAATGTCAAAAGAGCGGAAAAAAATATGGCGTCGTTTGCTGTCCCTATCGGTCTACTTTTGTAGCGCTCCTTTTGAAAAACCCGTTAATTTGCCTAACAATATGATTTTATTTGTATAAGTGCATAGAAATTTTCACTAGCTAGCTTTTTCTCCATATTATTTGAAATCAGTAGCGCACACAGGATTTCATTGGGAGGGGAGGAGGGGATTAGGCGTACAACTTTTGAGCCAAACACCATTCGAAACCATATTTTGTACCGGCAATTTGGGGGATTTGTTTGGGGGATTCGAACCCCATACTTCCCTCCCATGCGCCCCGTCCGGAATGCTTAGGACTAGATACATATTTTTTTTTAATTTTTTTCTCATATTATATCATAGATATGAAATAATATTTGCATGGCCTTAAAAAATAAATTTTTCCAAAATGCAATTCTTGGATTCCATAAAGAAAATCCCTCAATTCGATTCTGGATCCTAGAAATCTGTATACGGAAACTGAGTTCCCTACTTTTTGTTTGTAATTGGGTGGAGTAAAATAATGTGCAGCCACTTCTTTTCACTCGTTGGCGCTAAAGCCAACTCAGCACTGAGCACTTTGGCTGCTGTCATTCTCTCAACACGCTCAACACCGCAGCGCCATCGTTCGAGTGGCGACGATCCAGCGTTCGCGAACGTTGCCATCGTCTCGACTCATTAACGATGCGTCGAGTGTTTTGCGGCAATTTGCCGCTGTCTGCTTGTTTGGATGAGCGGCTGCGTGCTTTTCTCCGCAACTCGGTCGCTGTGTGTTTTATCACTGACGGCAGCGCGAGATCTTGGCGAGAGGTGATGACGACGCGCGCAGCGACAGCGTCGTCGAACAATAAATTGGTCCACAAACACGCCGACTGCGCCCGCTCGAGTGAATTCCGAATTCATTTCGATCGATGTTTTCCGCTTCTGCTGACTGGCGTTTCGCTTTCGTTTGCCTCGCTGCGATGTGTGTTTATTTTCAATTTTTCCGCCACTAGCGTTGAAATGCGGTGCACATTTCGGCATTGCGAAGCGCTTTTCGCTTTCAAATTTTTCAGTTTCATAATAGCGGAAAAATCGTCAACTCGCGCGCGTGTCTCTACCGCAACGTAACATCGCATATAGGCCACGTTTTGCGGCTACCAGTGCAACTGCAGAGTTGAGTCGCTTTGAGTTTCGCGCTTGGAAGTTGACCGAATCGTTCTGGCGTCTCGTACGTATGCAATTGCATTCGAAAGTGCAGCTGCTCTGTGCTCATCTGTGTGCATTGCTGTGTTTGTGTCTGTGTCGCTGATTATTCGTTTGCGTTTGTTTGTTTTGGCTATAACCAAGTAATTGCGATTTCGGCCCATTATCAAAATTGATTGTTGTGTTAATTTCGTATTCATGCACATTGGTAAATAGCAAATTTTCGTTATCCCCCAAAGTGTTTGTGTTTATTTTGTATTTCATATTCATTTTTCAAATTAAAATAACTTCAAATGTTTCAAGTACAGTTAGCTGTCCAGGACAGCAAACGATTAGGTGAGTCGACAAATGTGTTTAAGTTTATTATTTTTAAATTACGACGATTACAAATGAACGGAGTTCAACTTTTAGCAGTGGCGCACACAGTATTTCAATTTGGGGGGAGGGTTTTGTGTTCAACTTTTGAGCCCGATTCCATTTGTAATCATAGTTTGCAACAGAAATTTTTGTATTTGGGGGATTTGAACTCCTCCTCCTGTGTGCGCTACTGCCTTTTAGTAAGAATATTCGAATAAATCTTCAAGCATTAAAAGCATTTGTTTTATGTTTTAATTCCAATAAATTAAAAAATTTTATTTAATTGTAAGAAATATTTTCTATACTAATATTTTGACAAACTGAAACCTGTTTTAGGTCAAAAATTTGTGGATACTATATTTTTATATTTTTGTATTTTTCTCTGAAGGTTTTTATACCAAATAATGAAAAAAATATTTTGATTAGTGTACAAAATAAATTGTAGGGGTTCAGAAAGTGCGCAGTCCTATTGAGCTGCGTATTTAAGAGGTAACTTCGTACTTTTATTTATTCTATTATAAAAATTAATTTATTTCATAGGTTTATGTAAGTAATCTTGTTTTAGTAAGTGAGAAAAAGTTAGATCCCAAATAAAGTTCACTAAGGCTTTACGATTTTTTTTATTTCTTACTATGCCATATGGCATGATGCCCAAAAACCACTTTTTCGAACAACATTTTAAAAAATGTTTTTTGATTATTCATTATGTATGCTTAAGCAGTAATAAAATGGAAAATAATGATTTTTAAAGTTACAAACAAAAAAGAAGTGCCGAAAGGGTTAAACATAAAACTTTTTGCGCATAACGAAAATTTGAATATTTCTTCATTTACTTCAGGCAAAACTTACTTCCAAAAGTATCTAAATTGAAAGAAAACGTCAAATTAAAAAGTTATCTAAAGTTTTCTGCTTCTTCTTCCTTTACTATGCCAAGATATACCATTAAAAAACGTGTATACTTCTCTTCTTTAAACTTCAATATTCAGTTTATTAATTTCGTAGTTTTCCTAAAACTTCAAACTATTCTGTGGACCAACAAAAAATGTATTCTTGAAACCACAGACAGTTCAGAAGTCCACATAAAAGCAATGTTCCATATGGCAACAAAATAGCGAATGGGTTAAACAATTACAGGTCGATGTCACATGGGAGAAAATATTTTGAGGATTAAACAATTACAGAGCGACGTCACATTGGGTCCAAAAAACTTCCTACTGTTTAGTATTTCCCTACACACCCCGGGCACATTTTCCCAGCACTCCTTCACCAGAAGAATCGGTTTAACAATGTACGTCGTCCGTCCGTTCTTTTTCCACACATTAGCTCTTTGTACAAGCCAAGATATTGCAATGAAATTTGATACAGAAACCACAACTGGTTTATACTAACAACTGTCATCTATATATAACAAAGATTCGTTTACATTTAAGCGCAACTGTCACATGAAATTAAAACCATGAACAGAAAAAGAATGATGAGCTCCTACGGCAAATTAGAGGTTTGTGTATAAATCCTAATGAACCACATATAAAATCTGTTCTGAGATCATTCAAATCTAAAAGCAGTCTGGCATTTTCAATGAATGCAAATTTTCATATTTTCCTTTATTCTAATACAAAACAAATTATTTTGTTTTTGTTTGTTTTTCGTTATACAAAGAAGACACAATTTGAACACTTTGTAGTTATTCAAATGTTTCCACATTTAATTGAGCCACAAATTAAGTCAATTTAATTTGATGCAACAATCTACAAACATGTAAAACGTTTTAATTTGTGAAATTAAAAATATACTACGGTTGTAATTCAGCTAATGCTATTTTTATGATTAACCATTAGAGAACATCTGTGCTGTCAGACCATACATTCATGAATATTTTTATGGCATTTAGCTAATAATTTTGATGCAAAGCAAAAACATTAAAAACAATGAAAGAGCATTGAATATTTAATTTAAATGGAATACATAGGTACAGCAACAATTGAAAAAATTTACGTAAGTACGCTTAATGTAGTCTTGAATGATGTTTTTCGTGTCTTGTGGAGGCATTAGTGCCCACTGTGTGTGTGTGAGAACTTTGTGAGTGCCAAAAGGAGAATAATTAAAAAAAAAAAATTTTTAGAGAGAAACGTTTTTCTACAAAATAATTGTTTCCACATTTTTGTGAAAAAAAAAATTTTGAAAAAAAAAATTTTAGAAAAATTTTGGAAAAAATTAAAAAAATTGTTTATCAGAAAAATGGTTCTATACCAAATTTTATTGCTAAAATTCAACACCTTGACTCTGTAGAATTACTTCGAAGATGAAATTGATGGGGTCCATTAAACTGTTTGCTGATGTTCATTAAGAAAGTGTGAGTTCAAATACTTGAGTCGACTGTGGACTTCAAATACTTCGACTATAGTCCTGGACAGCGATAGACAAACTCATTACTCGATTTAACATCTTCAGAGAGTACTATTAGATATATGGCATCGTGGGACCCAGTGAAGCTCATTGGAGGTGGGTTTGCATACAACTTTTGAGGCAAATAATTTTTGTTACCCAAGTATTTCTAACAACTATTTGAGAGATTTGAATCTACAGAACCTCTCTTGCGTGTGCCACTGGTTGGACCAATAGTGCAATGGCACTGTGCGCAGTAATAAGCACTGCAAGTATTCTTTTTACTGCAGATGTGTTGAATCCTAGAACGACCTTTGTCCTTTTGTCTATCATTCCTTGACCAAAACATCTTGAATCGTAGCAGTCACATTGATTAGTCCATAAATTGTTAGTTTCTGCAATCGTTTACTCATAAGTTTTCCTAAGTAGATCGCAGATAGTCGGCTGTATAGAAGTGTCTGCTTGGTTATTGTTGTTTTTCGAGTCTCCCTTCTCGACAACTCAACTTCTATTGCCAATGATTTGTCAAGAAAATTGGCAAAGAGAGACTTTTTGCTACTCAATCAACATAAATCAATGATTGAAGTATGAACATTTTCGACATCAATACTTTGGATTGTATGTAGTTCCCTTAGATCAGTCTGCCTGTAACGAAGATTGTCACTTGAATCGAATTGTTCTTCATTCATTCAAAAAAGCTGAACTGCAAACAGCGAGCATTGTTCATTTATGTATGTTTTATGTCTTTGTTTTTGTATTTTTCACTTCAACTCATATGTCTCAAATCAATGTCAACCATTGAAAATTTCATTAAATTTGTGACTATAGTAAATATGTGTGCCAAATTTTGAAAACTGATTTGCGTTCACATTGCCAAAAGTTCCCACCGCTTATTATTTTAACGTACATTACACACATTTCAATAAAAATGCGCACTCGACACATGCGATATGCAATAAAAACAAAATCGTTTCCTTGTTTATTTACACTCAAAACACTCAAATATAGAGATGTCAATTTTGGGATGCCGTCAAATTGGCATCATTCACGAACATCATTCATTTAAGATTGCGTAAACTGGGAGAAACGAGGAACTGTCAGCACAACGAACTGATTTTTGAGCAGTGCCTGGAAAATGTTTCAATAACAAATACCTACAAAAAGTGAAAATTCAAATGGATTAAGAAAAAAGAAGAAAGAAAAAGCATGCTGAAGAAAATTGACTTAAATTTTGATGCAACCTAAGAATATGAAGTGTTTGTTTGATATTTTTTTTTCTTTGATGCAACTCAAATAACCAACCCTCGCGTTCGACATTTTGAACAAGAGTTAAACTACTTTGACTTGAAATGTTTAGTTGGAATTCAAAGAAAATTCAGTATGAAATTTCCTTTGAAAAAATCTCGAGATCAGCAGATCGTCCCAATGCAAATCGCAGCCATAAGTCGCAACACGTTCTGCCGATTATTGTGAACGCAGTGATTATTGCGATTCATTTTAATAACAAAAAAACACACACAACCACAAATTGCTACATTCACACTGTGGCAGTGATAGACCCATGAAATAAATTCAACTTGAACTTGGCGACGACACATCGAGAAGGCCTTTCAAGCGCCCGGTGACGTTTAATTGTTTGCATTCACTTGTTGGCAGTGCGGAAGGAGAACTCAACTCGAAATAAACGCAATAAATACGAACGTTTATAAATAGCTCGAACACATACACGCAGCGTAGAACTTTTTACAACAACAATAACAAAACCAAATTGATTATGTTAATTTTCGGAAAAATGCACAAACAACACAGGGCGTACGGCGATTGGCAGCGATCCAAAAAGGTGAATTCGCTGCGGTGGCAGCAAACAAACAAATAAATAAACAATCAAGCTGCTTGTAATGGCGGCGAACAAGCGAACGAAATGACAAAAACACCAAATGCATTACGCACACTTACACACACGCACAATTGAGCGCCTTGCGAAGAGCTTAACCCTCTGGTGGCTTATTTTTTTATTTTCGTTTAAATAAAATGAAGAACGAGAGAGTTTTCTAGAGGTTAGGTTGAGATAAAATAAATCAAACACTTTCTTTTTTTGTTTGTTGAACTATGTTTTTCTTAAATATTGATTTTTCTTGAGTGTAGATTCTTCGACAAAATGTGTCTGTTGTCTGTTGTCCATCTCATTCTTAGAATCATCATAAAATATGGATTCTTTCATCCCATCTGTTCGGATTCCTGCCGGGGCATCTGTGCCAATTAATTATTTACAAACATGTGTACAATATACATATGTAACATACCAACAATTTGCGCTGACAGTAAAAGTCGGCGGTTTCCATTGGTTTTTTATGGGCGTTCCAGTTTCTTCCCGGCAGTTTACTGAAGAATGAAATGCATTTTTATGGCACGCACACGAATTAGTTTGGCATGCATGGCTTGTAATTTAACGTTGAACAGCCAGTGCAACACCAACACCAACAACAACAAATACAATACAAAGCCAATTAAGACCACTAAACATAGCACACCTCATTTAAATGCCATAAATTCGATGCGGTTATTTTTGTCGGCTCGTCCAGGCAGTGCATTCCACGTTGGGTGGTGGTATGCATGTGTGGGTGTAGACGTAAAAATACTTCTTCTTCTGCGCGTGATGACAGATGCCTCAGGCCTCAATTCTCAAAATGCAACGTGCGTCTTTGCTTATTAATTTCTTTATGTGCTTCAGTTTTCAGCAGCTTGCTTCATTAAAAACGAGAAGAATAAGACAAGTTTACCTGCAACGAAAATGAAGCGATACAAAATAGATGCATTCAAACAACAACACGAATACAAACAAGTGCACTTAAATACGCACATCAGAGACGTAGCCAAGAGGGGTTTTTAGAATTAGAACCCTTCTATTTTAAAAGTCAGAAGGAAAGATCGCTGCCTGATTGTAGGATTTATCGTAGCACACAATCCATGGAGCTAAGACGTGGTCAAGTGAGCAGTATCAAGTATCGTATCGTATCGTATCGTATCGTATCGTATCGTATCGTATCGTATCGTATCGTATCGTATCGTATCGTATCGTATCGTATCGTATCGTATCGTATCGTATCGTATCGTATCGTATCGTATCGTATCGTATCGTATCGTATCGTATCATATCATATCATATCATATCATATCATATCATATCATATCATATCATATCATATCATATCATATCATATCATATCATATCATATCATATCATATCATATCATATCATATCATATCATATCATATCATATCATATCATATCATATCATATCATATCATATCATATCATATCATATCATATCATATCGTATCGTATCGTATCTATCTATCTATCTATCTATCTATCTATCGATCTATCTATCTATCTATCTATCTATCTATCTATCTATCTATCGATCTATCTATCTATCTATCTATCTATCTATCTATCTATCTATCTATCTATCTATCTATCTATCTATCTATCTATCTATCTATCTATCTATCTATCTATCTATGTATCAATCTATCTATGTATCAATCTATCTATCCATCCATCTATTTAACGAAGGAAATGTGTTAAAATTTTTATATGTGAAATAAATTTATTGCAATACAAATCATCATAAATCATTAAAAATTATGATTCCATCAATCATTTCCAGCAATTTTTTTCTCCATAAATAAAAACAAAATATTGTTTTCACTTATCTCCCGCACGCACCGCTACCCACGTCTCTGAGCACACATAGAGTCAATGCTCACCGGGAGACACACCAGCATAGTCCATGGGCCCCAAGTTGTTAGCTCCAACAACTCTCGAGCTGCACAAGAATAAACAATGCGTCAGCGACGTGCGTCTCCTGCACTTTTTGTTGTTTCTATTTTTAACAGTAATTCGATTTTCTAGCACTTCGCGCCGACACCAGTTTCATGAACTTTGGCGTCTAGGCGATGCTATGCGTTGTCGGCAATTGCCTGCAACACGCTCTGATCTGGCCGAATATTTAACGCTCTACCAGCAACTGTATCGGACGGTCGACCGTGTGAGCGTTTGCCAAAAACAAATTGCTGAACACTGCCGCTCGCAGTGACTGCGGCTCATGTCGACCAGTAGCGTTGCAACGAAATTTGATAACTTTAAAATGTTTCATAAGATGTAAAAAATAATGACTTAAGATGTAAATTAGTTGCTTGGTTAATGATTAAAGATCCAATTTAGTTGCTTGGTTAATGACTAAAGATTCAATTTAGTTGCTTGGTTAATGACTAAAGATCCAATTTAGTTGCTTTGGAAATGACTAAAGATCCAATTTAGTTGCTTGGCTAATGACTAAAGATCCAATTTAGTTGCTTGCTTAGTGACTAAAGATCCAATTTAGTTACTTGGTTAATGACTAAAGTTTCAATGTAGTTGCTTGCTTAATGACTAAACATCCAATTTAGTTGCTTGGCTAATGACTAAACATCCAATTTAGTTGCTTGTTTAATGACTAAAGATCCAATTTAGTTGCTTGGTTAATGACTAAAGATCCAATTTAGTTGCTTGGGAAATGACTAAAGATCCAATTTAGTTGCTTGGTTAATGACTAAACATCCAATTTAGTTGCTTGGTTAATGACTAAAGATCCAAATTATTTGCTTGGTTAATGATTAAAGATCCAATTTAGTTGCTTGGGAAATGACTAATGATCCAAATTATTTGCTTGGTTAATGATTAAAGATCCAATTTAGTTGCTTGCTTTATGATTAAAGATCCAATTTAGTTGCTTGGTTAATGATTAAAGATCCAATTTAGTTACTTGGCATCACAACAGACCAAAAAAGACACAATGAGTAAGTCAAAACAGCACACAAGGGGGGTTTTGAGAGTTCAAAATGTCCAAATATGTGTTTTTTCCAAACAAGTTGGTGCGACAAATTTGCTTTGAATTTTTTACGAAGGGGGCCTTCGTAGTCCTGTAAATCCTGTAAAAAAGAAGTAAATATAATTGTTTTCTTTTCTTCAACTTAAAAGCGTCAGCCGCCAGTTGAACATTTAGAATATTTCACAAGTCGACCAAAACCGATTGAAGAACTTTCACTAGCAAAATCTGTGAATGAAAAATTTAAGAGCGCAATTCTCTTCGAACGAGTACAACAACAAAATCAGCCACCAGTAAATTGGCTTTTCGAATGCACTGATTCCAAACAGCGCACAGTTTGAGAGTCACTGTTTGCCATATCCAAAATAGAAATTATAAGATGTTGAAAACTTTTTCGAAAGACTTTTCCGAAATGTGTGGAAAGCGAAATGGAAATATTTTGTTTAGCATTCGTTCGCATATGCTCGAACAAGAAACACGAACGCGCGATCGTGTTGTTTTTTTATAATTTGAACTTTATGCAGTGAACTAAACAGCAACAACAATTGAAACAGCAAAAAAAAACTAGATAATGCTGAGTTGAAGAATAACAAGAAAAGCAACAAATTGCATTTAGTTTATGACACAAAACAATTTGAAACATGAAAAATCGAATGGATTTGGCACTGCAAGTGACAAGTGACAAACCACTTCAAACAACGGTCGTGTCCGCAAAAGCTTAACACTAATTGTTTTGTTTTTTCAATTTTTTATTTTTAATCTTTGACGTTTTAAGCAAATTGTAATTAGTTGAGTGTCTTTTTTACGAATCAATGCAAACATTTTCAAACTCGAAAACGTCAAACCATTTCAAAACCTCTATTTGCTTTGCACAAAACTCTATTTTTTCTTATTAAACTTGTAAAACTTTTCAATTTTGCACGCATCGTCAACGATTTGTTTATGTTACGCGCGTTGTGTGCGTTTTTAATGCAGAGTTGCTTTGGTGATTTTTGTGGTTTACCGAATTAAAAGCCAAACAAATTAAAAGCACAAAATTTTATCAACACAAAAAATGCTCTGGTTGTTGCTGTTTAAAAGACCGAAGCGCAAAAAAGACAAAAAAAAATGTGTTGCTAGTGTGGCTGCCGCAGCGGTAACGGTAACGGTGACGACAGCGGCAGCGACAGTGGCGGCCATTTCTGGAAGCTGGCGGCTGGCGTTCGCAGCATTTGCGCTCAGCGGTTCCGTTTAGCAGTCGGCATTCGGTGTTTTAAGCGTTTTGACGGCGATTCCGCTGCTCGGTGCGTCGCGTTCGACAAAAATATTTTTGCCAGCGTTGCGTTGCTAAATAGTTTAGAAATGCGAAAAATTTTATTGTTTTCCAAATGATTCAGACTTTATTATTATAAATGTGTATATATTTGTATGTCATGTGACAAAATAATGCAATGAAAATCAAAGTGAAAGACGTCTGTCACGTCAAGTGTTACAGTTGTGTGTGTGCGTGACCGTTGTAGAAAGTCATAAATTCAATTAAAGATTAAAACAAATTAATTAAAATGCGTGAGAGGCACATTTGCTTTGAGGTCACCTTAAAAATTTGTGGCAACTGCAGCATATTTTCTGTTATCTCGTGTAAATTGTTTAAATAAAGAAAGAAATTAAAACAAAAAAAATCCAAATATTCCTAAAAAAATTAGAAAATTTTTGAAAAAAGTGTAGAATATTTTACAAAAATGGATACCATACACGAGCTAATCGAATTGGGTAAGTAATGGTGGCAAGTTGTCAGTACCAAAGGCTTACAACAACAAATCGTCCACACATTGGCGGCAATCACAGTGTGTTAGATAGCGGAACGAACCTTTTAACCTCAAAACACAAATGTGTTGAATTGTTTTCCCCCACACGACTAATCATCGCTAAAGCATTTCTTGGAGAAAGTCCAATTTTCTGCCCGGCATTTGTAGTATTTTTTGCGTGCGTTTCTTATTGACAATTGTTATTGTTTTTTTTTCTTTGCATACTTTTTATTGTAAATATAAAACAGCTTTTGTAGGTAAACAAATGCAAACGCAAAGCAAAAAATCATTCATCATGAAATGATGAATTATTCCATATTTTCAGATTATGAACTGACAGCGGAAACTAGTTCGATTTTTGCACAAATTCTGAATTAATGTCAATGCCAACGAAAAATCAATGACATGTTGTCGTTTCATTTGGAACCGCAAGAAATTGACCTAATTTTTTATTTGTTTATTCTCGTACATTAACTTTGCTTATGCTGTTACATGCTTATATACATGTATGTATATAACATATACATGTATGTATGTATTCATATACTTGTCTCATATGTACAGACAGCTGACAATAACAAAATAGATCGCTTTTCCACTGCACAACGTGTGGTTGGCATTCCTCAATTATTCTGCAGCAATCTTCTTACACTTTCTTAGCTTTCAAATTGAGTCTTAAATTTTTAAATCGATTATCATCAGTTTCTTCATCCTACTGTTTTATTTGTATCTTTTTATTATTTAAAATACTGCTACTCAAATAAATTAGAATTTTTGTACTTTATTAGATTTGCAGCTTCCGCCTTTTTTTTAATAACTTTCGAACCAATAAAGTTAGAGTAATGAAATTTTGACAGGTGATCAAAGAGATTTTCGGTTTTAACATACTTACTTTTCAAGAAAATGTTATATAAATTTTCAAGGACATAAAGGATTAAAATTTTCAAAGGATCTTTTTCATATCTTTTTTTTTACAAATAGATAAAAAATAAATTTTACTTAAATTTGTGAGCCTTTCCTCTTTCATTTGATATACATATCGCCATATTCTAACCAGGTTAAGTATTGGTTATATTTTTTTATTTTTTATCCCCTTCAAAATTTTGAAGTCCTTTTAAAAGGACAAAGGATGTACAAATTAAAAACTGAGTACGCAGTATTACTATGTTTGGTCGCTGGTTTCACGCCCATTTGGATTTTTTCCGATGTGAAAAATTTTTGTATTTGCTCTTTGAAGAAAATATTTAAAAGAATGAGATCCATGTAATATTTCGTCTATTGTACCTGAATCCTTTTCTGGGATATCGCTGATAAAAATCGTAAAACTACTGGGGGAACAGCAGTTGACAGAAACTTAAAACACTGCCCATGATTTACAGCTTCCAGATCTTAGATAATGCAAAACTCTATTGTTTTTCAGCGAAACCAACTAAGATGCTACACAGTCAAACACGGAGCGGTGGCCATTAATGCTTTCAAAGCAAACGAAAGTCAATAAGTCTTATATGCAAAATGTGTTATCTATATTTTATTTACACTATCTATCTATATTTTATTTACCACTTTCCTGTCGTGAAATTTTAATCCAATAGTGACAAAAGCTTCAAGAGTAACTTACAATTATAACTGACCAAAAGGATGGCACGGTTTTTTGTTTTCAACATGTATCACAGCACACATTTCAAATGGATGGGAGAAGGGAGGGAGGGGACCTACAGTTTCACGCTGAATTCGACGGTTTTTTGGCCATTTTCCTTTCACACTTAGAGGTTTGCCATTGCCTACCAAGGGCGCACTCGTGCGATTCTTGTTATTCCCATCTGCTTCATGTGGATAGCGATAGAAGTAGATGCGTTTTTCACCAGCCCGAGCTATGATTCGAACCTAGGGCCTCGGTATAAGAAGCCAGTGCGCTACCCGCTGGACTATCGAGGTTGGCAATAGGATGGGGATAATGCACTGCGACCTAGTAGATCTATTGTGCCCCCAATAGGATGCTAACTATAACATGTATAGCTAATCAACTTGCAGCAACTCCTAACTATATTAGTTCAATGTCACAAGGAAGGTTAAAAGAAAAGCTGCACAAAAGATGCAAGTGGTCTGGGGGCACTATAACCTATAGACAATTAATAACTCAATGTACTTCTCACACGTCATCGATCCTGCTAATGAAGTGTAAGTTAGCAACATCCTCTGTCTTTGTGATGAAATGATGAAACAATCCTTAGTACTGTATGATCATATGACTTTGAACTGGCTATCAATGATAAAGACGACTCCGTAAAAACTCCTCCAAACTCTGCGCTATCTGTAGAATAGAATATATTTTGATGGGGTTTGTTGCACTGACACTAGAAGCGATCTATTGTGCCCCCTACAAGTGGTTAGAGAACATCCCTTAGACCCATCAATGCACCTAATGAAACTTAGTATCTCATGGGGGTTTAGGTGCTTTGATGTTGTCTTCTGTAAGCAAGAATTGGCCCATGTAGCCACTGCTGGGCTCTCTTTACTCCGGAGTGCCCATTTAGAAGACCGTTGATCTATCTAAGCTGGGTTTTTCTTAGTTTAAGGCATTCTTCACTCTATTTGGGGTTATAACTTTTATTAAAAGATTTTCGACTGCCTAAGACCCGAGACGCTAGACCAGTGCTCCGAGTAGTTCCTCGTACTTTCCTCAAGTCTTACTCGGCTATGGTACTTTTGCCCAGTCAAATTAAGTGCTCCGGTCCCAGAGGGCCGCAAGACTGTCTGCTTTTTCGTTTCCGTCAATTCCTCTTTTCCCCATGGGTTCGTAGTTTCCTTCAGTGATGTCTGCAGGAGTTGCTGTGATGAAGAAAACGATTGAATACTTTCTTTGTAGTAGAAGTACAGGTAGATACGCTACAGCTGTTTCTTAGGGCCAAAGTTCCTCTGTGATCTGAGCGACGAGCTTGAGTTTTACTACACCTATTAAACTTCATCAAGAAGTCGAGTTGTTGACTGAATTCGAGTTCAGATGCAGTTGGATATTCCTCAAGCAATCTAAAAGTACTCACAAAGGGCCTTTTCCAGGCCTACGAGTGGAAGTGCTGTTGGTACGGCACAGACATTTTGCCATCTTACCTATCCTTCAATATCCTAGGCTTACCCAGATCGTCAAGTTATTTGTCACTTAGGTATCGATCGCGTATGCTCTTTCACATGAACAATTTTAAGCTTTTTCTTCCTCGTCTTAGCAACCAAAATAGTAAATCGGATGGCTTCCTTATCTGTTAAGAGTCCGAAGGCCAATAAAACATTTGTGAGTGCGTAAACTGTCAATGTGTTGAACCCCAGAAGCCATGAAGTTCAGTGAACGTAACTACTGAGTTAATCAAACCACTGAATTTTATGTCTTCTGAAAAGTTCAGTGAACTAAACCACTGAATTTCGTGACTTCACTTTGGCCACAGAAACTCAAGTTTGCTAATACTTGAGAGAGAGCTCATGCTTGTCCAGAGACAGGGTTCTATTAACATGGATTGTAAATTATATATCCCATCGTTGTATTTCCCCCAAAATGCCATTTCCTGCTATTAAAAAAAAAAAGTGAAATTGAATGAAATCTAAAGAGCACATCGAGGCAGCTAAAAGTAAATTCGTTTCACACCAAATCAAAGCAACAACACAATGTAAACATTAAATGCACATAAAAATTTACCAGACCAGCAGACAAATAGACAAACAGACGAGTTGCTAGACAGCTGATGAATAGATGGACTGCGATTTGTTTGTGATATTTGCCAAAGGAAATTTCACACTGGACCGACACGCTTTGTTTTGGTTTCGTTTAATGTTTTTTCTTTTGTTGTTGTTGCTGCAATGGAAAACAAATTAAATCTTTAATTGTCGAGAATATTTAATTGTAATTTGGAAAATTATTATCCCTCAAAGCGGTACGTACAGTACTTACAGAACAATATAAATAGAATATATGTGTATATATATATATATATGTATATAAATATACATGTATATAGACAATAGGTGCATAGATATGTGTTGTGCTACTTATTTGTACATTTCAAAAATATCCAAGTCTACAAAAATAGCCGATGAGTAAAAATGTTGTTGTAGTTTTGTGTTTTTATTGTTGTTGTTTTTGTTGTAGTATTGTATTAGGGTCAAGCGTGATGCATTACTGTCCATTCATGGTTTTTTCTGCTGGAAAATGAATAAACACAGCGAAATCACGTTGATGGATCGACGGGCGCAATGACTGAGTGCAAGAGTGAGGACTGTTTTCATTGTCATTTGCATGATTTTAGATATATTTGGCTCAAGTTGTATGTTGAACTATTAAAATATTATAAATTATAAACATTCTATTTCCAAATATTGAAAAACTTTTAAGTAAAAATGCTAAAGTCAAACTTTTACTATTAATGACTGTGATTAGCATTCCAAATCAACGCCCAACATCCACAATGTGTCACCCAAAATGCCACTAGTACAAATTATTTGAATGTGTGCGTGTGAAGCCACACTAACACAACAAGAAAACACACTATAAATGCCGCAAATTGCCACACAAACCAATACACAGGTAAACAAAATGCCGCAACGCCTTCGGCCGCATTGCCACAACGTTGCATTCGAATGTGGTCGAACAATCTGCACGAATTTTAAACTAATTAAATTTCAAAAATCCAAAAAACTGCCAAATATCCAAATTTGTTTTCCTTCAATTTATGTGCAACAGTAAACAGTGGAAATATTTACGCTTTTCAAAGAAAACATTTGTAAGAAATACACAACACAATCGTTGTGGCAAATGCTTTGCTGTGCTTGGGTTTCACATGAATGTAGATAAAATTTAATTGGCGGCCGCTTTGGTGCGCATAAAATCCACAAATACTTACAACAATAAAATGCGCAATTAATTTTACACGTCGTGTTCGATTTGTGCGCGCTGCCCATTCATTATTCGTTTGAACCTACAATTAATTGGCAAATTATAGAATATTATTTTGTATCGAGGAGCGAGAACGAGCGCAACCGAATGCGTTGCGCTTCGATGCCATGACGCCGCCGTCGCCGTCGCCGACCCCAACCCCAACCCCAGTCAACCAAATTGAAGTGCCACAAGCGCTTTCGCTTTGAGCGCCGTGCACCTGCGACTGTAACTGTGTCTGTGTCTGTGTTTGTGTGTGTGTAATTAAAACGGCAATTAACACAGTGGAGCGTCGTGTATGCTTCGCTGTTTGTAAACAAATTTCTCATCGACTGCCGCTTGTTTATGTCCTACGGATGCTGCTTTGTGTTGTTGGCACTCTTTAGTTTTACTTTTTTTGTTGCTTTCTTTAATTTCTTGTTGTAATTATTGTGTGCACTCAAAGAAGTCTTTACAGTCGCTAGTCGCGCCAACAAGCAGAAAGCAGACAACAATGCAGTCAATTTGTTCCACTGTTGGCAGCGCTCCACACCCACAACACTACAAAAGTTCATTTGCCCGCAACATTTCTTTTACATTTTTACAACTACTTGAGTAATTTTCGTCGCACAAAGTCAGCACAAGTGTCAGCACATTTGTCGCACTAATTTGCGACATAAACAACTTTTAACATTTAGCTTACATACACAAAAGTTTAATGTTTTTTTTTTTGTCGTTTAGCCAAAATTTATCATTTCTATTCACTGCCCACTACTCAGGCGCACATTTTGAAGATTAGTTTCAATAATTTTTTCTTTTTTCTTACAATTTTTAATTTGTCTAAACAAACGAATTGACTGACTGACAGGGTGCAGTTTATTTTAGAAGGCAGCAGTATTTATAGAAAATTTGCATCAACTTTGTAATTTCTGCATTGCAACCTAAAGTTGGCTTTAGCAATGGGAATTTTAAATTCTTTGACTTGGAAACGACACGCTCATGTTTAGAATTTTATACACACTTTACTTGCTCTATGATTCTTTAACTTGTTGCAACCATCAGGGCCGGATTCAGAAAAATATTTTGGGGGGGCGGCTTAAAAAGTATTTCTTTAATATTCAAAAATACCAAAAAATGCCTTTTAATTTGTTTAGTTTTAAAGTCGATCCTAATATTTCGAGGGGGCGGTTCAACCCAAATCCCCCAGAATCCGTCACTGGCAATCATCTTTCAATTTGTGGACCCAGCTCTGTAATGATTGTTTAAAAGTTCTCCAAAAATCCTTCAACGTTTGATGAGAATTGATAAGAATTCGAGAATTGCTTTCGGCAAAAGCATTTCTTGAGGTGTGAAAAGAGCCAGAAGTCTTCTAATTTGCTGTAGATTCTTTTTTGTGCCTCCAAGCGCGCTTAGCTAATCCAGAAACAGATGACTTCATTGACTTTTCTCTTACCTTATCTTATGTCTCTTTCTCTTATAACTCGTTTTCTATAGTTCACATCTACTTTTATGGAGATGATCTTTTTTACGAAGAGATGAAGAAATATGCAGATTCCATTTTCTAGAGCCGGAAATTGTCGTATTGTGTGTGAAAGACTCATTGTCTTCTTAGCACAGTCTACCCATTTCAGTTTTAGCTAAGATGAGACTGAAGCTTCTGTTTCTCGAAAGCAGTGAAGTGAAACATATAAAATTGAAGAAGTTGAGAGCTGAAGAATCCTGAACTTCTATGCCACTGTCCATCAATCATACTATCTGAAGTTTCCTGATTTTAACTGAGAATAAGAAAAGCTGTAAAGTTGAGGATGCTGAAGAATAAGTCGAGCACCTTCTATGCCGCTGTCCATCGATCATCCTATCTGAAGTTACCTGATTTTACATGAGAATGAAAAAGCTTTTTAGTTGGGGATGCTAAAGAATTAGTTGATACTATGCCACTGTTCATCACTAATCATTTTATCTGAGAATGAGAAAAGCTATAAAGTTGAGGATGCTTAACCCATTTCCTTCCTCTGTTGCGTATACGCCACGTTACTATTACTATAAAAAATTCGTATGTGCAGTGTGTGTGAGGTATTGCGATACATTTTTTTTTGTTCGGAAGGTATATCCTTAGGCTTTCTTCCCTCCATATCTCAACCACCTACAAAACACACACTGACACACACACTTGTATATGAAGACACATGTTTGTCAGACAAATTTTGAATTTGAAATTTTGAAATTTTGAAAACTGTCAAACGTTAATTCTTTTTTTGGTCGACATGAAAATACGTTCACATAAAGGCAAAGAAAAAATAAAATGGGTTTGTGAATTATCTGGGTGTCATTATGCGTGTTCTAGATAAGTCTCGAATTTGTGGTGCGCCTTCGCAACGTTGGCGCCACGTCGACAAATGAATTTAAATTAAAATGAAATTATATAAAATAAGTTTTTTAAGAATAACTGATAGCATATATATCGATTTTACTTGAATGATAATTTTTTTCGCAAAAACCGCGAAAATGGGTTAAGCATAAGTCGAGCACCTTCTGTGCTACCGTTCATTACTAAAGAAACGACGGTTTCGGATGATTGTGGCCAGAGTCTTGAATGAAACAGTGTACTTACAACTTTCTGATCTACAGAATATCCTCACTAAGACCAAGTGGTTCCCAAAAGATTCAGTTCAGATCTACAGGGAAGAACACCAGTATTCAAAACAAAGTAAACAAAATAGTCTCCGTCTGTTCTGACACTTCTGTAACCTAACCTACCAGAGAATCATTTAGCTTCAATGCTTTCAGTTTATTTCTTGGCTCAAGTCCAAAACAGTCCTCTCGCCACCTGTTTAACTTAGTTTTTAGGATTTAAAGTAATTATTTCTTTGAACTTAAAGTCAGCAAACACCTGTTGCCCCAACATGAGCTTTGGATGGAATCGAAAGCCAGTTTAGAAAATAGCATTTGGAACCCCATGACGCAGAGTACGGCTATCTTGTCCAGGATTAAGGAAAAAGGATTATTTTTTTCGACACCTAAAAGTCAACGGCAGCCGCCGTAGCTCAGCTGGCTAGTGCGTTGGGCCGCGAGTCAAAACTCCGTGAGTTCAATACTCCGTTGCGTTAGCAACAATTTTTCTATCGGAGGCTGTCCTCTCAGCAGGAATTGGCAAACTTCTGAGAGTAAAATTGCCTATGAAAAAGCTAAAAACTCGCCGTTCGGAATCGGTATAAAACTGTAGGTCCCTTCCAACCTTGTAAAAACATTCGCACGCACAACACGGTTGGTTGCGGGTAGCTGGGCCTTAGTCTCCTAATCGGGCTGTAGTGCCAATCAAGAAGAAGAAAAGTCAATAAGGTGTTCAGTGCACGAATCAGTCCAAACATTTTTGGCGATGTATAATCTTTATGATGCAGAATATTTGAGATTCAGTTCAGTTCTTTCGAAAGGATGCCCGCTTCATAGAGATCCTTCCATAAAAATTCTTTTTTCATTATATTTGCTCTTTTTGTTCCAAAAATCATCTGAAATCAACCTGCCCCTCCACCATTTGCATGTTCCCGATACTCTTGTTTGTCAACTGAATGATCCTTGTCAATGATCACAGCGCCCAGCTCGTTTTATGGTTTGGTTCATGTATAACGCTCCTACCACAGGTGTTCTTAGCACCTCCTACTTATCCACCTTATCACTTATCCGTAGAAATTTAACCCTTTCGACCCCAAAGTTACCTGCGAGAAATTTCACCCATTTGTCATCTTATAGCAAAAGCTACGATGGATTTATGGGTTTAATTTAAGTAGGCACCAACAAATTAATATTTTTAGATGTTAATTCAAAGCAAATTACAAAAATTGTACTGTTGATCCCAAAATAATTTCCAAGCATTTGCAGCGTTATCGGTGAAATTTTGTGTTCTAATTGAAGTCTACGAATTGGGCGCGTTTGATCAAAACCCTATTTCATTAATAATAATAAAATAAAATCAAAAAGCGATAATTTTGTATTTTTCCATAAATATTATATAATATTTTTGTAATCAAAAAATATTGATACAAAATTTATTTAACCCGTTTTCAGCAAAAATTGTGTAAAAGTAAACTAGTTCTAGAACTCGAACAAAGAAGCGTGGCGACTTCAAATGTCGTGTTCCCACTTCTTCGATTGATTTAAATATCAAAAAGTAATATAAAGACACAGACAGACACAAAATTCGGGGTCGAAACCCTTCGGAAGATTAGACTACCAAAAAGTAGGCATTATCCATCTATGTGTAGAGTCCGCATAAGTCTGAAACACTGACACGAGTTTCATTGCTTTTTGGCACAATTTGTCTAGTTTTTTCAATGGCAAATTTCCACTATTCATCTCTGGTCACAGGGCTAATGCTCGCCTTGATGGCATTTCAACGAAATACTTTTTCAATGGCGATATAAATCTATATAAATCTGTTACGCATTCGTACAGCACGAGCCCATCGTCATTCAGTTCGAATCAAAAATCATTGTTTTGCCATCGAAAAGCCAACAAAGCAAACAACAATAGAACAGCAACAATTCAACGCTACTCGCACAGCAAAGTGCAGACGCTGCTGCGCCGCCCAACGTTAGCAGACGCGCGGACAAGCAGACAAACATTAAATATTTATAATAACGATAAAACAAATACAACTAATTTATTAATTCGTCGGTACTTGTGCGGCTGTGCCTGGCACAGTGCCAGACTTTTCCAATTTTACACGCAAACAAAACGTCACCGAGGTGGAACAGACGCGCGCAAAGTGTGCTGCGCACTGTTTCGGAAATGCAAATGGAAATTCGTAAACTGTGCGGCGTGTTTTGAACATTTCCATGCAGCGTTTAGCATTGGTCGAATGTAGAAATTTGATTTTCTATTTGGCGCATCGAATGCTGGAACTGCGAAAAGCCAAAGCGAGCGAAAAAAACATTTCATTTTATTTGTCTCGAAAAAAACATTTCAGCGCTGGGTTGCGGACAATTGTCAGACGGAAAAGACGCCGCACTGACGCGGCGTGTCGAATGGCTTCCGTCTATGGTGGCCGTTCAATGACACAGACACAAACTGCGGCACATGGCCGGCCGAGGGGCGAGGGCCCATAAATTGTGCTGGCATTAAGCGACGCGAATTCGCGCTAAGTGGCAGCAATATTTGCACATCTCCCGAGTGATGCTGACAATAATGACGCCGCAGTAATTATGCAAGATTTAGAGACACTAATGTGCGAATGACGACTTGCGATATGACAAGCTGGGAAAATATTTCAGCATTTAACGAGTTGCGCGAAATTTGTGGGTGGCCGTGATACAATGAATGTGAATCTGATTGAAATGAAATCGCTTGGATCTACAAGGATCCCAACAGATAGAGGAAGGCACCGGTTTTCTCCCAAAAAGGAGGGATTCACAATGGACCCAACAGGGGCTCCTGGTGGAAGTGCTTGCCGAACACACCCTTTCCGTAACCTAACCTAACCTAATCTTGTGTTTTGAAGGTTCAATAATGTTGTCTGATCTTCTTACTTTGAGTTATTCACGATTTTAGTCGGAACTTATTATATAGAAATATATATTTCTTTTAGTTCTTAAAACTAGAAAGACCATGGCGGTCATTTTGACGGTTTTTCATTTTTAAATAAGTATCTGTATTTTCTTCAATATTTCTATCAAGTTTTGCTTTGGTGATTTTGTATTGTAAACAATTTTATACTAAAAAAGAAAATTTGTTTGTGAAAAATTAGCTAAATCTGATGTGTTCTTTTCGAGATGATTTTGTATTGTGAACAATTTTATAATTATTAAAATTTTTTTTTTATAATTATTAAATTTTTTTTTGAAAAATTAGCCAAATCCCTTGTGTACTTTTCGAGATATCCGCGATAATGATATGTCTCTTTAGGTATAGAAAACTTGTAGTCTTTTTAGTGTTAATTTACTTAGTTCCTTTGCGATTACAATTCTTTTTTTGTCTTTTTTCTTCCTTTACTTTCATTGCAAGGTCACATTTTTCCTTCAAACAATCGAATTTCATTTTTAATTCAACTACTCAAAACTTTTCTTTTACAACCATCAGTTTACATACAAAATTTTATGCAACTCTTTACAGATCAAAGTGCAGCAATTGCCGCCAACAACAGCAACACTGCCAACAGCGGCAAAACAACCACAAACAGTGCCGCAATTCCACGCAATCGCAGCATCGGCAACATTAGCATTCAGCGCCATAACAGTCTATGCCTTGGCAACAACAACAATAATTCAACCAACACCACTACCAACAACGACATTGCAAGCAATAACAACAACAACAACAACAGCAGTAGCAGCGATACCAATTTTGTTGCCATACCGCTGATTGAAAGTTCGCCACCCGGCACACCAGCGCCCTCGGCGCCCACCACACCCTCCGCCCCGCCATCGTCACCCGACGACTCACCGCCAGCCATTTGCATACGGAACGGTGCGCATTCGGCGGATTTGCCACAAATCCAGCGTTCGACGTCGTGTTTTGTGCGCTTCCGCAAGAGCTGCGCCAAATGTAAGTACACCACTTGCTGTTGCAGCGTGCAGCGCCTAAGCGCCACCAATGCAACAACATTTAATTAAGTTTTCGTCTACACGTTGCGCGACTTTAGTCGCATTGAAATTTAATTGGTTTGAACGGTTTTTTCTTCGCACTTTCGTTTTGCAGTTTTTGACAAAATCATGAGCAGCAACCCGCCCAGCGAAGCGGATAAATATGACTTTTATGACTGTAAGTGAGACATTTTCTTTATACATCATTATTTATGCAATTGATTTGGACACGGGTCTATAATGATTTGCGAGAAGGACTTTCTTGAACTGTAATGCAGTTTTTGAAGAGCCAACGCGTACATCATTGGAAAAGACTTACTTAATTTGTGGGGAAAATATCTGTTGAAACATTTTTAAGTATTTTATGTACTTAAAAATATATATGTATTTATTTGTATATATTCTTTTAAACAATTGAAGAAATTATTTTTGATCGCCAAGTGCTGAAGCAAGAAATGTTTGTAAAGATTTGTTTCAAACTTTAGAAATATCTGACCACATAGGCAAATCTGGACCGAAACCAGCTTAAACCTTGAAATCAACCGTATGCCTTATGTAACCAACATGTGTGGACACTATGTGCTATATTCGTTTAGTACTCAACACACTCAAGTTCTCGCCCGCTTAAGTACCTAAAAAATTACATACCTATAAATAATTACATATAAATTACATATATGGGTGAGGTACTGAAGCTGGTTTTACTGTATTTTCTCTATACTTATTATGAAAGAATTGTGATATGACCCCTCTATGATATAAGTAAGCACCTTAAAGTTGTTTTACTAAGCATCGTATGTTAGGCAAGTTTTTTTGCCCAGGAAGTGGAAAATCTCCATAGAAATTATTATACCCGTATCGACCAAAAACCAGCGCCTTTTCCAACATTTTCCTAAGCGAACCACATAATGAGTTTCTTTTCATCGCCATGAAGTTTATGCCTAGTCATCTAAAGATCTATCGTAATCATTAACCTCCCTCCTCATCCCTATAGATTTCTGTAAGTAATGGTCCATAGTTGACTCTCTTATCTTTTTATCTCGGTTGGCCCTGAATGCACATCTGTCTTCCAACGAGACCTGAACATTCCTACACTATGTGTGCAACTGTCTGGTCATATTTAAAACAATGTCTACAGGCAAATCCCTCGGTAAGACTTTATTGTGACAGATGTCCCCCAAGCGCGTCATGTGTTCAACGCTGTCAGCCATCCAAGAGCTCTCCGATATAGACTAAACTCTTTTTCAGCTTCGTTACCCATTGGCACTTTTAAGGCTACTCAAGACTTCCAACAGTTTGTCATTCCATTCCACCTTTCACTCTGCACTAAGTTGACTCAACTCTCAACCATAATCTCAATCCTTGAGTTGCTTAATCAAATTCTGTGCCTGGGCCCACAAGTTCTGTTCTGACTCTTTCTTAGCTGAACCAACTGTCAGTTAATTTTGCTCTATACCGACATGTCCTCCTTCTTATATCATTACCCGAGGTAACCTGAGGTAAGCCTCAGGTGCATCGGTGGAGTTTTCGAACACATTCAATTATTCCTGATTGTATAAGGGTGATAAACTTTTTGATCTATGCAACTTTCATGACTTCTAGTCATGTTAGATCAACAATCACACCTGCACTATGAGATTACTCCAATGTATTGAGAGTTCCTCAATGATTTTTTTTTGTTGTTCCTTGTTCACTCCTCTCTGGAGTATAGGGCCTCCACAAGACAGCCTTTTGTTGGTTACATTAATCAGTTGTGTTGTTCTGCCAGGGTAGGTGATTGGCCTGCCGCAGGTACTCCTAAGTGATGGAATCATCTAACGCCGCTCAGGAACGTCGCCTCTGCTCGTAGCGCCACCTGTTGTGAGGAGGTTACAGCAGAATGGTTGGGGACCTCGCTAGGATCAGGTTGGTGCGCGCTGTTTTCGCAGTTGTCCGCTTCCCCTTGCAGATGCCGCTCGTGCGACTGCTTTGCGTAACTGTTTATTTGTTTTGCTTTTATCAGCCGCACAGCGCATAATTGCGCGTTCTATTGCGTGGAAGTAAGTGGAATAGGAATAATTGGGATGGGAATCAATGAACTTGGATATGTTGCAGGGTTTAAAATTTAGAGAACAGGAAAAATCGGAAAAATTGGATGGAAAAGTGCGGGGACCGTGCACACGGCGGGAGTTGAACCCACGACCTCTGCGATGATAGTCTAGTGCACTCACGCTAGGCTATCGAGGCTGCTCCTCAATGATTACATCACAGATAACCTTCAGGTATCGCCTTAAGGTGCAAAAGGTTCCACACATCGCGCCTTAAGCTCATTAAATTAAAATCCTGAACTGAGCGGACTTCTTAAGTTCAAAAACTAGCAATAAAAAACAGGAGCTTTGTTGTTTTTTATCTTTGAATCAAACTGATTTACCGATACATTCAAAACTTGTACACCTAATTCTGTTTTTACACGGTCTTATTTTACATGTTTTAGATTTAACACGTTTTAAAAATAAGAAAATTTTTAATTTTTTACAGGATTTTATTCCATTTAGCACGAAATATTAAACATTTTTTTAATTTTTAAACCGTGTTAAATCAAAACCGTGTAAAAAAGACCGTGTAAAAACAGAATTAGGTGTAATTAGAAAGGATCAAAAACATTCTATTGAAAGTACATAATTGATTTTTCTTGGATCCTAACCAAACTGAACCACAGACTTACCTTTAGTTCAGTGTTCAGTTCAGTTGTACTATTTTTACGAATGATTTTCATGGACAACCAGGCAGCTACCTACATATTGGTTAGTACTTACTACTAGTTCATAAGCATCCAAAATCGTCCTCTTGGAAGTAATTGATTTTTCATGGGTTTTAATCAAACTGAGCTGTCGATCTGCTTATGGTACAATAGTTGATACTATAATATTTGGGCAGAAATGTTAACATTACTACGCACACAAAGGCAGATTCTAGAATTTATAAAATAGTGTTACGAAAATGACTTCTCCAAGTTCGTTTTGGATTGTGCTTGATAAATAAAACCACTTCAATTATTCAACGCAAACGCAGTCAAAAACCAACAATCACTTTGTTTACAGATTTACACTTTGCTTGTATCTACACTTGTTACTACTTTGCTCATTCAACTAAGACTCGACCCTCTGCGCTGCACATTGCTGCTTTTTATACTTGCTTTCTTATCGCGCCGATGTTTCTTGCACATTCTAGTTGTATTCTCTATCTCGATTGTTCTAGCATAGCTCATCACCTTCGCGAACCATCCTTGCCATATCGGAATTATTATATAATTATAGCCAACCGGCCGTACTCCAAAGTGCATGCCTAAAAGTATGCTTGGAAAAGCATTCATGCATAGCACAGCACAGAGTGCCTCATCGTTACAATAGTTAGAACTAACTACTAGTTCGAATGCTTAATAGACACTTCACTCTGTGAGTATAAAACACATTAAAGGAAAAAAAATTTACTAAACAGCATCCGTAAAACCATACAAATAAAATAAAATAAAATAAAATAAAATAAAATAAAATAAAATAAAATAAAATAAAATAAAATAAAATAAAATAAAATAAAATAAAATAAAATAAAATAAAATAAAATAAAATAAAATAAAATGCAATAAAATAAAATAAAATAAAATAAAATAAAATAAAATAAAATAAAATAAAATAAAATAAAATAAAATAAAATAAAATAAAATAAAATAAAATAAAACAAAATAAAGTAAATTAAAATAAAACCAAATTAAATAAAATAACATATAATAACATAAAATAAAATAAAAATAAAAATAAAAATAAAACAAAATCAAATCAAATTTTATTGCCAGCTCAATTATGAATGTTGTCCAACTTTGCATAAATATGAAAATGATATAAATTTCTTTTGCATGAAAAATCTCCCAATGCAAGGTGATTTTTTAATTATTCATTTATTTATTTTGCACTTTGGTGTTTGTTTGTGTGTGTGTTCCAGTGAGTAAACAAATGAAAATCAATAATCATGTTCACAAGTGCCCATCGCTCCAAGCGACTGCAGCAAATCAGAAATCTCACATTCACACTCAACTGTCAAGCAACACATTTCCTGTTTATTCGCCGCCATATCACCAGCAGCATCATCACTGTCGCTGCTTTCATCATCAATAATCACAACAAAAGCAAAAACACAACATTGAAATTCCAGCAAAAATATTAATAACTGCCGCAGTGACGGACGTCGAATGTCGTCGCGTCTCATCGTCACTGCTGTGGCGCCCCAATCGATTTCGTATTGCTGCCAGCTTTTACTTGCAACACCAACTGGTTGCTGGTTCCCACCCGAAAAACCCTCACGTCGAGCACAAATTAATTGAAAGCAGCGCCGAGCAGCGACAGATGTGCGCACTTTCCGGCATTGTGCTGGCAGACTGGAGAAGAATTCTCCAAATGAACAGAGCAGATGGAGCGAGCCAAGGAAGTTGCATGAAGTTCGAGTACGAAGCGAACAAAGAAAACTCCCCTGACTGATGGTGAATGCGACACAACGGACGCACGCACTGCGGCAACTCACCAACACAAACAGGCTTTCACTAACCTCTGGACTTCGCTGCCGTTGTAGCGAAACTCGCCGTTGTACTCCAAAATTTAGATGCTCTGCCGCCGTGAATCGAAGGCAGCCAGCATCGGCCGCAAAGCAGAAACAGCCCAAACTGGGTCAGCGCACACCCGACCAACCAAAGCATTCACCCGACCGTAATTACGTTATTAAAAATCGCTATAACGCTTGTTCGCAGATGCTTCGCATGTTGCGCAGCGCTACGTACACACACACCTACATACAAAGGGCCCAATTGTGCGTATGTAATTATGTGAGTGGCGGCAGGGCGCAGTTCAAGCAATGCGGCACCAGCTGCCAGTGCCAGACAGTCGACTCCACCTCAACGCTGTGAAAGTTAACGATGATGACAATAACAATAATGAAGATGAAGATAATGGCGATGACGATGACGACGACGCTGTGTGGCCCCATTAAAGATTTGCCCACTCTTCGACGCCAACAACATTCGCAACTTGTCAGCGTGGTGGCCAGCGCTGGCAGCCAGCCAGTCCACCAGTCAGCCAGCCAGCCAGCAGCTGGGCCGAGTTGCTAAGCAACAGGTAGCAGGAGCATAGTGCGCTCGCTTCGCTCGTAGAGTAAGTAAGCGTCAAAGCGCAAAATGCTGCCTTCTGCTGCGCCAACAACAACAACAACCACCAGCGTGAACGTTCGACCACCAGCGGTGTGCTGGCGTGAGCGTTAAATGCCCTGACAGCTTTTTGGGAAATATGTAAAATGATTTGGCCACGTTTATTGTAGGCAACGCAAACTGGTTGGGTTCAAAAGTGCGTGCGTGGAAAATTATGAAAAGACATTTTCGCGAGAACAACAGCAACGTGCGTGGAGCGCGTTGGCGCACATTTCATACGCTCAGAGAGAGCAACACAGAGCGAGCAAGAAGCATTTGTGTGTTGGGCTGAGAGCGCAGAACTTTTTGTTTTGGGAAATTTTGTAGAAATACGCAAAAAGCTTTTCGTTTTGACTTTGTCAGTGCAAAATCCAAGCTGGCAGGTGGTAGTTTGTTTTGCATGGAGTCACCGATGGAAAATAAATGTAAATTGTTGAAAGAAATTCAAAACAAATTATTTTTTATTAACAAATTATAAAAATATATAAGAAGCTCATATAATTAGTCAAGTTTGAATAGTTATGTTTTAAAGCAACAAACAAATAAATCAAAATTTTAAAAATACTTTAAAACGTATCCAATGTAAACACACACATAATGGCAATATAAGTCGAAAACACAATCGCGCACAATCGTAATTATAATCACAATTACCTTTCTATTGAAATCACAATCAGAATAGACATCACAAACAACAATTCAAAGAATTCATATTCCAATTGAACAAAATTTGTTGATGCATATCCGATGCAAGCACAACTGTTGTTACTATAATTTAAGTCACAATCACCTAATCAATTGAAATTATAATTATAAATAAAATTAATTTAAAATTAGTATCAAAACCGGAATTACAAGTCACAAATTACAAATCGTAAACAAAAATCTGAAATATGTCAAAAGGTACTCAAATCTTGCCAAATCTATCAAATTTAATTAAATCATTTCTAATCTATTCAGATTTTATCTACTCAATTCTCATAACAGTAATCAATTCTCAATCAATTCAAAATGAATTTAAATCTAGTCACGTTTATCAAATATAGCCGAAACTATCAAATCTTATCTATCAAATCTAATCACATCTATTCACATCAAATACAAAAAAAATCCATAAAATGTAATGACATTTGATCAATCCTAGTCAAAACTAGATCAAGTGTATCAATTCCAATTCCAATCAAATCAAATTAAATCTAATCTGATGTAATTCATCAAAATGTAATTGATAAAATTTAACAGAATCTAATAAAATTAAATTTAATCGGACCAAATTTTATCAATTCAAATAAAAACTAATCCATCAAATCAAATTAATCAAATTATTATTCAAATCAAATCTAAACAAATCCATCAAATTTAATGAAATTTAATCAATCCTAGTCAAAGTTAGATCAAATCTATCAAATCCAATCACAACAAATTAAATCTAATTAATCAAACATAATCAAATTTAATCGAATCTCGAATTCAACTCCACACGAACTAAATCCAATAGATTCAAATCAAAATGTGTCAAATCAAATGTTTTAAAAATATAAATAAAAAGCAAAAAACTTAATTGGAACTTATAAATACTTCGTTTACTTTAAAACAATATTTAAATATAAAAATTTTTTAATCGTAAAAAAATTTTTTTTTCGATAATTCGTTTATTATGCACATAAAGTATTCAAAAACAAATAAACAAATAAATCAAATTTATTTTATAATTCGAAAACAAGTGAAAAACATTTAAAAAATATTTAATATATAAATAAATATGTTCCTAAATTTTTTTACAATTTCATACAAAAACTAATTTATTTATATTTTTTTATAGTTCAAGCAGCAACTTTCAATCATTGTTAATTGTTATTTTTTTGTTGTTGTTTAAATTGTGTTCTAAAATTTTTTACAATTTCATAAAAAAATTACCAATATTAATTTATAGTTTTCTTTTATAATTCAAACAGCAGCATTCAATCATTGTTAATAGATCTATTTTTTTAATTGTTTAATATTAATTATCGGTCGCAAATATTTGTTTAATCAAAAAACAACTTATATTTTAATATCTTTATTAAAATTTTCCGCAAAGTATCTGACATTTAAACACTTTTATTAGGTATAGAAAATGTCTATTCTTGTGTCGACAACAATAGACAATTATTGCATGCGCTAGTTTTAAAATAGCATCAATTTTCTCGCATGCAATATTTGCTCGTCTCTCTCTCTCGCTTTCTCTTTGGTATATTTTTACGCTCGCGGCAAACGAATGCAAGCACCGCGTTCCGAGACAATGGTACATGAAAATTTTAAGGGAAAACATCAAAACGGTAAATTTTGCCCACCCCGCGCCAACAAGTGCAGCACGAAGTGTATTTGAATTCGCCAAAGCTACAACGAAACATCGTGCACAACCAACGCAGACGAGTGACGGAGCAAATTAATTTCCCAGCAGTTTCCGCGTAGCTTTTCTCACGACCAAACGTGTTGCTGGTAAAGCAAGAAAGTCAAACAAAAAAAATATTTAAAATAACATAAATTAAATGTTTTCAATATTTTAGCCAAAAATATTTGAATTATTAGTGAATTACAAAAAAACGAAATTTTACAATTTCGCACCTTGATTTATGCAAACAAAAGTGACTTGGAAGTGGTTTCGAATCGGGTTCAAAGTGTTGGTGAATTTTCCAAGTGGCCACAACTGCATTGAGGCAGGTTTGGTGCGAGATGTGTGCCAACTTGACAGCCTGCAAGACTCAACAACTGAAACAAACACCGGACAGTGTGAACGTAGTTCCAAACCTGAACATAGACAGGGGGAGGGTGGAAGAATGCGGCTATAATTAATTGCGTCAATAAAAATGTTGATTGGCAGCGCAACACTCGTTCGGGCCTAAGCCGCAGCTCTGGCGGGTTTAGTGTTGGGCTTAGCGCTTACAGCGTCGGCCCCATATGCAGCGGCAGCAATTAACTTAAGCGCTCGCATTAGAACAGTACGGAAATAGTTTACGAACGGCGGCAAGATAGCACACAGCTACAACAACAGCAACAATCTACATGTATTTGTCTGCCATTTTATTTTATGAGCAATTTGACACCTACTTGGCGTTTCGTACCGCACTTCCCACCGAACTGGCACACACACACATGCATGCATATGCGTGTGTATGCATGTAGTGTTAAGCAGCCTAACTTACTCACACACACACACGCGCAAATTGATTGCCATATTGCAAGGCCAGCGCCGCACAAAGTGAATCCCTCGAGACCCTTGCGGCGGTTGGGACTAACCGCGCTGCCTTGCACCAACCGTCGTCGCCCGCCAGCGTTGCCAACGAGCTCAACTCATTTGTTATGCGGCAAATAAAGAAAAAGCGCGCAGTATGCGCAAAAAAAAATGGGAAAACAAACGGAAAAGCCAACGAGAAAAATTAAAAGAAACGTCGTAAATATTTAATTACCGACCGAGTGTGGGAAAATGGACGTCGCTTTCATCCGTGTACACGATATGCGCACCTAAATATGTATAAGTGGATATGTGTTTGTGTGTGTGTATGTGTGTGTGTTTGGTTGGGTGAGACGGCAAAATAGTGACAAATGTCAGTCCCTGCGCTGCAAACGGTTTTCTTAACTTTTTCATATACATGTTTATAAGTGTTTATGTATGTGTCTGTGTGTCGGTGTCAGTGTTAAAGACTCCAACTTTGACTGAAGACTATTTTGAATACTTCGAGTCATAGAATTAATACCGTGAAAACTCTGATATGCCAACACTCCACTCCACTCAAATTATCTTCAATCCAATTATTCTGCTTTGCCTGCTCGCTGCTGCCGCCACACGCTGCACGCTTTTCAAAGCATATCGCCGTCAAATTTAATCAACAAAAGCAAAACGAGAAACGGAATGCTCGTCCAAGTGACATCCTGTGTTGCCTTGTCAGCTCAGCGCGTCGCCTGTCATTCCGTTCAACCATCGACTGGGCAGCTCAAAGCAACTGTGCGCCACACATCCGGTGTTTGGACAGTGCCCACTTTGCTCTGTTGTGGCCATGTTTCCTTAGGCACTGCCACCCCCTCACCTATGCCACCCCCATTCCGGCCACGGCTGATCGAGCGATACAAATGCGGAAACATCAAACATCATAAAAGGCCAACCAGACCAACAGACGGAGAGCCAACATTACGCTTTCTGTGGCACTGAATTTGAATCTCAATGTGTGTGTGTGTGTGTGCTGAATTGTCACTGTTGCTAATTAAAAATTCAATTAATGCGACATTAGTTGCTGTTTGATGGACATGCGACATTTTTTCTTCAAAGTTTTCGTTTAATTAAATAGCAGAAAGTTCCATGGCTCAGTGATTGCAAGTGTATGTGTGTAGGTGTGCAAGTTGTTGTGCGGATCTTCGCAAAAACCAATATATACATATATATTTTTGCCGTGGTGGATACGGGGTGGCATGCTGGGTTGGTCTTCGGCTAGTCATGTCGGCTGGGTCGAGGTTCTTGTAACCACACACAAGCAACACGCAACAATAGAAAAAAATAATCATGCCAAAATATTCATAAGCCGTCTTGACTATGACCGGGTGGAAAAGAAAGAAAAACCAACACAAACAGTGCGAAACAGGCAAGAAATGGTGTCACACCTGGAGTAGGGTTGGTGTTATGCCCTGGAGTGCACTTCTCCCTCCCATTGTTATACGCCTATGGCTACCTAAGCACTCGAAATTTTTAGTTAGCCCCTTTGCTAAGTCGTTAGCTACGCTTATGCCATCCTACACGATTTGCATGTCGACATTCCCCTTAATTGAAATTTAAAAACTCATTTTTCGATATGTGGAACAAACAGCAAACTTCATTTTTCAATGTTTAGATTTTACAAAAAAACATTTGATGGAATCTTAAGTTAACTTTAAGTTAAAACAAATGCCTCAAAATTATGCTAATTTATAATAAGTAAATTCCAAATATAATGATTATTTCCACTCACTTACATGCTCTCCATCGCTGTTCGTATGGCCATGCGAGACGATGATTGTTGAGCTGGACCTAAGCTAGATTTAGGAAATTAGTAAAATTTTAAAGGCTTACATTTGTTGTCACTTATTTTAACACAATTAGGAATTAAATTCTTGCACTTTTATGAAACAAATTAAATTTTTTTTTTTTTTTGTTTTTTTTTTTTTTTTCCAATTAAATACAATCACATACTTAGCAAATTAGTTAGTTCGATTTTCAAAAGGGAAACAAAAATTTTTTTTTTTTCCCAATTATTTTGCCTTTTTTTTTTTTTTCTCTCTTTTTTTTTTTGTTTTGTTAACTAAGCACGTTAATTGAAATTAGAATTTAAATATAAGATCACTTAAATGATGCGATGATGATGATGAACTCCTCTATGAGTTATGCTTCTAACAACACTTTATGGACTGGTATCTGTTGTGTGTTGTTTATCGTTGACGCAACCGATGGTGGGGGTGAACGTAGTGTAGACGGTGAGGGTCGTGGTGGAGACACTGAGGCAGAAGTGGAGTGTGGTGATTGGAAATACTGACAACCGCTTGAGGATGATGATGAGGAACCGTTGCTGCGTGGGGGTACCGATTGTTGGCGTTGATTGATACTTGTTGTTGTAGTTACAGAATGACCATGCCATCGGGCTGTAACATTAGTGGCTGTGGCGGTTCCACATGGTGGTGGTGGAAAGGCCAATGTGACTGTTGTGGTAGAAGGTGAGACGTAAGTCGAATTTAAGCAAGCTGGTGAACTGCTGGATGTGGGTGAACTGTTGCTGCTAGTAGCGATGTAATGATGTGTCGCCGTAGTTGCACGGTGAAATTGATGATGGGATATAAGGTGATGTGTTGTAGCTGGACTTCGGTTGCCTTGACCAGTGGGCGTGCACATACCCAATAACGTGGAAGCGACGGTGGGGGAAGTCGTTGTTAATGGGAGTCTAACGTGTGTCACCGATTGCTTTATATATGTGTTAGCGGCCAGTTTGGACTCCACGTCAAGCAATTTATCGCTTGTGGTGCTGGTCGCGGCCGAAACGCTTCCGCCGGTGGACTGGCCAGTATATACTTGTGGCGTCGTTTAAAATTGCCCGTCGACTTCGTCGGCAGCTATGATCCCTTGACACGCAGTACAGGTCGCCTATATCGCACACACAAAATTAGGACCAGCACCTTTGATCTTCACTTACGGTTTGCCCGAGCCGTGTGATTTTGGCTGCTTAAATAGCTCATTTTTGCATAACGGGCAAATCACCCGATGTTCGCAAAAAAAATGATTTATTGCCTTGTTTACGCGAAGTGCTTCTGCAGTGTACCAACAATTTGCCCGCAAGAATGCAAGCAGAATGCACTCACCAACAACCACTGTGCGTACTGAGCGCGACTGCAGCAATGCACTGCGTGTGTGCTAGTATGTGTGTGTGTACCAGTGTTGTGCGCCCTCGGTTAGTGGGAACAGTTGAAACCCCTTACACATCACTGACAAAGTAAGGTTTGATACTAGGGTGCACAGCCAATAGTGCAATGATAGAAAAATGGAACGGTTGAATTTGAATTGACTAGAGTGGGAGTTTGATTGAATGGATATTGAATAATAAACTTGAGCGAACCGTAACAGAACACGGATTCGTTATAAGGCCTGCCGAAAGAACGAACCGGAAAGATAAGGTTAGCTAATTGTGATAGTAATGGGAAAAAAATATAGCAACTATACTTTATGACATTAATACCGTGTGCAACCAATAATAACGTGTGGCTCGACCCACGCAGCCGGGCAATAAAAAAACTAATTCGGTAGAGTCAAAATTTTAAGTCAGAAGCATGATATCTGCCTGTAAGATTACCTTCCATGTCTTCTACATCATATAATGCATTTCCCACCTTTTTGCGTATGCGACATTTGACATACTTCGGATTAAACTTGGCATTGGTAGCATTTCCAGCTTTGCTGAGCGTAAAATTCTTGCGATATACAGCCTGTCCTTCCTTGTAATCAACCTTGCGCGTTCGCAAGTTATATGTTTTTGCTGCTTTTTCGTGAGCCAACTCCAGATTCTTTCTTATGTTTTCTCTAATATGACTGAGGCGATCAGGTGGCTTTAGTAGAACTTGGCCTTCATCCAAACAATTTAATTTTTCTAAAACAAGGTACGAAGACCCATGCTGAACCATATTTTGTCCAAAAAGGGCAAAGTAAGGTGAACAATTTATTGAGGAATGATAGTCGCTTCGAAGTATGGATAGAATTTGTGGAATGTATCTATCCCATTGGGAGTGGTCATTATCTTCGCGAATCAAGTATCTGATTTTTGTTATGATTTCCCTATTTATGCGTTCAGAAGCGTTTGCTTGAGGCGAATACAATCCGGTTCTGATATGGGTTACCCCGTAGTCATTCAAAAACTTGCTCATTTCTTTTGATACGAACTGCCTTCCATTGTCACTATGCAGGTACTGAGGTACACCAAAGGTCGGAAAAATTTCATTTTGCAAGAAACCGATAACATTGCTGGAGGTGGCTGTACGCATTTGCTTTAAAAACACAAACTTTGACAAGTGATCAAGAAGAATAAAAAGAAACTGGTTTTTTGATTTTGTGCATGGATAAGGACCAAGAAAATCGCAGTACATGCGCTGAAAAGGTCTTTTGGATACGAATGGTTTACCCATAGGTGGTCTTGAGATCTGGTTTGAGCATTTTATAGCTTTGCATTCGTGACAGTTAATCACATATTCCCTAATCTCTTTTGCCATTCGAGGCCAAAAATATTTCTGTCTAATGCGGGCTAAAGTCTTTTCGAATCCGCCGTGGCAGCTCGCATCAGAATTATGCGCAAGCCGAATTGCTTCACGTGTCAGACCTTCAGGTAGCCATAAACGCCATAGCCTATCTTCTTCCTCTTCTATACCTTTCCTAAACTGGACACGCTTGTAAATAAAACCGTCGGATAAACAAGTGTCAGGAAGTCGCTCCTGATTATCTTGAACGGCCTGGCGAAGTCTGCGATATTGTTCAGTATCAAAGGCAGGAGAAGACAAGTCGATTTCACAGGGTGCTTTATCATCCGGTGTAAGTGCGTCTACGTCGAATCTCGACAACGTATCTGGGACGACATTTAACGATCCTTTTCTGTGCTCCATGGTGAAGTTGTAGCGCTGAAGCATTAACGACCATCTCGCTAATCTGCCACTGAGGTCCTTTTGCGTCATTAACCATTTGAGCGACGAGTGATCTGTAAGGATGCGAAACGTCATGCCTTCGACGTAAGGTCTAAATCGCTTTACGCTAACTACAGCCGCCAAACACTCTAACTCCGTGACAGTGTAGTTACGCTGTGCCTTATTTAATTTTTTTGATACAAATGCAATCGGTCGTTCCTTGCCATTTTCACCAACCTGATACAGCACGCCGCCAACACCAATTTTCGAAGCATCGCACTGTATAATAAACTCCTTTGCGAAATCTGGCTGAGCGAGAACAGGGGCAGTCGATAATGCTTGTTTTAGTTTTTCAAAGGCATTGATTGCTTCTAAAGTGAGCTTAAAAGGGCCAGCAGATTTTCGTAGGCAATCTGTTAGCGGGCCAGCAAGATCGGCAAAGTTCGTAATAAACGAGCGATACCAGTTTGCCATACCAATAAAACGGCGAACTTGGCGCGGCGATTTTGGCACTGGAAAATTTTTCACCGCCTCAACCTTATCTGGGTCTACTTTCAAACATCCCTTTCCTATCAAATACCCTAAATATTTAATTTCTTTCTGACAAAATTTGCTCTTTTCCACGTTAATTGTAAGATTAGCTTTACGGAGACAGTCTGCTACTTCGCTTAGCAGCTGCAAATGAGATTTAAAATCCGCACTGCACACTAATAGGTCATCCAGATAAATGAAAACTTTCTCTCTCAAGCGTGACGGGATTACTTTGTCCATCAACCTACTCATTGTCTGCGGTCCATTACACAAGCCGAACGGCATTACCTTAAAGTGGTAAAGCGGTAAGCCAGGTATAGCAAACGCGGTTTTCTCTTTTGACGAATCTGATAATTTTATTTGGAAAAATGCGTCTTTCAAATCTATACCGCTAATAAAATGAGTGTCCTTCAGCCGACTGAGAAGACCGTTAATATGAGGAAGAGGATACGAGTCCTTTTTCGTGAGCGCATTAACTTTTCTGGAGTCGATGCAAAGTCTGACTTTCCCTGGTTTACGCACCAAAACCACCGGACTACACCAAGGAGAATCTGACTCTTCAATCACACCTAATTTTAACAGACGCTCAACTTCTGCATATGCTTCAGCCTGACGAGGCGGAGAGAGCGGAAAATGCTTAGACTTCACTGGCGCAGCGTCGCCAGTGTCAATGTGATGCTGTAATAAGCTTGTACAACCTAATCCACGCTTCGAAAACGAAGGAAACCTCAAAATAACTTTGTCTAATTCCAGGCGTTCTTCAGGACTCAAATCGTGCATGTTTAAATTGTTTCCTTCCTTTAGGGGCAATGCGGATATTTCTGATATTATATGTGGTGCTAAGGCAAAGCTGCGCCAAAAATCGACGCCGAGATAGACTTCTTGCATCAATGTTGGGACGATATAGAAATCAATTGTTTTCGTTACATCCTTGTATGTAACAGGTAAAGAACAGAAACCTAACACGGGTTGTTTTGTGCCATCAGCAGTGGACATCGAAGATCTAATGGGTCTAATCGAAATGTGTTTACGGCTGAGAAACGACTCTGAATTCTTCCCAAGTACAGAAACATGTGCACCAGAATCTAACAGTGCGATAAAGGTTTCATCGCATATTGTAATTTTAGCGTAAGGTCGATTGTCGTTATGAATAACAGTGGATTCAACCAACTTTCGGTTAGCCTCCCGTTTCCGGTATCGGCATCTACACTTTAAAATTTTACTGGCTGTTCTACTTTCGGTGTTAAAGATCTTGGCCTTTGCATTTTCATACAAAAGTTTCCGCTGATGCAAAGATAAGCACGAATTGTCGGTTTGGCAAGCAGTATCACGTGTAGGTGGTTTTAAAATAGCAATTGGGCCAGTTTTTGGTTTTTCTAAAGCAGGCATACGATCAATTAGTTTTGGAGAATTAACTTTTTCGGGGCTTACTGGGTCGAACGAGAGTCCCCGGAAGCCAACTCGCTCGATTTCCGGTTTCCCAAGTGTTTATTTGTACACTTTGGAGTAACTACGCCACTCTGACCGCATTTAAAGCAAAATAAATTCCGTTGTTCTTCTGGACAGTAAATATAAGAGTGGCCGTACGTTCTACAATTCCAGCACTGTATTTTTGAATAATCCGGATTAATTGGATAACGAGCGAATCTCAACGCTTCGAGTTGAGGATCACCAATATCATCATCGCTGTCAGCACTGTGCAACTCATTCAGCTGCCGATTCTGATTGGACACGATTGGTGAGAGTTTGCTTTCGCGTATCAACTTCTCTGCCTTGCGAGCCAAATCTCGGAAATCGTCTAAATGCTTAGGTTCAGTGCTAAACAACATGAATTTCAAATTTGTACTTAAATTCCGTTTCATAATGTCAATAAGTGTTCCGTCCGTCATCGGATTGCTAAGCCTTGCGTTCATCGCGATAATCGCTGAATGAAAATCGTCATAGCTTTCCTTCGGCTGCTGTTTGCGCAAAGAAATTTTCAAAATTACTTCATGGTCTGTTTCTAAAACACCGAACTCTTTTCTTAAGGCGTAACACAAGTGCGGATATGAAGCAGAGGGATTCTGTCTACTGAAAGTCCAATAAAAAATCTCAGCTTTTCCTTTCAGGAAAATATGAAAATTCGACAATAAGTGGTCCATTGGACATTTTGTTCGTTCGCTTAAAGTGTTAATTTTAAAAAGAAAATCAGAAACGCTAGTTGTGCCATCGTAAGAAATATTCCATTTCTGCAATTTTATAGAATTGCTAACTGAATTTGTAACGGAGTTACTCGAGTGGTCTGATGCCGAAGTCATACCACCATTATTTGCGTTGGGTCTAGCTTCAGCAACATTCAAAGTAGCGAATTCGCTTCGCAAGGAACTCAATTCTCGACGAAACTCTTCTTGGGTATCGCGAATGGTCTGACGGAGGTATGTGGCTAAATCGTCTATTGTGGAGGAGTTATGACTGGTTGGCTGGGGATTGTTACCCATAGTAGGTATGTCAGATCGCGGCGAATTCATATTCGGCGCGGACGCTAATTGTTCGTTCAAGGGTGGCAAAAGCAAAGAATCGTTTGGATTAGACATATTTTCACCAGCAGCAGCGTCTACAGCGCTTGTTAGCAATGATTGCTGGTCTGTACTAGTACTGGGCGGAGAGTGCACCACTCTTGGAAGTGAGCCTCTACCACGAAAACTCCTATTCAAATTCCTTTTCTGAGTTCGAGTTTCCATACCAACTCAATCAGCAGAAAAAAAAAATAAAAAAAAATTTTATTATCATAATTTGGCAAAATAACAAGAGAGTAAAAAAAAACTTTCGTTTTTAAACGGGGAATGTCAACAATACTCTACGCAGGACAGCAAGGCATTAGAATTTGAAATGCAAGGTTGGAATGTGTAGGCAAAATACGACCGCACGAACGATACAGTATTGACTCTACTCCTATTATTTCTAGCAAGAACTACGTCATATGCATCTTAAGGAAAGTAGCATTATATGGACAAGTAAATTCGCGTAGCCTTACAATTCAAAATAAAATAATCAGGTTTGGATCTCCTAAAGAAATCTTCCGCAGTGGCGGCATGAAATCAAACTTACAATTCAATAATCACGGTCTCACGCTTTCGAAAACTTCAGGGACAAATTACACGTTCAACCTAAGTAAAACGCCAGTTCACATTCGATTAATTGGTTATGTTTGATGTTATCGCAACGCGGCTCCGAAAATGAGTTTCCAGATCACCCGGGACTTATAACGTTAAACCTAACTTCGAAATACCCTGAAAACTATAAATGTTAACCTGATTCTTCAGACTATGAACAATTTCCTGCACTGTCTCAGTTCGTAACTTCACCTATTGCTTCGTTGGAACGTTGGGCGCCATTCTATGTTGTGCGGATCTTCGCAAAAACCAATATATACATATATATTTTTGCCGTGGTGGATACGGGGTGGCATGCTGGGTTGGTCTTCGGCTAGTCATGTCGGCTGGGTCGAGGTTCTTGTAACCACACACAAGCAACACGCAACAATAGAAAAAAATAATCATGCCAAAATATTCATAAGCCGTCTTGACTATGACCGGGTGGAAAAGAAAGAAAAACCAACACAAACAGTGCGAAACAGGCAAGAAATGGTGTCACACCTGGAGTAGGGTTGGTGTTATGCCCTGGAGTGCACTTCTCCCTCCCATTGTTATACGCCTATGGCTACCTAAGCACTCGAAATTTTTAGTTAGCCCCTTTGCTAAGTCGTTAGCTACGCTTATGCCATCCTACACGATTTGCATGTCGACATTCCCCTTAATTGAAATTTAAAAACTCATTTTTCGATATGTGGAACAAACAGCAAACTTCATTTTTCAATGTTTAGATTTTACAAAAAAACATTTGATGGAATCTTAAGTTAACTTTAAGTTAAAACAAATGCCTCAAAATTATGCTAATTTATAATAAGTAAATTCCAAATATAATGATTATTTCCACTCACTTACATGCTCTCCATCGCTGTTCGTATGGCCATGCGAGACGATGATTGTTGAGCTGGACCTAAGCTAGATTTAGGAAATTAGTAAAATTTTAAAGGCTTACATTTGTTGTCACTTATTTTAACACAATTAGGAATTAAATTCTTGCACTTTTATGAAACAAATTAAATTTTTTTTTTTTTTTGTTTTTTTTTTTTTTTTTCCAATTAAATACAATCACATACTTAGCAAATTAGTTAGTTCGATTTTCAAAAGGGAAACAAAAATTTTTTTTTTTTCCCAATTATTTTGCCTTTTTTTTTTTTTTCTCTCTTTTTTTTTTTTGTTTTGTTAACTAAGCACGTTAATTGAAATTAGAATTTAAATATAAGATCACTTAAATGATGCGATGATGATGATGAACTCCTCTATGAGTTATGCTTCTAACAACACTTTATGGACTGGTATCTGTTGTGTGTTGTTTATCGTTGACGCAACCGATGGTGGGGGTGAACGTAGTGTAGACGGTGAGGGTCGTGGTGGAGACACTGAGGCAGAAGTGGAGTGTGGTGATTGGAAATACTGACAACCGCTTGAGGATGATGATGAGGAACCGTTGCTGCGTGGGGGTACCGATTGTTGGCGTTGATTGATACTTGTTGTTGTAGTTACAGAATGACCATGCCATCGGGCTGTAACATTAGTGGCTGTGGCGGTTCCACATGGTGGTGGTGGAAAGGCCAATGTGACTGTTGTGGTAGAAGGTGAGACGTAAGTCGAATTTAAGCAAGCTGGTGAACTGCTGGATGTGGGTGAACTGTTGCTGCTAGTAGCGATGTAATGATGTGTCGCCGTAGTTGCACGGTGAAATTGATGATGGGATATAAGGTGATGTGTTGTAGCTGGACTTCGGTTGCCTTGACCAGTGGGCGTGCACATACCCAATAACGTGGAAGCGACGGTGGGGGAAGTCGTTGTTAATGGGAGTCTAACGTGTGTCACCGATTGCTTTATATATGTGTTAGCGGCCAGTTTGGACTCCACGTCAAGCAATTTATCGCTTGTGGTGCTGGTCGCGGCCGAAACGCTTCCGCCGGTGGACTGGCCAGTATATACTTGTGGCGTCGTTTAAAATTGCCCGTCGACTTCGTCGGCAGCTATGATCCCTTGACACGCAGTACAGGTCGCCTATATCGCACACACAAAATTAGGACCAGCACCTTTGATCTTCACTTACGGTTTGCCCGAGCCGTGTGATTTTGGCTGCTTAAATAGCTCATTTTTGCATAACGGGCAAATCACCCGATGTTCGCAAAAAAAATGATTTATTGCCTTGTTTACGCGAAGTGCTTCTGCAGTGTACCAACAATTTGCCCGCAAGAATGCAAGCAGAATGCACTCACCAACAACCACTGTGCGTACTGAGCGCGACTGCAGCAATGCACTGCGTGTGTGCTAGTATGTGTGTGTGTACCAGTGTTGTGCGCCCTCGGTTAGTGGGAACAGTTGAAACCCCTTACACATCACTGACAAAGTAAGGTTTGATACTAGGGTGCACAGCCAATAGTGCAATGATAGAAAAATGGAACGGTTGAATTTGAATTGACTAGAGTGGGAGTTTGATTGAATGGATATTGAATAATAAACTTGAGCGAACCGTAACAAAGTATTTAGAATTCATTGGAATTTTAAGAAACTTTTTTAAGTTTTTTAACTTAACAAAAAAACTTTTTAACTACACTCTGAAATATCAACAAAGTTTTTATTTTAATCTTTCAATACGTGGTTGACTCCAACAAAGTGGAAATGAGTCATCAGTATCTATGGATTTAAGCAAAAAACATATCTTTTGATAGATTTATTTACCAGGTCCAGGTTGTTTCTTAATGCAGTACCCAGAGAAGTGAGCGTTGTATCTAGTTGGAGGGTTCAGAGTTTAGTTCAGTTGTATTTGAATTAAAAACAAAGTTATAGCAACTGAAACATCGGGAAGGAAACTTCGCTTTGCTTAAATAAAGAAACAATTTGGTAGCTTATTACTTGTTACTGGTAAACTCGGTAGTTTGTCATTCTCAGACAGCAACCACCAAGATAAATGAAATTAATATTTAAATAATTAAATAATTTTATATTTCGGTTAGGCTTAGTCTGTATTCGAACCTGCGATCTTATGGCAACGTAATTGCACAGTTACAGTAAAAAAATCGGGGACGCAAACGCTTCTTCTCCTGTAAAGTATTAGGTAAAGTTAGGTTAGAATTGGGTTGCTATATGTATATGAGACACACTTAGGCCTATTTGGTCCATTATGACTGTGGTTGCTTGGTTGAATCGTTGTCACCACAGTTAAGTACCACAATTAGCACTTTAAAGTCACATTCTGATTTTGTGCTGGTTTTGGCTGATAATTTAAATCCACTTTATAAGATCAAGAAAGTGTAGAAGCTTCCCGGCTCTTCATAGTTAAAATGGTTTTGATAT
Source organism: Melieria omissa (assembly GCA_963971225.1). NCBI lineage: Eukaryota > Metazoa > Arthropoda > Insecta > Diptera > Ulidiidae > Melieria > Melieria omissa. Next base: position 20,345,518 of record OZ020268.1, read on the forward strand.
TTTAAATCCACTTTGTGAGATCCAAAAAGTGTAGAAGCTTCTTGGTCTTCATAGTTAAAATGGTTCTGAGTCCTTGCGGGAAGGAAAACTCAAGCGAGCGTAGCCTTTTCCTTGCTAAACCAGACCAAGCACACAGCACAATGATTGAATAACACTGTGCTACAATTTTTGAGTCATGGAATCTAATCTGGATTTGGTCAGGACTAATCGGTATTTTCGGTAGAAGTCTAACTGGGTTTTACAAAGTTTACTTTTACATGTTACAGCCGTCTAAAGTTTGTTTGTTTGTTTGTTTGTTTTTTCCTTTATAAGTCTTAAGATTTCAATATATTTTAATGCTGTCTTCAGCAAAATTGCAGCTAATGTTTAGATTAATAAATTCTATGAGCATTCCATAGGTTAATAATTATGCCTAACCGAAATTTTGTAGGTCAATGTTGAAAAATTAGACTTCCAGGTGGACATATTTTTCATCTTTTGTTGGCAATTAGAAAGTGGCTCCATATGTTGCGCTTATAAGATATTAACATTTCTATATAAAACTATAAAATAAAGGCTCTCACAAACATTGAGTTTGGACCAAAACCTCTAATCAACCTCCTCCTCCTCAGTTATGCTATGACTCCAATGACATCCAACTAAACGTTTTTTCGCGTTTAAGGGGGGGGAGTAAGGGTTTCAGCGTAAAAAAAAACACCTTTTTTTAATGAATTTTTGTTTGAAAGTATAGATTGATAAAATTTGTTTAAACCTTTTGTACATTATTAAGCATACTTTCAACAATATTCTGTAATTTTTTCATGCAGAAATATTATAAAAAAGCCGGTGACAGAGCTTGAACCCAGAACATCTTTGAAAAAATACAATTTACGGTGATCACTGTATCTCGGTTGGAAATTATCTGAAATCAAAAATTCTGAAATTCTCCTCCCAACGTTCTCCGATTATCTTTTTTTTTCATTTAAAAATTTTTGGTGGCCATCTAAATTGTAAACTGCTATTTTCCACGAAAAATTGCGCCATTTTGTGGGTGGGAAACCCCCTTAATGTAAGCAAAAACTTGTTTACTAAACGTTGTGGTGAGGTATTTTATATGTAGAAAATGTGTACCAAGTTTCAAATGCATCGGTTCAGTAGTTTTTAAATGACAGTGATCAAGGACTTTGAAAAAGTAGTTTTACGAAAAACGCGATAGAAGAGAATAAGCACTAAAGGACAGGGGACTAACTTTAGACCATAACTTCAAGAGATTTGCTCCGATCGACTTAAACTTTTGAGAATCTATTCTTGAAATGTTAACAATAAGATAAGACAAAAAAATAACCCTTACCCCCCCCGCTTAAATTAAATATACTATACATAGCAAAGTATTCTACTATCTCTGGTTTCAATTTTCTTCCTTTGAGTAAAAAGTTCAACGTGTTTCTCGTTAGTAGGAATTAATGTAGGTTTATTAATTAGGTAAAATAATTAATATACAAAAGTGATTGAATAGTGCAAAAACTATTTTAATGGAAAAAGAAAAAAAAGCCGTCGCCGTCCCGATACGCGTTGACCGTCTTCGTCTGATGACTCGCTACAACTGCCCGCAGCTTCTCTCGTGCTCGTTCGTTCTTCCCCTTACTTCGGCGATGGCAATAATGTACCGTTATGCTGCTTGCTGACCGAGCATGACCTACTCGATCCCACATTAATGGTCCAGAACTCTAACTCCCAACTCTAAGAAAGGCTTCATGAACAATTAAATTCAAGTGACGGTGCTATTTTTTATAACAAACTGAACTAAACTAAACTAAACTAAACTTATATCGTCAATTTATTTTTTCTTTCGGATCATTGAAAACATTTTTTCAAGTTAAGCTCATGGCAAAGTAGCGAACAGTGGGGTAGATGTTTTTAAATCACAGAATGGTATAAACATAGTTTTCATAAACAGAAATATAATGGAATTAGTTCACGAAATATTTATTTTTATATTTTTTTTTTAATATTTATTATTGGCTTTTTACTTGAATTATAGCATCTTAAAAATTGCTGGAAAATAAAATCTGTTTCATAAAATTAATTAAAAAATTTACAATGGCACTTGACTGACTTTAAAACACACAGTTGCAATTCCTCAAAACACTTCCCTCAACATTTTGTTTAACAATTTGCTGATTCTTACATTCACAAAATAACATACAAATAATTTTACTGTTACTGTTGATTTTAATCAACACTAAACACGCAACATCTAACATGCGCGGCATATCAAAATTCCTGGCAATTTTCGAAAGCCATCAATTTAGTGCGGCACATGAAGCGTGCTCACGATTTGCGAATTTAATGAATTATTAAATTCGAGTAAACAAAACACGCATTCGATCAACAATTTTTAACACAACCATAAATGCGATTTTTTGTTCCCAAGTGACTGGGACCAGCCAGCGGCCCTGAGAGCGGCCACGGCTGCGGAGTTCATTTTTCGATATGAAATAATTGCTCAATATGCAGAAAATAATAGTTGCCAGCGGCTGTGTTCCATTGTATGCGCAGCTGCTTATATTGTTTTGGCTAAAATTCATCAATGACGACAAACAATGCGGACGACGCCACACTGAATGGAACGAGCCGAGCGTTTAATCTCCAATCTATGCGGCGCGCTGACAATGCCGTAGCCGCCGCAATCTGCGCACAACGAATGCAAAGCATATAAATATTCGACACAAACACACACATACACACGAACACCTTCTATACAATGGCCGAGAACAAACGATTTTCAAATATAAAATCAAAATTTTTAATGGATTTGCGATGGCGTGTGTGTGTGTGTGTGTGTTTGCTGCGGTTCGAGCACCTGCAACAAATCTCCCACGATTTACTGTGTTGCAAGTAAATATTTGGTATTCTAGTTGGCTGGCAGGCCACACGATTACATACCTACATGTATGTATTACCGCAGCAACATGACCGCACTACAATGTAGACATGCCAGCACACACACACAGAGATGGACGTATAGGAGACAGGCGCATGACCGGGTGAATATTTTGCTGCAATTCACCGAAAGCCGTTGTAAATAATGCGGTTTATTGTGTTGCAGACGGCGAACTGAGTGCTAAACATTTCAAATATTCGAACGAAACAAGAAACAAGTATTTTCATTGATCTTGAGCGAACATGCTGATGCGCTACGTTGCATGCGACATTAGACAGAAAGCTGCAAGTACTTGTAATGAAGGGCAGAGAAAAAGTAAAGGAGAATGACAAGTTTTAAGTTATTAGAAAAATAGAAAGAAAGAAAAATATTTCATAAGCTAATTCTATTATTTTTCTAGTTATGACATCTATTTTCATACCATTCTGTGATTCAAAAACATCTGCCCCACTGTTTGCTACTTCGTCATGAGCTCAACTTGAGTGGAATCTAATTGTTCACGAATCCTTTCATAGAGTTGGGAGTTGGATTCCTGGACCAGTTATTTCCACTAAGGAAACGCACGTTGAACTATTTTGCTCAAAGGAAGAAAATTTAAGCCGGAGATGAGAATGTGGCAAACTCGCTGCTCGTTGCAACTCGTCATTGAGATCATAGCATAGCTGTACCCAGCTCTAACGAGAAGAGGTTTTAACTCAAACCCCATGTTTTTGGGAGCCTTTATCTTACAGTTTTATATAATAATTTTAAAATCTTATAATCGCAACATACACATGGGCCTACTTTCTAATTCGTGCCAACAAAAGCTTACACCTTACACCTCTAGCATAAATTTGCCACAGTTTCTTCTTAACCCGGAATCATTTTGAAAAACTTTGCATACCACAAACTGTTCTATATGCTTCCATTATAAACATGAACAACATGTTTTAATAGAAATGCAAAGTTTATCAAAAAGATTCTGCGTTGAGAAGAAACTGTGGCAAATTTATGCTATAGGTATAATAAATATAACGTTCCACAATGATAGGCGGCGCATACTAGTGGCGCAAGATTTGGTGAAAAACTCCAATAAAGATAAATATTGACCGCCACTTGAAAGCTATTGAAATATTAAGTTTCAAAACTGGAGCAGTGGATTGCACCTAAGGTTTGCAAATGAAATGAACTTGCAACAATCTATGCAAATCTGTTTTATTTGATGTATAAGGACTGTTTAATTAGTTCTGATGAAAAGTGGATTCTTCATAACATTATTCAGCGGAAAACAGTGGTTGAACAGAGGACAAATTATATTTGCTGCTCCATTCAAAAAAGGGTATGTTGCACGATTGATGGGAGGAGGCCGAAATTATCTTGTAGCTGATGAAAACTTTTATAAGATGTAAAAGGACTAATTGTCCTGATGAAAAGTAGATTCTTCATAACATTATTCAGCGCAAATCACTGGTAGAACAAAGGACAAATTCTAACTGCTGATCCATTCAAAAAAATAAATGTTGCACAGTTGATGGAATGAAGAGGAAGTCCTCTTTTACCTGTTAAAAAAGCACAAAAATCAATAGGAAACTGTATGTTGAGCAACTAACATGATAGGAGGCAATTATTGAAGGGAAAGTTGTCAGAGTTGGTATCATTTTAGATAATGAGAGACATTATCCATAAAAGATTATGAAAAAACTGTACCAGATTGAGTCAGAATACAGCTTACTCTCATGTTTTGAAGACCCAAGAAATTTCCACTTGTTCAGAATTCTGCAGATGTCTAATGGAAAGTCATGTTGAAAGTCTGAGATTGCCACACAACGATTTGTGTTTCGGCTCTTTTCCAAGAGCACAAAGAAACGGTTCTCCACTTTATCTACCAATATCCATTTTTGGCCAGAAGAAGATTCAACTTCCTAAGATCTTTGCTTTACATCAGCTTACGTGTGATTTTTTTTGTGATATTAGGCAGATTGCTCGTTCCATGTTGTAAAGGAGGTTAGCGTCATCCTACTGTGGGTTCACAAGGAGTCATCTTTTTTGTACTTAAGTGAAATATGGTTCAATTCGTAAGCAAAAGTCTGGCCAGTATTTCAATCAGAACTTCTAGCACTGTCATTGCAATCGACTTATGGCTTTGGCAACAAAATGGGTACAAGTACTGCTTAGTAAAAAATATTATATTATAAATTAAACCCCCCTTACTCCCTGTTTTTCACTACTTTGAACTAAATCGATTCAGAAGTGTTTGAACAACATTTCATTTGAATATTCCAATTATTCCTCGAAAGCTGCCCCACTTACCAGCCATCTGTCAGACCTACAGACAAACTGTTTTGGCTAATTTGTCCCACGCTTTCCACAACACATTGCAAATTCTCCTGCACACTGAACAACCCATACCTGACACACAAACTGCAGGGTATAGCAATGCAAAAACAAGAAAAAAATAAAGAAATAAAATAGCCACAGTCGAAAATTCCTCGCAACCACTAAAATCGGCCACAGGCCGCCACAAAACGGCAGCCAAACCGACGCAATGTTGTGTCTGTGCTCAAAATTGAAATTGATTTAAAAATGCGCCGAATTTGATTTGATTTCTCGTTACAGTGTTGTGAAACATGAAAAAAGTCGTGTAATTAAAAGTCGCGTACGAGTAGTGTCGAACATTTGCACAAAACCAAATTACAAATTTCACTGCTTACAAAGAAAATCTACAAAGAGCAAACAATTGTAAAAAATTTAAATAAATTAATTCAATTCAATTCAAAATAAATAAAATAAGAGTGTTGAAGTGAGAGAAAAAAGAATGTAAAATGTGAAATGTGCCGAGTGCCAATGTGTGCAATGGCTGAAAAAGTAGCAAATTTTAATTTCACCTTAATCCAACGCTAATTAGTGGAATTTTGTGTAATACGTTCGCGTCCCCTGGGCAGCCGGCAGCAGCGAATTGACACGCGGCACGCAATCGGCAACAGGCCGCGCAACACCAGAGGTAAGTCCCAGGCGCTCAGGGCATCAATATTTAGCAAAATTTTACATAGTGACATGTGTAATGCCAACTTGTGGCGTCTGTCAGGCAGTTTCAACTATTGAAATGTGGCATTGAAATATGAAAAGTCATATTTGAAAATTGCATGAGCGTGATTGACGCCGAACGTTGCTTGACATATTTACTTCAAGCCAGTTGGTTGGGGTCTTCACTGAAGGTGGCCATGGGTGTTGTTGCACAGCGATTCTGCTGCAAGGGCGATTGGCATTCGACACATTTGATTTACTCAAAATTACTATAGTCTACAAAATAGACCAACTAATGAAAGTTAAAGAAGCTACCAAAAAAGCTAATTTTATGGACAAACAAATAATGCAGAATCCATACTTCATTTTTTCTGGTTGGAAACTTATTCTTTTTTTAGTTTAAACCAATAAAGATAGAAGAATAAAATTTTGAGGTGTTATACTTCCGACTGAGATCCAAGCCATGTAGGTTTTTTTGAACCCTAATTCCCAGAAGTTAGCCTCTCAGTCTCACTAAAGATTTCAAATGGTGATAAATCCTATACCAAAAGATTTTCGTTTCCAATTTGTTCAAAAACTTCAAGGATATGGAAGAATACATATTTGAAGGGCCCTACTGACATATTTGACTTCTAAAATTTCAAAATATATAATTTAGTCAAAAAGCAATAATTTTTCTCTTTCATTTGATGTCCATAACTTTATCATTGCAACAGCAATTATTTTTTAAAAATCTTTATAATGTTTAAGGTTTTCTTAAAAGGACATGAATGACGTTTTCTGACATATTTTGCTCCTGAAAATTCCAAATAGAAAATTTACTCAACAGGCAACAATTTTCCTCTTTCATTTGATGCCCATAACTTTATCATTTCACAACACAAATTATTAAAAAAAAATCCCTAAAATTTGTAATGTTTTTTTAAGGACTTTGGACCAGAAAATCAAAAACTGAGTATGCCAAGTTACTATGAATGTCATCTTCTGACATATTTTTCTCCTGAAAATTTCAAATAGAAAATTTTGTCAAAGGGCGACAATTTTCCTCTTTAATTTGATGCCCATAACTTTATCATTTCAGAACAGCAAATATTTAAAAAAAATCCTCAAAATTTTTAAGGTCATTTTTTAAAGGACATTGGTGCAGAAAATCAAAAACTGAGTATGCCAAGTCACTATGAATGACCTCTACTTTCACGCCTATATCACTTTTTGGATGTGTCAAGCGTACTGTTGCACAGTGTAATCAAATCAAATATTGCACTGTACAATAAAAAGGTTTTCGATTAGCTTCCTGGGCGGCAAACTACAGATCGCTTGTTTTTTTATTCCAGAAAAATTCGAATCAAAATTAATTCTAAACCAAGCGAGTCACTTTCCAAAAAAGGCTGAAAATTGAATTTATATTAAAAGTAAATTTATGCGGACGGTTCCTTACTATTCAATTGGGAAGAACTAATGGTCTGTCGTAAAAGTTATCTCGAGGCGTCTCACAGTAGGGCGTCCCCATATATCGCATGGCCAAAATTAGTAAACGTGGTTGTTTTTTTTGTTCCGTGTTCACTCCTCTCTGGAGCATAGGGCCTCCACAAGACAGCCTTGTGTTGGTTTCGTTAATCAGTTGTGTTGTTCTACCAGGGTAGGTGATTGGCCTGCCGCAGGTAGTCCTAAGTGATGGTGCCATCTAACGCCACTCAGGAACGTCGCCTCCGCTCGTAGCGCCATCTGTTGTGAGGAATGCAGCAGCAGAATGGTTGGGGACCTCGCTAGATCAATTTGGTGCTCTGTTTTCGCAGTTGTCCGCTTCCCTTAAACGTGGTTTAGTTTTGACGAAATTTGATATCCGCCCATTTTTCAGCGTAGTTAAGAAAAATACGAAAACTTGTGAAAATTGGACTACTGTCACGCCCACCCCTCATATTGCAAAAATCTTTACTATTCGATAACTTGGCCACTACTAACACTAGAAAGATAAGACGCGCCTCGGCGTCTTCTTCAGTTGGTCACACCAAAAAATGGTATGGCCTTCTCAACTTAGTCCTTCTACCGGAGACAAGGTCTCCCTCCCCCTTTGCCGTCAATATACAACTACTGCATCGAACACCGACTTCCAGATCGCTACAGCAAAAACGCAATAGTGATCTGAGGCCGTACGGAGTTTTAAAGAAAACGAGACCTTAATCACATGGATAACACTTTGTTTAGCTCCAAAAAAAAATTCTATCACTATGTGCCAAATTATCATGGATTCATGCAATTCATTCATTTAACATTTAACCCTTGTCCCAGCAACAACAATCTCACACATTTAGCTGACACTTTTGGCCTCACTTAATACATATCCTTCAGTGCCTTCAACCTTCAATGACAACAACAAAATCATCGAAACCATGACTAGCAATTGTCAATTTGCTATCTAAAATTACAACGACAAAAAAACAACAACAACGTCAGCTCGTAAATAAATTTTATAAAATGCTGTCGCTGTAAGTTTGTGTGACTGCCTCCTGAAAACCTCTTTTACTGCTCATCTCCATAATTTGTCAGCATTTTTAGCTGTTTTCGTATTCGGTTCAACCCATTCGCTGTTTCGCTCTTTTCTTGGGCGTTTCGGCTGCAACGATTATTTTACCTTCTCGTCAGGCAGTTTATCTTCCCTTTGATTTTATTTGGCTGGAAGTGATTTTTATTTTTCACTCTCCGTGCCGTTTTTCTGCGCGTTGTGTAACTTTAGACACGGTTTGTGTTGGTGTGCAGAGGCGCACACGGGATTTTATTTTTGGCGCTTGTGCACAACTTTTGAGCTCGATTCCATTTGAAACCAGCAATTTTTATATTTGGGCAGTTTGAGACCCACAATCCTCTGTCAGTGTGTGTGTGTGTGTTTTTGTGTATGTGTGTGTGTGTGTGTGTCGGCTATTGCTGTTGCATGTTAATAGGCGCACTTTGCCTTTCGCTCCATAGATCGTCGTCTTCAAGTGCCATTCAATGCCACATCCCTTTCGTTTTGTTTTTATTTTAACTTGGTTATCTATTTTCTGGACTTTGGGCGCTGCGTCACTCTACAACCCGCATATATTTGACCTTTCGCCACTACCTTTTGCCTCCTGCAATCACCTCTAGGACCCTCACACTGCTCTAGCGTTATGTTGGCTGTGTTGATAGCGTTGTTGTTGTTGTTATATTGCTTCTACCGCTGAGTACATTGCGGCTGTTTTGCTCCTCGAAACACTTACGAAATTAAATTTGGCATACATATGCAGGTCGTGAGTTATGTGCGCGTTGCCATTCCATATTTTATTCCTCTTTGGCTTTTGGCTTCGCTTATTGTGTTTTTGTATTTTCCTTTTCGGTTTGGTTTATTTTGTTGGTTAACGTGAATTGTTTTACAAAATTGAAAATTTAATTTATGAATGACGTAAATGTTGATTGCATTTACTGTCAATCTGTGCCCTCTGGCCACCAAACTGAAAGCAACATTCATACATCCCACTCTCACACTCGCACAGATATAAAGTCAGCACACACACACACACATACATAGATGCGCAAAGATGCGCGATTTAATTTCGCAAATTGTTACCGTGATGACTCTTTGGGCTATAATAACAAAATTATCTGCAAGTATTCATCTCAAAAGCGGCACAAACACTGAGCGTCTCCCGTCTCCCAGCCTCGGCCGCTGCGTCACATTGGGCATGGCTGGCAAATTGTGCGCCATTCTGGAAAATTGTGCGCTCGCACAAGTTATCGATTTTTGTGCTACTGAGTGTGAGGCAGAGTTTGTGTGTGTGTGTTTGTGTGTGTGTGTGTGAGTGCCAGTTGAAGTTTCATTTCACGCTCGCATTCCAATTCGTTTGCTGTCGTTTCATTTACATACCGCACATTAAATTCTTCGCCATAAATACAAATTTTGTTTTTTGCAAAAATAAATGCACACTGACAGTTAATAATAACAGCCGCAATCATGAAATGTATACATATGTATGTATGTATTTAGCTGTGTATTTTGTTCATTCAAAGTTGTCATTTTAAAGTTGTGCGCACACAACTTTGCAACTTTCAAAACAATGTCAAATGTAGATTGAGTGGCAAATATTTGTTATTGTAAATATTTTCACTGCAAGTAAAAATACAATGGAAGGTAAACTCAGTTTCAGTGCAGATGCTTTTAAAAGATTTTTGTTTGAACTTTGACAGCTTACATTTTAGTTGGCAACGCTGTCATGCTGCAATGCTTCTGTTCTTTCATAGTTGGCGGTTTACCACTGAAAAGTGCTTTAAAATTATTAAAAATTTAAGTTAAAAATTCGTGTTCTGTTCGTTAAAATTTTCACGAGTTGCAAAATATTTACAACCGAAATGATTGTTCCAGATTTTTGGTTGAACAGCTTTGTGGCATTTAGAAGGAGAATCTAAAACAGGAGAATCTATAAAGAAGAAAGAGAATCTAAAACATCAAGAGTCTCCAAAGTTGAGGTTTTTGTTTTTAATATAAGGAAACTAAGACAAAACTACAACAACAAAAACAACTTATGTTTCCGCTTGATTGAAGCAATTCAAGAATTTGATGACGTTTGTGACGATGCAGAGTGATTCCATAGACAAAATTAAAAAAATTTATACTCTCTGAATTAAACGATTTTGATGTCATTGAAAAGAACAATAAAGAACAAAGAAAACCACAAAAAATCTGTGCAAAATCTGCTCAAATTGATGAGTTTGTCATGATGTACTGTGCATTCGTTCCATAGACAAAATTCACAAAAATTTATAGTCTCCAAATTTAATATCATTTCGATTTTGATAACATTAGAAAGACAAAACTCCAACTAAGAACACAACAAAAGATCTGTGCATAAAATGAATTAATTTGTGTGCAAGAGCGGCTCAAAATCGAAACTTTTTCACAAAAAGATTTAAACACATGTTTTCTGATTTTTAGTCTATTGAGTAAAAAAACTCGCAAGAGCTGATGGTTAGCAAAAAGGTGCTAAAACTTTCGATATAGATTAAGAACTGATGTGAGCATTTTTGTTTTCAATGTTTTCTCAAAATTTGCAAAGCTTGAAGTCACTTTTAATTTAAAATTTGTTTTAAAATTAAAAATCCTAAAATTACTAAAAAGTAGTCTAAAATATGCAAAAAGTATACCAACAATTTTTTCTGGATTTTTAACGCATTCTTTTCTACACTTTTAGTTTAACTTCACTTTACTTTTATTTCACTTTCAATTTAGAATTTGTTTCAAAATGAAAAATCCCAAAAGTACCAAAATTAGTGTAAAATGTGTAAAAAGTATATGAACATTTTTCATTTTGTAATAATTTTTTTTTTTAATTTAAGAAGCATTCTTTTCTACACTTTTAATTTAACTTTACTTGACTTTTAGCTCATTTTTAATACAAAATAATTCTAAAAATTAAAAATCCCAAAATTAGTGGAAAATATGTAAAAAAATATGTGAAAAGATGTTTCTGGATTTTTGTCTGTTTTAAAAAGCATTCTTTTCTCTACTTTTAATTTTATTTAATTTCACTTTAGTTGTACTTTACATTATATGTATTTAAAATTTTTTTAAAATTAAAATTCTGCAAATTAGCAAAATTAAGAGGAAAATATCTAAAAAGTATATGAAAAAAATGTTCCTGGAATTTCGTGTATATTAAGAAGCATTGTTATCTACATTTTTATTTTACATTTACTTTAAATTTAGTTCACATTTAATTTAAAATTATTTTCAAAATTAAAAATCCGAAAATCAATGGAAAATATGTAAAAAAATATGTAAAAACATGGTTCTGGATTTTTTTCTGTTTTAAAAACATGCTTTTCTACACTTTTAATTTAATTTAACTTCACTATACTTCTAATTCAAATTATTTAAAATATCTTTTAAAATTAAAATTCTGAAAATTGGCAAAATTTAGAGGAAAATAATCAAAAAATTAAGTGAAAGTATGTTTCTGAATTTTTGTTTATTTTAAGAAGCATTCTTTCTTTGTTGAAATTCTAATCACATACACCGATATCAACCGATCTCAGAAAATAATTCAATTTGAAAAGTAGTCTAAACACCTTATTTTCGACAAAACATATTTTATTTATCCCTGAAAGTATGCAATAAGCACGAAAAATGGAAAATCTGGAAACTAAAAAACATTTTCATTGCAAAACTGGAGGGTCCTAAGACAATTTCTGCTACTCTTTGCAACTATCAATGTTGACGAAACTGATTAAATGTAAAATCTGAAAAATCTAGCCTAACTAACTACCTAAATTGTTCGTTAAATTTTACCAGAAATTACAAAAATTGCAAATTTAAGTCTCAGGCATGACCAAACTACAAAAGTTTAGGAAAACAAAATGGATATTTTAATTCAGCAGACAATGATTAACAAGCCAACCAAATGTTATAAGGAACAGACCAGTCCTTCTGATTTTGTCCCGCGATTGTATGAAGTCGAATCACTGTGCGATGATGCGATTTGCTCTGAGCAACTGCAGACCACTTATCTGTTGGCTGTAGGGCCAGCAGAAACTAATTTTCATAAAAAATATAATCAAACTGATATGACAAATAGTTAGTGCCTTGCTAAGGCAGAATATATGTAATGGAAGAGTCTTATTTTCCCTATTGTAGACCTTTCAATAGTCACCTGAAGCTGAGTTGGTAGGTAGAAAGGCTGCTTTCAGCCAAAAAAAAAAAACAAAGCATGAAAGCATGAAGCATGTCGGCTGCAGGACATCTCAAGCTAATCTTATCTAAAATATTTTATTTTTTGTGATCTAAATTATTTAGCTGAATGCAAGATCGCTGAAGCTGCTGTCGCTTCATCGAATATGTCTTTCATACATAAAAGATTAAACTTGTATCCGACAAATCGACTGAACAGCTTATTAGACTGTTCCCTAGGGAATCTAGTTATTTCATTAATAAGGCAGTGCAACTGCATACAAAATGCTTGAGTGTTTCACCCTCGTCTTCTTCTTTGCTGCTTCTGCAAACAAACTTGTGTGGGAGCCCCAATCTTGGTGCATTTAGACCAATTGGCCATTGACTCATCACTGCTATTCACTATCGACAGCCTCAACGAGAGTCATTCCAACGAGCATTCAGCTGCACATAGTTTTTTCTAAGTGAGTTGTAACGTGGCCAAATTCTTCGACCCACTATGCAACAGATCAATTTTGGCACCAATTGTTCTTTACTCGCAGCAAATAATCCAAGTAACGCTACTCTGGCCACTTTTATCAGCTGACTCATTCCAATGAATGCCCAAGTGACCGAATATCCAAGCGATGGTGAGGTCCATCTGACAGTTCACCAATCTCAGCAAATCGCTATAGTCTTTGACTAATTTGAATTTTACTGTAAGATTGATGCGTGTTAATTTTAGCTAATTAACTAAAGAAATGTCCATTTTGATTAATAAGTATTAAAATATGCCATTTCCATTGGCCTCAGTGACCTATCAGCAGTAGACATCGGTAACTTTTCCGTATTTTATGAAAACAGAAAAAAAATTACTTACTCGAGGTAGTCACACAGATAGGATTAACCCTTCACAAATTTTAGAAACAAATTTTATTAACAACAACAATAACATTCCAGACATGACACTTCAAATAAAATTCCAGACGAAAACCAAAGCAAGGCGAGCCACCAGCAAAATACGCAAATGAAGGCAACGAGTTGTTTGGCTGCCATAACAATTGACAGCTGCAAACTTTAAAGGCAACGACATGTTCTGTGTCAAGCGTGCTTAGGCTAATCTTATGTAGCATGTGCGAACGCTTTGCAAGCACTTACACACACATAAACACACACACACAAATACACATGCAATTTTTGGTGTTACTGTGTGTGTTGAAATCCTTAGAATTTTCCATGATGTGTAACAACAAGCAGATGGCATTTGCTTTGAATTTACGCTACACAGCACCATTCACTCACGCATACATACATATAAATTTAAATATCCACAATTGTCTGAAAGTGTGCGTGCGTCTCGCTGACAGCTCGAAGCGCTTCGAGCTGCCAGCATGTCAAGCAACCGAAAGCTAAGCATCAGCGTACGTCTCTGTTGTTTAGGCCAAAAGGTTAAACTTTGCCTTTGACCTTCAACAACAGGCTTTCGTATTTTTGTTATGCCTTCATTTCGCTTCATTGCGCTCCATTTTATAAACCAGCCGTTGGCCTTTCGCCGACATTCACCCTTGACAGCGTGACCCAAGTGCCACACATATATCCCGACGGGAACAACTCAATGCTTGAAAATATGAAAAGTGGCTGAAAACAGGAAGTCAAAGCGACTGGCAGAGAAAAACGGATACGCGAAACGGAAAGTCTTAAGACAGAAGCCAAATGCAACTCTGCAATTTGCGCCTCAGCTGCACTCTTACTTCTAAAAATATCATTAAAAAAACGTTTACTTATTTTTAAAATTTTCCTGCGTATCAGGAAACTCAAATTATTCACAGCTTTATGCAAAAAGTTGACTGCGCGTGTAATGCAATCTTTGCGGCCTTTCTTTTTTAATAATCCAAAGTATTTATTTATTTAGTTATTTATGAGATTTTCACTAATGTTGCCTTCACTCAGGTTTCATCCGATTTCCTTTCCACATGAGCCCCTAAAGTGTTCAGTGTTGCCAGCTTTAGGCTTTAGGCGTTTGACGTTTGCAACGATTGCACCAAAATTTACCAGATAATCTTTGGGCATGTGAGCGTTTTTCTTTTTATTTGTTGTTTGACTTTTTATATTTTCATATTGCGATTACTGTCTACGCGTGATTTATGATGTAATTACTGTCAGTGTTGCGCACATTATCTGAGCTTAATTCCTTATATGTTATGGAGCTGTGAGTTATGTTAATAGTATATTATTCTATATAGATTCTGCTGAAAATGTGTGTGTATGAAAACAAATTAATGCGAAAATGTTTAACCCACTAACAGCCAAGCATTGGCTGGTGTTTCCTTCATGAGTTTTTAAAGGAGTTATTGTTGAGTTATTGGGTTTAGGTTGATTTGTGCCAACACTGAACACAGGAAGTCAAGGACTTGTCTACACTCTCTTCGAGCCTCACAATGGGCCTTTCGAGGCCTCCCAGCTGAAAATGTTTAACCCACCCACATTGACTGGGGTTTCATTCTTGAGTTTGTTTTTAATGCGAGTTATTGTTGAGTCACTCCAGGCTCAGGTTGAGCCTCAGGCCTTAGCCTCAGGAAATCAAGGACTTGTCCAAACTCTCTTTGAGCCTCAGAATGGGCCTTTAGAGGCCTTCCAGTGCTTTTGCTGAAAAACCAGAAAGCTGTCTGTCTCACCTAATCCAACCTTTTGTTGATTTAAACTCTGAAGACGAATTTCTGCTATCTGTGATTAAATTTTATTTCCCATTCTATGTTATTATGGCATTTTATTGCTGCTATATTTTCCAAACAATAAACAGCAAAAGAGCCAAATAAAAAGTCCCTGACTGTAATTTTTCGTATTGAGTACAGAATCGAATATTTTCGTAAGCGAATTTGACATGCAGAATCATCGATTGGAGTGAGTGGCATCCACTTTTATGACGCCTTCTAACATGAATAACGTTCAGCACGCATGTATGTGTGTGTGTGAGTGCTACATACAAAACTGTATACATGTGTACATGGGTACGTGCATGCATACACAATTCAGGCGAACATGTTTGTGTATTGTTGGATTGGCAGCTAAAAATAGAATTTAAACACAGGACAGACAAGAATCACACACATAGAAAACAACAAACAGAGACACACCGATTCAACCAACAGCCCAACAAAATGGCGTTGCTCAGGCAATGGCGTCAATCTGTCGTTCAGTTTATACCGATTCGCATTGAGTTCGACTAGTGCCGAGTCAAGGATATGCATGACAACTACGGCCATACAATAATGACAACAACAACAACACATATCAAGTTGCTTGTTTAGTTGTAGTTGTGCTCGTAATGTAGTCGTTGTCGAGTCGAGTAAGTGGTGCGCTGTCATAGAAGATGGAACGAAGCAACAGCAGCCAACAGTCAATGGAGCAGGAAATGTGAGCTCTGCTGCTTTGGATAATAGATGCGAGTTGTTGTTGTACAAGTACAATGATTGTTCATGTGATCAGTTGATGCGTTGCTATAAAGTTGCACATGACAACAGTCAAGCAACAGCAACGCTGATTGATTTCAAAACGAATGAGAATGTTTTCAAAGCGTTTATTAATGTTTTGTATAGTTTAATGTTTTATGATTGTTGAAAGAAACAGCTGTGTCAGAAGCTGAGATAAAAGTTAAATAAATGGGAATACAAGTTTTAACCATAAATGACGTTTTTGAATCGTTTCTTGGCAGTTACAGTGGGGCGAGTAGTTTTGCTTAGAGGTTTAAAACCTAAAGGTGCTTTTTTAATAAATTCTTGGTTGAAATTTTGGTAAAATCTGTACCAGTTACAGTGAAACTAGTAGTTTTGCTTAAAGGTTTAAAACCTAAAGGTCCTTTTTTAATCAGTTCTTGGTTGAAGTTTAAGTAAAATCTGTACCACATTTCATTCTTATATTTCCACACATCTTTAAGATTATTTATGTAATTTTTATGAGAAATTTAAATACTTTTTCATACCAGTTATTCTCTCTTGTGACCATAAAAAACTTCATGGCTAAGTGAATACTTATATCCTGGCAGCCCAGTTTATGCTGCAAGAAGACACATCAAATTTTATGCAGCAAATTTTAAGAACCTGTAAACATGTTTGTGCTTCGCTGCAAAATCACATATATGTATGTACAAAAAATTCTTCACACACTCACACACACACATTCTCATACCATATACACATCTGTGTCTTCATAATTTTCTGTATGTGTGTGCGTGTGTTTCGCCAATTTATGTGCCGCAAGTGACAAAAGTGAAAAATGAAACTTGCTCGCTTTCTTCTCAATTCTTCTGCTTTCCCATCACCATTATTCTTTCGTCTGTCTTTCGCACGCAACGTCAACTGCACACTGCGCTTGTCGCTTCTATTTCAACATTTCAACAGCTGCTTTCACTGTAGTCCTGCGCGCTCGTTTTCGCTTGTCCTGCTCGCATGCATTGACCCGCATGCGAGTGTCGGCGTAAACAAGCGACGAGGTTAAATAAAAATGTCATCCAAGCGACACTTAATTACAGAGCAAATTGTTGTTCTAACCTTTAATTAAGTCTGTTTGTGTGCGTGAGTGTAAATGTGTGTGTTCTGAAAAACTACAATTTTGCTCTGCGTGTGTCTGTTTTGTGAACTTAAAGACAGCACTAGTTACATAGAAAACCCAGCAACAGCGAATGCACTAAAAAGAAAACGAAATGTATGATAGTTGGCAGTGCCGGCAAAGAGGTGTGAGGCCGATGAGTGGAAGAAAGAATGTGCCTGCTGCCATTGCTGGCTTTCAATTTAATCAACAGCAAAATCGCTTTCAATGTCAAATGAAAGTAAGCGCACACCAACACGCACGCTGAGATGTTGGCTGTCGGACACCCGCCATATGCTTGAGTTGCTGCTGCTGCTGCTGCTGCTGCTGGTACACACACATTCACACATACTCATACACTCGCAGCCAGATGACACTTTTACATAACGTGCTACAGATAATATAGAGCCACTCAAGTGGCTCTCCACGGCTCAGTGCATTCCCACATGTGCGCACAGCAGCGCACATGGACACACACATTCACAGATGCGCCATGAAATATGCTACATTTTCTATACTCTCTCGTTTCTGACTACCAACCATTCTGCATGGAGATTTGCTGTGGTGTCATATTCACGTTGATAAGCAGTTCTCAACGTCCAGAAGGCGTTTTCGGTGTGAAAGACATTTTTGATCAGCGCCACCATTCGCATCGATTCAGCCACATCTGTTTGTTTAGGCATTTGTCAAAGTGCTGACGTCGGCGTTTAGTTTTTAATGGAGTTGAACTATGAGCATTTTATTTGATGATTTTTTTTCTTAGATACAAATTTCTGGTTCTTTCTAAGACAGTCTGCAGTTCCAAGAGATTTTTAACTTTTGATCATAGTTCATCGGAATCGTAAGGATTTCGGCTTCTTTCTGAATCAGTGATCATTTCCAAGAAACTTCAAACTACTAATCAAAGCTTATAAGACTCGAGAAGACTTCAGCTGCTTCCTGAAACAGTGATCACTTCGAAGAGACTTCCAAGTGGTGATCATAGCTTATCAGACTCGTGAAGATTCAGCTTCTTTCTGAGACAGTGAGTACAGATCATATAGTAATACATCGGAATCGCAAAGACTTCAGCTTCTTTCTGAGACAGTGTGCACTTCGAAGAGATTTCCCACTACTTATCATAGTATACCGGAATCTTAATATAGGGTTTTCCAACAAGAGGTGTTATTTTGGTATTCAAAGAAAAATGTCATTTTTTGAGATAAATGATCAGATGTTTATTTCATAATAAAGAGGAAGTTATGCCGTTAATAATGAAAAACAACATCAGCCAAATGGCCACCACGACCACGCTTACAGGACCATATCCTTTTCATGAAATTTTCCATTACCAAATCGCAAAGTGGCTGCCCTATGTCCTCGATAGCCTCACGAATTCTATCTTTGAGGTCTTGAATCGACGTTGGGCTGTTGGCGTACACCTTATCTTTCACGTGGCCCCAATGGAAGAAGTCGCAAGGTGTTAAATGACAAGATCTCGGTGGCCAATTGTGATCACCTCTTCCAGAGATAACACGGTCCGGAAACTTTTCCCGTAAAAGAGCAATGGTTTCGTTGCTTGTGTGGCACGTAGCACTGCCGAAAATATGTAGAACAAATATAAAATATTTTCTTCTTTTTTTCATCTGAACAGCTTTCGCAAAAGTCTTCCATGACCTATGCCCTATTTTCCTTCTTCCACATGAATGATTCTTCTTCTTCTTCTTCTTCTTGACTGGCATGAATGATTACAACTCTTAATTTAGTGTGAAATTTTGCATTAATATTTTTAGCCATAAACAGCTGCCGAAATGTCAAATCAATCGATGCTGCCAACATTCGATGACATAATCGATTTCTACCAAACAGCTATCACATCCTGTATATTTTTACTCCTCATAATGTATCTGTCAGTCATCACAATCTTGTGATTTTAATTTCTTCGAAAAAGTGACAAGAAAATTGCTTCATTTCGTGTTGTCGGCGAAGGCGTTCTTCATTTCGCATTCACTTGAAAACAGCACAAAAGTATGCAACAAAAAGCATTATTCCTAACTTGCGCCATATGCATTTGAGCGATTTTATTGTTTTTCTTGCTTTTGTGACATTTTATACAAAGTTGTGCCTGGTTGGAGTGCCGCTTCGTTCCGGCTGCACGGCTGGTTGCGTCTTTCTCGTCTCGGCACATTGCTTTAAGCTCCACTTGTGCTTCCCCACATGAGATTCTTTCAAGCATTTATATGTGCACACCACACATATGTACTCGTATGTATGTATGTATGCCTCTATATCAATGGGTGTGTGTGTCTGCCTGCGCGCTGGCGTCTTTTGGCATTTTATGACACAAGTTTATTTTAAACTTTCCAATTTTCTGTTTTGCTCTGCATTTTTTTCTCCTTGAATTTTGCTTGTTGTTTCTTTTTTGTGTGGTTTTTTCATGTTCGTTATTGCCATATTTTCACTCTCTGTGCCAAAGTCTCGTCTGTAAGTTGTCTGTTGCCTCTCTCACTCACTCATCCAACATTGTTATTGTTATTTGTTGGTTTTCTTCATTCTTAGGTTTTGTTTTGCATTTTTCGAAACTTTTTTAATTAAGGTAAAAATCCCTTGCTGAAAATATTTGCTCGGCGTTTAGTTGTAAGCGAGCCGAGTCGAGTCGAGCCAAACTGTGGGCGGAGATAACCGTAAGTTTTTTGCTTTACTTATCGACGTTGCCTTATGGGCATCGAAATCCGAGACGTGGCTCACAAGCTTTTCATGTCATTTTGCCTCTGTGTATGTGTGGGAGTGTGTATGTCTATATACATGTGTGTTGCTTTAGTCTGTGCGTTGTATTATATCCAAGAATTACATTATTAAGCGTTGTAATGCAGTCTCGCAACACGATAAGCGACAGTAAAGTTTACATGGCTGGGGAGTGGTCGTTGGCACTTGAAAGTGTCATTTTTTAGGCGAGTGGGCGCCGGGTGTGGGCGACAGGAAACAATGGCAAAGCCATTGGCCTCAGAAGCTTAAAAACTTTGGCATTTAAAATAGTTCGGTTTCAGTTCGATTGCATAGTTGGCACTTCAGTGTGGAATTTCCGATGGCATAATGCAGAGTTTAAAATGTTATGGAATATCATTTGAGAATGTCTCACGTATCAATGTATACAACTTTGTGTGCGGTAAGTGCGGTTGTACACAAAGAAACTTAATAGCACTTGCCGTACTTGTGGGCTTGGAAAGTTTTAAGTGAATTGCAAATTAATGGCCATGAGCTCAGCTGGCTTAACAATTCAGGATTATTTTAAAATATTCAAATATGAAAATATTAATAGAAAAGATGGAATCCAATTTCTGTTCAGGTTCATTTGCATTTTTATTGAGCGACTTGATTCTATGAATAAAAGTTTGAACTGACGAGCCAAGTTGAATTTGAGACAAAGCCATCACTGCGAAACCGCACAGTGGACGATAATGGAACTCGCATAGATTAATTTTTTTAAAGCATTTTATTTGACTTTAAGTTTATTTAGCTATTTAAGAATTTTCTTGTGGCAATTTTCTTCAGTTCTTATCAACAGAATTTTTTCATACCACAGAAAATTGTACTCAGATAGATGGATTCAGAAGTACGTACTGCATAAAATATTGGCTTCAGTTTCATTTTGTCTTTGTTCTTTCTTCGCCACTTAGGTCTCTAGCGATTTTCATGTGCTTCCAAATATCTGTGTCCCTGTCGTCATATATCATTCTTTCAATGAAAACTGACGTGTTCGAAGTGTGTTTTGCATTTCTCAAGCATTGCCACTCAGACCTGTCGTAATTAGTCTCATGGCGACAGTTGGTCCCACAACTCACACATGTGTAATCTGAAATTTTTATGGCGCTTTCCAAAGTTGATAATTTATCACTTTCGGACACATACTCAACGGCTGTCAGCAAAATGCAGACGACTACTCCCAGCAGCGAGCAGCGTAACAAACAAATTGCGTGCCAAGTTGGCAAATTACAATTCAGCGTTTGTCAGCAACTCGCAAATATAAACAGCCGACGTATTCTACACATTCACGATTGCCATCAAGTAGAAGAAGCCAAGCAGCGCAACAACACGCCGCCTATGACAATGCGAGCGCAGCCAGCGCCCTTGCACGGGTAATAAATATTTCTGTCGTTTCGCCGCAGGACACGAATCGATGCACACAATCGCACACCTGTCCGACATCGCACACACCCTTGACCCCCCGCAGCTGCCAGTTGCGCCCAATGCCAAACCACACAGTGACAGCTGCAGCGCTCGCACCAAACAACAACAACAAATCGGAAACGGAAACGACAGCAGCAGCAAAAACTGAGAAATGGCATAACGCAGGCTTTCGCCATTAATTCGAGTGCTCAGCGGCGCTCGTGGAATTTTTGTCGCGTTCGCTGGTGTGTGTGTGATATGCGTTTGAATGTGTGTGTGTGTGTGCTGTTCTTTCGCTGCGAAATTCAACGCCGGCACGCCCGGAAGTCATGCTCGCTGCAAGTACATTAAAACAACAACAACAAATGCAACAACAACTAGTGACAGCCTGTCGGTTTGCACTCGTCTAATTTTCGTTGTATTTAAGCTCGGCACAGACAGCCGCCATTACGCCACATGGACCCGTCTACTTACTCTTTTTTGTTTTCTTTGCTGTTGCTTCGTTTGTATGTGGCTCGCATTTCCTTTGCAATTTTTGCCATTTCGCGTCCGCAAAAGTCCGCACACGGCATGCGCATAAATTTGTTGTTGCCATTTGTTTTATTCTTGTTGTGTTTTTGTTATCGCAACATGGATTCGTTGTTCGCCCTCATTGCTTTTAATTATTATTTTATTTTATGATGTTAATGGGCACTCGACACAGTGCTGACGCCTCCATGCCCGAAGTGGTCGTAAATCTTTTGCGCGTGGCGCGTGATTGAAAACCTTTCTCGATTGCCTGACCGTACACGTCATTCATTAGTAAATGCTTTTATAATGGACCGTGAAATGGAATAAATTTTCCGTGATTTTCAAACTTTGCTTCTTCAGTTACGCCTTCGTTTCTAATCAATTCTTAATAAAACACTTTCAGATTCGCAGTATTCCTATAATTTTTCTTTAAGCTTCTTTTGAAGAAAATATCGATGAATGGATGTATGAATCGATGGATGGATACATGTATAGATGGGTGGATAAATGAAAGGATAGATGCATAGAAAAAATAATGAATAAATGAATAGATGGGTGGATAGATGAAAAGATCGATTGATGGATAAACGTAGGGATGGATGTATGGATAGAATGATGAATACATGGATAGGTGGGTGGATAGATGAAAGGATCGATGAATGGATAAAGGTAAGATAGATGTATGGATATAATGATGAAAACATGGATAGATGGGTGGATAGATGAAAGGATCGATGAATGGATAACCGTATGGATAGAATGATGAATAGATGCATGGATGGTTGGATAAATGGAAGGATACACGTATAGATAAAATGATGAACAAATGTGTTCGGGGGTGTATAGATGGAAGGATGGATGGGTGGATAAATAGAGGGGTAGCTGTGTAATTCAGTGATGGATAGACGGACGTATAAAATGCATAGATGGATGAATCGATGGATGGGTGGGCAAATCGAAGGGTAAAAGTGAAGATAGAGTAATGGATAAATGGATAGATAGATGTATTGACGGATGGATGGATCGATGGATAGATGGAAGGACTAATGGGTGGATAGGTGCATGGACAGAGCGATGCACACATAGATGTATGGATGGATAGGTGGATAGATAGAAGGATATATGTATAGATAAATTGATAGATAGATGGATAGATATATGGACGGATAAATTGTTGGATAGTCGGATAGGTAGATAGAAAGAGGGTGGATGAATTTATGGGTGGGCGGATAAATGTATGGATTGATGGATGGATTGATGGATAGATAGATAAATTAATGGATAGATGATTGGATAGATGCATGGATAGATGAAGAGTTAGATGGTTGGATGGAGTGATTTATAGATGGTTGAATGGATGAAAAGAAGGATAGATAGAAGGATAGATTTATATATAAATTAATAGATAGATGGATAGCTATATGGACGGATAAATGGTTGGATAGCCGGATAGGTAGATAGAAGGAGGGTGGATGAATTGGTAGGTGGGCGAATAGATTGATGGATTATTGGATAGATGGATGGATAGATGAAGGGTTAGATGGTTTTATAGAGTGATTTATGGATGGTTGAATGGATGGAAAGCTGGATAGATAGAAGGATAGATGTATAAATAAATTGATCGATAGACGGATAGCTACATATATGGACGGATAAATGGTTGGATAGTCGGATATATAGAAAGAAGGTGGATGAATTGATGGGTGGGTGGATAAGTGGATGGATTGATGAATCAATAAATAAATGGATAGATGATTGGATAGATGAATGGATAGATAAAGGGTTAGATAATTGGATAGAGTGATTTATGGATGGTTGAATGGATGGGAAGGTGGATTGAAAGGTGGATAGATAGATGATAAATAGATAGATGGATAGTTAGATGGATAGTTAGATGGATAGTTAGAAGGATGGATACATAGACGGATGATTGGTTAAATAGTCGGATAGATAGATAGAAAAAGGGTGGTCATCCACCCTGATGGGTGAGCGGATAGATGGATGTATTGAAAGATGGATAAATAAATGGATAGATGAATGGATAGATGAAGACTTATTTGGTTAGATGGATGGAAAGGTGGATAAATGAACATATGGTAATGGGTAAATGGATAAAGTCATGGATTAAGACATGCATGGACTGAAGAATTTTTGTGCAGGTAAATAGATACATGAACACATGGATGGGTAAATGGATATATTTAGTTACGCATGGAGGATAGAAAACTGGTTTGAAGATAAGATTGAAGGTTGAAAAAAAATGAAAGGAAGAAAAAAAGGAAGAAAAATAAAATAAAATATGAACAAAATAGGTGATGTATGAAGCCGGATAAAATTGGATAAAAAATTCAATTCTGAAAAGAAGGAAGTTTGGAAGAGATATGCAAGGAATGACAGGAAGCTCCATGCCTTTTTCATCTTTTTTAGATATAAGAAAAGCAAAAGAAAACAGCAAGCAACAAACGAAAGCAACAAGAGGAAGGACAAAAGGATAACTTTGAATTTAGGAAAGGAAAAAGATTGGAAGAATTAGAAATGGATGAGTCAAAGTTCCACTCTTCCTTTATCTTTCAACAGGAACAAAGAAATATATTAAGACTTTGTATTTAGTTTTGCACGACGATTTCGTTAAGACCGCCGTACTTAATTTTGTTATATAAAAATTATATTTTAATGACAAATTTTTCACGAAGTTTAGAAAGCACGAACCAAAAAAATAAATAACTTAAAAAAACAACTAAAAACAGACTTTTGGCAATTTTTTCGAGTCTCTCCACTGAATTGACGACAGTCCAGCGCCGCAACAGTTGACTGCAAAGTTGAACCAGTCACCGGATGGCAATGCCAACCATCGACGAAACGAATGCGGCAACTGAGCCGAAGGCAACACGACAGCTCTGGGCAGACATTGGGGAAGCGGGGAACAGCTGTTGAAGTGGCAGACCAACTCGTGATTTCCGCACGAATAAACATTAATCAATTAAGGTTAAAAAGCAGCATCGGCAAAAGCAGAGGAGCAACAAAACCAACAAAATCAGTGTCAATGATAAGCAACGGCAGCGAGGGTGTCGGCATTCGATGCGCTGTTGTTGTATGAAAGTCGTTGAGCGCATTGCAGCACAGCAGCCACCGACACACTGCGGGCACTGTGGTACTTATGGGGTACACACACACACAAACACACACACACATGTATAATACATCGCGGTATTTATAAGCCTTAATAAAGTCCTTGTGAATTATCGAGAGGGCACGCGCAACACTCAGAAATCAGGCGAAACGCTGATTCTGTTCATGTAGGGGTGATTCTGATTCTGTTCAACAACATGGCAGAAATCATTGAGCACGCTGACAGGATGCCGCAAGCTTCAATGCTACAATTCGGTTAGCTTGCCGCGGCGTCAACAGTTGCAACATAATAACAGCAAAGTCAACAACAACAACATTATGAATAACAACAATAAAAGCAAAAAACCACCAACACACAGCAAACACAGAATCAACGGTAAAAACCACAACAGCCACATCCGCTTCGCTCCACGTGGAACGTGTAGTTATGAATCTTATTGTTGTTGGTGTTGTTATGGTATTGGCATGATTGCTTCCTACTGATTACATACATATAAGTATGTTTGTATGTACCAGCAACTAGCTGTATGCTGCCGGCGCTATTGTTGGTGAAATACTCCTCAACTGATTGCTGGACGCTGCAAATGTTTTAGTTGTTGTTGTTGTTATTATTTTTGCTACTTATCCACATGTGTGTGCACATAAATGCACACATACTTACGATTGGGGTGCATCGGTGCATGTATCTGTATGTGTCTGTGCTGCAATGAGAATTTCTGCGCTTTCCGCCATTTTAACCTTTTCACGTCCAATAAAAATATAAATAAAATAAATAAAATCAAATCAAATATTCCACACCCTTCGTTCATTTGTATGAACCACGACCGCTGCCTTAAACGCTTCGTTGGCACTTCAACATAACCTCACTTTCATATACTCGCACACGAACCGCAACAACAGCGGTCGCAGCAAAAATGCATTTCATTAAAAGTTTAGTGCGCTGTGCACTGTGGTTGCGCGCCGGTCTCGCCGCATTGCATTATTGATTCATTGATTGCAGCCGCAGCCAACGTTGCAGCGCTGCGTAGCTGCTGTTGTTGTTTGTTTTACTTACG
Source organism: Melieria omissa (assembly GCA_963971225.1). NCBI lineage: Eukaryota > Metazoa > Arthropoda > Insecta > Diptera > Ulidiidae > Melieria > Melieria omissa. The sequence continues at coordinate 20,371,523 of OZ020268.1, forward strand.
CGCCGCCTGTGGCATTGCCGAGCAACATTTAAGCCGTCGCCTTTTTTTATTTGACTTTTTGCTGCGCACTGAAGTCATGCAGAAAAATTCAATTCAAAGACAAGAGATCCGCAATTCGACGAAATCAACCAATGTGCTCAAGGGTTTTTTTTCAGTTGAAAGTTGTTGTTATTGGCCATGAGTGGGGGACTTCAGATATTTGAGTGCAATTATCGTAGCTAAAACTTTACAGTATCCGCAAATATTTGCTACTAAAAATAGACGAAAATTTAATATTTGTGCAATTCAACAGTGGTGCATTCAATCACTTAAACTAACAGAGCAAAATATTTTAAGACATAATAATTGAAGTATTTTTAGACTTTATATTTGTTTACTTAATTATTGTAAGGTTAGGTTAGATTTCAAAGAATGTGGGCAGTGCAAACAGCAGACTTTAACAGACACATTCGGGGTAGTAAAATATGTATGAAAGTCCTTCCAACAAACTCTTACCAGAACCAGTTCAACGTAATTGATACAACATTGAAACATTAAATTTAATTATATGAATGTAGGGAAACACGTGCACTTGGTTCGATTGTTTATAACACAGTATTTATTATCATTTATTATTACGAATTGTATTATAATTTAAGTAGTTGGATTTATAGGTAAGTCTTCTGGCACTTGGCGGTGCTTACAATTGGCGGTCACGACAACGACTGACTGCCGTTTTTTGATCGACGTTCCTGTTCGTCTTGTTCGTGTGTTGCCACCTATTTACTTGTTTTCCTTTCTCCTTTCTCCTTTCTGGGTGCTTCCTAATCCACTTCCCACATGAATTCTCTTAGAATTTTAATTATGACAGAAGTTAATCTATGAAATATCAAAGAGCCTGTCACTGAACTAAGACACAACTGTGAAAGATCTAAACCAACATGACTTCTTGATGAGCTTTGCTATTTAGATTCATTAATTGATTTTCCATTCTGGAAACAGTGAAACAGTGAAAGTCTAGTAAAGTCAACTTACCAGGAATTTTGACAACTTGAATGGCCAAACAACATAGACTTCTGAGACTGGACTGAGCTTCGTTTCGAACGCTTGTATCAACCTATTTTTTTAAAGAAGTAAAGAAGATTCATTTTATAACTAATAAGTCATGAGGAGTATGTATGAGTTTAAGAGTGGAAAATATTTATAAAATTGCAAATGTTGGGTTCAAAATTAATCTTTCCTTTTATATCAAATGTTTCCATGTTCAAAAATGTCGTTATCAGCACATTGCGGTGTTAAATAAAGTGAATTTGAAAGCAATTTCTTCTGTCTATCATTTAGATACCTAAACACTGACGAATGTTTACAACAATATGATCCCTATGAAGGACAAAGAATTTAAAATAACACACAGATCTAAACATAAACGTTAAACATACTCGTCGACCAGAAATTTTAGACTAGAAATTTTAGACAGACCATCAGCCCATAGATAATTGTCCACAAACTATACACAATCGTCCATAGACTACAAACTATAGACCACCGACTGTAGACCGCAGAGTATAGACCAGAGATCACTGACCAAAGATCACAGACCACAAATCATAAACCATAAATCATAGACCACAGACCAAAGAACACTCTGTACTTCATAGATCATAGACCATAAATCATGGAGGACAAACCACAAACCATAGCCCAAAACCCATAGACCATAGATCAAAGATCTGGACCATAGATCGTAATTCATGGACAATAAACCACAAACTATAGCCCACAAGTCATAGCCACAAACCATAAATTAAAGTCCACTGCCATAGATCATAGACCATAGAACATACTACATACACTTCATAGACCATAGTTCATAAATCATATTCTATAGACAATAGAATATTGCCTAAACCATAGATCATAATATATAGACCATAAACCATTGAGGAGAAACCACAAACCTACAAATCATAACTTACAAACCATAGACCATAGTCCATAGATCATAGATCATAGACCATAAACCATAGAGGGCAAACCATAGATCAAAGTCCACGACCATAGATCATAGACCACAGATCATAGATCATAGTCATAGAGAGCAAGCCACAAACCATAGATCAAAGTATACGACCGTAGATCATAGATCATAGACCATACCACATACCTCACACTCCATAAACCACAGTCCATAGATCATAGACTATAGGCAATACACCGCAGACCATTTTCCCAATAGACCAGATTTTCTAGACCATAGATCACAATTCATAGACTCCAAAGCGTAGACTTGCAAAATGTAACCTCAAATTTCCCCACACATAGGCCAAGCCTGCTTCGCTGCATTCGCCCCATAACCAAGTGATCATTGCCTGATGTCGCAGCTTAGAGCAAAAAAAAAATACGCCACAAAATGCCGTCATGTACAATGCGTAAGGGAGAGGGCTGGGTTGTGAACCAGGCTGGGGTGTGAACCATTGCCGTTTTTTCTTTCCCTAATTGACATATCGCCAATCTTTCAACTGTCAATTTTGTCTTATGATATGACTCTGCTCTGTGGTTACACCGAAGTACAAACACGTATTGCTTGTGGCAGCAATCGAGTTTGAAAGACATCGTGTTTGAAAATCGACTGCGAAAACTTGTTGGCTTGTTTTTAAAGTGCTATCTTAGTGACTGAGCTTATTGCAAAAAGGTCAGTGTAATACATGTTTATTTAGTGTTTTGATTCTATTTTACGATGCAATATTTGTTTATGTCGAATTATGATTGGAAGTGTCGTTTATTTTAAAGTTTCCAAAATGGCATCGTGGTTGGGCTGTGAACCACTGTGGTGGTTGGGTTATGAACCACCTGTTTTTCGTACTACATTTGTTCTAACACTGTCAAATATGGACGGATATATTAAAATAAAGTCATTTTATATAATTTAACTCGATTTCGTTGTGTTCACTTGAAGTGAGCCAATACGAGAACACGTTCGTATTTCACATGCAAACATTCCGACACAGATTAGGATGAAAATTAAAAAAATTGAGCAGTTTCATTCATTGCGATTTTTTGGCCTAAGAGGCGTCATTATAACTTTTTTTCACCTCTTGAGGCTTCCTGATTAAATAAATTCTCAATGTACTTAAAAATTATGGGTGTTTTCTTCGTATTTTCTGACTTTAATAGGGAGTTTCCAGATGGTTCACAACCCAGCCACTTTTTTGAAAAAGCGAAAAATCACGTTCTTAGAAAATTGGACGTAGAGAGTTAAATTTCAATCAAAACGGTAATCTGTCTTCATAACAAAGTTGCGTTATATATTCACCTTTCCAACGGTATCTTCGATTTTTCGATATCTTTATTCTGAGAAAAGTTAGAGCCGAAAAACAAAACCCGGTTCACACCCCAGCCCTCTCCCTTATTAAAAAAGAGAAAGGCTCAACCGCAACGCTCAACCGGAAATGTGTAATTTTTCAGTGCAAGCCTGGCGCACGCTGGGAAATTGCGAAAATGCGACGCGTGTAAGATGATTAATGGGCGACAAGCGCACAGAGCGGCGCGACGCAGGTAATTTGCGCGCAAAGTCAAATGCGAACAAGCTGTGAGCGCGCCATGGTGTATGGTTGCTTTAAAACACACCAACCACACTCACACATACACGCATGCAAACGTGTATTGTATGCGTCGTAGTGCGGCTCATTATGGCAACTGGCCGTTTGCAGCGAAAGAAAAAAATTACAAAACTGCAACGCTGACGCACAGCTCGTGAATATTTCAATTTTTTTCCCGCACTAGTTTATTTCTTCGTCATTTTTTGTTGTTGCTTGCAAGGATAATGCGGCTGCAATTTGCCATGACACAAAAGCGCCGTTAAACGCAGAAATTGCAAGGGGACGAACACGTGAAAAATTGTTTATTTATTGGAATGGCGCAATTAAAAACCGTTGCGTTGTTTGCATTCTCGTGCATAATCTTGTTGTTGTTGTTGTTGTAGCCATGCAACTCTGATAATGCCGTTTAATCACTGCGTAAAGTAAATAAATATATCTGCTGTTTTTTGTTTGCGACATAAAATGCAGTTTTTACGCCGCTTTCATCTCTTTTTCATTTTTATTATTAACACATTTTCATGTGCTGCCACTCGCCAACCTTCGTGCACAAAAAAATACAATTCAAGCACTTTCGAACTGCGTGCGGCATTTCACACGTGTCGAGCGTTGCATATTTTTGAGTATTTCGACATGCGGCACGCGTGCAATGTTTGGCGGTAAATGATGAAATTTGAAAAACATTGCATGAAAATTGTTAACACAATTGTGAACCATTGAGTTGCACTTTGGAAGGTTTCGTTTAGTTTGTTGTATAATTAGTTTTTATTCGATTTTTTTAATGAAATAAACATTGTCATAAATAATGTAGAAATCATTTAACACATGTGAGCCTTAAATCATAATCACAACGTTATTGCTTAGAGCTCTGATCTGAACTGTGTCGGAGTGCGAATGTTTATGTGGATATCAGCTGACGAACTTAACTCTTGTGTATGCTTTGGAACATTTAGTCCAGTAAATGCTCCAATTTTATTTATATGTATACGTAACACTAGGTTCAAGAACTGATTTAGTAAATTTCTATACATTTTCTCATCATCTCTCATGCATCTTATTCATCTCAGACCAATGGTTGCACTTTCTTTTCTTTTCTAAATTTCTATACATTTTTTCTTTATCTTTTATGCAACGAATTCATCTCAGACCAATGCTTGTTGGTTCATATGAGCTCAATGAATTCATATTTTGTAGTATTTCTTAAAGCAGAAGTGCATGCGATACTTGAGGCAATGAGCTTTGGTGTGAAAAGCAAAGAGAGAGGCAGATACATCTGTGACTGTGGCGACAAATCTTCAACCACTTCCGCGGCAATCAAGTCACAGATAACACATCAAGTGATCTTAGTTCAAGTTGTTCTGTGGTCAAGTTTGGCAAATCCAGGCTACTCGTAAATTTTGTCGACAGGGACAATAGACTCCTTAGCTAAAGGCGCTCTGGGCTGCAATTGGGCTCTGAGCCTACAGTTATGGGCTCTGAATCTGTTCTGCAACTTTCATTTGCGGCCATGAAAGCCATTCTTAACAAATCTGTGACTTCAACCCACAAGCGAACATGGCAGACTTAGAAGCTTATTCTTACTGTCATCTCAGAGCAGTTTCTTCTGCCTCTATGCAGGAGACACTGCAGTCAGTTGGTTGACCTCTTGACAGATTATATTCTATGGACAAACCACATGGAACAGGTAGGCAAATCTTGCATTGCGCTATGGGAGGTTGATGAAACTTTCTGGGTGTCTGTGCCGAATCAGGTTTAAGACATTTGGCACTGATGTGTTAAGAAATGACAACCGTTACTCATTGGTACAAGAGAATCTTCTCAAATTTTTTCAAAGATCGGGTAGATTTTAAGCAATTTAACAAGGAACTTCAAGTCACAGTACAACGAACATGTAGTCTGTTTGAGTGTCCCACTCGCCAGGCTGTTTCCACAAAGGGAAAATTTCTCAAATTTAGAAGCAGTAAACAACTCTGACAAATCGATATTCTTCTTGGTTCCCATTAAAAATAAAATATATGAATTTATTTTTTTCATATTAATCACTCCATGCCATCACAGGATTGGATTTATTTTCAGCCTTTGGTTGGTGCTGCTTTTAGACATATTTTCATAATATTTACGTGAAACTGTATCAAAGTTATTTATAAAAATTGCTATATGCCCAGAAAAAAAGTTCTGCATAAATGAAATATTTGCGCACTCGGCAATCATAAATTTTGCATTGATCTACATTTGCTCGTAATTGTAGCAAATTGCTTGGCCCTTTTCCATCATAAATATATTTATTTATGGAATTCCAACAATTTTATGACTTCTGGCCTACTTTTCTCTCTTGGCATAAACAAGAAAATACATTCAAACTATAATACAATGCACCAACTTGGCGGTTAGTGTACTGAACAACATTTCAATGTTTTGAAAGCAGTGAGGTACACAGAATTTTACTTTGGAAGGTCCTTTCGCATAGCAGTTTTAAGTTGAATACCATTTGAAACCATATTTTCTATTTACAATTCAAAAAGAAAAACAGATATTTGAAGGTTTTTACCCCTAAAACTTCCCTTGTATGTGCAACTTATAAAAAAAATAATAACAAACTATATTATTTGTGACGCTTTCCTTTTGGCAACAATTGTAAAATGTTTAGGTGTTAACATTTAGTTGAAAATGTTGCGAAAATATTTATATTTTTACGAAAATGACTTCTTTAAGTTCGTTTTTGGATTGTGCTTGAAAAATAAAACCACTTAAATTATTCAGCGCAAACGCAGTCAAAAACCAACAATCACTTTATTTACAGATTTACACTTTGCTTGTATCTACACTTGTTAATACTTTGCTTATTCAACTAAGACTCGACCCTCCGCGCTGCACACTGCTGCTTTTTATACTTGTTTTCATATCGTGCCGATGCTTCTTGTACATTCCAGTTGTACTCTCTATCTTGATTGTTCTAGCACAGCCCATCATCTTCACGAACCATCCTTGCCATATCGGAATTATAGCCAACCGGCCGTACTCCAAAGTGCATGCCTAAAAGTATGCTTGGAAAAGAATTCATGCATAGCACAGCACAGAGTGCTCCATCGTTACAATATGACAACAGTCAAGGAATCAAATCCATTCAAGTTCTCATTTTGTACTCTTTTTTCAGCCACATATTGACATATTTCATCGATATTATTTCAAACATTTTATAAAAATTTTAATTGGCTACATATTAACATTCCATATGTGTTATGATAATGCATAATTAATGCAATAAAAACTATCAAAAATTCAATTAACAACAACAATCAATAATGACAATTTCGATTCATAGATAAAAAACTTAAAATAACCATAAAAACTTTTGCTTGCGCACAATCAAAAAAAAAATATTTTCATATTCTACAAATGTGGGTTGGCGCCGTTCAGCGATATTTCTGTTTTTATTGCTATTATTTCTCTGAAGCGTGAAAAATGTTCTGTAATTACTAGAGCATAATTTATGCCTCAACTAAATCATTGAAATTTCATTAAATGCAAAAATTATTGGAATCTCCCACACGATTGACCGAAATAATCGAGGCAAGTTATTGCATCGATTTGAGATTCGTTCAAAGCGCAAATGAAAAGTTGAAAAAGAAAACAATTAAAAAGAATAAAAGGCATTAAGCTTTAATTATTTAAGACATTAAACTTGAATGATTAAAGGCTTTTAATGTTTTATGACAAGTGGAGAGCTGGACTGAGTAGTCAATCTTTTCTTGCTCACTATTCACTTTGAAGAAGATGTGTACAGAGTTTTTAATGTGTGAAAAACATAGTTGAAAGTCAAACAAATACAACAAATACTAAAGATTATTCAAAGTTAAAATTCAAAATTGAGAAAACTCCATTTTAAGTAACAAAGAAGTTTAAGAACGTGGAAGAGAAGCTGAAGTGTGATTGCGAACAACTGAGTAGTCAATTTTTCTGTACTCACTGTTCACTTTCAGGGACATCGGTACAGAGTTAAGAATGTGTGACAAATATTGTTAAGGCCTGGGACAGGTGTTGAGGTTGAAAAAAGCCCAAAAGTTAAACATAAAAACTTTTGAATTAAAAAGGCATTTTAAACTTTAACAACAAATTGAAATGTAATTCAGGAAAACTAAATTGAAAATCTTTCCTTACTCACTGTTCCCTTTCAGGGAAATCTTTACATAGCTTTCAATGTCTGAAAGATATTATTAAAAGACGTGACAAATTTTGAGGACTGTTCAAAGCAAAATCCAGTGCTGAGAAGAATTTAACAAGTTTACTATAGAAACTAAGTCTACCAAAGTTTTCTAAAATTATAAAATCTTTTTTAAGTTTAACTACAAATTGAAATGTAATTAAGAAAAACTAGATAGAAAATCTTGATTTACTATCTATTCACTTTCAGGGACATTTTTACATACATTTTAATGTGTGAGAAACATTTTTGAAACCCGTGACAGGTACTGAAAATTGTTCAAAGCAAAATCTAAATCTGTTGCCTAAATTTTCTATAAAAACTTTATAATTATAAAGACATTTTAAAATTTAACAACAAATTGGAATGTAATTCAGAAAAACTGAGTACTCAATCTGGCTTTACTCATTGCTTTCTTTCAAGAACATCTCTAAATAGTATTAAATTAAAAAAAAATATTGTTGAAAGTCATAAAAGGTATTGAGAATTGCTCAAAGAAAAAATCCCTAGTTGAGAAAAAAGGTTTTTTAAAATTTAGTAACAAGTTGCACGGTAGAATTGAGTTTGTAATCTTTCTATCTAATATCAATCTACTCACTTTTTACTTTCAAGCTTTCAAGAGCATCTATACATAGTTTTTAAAGTGTGAAAAATTTTGTTTTAGAGTGTAACACCGTGCGACCGCATTTTTTACACCGGAAAAAATCCATATGTGCGTCAAAATAGAGACCAAATATATTAATACTGTGTATTCAGTTTTTCATTTCTAAATCCTTTGTCCTTTTAGAAGGACTTCAAAATTTTGAAGGGGATACAAAATAAAAAAATAAAAAAGAACCGGAACCTTGTTGGGATATGGCGATATTTATATCAAATAAAAGAAAAGCTCAAGAGTTTAAATAAAATTGATTTTTTTAACTATTTGTAAAAAAAGGATATGAAAAAGGTCCTTTGACAATTTTAATCCTTTATATCCTTGAAAATTTATATGTAGAATTTTCTTGAAGAGTAACTATGTTAAAACCCAAAGTCTCCTTGATCACGTGTCAAAATTTCATGACTCTAACTTTACTGGTTCGAAAGTTATTAAAAAGGCGAAAGCTGCAATTCTAATAAAGTACAAAAATTCCCATTTCTATTTAAATAATAAAATTATACAAAATCAATGAATCGTAAAGAGAAAAGTCTTTCCTACATGACAGAAAAAACAAAACAATAGAACCAACGCGCCAATCGTCCTGTAGGAATCTGTGTATTTCAGTCTTGTCTCGGACAAATTAGCTGTGGAGCTAATTAAAGTTTTCCCAAAGGAATGTATTCTCAATGCTAAGACAGAGCAGCCACATAAAAAGTGCTCGAGGGTCATACTCGTCTTCTTCCGTGGACAATCTGAAATCCATGAAAGGCCAGTGGCCATGATTAACTTCTGTCGGCCTGAAAACATTCCTACGATAATTTTAAAACAGATCCTCTGTTCTGCGGAAGTTTTAGCCATGTTTGTTTAATCATGACTGCAGATTTTCGTAGTACCGATTGTTTTTGAGTCATAAAAGCAACCAATAAAAGCTTCAGTCTGAACTGAACTTAGTTTCGTAACCCATTCCTAATTTTTTATTAATTTTAATTTTTTTAAATTAATTTTTTTTCATAAACAAATTGACATTCCCTTTCCCACAGATATTATCTCCTCATTAATATTTTTACCCACAACAATAGGAATTTTAATTAGTACAGCAATCACAACGTTCCTTGAAAAATCTAAAATTGGGTTTCCACAGATTATAGATAGCACTTATTTTTGTTGTGTCTGACTCAGTACCGAGAACGCCTTAAAAAACAACAACATTATTAAAACAATGCAAAAAAATTAACAACAACGCATTGTTGTTGTTATTGTTAGCAAACTTTTGTTGCGCACTTAACTCAACTTTATCCCAGTACCCATTTTGCGTACAGGCAAACCCCATACAGGGCACTGCTCCTGCTCCTATCTCCGCCTCAAACCAATACTAGGTATGTACTCCTATTTAAGTTGTTTAGCATCTGTCTGGCCACTGCTTCGCCTGCACCGTCGCTCATTAACATTCGTTCTGCTGCCGCAAAAGCAAAAGTCACGCCATGAAGTGTGCTCGGCCCAAATAAATTCAATGCCGCAAAATAATAATAATACAAATTACTTTACCTTCTGCTGTGGCTTTGCCCTCCAAGCCGACACAGCCGTTTCAGACCGCTGAATGCCTCGCATCTCCCCATTGTGCGTGTACTGTATTATTGTCCCTATTGCTCCTGTTTGGTCGGTGGAGATCATTAGTGCGCCGACGAAGAATGTTGTCGTTATGTCGTTATTGTTGCTGCCCCATCAATTTTCATATAGTACCTGCGTTCATGCACTGTGCATAAGTTAAATGCTTACTTTCACTTTTGTCCTCGTCCTCGTTCCTACACAAAAAGTTCTCCCCACTCCGGGGACACGCGTTGCGCCCTCAAACCATTTTAAACGCACAACTTTCGTAATTGAGTTATCTTTGTTATTGTTGTTTAGCGGTATTTCATGTCAAACAAGTTAATTTATTGTTTATTTGTTGTTGTTGTTGTTGTTTTTGTATTCACTTACAATACTGGCAGCTAAATAATCGCATTCTAATTAGAGTCTGAACTGAGCAACGAGACAGACTACGTAATATGAGTGCTATGCTCAAAATTTGTTATAATCAAAATAATAAATTGAAAGGAATGCTTAATTCGTTTAGTTTGCCAGACGTTATAAATTTCTGCAAAGTCACACTGAACAATTTTGAGTTTAAAAGCCATTGTATGAAATAGGAAAGAGATATCTCACTGGTCTTTTTGGAAGGTAGGAAGGAAGGAAGGAAAGATAATGAATTTTACTGTCTCTACGAGTTGGTTGGAAGTTAAGTGGTGTTTCTTTAGATCAATGAGTTCATGAGAGATTTATAAAAATTACTTTGCCTTCTGCTGCGGCTATGTCCTCCAAGCCGACACAGCCGTTTCAGGGCACTGAATGCATTGAGCCAGCCTGCGCTTTGTAGAATATCAAAAAATGGGCTTTTTTATCCTTAAATTGTGATTCCTAAATCGTTTTCTGTGGTCGTCAACATAGTGCAATCCTTTCGAGGCTCTTTCAGCTTGCGTTGGTAAATTGGTTATACGTGGCGAGCATCAAACCTGCATTCAACCCAATTTTAAAGTCCTGAGAATTGAAATAGTTCACTATTCAGCGAGCGCCGAATCGTCACTCAGAAGAGCCACGAGAAGGCTGTGTGGACAGGGACAAGTAATGTTCAGGTGTTCGCCAAGTTGAACTCAAAAATAGTCTTTGTTTTACATGTCCGCTTTCATTCTTCTCAAAAATGGGTAAATTGTGAAAAAAATAATAGTGGAGAGACCTGTCTAAAGTATTCTCTATTCCGAACATAAAGAATTGAGGCATTCCGGCGACAATTTCCTATTTAAATGCTCTAACACTCACGAAAATGATCTCTCAGAAATAACTGAGCATAAAACCTGACTGTTTTAAGTTTTGCATTGAAAACTTGTTGTCATGTCTGTCTTTCTTTCTTTCCGACTCGTACTCAGTAGCCGCTGGAATTGTGAAATGTACATTGATCTGTCTGCCTGTCTTTAAACTAAAACAAGTTGAGATATCGTAACGAAATTCGGTATGATTTGTACTGAAGATGGAACTTTAAACTGGTTGCACTGGTTAGGTTGGGTTAGGTTAGGTCAGATTAGGTCAAAATTAATCTGAGAAACTGTAAGATAAGTTTGCGAAACAAAATTGAACTGATTAGAATTGATTAGAATATGAATGTCATGCATTTTACTCAAAGTAAGGTTAAGTTAGGTTAAGTTAAGGTTAAGTTAGGTTAAGTTAAGGTTAGGTTAAGGTTAAATTACGTTAGGTTGAAACTAAACTAAAAGTGTAAAAAAAAAATCACACAAATCTGAATTGACTAGAATATGAATGTCATGCATTTTACTTAAAGTAAAGTTAAGTTAGGTTAGGTTAAGGTTAGGTTAAGTTTAGATTCGATTAGTTGAAACTAAACTAAAATTGTAAAATAAAGATCAAACAAATCTGAACTAATTAGAATATGAATGTCATGCATTTACCTTAAAGAAAGATTAAGTTAGGTTAGGTTCGGGTTAGGTTAAGGTTAGATTAGGTTAGTTGAAACTAAACTAAAATTGTAAAATAAGATCAAACAAATCTGAACTGATTAGAATATGAATGTCATACATTTTACTTAAAGTAAGGTTAAGTTAGGTGAGGTTAAGGTTAGAATGTCAATCTGAACCAGGGGCGGATTCAGAAAAATATTTCGGGGGGGTTTCAAAAAGTAATTCTTTAATATTTGTAAAATGCCTTTTAATTTGTATATAGTTTTATAGGCGATCCAAATATTTCGGGGGGGGTTTCAACCCCCAAAACACCCCCCTGAATCCGCCACTGATCTGAACTGATTAGAATATGAATGTCATGCATTTAATTTAAAGAAAGATTAAGTAAGGTTAGGTTAAGTTAAAACTAACCTACAGTTGTCAAAGACCGAGAGATTTTGATCTGATCTGAATGAATTAGAATACGAATGTCATGCATTATTTCACTTAATGAAAGGTTAGGATTAAATGAAACTAAAATTCTATAAATCAAGACTAGAAGAAAAAATCTGAAATCTGAATCGTTTAATTCAATCTAAGATTTGGTTAGTTTCTCTTAGAAAACAAAACATTATTTCCTTATTTTTTATTTTCAAATTCATTATGATTTCATTCTTACGGAATACTTTTTAGAAAACATTAAACATTTAAATGACAAACAGTAACAAACAAACAAAAAAATCATCAACACCGAAACAACTCGTTATCAGGCATCTTTACTGCACTCAGACCCCACTAAAATGTATTCAACACACTATCAAACATTTGCAACTACAACATTGGGCCACTCTGGCTGCAAAGCTACTGCACCTTCAACACACCATCTATTCTTACATTTAAATGAACAAAAATTTTAATGGATTTCTCATGTAGACATGACTTTACACCTACACTCCCACACACACACAAACAGCCAAACAAGTACATCAACAGGCAACCAGCGAAAGTTGTGCGCACCAGAACTCACTCGATTGCTGGAAAAAGCTGTAAGGGTGGCCGCCATTGATGGCGATTGTCCGCAGGCCAGTGAAAGCCAGCATTCACAGCAACAACAATTTAAAATAATGCCAAGCGGCAGCCAACATTTAAGAGTCAAATCCCAGGCAGCGCACAGTGCACTGCGGCGTTGAGTAAAAGAAGAAAAGTTGTGTTGGATGCAAAGAATAAATTTAAAATTTAATGTTTTTCATATGAAAGCGAAAAGTTTGCAGGCGAACTGTGTATGCTGCAAAAATTTGTATAATTTTTAATTTAAAAAAAAAGTTTTCCTATGAATTTAAGCAATTCTTAAAATAACAAAATGAATTATGTATAATATTAAAAATAATATTGGCACAAGATTAAATGCATTTTAAAAGCTATTTTCTAAGAATGAAAAAGTCTGTGCTATGAAAAAGTTAAAGAAAAAATTGAAATGAGAGGAGAATATTGTAAAAATCACTTAGGCTCTTTACACCTCTTCACTGTTCCTATGTTTCCTTAAGTAATTTAAGGGAATCAGTCAATCGAGTTGAGAGATCGAGTGGCTGTGAAAGTGATATGGACTCTTAATACCTTTTCACTGTTCCTTTGTTTCCTTAAGTAATTTAAGAGGATCAGTCAATCGAGTTGAGAGATCGAGTGGCTGTGGAAGTGATTTTGTCTCTTAATACCTTTTCACTGTTCCTTTGTTTACTTAAGCGGTCTAGATGATCAGTTAATCGACTATAACAATTATTTGGGGTTTTTAGACCTCTTCACTTTTTCTAAGAGGATCAGAGTTTGAGCATCACTTATAAATAGGACCGAGTCAATAGGAAAAGTAAGGATTGAACCCATTAATTTTTATCCTGTTGGAGGTATTCAAATTTGCCACTTAGTCACTCAGCCATAAACCGTAGAAATCTACGAATATACTTGGATATCAAAGCAATGAATAAATGTTGAAAACAGAATTAGTGGTACCACTATTCTTCACTGACGCGTTCCTTCTTAATATTTTCATCAAATCGTACCAATTTACTAATAGTCTTGGACTAAAGTCTCGATGGGCTAAAGTCGCGATGAATAAATCTTGAAAAAAGAATTAGTGGTACCACTTTTCTTCATAATCGTCACCCTTCTTAATATTTTCATATAATATTTATACTGAAAAGCAGCACTGTGGCCAAATTTATCTCACACCGACGCAACAAATGCAGGTACTCACACACACCTATACACATTTACATTTCTGTATGTACACATCAGTTTATATATAGAAAGCATAAACCTTACACTTGCGGCCAAATGTCATTATTAAGCTCGACCATCCGTTTAAATGCTCAGAAAACGGGGGGCGCCCCAACAAATGCCCGGAAGAGCGTTGAGTTGTGTTGTGTGAATGTGAAATTCGCATGAAACCCCAAAATAAGTGAGCAAAAAATTTTGTTCTTGTATAATTTTTTTCATTGCTCACATTTGTATTACAGGCTTGCAGCATGGTTTTTGTTCTTTAACCCCCACTCGGTTTTCGGTTATGGAATTTCAGTTGTTGCTCCTCGGCTGCAATTTGGCAGTTTGCCGCTTTCGCTTTCTTCGCTTTGCTTCTTGTTGTCGGCTGTGCTTTGTTGTGCTCGCGCGCCAAGATGCCCCAGGGTGCTTTATTACAATTTAACTTTTCTTTTATTGCCTCGCTTGCTGGCCGTTTGTGCCCCACTTGCTCTGCGGACAAAAACAAAACCAAAAAAACCAACCAGAATTTCCTATTTTTTTGTCTGCAAATTTCACTTCTCGGGCTTTGTCTCCGCAGTTGGCTGTAGTTTTTCTCAGCAACTGCTCAGCCATGAAACAAGATACTCGGGGTTGCCATATCAAAATTTCGCATCAACCTTTTTGGTTGTGCTGCAGTTGAGGGGGCGAAAGTAGTGGGGCGGCAACAGTTGCTGAGCGCTCGCCATGCATACTTGAAGCATTGCCGCAAGTTACATTTGCAATATGAACACATACTCACATATAGTACATACATACACTGACACCATGTGTGCCTCTTTGGTGTTGTTGTTGTTGTCGTAACCACTTGGCGGCTTTAAGTGTTGCGGTTCACCCGGTAATGTGCCCCGTCGCCTCGTTCCAAATTCAACCAAATCGTGTTTAGCGCCAACGACATTTAGACGTTCGTGCAAAGCGTTCATTTGTCTGTCTTCGTTGGCGCGGTGCACTTTTTTTGCGGTCATTTGAATACACGTTCGGGCGTTGAAAGCGTGATTATTGTGGCGATTAGTGTAAACGGCACTAAAACTGGATTTCCAGCTATAAAAGCCGACTAAGTTGGCAATAATTGTTGCGGTTCTATGTAACCGAAATTTACTCGACAAACGAACATTGCCACATTTAAGCCTTAAGTGTGTGCAAAGTGTTCTTCGAATCGAGTATTTGTTGTAGCAATTAGTGTCACTCGAAGATGGCAACAATTTAGCAAATAAATTTGTAATTGCTTTGTGCGTTCTAATTACGACTGGAAGTACTTCGAGTCGACAAAAATCTATTGTGACTGTTTACACAACTCGCAACACGTTCTTTATTCTTCATCGGTTTGTTGAAATGATTCTTGTTGTTGTTAAATGATTCATCTTCACTTCATCTAACTAATATTTCAACTTGAAACGGCTAACGTTCTGCTTTAGTCTCGACAACAACCAGTTGTGACCGTTCACACAACTCGCAACACGTTCTTTATTCTTCTTTAGAAAGCGCTGATATTGTTTTGTAGAACAGGACATGACTCATCCTTACTTCATCTTACTAAGATTTCAGCTTGAAAGGGCAATCGTTTAGCTTTAGTCTCGGCAACAATTAATTGTGACTGTTCACAAAACTTGCAACATGTTCTTTATTCTACATTGGGAAGCGCTGATATTGTTTTGTAGAACAGGACATGATTCATCTTTACTTCATCTAACTAAGATTTTAACTTTTATTAGTAATCGGTCTGCTTTAGTCTTGACAACAATCAATTGTAACTGTCAGAAAACTTGCAACACGAACTTCATTCTCCTCTACTTTCAATTCATAAGCTTCGTCAGGACGCCAGGATTAGGAAACGTTCCTTAAACAGCAGTTGAGAGCACAATAGATCATTCATAATTTACTTGCAACGTTCCCTTTAATGTAATTAAAAGTTTTAAGTACCCAAAAATTAGCGATTGGCTTTCAGTGTTGCCATATCAGGAGATTTTCTCCTAGATTTAGGAGATTCTTGGCCTTTTAGGAGAACTTATAGTAGTAAGAGTTTTTTAGGAGAAAGTTTAGGAGATTTATATTTTATGTTAGGGGGATTTTTCGGACCCTTAGTAGATTTTTGGGAAATTTTTGGATAACGAAGTGTGATGATGTATTGGGAGCACTGGCAACAAAGCATATTTTGGCAACTATTTTAATAGTCAAAAACCCCATAGTGTTAAAAACGTGTAAGCTTACAAAATGTAAGCTCGTTCTTTCTTATTGCTGTCACAAAGAAATCCCGCCAAAAATGACACTTTTTTAATTCATTTGTTATATGTTTTGTTTTTGTTAAGTTTTTGTTATTAAGCTGAACATGAATAAAAAAAGGCTGCATTAAACAAAATAATTTGTATAAATTTTTATTTTTTTTAATAGAAATTTTATTCGTTTAAAATGACGCAAATTATAAAAAAATCTTTGGAGATTTTTGAAACTGTTGGGAGGAAATTTCAGTATTTTTGTAAGATTTAGTAGAAAGTCACTTCAGGTATCTGGCAACACTGTTCGCTGTTATTTGTACATAATTTTTTTTTAGAAGTTTCCGAAGCAGTTTCGAAGTAATTCATTTAAAATTACGAAAATTATAAAAAAAAATTTAAATTTTTAGAAGGAAGTTTCAGTATTTTTAAAAATTTAGGTGTAGAAGTTTTATTCCTTTAAAATTACGCAATTTAACAAAAAATAAATTTTTTTAACTTTTGGAAGGAAATTTCAGTATTTTTTAAGATTAAGGAGAAAGTCATTTCAGGTATCTGGCAACACTGTTCGCTTTAGATGTCTGCATTCATATTTAAAAGTTGTTAACCCTGGTTACGGCTCCTTCTGTCTTTGAACAGGTGGAATTGTAGTTTTAAAACGTCTATGTGACTATGAAGAAGGTAAATAAATGATGTCTTAAGCAGTTTCCAATTTACAAAAGAAAAAATATGTCATGGAACCACTTCTTGTGGGTTTACTTGCATTCATTCGAATCATATTTTGGGACCATTACTGAAGTGTGCACTAAGAAGCCTCTCAAACACTCAAATAACCAGTGTTCTCTTAAGACATATTTGCACCTAATTCTACCCTCACAATGCCTCACAATAAATCATATCAAATTGCAGTCTAACAAAATATGTTACCTGTCTTTTTTTAACTCCATGCAAATCATCTTCATCATCAACGAATCATGTTCTTTATTTTATACTACACTCTCTTGAATATTTTACAAAAAATTCTCAAATCTCTTTTTCCGCATCTACCGTGTTTCAACATAAATTTTAATTAAATTCCACATCATAGCAACACTTTGCACTTGCCACGTGTCCACAGACCGAAACCAGGCACCCATCCCCCCCGCAAAGAGATTCCTCACATACCGGGCAACGCTAACCGGCATTTTAGTCAACTGAAAATAGCAGCAAATGCCTGTCGAGCACCTTGACAACCGTTTTATTTTTTCTTAATTCTGCACACACACTCTTCTCGGAGCCTTTAAACGGCTACACGCTGCACCACTCGGCACAGCGAAATTGCGCGCTTATTACGCTCCGCTTAGTTGTTGGCACGAATGTTTTTGAGCCATGACTTGACATAGAAAACGCGTCGCCAGTAAAGGCAAACAATTATTTAAATACAGAAAAAAACACACTCATACAAATGCACAGAAATTTGTAAACACACGAGGCGACAGTGGGTCAGAAAAATGTGCACAGTATTATTAATGCGTTAACCCTTTAACTTCTTTGGATGAGACTGCTTGATGTTAGTTTTACAGAAGTGAATAGTGAATTGGGTCAACCAGTGGCCATCTTTAGTTTTTATGATTTTTGGTAGGTTTGGTTAGGTTACAGAAGGAGTGTATGAGCTTGTAGACCCTATTGGATTCATTGTGAAGCCCTTCGATTTGAATTTTTATGTCCTTCCCTATTTGTTGGTCTCCCTGTAGACCAGACAGTATCTCATGCGAACCTTTCAATATCTTTATTCGCATTCTGCATACAGACGGCCCACAGATGCCCACTTTTCGTACTCTATCATTTCTTTTCGAGTTCTATTAGGGGTTCTAGGAAAGACTTGTAGTAAGTTCTAAGAGCAGCAGGAACTAAGCTGTACAACTTAAATACTGTTGACCTTCCCTTTCTTTTGTGTTATCTGTAGATCTAAATGGAATATTTTGGCAATCATTCGGTGTTGGTGGGAAAATTATGTAGATTAGATATGTATTGACCGTTTTCCATCAAAGAACCTTGCCCCAAGGGTCCACAGTCATCCTTGGTTTAGTCTATTAGACTTATTCTGCCGGCGTCGATAGTCCAGCGAGTAGCGCGCTGGCTTCTCATACCGAGGCTCTAGATTCGATTCCTAGCTCGGGCTGGTAAAACGGGCATCTAAATACTTCTATCGTTATCCACATGAAAGAAATGTGATTTCCAAGAATCGCCCAAGTACAATAGGCTTCCGAATGTGTGTCTTACAGAGGCAGCCACCATAACCTAACCCAGACTAATGCTACAGCATCCACTTCTTCTCAGCTTCTGCATAAATCGTAGGTCGCCAGTGGCCACTTACATAACATTACATTAGCTTTGGATGAAACAGTTTTAGAAGAAAAGGTGTAAACAATATTAAGAATCAGTCGTCTAGTTGCTTGGTACCAGATTATATAATAGTTTGCAATGGCCAGTTAAGTTAGGTGAAAGTGACTCTCAAGGACGAAAATTGCTGAACACATGGAACATAAACCAGCCAGTGGATACATGAGTTTATATCAGGAAGAAGAATTGATATATTTTACTCAAGTCACTTAAAGGCCTTAAACCTAGGTTTGAAAAGTTAGACAGACATGGGCCGAATTGAGTCTCCCACTCGTTTTCCTCACTGAGATAGTGGCAAAAACAGTTCCTTTTTCAAAGTCCAGTCTATATTATTAAAAGTTCTACGTTTCAAGAAATAAACTGGCAGTGTTAGAGTTGAGTCTTCTACTCATTTTCCTCGCTAAGACGACTGTGACAGGACTCTCTACCTTTAAAATTCAAACTGTTTGCATGACGACCAAAGTGACGGTGTTCTGTCCGTTTTGTCACGTCTGTACTGAAGAGTTGTCTGTATAGTGAGGTAAAAGTTATGGTGTGTTTGACGATAGGCCAGAGCTCTCTTCGTATGGTGCAGTAGTACACACAGGATTTCATTTTAAGGAAGTTTGCATAAAACTTTTGAGCCCAGTAGAATTGTTCACCAGTAATTTTTGTATTTGGACTTTCCTCTCGCATCATTTTCTCTCTCTCCTCTATATTACCAGATTTTCCTTTCGCCAACTTTTCAAAGCTTTATTACGTCGAATTACGCCATTTTGTGACGTTTAAAAAAACAATGCATGAGCTCGTCGGGCGAAACCTTCAATGTGGAAACTGATTTAATTTGTACGAGTATGGAAGTCCCCAGCAAATGGAGAAACTGTGAATTTGAGCATTTAGAATGCTTGGTAAAAACTCTTGGAAGATAAAAAACTAATTGTGGTTTTTAATTTCATAAATCTGTCGCATTCTGGGAGCCACTTTCATAAAAATCTATTTATTTTAAGAACTTAAAGAAGTTCAAATTATCTCCCACAAAGATTTTCTGCATTTTCTGAAAATCATTTTTAATAACTTTTAAATTAAAATTCCCAATAATGCTTAGAGCCACTGTTACTTATGTGTATTTGTTGGTTTTTGTGCAACGCTGGCAGCCAGCATGGACATTTTATAAACCTCCTCCGCACCGCACCACACCTAACAGTGCTGATGGTCCCATTGTCCAGTTTAGTTCAGCTCAACCGAGTATACCTGTGTACGTACGTAAATATGTATGTGTTACACATGCACTCACGTACGAGTGTGGGTAAACAGCCGCTTGTGCATGTGCAGACGTGGCTATTAGAGGCAACGAAATGGTGACTGTGGTGTGTGCGCATAGTTTAACATTCATAAACGCTGAGCGTTAATCTTCACGTGTGCGCCCACACACACACACACATGCACACACGTGCACAGACACAGCCACATGCGACTAAAACCCGCTGAGCTAACGCGTGCATGTGTGTCAACGACTCTGTCAACATTAAAGGATTTGCACTGCTTTGCATTGGGGGCAGCTGTGTGAGTAAGTGTGCGTGTGCGTGCTCGTAATTTCCAGCGGATTTATAACTTATTTTTGCCTCGGCAGCGCCAACGCGCACACAAACAGTGAAATACGTTGCCGTGCGGCGGGCGCCGAGAGTATTTACTGGTTGCGCAACTCAACCGATATAACTTTTTTGCACACAAAGGACGCTCAAGAAATCCGAACGCTGAGCCTTTTGTTAAACGAAATCCGTGCGGAATTTAATAAGCTTACACGACACCCATTTGGCCAGAACGCCGCACTGCCGATTCACCTGTTTGCCGGCAGTGTGGCTGTGCGACTGCTCAGCCGTTCAGTGGTTAAAAAGTCATTTGCCACTGCCGACAGTAGTTGGGAGAATTCGCAGCTACTTTGCCGAACCAAAGCTGCATTATAAATATTGTAGTTGCCTTTAGGATCACTGCCAGCAGAAGGAATTTGCGGTACTAGTTGCTCGACACACACACACACACAGACAAAAACAGACATGAACACACAATCTAATCGCACCGGCAAAGTAGCTAAAAATAGCAAGAAAACGAACAAAGATGCGACAAGTTTTATGGTTGTTTTGCTTTCAATGTGCTTTAGTTGCAGTGTCGTCGCAAATTAACGACAATTAAATGTCTGTGTGTATGTTCAGCGATTTTTTCAACCAGTTCACTACGTTGTTGGCGTTCAATTAAAAGCGCATTATACACTTCAAGGGGACCAGGCTCTAAGGAAAATTATCAACTTCAACATGATACATTACACTGTGCTACAAAATTTCACTTTTCACCTCCCCTTGTGGGCTTTTCCTTTGAACTTTGCCATTTGAATTGTAATTTCTATAAGAAAAACGAAAGCTTGCAAGCAAAAAAGTGAGTTTAAAAATAAAATACATAAAGCCAACTGTTAATATTTGCAGGTAGACAAAAAATTTGCATATTTCAATTAAGTGAAAATGCGCATCAAAAATTACTTTGCCCTATGCAGTACTTTTCTCATCATCTTGATTAATGTGCCGGCTTCAAAAGTTTATGTGAACAGCTCGAAACGCATTCATTATGTGGAATTAAAGCAAATCATAAGTCAATTGGGTACATAAATTATAATATTAAACAGCTAAAAATAGAAACTCAGAGGAGTGTTTTGGCCTAGTGTGAACTGATTACCTCAGGTGCTGCACAGTAGAATGATTTGGTTCAGTGGTTAGAGCGTTGAGCTGCTAGTAAGAGCAACCTGAATCCGAATACCGACTGAGAAAGTACTAAATTATATAATTTTTTCTTCTCTAACGATTTCTTCTCGCTACGAAATGGCAAAATTCTGAGAGGAAATTCATTGAAAAATTACTAAAACTTGGGGCTCTTGTGCCCCTAATCTTCTAGAGAGTTTATCCCTCTCTCAGTGTTGGCAGATAGCTGAAATTACATTCTACTAAATCTTAGAAAAAGCTGAAGGTTCCTTTCAATATTCAAAGCTTCAGTGCCACTAACAAAGTAAAATGTATCAGCATCAAAATTTCCTAAACTTTCTCTTAAACAATTCTTTCTTCCAAAAAATCTCTTTAAAGGCCAAAAATCTCCTAAATCTAGAAGGAAATCTCCTGATCTGTCAACACTGCTCTCTATTGCCTCTGACTGCCTGAATTGCCTGTTGGTCTCTGCTTTTTGGCCAAGAAGACACTGTGATTTCCTCCAAGGGTTAGGAGATTCTTGGGCTTTTAGGAGAATTTTTAGAAGCAAGAATTGTTTAGGAGAAAGTTTAGGTGATTCATATTTTATGTTAAGGGATTTTTCTGATCCTTAGTAGATTTTTAGGAGATTTTTGAGTAACGAAACATGATGTATTGGGAACACTGGCAACAAAACATATTTTGACAACTCGTATTTAAATTTTTGTTACTATTTGAATTTTTAAGCTTTTGGGATGAAATTTCGGGATTTTTAAGATTTTGGAGAAAGTAATTTCAAGTATCTGGCAACACTGTACTTGATCCAGGTTATAGAGATGCCTGTTTCATAGAGTGTTGCAAAAGTGTCGTTAAATAGCCTAAAGCTTTATACTTTATACTTCAACGTAAGTAATAGATCACTGAGTCGTTTGAGCTTAATGTCACCCAAAAGTTACTTTAACTGCTTAAGATCTGCCATATTTTTCAAAAAAGTGGTTCAGATGATTGCGGTAAGTTTGGCTTTAACCCATTGCTGCCGGGTACCAGTTCCGCCCATACGATTTTAATAAAATTTCATACACGACCTAAAAGTGACCCAAAATGATAAGAAACAAAATTCAGCTTTATATCTCTGCACGTTGCTGAGATATTCATTAGATATTTTGTACCAATTACGCATTGTAGCTTTTTTTCATACTTTGTGAAGTGATCAGCTAAACACGTGAACAAAAGTTGTATTTTGTACAGGTGAGTTAGGAGGCAGATTTATGTGAAGTTCTAAGGCCACTACGTTTCGCCACATTTTCCACCTCCGGAAAATTCACGAATTTTGGAGTCTGGAAACTCCAGCTAGATGGCGAAATTTTAGGGTAACCTTCACTAGGTTAAGGTAGTTACATCTTTACCCTAACTATCCCTATCAATGGTTTTGAGAGATCTCAAATATTGACTTTTTTGTGAATTTTTTTTTAAATCAATTTTCATGGGTAAAATTTTACCCATTAGGCAGCAATGGGTAAATGGTCCATAGGGTCCTTGTGCAGTTATATTTGTACATATTACTTTTTATATTCCTCTATAATATATATTCCTTTAATTCATTTTAGATTGTTTGAACTTGAAGTCTCTCAGAAGTTATTTTTTTGCCTGCCTCATACAACATTCTTCCAAAAAGACATTCAGGTGATTGCAGAAAGTTTACTTTAGCTCTTTTGGGACGAAGCTACTTTTGACCATTCTTCCAAAAAGAGGTTCAGAAAGTGATTGCAGAAAGTTTACTTTCGAGACGAAGTTCTTTTTTGAATACCAAAGTACTCTTCATAGAAATGTTCCAATACTATGAAAGTTGGGGCTAGAATATTCTGTTGTATACTCACGAATTCTGAAATCATGCTTGTAACCGAAAACATATAATTTAAATAAATAAGTTTTTGGGAGTCAAAAGCTCTGAATAAATGTTTTGTGGGGCATTAACAACTTGTTGGGACGTATTATGCTAGAAGTTCCGAAAGGGTTAAATAATCCATATGATTATTCTGGGCTTAAAGTCTCCCATAAGTTGTTTTACCTACTTCAGAGCTGTGTGTGTGTGGCGCAAGCTCAGATGATTGCGGAAAGCTTGGCCTTTCCGTTCATTAATTCAGAGTTATTGGGACTTGAGTAGTTTTGTCTGCTTAAGACATTCAATATGCTTCAAAAAGAAGACTTAGTTTACTTGCAAGAAGTTCGATTCATTGTCCACATAGACCTCGTGGAAGCTATATTTGAAAAAGTATACCTATATTCATTCTGAGTCGTTTAAGCTTAAAGTTTCTCAGAAGTTGTTTCTCAGAAGTTGTTTTACACTTTATTCTTCCAGAAGGAAGATTATAGCGGAGAGTTTAGCTAAATTGTCCAGCTTTCCTTCTAGCTATACCTCTTCTACTTTTTGTTATTCATTCTGGGTTCTTTGAGTTTGAAAGTCTTCCAGTTGTTTTGACGGTTTAATGCTTGTAATATTGACCTAAAATTTTACTCAGGTGATGGTTTGAAGTTAGGCTTAAGTCGCCCATATACGACTTAAGTCCAACTCTATGTACACTACCTATATCCGACCTAAAATGGAGTTTAACTCGCACCTATGGGCGGGGGCTTCAAAAACCCTTACGATCGAGCTTATAAGGGGCCAGTAGGGCATCCAGCTCTATTGACTCCTTAGAACATCGTCGAAACGTGGCGTGTGTGGTGTTGTTTTACCGATAATTCTTCGGTAATTGCTCAGTGCAGGCGAGCAGTTTGATGCCATCACTCCGGGTATTCCCACGGGCAACCCGTTTGAATACTGGCGCTCATGCATTCCACGTTGAAACGATGTTCCAGCGCACTATGCATTAAAGAGAAAGTTCGTTTCTGGCCCGCACAGCGCGGCTGTGGAATGGTCTCCCTGCGGATATCTTCCCCCACTTATGATCTCGATGGGTTTAAGGCAAGAGTCCATAACCACTTCACTCTTAACCCTATCTCTTAACCTTTATTTCCTTCCTGAACCAATGCAATGCCTCGCATTAATAGGGGTCATCCCCTGCGCGCTTGTTCGAGTAAAAAAAAAAACAAAACTCAGCTCTCGGGTCAGTTAAATATTTACTTTAGAAAATAGAATTTGGCAGGAATAACAGTAACTAACCTAAAAATATTTGTTCACTTTTGCACTATAGTGTATATATTTCATTCATTCGGAATCGTTTAGTCATGAATATTTTCAAAAGTTTTCTTGTCTGCTTCAGACCTGCGATTTTCTTCCAAAAGGTGGCACCGCTTAATTACAGCCAGAGGATTGAGATCAGACATGGGGGTTTTGAACTAAGTAAATTTATCACAATCACTGATCTTTATTTAGTGACAGTGGTAAAAAGTGGTAAAAAGTACCACAGAAAAAAATTAGTGGAAGAAAATTCCACTACCACCAAATAAAGATCAGTCATTAGTGGAAAAAAGTCAGCTATCACTTAATTTGTGGCAGTGGTAGTGGATATATCCCAGCTGACCTTGTAGTGGTAGTGGATTGTAGTGCAAAACCCCCATGTCTGCTTGAGATAACCATTTAGTAAAGTAAGAAAAACTTTCGGCACTTGCATACAAAGCGCCTCTGAGCATACAAAGAAAACCTACCGCAGTGCAAAATTGACATTGAACTGCAGTTTCATTGTGAAAAGTCGCCCAGATATATTTCATACCAGCTATACTTGTATATATGTGACTATTCGTTCTAATCGTTGAGCAGTGCACAAGGTGCAGGCTGACTGACTGACAGACAGACAAAAGGTATCAACCAGAGAGAGCGACATGCAATGGCAGCGACAGACAAAGAGAGTGACGGACAAGCACTACCAGCGTATAACAGAATAATTAAGATGAGTTCAGAGGGGGTTGGAGGTGCAAGAGGGCAACGTTAGTGGATGGCAAGCAGTGGGACAACGACGCTGAATATTCATAAGGCATAAGGTTAGGTCGTATGAATTAGTTATGAGGTTATAAAGCACATTGCGTCCTGTCGCTTGTGTCACATGGTGAGCAACTTGACGGTGCAAGCACACACACACACATAGAAAGCAAAGACATAGGCGCCGTGAGGAGTAACAACAAGCAAGTGCGCTACAGTGAACGTTACAGTCAGCTATATGATAAATGCAGAAAGGACTTGATGAAATTACTAAAGGTAGAACTCAGCCAGCAATGGAGTGAAGTGAAGTGGAGCGAAGTGCACTGAAGTGGGGGTAATGGCCATAAAACACCACACAGACGAACACCACGCAAAATAGAAGTTGCAGCAGTAGTGGTAGTAGGCCGCAAACCAACCACAATGTGGATGGAAGTGCCCACCATACATGGCGGTGTGTGTGTGTGTGTGTGTGATTATCTATGCAGCAAGCGAGCCGGGCCAACAAGGACGCAGGACGAATGTGCGCCATTGAAGCGAGCTTTCATTCATAGAATGTGCCACGTTGCCCACAACAACAACAGCATTGGAGACCGGCGCAGCTGCTTGCTTGTTGGTTGCTATCGAATGAAATTGAAAAACAAAAGCAACAACAACAACGATTTGGCGACCATGGTAGCAAAGTAAAAGCCAATGTAATAGCAGCCAGGTAGCTGGCTGTGGCTATAAATAAAACAGCATCCCATAAAAATAGGCACAAAAGAAAATTGAAAAAATATCGTCAACATAACAACAACAACAACAAGAAAAACAACAGCAGAGAAGATTATATTTGAGCCTAACAGAGCAGACGTGCTGTGCATCAAAAATTCGTTGCAGATATGAAATTAAATTAAGAGACAACAAGAGCGAAGCTCAACAGCTGACTGTGAAATTAGGTTAATGCATTTTTTATTTACTTATTTTTTGCAGTCAAGCAAAGTTTTGTTATTTTTTTTGTATTTTTTTTTTTTGGGGAAAATTTTCTATTTTCAGCAAAAACAAGAAGCAAGTTTGTTAATCCATTTGCAAATAGCCAGACATGTGTTAGTGTGTGTGTGATTACCCAAAATCAATAACACGCCTTTGCATATATGTGTGTGTGTGTGTGAGTCACTCTATACAAGTGTTGTTTTTGTATGCTGTCTGTCCGTCCACAATACTAAATGCATTAGTACACAAATACATACAAATACAAATACAAGTGCAAATACACATGTAAGTGTGTTTGTGTGTGCGGCTGTTATTGCCTCAGCCTCGTTATCTCCTTTATTAGTTATGGAAATTACGCCGGATTAAATGTTGGCATTAAGTGGGATTGCTTGTAAGCATATTGACGTTTGTGCGTACGCCGGCGCCGAACGCCGCCACGCACCTCACTCATCGACCGGCCACTGCTCGTCCTGCACGCGCTCGACTATTGATTGATTCAGCTGCGTGGAGGCATTTTGCGGGCACGGCATGTGGCCAGCCGAATTTCTGCTTTTGTTTACGCACGTTTTATGCTGATTACTGATTACCGCAAAGTGCCAGCAGCTGCCGGCTGGCATACACTCAGGTTTCAACGTTTCAATGTTTCCGAGAAGCTTTTCTACTCTGGCCGAGAGTGAAAATGGAAATGATTTATTTTTCACTGAATCATTTAAAGCAATTTTTAAATAAGCCATAATAATTAAATTTGCATATAGTTTTCGCTTAATTGAATTACTTTGTTTATTTGAGCGCAATCGATCTTATGTACATCGTGTATTATTATATCGAAGGACAAGCGGCGAGAAAAGCGCATTCAATTGTTCGCACTGGAACCGGAATAACTCACTTGTTGACGTTGTGAATTACGTGAGATGCAGTTGAGTTATTTAAATGTTTAAATTTAAAGCATAAATCTCGATAAACTTATTTGGTGAAATTTATTACATCAAAATTATTTCAAGATTTCATACTTTAATTGATATGTAAGTCAACTGGTATGTTGTGGCTCAATGCTATTCTATGCTATGTGCTTGCAAAGACTGAAGATGAAGCACTGAAGAGATGCTAAAGCAGAGAAGAACACCTAAATGCTATCATCGATACATCTCCATTGTATTTGAACATTGAATGAATAAGTAAGAAACTAAAGATCTTGAATTCCTATGCGTGAGTGGCTCCGACTGTGACACCTGTCAGGCATTATGGCCCAGTCTGTCTCTGAACAAAAACCCATGCGTCCTGTCCTTGAAACTCTTTACGGCAGCTTGTTGGAATCATTACCGACATTGCACGATTGAGTTAATACTCAAAGCTTGACGCCTATCGTGCCGTGATGTCTTTTGGAACTGAAAAGATATTTCCCATACCACTGCCCCCGTTTTTAAGAGCAACAACTTCACACCTTGGGGTCAAGATTACTCATGGACTTCGCATATACAACAGCAGAAGTTAAAATTTCGAATCTACTTTAAATCGTCAGTGGTCAAAATGGTTGGAGAAAGCTGATGGGTTTCTTCTTCATAACGAACCTCTAAGCATTCAAATGGTCCTTTTTGGTCTCTGAGTGCGGCTTTTGCTGCGCACATTCTTTTCAATTTAACTCTCCCAACCCATGATTATCTGGAAGATTCAAGATATATATTCTACTAATATTTACTAAGTTCTTCCACATTTTTTTTTTTATTTGTCTCTTTTCTTTTTTACTACTTTACTACTTTTCATAAATTTGTTCTTAGTCTGCCCTTTTCGTCACTTTAATCATTTTTTTTCCTTTCCGTTAAACTTTTTTCTCTACTACTTGGTACACTTTGTACTTATACTTCCTTTCCTTTTCTCTTTTACTTCTTTTCTCTACTACTTGGCGTAATTTTTCTCTCATTCCTTCCTGTCTTTTTCTTTTAAACTACGCGTCCGTACTAGTTGTCATTACTTTGTTGTTATTCTACCCTCTTCCTCACTTTAATGGTCTGCTTTCCTATCTCTTTGTTCTTCTCTTCTCTACTACTTGACATTACTTTGGTTTTTTCTTCTCCTTCTTTTTCCTTCTTACTTCTTTTCTCTACTGCTTACCGTAACTTTTTTCTTATTCTATCGTCGCCATAACTTTGATGATCTGCTTTTCTATCTCTATGTTTTACTCTTCTTTACTACTTGACGTTATTTTTTGTCCCCCCTTTTGTTTCTTTTTACATTCTTTTCTCTACTGCTTACCGTACTTTGTTCTTATTCTACCCTCTTTGTCACCTTTGTCATTTCCTAACCTCTCCCCTACTATTTTTCTTTTCTACAATTTTTTTTGTTTATTATCTCTTGAGCCACATTTTTTCTACTACTACTTACCATCACTTAATCTTATTTTATCCTTTTCGTCATTTTGATCATTTTCTTTCATCTTTATTTGTATTCTACTTATCTTTTACTACTCTATTTTCTCTACTCCTATTTTATTCTCTGCTCTACTATCTACTTGATTTCAATTTAATCTCTTTTTTCTCTCCTATGTGCTATACGGTATGTTTTAGCTACTCTTTGTCACGTTGTTCTACCTTTTTTATGTCCTTTTATACTTTTTTCTTCTGTACTCTTGGCATTACTGTGGTTTTTCCTGTTCCTTGATACTATATTTTACCTTCCGTACTACTTTTCTACTACCCTTCTGTACTAATCTTCATTAGTTCGTTGCTTTTGTGCCCTTTTCTCTTGAAAAACTTTTCTACTACTCTTCTCTGCAACTTATCTTCTTATTGCCTTCATTCTCGTTCTCCTTGTTCTTCATCTGTTCTCTATTACTTGTCGTCACTTCGTTCTTTATCCTTCTTCTTCTCTACAGCTATTATTTTATCACTATTCGTTATTTTATTACTTTTGTTTTCTACTACTCTTTTCCACTACTTTTTATCAATTTCCTTTTATTTCCCACTCTTCTCCTATACTATTTTTCAGCTAATCCTTTCTAATACTTTTCGACAGGATATTCTCATGTTGCCTTACATATTCTGTTACTTTTTTCTATTGTTTTTTTACTACTCTTTGTAATTTTTTACTACTCTTCGCTTAAATGTTTCCCCAATTTGTTCTTATTCTTCCCTCTTCTTTGCTACTATTTCTTTACTTCACCTTTACCTTACCTCTCCTTGTTTTACTACTCTTTCTATTACTACTATTATATTACTTATTCTGTTCTTATTCTTCACTCTACTCTATACTACTTCTTTGATACATTCATCTATTACTTTTCGTGACTACTTTATCACTGTTTCCTTCCATATTCCATCACTCCAGTACGCTGTTCATTGCTTTGCTTTTCTCTTTCTGTTTCCCCTTCTATTTTTCTTCTTCCCTTCGTTACTTCGTTACTTTCGTAACCTAACCTAACCTAACCTTCGTTACTACAAAAGTACATTTTGTTAATTTGTTCTTTTCCGTTTTACTTCCCTACCATATTTTTCTTTAATATTCTTTTACTTTTTTAGCTATTTATTCTTCATCACTTTTTTCCTTTCTTTGTTCTTTTCATATCGCCTACTACTTGTCTACGAGAACAACTCTTCCTTAATATTTTTCATCATCATGTTATTTTCGGTTTCTATCTCCTACTCCTTTATACTTCCCCTCTCTATTACTCCTTGTTACCTTATACACCTCGTTTCTTATCTCCTTCTTTATTTCTATATTTCCGTTTCTACATCTCCTCATGAGAAATATAAACTTGTTCTTCTCGTTTTATTTATCCTATTATCTTTTCTCCTATTCCTTTTCTTCTTTCCTTCTCTACTACTCTTCCTCACCTTGTTCTCCTCGTTTCTTTTCTCTTACCCCTTTTCTATTTCCCTTCTCTACTACTCTTCAACACTTTGTACGCCTCGTATCCTATCTTCTACTCCTTCTCCCTTCTCTACTATTCTTCGTCACCTTATTGACCTCGTTTCTTCTCTCTTACCCCTTTCCTACTTCCCTTCTCTACTACGCTTCGTCGCCTTGTATACTTCGTTTCATGTATCCTTCTCTTCTTCTATATTTCCTTTTCTACTTGTTTTCGTGACCTTGTGCTTCTCGTTTCATTTATCCTTCCTCCTATTCCTTTTCTATTTCCCTTCCCTACTACTCTTCGCCACCTTTTACACCTCGCGTATTCTCTCCTTTCCTACTTCCCTCCTCTTCACAATCTTGTGCACCTCCTTTCCACTCTTCCACTTTTTTCCTATTGCATCCTCTTTTTCTCGTTTCACCTCGGCGTCACCACTTAACCTAAAGCATCCCTAACACAAAACGAAAGGACTCTGCTTCGGGCATTCACTAATTTTGCTAATTAACGTCACTTCAGGCATCCAATAACATTAGATTCATTGGATTTTTCCGACATACGAATTCGACTTCATTTATAATCCAGCAGGATTGTCGCATTAGTTGGTGAACGTGTGCGCCAAATGCTGCTTGAATATTTACTCGTGAGTAGTTTTATTCTATTAAAATGCAACAACTGTCGATTCTCATTAATTGCTCATCGCAAAAGCGTTTGTCTGCCACTGCAGTTGGCACACACATTATTTTGCGCTTAACGTCGACCGACCGACGTAAATATTTATTTATTTGGCGCCGTTGAACGGATGTGTCATCAATTATCCGACGACACTTGCGAATTGCGTTGGCAGCGGAAAAAATAATTCATGCAGCGATCGAACATTTCGATGGAAAACAAGAAAACTGTGTATTTGCAGCGACCAGATTCTGCCGCCCACTATTGCTGACGCTGTTGTTGTACTGGTTTTTCCACTTCGGCGGCGACATGTAAACCTAGAACGGCACTTTTAAGTGGCGAACAAACAAAGGCGATAATTACCGACACAACAGTGTCGCACACAAATGCCGGGATTACCGACGACGCGACGGTGCGTGTAAATAAAACACTCCACGCCCATTGCCCAACGCCCACCGCCACCTACGCATCCATCAAGCCACCAGGCTGCTCAATTAGACGCTGCCAGCCAAGAAACCGTTGTACGCGCGTGCAATTAGTCATACCAGGCGGGACGACAGGACGGCGTATAACTAGTCGACAACAACTGCGGCCGGTCGTGTGGGACGCACCGGCGCTGTAATTGATATGTTGCCGGGCGTGCAAGCGTAATGACAACAGCGATTGACAACTAATGCCAGCGGCAACAAATTCGGACTACCGCCCCAACAAAAAAAGTCGGCTTGCAGCGAATTGTCGGAATCAATGGTCGACGGAATGACAGCGCACTTTTTTGCGCCCATATTTACTGATGTACAAACAAACATACAAATGTGCGCTGCGTTGATAAAGGAGCATCGCAATTGCAATACAAACACACACATACATACATACATAGGCAGATATCAATACGCAAACATGTAGACAGACAGTGTACACAGCCACAATTAGAGGCTTATTTATTGACAAATCGATAAGATTACGAGAGCAACAGCCGCAGGGCAATAAAACGCACAATGCCAACAAGTAGCGTGCAACAAATGGCTTAGAAATGGCCCAAAAAAGAGCAAAACGGTTTGCATTGATTGGGTTGTCAGAAAATTTGTTTTTTTGGCGTTTCATTTGGCATTAACCCCTTGTTGCTTGATTATATCAATTAATATTGCATTCTTAAAGAGCTGCATGGAAAAATTGAAATTTTACAACATTTAGTCTGCGAGGTTTTTAATTTTGACTAAAACCTTTAAGGTCATTGGACAAAAGGGAATCGAAAGAAGCAAAATGGAAACATATTCATCCATCCAACCACATTTTTCAATTCTTTTGACCAAAACAACAGTTTGTACTACAAAGCTTTTTTAATTTGCTAACTAAAAATTCTGAGGAATAGCGATTTTCAACGGGCTCGCATGCTGGTAACTGCCCACCAACTAAAAGTCTTTGGAAATTGACCGAGACATCCAATGGGCGCCAAAAGTCTCAAAAGCGTGATTTTTTTAACGAGCCATCGCCCCGATTCTTCTTCTTCTTCTTGACTCGCACGACAGCCCAATAAGGAGACTAAGGCCTAGCTACCCGCAACCAACCGTGTTGTGCGTGCGAATGTTTTTTTTACACGGTTGGAAGGGACCTACAGTTGTATGCCGATTGCGAACGGCGAGTTGGGAGCTTTTTAATAGTCAATTTTACTCTCAGAGGTTTACAATTTCCTGCTGAGAAAACAGCCGCCGAAAGAAAAATTTTTGTTTTTCCTTTTTTTTCGGTGTTAACTCCACGGAGTATTGAACCCGCGGAGTCTTAACTCGCGGCCCAACGCACTAGCCAGCTGAGCTACATCGCCCAGATAGAAGATTGAAAAGAATAGAACCCATTGAACCGCGATGAGCCTCACTGGTCCAAGGGTGCGCTGTTCTTGTTTGCCCCCTTTGTCTGAACAGGCCAGCAAATGCAGCACTCAGACATTTTATCCAACTATTCTACTAAGACTTGATGTTCCCTGTTAATGCGTTTTAACACTTTTAAGATTACTGGGATAATACGTACCAACAATTTTTTTTAACCCTAGAAGGGCAATCATAATTCATTTACATATTTTTTTGTTTAACGACGATGTCTTATTCAACTCCGATTTTTGAAAGAACTAAAAATCGTATAAGCTCCACCTTCATTAAATTCATTAATTCAGAATACTTAAACAATTTTTTGGAAAACAATTTGCTTTATTGTGCCAATTTTCACCAACTGAGATCACACGAAAAGAGAAAGCAATTAGATCGAAGAATAAGAAGAAATTTAAAGAAATTTACATATGTGGTATTCGTCGAATCGACTAAGTTTACTTTTCTAGGGTAATTTTCCCTTAAATGTAAATTAAAAAAAAAAATTGTTATTCAATTTATTTATTTATTCAGATCTAAGGATCGCAGCAAAATATTTTATCGACCCCGGATAAAAGAATAATTTCAGAATTTGTAAGTATGTAACATAATTTTCAATACTGAAATTTCATAGCATGGACACATTTCTACTAGAAGTATTTTGGTTTTTTAACTGAAACTTCGTCCCGCAAGAGTTAAATCTACTGACCTCTGAAGAAATCTGGGTAGATCCTCTGGTGCCAAAGAAGCCAAAGTGCTCGCTTCTCAATTGTAGTGGTACTACCTAACCATCCATGCCAACCACAACATTGCATGTAGCAATACTACGCTATCACTCATGCCGACCAAAACAAATCACCTTGCACTTGCGCACACAAATTCGCTGGTGTCAAATGGCTGCACTTGAAGTCGCCACGGTCGAACTTCTTGTTCAACAAGGAAAAGTGCCTGGTTGCATTGTTTTATTTTACTGAGGTTCAAACAGATTGGCTTTTCGGAGCCATAAGATATTGGCGCGGCCCGCCGTATAAATATTGGCCAAAACCTTCACCACACATACACTACACATCTCCATCTTTTTTTTTTACCACCACACAATACATCATTGCCAAATGTCTTAAACCTGGTTTAGGCTTAAACAGGGCAAACACACAAAAAGTTGTACTCCGTCTCATTGTTCTCCCCTCAAACAGGACATATAGCACTGTCAGATATGCCCACCTTTTCCATGTGATTTGCCCATAGACAATTTGCCGTCTTTAAGCCGACGAGTTGCCTACAGTTTCTGTTCGTACAAACGTACCACTTCTATTTTTCTAACTTATGTTGCAAGCAGTGTAAATGTGTTAAGAGCAAAGTTTTTAATGCAAGAATAAATTAAGTTTCGTAGGAACTAACAGTGGGGCTGAAAAGTTCGTATCGTTTTATAGAAAAGCACATTTTTTTTGGCAAAATTCGATTTTATTATTCAACATAGTTGCCATCGAGGGCAATACACCGATTATAGCGATCTTCCAACTTTTCAATACCATTTTTGTAGTACGATTTGTGTTTAGCCTCAAAATAGGCCTCTGTTTCGGCGATTACTTCCTCATTGGCTTTAAATTTCTTTCCAGCGAGCATTCTCTTGAGATCTGAGAACAGGAAAAAGTCGCTGGGGGCCAAATCTGGAGAATACGGTGGATGTGGAAGCAATTCGAAGCCCAACTCATGCAATTTTACCATCGTTTTCCTCGATTTGTGACACGACGCATTGTCTTCATGAAACAACACTTTCTTCTTTTTGTAATAACGCTATATAATAGTCGCTGTTGATGGTTTTTCCCTTTCCAAGATAGTCCATTATTCCATGTGCATCCCAAAATACGGACGCCATAACCTTACCGGCCGACTGTTGAGTTTTTCCATGCTTTGGATTCGGTTCATCGCGTGCAGTCCACTCAGATGACTGCCGACTGGACTCCGGAGTGTGGTGGTGGATCCATATTTCATCCATTGTCACATATCGATGCAAAAATTCACTTCTATTGCGGTTGAACAGCTCCAAACATTGCTCTGAAGCATCGACAAGTTCTTGTTTTTGGTAGATTGTGAGCTCGCGCGGCACCCACTTTGCATATAGCTTTCTCAAACTCAAATATTCATGAATAATATGTCCAACATGTTCCTTTGATATTTTTAGAGTATCAGCTATACAAATCAACCTCAGTTTACGATCTTCCAAAATCATTTTGTGGATTTCTCTTTTGGACGTCCACTGCGTTCATCGTCTTCGGTGCTCATATGTTAAGAACTGTATCCTATTTGTATCCATATTTGGTTTTGAAATCATTTTAAAAACCTAAACTAAGTATAGTCCCTTCCTTCTATAAACAATCCAATGCCAAATAAGCTCAAAGGTGAAATGATTTCTTAACCATAAACAACATTTTCAGACTTATTTGTGGTCTCATAGTTTGTTCTACTTGGTAGTATTTCTTCAAAACTGCCAATTCGCCACAAACATTTCACCGTTTAAAAAATAATTCACCAATTTCTTGTGGCTTCGTATTTCGATTGTTCGCACATTGCTGACACTTGTGTGGCATTTTTGTGCTCATTGACTTTAAGCTTTTTGCACTGCGAACCACTCGACTTGTCGCCTCAGAATTGTCAACGACGGTGACATCTGCTGTGGTGTCAGATGTCGAAATTTCAGCGTCAGCCGCAACGATTACTTTTAGCAATATTTTGTTGTTGTTGTTTTTGTGCTTCTTTTTTTGTTTTGTTTTGTATTTTATCATTTATTACTATTTATTGATTTATAGCGACAATCAAACAGCACATCAAGCAAAACGACGGCCGATTGTGCAAAATCTAACACAAAAAAATACATTGTGGAGATGACGAGAAGAAGTGTTGGCATTCACATTTCTTATGCAGCAACATTTCATAGTTTAGGCTGAGAATTTTTGCAAATACCAACTTATTGCTTGAAGTCAAGGCTGACTCAACCGCATTGATAACAAGGGATTCTATAACCCCCGCTCCTCTTATCGAAGAAGGTTGGAGCAGTAATGCTGTGCGCTTCAAACAATGTCGGGTGCTTTGATACGCACACTTTCGGTTAAAAGAGTCGCAAACATAATAACCACACACACAGTGACACACATAGGATATCATTTTGGGGGCAAGTTTCATAAACAACTTTGGAAACTAATAGCATTTGAAACCATATTTACCACCAAAACTGTTATTTTGCGAAAAATATTTGGGGAAAAAATATTATATTATATTTGAAAAATAAATATTCAAAAAACTTAATATTCGATCTTTAAAAATATCAACACAGAAGTACTCAATTCTCTCATGTATCGAGACTTCCCATTAGTACCAAACACACAAAATAACTCATGCATCAATCACCACATCTGGACCGATGACTTCGATGACTGTTCGAAGTTTAAAATTCTCGATATTGCTTTTTCAAACTTCAACTTTTTCCACTTGAACCCTCGTCCACAGATTTGCATCTCCTTGAACTTCTCTTTGTAACATTTCAACGCCTTTTACTAGAAAATCAATCACAGCTAACAATTTATCGACGCATTGCCGTGGGACCCTGTAATCTGACAGCATCCATAGGCCAACATTAACGAAAATTACTTAATTCCACTGTAAGTGAGAGCAATCTTTACTTTGCCATTTTGGCACCAACAATCAACCAGCAGCAGACGTCCTTCTTACAGCAACAAATTCAATTCTATGTGACTGGCATTCGAATGCGAGAGAAGTCGGTTGCTACGAAGCGGCGACAAAAATCAATGATACGAAATCATTGAGCGGCCTGAGGGGATTTTGCGCATGTTGAGCGATTGGCCCCGGACAGGACAAATCACCAATATTGGCTAAATTCGTTTGAACGATGCTGGTGTTCCTTGCATTGTTGTTGTGGTTGTTTGCCGGTGATCCCGCTGCTTCTGTTGCTCCGCTGGCTGTCATTGTTATTGCTGCTTTCATGTTTATTGATATTGTCGCTGTTGTTGCTGTGCTTGTGCCAATGCGCACACACACACACACACACACAAGCACCGAGGCGCCAAACGACTTTGGCGAGAGAACGAACGAACGAACGAACAAACGTTGCACATTAGCATTTAATGACTGGCATTATTTGGCAGGATTATGCCCATTATTTTGCTATTAGTGTAAATAAATTTAATTAACTTTACGGCCTAAGCCTGACGAGCGACGAGCGACAAGCAACGAGCGACACTTAAGGCCACAGCGCCACTGCCGATCGCATCGGGGCCAATCATGGCCGCTGATGATGCCAATTTATGTCTTGTCGGCGCCGGCTGATTGGATGCTGAATGAGCGCATTCAATATTTGCCTCCCTGGCCAATGAGCAATGAGCAATGAGTGCTTAGAGTTGACAACTCCCGGCTGACACAAATCGACCCAAGCGAATGCGAGTGGCTGCGCTGTGGGTGTATTAGTGTGGGTGTCGCTGTGTGGGTGCGGAATAGACGCTAAAGTGCGTCGGCATATTTAATTAATTGCCAAGCTCGAAATGTTGATAGAAAATCAATGACTAGTCGACATGATGGAATGCAGTGCGAGGCGTTTGTGGTTTGCGGCCCTCGAGAGTGGCAATTATGCCAAATTTAATTTATATTTCAATAAGTCCAACGTTGTGTGCTTGCAGTGCATTCAATCTGAGTGCATTCGAAACTGAGAGCACAGTGGAAGCACAGAACATGAATATAGATGAGTTAAAGAAGAGTTTTGAGTTAGGGGGTTTTCTAGTCAAGAGAAGCAGTATTGTAACTATTTTAATAATTTTTTATGGGAAAATTATGTACAAGATTGGCTTTTATAATATTTTCATAAGGTCTTTATGCATTTTTTAAATTGACAAAATAATAAATTTTATACAACAATCATGAACTCCATTTAGTAACTCAGTCTCGCAGAAGTGCTCACGATTTATATTATTCTATTCATCGAAAACAAATGAAACAACATGTTTTATGAGAATGGGAAATCGTCTAATTGCTGGTAGCAGTATTGCAAAAATATTAAAAAAATTAAAAATTGTCGGTTTTCTATGATAAGCTGAGTTAAAACTCACTAACTCACTGACAAAGAACTCAGTTGCTGTGATAAACTGCGATTGAGTTTAGTTTCTGTGGTAAACTGAGACAAACTACAATCACTCACTGAGATAAGAGTCAGTTTCTGTATTAAAACTAACTCACTCGCTGACAAAGAAATCAACTTCTGCGATAAAATCCAGTTTCTGTTATAAACTGAGATAAAATTTAATCACTCATTGACATAAAACTAATTTTCTATGATAAAATGAGATAAAGCTCTCTCACTCACTGACATAAAACCCAGTTTTTGTATTAAATTGATATAGAACTCACTTATTTACTGAGATAAATCTTATTTTGTGTGATAAACTGAGATAAAACTCACTAGAATAAACCCAATAAAAAACCCAGTTTTTGTTATTAACTGAAGCAAAACTCACTAACTCGCTGAGATAAAACTCAGTTTTTGTGACAAACTGCGATTGAACTGAGTTTCTGTGTTAAACTTAGATAAACCTAATGGGTATTTAGATAAAACTTAGTTTATATGATAAACTCAATTTCTATGAAATAAAACTCACTCACTCACTGAGATAAATCTCAGTTTATGTGATAAAATAAGCTACAACTAATTTACTTATTGAGATAAAACTCAGTTTCTGTGATAAAATGAGATAAAACTCACTCACTTTCTGATATAAAAAAAAGTTTCAGTTATAAACTGAGATAAAACTTACAAACTCACTGAGATAAAACTTAGTCTCTGTATTAAATTAAAATAAAACTTACCCACTTACTGAGATAGAACTAAATTTCCGTTATAAACTGAGATAAAACTCACTCACTCACGGAGATAAAACTCAGTTTCTGTGATAAACTGACATAAAACTCACTCACTCATTGAGACAAAACTCAGTTTCTGTGTTAAATTGAGATAAAACTAAATTACTCTCTGAGATAAACTCAGTTTCGGTGACAAACTGAGATAAAACTGAATCACTCACTTACATAGAACTAAGTTTCTGCATTAATTTGAGATAAAACTGAATCAATCACTGAGATAAAACTTAGTTTATGTAATAAAAAAAAGATAAAACTAACTCACTCACGGAGATAAACCTTAATTTGGGTGATAAACTGAGATAAATCTCACAATGCAATGAGATAAAACTCAGTTTCTGTATTAAAATAAAATAAAACTCACTCACTCACTGAGATAGAACTCAATTTATGTTATAAACTGAGATAAAACTCACTCACTCACTAAGACAAAATTCAGTTTCTGCATTAAATTGAGATAAAACTAACTCACTTGCTGAGATAAAACTAAACTTATGTTATACATTGAGATAAAACTTACTAACTCACTGAGATAGAACTCAGTTTCACACCACAAAGCCAAAATTACTTTCTTGCCAACCCATAAGACAAATATTTTTCTATACACGAAAAAAGTTTACTAAAAAATAATTATCGTTTGAGTCGACACTAACCGCTAATTTGTGGCTCAACGCATTAGCTAATTCGCCCATTTCAGCCTACAGCGCACTTGTTGAAAATATATACTCACCACACCACGGCGACTGTAGTCATAACGACAATTGCACCGTTATTTGACTGCGGCATATGCGACCCCGGACACGCTGCAGCAGTTACTTTTCACATCATTTTGGCTGACTTACTTGTCAGCGTCGGCGTGTAAGCAGCACGAGAGTGTTTGTGTGCGAGTGCGAGTGTGTAAAAAATAATTAAAAGAGACGCAAGCAAACACGAACATTCAACAGCGGCCGCCAACATGTCGTTCGTTGTCATTCATCGTTGTGCAAAAATGTGTTGATGAAGGCGAGGGCGAGGGCGAGGCTACTGACGAGGACAGTGAATCTGACGCTGACGACTGCGCGACTACGACGACAACGCGGTTTCTTGCTGCGCGCATATTAAGTACATCTGGGAGTGCTTAAGGCGATTCAATTTAATTAACATTATAATCAAGCGAGTGAAATTTATACAAACAGCCAGTCACTCTTCAGCATTGCACGACTGCAGTGCTGACTCTCATAAGTGCGTAAGTGCGTATGTGTGTGTGCGTGTGGATGTGTTCATCTACGCAGAGCCAATTTTAAATGCGTTAAACTAGCACACACACACACACACACACACATGCACTTGCAAATCATATGAATAAATGTATTACATATCTGTGCGTGTGTTTGTGTTTGTGTTAGTGTGAACTCATCATCTTCGTTGCCTTTTTTCGCTGCATATCCTTTGTGTTTGTGCCGCTGACGGCTGCCCTCGTTGTTGGCATCATTATCCCATTCATTGCCATTTTGCTGCTGTTTCCGTTCAAACGCCAACGTTGCGTCGCTCTGTCCATTATGCAGATGTATACTTTTCATTTCATTTATTTTTCCGTATTTCACATTTTTTGTTTTTTTGTTTTTGTTGCTTCATTTTTGCTCTTTGCTTTAGTTGGGTTTTTAGTTGGTTTTATAGCATTTTATTATTCTCTGTTTCCGTTTGGCCACTTTCATCGTCATTGCCAACATGTTTTGCAGTGTCATTAAAAAATATGAGCGTAAAAAATTGTAAAAATATTTCTCAAGTGGTTACGAGTGGCATCGTTTTGGGCGATGGCGAAGGTTGTAACGGCACGACTGGCGCTTTGTTGTTGTCATCAAAATGTTACCAGCAGGACACTGTTAATTAGCTCGTCCCGTTGTTGGCTGTGTGGCCTTTTAGCAGGTTTTTTTTTTGATTATTTTTATTTTATTCTTTTTCAAGTTGTAATTTACGCATTTGTGCACTGAAAATTTTGCGTGTATTGAAAACATTAAAAAGTAGAATGAATTAATGAACTGGAAAATGCGAAATAAATGAAATTGAATAATTAACTAAGTAACACAGTACATACATATAGACATATGTTTATTAATAATTTTTTGTTGGCGAAAAAAAATGCTGATTGGTTTCTTACGGAAGCACTGAAAGGTTAGGAGACAAGAATTGATGAATACTTAATGCAAA
Organism: Melieria omissa; assembly: GCA_963971225.1. Lineage (NCBI taxonomy): Eukaryota > Metazoa > Arthropoda > Insecta > Diptera > Ulidiidae > Melieria > Melieria omissa. Next base: position 20,412,373 of record OZ020268.1, read on the forward strand.
CACACCGAAGAAGAAGTGCTGAGAGCATTCCAAAAGTGGATAACACCGTGCGGCAAAAATTAAAAAATTTCAAAACACACGAAAAAAATCGATGTAATCGCGAAACGAGGGGCCAAATGTAGTATAACTGCAGTTTTTTTAGTTTTTCTCTCTGACGTCAGGATTTTTTTTCAAGGACATGTTTATTTCAAGGAATTATTTCAAAAATTGAGCGCATTGTAAAATAACAGTATGGGTATCAAATGAAAGAGAAAAGTACTTAGAATCGAAGAAAATTTAATGTTTTGGTGCAAAATGACGAAGAGGCATTGAAAACGTCCTTTTAAAACTTTATCCTTGAATATCCTTGCAAATTTACAATATTTTTTTTTTTGAAAAAAATATATCTTAAGGACTAATATGTATACTACTACATCCTTGAATTTCATCCTTCTAACTTTATTAATGAAGGAAATTTCTGATTGGGTTAGGATTTTAATCTACAAACCTGTGTTGTAGTGGTGTGCTGTGTTGTTCCAACGGATGCAGCACGATTTGACACGTCATCGGTTCACTTCTTTTGCGGAAATCGAAAATAAACTCCTAAGATGGATCGTCTCAAAAGATGAGATATATTTTCGAGATTAAATTCGAAAATTGCCTGAAAGATGGGAAACGTAGTAAGCAGCAGTGGAAAATTCGTTGGTTAATCTGTCCATTCCTTCACTTCACTTCTTTCGAAGAAGTCGGAGATAGGCTCCTAATTTGGATCGATTTAAACGACGGAAAATTTGTTCGAGATGGAATTTGAAAATTGCCTTAAATATGGGAAAAATTAGTTAATTTAATTAAAATTAGTGACCAACAATGGAACATTTTTCGATTAATCTGCCCATTCTTCACACTTATTCACCTTTTTCGAAGAAATCGAAAATAAGCTTCTAACTTGGATCATCTCAAATGATGGGATATTTTTTTGGAGATGGAATTCGAAAATTGCCTGAAAGATGGAAAAAAGTAGTAACCAGCAATGGAAATTTCTTTGATTAATGGGTCCATTCCATCACTTCACTTCTTCACTTCTTTTGCAGAAATCGAAAATATGCTCCTAATTTGGATCGCCTTAAACAACGGAAAACTTCTTCGAGATAGAATTAGAAAGTTTCTTTAAATATAGGTAAAATTAGTTTAAAAAAATTAGTTTATTTAATGAAAATTCGTAACCAACGATGGAAACTTTTTGGATTCAACTGTCCATTCATTGACTTGACTTCTTCACTTCTTTCAAGGACTTCGAAAATAAGCTTTTAACTTGGATGGAATTCGAAAATTGCCTGAGAGATGGGAAAAATTAGTAATCAGCAATTTACAATTTTTGGATTTATCTCTCCATTCATTCACTTCCCTTCTTCACTTCTTACGCAGAAATCGATAAACAAAGGACAATGTTTCGATTAATCCGTCCATTCGTTCACTTCACTTCACTTCTTCTTTCGAATAAATCGAAAATAGGCTTCTAACTTGCATCGCCTCAAAGAACAGAACATTTTTTTCGAGATGGCATTCGAAAATTGCCTGAAAGATGGGCAAAATTAGTCACCAGCAATCGATAAATTGGTCCATTCGTTCTCTTCTCTTCTTCACTTTTTTCGTAGAAAGCATAAATAAGATCCTAATTTGGACGACGACAAATTTTTTCGAGATAGAATTCGAAAACTTCCTTAAATATAGGAAAAATTAGTTTAAAAAAAATTAGTAACCACCAATGGAAAATTTTACGAAAATTTGTCCATTAATTTTGTTTTGAAAGTTATGCATCTTCGACCCAAAAAACAGACTGAACTAATTTGCACTTCCAATAAACATAAATATGTACCAACTTTAAGTGGCTCGGCAAAATGTTTGTCATGGCTACATTCGTGCTTTAAAGTGTCGAAATTCTGCCCAACAACAATGCTTTCAATAGCCAATTTTTTCAACAATTTCCACTTGAATAGTAGAAACTCACCCAAAGTGAATTGAAAAAAGTTCAAATTATTAACAAAGCACTTCAAACAATGATCATTGTAAACAGTTTTATCAACTTTTGGCAAAACTCTTTTAACAAAATATTTTCACACACATACACATACACACAAATACACCCACATTTGACAGCTTCAGATAGCATTCAGCGCATGCTCGGCCCCCCATTTGGCTCACTTGCGTTTTACATTCATTAAACACACTGACTTTTGACCCTTTCTTGGCATACAGACACACTCACAAATATATAGAAACAAACGGTTTACCGTTTGTGCGTACGTGCGCATTAAATTCTGCATAAATGCCATTGAACATTTTTATGATAAAAGCGCCAGCGTAGGTGTGTGTGTGTGTGTATTGATAAACCCTTTTCAATATATTCAAAGTCAACCCGTGCACAAGTTTGTAGTCTTCAGTTTGCAGCAGCTTAAACATTTTTCCGAGTTTACCTACTTGAATGCTGATTCATTCTTTACCTTTTCCCGTTTTTTACTGATATTTGTATGTGTTTGTATGTGTGAGAGCAATACTTTTGGCCTTTCTGCACACATCAACTAGTTACTCTAGCTTACTTAGTTACCGAGCCAGAACATGCGGGTTAACCCGTATGCGCAAAAAGTGCCAGCAATGACGTCAGCAGTAAACGTGGTGGTAACCTAACCTCACTTTCATGCAATATAAGTATCAGTGTGTTAGCCTTGTATGTATAATATGTATGGGCTTATGTACTATACATGTATGTGCATTCTCCGCATTCGAAATACCCTTCAAAGTTAGAGCTTCAACTGGTTCGACTTAGAAACGATTTTTCCTATCATTTTCCAACAAAATTTCGCTTCGTTATGCGTTCATAGGAGCCCAAACTAATCGCCGCATCAGCTCAGTGCAGCAAAATGCGTTTTCAATCAATTTATAATTGAAATCACAGACAAATTGGCAAAGAGCTCAGCTGCAGCTCTTTCACTTCAAGCCTTCACCTCGTCATTGTGCAGTCCATGCATAGAGGATTTTACAACCAATTTAACGCAAATACCACACCTCATCATTTGTGTAGTTTTATTTGCGTAATTTGTGTGCTTGCAATTAAAAAAATTCGCGCCGCTCTCGGCACAGACAGCAAGCGCGACACTGCACCTTTTATGTACTCGCAACCAGTTAGTTTGCTTTGCCCCGCTCGTAGTTTTTTTGCAAACTTTATTTTAATTTGCCGCTGATGCAACAAAGTGGCAGCTGCCTGCCACTTATGCTGCCGGGGGTCGACATGGGGCGCGCTGTGCGTTTATTGCAATTTGCTGCATGCAACGGCACAAACCAGCAATGCACTTAAAAACAAAATCCGCACAGACATTTGGCTGGGAAAAACGGCAGCGAAATCACTGCACTGCACTGCACTGTGTTAACTTGTTTGGAAAAGTGCGCCCAGCTGCTGTGTGTGTGTGTGCTGCGAACAGCTGCCAGCGGCTTATCGCTTGCACATACAATTAGACGCGCCACACTCACACTTGCACTCACCCATGTGGCACAATGAGCAGCCAGTTTAAATGAAATTTACGAGCAAAAACCGCATAGCACACACACACACACACACATACACGCACACATAAAACTTTAACTAAAACGAAGAAAGCAGCTGGTGCGACAGCATATGCGGGTTATTTATTTGAGAGGTTTTTTTCTTGGCCCAATTGTCTCATTTTGTGGCAAGCGCGAATTTCGCTGAATGTGTGCGAAAAGCAGAAATTTAATTAAAAAACTAAAATTTAATTTAAAGCTACAAACAAATTAAAAAAAATATTTAAAAATCTAAAAAATCTGTTTACCAACTGATTTAAAGCAACTAGACTAGACTAGACTAGACTAGACTAGACTAGACTAGACTAGACTAGACTAGACTAGACTAGACTAGACTAGACTAGACTAGACTAGACTAGACTAGACTAGACTAGACTAGACTAGACTAGACTAGACTAGACTAGACTAGACTAGACTAGACTAGACTAGACTAGACTAGACTAGACTAGACTAGACTAGACTAGACTAGACTAGACTAGACTAGACTAGACTAGACTAGACTAGACTAGACTAGACTACACTAGACTAGACTAGACATATTTTAAACCATTCAAAGTACTTAAAAAATCCTTAAATTATTTTAGTTTTGTTCAGCTCAGTTTCAGTTGAAGGTCTTCGAGATTGCATTCTTTCTCTTTAAATGCAAAAACTTTTCAGCTTGTCAACGTAATTGCTAACATAAGCGATCGCTTTCGCTCAGCTGCTCAGATATGCAAATTCCTCAATTGTTGTTGTTGTTGTTGCACTTGAAGCGCGTTTTCGTTGCGGTCTTTAGTAGCCAAAACGCACCCAGACATTGTCAAAAGCACGCAAACCATCCAAAAACGTGACGCTTCAGCCGAAGGACGCCCAGCTCTCACTGTGCTAGACGTTGTATGTTTGTGTGTGTGTGTGTGTTAGTGTGGCAGTTGGCTGTTTGTTTTGCGCACGCCACCATTGTGGCTGACGCTGGCCTCAACGTTGACAGTGCAAACGCGCAAAAGCCATCAGCAAACTTTAGCCGCTTTGTACGCGAAGCGTGCGACAACTCTGCTCTGTTGTTTCCGTTTCGTTGATTTCCTTTTTGGCGCTCAAACTTGACGCGTTTCCTTGAAATATTTTGTCTTAGCAGTTTTCTCTTTTCAGTATTGTTTATATTTCTTTTTTTGTTTGCCTTGTCGCTGATCGACTTTATAATCTTTATCCAAAACATTGAGTTACTCACTTGGATTGAGCAGCTGCTGCATGCCGTCAGCAGCTGTCAAGTTAAGCGGATTCAAATGTCAGCGCAACACTTGAATTGTGTACTGAGACGTGACATAAAGTGGCAACTGTTGAGCATTATCCAACTTTAATCGACTGCAAACTTTGAATGTGAGTGGTGTGAGTGTGAGTTGAAGTATCGAATTGAAGGCATGATGAACGCCATCAACCATGTTCACTAAACTTACCTCAACTCATTGTATATTCACGCTCACATATTCAGCTACACGCAAGTAAATATGTAAAAGAAAATTACAAAATTGCATGCCAGTGACCAGTCAGCCACAGCTCAACTTTATTAGCCATGCAACGTGAAATGGCACGAAACATTCGCATAAATTAAATATTCAACACAACAAAAAAAAACACCAAATGTTATGAAAAATAGCACTAATTGCATTGCGGCGTAAGGTGTTAGTTAACTAGCTTGACAAAAACCAACAACAACAACAACCAACAACGCTTATTAATTGTATCCATGCAACAAGTGTCGCTGCAACAGTTTGCATGGTGTTAAATGTTAATTTGCTAAATGGCGCCACAGAACGCAATTATGGCTGCTTTTTATGGCCAATAATACAAACAACAAAGTGTTTTAATTAAAAAAAACAACTACAACACTTTGCAGTTCCCAGCGGAAATGTTTGTTATGTCTTAAAACGTGTAAAATGAAAATGATTACTCATACGCCCCGTGGAGCTGTTAATCGACCACTTTCACAACAAGCGCCTGGCGGTCACACTTAATAACCGGAATTTACCCAAAAATACATAAATTTAAATGCCAATTTAAATTGAAAGCCTTCGTCTTCGGTTTTGCCAATCAAGCAGCAGCGGCGTTCTCACGTTCACGTTTGGTTGCTAAAGGCCAGTTAGAGGCAGTGAAGCAGCATTGAAAGGCGTCACGCAACAGCTGTTCATGGCCATAAGCAATTTCGCATTATTATCCCATCAAAAGCACCAGAAATCCAATTAGCAGTAACCCAATTTGCCCGGCATTTCCAAATGAAAGTGCAATCTTTTTTAATGATTTTTTAATGCCGCCAGCAGCAACATTTATTAAAGCCAGGTAGGAATGTAATTACAAATGAATTACATTCGAAGCGAATCACAGCAACAATAAGGCGCATTCTTCGAGCTTCTTTGATGATTTCTGATATGTCTTCAGCTGCTGCTCGTTGCGGTTTCTTGGAAGCATTGTTGCAAATATAAAAGAAAATTTAGTATTGTTTCAATGGAAGAAAGACAAAAATAATAATTCAATTTGTTGGCAACAAGGTCAGAGTGGGTAAAGACAAATGAGTGGTTAATGCAGGGAAGAGAAAAACAATTTAAATATAGCAAAATCTGCTGTAAGCGTAAGACAACAGTGGAGAAAGGAAGCTGGAAATGGAAATAAAATAACATTGGTACAGATGGCAACAATAGTGCAGGGAGGATTTCATTTTTGAGGGGGAAGGAGGGGACCCGTTTACAACCTTTGAGCCCAAAACCAGTTCAAACCAAAGTTGCCAGCAACCAAAATGTTTGTACATATACATTTTAGAAGCGATTTCAATGCCCAAAACTCCCTTGTCACTGGAAGGGAATAGCCCGGAGGCAACAAACAAAAGGACTCGTTTAGTAAAACAATTTTGAGGAATTTTTGCTATTGAAATTTTATGATTCTTTACCCATTTGTACCTAAAAATAGTTTGAGTTTCACTAATTCAATTATGAGAAAAAAGTTTTGTTTCACTTAAAAACAAAAATCATTAAAACAAATACAGCAAAAGGCAAAGATTATTGTAAAACACTTAAACTAATCAAAAATTTGTCTTTTCAAAATAAATTAAAAATTAAAAAAGACAGTAAAAGACGAAATAGAAAATTATTGTAAAAAATTTTAAAAATAATTGAAAATTAGTCTTTTCAAAATAAATGCATAAAAAACATTAATAACTCATATTTATATACACGAACTTCTACGAATACAAAAATTGATTATAGTAAATTCCAAACCACAAAAACTTAGGACAACACATCAACAAAAAAATTATTACAATAGAATTTAAAACACACAAAGCAGAATTTTACATAAAAAACTGTTAAATTTTAAACCTCAAAGGTTAAAACTACAAAAAAAATAAAAAATCATGTGCGCCTAAAAGTAGAACATTTAAATTTTTAATGAACAAAGAGAGAGGCAGAGAGCATTTTTATCATTAGTCAACCCTAATCATGGCAAGCTGATGCTTTTCCTCTCTCCCGCTTCCTCGTTTCGTGTGGTCCAAATTCACACTTAAAATTTTTCTTCAGAAACTTTGCTTTCACTTCCACTGGTCTGTCTGTCTGTCTTATCACTTATCCTTCGTTGAGATTGTTGACCCTTTTTCTATGAATACGCTTTCATCTGTTCCATTTTTTACCCCTGATTTTCCTTCACAACAATTTATTTTCTTCTTCCATCACTCCTCATGCTCTGCTTCTATTTCCTCTTGTACCACAATCCCGCTTAATAATTAAATCAGCTTTCAATTTCGCTGCGCTCACACAACCACACAGATAACCAACCAACAACAACGCCAATGGCCATGACATCACTCATGCACCACTCACCGCAGTCCACTCACGGATTCGCCTTTCGTTCATACATCAAACATTCGCTTCATTTTTCAACTAAAAGTTGCGTCTTCGGGCAGCTTTCGACTTTCAGTAAAATTCATCGCCCACTCATCGATAGCTGTCAGCGCTGCCCAGCAAGGCGGTTTTTGCAATTTCCAACCACGTCCGTGCGTTGGCCTCGATTCGGTGTCATGTCCTTCAACAACAACAACAACAACAACAAAAACAACAAAAACATCCTCGACATCAACATCAAAAACATTGGCAATGGTTCTCGTCGCTGTCGCTGTCGTTGCAGTCGTCAGAACCGCATTGGCACGAACGCACCCGGCAAACAGCGAAAATACTCGTAACACCAACAGAATCCGGAATCTGCGAATAACATCGACAACAATGTGGCGCTTTGTAGCCGAACTGTGTTGGCCACCTTGTTCGCACATACATTTTTGTTTTTGTTGTTTTTATTTTGCGGTTAGAATTCACGTTTTTATTTGCCACGATTTCATTTTCTATTCGTGTTGCTTGCTTTACTTTATTTGCTTTTTCTATGTATTGCCGCATTGCCAGCCCTTCCCCGTTCCAACACTCACACACTCACATTCACTTAGTGCCTCGTTCGCTCACTCATTCTGCCGTTATGTTTTATTAGTTTTCCATTTGCGTTTTGCCGGTGCGCTCTTCACTGCGTAGGTAATTTCAAAGCGAAAACGTTCGCTGCCGCTGCCTCGTGCCGCTGTGTCCTTGCGGTGACGACTGAATTTTTACGGTTCGTTATTCGTACATCTTGTTGCGGCTTATTTGTGTTTGCTGTAAACTTTTTCCACCTGCTTTTTTGTTTTTTATTTTTATTTTTTTGTTGCCCTTTTACTGCCTGCACCTAATGCCGCTTGTGATTATGATGTGATGGTAACTGCCAGTTGGCAACATTGGTCAAGGATATTTGCGCATATTGCGCGAATTCTGGTTTGTAGAAGAGGGAAGAAGAGAACGAAGAGTAGAAAGAATAATGAAAAGGAAAAATATGGATATGGCAGATAATAAAAAAGAGAAAATAAGAAGAAAAAAGTAGGTGGTACTTAATTTTAGGAAAACGAGAAGGGGGAGAACAGAGAAGAATGAGAAGTAAAGATGGAAAATAAATGATAAAGAAGAGGGAATCATTGTAAATGAAAAAATTAAGAAAGTAGAAGTAGAAATATATAAGGGAAAGCAATGGGAAGAAGAGATTAAAATACAAAATAATAAGACAAAAGATTGCAGTAAAAAAAATTAAGAAGAAAGAAAACAAATGTAAGAAAACAAAGGATTGAAAAAAAAGAATTAAGAAGGAAAGAATGAAAGAAGAATGAAGAAGAAGAATGAAGAAGAAGAATGAATAAGAAGAATGAAGAAAGTAGGAAAAGACCGATATGAGTATAGAGAGAAAAAATTGAAGAGACGGCAAAGAAAAAAGAGAATAGGGGTTTGAAAATATATAAGGGAAAGAAATGGGAAGAAAAATGAAAACACAAAATAATAAGACAAAATATTACAGTAAAAAAAATTGAGAAGGAAAATGGCAAGAAGTGAAGAAAAATATAAGAAGATACGAGGAAAGAGAGTAAGTGAGGAAGGAAGCCAAAGCAGTGGAAGTAGATAAGTAAGAAAAAGAAAGTAATAAGAAATAATATAAAAAGTAAGACGAGAGGAGGCAGAAGGAATGGAAGAGAATAAAGAAAATTATGAATGGAGAACAAAGAAGATAAGAACAGTAAGAAAGAAAAGATAAAATATTTAAAAAGAATTAAGAAGGAAAAAGGCAATGAGTGAAGAAAACAAAAAGAATACGAAGAAAGCGAGTAAGAGAAAAAGGAAACCAAAGCAGTGGAAGTAGGTCACTAAAAAGTAAGAAGAAAAGGGACGAGTTAGAAGGAATGGAGACGAATAAAGAAAATTATGAATGTAGAAGGAAAAAGGCAAGGAGTGAAGAAAGTGAAAAGAATACGAAGAAAGAGAGTAAGAGAGGAAGGTAGCCGAAAGAGTGGAAGTAGGTAACTGAGACGCAGAAAGTAATAAGGAAGAATATAAAAACTAAAGAAGAAAAGAGAGGAGGCTGAAGAAATGGAAAATAATGTAGAAACTTGTGAATAGAGAACAAAGAAGGTTAGAACAGTTAGGAAGAAACGATAAAATATATAAAAAGGACTAAGAAGGAAAAAGGCAAGGAGTGAAGAAAAGAGAATATATATAAAGACCAAAAGAGATACGAGGAAAGAGCGCAGGGATGGCAGAGAAATTGAAAAAGCTTCCTAAGATTAAAGAAAGGAAAACATAAAAACGTGAAGAAGAAAAGACAAGGTAGAAGAAAAAATGAAGAGAAAATAGCAAACTATAAATAGAAACCAAAGTACGAAACAAGTGGGAAAGAAACTAACGGTTAAATATATAAATAGAAAATAAGATATGTTGAGAAAAAGGAGGAAATGCAGAGAAATCGTAAAGCATAACTATTAAGAAGGAACAGAGAAGGAAAGATGAGAAGGCGGAGACGAAATGGAATAGAAAATAAAACAATTTTAATAGAGAAAAAAAAGAAGTTAAAATAAAAAAAAAAAGAATAAAAACTAAAAATAAAATAAAATACAATAATATACAATAAAATAAAATAAAATAAAATAAAATAAAATAAAATAAAATAAAATAAAATAAAATAAAATAAAATAAAATAAAATAAAATAAAATAAAATAAAATAAAATAAAATAAAATAAAAAAAAAAAAATAAAATAAAATAAAATAAAATAAAATAAAATAAAATAAAATAAAATAAAATAAAATAAAATAAAATAAAATAAAATAAAATAAAATAAAATGAAATAAAATAAAATAAAATAAAATAAAAAAATAAAATAAGAAGTAAAGAAATTAAAACGGAGGTACAGTAAAGAAAGAATTGGTAGTGAAAAACTTAAAGTAAAGAACAAGGAAGAACTAATTTAAAAAACGAGAAGAAAAGAAGAGTAGCAGGAAACAAATAAGAACACAGAGGAAAAGAATTACAGAGTAAAAAGAAAGAAGAGATAAAATAACACTTAGGTGAGAAAAAGAATGATTATAGGCAGAAGAATGTGAGAAAATTTATGGATCAGAAAATATCGAATATGAAATTAGAAACAGAAATTATAATACAGAATATAATATCATAAAAAATAGAAGAAATAATTATCTTTGCAAATAAAAATAAATAATATTTGACTCACAAAAGAATCGCGGCAACAATGCATCTCAACAAAGCAGAAATTACTAGACGCCACGGCGATTAATCTTGCATATCCTGAAGCCTAATTTTCAGCATTGACTGCACAGGATTCTAATGCAAATTACTTAGACACTTCAACACGTACGGACACGCACTCGTTAGCAGCGCACAATGTGCTCGACAGCCATGTGCGGCACTCATTTGCCGCTTTCATTCGATATCCATTAAGTTTATTAAATCACATGCGAAAGACATCAAACAGGCACACAAGACACAAACATAAACAACAACATAAACCTAAATAAATACATATAAACACCCACACACACACACACACACATGAATATCTTTAGCTGCGAGTACTGCACAGACACAAATAAATCAGTTTTGTATGTATTGGTGCGTTTGCCGGCGCTTACAACAGCTGCACGAATACGCCTACAGTGAGCAGAAAAAACTTGAGCTTCCTGCGCTCGCCACGTCACTGGGTTTTGCCGGCACCGTTGCGACTCGCATCAGGTGTGCAAACATTCTGGGCTTTCATAACTTTTAATATAATTAATTCAGTCGGCGTTGCAACGTATGAATTTGAATTTGATTTCGATGCGGTGGCGCGTCGGAAGCCGGGCGGAAGGTGTGGGGGCGGCGTTAGGAAATCTGCGGCATTAATGGAATGTACAAAATGATTACGAACACATTTTCTTGCAATAATTTTACGAAACATAAATATACCAGCACACGCACGTACAGAGTGGCCCACACAATCATTGCAAGAAATATGTTTGGAGTGGCGGGATTTTGAATGTAATGGGCGGCTGCTAACTGCTGGCTTATGTTATTTGTGTACGTACACGACAAGCAGCACAAACTTTTAAGCACTATTAAATTATGTAATGCGGCTGCCAAATAGGCGCTGCCGCGTAGTTAGCAAACGATAGACGGAAAAACTTGGGCGCGCGCGCGCTAATTTGTATGCATTGGCTGCTACTGGCATTGTCGCCGTCTATAAGAATCAATTGTGTCTTTTTGGCGTGTGCGACTCAGACACACACACATACACAGTCTTTAATTGGAAAAGTTTTCGGCCTCAGCTGCAGAAAGGAAAGAGATAATCGCACAAATCGGCATTCATACACGCACTGCATGCCAACGAGCTCATAATTGCGCTCGAACGAGAGTCTAAAACTGATCTTTATCGCATTTCCGACGATTATACTAAGCGACTGCGAAATGCCTTGTGAAATGTAGGCAACAAAGCGAGCGACGGTAGAGGGAGATGGCAATACAAAGAGTTAAAGTTAAAGGAGTTTTGTGTTTAGTTGTGAAATAGTTGTAATGGTAGGAAAAGAGGAGGAATATGAGTGGAAGTGGAAGCTAAATGAAAATAGGAAAAATAGAAAAATTGTAAGAACAATGACTGAACTAAAGATAAAGAATAATTTAAGACGCAAGAGATGGAAATAATTAGCAAAGAGATAAAGGAAAAGTTTGACTTAGGCAAATATTACTCATACGCCCAGTCGGACAGTTTTAGTACTTTTCTTTTCCATAAGTTTCAATTGCTGTAGCGATTACTGTTTCTCTCACAAAGTTTACGCTTCTTCTTCCTTATTGGTTTTTTCTTCTTTCTTTTGGTTTTTATTTATGAATCGATTAGACAGTTATTTGAAATTAATATGTTTACCTATATGTTCCTGTTTTACTAATTTCTCTCATACTCTCAATGTGTATCACTCATACGCCCAGTATGGCTGAGTCTAGTAATACTTGCAAAACAAAAGCAATGTTTTGAACACTGAGTTAATAGCTTGAAAGCTCATTTGCCCATCATTTCACTTAGGAACGTTGATATACTTTTGAATAAATATGCCAAAACCACCTCAACTGCATATAAAGTGCCACTTTGGGCACTGAGAAGTATCATTCATGTTGAAGGCGTTGTTTTGTTGTGCTGCAAACAATGCAACTAATGCAGGTGATGTGCAAAAGAGCAGCAGCAATGGCTGCACAACAACAACAACACCAACCCATTCCTCCTTTTGTATGTTTAAGCCAAGATTGCATGCTTTGAATTTAGAAATTCTTTATTTTTCATAGAATACAGAAAAGCAGCCAGCGTTTGCTTTTTGTCTGTTCAACAGCATCAGCTGCACTGCAATAATAACAACAACAACAAATCGGAGCATGGTTGTTGGTGCTATTGTGTTAAAGAATATAAACGACAACCTTCGAGCGATGCAAGCTGAGCACCACTTCTCCAACTAGTACCATCTGCCATAGTTATTGTGTTATTGTTGTTGTCGCCTATTGTTTGCCGCCAGCACATGTGTGCAGGTGCAAACGATTCACACACGAACACACACACACACACATGCACTTAATGCATATGCAAATATATATGGCAACGTTTTTGTCATTTGGCACCGCCTCTGTCGTGTTGTCGTGCGTACAAATCTGCAAATGGTTGGCAGCATATTTACAGCTTGCGGCAACTGTTGTTGCCTGTTGTTGCATTTCTAAGAAAAAGACACCGTTCGAGTTTGGTAGTGTTTTTGCCGCTTCTGGCAGCAATACTGCAAATGCAATAAAAACAATTAGCAAAGTAATCCAAATTAATGGTCATATTGAAATGTTGAATACTTGTTGAGTAATTGAGGCAATGTGTTTAGGTTTTTATGGCTTTTTAAGATGTGCAAGTTGAGACGATTGGAATGCGCACTGAAGCAAACAAAAGTCCAGCGTGTGCAACACAAATGGACGAACACACAAATTGCACAAAAAAGAGAGAAATTCTTATTAGGAATTTTATTTCTCAATATTTCATACTTAATAATGAATGGTAAGGAATTAGTTTTACTGAAATTTATGAAATCGAATGCCTGCTTTTTCAAGGATAAACTGTATTCTCTTGTCGACAAGAGCGCTTGAATAAAAAATGTTCTACATTGTTTCATAGTAGGTCTCGACTGTCCAGTAGCGTTCTGGATCTTAACAGAGGCTCTAGGTTTGATTCCTAGTTCAGGCTGATGAAAGACTGATCTACTTTATTTGCTATCTACAAAAACTAGATGAGACTTATAAGCAACACACAAGTTACCTCATGGCAGACAATAACAGAACCTCAAATCCCAATAGGAAAACTGCTATGTGCCGCTCGGATTCGGCATTGAACTGTTAGTCCCCTACCTCTTCCCCCATTTGTTTGACATGTGTTATAGCTCATTTTGAAACGGGTGGAATTTGTAGTATCGCAACAGACCTAAGTGTGTCTCTTCAATTTAGAAAATCTCTAAAATATCTACATACATAACATAAATGGCTTAATACGCCTCATAGTTCCATTAGTTCCAAATTATTTAATTAAGTAGCATTCAGTAGTAGATTGACTATCCAATGTGTGTCTCTAGTCCTCTAAAGCTGCCTCTTCTATCTATCTACTTGACTGTCACACAGAGGCAGCCACCCAACTTTACTTAACCTATGTGATCTCTTCCGCTCACCAATAATACTTATTTCTACATCCTTTCACCGAATTTCGATAGTTTTATAGGGAACTTCTTACTTTCTAAGTTTGACAAGCAAAATAATTGCAAATCAACAAATCTACAACTAAGTACAGTTTTTGTAGACACTCAGAACAGCCCACACTGCCCGAAACACATTTGATGTCGTATTTAATTTCCTGCACATTAACCAACAATTTCCTGCAAAACCATTTATTAGCAACAAAATGCAACCAAGAAGAAAACTTGAATGAACCACTTTGGCAGACAGTGTCGTCGTTGCGCATAAAAAGTGCTCATAAAAAGAAAATAATATTTGATGATATGGTATGTTGTTGTTATTATAAAGTTACTTAAATTGACTAAAAGAATTGTGGTCAAAAATAAAAAACTTTACTTTGTTTCAATGCTTTGAGAGAAGTTTGTTCTCTTCTCTTTGCTGAACCTTTTCACCAATTAACAACGTTTTTGGGTGAAGTTATTTAAAAACAAAGCATTCTGCTTTGCATTCAAAAGTACATCTTGTCCTTGAACCTGAAAAGGTCAGTGAACTGCTGATGAAACTTTAGGATCGCATTGATGTTTTTTACATTTAACTGCTAAAAAAACATAAGAAAGTTTCTCTGTGTGGCAAACTTGGCCACCTTTAAAGCTTTGTCGTTCTATAAGCTTCTCCCACTAAACAGAGACCAGATCAGAACCATGATTCTTCCAACGAGTCACTCTTTATTTGGCACCAACGCAAGAAAATTGTTGGCTGTTTTCGAAGGACTTCTGTCACAGCTACATGGACAAGCAAGATGAAGAGGCAACACTTCACCTTCTATGCATTTGTCCAGCTTTACCCAGAAGAAAGTTGAACTACTTAAGCAATTTCTTCTTCGACAGTCTAGGAGATCCAGTAAATAAGACTATTCGCTGTCTCCTAAGCTTCGTGAGAAGCTTCAACTGGCTCTTTGGCTGAACAATGTTATGATCGACTGTATGTGGTATCACAATACATCCTTAACCCTTTCGACCCCGAACTTTACCCATGAAATACGATCTTAACAAATGTGTACACGATATTTGAAGTCGCCACGCCTTTTTGTTAGAGTTCTAGAGCTAGTTTACTTTTGAACAATTTTAGCTGAAAACGGGTTAAATAAATTCTGTATCAATATTATTTAATTGTAGAAAAATTCTTTAATATCTATGGAAAAATACAAAATTATCACTTTTCGATTCTTTTTAACCTTTTTTTTTTAATTTGAACAGACGCGCCCAATTCATAGATTTCAATTAGAACACAAACTTTAAGCCATAACATTTTTGTAATTTGCTTTGAGTTGACTTCTGGAAGTATTAAACTTAAATTAAACCCATAAATCAATCGTAGCTTTGATGACAAATAGGTGAAGTTGCTCTCAGGCAACTTTAGGGTCAAAATTATTAAGGCAGCCACATCTACCTATTTTCTGCTAAATTTCCAGCCCATAGAACTAACCATATAAAATTATAAAATATTATTTGAAAATATTAAAAACAAGTACCTACAAATCTTATTTTAAGTTACTAGGCAACTCTGGAAAACCCTACCAAGGCCTTGTCTAATCAGTTAACTTAAGACTTTAAAAGTTATGTAAGGAAATTCCTCCTGAAAAGAAGGAGGAATTTCCGCCCCCGATAGCAATAAATTCCAAACAGACCAAAGGTTAACAATAAATGAAACTGCACTTAGTTCTCCAATTATATTTTTACGAGCATTGAATTTCTTAAATTGGTCACATAAATTATTAACAAAATACCACAAAAATGTACCTGATTCGCTCATCTTGTCTCATTTTGTTTTACTAAACGATGTCCATTCAATCTTCTTGAATGACTTCTTTCGCTTAATGGCGAAAATATTTAAAAATCATATTTTCCTTAACTTCCCCACTGTAGCAGATTCAATTGTAAAACATTTGTATTATGGCAACAAGACGCATAATTCTTATGTTATGTCCTTGTTTGTATGTTTTCTTGTACGTTCTCCACGTGCAACCGTCTGCTTCATTCTAATTTCAGCACACATAAATCTCAATAGTAACTTCCATGCCATAATCGCTCAAGTATAAATAAAATAAATTTTATTCTTCACTGCCGTTGCTGCTTATTGGTGCACAAATGCAAACGCTGCGTGCGCTGCGGCAGTGGAGAGAAAAACAAAAAGCAGAAAAAATGTATATTTTATTGAAAGTCCACGAAAGAGAAGGAAATGTGCGAGGCGAACGCCTCAAAGCCACAAATTCAACGAGCAAAAAACCAAACACACACACACAAATAAAGAAACTGAAAGTGAACTTTATTACAACAATGAAATGATGAACAGGAAATACAATTTACGGCGCCCGCATCATGAACATTATACAAAAGCGAAAACTTCGTGCCACTTCACTACGTCCTGCATGCCTTGCAGGCAACTTCTCAAGTGCTTTCTTTCTCTCTCTCGTGCATGCACCTACTTTATCCTTCTCGTTCTTTCACAAGTTGAGGTTGGACGTTATTATCGAAACGAGAGTAAAATGAAAATAAAATCAACTACAACTTCGGGCAATGAAAAGACCACAAATACGTGTGCACACACACACACACACCCGCATACAATACATGTACATATGTATGTACATAATGTATATTAGCTTTCCCGGTCGCAGCAATATTAAAAGTTATTCTAGCCAACCGGCAGCTGGGAGCTGAAAACGTGTCTTTACGTAAAATTACCAGACAGAGACGTTTCAGTGGACATTGAGCGACTGACTAATGTCCTGCACTATAGAATAAAAATTGTATGGGCCCAAAGCGGTCCGTTGTGATGGCGTGAGTAGCATTTGATTCAGATTACAAGAACTTTAAGTATGAGGCAGTCGAAGTTATTTGTAGAGTTTTGAAACTTCAATAAGATTGTCGAGTAAAGAAACCCCATGGTTTTGTTGAGTTTGCAGCTGCAACGAAAATATAAAAATTATAATTTAATTTTTTTGATGCCGCCTTGATAGCTCAGTGTTATGGCACTGGGTGGCAGAACATTTGTTAAATTATTTGATCTGGGAAAGCAGAAGGTTTTAGTAAGAGATAGTTTTACACAAGCCTCCTTGCGCGCCAACTTTGGCCAATATTAAATCTTCGAGGTTCTAAAGAACTCCTCTCATTAAACAGAGTCGGTGTCCTTACGGGTCACTGCCTAATCGGCACCCACGCAAAAAGGAAGGGGCTGTTTTCGAACGACTTCAGTCGCAGCTGTTTGGACGAGGAGGAGGAAGAAAATATTCCTCACTTCCTATGTTACTGCCCTGCTTTATCCAGAAGAATGCAACTTCTTCTTCGGAAGTCTAGAAGATCTAGCTGATACGACCATACGCCGTCTACTAAGCTTTGTTAATAGCTCCAACTGGTTTAACGAGTGAGCGAAATGATGCTCGATCTCATGTGGTATCACAATGGGTCGCCTGGCCTAAGTGTGCTCCTCCTGGAGCAGCCACACCTACCTACCTACCTACTAAGAGAGCACCTTGACTTTTTACAGTAATCCCAGTTAGACCGATGTGTCTCCTCTTGGCAGTCATAGAGGGCACTCACAATAGGCACTGATGCCTCAGAACAACAAATTACGGGTTTTCCATACACGCGCTTTGAACCTAATCAAACCTAACACTATTCTTAAGTTACAATTATACTCGAAATGGGGAGATTAATGGGGTTTCAACAGTACATTTTGATTATTGCTTTGTAGAAATTTAAAAGTTGACTACCTGACAACTCCGATCGTATCTCCCATACGCTTTTTGGTGGTAAATTGAATGAAAAAATTTGAACTTTCATTAATTTTGTATTTTTTGTATTCAAGAATGTTGGCGATCGCTGAATAAATCATTTAAATCGGTTCAGTAGTTTTAAAATAGGATGTTTTTTCGCTTACTTAAGGGAAGGCTCCCCTGGATTTGGGCAAAAATAAGGCAAAGTTTGTAATTTTTTTGTGGGATAATGAAAAGGCGTACAAACTTCCGGTTTTGACTATTAAATTCGTCTATTATTTAGGAGTTTAAAAAGTTAAAAAACTTGATGAAATTCAAAATGGCGGCTACAAAATGGCGATTTCCGTAGGCCTCTGTGCGCCAAACATCGCTCGAGAACTGTAATCCTGCAGCCTCTTGTAGTGGACTGAAATCAAAAAGCATTGTCATTACTTAAAGATAACAAAATTGTCTGTGCATTGAACCAGACTCAAAAAATTGAAACGAAAAATTCTTGCACAATGAATATTTGAAGAAAAAAGTTAAATTTTTTGCACCTTTTTTTAATTTCAACCACATTTAAAAATTAAAAATAAATAACTATTTATGCAAATTGTAGGTTCAAGGCATACAGAAAATCAAATACATTCGAGCAGTTTTTAGATGAAGAAAATCGGATCATTAGATCAAGTCCGGTGATTTCAGTTAGATTGGAAAAAATGGTTTCGAGATAAACGCGTTTGAAGCAAATTAGAGCAGTGGAGCGTCCCGTAGCGCGCGTGAGACAGGTGTGTTCTCCCATGAAAATACGCGTCGTATCAAAAAATCCTTTTACACACATATTCTACATATATGTAGCCTTCGTTTTATGCAACAAAAAAAAAAAACATTTTTCGGTCCAAATCCAGGGGAGCCTTCCCTTAACTACTACATTTACAAGTGGGGAGCCAATGGCATAGAAAATGGCCAATTTTGTATGGTAGCCCCCTTAAGACTTGGAGATAGCGGGTACGTATGTTCGGAAGAAACATTTGAAAAAGAAAATAAATGGGTGTCGGTCATACATTTGATACATCTGGGGGCAACCTGGGAGCAGTGGGAGCCTATTGTGTAAAAACGACCATTTTGTATGGGAGCCCCATTAAGGGATGGAGATAGGGTATAAATATGTTTGAAAGAAATGTTCACTAAAGAAAACTAGTGGGGGTCAGTCATAGGTTTTAACCCTCTAAGAGCAACTTCTGACCAGCTGTGGAGCAATTTGTCGAATTTCTCAGCTTTTTTGTGAACTTTTACTTCGATGCGAGGCCATTTGGCCTCACTCTAGCCCCAAAATGTTTTGGCTCATGCACTTTTTCACTAAACCGCATAAAATAAGAGATTGCGGAGCATCGAAATCGAAAAACCTTGCACTAAATCATGTCTAATATGGGCCTGAGTGTATATCATACAGAGGTAGCCACTACAACCTACGTACGAGTGTCGCACACAGGATTTTGAGTTCAATACCATTTGAAACCATATTTTCTATTAGCAATTTTTGTATTTCGAGAGGTTTGAACCCTAAAAATTCCTCCTTGTGCGCCACTGCTACCAGGTGGGTAGCTCCTATCTACATTATTCATTCTAATCTATTATCCTGTGGCAAGTTCATATCCTTCACACTCCAACCAGTATGTGTATGAACGCAACAACAACTCAGTACCAGTGCCAGGCGCGGATTCAGGGGGGTTTTAAAAAGTAATTCTTTAATATTTATAAAATGCCTCTTAATTTGTATGTAGTTTTATAGTCGATCCAATTATTTCGGGGGGTTTCAACCCCCAAAACCGCCCCTGGATCCGCCACTGACCAGTGCAAACGAACTGAACCAATGCTGCGCTCACCAAAGACACCAATCCTCCATTCAGCGAGCTCTGGACTGTGATTGGTTTACAAATTGGTCTCAGCAAGCTAATTCAGAAATTTTTGTATTGTATTCTGGCAATCGGGTTTACAGTATTTAGTAAGGATAGCAGGTTTAATTTAACTGTAAATCTGTAGTAGCTCTTCTTATGAACAATAAGAAGTTAACAACATTAGCTGGGCCACATTTCAGACAAGGATCACATTACCAGAATACTCACTGTACCAGTCAAAAGACTCTCAGATGAATAAATTAGCATGATTACTTATCCAGGATAATCATTCTGACCACACCCAACATTTTCGTTTCTTGTCCTTTACTTCTCGTTCCATGTCTTCTAAACTGCATACGGCTGTGCATTTACCTTTGCGCGCCAGTGTAGCGTATAAAAAAAAGGTATTTATTTCATATACATGTACTATAAATATATATCAAAGCCGCAGTACGTTTGCCGCAGAACCATTAGACCAGGAGATCTCGCAAAGAAATGGCCCGAAACGGCTGAATGGCGCGAACGCACCCAGCACTCAATTACAACATCCTTCTCAGCCTTCTCCCAGTGCGCCTCACAGCAGCCATTTAGTTGCCCGTCCGCTGTCTACCTCTGTGCTCCCCAACTGCTTCTTCTTCTTCCTCTACTATGTACTTCAAAATTGTGTGCGCTTTGTCGCATTTATTCCAACCAGCTAAGCCACATTTGCTTTATGCGCTCAAGTGCTGCACACAATGGCGCCCAGCTTTCGACTCGCACAACAATCGAAATGGGGCCGGCAGCCGCGTTGTCCTGGCAACAACAACAAGCAACCAATTGGACACAGGTAAGAGTCGACGAGCGGTCGTAGTAAAATTTGCAAAACGCACTGCTCACACTCGCCGCACTGCCCTCTGCGCTCAAGTGCCGGAAAGTAGTCGGAAATTGGATTCTTGTCGTTGGTTGTATTAAAAATATCCGGCAGTCATTTTTCGTTGCAGCATTCAACGCACACACGACCGCACTGTGCACTGCCCATAAAAACCAACACGACGACGACTTACAACAAATTTAATGGTGAAATGAATTTTAAAGAGAATTTTGTTGACTTGCTTGCTTTGACGCTGCTCATTGTAGATCTGAGACAGACGCAACGTTGTATGTAAAGTTGAAGGGTGCACAGCGCAAACTGAAAGGTCTAAGAGGTCTGAAAGGAATTGAATGTTTGTTTGCTGGTTCAATGAAATGGTTAAAACCAATTATGATATCAATTTTGTGTGGAAGAATGGTTAACATGATATTCAATAAACATTATTGGAATTTCTGCCTTTGAAATTGAGAGAAGAATTTTTCATAAGAAAATATGAAAACTTGGAACGCGATTGGTTTTCTTTCTCTCTCTGTTAAATATTTGAGACATTTGAGTACTGAAGTGGCCTTAATTTCAAATATTTTTAATATTTAAAGAATTTTTATAATTTTTCTTGCCACTGTCATTGAATCTGCAGTTTCTTGTTTGCATGTAAAACTAATCTCTTGGCTTACAAAAGCATTGCATTCAGCGCATTAACTCCTTAATTGGGACTTCATTAGTCTCGTGCGTTTGCTTATCTAAGTCCTTGCACTTCTTTGGCGCTTCAGCTGTTTTCTCAGTTTTTACCAAACCCTTAAATGTTATCTTAGTTTTTTATATTTTTTGACATTTTTCCTTTTCTTAAATTTGTTACTTGTTCTTGGCGTATTTTCACTTGTCTATTTCTAGCCTTGTTTTTCTTTCGTGCTCGTTTTTCTTGCTCGTTTCACACCATTAATTATTCGCAGCTGTATTCCACTTTGCGTTCATTTTCGCTGACATTTTTTTCAAGCATTGCCTTGTTGGAATTTTTTGGGTTTCCTCTTGTTACAAACTGTGAACATTGCTCTAGCTGTCTTCCGTCTTCGCAATAGTAAATTATGCGCTTTCATACATATTAATGACTGCCAGGACAGACTAGAAGACAAGTATATTCAAACGTTCAGTAAGTTTTCATATTGCGTTGGCGGCTTTAACTTTCTACATTCTAAATCAACTCAAGAAAATGTCTACTTTCATTTGAACATTTTCATAAATCACACTTTTTTCTGTACTATCACAACTTTACTTTGCTGATCTATGCTTTCATGTCAATTTGTGATTTTCTTATGGTTTTTTTGCCTTTTCTTTTATTGTCCCCTCATATAGTTTGTGTTCTTTCATTTTTTTTAATGCATATTTTTCTTAATTTTTTTCTGCAGCTGGTTTTTCTTTCTTCAGCTATTTTCCTCAACTTGTTTTCATGCGCTTAAATACTTTGCCCAGCATTTTGCTAATTCCATAAAATTCTTTGTGATTCATACATTTTCATTTCTCATGCCACTTTGTAATTCATTTACACTTTTCCCTTTCTGACTTCTGTTACCTTTGATTTAAAATTTATTACTTGTAAGTTTTTTGCTTACATTTTGTTCTTCAGAATGAAATAAAATTAGAATGAAATTCACAACCAACCAAAAAAGAGCAGCCAGCAGCTGCTGCTGCTTCGTTCTTAATACGTTATGATTTGTTGATCTGTTGTTGCAGTTAACGTCAACTGAAACTAGTTTTGCATGTCGTTGCTGGCAACTGGCACACACACACACACTGCCACAACTCACCGAACGTAAGGAACAAGTTGCATACAACATAACCATTCAGGCAGAAGCTGCCCTGTGCATATTTTTCTTCATTAATATTCAAGTGGCAGGCAAAAAAAGATTGCTTGCATTTCTCTTCAATGGCTTTTTCGAATGACTTTTTTGTCGTCTTAAAAAAAAAGAACAAAACTGCCTGTGTTCCTTACACAGTGAAATTGAATTTTCTCCGCATGTCACTCATACGCCACGTAGGACGACGCATGTAAGCAACTGCATTGCCCGGGCTCAGGGGATTTCAAAAACTTTCTCCCTGACCCAATGCACAATGAAAGCTGTTGAATTTTCGGCGCATCATTTCGCTGCATTACGAATCGCCGAGCGAGTTGTGAATTCCGCTTCAGCACACTAATTCAGTTTGTGCGTTGTACATAACTTGCCAACTGCTCAAGGACATAGCGCAGTGCAAACGTAACTGAAACACACACTAACGCACATGAGAAAAATGTGTTTGTGCATTTCTTTTGCTAACTAATGACCCAAATACAGGTAAAGTGCGCATCTGAGTAGTGATTGTCCTTTTTTCTACAAGTCCTTTCTTCAAGTCTGCTCATATTTCTGTTCTCTTACACGTTACGCTGCTGGCCAAATGCCAAATCTACCGTTCGTCTCAATAATAAAAAAGACATTAATCAAAAGCGTACACGTCACTAGCAGCGCAAACAAGAAAACAACGGCCGCCAGCTGCTGCTGCTGCTCATGCTTACAGCGACAACAACTGCTCGATTGCGCTATCAGCTCGCCTGAAGACCAACTTTCGACAAGCGATTTTTTCCGCCTTGCAGCACACTGTATGAGTACGAACTGTGCAAAAGCAACAACGAGAAGCGACAGCAATAGCCTTGGCAGCGCGCAAGTGGCTGCTTTTCATAAATTGCATATTCATCACGAAATCATTTGCAACTTTTCATATTGCTTGAGCAAAACAACAAAAGAAAAACCAGAACCAAATCGCTGGATCCTTCGAACATGGCACACATACTGTTAACGTGCGGCACGTTGCAATTGGATTCAAGTGGCATTTGCCGAACAGCTGAGCTGCAAAAACCCCAGCAACGAATGACTGGTTGAAAAATGCGCTCAACAATAATTCGTTCGTATTATTGCTTGTGGTAGTTGCAGCGTGCGGAAATTTATTTTCAGCATTTACAAAATGCTCACGTTTTATGCTGCACTTGCTTCAGCTATGCAGCTAAATTTAGTTGGCTGCCTGCTCGCTCGCAACGTGCAAAGCTATAAGTAGCTTTTCACACAAAAATGTGTGGTGTGCGCCACGCTGACGCACTTCTGTGTCACGGCGACGCAGAACCGTTGCGCCATTACGCGTTCAGGCAGCGGTGACAGTTTTGTCGGTGCACCTTGTTGTCGCTGCCCAGCCAGATTCGGCGCGCTGCAGGGTGAGCCGAAAATAGCACAACGGTGCGTATGCGTAATTATTTTCGATTGCTTTTTTGTTTACAGGTACAAATTGGGTTTTGTGAATTGAAATAATAAATAAATAAATAAAATAAATAAAATCAATAAATAAATAAAATAAAACCAAATAAAATAAATATAATCAATAAATAAATAAAATAAATAATAAGAAAATAAATAAAAAAATTAAAATAAAGTTAAATAAAATAAAATAAAATAAAATAAAATAAAATAAAATAAAATTAAAAAAATTAAATAAAAAATAATAATAAATAAATAATTACAAAACAAATGATAATTTTTTTATCAGTTAATAAAAAAAAATTATATAATTTTTTATGAGAATATTTTAGAAAATTTTTACAAATAAAAAAAATTAGAAAATATTGAAAATTGTTTCATAGGAAACAAAATTCGTTGATCATTGCATTCGTTGAGCGTACATACAACTTAAAATGAGTGCAACACGGCATTTTAACTCATTAGAGGCCTAAGTCAAACATTTAAATCTGAAAATTTATATATATTATCATCTGTGGCGCTCACACGATATCACTTTTGGGTAGAGGGGCGGTTTCGCCGCGCAATTTTGAGCCCAATACCATTTGAAACCATATTTGAGGTTTCAGCGCCCAAAACCGCCTTGCGTGCGTCACTAGTTGTTATGAACACAATGACGTTGAACTACGGATATCGGATATTTTTATTTATCTCAATTATTTGATTGCTTTCATGCATTTATGTACATAGCCAACAAAGCATATTTGTGTCCAAAAAAGTGTGTGTTTCTATGACGTCCGCTCACTGCCAAAACGCTAACAATTTGCCACTAATCCACAACACTAACACCTACTACTATTCCTTCTTCCCTTAATATGTCTAAATCAATTGGCCAAATTAAGTTTTGGCCACTTTGCTTTTGCAATTCAATAACAACAACAAACAGAAATGTGACTATGTGTTTTTGTTTTTCTTCTCTTTACTTGCAGATTTTCTAACCAAAATAAAAGCAAAACAAACGCCAAAACGCCCAAATACGCAGTCAAGCCGACAGTCGGCCCCAATGAAAGCGAAAGCGAGTGCGGCGCGCGCACACTGCGCCGCCGACAACGGCCGCCACGCGAAACTCGGCCGACGACGTCGACGCGCCAGTCGACGCGCGTGCTGCGGCCGATGCGGTCGCCGCTGCTGAGTCGCTGCTCTCAGTGTGCACGACGCGCACGTCTGGGCCAATGCGAAAGCGAATCCGAATGCGAATACGAATGTGCGTGTGCGAGTTGAATAGATCGCCGCAAGGAAAGAACCCAAGCGAAACGTACTAAATCATGCTACTAAAAATATCAACACTACCACTGCTACTACCACTACTACCACAGCCACTGCTACTGCTACAGCTACAGCTGCTGCTGCTGCTGCTGCTGCCACTACTACCAAAACACAACAATAACAACAACAACTCTCGCTGTCATTTGCAATTGTTGCCGCCACATTGAGTGACACAGGCAATTTGTGCGCGCGACATGCCATGAGCGCACGGCCGAACGGGCCAACGCGTCTACCACTCCCGCTCTCGAAGGCGGCCCGGCGCAGCGCGGCGCCAACGACCAGCGTCCGCGATTTGTGCAAAGTGCACTGACGCGGCGAAAGTGTGCGCAAAGCGTGATCGATAGTAATTTGAGTTTGTGAGAGCTAATCACAAACGCGCGAAACGAAGCCAGAAGCGAATCGCGAATCGTGCCAAAAGTGTAACGTTGTGTAAAGTAGTGTAACGTAGCATAGTGTAGTGTAGTGCAGTGTAGTCTAGTGTAGTGTAGTGCAATGTAGTGCAGTGTGGTCGGGAAATCAATCAATGTCTTCTGATGGCAACAACAACACAAAGCAAAGTTGTCACAACATGTGCTGGCTGCTGCTGTGGGCGTTGAATGGGCGCAGCCACAAGCTGAATTCACGCCAGAGCTGAGCTGCACCGGCAGTGCAAATAGTGCAAAGTACGCAGCAACAAAAAAATATTAATTAAATTAATAAAAAAAAAATAAATTAAATTAAATGTAAAATAAAAAAATTATAAATAAAAAAATTCAACAAAAAAATCCCAAATCAAATATAAGAATTGTGTTCCATTAATTCGTAAGTTGAATCACAACGGACATCGCTTCGCCGCCGTTCAGCAATTCGTCCGCAATGGCCGGGCCCCAAGTGCAGCACCACCAGCGACCCACCAGCGCCTACTACACCGGTCTGAACGGTAGCGGGGCCGCTGGCAGCAACAGCATCCCCACCAGCGCCTCGCACACCGGCCTGCACGCACTGCGTCAAATGTCCAGCGACAACGAGCTCATCTATCGCGGCACCAATGCGCATAACTACGGCGACACATGCGGCACCGGCAGTGGCGGCGGCGGCACAGCCGGTGCCGCTGCCATTCCGAGCACCAGCCGCCAATCTGTCATACAACATCAGCCGCTGAGCAGTGCCGGCGCCGGCGCCAGTGTCGGTGCCAATATTGTCAGCATAGCCGGCCCGGGGCCGAGTGTCTGCGATGCGTTAATTGTTCCTTCTGCTTCAGCACAGCAGCAACAACAACAACAACAACATCAACAACCACAGTCGCTCAGCAAATCGAGTTCGCGGCGCAGCGTCGAGATCATTGTGGATGCCACACAATGCGGCAGCACTGCGGAAGACGATGTCGAACAGGGCCAGTGTCGCAAAGTGTCGCGACATCGACATCGACCGTTGCACCGGCGACTGATCAGCTATTTGCGGAGCTTGTTTCAAGGCAGTACAACACAAACTGGTAAGCGGATGCCGATCGAAGGCATCAAAAATGCGGAGGAGTAGAAAAAGTGATAGTTGTGAACAAATGTTTTCATTACTTACACAGTGCAACAAATTCAAAAAAAATTTCGAGGGACAAGGTCAAACCCATCTCATGCGATAGAGAACCTCAGTAGATGAAAAAGTGCCAAGGGATTTTTCTCGGAATGTTCGAGTTTTTTTCTAAATGCAGTTTAAAGATGGCGGCTTATTGCCCCTTCCTGAGACTTTTATAACATCATATCTCTTGACTCAAATGTCAGAAAGGAATAATGTTTACGTCAAATGAAAGTTAATGATATGAAGTCGATGACACAATATCCTTTTTTGAAAATTTTATGAAAAAGGATATGAAGGACCTCAATTAAATTTGTATCCTTGAATATCCTGGAGCCGCCATCTTTAAACTGCATTTAAAAAAACTCGAACATTCCGAGAAAAATTCCTTGGCACTTTTTCATCTACTGAGGTCCTCTATCGAATGAGATGGGTTTGACCTTGTCCCTTTTTTCAGTGTTGCACTGTGTTATCGAAAAACAAATACACAGAATAGAAGTGGGAATTATTGAAATTTGTATTTAGGAATGTTTTAGTTTTTAGCTGCGAGCGGACAGTAGATACCGTTCGAAAGGATGTAAGAGTTAGAAGATAAAAAATTGGAAGAAGAAACTTATTAGACTATAAGACAAGCGCCTATAATTTATAGGTATATAGTAACAAGATCGAATTCTAAGGTGATTTAAGATCAGCATCTTATGCTGAAAGAAACAGAAATAGCTTGCAAAATATTCACATCTTTTTGGAACTGCGGCAACTGTTCTGCGAAAGATCAAACAGTTCGCACACCCACTTCAAAAGAGACACAACTCAAAATATTTTAATTTTCGGGTTTATGTGTTAATACTGAGCACAATGCATCAATCTACCAATAAGCAAAAGCTCAGTATATTTTGTTGTTGCAAAAATACAGTTAGATCTCTCTTCACGTCGAGAAGTTTGATGCTATTTGATCGCTGCAACTCAATGCAAAAGAGTCCTTATTCAAATTGTGACACTTTTGACGAAAAAATGTTTGTTCAAGTTAATTTTAAGTAAAGTTGTGACAACTTTAGTATATATTTTCAAATAAAAAAATTAATTTCGAATTTTCAAAATTATTCTTTCAACTTTTTAACTATCATTTCTAGTTATTAAATTCCGCAAAAGTCACATAACTTAAAATAATTCGATAATTATTGAATTAAAATATCATCAAAAAAGTCACTACTCAAAATTTTGGATTTTCTATTATAAAATACAAAAATGTAACCTATTCTAAACCATAATCTGTAGTAGGATTTTCTACTAAATGGTCTATAAGTTATTTTAAAAATATTTATTCAGCTTAAAAATTGTTTTTTTACGTTTCCTGAAAAATTAAAAAATTTTGAGTTGAGTCACTTTGGTAGTGGGTGTGAGAATTCATAAACCACCAGAAAACACTTTGATAGCAGATTTGTCATATTTTTTGTTGTAGTGTTTTTGGATTTAGTTAATTCTGCCATACCCAGAGTTAAATTCGGTTTTTTCGGATGTGTTTAGTATTAGCAGAACTTCCACTTGGAGGCCCAGAATAAAGACTCACTCAGGAGAAATGTTCAACTGCATCCTTCATTGGATTCAGTCAGTTCAACAAAAAGACTTCTGTACAAAATTGGGCGGAAAAGTAAAACATGGAAAATCGTATCTTCGAACGAACCAATGGCAAACAAGGACTACTGATAACTTTGGAACTGAAAATAAAAACATCATTACTCATGTAAAAGCTTCCAAGTTGCTTTTGGAAGCCATGTAAAATGATGGCAAATTCCTGCAATTGAATTATAAAGTCTCTAACATGTATAAACATTGTATTTATGTTTATAAATGTACGCATATACTTGTAAACTAACATCTGCTAAATTGCTTTGCTTGCTGTTTCTTACACAACCAACTAATTCTTAGCTTTAAAGCATTTTATGTCCATTTGAAATGGAATTTTTATGAATATCCTTGTCGCATGTGCACTTGATTTATGTAGAAGCGACGTGCTCAACGCAGCACTTCATAATAGCCTCGTAAAACCCACTCATTCTGACAAACAAAGCAATGGTTGGAGCTTCTCCCATCCACACTCAACACACTGCTCCTGGCTGTTCTCCCCAACCACCGATGTCCATGACTCACTCTGCCATTTCTTGCTTCTCTGGCTTCTTTCTTCTACAATTCCAATCTCGTTTTGTCCCTTCAGAAGTTTCATGCTTCTGCTTTCGCGCAATTTTGCCCCATTTCAACTCGCTGGTCCTTTAATTTTCCGATTTCATGCCACGCAACTAATTTCACATGAAAGCATAAACCATTTGAAATTAGCTGCAGCCACATTGGCTGCGTTTGTTTGTTTATTTTGTTTTTGCATTCGCTAACAGAATCTAATTAAATGTTGTTTATATGGCCGACCCCCCGCCCGTGCAGCAAACGCACAACAATGTTTGTAAATAAACAAGCAAGTCACAAATCTTTCATGCGAGCACAAACGGCGCATTGCTCCACATTCTCGACAGCATGTGGCAGGTGCAAAAGTACCAATTTAGCTAAGCAAATGAAATTTACGGTCTTCAGCGATGATTCAGCAACCCACTGAACACCCACATTTACACATATCTCATTTACGCCTTTGCGTTCCGATTCCGTTTCCGGTGGAATGCCAAATGTGTAATGAGCTGCACTCTGTGAAATTGCAAGCACATTGAAATGAGGCAAAGTAATAAATTGAAAATTTACAACTGACAAATGTTTATGCGCATTCAATATAAATTGACAGTGCATTGTGTGGGTGGACGGCGCGCTTAGTGAAATGGAAAGTACCGAGCGATGCACAACGAATCTGTTTTTGAACTTTTTAAGAATAAGGAATTTGAATATTTACCGTAAATGGGTTTCGGCCTTAACACAAATGTTGCGTCAACTTGTGATGTCCAGAGCCAACACATACTTAATTTTTCCAAAAAAAAAAATGAAAGCGCCTTCTTTCGAGCCATTCATGTGTCATGTTTTTCCTAAAGCTTTCTTACAGGTTTCAGATTTTTATGTTCAGAGTCAACCGATTCTTCATAGCTTAATCCTCTCAAGTGTACTTGACAGCACTGTTCCCGAGCTCGTGTGGAAAGAAGAGTTAGGACATGAAAACCAGCTTGCAAACGCTGCATCGCTAAATTCTTCCAACAAAGATGAAATTGCCTTCTCTCAAGCCATTTATCTCTGATGTTCTCTCAAAGATTTTCTTGCAGCGTGCCGATATTTATGTTTAGAGTCAAAGGACTCTTCATAGCTTAATCCGTTCAAGTGTACTTGGCAGCACTGTTACCTAGCTCTCATATCAAAGTCAACCACACGTGTGGAAAGAAGAGTTAAAAAACCATGAAAAGCAGTAAAACTAAAGCGTTAAGACGTTGGCTGATGTTCATTCTTATTTATCAATCAATCAATCAATCAACTTTATATTACTTTGAAAATAAATCAAGAAATAAGATGAAGTAGCGTTCCACCGCATCCTGCCCACCTGTGCACATTCTCCCAAATATATTTTCACTTGACAGTCACACCTGCTCAACCTTCTCTGAAAATTGTTTTCCAATGCACCAAGTAACATTCAAGTCATGCAAGAAAAAACGCAGCCTTTTTTGTTTACTCAAATAACCAAAACAAATGTTACGTATACGCCCCGTGTACTCCACTACAAAAGAATGCAAATATTTGCCTTTGTGTTGTTTAAAATGCGCATAAAAATTGCATTGTTCATTCGTCAGAGCACAAAAATAACCAAAAAAAATCAACTACTATCGAATTTTTTTCCAACAACCGTCGCCAATCGTTACACGTGTCCTTCATGCGGCAAATATTTCTTGCATTAAACCACACAACTGTGAGCTGCATATTTTCAGTTTCATTTCGTTTTGTGGTCATGCTACATTTTTTGTTTTCATTGTTGTTTTTTGCGGTTGTGCTGCAGCTGTCAGCAGCAACGCCCTCACACTCTTCCACACACACACAGCTATACTGCGGTGCACCGTTGTTCGGTGTTTATCAGTTGACCACCAAAAATCAAACAAACTGCACAATTTGGTTTTAAAATTCAAATAGTCGACGCACATTGTGTGGCACAAGAAGTAAGCGTACACATTATGAAATGACTGCTGCATGCTTATATACAAACATATCTACCTATGTAAATGTTTATCTGTATGTATGCAGTGATATGATGTGTGTGTGTATACACAAACGCACAGCACGCACGCCTGTGCACAAACAAAGCGAATGTAATAAATGCAAATTGCATCGCCAACATTTTCCGATTTGCCCATTGCCAGCCGTAATAGATGGCAAGTGACAAGTGGTAACGCCGTGCCAGAAATTGCCAAATAGTTGACCGTGAATGGCGCTTTACTGCCATCGGTGTTGTTGGGAGCGCGTGCAAGAGTTCAAGGTGTGTTTATGCAGGAAAAGTGGCAACACCACCCGATAACGCTACCAAAGACTGTAATAACAATGGCACAATTGTTGAGTTGTGTTGTGTGAATTGCTGCCTCGTGTGGGCACAGATAAAGCAGGTACACTGCTGAGTGGCCATTTGGGCAGTGCTGGTGCCTGTGTGCGGGCATAATGAGTTGCGTAAACAATCGGTTGGACAGTGGCTATCAGCAGGTAATGTGCCTCGGCATGTGGCCAGCAGATCGGCAGCATAAAACTGCCACAAAACTAAAGCGTTGAGTGCTTAAATGTGAAGACCAGAATGTGGTTTCACACTGGACTGGCTACAGGTGCCATTTTATGTACATTTTTTTAATTAGGTTTGATAAGAAAATACTCGTACAACATAAACGAGGCCTATGAAAACAAAACAACTAGAAAAGTAAGGCGAAAAGTAAGGAAAGTTGCTTCAAGTGAAAAGTTCAATGGATGCAAGAAACATCAACAAATTATCCACAGCTGCCCAAACTCTGTTCCTGAAGAAATAAAATGTAGGATAATTAAAAGATGGTTCAAAATTCTTTCTTAAAGAATAAAATGTAGTATAAGTGCAAGGAAAATCGACAACTTAACCAACAGTTTCTTGAAAAGTGATTCTTATGAAACAAAATGTAGGTTTGCACCAACAAAATTGTTTCCTTCTAAAACTTAAAAAAAAAATGCATCTACTGGCAGTTTAATTCAAAGGTTTTCCAAAAAGGCTCTCCACAAAAAAAGACTTGCTTCAAGTTTAAAGTTGAATGGATGCAACAAACATCGACATTATCCACAGCTGCCCAAAATATGTTCTGGTTAAAAAATTATTCCTTTAAAAATAAAATGTTGTATAATTGCAAGGAAAATCGATAACTTAACCACAGTTTCCTAAAACGTGATCCTAAAGAAATTAAATGTAGATTCGCCCCAACAAAATATTTTCTTTCAAACACTTTTTTTAAAAAAGAAAAAAGCATCCAAGCATCACATAAAATTCTTTTTTTTTAATTAGGCTCCCACTACTCTCGATTTAGCCCCATGGAGCTTAAATGTGAAATTGATGTCATTAATTTAACATTTTAAACCATTTCAAAATAATAAAAGACCTCAATTGAGTCATATTTGCGCTCTTAAGCATTCCAGTGTTAAGGGGTCATTTAAAATTTAGTCATTATAAGTTTAATCATTTAACCCTCCGATGGGCAGTAAATAGTTACTACACATTTGCACTTTGTCGTCTGGCCAGACGAAAACTGGGCGAGGCTTCTGACAAAGGTAAAGCACAATGACAGATGACGTTAATTATGTTAATATGGTAGGCAACATATGTAAGTATATATATATACAAATTGTGTTCATATATACTAACTTAGTTACCCACAAATACACTGTAAAAGGGAGATGAATCTGTGAGTTTTTTATTTGTTTGAACTATTTCGTCTGGCCAGACGACAAAGTCCATCCGCGGGTTAAAATTGTAATTATTTTTGATAGTCTTCCTCATACTTTACCCTGAAAATCGTATAAATTCTTATTTATTGCATACTTTTGGGCTTAGTTTCAACTTTAAAGTCTCAAACCATTCAATTGCTTTCATTATCTTCCTTATACTTTAAGTTTAAAGCTGTAAAACTCCTTATTTTTTGCATACTTTTGGGCTTAGTTTTAAAAGTATAGTCTCACACCATTTAATTGTTTTCATTATATTTAGTCTCTTAGGCATTCCAGTGTTAATGGGCAGTCATTTAATTGGTCATTTAATTGGTCATTGGTCATATTAAATTCATTCATTTAAAACTTAAATTATTTTTTTTTAATATTTAAAAAGATTGGCGCATAGTCATAGTCGAAATAAAGTACACTTTAAGATCAATAAAGAATACTTTTAAATAAAGTAAGCTCTAAGTCAATCATAGTCGAGTTAGAGCATACTTTAACGCTAAAAGTATACTCTAACTTTAAAACAAGCAAAAGCTGTTGCTA
Organism: Melieria omissa; assembly: GCA_963971225.1. Lineage (NCBI taxonomy): Eukaryota > Metazoa > Arthropoda > Insecta > Diptera > Ulidiidae > Melieria > Melieria omissa. The sequence continues at coordinate 20,445,611 of OZ020268.1, forward strand.
AACCAGTTAGCAATGAGTCAAAATGAGCAGAAATGTCACTTTTTCAAAATATTTTAAATTCAAAAAACGAAATAAATCTAAAAAAATGTAAAATGTTTCATTTCGAGGAAATTGAAAGAGGTTTCAATATTATGAACGACGACATTGTGCTTAGACGGCGAAAAGTATATAAAAGCTGGATGGATCCCTTCGAGTTCGATGACGAAGACTTCTATAGTCGTTACCGGTCGATAAAGTTGCTGCTCAGTTTGCAATTGATGTTTTGAACATTCAAGAACCAAGCGACAATAGAATACAATTGTTTTCTTTACCCCGTAAAGTAGGCAAAAACTTGTATATCGATCCGCTGTTTGTTTGTTTTGTTTACGTCAGAGATGGGCAGATTAATCCTCGGAAAATTGTGCAGTCGATTTTTTTAGGCTGTCGTGTGTTTCCCACAAGTAGCCGACCGCAGTCGTTCATTTCTAACTGCTAATTAGTGTTCAGGAAAACAAATATTGCAAAATAATGTATTACAAAATAAATCGGTATGGGCATAATTCCGGAAATAAATTCTCATTTGTAACTCCGAATCGCTAGTTTTTGCAGAGTTGCCGTTGCTTTCGTTTGCTGTTTCAAAAAGTCGCTGCTACGTAGAAGCATGTTCTAAACTGAATATGGTAACTGAAAAATTAAAGTCGACTTTATCTTTTTAGTCTTTTGCTAACTAAAGCCGGCTTTTATGCGGGACTATGATTATGCGCCATTAACTTTAAAACGAACTCATTATTAATTGCATACTTTTGGGCTTAGTTTCAACTTTAAAGTTTCAAACCATTTAATTGTTTTCATTATCTTCTTTATACGTTACCTTAAAACCTGTAAAACTCCTTATTTATTGCATACTTTTCGGCTTAAGTTCAACTTTTAAGTTTCAAACCATTTAATTGTTTTCATTATCTTATTCATACTTAAAACCTGTAAAACTCCTTATTTATTGCATACTTTTCGGCTTAAGTTCAACTTTTAAGTCCCAAACAATATTCACAACAGTTGCTTTTTGCTTAATTATAATAATTATTTCCAATTATAAAGCAAAAAGCAAATATGATAATTTGCGTGCCACAGATTTTTTGTTGCAACTCGAATCCATGTTGCCACTTTTTATTCTTTTCTACTTTCACTTATTCGTGGTTTTTTCGTGTTTTCGTAAAACATTGCCAGAACCCCAATGTTGTAGCTGTCAACTAAAAACAACAAAAATAACAACTGCAACCCCTGATTGAACTCATCTGCCAGGCTGCTTACTTGCTTCCATTTGTGGCACACACACACCAGCTCTGCGTCTGTGCCACGGATTCTGTATGTATTTGTGTGTCAGCGAATGTGCGGCTTCGCTAACGCCCATTCAATTTTCCATTATCCCCACTGCACACATAGCTACACTACTTTCCTATGCTAAGACCAGCCATCCATTTGCTCATCCGTCCGTCTGTCCACTCCAGACTCCCTTCCGCTCAACCACTCATCCGCTTCCCGACCGCTGTCGCTGTCGCTGCTGTCGTTATCATCCGAGCACTGAAGCGTATTTCCCACTGATATGTGGCGTTGAATTGTCTCGGCGCCTAACTACATGCAACACATCCTGCAGCGCACAAACACACACACACACACATAGAAATTGCTTGTTTGCACAATACTTGACTTGGCTTCATGTATCGCACTTGTGTGTGTATGTGTGTGTGTTCATACACATACATAAATGCATGCATACATGTTGTGTGTTTGTGTATGTAATGAGATGAGATCGTTTTATCTGCTGTGGCAGCAACAGCCGCCACGTTCGTCTATCTGTCCGTCCGTCCGGCTTTATCGCTTCGCTACAAAAATGATTTATGCGCAATTAAGCTTCATTGTCGTGTTTATCCTGATTAAATGCGCCCGGATTATGCAGCATTTCTCCTTCGCCACTCTCCACCCTCCACTTGTGCCAGTTGCTGTTGCTTTTTGTAATATTTGCGCGTTTTTCTATGCGCGAATATGCATTTATTCGCTTTGCCTCAGCCACGGCGCGACGCGCTAACTGGCTAACTGGCTAAATGGATAAATGGCATTGTGGCATTGCGGCGAGGTGACAGCTTGTGATAATCGTCTGGATGATGTTGTTGAGCAGCTGCTGTTGACGTGTTGGTGCACCAGTTGTGAAATGTTTGAGCGGAAAATCAAGAGCGTGAATGTTTTGAGTTAGACACCACTAAAGCCTCCTTAAAATGGAGTTGTATAGTTGGTTTTCAGCTAAAAGTAATGTGGCATCATTTGCAATAAGCTGGACTTTCGGTAAAGACTGAATCAAAAAAAGTGGAATTATTTTCTAATAATTTCTGCACTAGCTGCATGAATGAGAAAGAGAAGGAGAGCATTTTTCTTTAACTTTTCATTTATGAGATCCATACATCAGCTACAGTATTGTCGTACAAATTCCTATTTGATTACTACTTCCACTTTTACTCAATGAGAACACTTGTCTGAATAATTTCAAAACAAACAACACTCCGACCAGAAGTCAACATTGCTCGTCATCAATGAAATAATGCAATATAAATAATTTATTTTCTGCTCAACGGTTTCCAGCGGTTTTATTGTTGTGTTGATTCATTAATTGGCCCACCCACTGAATCTATCACAGCATACATGAGTCCATGGTGTGTGCTCTGTTCTTTTCTGTTGTTTCAATTCTCCAAGTTTTATGAATGAAGCCCTTTTATTTCAGTCATTATCTTCATAGTTTCTTTTCACTCATTTTGAAAGATATAGTTTACATGAAAATCAAAGCAATAAAATCAAACGCCTCGCTTTCGGCCACTGATCTCCTTTTCTGCTCTCATAGCACTTTGGGCTGTTTTCAATTGTTCACAGCGTGTCGGCCACTGCAATTGCGGAAATGCGCACATAAACAGAACATACAAAAGTTTACAAAATTTCTATTAAAAATTTTCATTAGTAAATATGTATTAAAACCATAAAAGTTTGCTTTGATCATTGGCCAAAGGAATAGCAAACAATTACACAATTTCTACTAAACACTCACGCGAATTCATTGAATCGATTTTTAGAGCTTCATATATTTTGTGTGAATTTTATGAAATAATATAAATTTTGTAAAACAATTACAACGTTAAACGAATTTAAAGCGCGTGGCATGAATTTGCATTTTAATAAAAAAAATATGCACAATGCTCATTTTGTGAGTTTCTTTGATATTTTCAGCAGTGCACATTAATCTCTCACTTGGGTATTATTATTGTTTATTTAATTTCATTAAATGCAAAACAATACTTTTTTTATTATAATTAATGGAACTTTGAAAAAATTGGGGCTAAATATTTTAACAAAATATTCAAGTGTAAAAAATTAAGAAATTTATAGAAAACTAGCAAAGCCACGCGACTTTGTACGCAAGTGAAAAGTCAATGAGCGTAATAAATCAAGTTTCTTCATGCAACAATTTAATCCATGTTATGCCCATTTAGACCCCAAATTTCAAAAATTTCGTCTTAGTGGAAGTTTATTTACTTTTTATTATTTATTTATTTAAATGTATCAATGTTCACATTTCATGTTTGTAGCGGTTTGGGCTGTGCGGTGATGAATCAGTTAGTCAATCGGTCAGTCAGAACAAAAATGTATACGTATATATTTGAGTTGTATGAGCGGTGCCACGCCTCTTTTATGCCATGTCCAACCCATTCTTCCAGTTGAAGGTTGCGACACAATTTCATTGATGTGCAAGGATGAACAATTTGAGCCACTAAAAATATGCCAACTATGCCAATTATGGACGGTGCCATGCCCCCTCGTCCCATTCCCACCCCACTCACCCTGTCGAAGGCCACGTTTAAATCCTAAAATTGTGCCAAATGTCATTGATGTGTGACCTGTATTTCCAAAGTTGCTTGAAGTATTTGGGTCTCTTGAAAAGTGACACGCCCCTTACCCAAGCCTTATAAAAATTTACCAGTGAAACGCACATCTAATTCATGACCTGTCCGACTTCTAATTCCAAAGATATTCCATATTAAACATTTAGGTTGCATGGGAGGTTCCACGCCCACCTGTCGGGTCATATTCGCACTATGTGGTTTGCTGAGATTCAGTCAAGGCGATCATTCCGTGAAAGATTTAGCTTAATCGGCCATCTAATTTTTGAGTTTTAGTGTCGTGTGACCAAGCCACAAACAAAAAGAGACATTTTTGTGCTATGACTTAATGCTTTTACGAGCATACTTTTAGGCATGCACTTTGAAGTACGCCCGGTTCGCTGTAATTCCGATATGGCAAAGATGGTTCGCAAAGGTGATGGGCTGTGCTAGAACGATCGAGGTAGAGAGTACAACTGGAATGTGCAAGAAACATCGGCGCGATAAAAAAACAAGTATAAAAAGCAGCAGTGTGGAGCGCAGAGGGTCGAGTCTTAGTTGAATAAGCAAAGTAATAACAAGTGTAGATATAAGCGAAGTGTAAAACTATAAATAAAGTGATTTTTGGTTTTTGACTGCGTTTGCGCTGAATAATTGAAGTGGTTTTATTTTTCAAGCACAATCCAAAAATGAACTTAGAGAAGTCATTTTCGTAACAATACGTTCATTTATATATATATATTTGTCGCGTCCATGCTACTTCTTCAAGGGTTCCGGTAGGCCACCTGCTCGCTCTACAATTTCACAATGACTGAATCTTTATGCTTCAATTCATTGCTTACTTTCATTTTCATTGCTTACTGGATTTCTAATAATTTTCTTTGCAAGTAAAACTACTTGTTTTGCAACAAGTAGATAACTTCTATCAATGACTTTTGCTACTGGTGCCCACCGCAACTCTCCTCGAGCAGCAATGTCATTATAGCGTTCACCGGCTACGACATATAGATACAGAACACTTATACTTAATTGAGGGCCATTTTAGGTGTTATGAATCTGAGAGCAATTTCTGAGCAGCTGTGGGCGAACTTATTAATTTATCCAGTACCTTTTTTGAATTATTCTTTTATTTGTTTATGTTTTATTATTTTTAATTTTTTATTATATTATTTATTTATTTTTTATTTATATATTATTGTTTTTGTGAGGTTTTTGAACCCTTTTTTTAGTTACTCCAATGGCTTTTTACTACAAAAATTGGTTGTTTTACTATTTAACTAATTTTGAAGTCACTTACCCTAACTTTTCCTAGTCAATATTTTTTCCTTTCACATCGATGCCTTAAACTTCTATGAGGTCTATGTGAATTTAATAACTAATAATTTCTTAACAAAAATTAAGCATCTGTTCAGCTGATAACTAAACAACTACAAATCAAATATATCCTGCATTTTTATTACAATTTATTACAACAAAACAATTTGTATCGCATGCAGCGAAATAAACATGCAACAGTGAGACGTGAGTCTTGCAGTCGATTTGCAACCAAATACGTGCAGCCAGCTGTGACAAGTCAACACAAGCGAACGAACACTGGTTGAAGCAGCAGCCAGACAATCGAGCAGCACAATCGAGCAACGTGCAATGCATTTGTCATGCAACAAGACACATTGCAGAGCAGCAGCAGACAAAGCTACGACATATTTCACTGTCGGCAAAAGAAAACCACTAAAACAGTTTCAAATGACTACACATGTACAACCAGAAGAGGAAGAAGAAGACGCAAAAAATCGTGCCTAACCTAAAACTAAAATTACATGCTGAATGCTTTTCCGCATTGCCTTAGAAACCGATTTGCTGAAGCAGCTGCTGCCATTTACCTCCACTGTCGCTGACAGTTTCCTTGCAAGCACAATTTGGTTTTGAGTGATATGTTCTATTGTCGACAGTCGACAGTCGACTGTGACTGTATGACACCAACAACCCGCAGCAGAGTCAAGTACGTTGCCGCTTTGCGCTGTGGTTGTGGTTGTGGCCTTCCGGCTAAATCTGCTAAATGGGCAAAAGCCACGCAAGCTGAACAGATACCAACCCAGGTTTGAGTGAACAACAACAGTTGCACTCAAATAGTGGCAACGCGTGGTGGCGCTCAAGCGAACTCAACTAAACTTAACTTGACGCATTTTGAATGCAGCATGAATGCCAGTGCACTTGCAAGTACGCTCACTTACACCGACACACAAACACACAAACACACACACACACATGCAAATACAAATGCAAATACAGATACACATTACATCCGCTCGCAAGGAAAACGCACGTGTTGGCACTTTTAGCTGTTGTGGGGTTGAACATTTTTGCGCACAAGACGGAAATTATGATTTAAATGCAGCGTCAGGCCTGAATTGCTTCCGGCGTCGCTTTCAAGCCGCTTCGCTTTCTTTCTACTCTCACGTTGTCTATGCTGCCATAGGCTCATGCCACACCTTGTAGTGGGTGCGGTGCTGACGGTGGTGACAGCTGAAGTGGCGCCTTGACGCGCTGACAGCGTCAAATTCTTGCCAGGTGTCTTTAAAATGTTGCTTTGCACACTGAAGAATTTTTGCAGCATGTTTTGACGTTTTTATGCTGTCAGTTTGTTTTGCTGCACTCATTTTCATATATTTAAGAAGAGATTGCTAACCAAAAAAAACTTAGGTTAGGTTAAGTTTGAGGTTAGGTTAAGCTCGTTGGCCAATTGAGCCACCCGTAGACCCTGTTGGGTCCCTAGAGAAACCAAATGAATTTCCAAAAAAAGCTGAATCAAAAGTTTTGGAAATGATGATCGCTTTAGCCAGCCTCAACACTTCAGTGGGTAGCTCGCTGGCTTCTCATACTGAGGCCCTAGGTTCGATTCCTTGCACGGGCTGGTGCAGTGTTGCCAGATACCTGAAATGACTTTCTTCTAAATTATTAAAAAAAATTGGAAATTTCCTCCCTTTCGCTACAGATTTTTACTGGGGAAAGTTTAAATTTTTAATTTTATGTTTTAAGCAACATTCCATAAGAATTTTTTTAATTTTATTTTAATTTTTAATTTAAATTTTTTTTTTTTAATTCAATTTTTTTTTACTCGGACCCTGTTTTTTGAGTGATTTTCTATGAGATCAACCAAATGGTTGTGACTGTAATAATTACTTAAACATAAAACAAAAAAGTGAGAACCCGTCAAATTAAAAAGTTATATATTTTGTCACCTTCTTGTTCCTTTACTATGTCAAGATATACCATTAAAAAAACTTGTATACTTCTCTTCTTTAAACTTAAATATTCGGTTTATTAATTTCGTATTTTTCATAAAACCTCAAACTATTCTAACTTATTCTTGAAACCATAGAGGGTTCAGACGTCCACAAAGTAGCATGTTGCCATATGGCAACAACATAGCAAAAGGGTTAAGTATGGATTAAGTACAAAATTAAGACCAAACACACTTTGAGTTAAAAAAAAAACCTTCGTTTTTTTACAGTAAAATAAATAAATAAATAATAATCTCCTTGAGCAGATGTAACAATTATTGAGGAACAAAAACATGAAATAAAGCATTGTAACGGTTGAGAAACAAACTTTTAAAAAATATGTTTAACATCTTCTTTCAAATCGTCCGTAACTTTTAACACTCATCTGACTCCTATTCAACTGTTTTGCTAATGAAACCATAGAAAACCTCACTGCATATCGTTGGGTTGCAAAACGTCTAACAAGAGCCAATTCCACTCACATTTTTTTCCTTTAAAAAAACCAAAATTCCTTCCATACTTTCAAGTTAATGAAAGCTATAACCAACAGCAGCGCAATTGCAAGCGCGCATTATTTATAAAACAAATACTTTCCCATTTATTTTAAAAATGTTCATTTAGTTTTTCGAGCCATTTCATTATCGCCGAATCAGCTAAAATAAATAGAAATGCTAACGGCAACAAATGCCAGCAACAGCAGCGTTCAGACCAAATTACCATATCAAATGGACGGAGCCAATTAAGTGCCGCACGCGCAGCTGCAAAGTTGCAACAGTGAGTAAACGCCATCAAATCGATTAGTTAAAAGTGCGCGCAGTGCATTTCGTTCACTAAATGGCTGCTCACGAAAACTACTACTACTACATACACACACACACACAAACACACATTCATAAAAAACGCAAACAGTAAAGAAAAACGCGAAAAAACTGGCACGCGGCGAAATGTCCAAAACAGGCGCCAACAATTTCACTACATTTTATACCATTTCCATTTTTATTTTCGCCTTTTCCGCTGTTTACTTCGGCATTGTTTTGTTCGTGTTGAGTGCATTTTATTTTTATTGGCCATTGCGCCAAGATGGCAACTACACGCAGAGAGGTTAACGAGTCGCAAGCGACGGGACAGCGCACGGCGAGCGAAACGTGCAACGCAGTGGCGAGCAAATTGCCGCACAATAAATTCACTGCACTTTTTATGCGTTGCGCATGCGCCAACGGCCGTCACCTCAGTTCTGCCTTCGGTCCGCCCCCTCTTCTCTTCATATTAATGGCGCTCAGTTTTTGCAGTTCTCTGTCGGCAGTTTTCAATTTCGTTTGCTGCTTTCACGACCTGCTGCAGCTGCACATAAAATTCAATTAAACCCACTGGCGGCCGCGTTGCATTGGACCGAATGAAAATTATAGTGTTGCATTGTTTTTGCTACTCTCGTTGTTGTTATTGTTGTTGTTATTGTAGCACATTTTAGTTTGGTGTCGGCAATGGACGTTAATTTGCATTCATTTGAATATTGCAACACAATAATTTACAACATTCGTGCCACATTGCATGCTTTTGTTTATATACTGGTTTTTTGTTCGTTTTTGTAAATTTCAAAAAATTCAAAATATATTGGAAAATATTTCACAAAATTCTTTGTATTCTTTGCTATACAGATTTCATTGAATTACATTGGTTGTCATTGGATTTTAGTTGAATTTTATAAATTTCAAAAATTGCAGAATATTTTGCAAAATTACTACAGAAATTCTTTGTGTTTTACAAATTTTATTGAACTCAATTAGTTGTCAATTAAAGTTTTGTTGATAAAAACTTTTATGTATTTGCTGCTTTTTGTTGGTTTTTGTAAATTTTGAAAAATTCAAAATAGATTTGAAAACATTTCACAAAATATTCTTTGTGTTCTCTGCTTACAGATTTAATTGAATTGCATTGGTTGTCATTGGAATTTAGTTGAATTTTATAAATTTCAAAATTTGCAGAATAGTTTGCAAAATTTCTACATAAATTCTCTTTGTTGTACGAATTTTATTGAACTCAATTAGTTGTCAATTAAAGTTCTGTTAATAAAAACTGGTGTTCCTTTAATGTTGATTTTTGTTGGTTTTTGTAAATTTCCAAAAATTCAAAATATATTTGAAAATATTTTACCAAAAATTCTTTGTGTTCTTTGCTAAACAAATTTCATTAAATTGCATTGGTTGTCATTAGATTTTAGTTAAATTTTATAGATTTCAAAAAATTCAGAATATTTTGCCAAAAATCTACAGAAATTCTCTTTGTTGTAAAAATTTTATTGAACTCAATTAGTTGTCAATTAAAGTTTTGTTAATAAAACCTGGTGTTTCTCTTGTTTATTTACTCCTTTCTTTGGGTTTTGTAAATTTCAAAAAATTCAAAACATATTTATTTGAAAACATTTCACAAAAACTTCTTTGTGTTCTTTGCTATACAAATTTAATTGAATTGCATTGGTTGTCATTGGAGTTAAGTTGAATTTTGTAGATTTCAAAAAATGCAGAAAAATTAAAAAATGTTTACAGAAATTCTTTGTGTTTAACAAATTTTATTGAACTCAATTAGTTGTCAATAAAAGTTTTGTAGATACTGATTCTGTTGATTTGTTTCAAAGTAAACAAAAAAAAATGGAAAACTGTAACAGAAATTCACAAAGAATCATTCATTCCGATATTTTTGCTTTGCGAATTTTATTGAATTGAATTAGTTGTCTTTATGATTTACTTGATTTCTCTCTGAGGAAACCTTATCCAATCTACTAATCACAGTATATGTTTTGGTATGTCGTGAATAATCCCCAAAAAAAGACATAAAAGGTACAGAAAAAATTGAAGAAACAACTGTGGACATTCAATTAACAAAATATTCTAAGAAGAAGCTTGATGTTGTTGTTTTTGTTCATGAGATTGTGAACCGGAAGACTACAAACCTTTCATAGAACTTGGTTCATTCTGTTGAGCGATTAGGGGTCTTCACTCATCCCGATCTTTCTGGTTTCTTTTAGGTCGCTCATACTCAACACATCACACTACGCAATATTAATTTATTTTATTTCATTTCTTACGGCTCATTTTAAGTCTAATTCTATTCTAATTGTAGATCTTCCTCATGAATACATTTTGTTCACAAAGATACAGTTCCTCTGACAATTTGTTGTAGCAATTCAGATCTTTAGAAGACAAAAATTCTTATTCATTTCTGTTCCCACTTTAGGTAGTTTGAAATTATTATTAATATGTGCCTTCTGCTCGAGAACGTTGAATAGTTGCAGATGAAATGCTCTATTGTGTTCACGTCCATGAGGCAGGATTTGCATATAGGGTCATCGATGATTTGCATGTTAGACACATATGCGCTGTGATCGTTTCAATCATTAGACGCAATTTTTGCCTCTCCAGTCGAAAAAGAAAGTCCGGTCTCTAACAAACACTTTGCGATTCTACAAGATTCTATTTTACTCCAGTAATGCTTTCTTGGTTCTTGATGCATTGTAAAGAGCGGTGCTAAAGCAGTGACGCCAATTATTAGCTCTAGTCCCATTGGATCAAACCTGCAAGGCTTGGAGCGTACAGATTTGTAGCTCACAGCCACTAGAAAAGATTCCGGTTTGACTTCTTAAAGAACTTCAAACAACTAGAAGTCTAGTCTTTTGTAGTAGCTGCAAGGATAAAAAGAACGACTAGGTAGTGACTCCATTTCTCCATTTTATATACCTTTGACTATATTTCCTACATATATATTTTCCTATTCACACTTTCAACTGCCACATATTCGATTCTCCTCTCCCCGGCATCCATCCATGCCATCCATTTTCATTTACATAGATTGCTATTCATTTGGTTTTCGTTTCGCATTTGCCACGGCAATAAACTTTATCGAATGCTTTCGCCCCCTCATTGAGTTTCTTACTTTTATTTACAATAACATTTTATTGCACCGAGTGGCAGCCACGCATTTTCTTTGCAGCATAAAAAAATTAACTTTCCTCTGTTCGTGAATTTACTCCCATCATTCTATGAAAAGATAATGCAACATTGGCAAACAACGCACCACTTGCCACTTGCCACAGTGCAACAATGTGTCACTGTTGCCGCTCGCAACGCGCATTTCGCTTGCATGCTGCGCATTTCCTTTTATAGTTCAATTAAAAATGCGTAGCATTAAAGTGTAATAAAAAATGCACCAAACGCAGCGCTCGCGACCAGCACAAGCAGACTTTGGCAATTCCCAAATGATGCGGCCGAGAAAATATTGACGCTTTATTTGGCATGCTGAAGGCGTGGCCGTAAAGATAAGAAGCTTGGCAAATTTTATGCCAAGCTTCCGAATTGCAATGCACAGTTAAAGTAGAAGAAGCAGAAGTTTTTCGCCCCGGGATGAATGTGCAGCAAATGGTCCTTTAAGCAGATGTCGAATGACTTGATAGAACTTGAGCAAAAGTTTGCTCAAAGCTGTGTAGTTTGTTAGTTTAAACGACTTTTGAATAAGTAAATGTTTATGGTTTATTGGATGGCCAGAAGCGACGAACCAGAGTTGCATTTGTAAGAATCTAACAGAACAACAAATTTGTTTAACGATTAAGGAAAGCAAACGTTTATACCTTCCGTCTGCAAATGTTTCTAGTTACAACCTACATTGAAGTACTGGGGTACATACACTTTGATCGAGAGTTTTCAACGCCTACAAGAAAGCATTGTCGATGTGAAAAAGTAGTAACCCACAAGTTCAGAATCAATCGGGGGAATCGATTTAGTAATGCATATCTGACTAATACATTTAGACAAGTGATCCATTCCATTTTAGGCTCAATGGTCATATAAGAGGAGTAAAACAAATACATAACCTCAATATTTAGTACGAAAATTTGATAGTTTATGGATGATTACCACTGAAAATACTTTTTTAACTAAGAACTAATACTTTTGGGGCGTGATTCGTCCTTTTTAAAGCACAATTGTCATATGAGACGATCGAAACAAATACATAACCTCAATATTTAGTACAAAAATCTGATAGTTTATGGATGATTACAACTCAAAATACTTCTTCAACTCAGATCTAATACCTTTGGGAGCGTGATCCGTCCCTTTTTAAGTCATATAAGACGATTGAAACAAATACATAACCTCAATATTTAGTAGAAAAATTTTATAGTTTATGAATGATTACAACTCAAAATACGTCTTAAACTAAGAACTAATACTTTTGGGAACTGATTCGTCCTTTTTGAAGCACAATGGTCATATAAGACGATTGAAAGAAATACATAACCTCAATATTTAGTACGAAAATCTCATAGTTTATGGATGATTACATCTCAAAATACTTCTTCAACTCAGGTCTAATACCTTTGGGGCGTAATTCGTGCTTTTTAAAGTACAATGGTCATATAGAACGATTGAAACAAATACATAACCTCAATATTTAGTACGACAATCTAATAATTTATAATTGATTTCAACTAAAAATACTTCTTCAACTAAGAACCAATACTTTTGGGGCAAGATTCGTCAATTTTTAAGCACAATTGTCATATAAACAATTAAAACAAATACATAACCTCAATATTCAATATTAAAACTTCAATATTTAGAAGGAAAATCTAATAGTTTATGAATGATTACAACTTGAAATACTTGTGGCTTACCTCCTGCCTCCTTTTGCTTCTTATTCGTCCTTTCGGTAAATACGTTTTTAGAAAACTACTTTTTAAAACACTAGAATAAAGTGCTATATGAATCCATAAGAGGATAAGAAACGGAGCAAAGACTACCAATTACAACTTTCCCTTTTTAAACTCCACTTTTAAGCTCCTTCTTTCTTTAAATTCCTTCTTTTTGCTAACCAATTCCGCAGAATAGGAAAAAATTCACTGTATACTTCAATCGATTCACCAACAAAATCCTACAATTCACACAGAAATTGCCTGAAATGTTTTACAACTTGAGCGTTAAATATTTGAAGCTCTTCTGCTCATACTTAAACAAACTTTAAGCTCGACCGTATTTGAATGAAAACATTAAATTCGTCACCTTCCACACGCGATCCATATTGCGCTCGTAATTTGTTCCCACTCTCTTTCCATCTCTCTGTCGCTCTCCCCTTCGCCATTCGTGCGGCACTTTTGGCCAATTGCCGCACTCAAATGAAATAAAACGCGGCAATTGCGACCCAGCGGAAATGACGCCGCCTGCAGCTGTAATCTGCATAAAAAGGTCCAACACGTACGCGCGGCGATATGTTTCGTTCTACCTTTTTTTTTGGTTGCTTGCATTCAATTCGACAGACAACGATACCATCTGTCATTGGCATTAAATTTTTGCTTGCCCTCCATTTCCACGTTTCGTTGCGTTGCGTTGCGGTGCCATTTTACAATTTAACAATTTCAGCGGCAATGCGGCAGCACTAAAAAACTTTCTACCCGCCCACAGTCATTTGTGCTCTAAAATGACAACAATGTGGCGCGGATGGCACTTGAGCGTCCCAAACGACCAAAGGATGCTGTTGATTAACGAAATAATTTTATTAGCTTATGGAATTAAATTTGCGATTTAATTCAATGCGGCACCGCTTGGGCGCATTTTTGGCGCATTGCCGCATTGCCGCTGAAGAAGTGTTGCAGTGTCGTTGAGTGTTTCAAACTCATTTAAAACCGGTGGGAAATTTTCTATTCATCAAACTTTTTCAATAAAACTTTTGCATGGGCGCTTTTTTGTTATACGGAATTTTTCACTTAACGCTGATGAATTGAATGGTTTTGTCACTCAATGCTGAGCGACTGCACTCGACTCTATCAGTGCCAGAGCGGCGTTTAAAACTTTTGACGTTTCCATCAAACAGCAATGCTTGAAATAATGATTGAGAAGTTGGCATATAAAAACACAACTTGGAAAATGAATTTGTTTAGAGGAAACTGCTTGTGAAGAAATTGAAAGCGTGTGATGCGAGCAGTGTGATGATTGATATGACGAAAACTTTTGGAGCATTTAAAATTGTTTTAAACTATGCAAAATTAATTCTTTGGCCAACATAGAGCAGTTGGTTGATTGTAGAGGAAGCACCATAAAATGATAGAAGGGAAGTTGGAGCTGTGATGCATTGTTCGGGGCTGTGCATCAGTAAATGAAGAACCATCAAATGACGTAGGAAGCATTGGAGCTGTGATGCATTGCTTGGCATAAGTAAAGGAACAGCCAACAAATGATAGAAGAAAGAATTGGAGCTGTGATGCATAGCTCAGAGCTGGGCATAAATAAAAGAACAGCCATCAAATGATAGAAGAGATGTGTGGCAGAATCACGAAGGAAGAGAGAGGAAGAAGCATCAAATGACGAAGGAAGAACTGAAGCAGTGATGCATTGTTCGGGGCTGTGCATCAGTAAATGAAAAACCATCACATGAAGAAGGAAGAATTGAAGCTGTGATGCATTGCTTGACATAAGTAAAGGAACAGCCATAAAATGATAGAAGAAATAATTGGAGCTGTGATGCATAGCTCAGAGCTGGGCACAAGTAAAGGAACAGCCACCAAATGATAGAAGAGAAGTTGGAGCTGTGTGGCAGAATCACTAAGGAAGAGAGAGGAAGAAGCATCAAATGACGAAGGAAGAATTGGAGAAGTGATGCATTGTTCGGGGCTGTGCATCAGTAAATGAAAAACCATCACATGACGAAGGAAGAGTTGGTGCTGTGATGCATTGCTCAGAGCTTTGCATGAGTAGAGGAACAGCCATCAAATAATGAAAGATAAGTTAGAGCTGTGAGGCAGAATAACGAAGGAAGAGAGAGGAAGAAGCATCAAATGACGAAGGAAGAATTGGATCAGTGATGCATTGTTTAGAGCTGCTACTGTTCAAACATGTTTAAGCCGGGTTTCTTCTCCTTTGGGAAGCTTTTGAATTTGCCACTCTTAACTCTACTATTACATAAATTTTGAAGGCCGATTTCAGAAAAACTCTGACATAGCGAATCTAACTATTTGACAGTTTGAAGTCATTGAAGTTAATTCTTTATATAAAATCTCTATTTAATATCCTTTTTAGACTACTTTAAGGACTAAAATTCATTAAATCCCTTCTTGAAGAATGTTCGCTACTATTCATCATTCAGCCCAAAAGATATTTGAAGTCGCCACGTCTTTTTGTTAGTGTTCTAGAGCTAGTTTACTTTTGAACAATTTTAGCTTACAACGGGTTAAATAAGTTTTGTATCAATATTTTTTAGTTACAAACAAATTATATAATATTTATGGAAAAATACAAAATTATCCCTTTTTGATTTTATTTAACCATTATTAAAAAACAGGGTTTTGATACAACGCGCCCATTTCGTAGACTTCAATTAGAACACAAACTTTCCCTGATATCGTTGCAAATTATTAAAAATTATTTTTGGGGATAACAGTAAAATGTTTGTAATTTACTTCTAAAAATATTAATTTGTTTGTAATTCACTTCTAAAAATATTAATTTGTTGGTGCCTACTTAAATTAAACCCATAAATCAATCGTAGCTTTTGCTATAAGATGACAAATAGGTGAAGTTGCGCTCAGGCAATTTTGAGGTCGAAAGATTTAAGGGAAGTATCTGTAGGCAGTTCTACCAAGTATTACAAACATTTCTGGAAATTTTATTTGCATGTGTCAAGTTCTAACTGAACTGCAAAATGCTCTTCAGTGCCTCTGCCTTATGGTTTTTCAAGGATATATCAACTGAATCAAAAAATTTAAATTTGTGCCCCGAATTTTCCGCAAGTGTACACTTTAGCCTTCAACATGCCATTCAAAAACATTTCATATCATTCACACACACACACACACACACGCACAACTGCCGCATGCAGCAGCAGCGCCAAAACACAGACGCACCCAGTGAACGGAGTGAATGCCAAACTGTCATAAAGTGGCATCTCTTCAGTCCGTCAATATGGCATAAAGATAACAATAATTGTGCCTCGTGTCACTGGCATTGGTTGTGTTGTTATTGTTGTTGTGGTTTCTTACTCGCTGACATTTTCCACGTAGTTTTTATGACGTGGCCGCCAACAACAGAACTCGAGCACAAACGTTGAGACGAAATGTGCCAAAATACACAAAACCAACAACAAAAAGAGTCAAAGAAAAAAGTGAAGAAAGAAAGTGCGGAAAGTGCATCATGTCAACTCATTACAAAACTGCGTACAACAGGGACAAGCAGAGAGAAGAAATAAAAACTCCAAGTTTGCTAAGTAAAAAATGTACACAAGCGAAAACTTTCTTTGCGCCTCAAAGTCAACCAAATATTTTGCATTTTTTTTGTTTTGTTCAAATGTCCATCAAGCGGCGCAGCGAACAGAGCGAAAAGTATTTCGTTGAAGCAAAAGACTGACAGACAGACACAGCGGCGTCGACATTTGCACCGAAAAATTGAAATGTTTTAAATAATAAAAGAAAAACATTCAAACGAATATTTGAAGAAAAGGAGCAAGAAATACAAAAAACCAACTAAACTGACAGAAGAAATTGTGAAAATGTGAAGAAATTGCTAGATAGAGATGGCAGTGTACGGCAAGGACACCGCGAGTCAACTCGCAACGGAGCGCAACGTATTCCTGAAGGAATCATTCAAGCTGGAAAATTTCGCTGTGCATTTCGCTTCGCTTGCCAGTCTGCTGCACAGACAAACTAAAGGAGTGCGCACAATTTTTAAATAAACAAATTCTTTTGGCCTTGTCAGAGTCGGTGTTTTTTATATGCGTGCATACACTAACGTGTGTGGTCTATGTGTGTGTGGGTTTATGTTTTTGCATAAATATGGCACATGAATATAAAACTGCGGGTAGTAAAACGTAATGTGTGCGCACTTTCGACGCGCTTTCATTGCATTTTCTGGCAATGCACAAATCTCCTGCGGTGCGCACAATTACGAGTAGAAGGATTCTTACTGATGTGGTGAACATCAAATTTGTTAAATTTGTTCGTTTTTTTTTTAATTAATGGATTGTGGTTGGTGAAGAAGATATTCGCTGATGACGAAACACATAACTTTTCTGATATTTTCCACAAATGGTTAATTTTTATAACTTCAACTTGATTTCTACTTTTCTTTTACGTGACCTGTGAAAGTATAGCAAAATGTCAAATAATATAAAAAAAAAATTGACGCCAGGCGATTTTCCACTCTGCAATTTTTTTCTCTAACCAAAAAGCCAAAGTAAAAAGCCAAAATCTATTAATCACCCGCAAGAGTCACAAATATCTACAGCCCACAGCAAAATGCCGCAACTTGCAGACTGTGTGTGCCGACTTACAAACACTTTGTGGAACCTAATACCAGTTAATTAACTTGAAGATACTTTTAATATGGATTTCTATAAAATTGTAATTGCACTCCTTACGTTGCCAACACAATCGCAGCCAAGCGCCTGCTGGCAACAATTCTTTTAGCTCAGATCCGCTTGAAACTTTTAGCGTTCCAACATTTAAGCGGCTTCTGCCGCACTGCCACCGACAGCCACGAATGCCATCAACACGTTTCGACTGCTACATTTCGGGCCCGAAGAATGCCAGACGACAACGTCAACTGCGACATAATCGCTTTTCATGCAGCATTGTTGCAACAAAATGCAAGCAACAACAACAATGAAGAAAACCATCCTAACACAAAAAGAAAACAATGTGACAATTTTTTCAAGGAAACACAGCACAAGTGAACAACAGCAACAAAGTGAAGAGAAGAAGAAGAAGAAGAAGAAGAAGAAGAACTGCGCGCAACATTAAACAAGATTCACTGCTCAGAAGATGTCAAGACGAAAAGCACGAAACAAGTTGAACAGTGTTCAACGCTAATGACAGGGGCGGAGTTACTAATCTAGAAGGGCACAAGGCCGTTACTTTGTAACAATAAGCATTTGTCAGCAGTATCGGGAACTCGATAGAGTTGAAAAGTTTCCTTTCATAGTTTAAAATCTTCTTCTACTCCCTTCAACACATCAAATGTATATGGACTGATTTTCTTTAACGAATACTAGAAATTAAAAACTAGAACATTAACTTTAAGCGTGACCTTCTTTTGTTTTAGAGTTTCACCTTAACCTCACCATAGAGTTATAAATTACACCAATTAATGAACGTTAGTAATGATCTCAGACACACATTTAAATCTTCTGCTTCAAAACATCACAAATGATCGGCCGAGTTCCGTCTTAACCTCACAAAAATTGCACTTCATTAATTGCCAGTGGAAATCTTAGACAGACTTTAAAATCTTCTTCTATTTCGGCACATTACAAACAAATCGACTGATTTTCTGTAACAAAATCAAAAAAAAATAGCTATAAGGTTAACTTCACCAGTGACCTTTTGGGTATTTCGAGTTCCGACCTAACCTCACAACTGAGATCAATTAAATTCTTTCTTTAACAATGACTGAAAATTTGAAGTTGGACCTTTAACTAAAGCTGTGATCCTTTTGTTATTTTGAGTTCAGCCCTAAACTTACGACTAAACATAAAAATTGTTCTTCAATCATTGCCTGAAATGATCCCAAACACACTTAAAATTTTTCTACTTCAACTTATCATAAAAAAGTCGACTGGTTTTCTCTAACAAAATGAAATTAAATAGTTGCTAAAGGGTTAAGTTCAGCTTTGATCTCTTGTTATTTTGAGTTCAGCCCTAACCTCAACGTAGAACACAAAAATTATATTTCAATCATTACCAGAAATTATCCCAAACACACACAAATCTTCGGCTTCATCACTAAAAAAACGATTGGAGTGATTTGCTCTAGCAAAATTAAACAAATTTGTAGCTAGAGGGTTAAATCAGCTGTGATCCTTTTGTCACTTTGAGTTCTCACCACTGAGCACAAAAACTGTACTTCAATCATCACAATAAATGATCCCAAACACACTTTTAAATCTTCTGCTTCATCACTTAACAAACAAATTAACTGATATACTCTAACAAAATGAAATAGCATGGCAGCTAAAGGGTTAACATCAGCTGTGATCCCTTTGTTGCTTTGACTTCCGCCCTAAACTCACCATTAAACACAAAAATTGTTCGGCAATCATTGCCAGAAATGATCCCACACATACTTTAAAATCATTGCCAGAAATGATCCCAAACACAGTTTTAAATCTTCTAGTTCATCACTTAACAAACAAATCGAAATAAATTGGCACCGAAAGGGTTAACTTCAACAATGACCTCTTGGCTATTTCAAATTTCGCCCTAACCTCACTACTGAGCACAAAAATTGCACTTTAATCATCGTCAGCGAGCAACTTCATTACCCAGCAACATCGAGTGCAGCTGCGGCAGCAACAAACGTCTCATTATTACGCGCAGCGTCTGTTGCAGACAATAGGACAGATTCATCATCATTAGTTAGTTTAGAGTGCGGCAGGATATGCAGCATTGCACGCACAACACTGCGCTGCAAGTTCTAAGTAAACTGAAATGCTTCTGCACAACAACAAACAATGACACAACGCAGTGCACATTGTCGCGTACAACGATCATCCTCGGCCGCGCTTCCCTCGTACGCAGCAACGATTAAATAGAAAATACTTAAAAAGGACACTTTGCAATTAAGTTAAATGCAGCGCACAGTGCAATGTTGCATTCCAACAACGACAACAACAACAATTGCAACTAAAATAAGCACTCTGAAGGCGACAGTCTGACAGCATGTTTGACAACCCTTTGGTCCCTGCACTTCTTCACTGAGTGGCGCCCTTCAGTTTGCTTTTTTGTTGTTGTGCTCCTTGTTGCTGCTGCTGTTTTCTACATATTTCATGCTTTCGTTTTTTTTGTTTGTTTTGCTTTTTATTATTCACTCTATCTGTGTGGGTTAATTAGCACAAAGAGGTCACAACTCAAAGCGCATTGTGTTCGAAGACAGCAAAATTCCAATACGATGCAAAAAAGAAATCGCGTACATTTGTGTTGCTTTAAGTGAAAATATTTTTTTAATTAAAATCCAGCATTTCTACTTCGTAGTCGAAAAGGCACAAAGCGTGCGGTCACAGTGCGCCAATTGGGCACTTTGAGCACGTCTGCGGCATTCATTGCGCTGCGCGACCATCCATCTGCGGCATCACATTTCAGCCAAGGACACTCGCCGTACACTCGCCGTGGCCGCGTTTTAATTAATTGCATTTTATTCGCGCAGCTACTTGTGCGCGTCACGATGTGTTCTCGTTGGGGAGCGAAGCGAGTGGGCCCACTTAACTAGCCACCACTTGCACACTTGTCTTGTTGGCTCCGATTCGGTCGGTGGCTGCTTGTTAGGGCCGAGCGCCTTTAGTCGCCTCGTTTTTAGTGCGCTTCTTCATTTAGCATGCAGGATTTAGGTTAGGTTGCTTTGATATGAATCCACAAGGAGGCAATTCATTCATATTGTAAATGATTTTTTTCTAACTGCAGCCCAGCCGCGCCGCAATATTTCATTTTGCCAGCTTTCCTTCTTTTTTTGTGTATTTTGCAGTTGTTTGGCTTTGTGCTTCATTTGCCTTAAAGAAGTATTTATTGAATTGAGGGCAATATTTCTTAATAATTTCTATCTGCCACACTTTAACGTCTTTCAAATTTGAGCTGTCCTGAGTTTTGAACATGACTTGGGATTCTTCAATCTCTATTACGACAATGTAATTAAATAATCGAAACTCATATTTATTGATGTATTCTTCAATCTCTATCAAATCTCTCCAACGACAATGTAATAAATCGAATGAAACCCATGTTTATTGATGTACTTTTCATGCAGATTTAATTTCTAAAACGACAATGTAAAGAAATAAAGGAAACCCATGTTTATTGATGTATTTTTCATGAAAACGTAATATCTACAACAACAATGCAATGATCGATTTATTCAACCTCTTCTTGGAAAATACTTAATAATTCACAAAATAATTCAAAAATAAATAAAATAAAATAAAATAAAAAAACTAAAATAAAATAAAATAAAATAAAAAAAAATTAAATAAAATAAACTAAAATAAACTAAAATAAAATAAAATAAAATAAAATAAAATAAAATAAAATAAAATAAAATAAAATAAAATATTTAACATAAAATAAAATAAAATAAAATAAAATAAAATAAAATAAAATAAAATAAAATAGAATAAAATAAAATAAAATAAAATAAAATAAAATAAAATGATAAAATCAATCTTCATTAAAGATTTTAAATTTTTCCCACTTGAAAGCTTTTCTGCAATAAAGACAAACCAATCAATAAAGGATATCAAAGAAACATCATAACTGAAAACTGCTAACAAAACATATGTACATTTAACTTCTGCTGTGATCCTTTTGTTACTTTGAGTTCCGCCCTAACCTCACCGCTAAATACAAAAATTGTACTTCAATCATTGCCAGAAATGATCCCAAATACACTTTTAAATATTCAACTTCATCACTGAACAAACGAACAAAACTGAACAAACGATTGGAGTCATTTGTTCTAAAAAAATTTAAAAAATTATCAGCTAGATGGTTAACCTTCAGCTGTGATCCTTTTGTCACTTTGAGTTCTCACCATTGAGCACAAAAACTGTACTTCAATCATCACAATAAATGATCCCAAACACACTTTTAAATCTTCTGCTTCATCACTTAACAAACAAATTAACTAATATACTCTAACAAAATTAAATAAATTTGCAGATAGAGGGTTAAGTTCAGCTGTGATCCTTTTGTTACTTTAACCTCCTTTTGTACTTCAATCATTGACAGAAATTATACCAAAATCACTTAAAAATTCATTAAAGATGTTAAATTTTTCCCACTTGAAAGCAAACCAATCAATAAAGGATATCAAAGAAACATCATAACTGAAAACTGCTAACAAAACGTTGAACAGCGTACAACTAAAAAAATTATAAACTTTTAATTACAAACAATTACAATTTAATTACAAACAACTAAACAAGGATGCGAAAAAATTGCACAATTTTGTAATTAAAGTAAGGAATTGCAACTTTCAATATGCAGCAAAGTATTTCTTGGCTGTTTTCATTACTTCGAAGCGATCTAAAACTTTGACAAGTACATCAGTCAGAAGAGAATCACAAAATATGTGCAAACAAACAAACAAACATATCAAAGAATACTTAGACACAGTAGAGAATTAAAAAAAAAAATGAAAAAATGAAAAAAGAACTCGCGACAAGCAACTAATTTTTCAATACACAGAAGACATGTGACAAGAGATAAAAATCATACAGTCAACCATATACCTTCTCGTATACATACATACATATGTACATACATAGCGTGTGAGCGTTTGAGCAAATGCCAGCTGCAACAGTCGAGAAAATTGCCCCGCAGGTTTGAGCCAACCGGAGACCAAATAAAAAGTGGCAGTGACAGAAAAGTTGAAAATGTTTGCTGCTTCCTTGGCGTTTGCGCTATTGTTGTTGTTGTTCCAAATAGTACAGGCAAAGGCATGTAAAGTTGCCGGCGGCAACAAACTTGACAAGGAGCGGGAATGCGGCGCAGTTGGAGACTTGGAAAAAAGTACCCGAAATGTTTATTTGAAAATTGCAAAAAACAGAGAAGCGAAAAATAGGGGAGGAGGAGGAATGGTATTTAGTTTAGTTGTAAATTTGATTGCATCGTCAAGGGGAAACAGCAAAACAGAAAAAACAAAATACGGGAATTTGCTCAGCAACCAAACAATACACTTCTTTCTGCATTATTGTTCATGTTAAAATTATAAATTATGACATTCACTTATTTTTATTGAGTAATTCCACAAAACTAACAAATTAAATTTCAATTTCTGTTTGTTTCATTTACAGATTCCGAATTGGAGGAGTTTGAGACGCCAGCACGTTATCGCCCGGATTCCTTAAGTGCCCTCAGTCGTGCCACACGCTTCACCGAGGATGAAATCAAACGAATTTATCGCGGTTTTAAGGCTGAATGTCCGTCGGGCGTTGTCAAGGAGGACACCTTTAAAATAATCTATTCGCAATTTTTCCCACAGGGAGGTTCGTGCGGTACAGTATAAAATGTTTTGTTAACACTTTTGACAATGAACTAGAATCTTACTAACGCTTGCCCAAAAAAAAAACAAAAAAAAAAACATGTTTTTCTTTCTTTCTTTCCATTTCATTCCGTTGCCTTCGTTTCGCTCCATTTGTGCGCATATAGAAAAAAAATATATATAGAAAACTGTATTTGACAAGTTGTATCTGCCTACCTACATGTGCCTGTGCTGCTATCAGTGTTGTTGTGCGTTTTTAGTTGCAAATAAAAACCATAAATTACGCTAACTACTCTATGAATTATTCAAACCCTATAAATGTGAAATGAATGAACTAAAACATAAAGAACATTAAGTTAAACAATTATTTAAGTAGTATACGATTTTTAGAATTATTGACTGAACTTAGAACTTTTATGTATGAAATGTATGAGTATTTAAGCTGTGTAACTCGATGGCAGTGTTCACAATGTGTGGTAATTGGGGCATAAAAACCCATTAACGAATTTCAAACTACTGCAACCTTGTTCTGTCGGATCACACCAATTCGATTAAATTACTTCTTGGTGTCTTTTTATGAAATCAGTAAAAGTTGTTTGCTTTTGTTACCGAGTAGGTTTTCAGCAAACTTCAGACAGATTCAGGGTCGCATGTGGTATATCAAAAGTAAAGAAGCTGACCTTGAGCCAATTTTAGTGCTGTTAGAAATGAAACCAGAAACCATAATTTGTTTCAAGCTGTTGCCACATAGTGTGAATTCCACCATTGCATGATATTTATGTATTTGAAGCTTATATGTGTAAACCCTATAATATACTTAGATATGTACGTATAGTGAACTTATGTAAGTATAGTTACCACTTTAAAAACTTTAATGTGGTAGCTTATAGTATGATTTCATTATCTCTTTTCAATGTTAACTGTCTGTAGTACTTATTTTCATATCAGCTCGTCCGACTCAGTGTGGTTTGTTATCTCATAGAGCTCTCTTGAGCTCCCAAACTTTCCCAATTCTCTTTGTATCTGGGTGGCGTGGGAATAGCCTAATCAGAAGCACTAAAATTTCTATAACAATTAATTAATCTTCGTTGAAATGATTACATTCCCAGTGTGGCTTCCTAAAGAGGAATTCTAAATATATCACTCCATCACATTTCCGGCTGATTTTACATCACCGGTATGCACCAGAAATGGAGTTCAATTTGACTCGAAAAAGCTTATAGAAAACAGGTAGGGAACCACAATTAGAATCGTGTGATAAATCTTAAAGAAGACGAGTAGAGTAGGGTAGGGAAGAGAAGACGTACCCTGGACCGTATTAAGGACCGTATGATAAAGCTTATACAAGACCAGTAGGGTAGGGAAGGGAAGAGAGTAGATATCCTGGACTGCATTCAGAATCGTGTGATAAAGCTTACAGAAGACGAGTAGGGTAGGGTAGGGAAGAGATCGGGTATCCACGATTGCATTTAGAATTGTGCGCTAAACCTTTTAGAAGACGAGTAACGTAGGGTAGGGAAGTGTAAGTATCCTGGACTGCATTCCGAATCGTGTGATAAGGCTTATGGAAGACGAGTTACGTAGGGTAGGGAAGAGTAGGTATAGGTAGGGAAGAAATCGGGTATCCACGATTGCATTTAGAATTGTGCGCTAAACCTTTTAGAAGACGAGTAACGTAGAGTAGGGAAGAGAAGGGGTTTCCCGGACCGTATTTAGAAGCGTGTGATAAAGCTTTTAAAAGACGAGTAGGGTAGGGAAGAGTAGGTATCCTGGACTGCATTCCAAATCGTGTGATAAGGCTTACAGAAGACGAGTAGGGTAGGGTAGGGCAGAGAAAGGATATCCAGGACTGCATTCAGAATCGTGTGATAAGGCTTATAGAAGACGAGTAGGGTAGGGAAGAGTAGGTATGCCGGACTGCATTCAGAATCGTGTGATAAGGCTTATAGAAGACGAGTAACGTAGGGTAGGGAAGAGTAGGTATCCCGGACTGCATGCAGAATCGTGTGATAAGGCTTACAGAAGACGAGTAGGGTAGGGTAGGGCAGAGAAAGGATATCCAGGACTGCATTCAGAATCGTGTGATAAGGCTTATAGAAGACGAGTAGGGTAGGGAAGAGTAGGTATCCCGGACTGCATTCAGAATCGTGTGATAAGGCTTATAGAAGACGAGTAACGTAGGGTAGGGAAGAGAAGGGGTATCCTGGACAGTATTTAGAACCGTGTGATAAAGCTTATTGAAGACAGGTAGGGTAGGGAAGAGAAAGGGTATCCTGGGCTGCATTCAGAATCTTGCGATAAGGCTCATAGAAGACTAGTAACGTAGGGTAGGGAAGAGTAGGTATCCCGGACTGCATGCAGAATCGTGTGATAAGGCTTATAGAAGACGAGTAACGTAGGGTAGGGAAGAGAACGGGTATCGTGGACCGTATTTAGAACCGTGTGATAAAGCTTATAGAAGACGAGTAAGGTAGGGAAGAGTCGGTATCTGGGACTGTATTCAGAATCGTATGATAAGGCTTATAAGAGACGCGTAGAGCAGGGAAGAGTAGAGTATCCTAGGCCGCTATCAGAATCCTGTGATAAAGCTTATATGGTAGACGACGAGTAACGTTGGGTAGGGAAGAGAAAGGGTATCCTGGACTGCATTTAGAATCTTGCGCTAAAATTTCTAGAAGACTAATAACGTAGAGTAGGGAACGGTAGAGTATTCTGGACCGCAATCAGAGTCCTGTAAAAAGTTTATAGAAAACGAGTAGAGTAGGTTAGAGAAGAGTAGATTATCCTGGACCGCAATCAGAATCATGCGATAAGGCTTATAACAGAAGATATGGTTTCTAGCTCTATTGACTTCTTGGAACATCGTCGTAATGTTGCAGGGATCACTTTTCTATTGCTATTTTCACGGTCGATGCATCATTGTGAGAAGCGAACTAATGCCGCAAAAGCAAATTCCAGAGCGACCAAGATGTTCCAACGCAGAGTAGATTAAAAGGAGGGTTCGTTTCTTAGTCGTAAAAATCTCACTGCAATGTTTTCTGTCACTTATAACATCGGTAAATGAAAGGCACTGTTCACAAGTTCCTTCTCCAACTTTCTATCTCCCCTGATGATAGCATAAAGTTCTTGGTCTCAATAAAAAATTATCATGCAATAACTTCATCGATCTAATATAGGACAAGATCCTCTCAGCCTTTTTGTTCTATAATTTTCTTCTCTTCATTTATCGACGCTATGAGCTGAGTTGACCATAGCTTCTACGTTTAATTGCATAACTTGACATAAAACAGAATCTCTTCAAACCGATTAATTTTTCAGTACCACAATCTTCTCATTCAATAGCTTTCAGTATCTCGAAAGTAGCTGAACACCTTTTTGAGCGAATCATCTGCTTCTATTTGTAAATAAGACCCAATCAAACTCAAATCAGCCAGTCTTATTTTGGATATAAACGTTCCCTTTGTATTTTATGTATATGTAATTTATATATATATACGTAATTTATTTATTTATATAAGTGACTATAAAAACTCATTACCAAATGACAGCCTTCCGTTACACCTCCCACTAAGCTTCTTTGACAGTTAGCCACGCCTAATCCTATTTTCTTATGCCCAGAGCTGATAGAACATTCTCTACGTCATTCATTCATCCAACCGCATCAAACACTTTTATTCGATTATTCGTGATGACGCGGTTCACAAATATTTTTCTATTACACCTCACCAACTACACAAAAAAAAAGTAAAAATATTCACCAAGTGGTCGGTATAGCGTGAGACACAACAACAAATAATGAGAAATGAAATTGGCAACCAAAATAAGCAATTTAGGCAAGAAAACTACATTGTGGCAAGAACAAATTTTTATGCGAACGTTAAATCCGTTAACAGCTTCAGTAAGACACCTGAAAAGAATTGGTTATAAATACGCAATGACAACAACAACAAAAAAGTTTCCAAATTGGGAAATGAAAGTAAAAGCAAATGACATAATAAAATAGAGAGCGAAAAATAGAAAGCGAAAAAATTGAATCGAGCTGAACCGAACCGAAGCGACCGAGAGGGAAAGAAAGCCAAATGAGACAAGCAATGGACGCAAGCATTTCCCAACCTCACTGATTTATCGATTGCGGAAGGACGCAAAGCACACACACACACACACACACATACAAACACAGGGCACGCACTAAAATAGACGAACGCAGTGATGGCGCAGACACACGAACAGACAGCACGACAGATGCAAAGAGAGACAACGGAATATAAACAGAGCACGCAGTGGCATAAACACACACACACACATGCAGACACGTGTGTATACACAAATAGGCAATGTGTGAAGCAATTTGCGTAAACCACATGAGAAATCACCGGATTGTCATATGGCAACAAAACAAATGCGAAAACAAAAACAGCCATACTACCGACAGCACAAACAATAACAAAAAACAAATAGATTTCCATTCTCATTTACATTCCCATTTGCCATTCAAACATAGAAAAGTGTCCTTACGTCACAGCTACTAGAAATGCATACAAATGTGAGTGTAGAGAGGACACACACACACATATATACAAACAGTGTAAATACATAAATAAGTGCGCTGCATGTGTTGGCTGTTGGTTATTTATGCGCAACACAACATTCGTCTACACTTACACAAAAACAAATACAAACTCACACACGCACAGGCAGACATATGGCTGAACATAAACTACCGTTAGTTAGAAGCTATATACCCACTCAGTAATGGGTCACTAGGACCCAGCAGGTTCTTGCGCAAGTCCTCGCTGCTTGACTTGCCGCACAACATGCGCCTTACGCCTATCGTCCTGTCCTATCCTCATCAGGTTTTCCTTGCCGGCTTCGGCTACCCGCGCAACCCGGCTTATTTTTATCTCGCACTGTCAACGTGCAGCAGTTCATTTATAATATTAATAATGGATATGTGCCCGCAATGTGGGCGAGAACTGTGCGAGAGTTTCTGTGTTTGTGTGTGTGAGCCTTTTGTAGACATTGTCTCTTGCCAGAGAACATGTTTATGTGCCGGCAAACACTTTAATAATGCACAACTTATTTGACTTGCGGCCAAAATGGATTTTCACTTTAATGTATTTTGCAATAAAATTCGCCTCAAGCATTATTTTTGGCTCAAAATGGCAAAACTGTGGTTAGAGGCGGTTTTCAATTTCGAGCTGCTGCGGCCAAGCCGGTTGTTGCATATTTCAATGATAACATATGAAGCGATTCATTGAGACACACAAATATTGCTGCCAAAGATAGTCAAATAAATAATAATATTTGAAAAGGAAAATCATTAGAAAGAGACATGCAAGTTGAAAATCGAGAAATTTTCAATAATACAGACAAAGAAAATTCGACTTAAATTGTGTCCTAAAACTTTAAAATCTGCCTCCCACATTCATCTAAGCTACTTGTTTGCTTTCTTACTGTTTCACTTTGTTCACGAGTCAAACACAAATCCCTCTAATTTACTGAAGGATTCAACTGCCACAACCAAAGTCATCAGGTCAATTATGTATACAGCCGCATGGCCACACGTGTGCCTGGGTTGATCGAAATGACACACACACACACATACACATTGCTACATACAACAACACAATGTATGAGCGAAAACCAACCCGTCTCCAGTCAATTACAGACAAGCGAAAACCACTATCGAGTCGTGTACTTTCATTCGCATTTGCAGTTTTCAGCCGCAATTGCGTGAGCCTTCAATTACTGGCTTCGGCCTTTTCATTTGAAGCCATAATTTATGACAACATGAGCAATTTAACAATTTAAGTTTCAATACAGCAACAGCCACACTACAAGCAACAACAGACAGCAATCAGCGAATGAAGCGGAAAAATGTTGCCGTCCATATAAATAAAATTTGCTACAAAAGAAGTTTCATATACTTTATGTAGAATGTTTTCACATACATATGTATTGCAAAAAAGTATCAACTTGATACACAAGAAATTTCGTATTTTTTGCTCAATCTTCTAGACAACAAAACTGCATTGGATATGTGTTTTTGGTTCACATTTTATGACAACAGAAACAATTTGGCTTATTATTATTTTTTGTATACTCTGTCAGTCTCAGAGCCAATTCTTAACGCTTTTGAACTTTGTTTGGTTGATTGATGGTTCCAATAAAAATGTTCAAATTCAAAGAAATCATTTGCTGGAAATATTTTAAGAAGGTTTGCAAAACAACTTAAGTTTTTCAATTTTAAGAATTGAATCAGCGTTTTGTGCTGAAGGAGTTAGCACTGAGAATTTTTTCTACAAAAATTTGAAGAACCGCAAAGCTTTATTCAAATACTAAACAGCAAAAAGTACTAAACTGTACAACAGAAACTGCTCTAGAAAATCTAAAGATTTACGTACTTTTTACGTACTACGAAGCTACAAAGAAGAAAACCTAAAACTAAAATCTGAAGGAAAGAAATTGCTAGAGAAAAACTGAAAAAACGCGTCCTAGAAACTGCCAGAAAAGAAGTCAATGAGATAAGCTGAAAGAAAAAAGATCTGTGGAAGAAGCTGAAGGAAATAAATATCTGCAAAGTAGTTGAAGATTTGCATCCTTGAAACTGACTGTAGAGAAGACAAAGAAAATAATTAAAAGAATGAAACTGAAAGGAAAAATCTGGAATACAAAAATTGCTACAGGGTAGCTGAAGAATTATGTCATTAAAACTGACTGAAAGAAGACAGAGAGAGGAACTGAAGCAAAGAAGCTGAAGAAAAGAAATTTCTATAGAGGAGCTGCAGATTTGCGTCCTTGAAACTGCCCGACCAGAAAGTAGAGAACATAATTAATAAAGAAAGAAGCTGAAAGGAAGATTCTAAAATAAATAAATTGCTAGAGAGTAGCTGAAGATTCATGTCTTTAAAACTAACTGAAGAGAAGACGGATAGAGGAACAGAAGCAAAGAAACTAAAGAAAAGAAGCTGAAGAAAAGACATTTCTATAGAGGAGCTGGAGATTTGGGGACTTCAAGCTGCCTAAAGAGAAAGCACAGATAGAAGCTGAGTCAAAGAAACTGAAGGGAAGAAATTGCTACTGAAAAGCTGAAGGCTTGCGTCCTTGAAACTGCATGTAAAGAAGACAGAGAGAAAATCAGAAGCGAATAAATTGAAAGAATTTCTACAAAAACCCTGAAAGTGTCTACTACTTGAAACTGTCTGAAGAGGAAACAGTGAAACAAATTGAAAGATAGAAGCTGAAGGAAAAAGTTACTACAAAGAAGCTTAAGATTTGCATATTTGAAACTGCCTAAAGAGAAGGCAGAGGAGGAATCTGAAACAAAGAAACTGAAGAAAAGAAATTGCTACAAAAAACTGCTGGAAAAGAAGTCAATGAGACAAGTTGAAAGAAAGAAGCTGAAGGAAAGAAATTGTTACAGAATAGCTGAAGATTTTCGTACTTAAAACGGCCTGAAAAGAAGGCGGAAAAAGCAGCTGAAGCATAGAAACTGAAGGAATTTCTACCTACAGAGCAGCTGAAGCAACGTAAATGAAGGAAAAAAATTGCTACAGAAAAAATAAAGATTTGCCTACTTGAAACTGCCTGAAGAGGAGACAGAGAGAGCAGCTGAAGCAACGGAAACGAAGGAAAAAAATTGCTACAGGAAAGCTGAAGATTGATCTACCTGAAACTGCCTTAAGAGAAGACAGGGAGAGGAGCTGAAGCAAAGAAACTGAAAGAATTTTTAAGTACTTGAAACGGCCTGAAGCGGAGACAGAGATAGCAGCTGAAGCAATGGAAATGAAGGAAAAAATTGCTACAGAAAGAGTGAAGATTTTCCTACTTGAAACTGCCTACAGAGACCGGCCTGAAGAACCTGTTTTCCATGCCATGTGTCCAGCAATAAAAAATTAATATCTCATCATCCAAGAAAGAAACACCTTGTACACCAACAAAAGTTAAACTAAAACTATACAACAATCTTCTATCTCAAGTTGCACTTCAAAAACCCAAAAACAATCTAAACTTCCTCATCGCAACACATTGCACATGTAATTGTTGTTGTGTAGACAAATGCGCGACACCAAAAAGCAAAAGCTTGTACAAGCTGTCAAATAATGACACTTCAGACAACGGCAACAACGAATTTGAGAATATCTGCTTTGTATGTGTCGACCGTATGTGGGACACTTCAAAGTCTACAAAGGGTCCACGAAAAATGCCACAAAAAAAAAAGTGAAATTAATTTGACGCACATTTTCAATTTGGCTGCTGTGTCCGAAGCAAGTGAGAGGCAATTTGTTGTGTCATGTGCCAATTCATTAGCGACTACGATGGCTGTAAAGCACTCACACACCCACACACTCGCACACTTCCACTCCCACTCGCACTCGCACATGCATTTGTGCACATGGACGACCACAAATGCGTATGTGGTAGCGACGGTACTTAAGTGCGCGTGTACGCTTGCACGCCTGTAAGTAGGCAATGCCATAAATCCTACTTAAAATAAGTGATTATGTGAATTTCCTGTCCGACATCAGCAATGCCGCATGCTATTTCACTTTTATTGCGGCAATAAAATTATGCCGCTTTTCTTGTGCCAGACGAGTGGTGCGGAATGCATGACAGAAGTTACAAGTACAAAGCACAAGTAAAGAAGCAAATAAGTGCGCGTCGGTCAAAGCTTCTAACAGCAAAAATAACATCAACTCAAAATACAACACAACTCATATATCAAGGGTTCCCACAAATTAGACGCACTGTAATCAGGTCACAAGCACTCACACAGACACACACACACATACACAACGATATTTCTACTCGTTGTCTGTGACTGAAGACGAAACTGCCACAGCACACAATGTAATCGCTTTTGTAGGCGGCTTTTGGTCTTCAATTTGCTGCGCGTCTCCGTCTCGACGCACTTTTCTCTTTCATTCGTCTCATAGAAACCGTAGTCTATGGCAACGCCAACAGACATCAAAATATTCAAACGCATAAAGATACAAAGATATGCATTGATATAAGTAGAGAGTGATCCAATTTGAATTTACTGTGCTGGGAAGTCTTTAAACCAATCATTTACCAATACATGCATAGGTTCACAGTATCGAATGTTAGTTAGCTAAAAGACTTTTGTTGAGTGAATTGATAACAGTGAAGGTTAAATGGTTCAGTGTTTGAATTTTTGATGATGGAAAATCATAAACACCGATGATCCATCAACATATTGAATTCTTATTAGCTTAACCTATCACTTTCTCAAGGTGAACCATCTATTTGGTCCAGTTACGTTGGCCTCTTTTTTGTTTAACCTTCCAAAGGTCTTTTGTAATCAATGACTTTTCTCAAATAACGAAGCACTATACTGTCTCAAGTTGATATTTGCCATTGATGGCTCACAACTCATCCTCTCTTGTAAATGTTTATCCCAAATAGCCAATTTTCTATTAATCACGTACGAACACTGATACTGAACCCGCCATCTTTTTAACAATAAGTTCAGGTTTTTGTTCATCAGAAAGGTTGAAACTAAAGGAGACCAAAGGATTTCATTAATAAAGGCAACAATCTCAGAGATCCACAACTTAAATTATTTTAATAATAATAATTCTTTACTACCGAGCATACTAGTCCAACAATCGGCTAGTTGTCTGTCAAATCCAGCTGTTGAGTTTAACCAAATGGCAACCAGGCTTTCCAGAGTTGAATTGTCTCATTCAGTTCTTAAATCTAATTAACAAAAGGCTCCTTTTGCCAACTCATTTTGCTTCCAACTTGTTCCATAGTCCACATCAGTGGCATTGTATCTCCTCAGGCACTTTTTTGAGTTTGTGGTCAGCTTCGAAAACCAGTGTTGAGTCTGACATCATCTGTTGTATTAATTTGACTGCCTCTGGGTTAACCAACATTGGTTTTTTCGACAGTTACCCACTCAGTAAATAAATGGGAATTGGTTTAAGCATTTATGGTTGAAAAGATTTCAGCTCCTTTCCTACCATTCGTTACACATCCATACACCAAAACATTAATGTGTCTCTTCTCCTTCGTCCAGAGGTATTCTACAATTCATTTTCTCTGAAGCAAAGATCAATTCTTATAAGAAGAGAACTTGCTCCTCTCTTAACATTCATTACACATCCATTCACCAAAATACGAATGACTCTCTTGTTATTCTTATTACAGAGACCTTCTACAAATAGAGTTTCTAAAGCTACATGTCAGGATCAGTTCTTCTAAAAGGATTCCAGCTTCTATTTTATGTATTCTTCACATTTTTTTTGTTCTCGCTTCTCTCCTGACATTCATCAAACATCAATGCACCAGAATATGAACGTATCTTTCCTTGTTATTTTTCCAGAGACATTCTGCAAATAGAGTTTCTAAAACTACACGTCAGGATCAGTTCTTCAAAAAGGATATCATCTTCTATTCTACTATTCTTCATAAATTTTGTTGTTCCCTTCTCTGGAGTATAGGGCCTCCACAAGACAGTCTTGTGTTGGTTACGTTAATCGGTTGTGTTGTTCTGCCAGGGTAGGTGATTGGCCTGGTAGTCCTAAGTGATGGGGCTGCCATCTACCGCCGCTTAGGAACTACGCCTCCTATGTTGTAAGCTACCGCTCATAGCGCCATCTGTTGTGTGAAGAGGTTACAGCAAAATGGTTGGGGACCTCGCTAAATCACTCCTCTTTTTCAAGAGATGTTCTGCAATTAGTGTTCGCTGGTGACTTCTAGCCAGGTTCAGTCCTTTAAAAATCCATTCAAAAATCTATTGAAATCAGAAATCCATTCTAAAAAACACTAATATGTATCTCTCTTCTTGCTCTACTTGCTCCAGAGACCTTCTACAATTAATGTTTTCAAAACTACACGTCAGATTCAATTCTTCCAAAAGAATTCCAGCTTCTATTCTACCATTCTTCACAATTCCATGCTTCCAAATTCGAATGACTCTCTTCTTATTCTCCTTTTTCAAGAGGCCTCCTTCAATTACTTCTTTTGAAATCAGTTCTTGTAAAATTCATTCGAAAATCTATTGAATTCAGCAAACCATTGTTCAAAATACCTGTCACTCTTCGTGCACTTCTTATTCAAAAAGCCTTCTTCAATTCGTATTCTCAAGGACCTTTCTGTCAACATTAGACCACACATTGCATCTGTGGTCTCTTGAGCTTTCCTGATTAAGAAACAAATTCTTGTTATCCTCCTTTTATTGTATATGCATCTAACATATATTCCTACTTATGTGCATATACTGTTATGTTTTCGTGTATGTTTTTGTGTCTGTAAATTTGGTTATTTGCGCTTCTGTGAAAATTCAAATACAAAATGGCATTTCTTGTTTGCTTTCCATCAGTTGGCAAATAAACATATTGAAATAATTTTTTATACTGATAAGCAGCTTTCCAACAACAACAACAACAGTAGTATTTATACAAACATTACACACAAAATCGATGATTTATATATATTTTCTGCTTACATTCATTTCTTCTCCTCTCAAGACGTTTTTTCTTTTGGTTGTTTGTTTGTTTGTTACTTGGGTTGTTTACGTTTTATTTGCGTATTTTGCGTTTCCTTTACTTATTGTTGTGGCTGTAGTTGTTGTTGTTGCTGCTTACAGCACAATTCGAAGAGCAACAACGCATTCAAAGATGGTTTGCGACCGATAGCCGTCCGAGACTTGCGTGGGCCAACGTTTCTTCTTTCCATTGATTTCGATTAGAAAACAAAAATATTCAATTCACATGGGTTGGCCGTGTGTGTGTTGCTTCTGCAGTAAATCTATGTCGTTTAATTTATTTCGCACTTTTTCACAACGCAACGTGGAAATTGTTGTTTTCGTGGAGACCTTTTCATTTGATATTTCCTGCCAATATTTTTTTGTGAATAATTCAACTGTGCAATGAATTCCATGAAAGC
Source organism: Melieria omissa (assembly GCA_963971225.1). Classification (NCBI taxonomy): domain Eukaryota; kingdom Metazoa; phylum Arthropoda; class Insecta; order Diptera; family Ulidiidae; genus Melieria; species Melieria omissa. The sequence continues at coordinate 20,480,702 of OZ020268.1, forward strand.
CATGAATTTATTCGTTTGCCATTTTAATGTTTAATACGTGAGGAAAGTTTTACAAATTTCACTGCTCTGTGAATCAAGAGAGAATTTTTGGTAATTCTTGCAGAAGAATTTTTCATTTATTTGCAAAGTGAAGAATTGCAAGCTATGAATATTTTAAAAACAATCAAATCTGTAGTGTTGAAAAGAGACAAAACTGCGACAGATGTTCAACTACTCATTGTGTAATGAGAGCTCAGCCACTTTTGATTTCAAAAACGTTTACAATCAAATTTTACTTCACTGCAAGTAAGCAACGACCACGCAAAAACTGCTTAATTTCGCTGTATGAAGTTCCATTACAGAGCAACGACACACAAGCAGTCAATTACCCACTCACACACTTACACACACATACACACAGATTCACCAACAGTTTGAGATGTATGCGCGGCAGCACAGAGAGACCGAAACACATTACTCAAAAGCACAAAATGAGAAGGAAATTGAAGCTGTGTAACCTTAATTGAGCTGTGCTGGCAGGACTTGGCTGCCATTAGAGCAGCAACAAAAAAAAACAACAACAGCAAAAACATGCGAAGCAGAGAATGTTGAAAGCAGACGGCAATTTCAAACGAGTCAAAGCAACTTTTTGAAATCAGAGCCAACAGGACACAGCACAGCAAAATTCAAGCAAAAGAAACCCAACGACGATGCGTGGTTTTGTTTTGCTTTTTTCTAAGTTGGTGGAATTTTTTTTAAATTTTTTTTTTATTTTTTTATAGCATGAAATACAAAACGTCTTTCAGTTGAGTTTTGAGTGACGTTGTGTTGTCTCGTTGGTGCAAAGTGCACTTCATTATTTTCGCACGCTCGGCAGTGTGGAAGCAGCCAGAGTTGTTGTTGTTATTGTTATGACATAAAAATGCGCCACTAACACGGCACACACGCACACACACATACAAATGTCTACAGCGACATGTGTCAGCAATGCATTTGGCGCGAAATATTTGCTTTCGCTTTAATTTATTTTTTTTATTTATTGTTGTTGTTGCTGCTGTTGTTGATGACAGCATAAGCAAAATTCATTAAATGTAAATGGAAAAATTGCATACAAACGATGACGCCACAATGCAAATGCCGAGTGTAGCGTGTAGCGATTGTGTGAACTATGACGGGTTGAGGGGTTGCTTTGTGCCACTAAGTGACATTTATACATGTGTTCGAGCTAAGGCCACAAGCGTTTTGGTGAAAAGACTGAGTGAAGCATTTTTCTTTTTTCGCTAAAGGCGACCAAAAGCCAGCAGAAGTGAATTCTATGCAATGACCTCTAAGTATGCATAGAGCATTGTTATGTGCAGCACGTTTAATTATATATGTACGTATTGTATTATTTTCAGATATGCATAGATATAAAGCTTTAAGTATGAATAGGTTTAAGCTTTGCTTGTAAAAATTCTTGAATAACTTTTGAAAGTTAGCTTTGGGGCAAATAGTTGTGATTTCAAAAGACTATGCAAACTATTTAAAATCTCTTTAGCCTCATGCTTTCAAAATTCTTAACAAATAGTTGAAAGTGCGGCAATTTCACTTATAACAAAAGATACATCAACATATGAAACCACTTGGCGTATACGTAACCTTCAACTCGTTGACATAAAAATAGCTAAATTTGAAGAAATTTATTTATGTAAGTGTCTGACTGTTTTACATTCGTAGGTAGGTATATGACAGCATTAGAATTAACATTGCTAATTGCTTAAGATTAACGGAAACGTTGTTCCTTGATTCCCAGGTAAAAACCTTGGCTCACAGATTTTTAAAAATGTATTTGAAAGTATTAAATTATGCGACAAATTCCATAATTAGATCTACTAATGTTGAAGATAGTGATTAACTTTGAAATGGCTGCAATTTAACTTATAACAAAAGAAACAACAGCATCTTGAACCACTTGGCGTATACGTAACCTTCAACGCTTTCATATAAAAATGGCTAAATTTTAACAAATTTATTTATGTAAGTGTCTGGCTGTTCTACATTCGTAGATAGGTATATGACAGCATTAAAATTAGCATTGCTTATTGCTTAAGATTAAAGGAAACGTTGTTCCTTGATTCCCAGATAAGAACTTTGGTGCAACGATTATTCAAAATTTATTTGAAAATAATAAATTTTTGTGAAAAATTCCATAATTACATCTACTAATGTTAAAGATATTGATTAACTTTTAAATTGCTGTAATTTTTCTTATAACAAAAGATCCATCAACATCTTAAAACACTTGGCGTATACGTAACATTTAACTTGTTGACATAAAAATAGTTCAATTCAAACAAATTTATCAATACAATGTCTACATTCGTAGATAGGTATATAACAGCATTAAAATTAGCATTGCTTAAGATTAAAGGAAACGTTGTTCCTTGATTCCCAGATAAGAACCTTGGTTCGCCGAGTTTTCAAAATATAGTTCCAAATGATAAACTTATGAAATAAATTTCAAAATTAAATCTATTTTTGTTGAATATATTGATTAACTTTGAAATTGCTGCAATTTAACTCATAACAAAAGAAACAAAAGCATCTCGAACCACTTAGCGTATACGTAACATTCAACTCGTTGACATAAAAATAGCTAAATTTAAGGAACTTTATGAGTGAAAGTGTCTGACTGTTCTACATTCGTAGGTAGGTATATGACAGCATTAAAATTATCATTGCTAGTTGCTTAAAATTGACTGAAACAATATTCCCTCATTCCCGGATTAGGAACTCTGGTTTACCGAATTTTCAAAACTTATTTCAAAATAATAAAATTATAATATAAATTCCATAGTCTTTAAATGCTGACGATAGTGATTAACCTCTAGTTTGCTGTAATTTCGCTTATAACAAACAAAACCACAGCATTTCAAAGCACTTGGCGTATACGTAACATTCAATTCGTTAACATAAAAATGGCTAAATTTGAAGAATTTTATGTTTACAAGTGTCTCGGTGTTACAGCTGTAAATAGGTGCTTAATCTAGTATATGTAAGAACTACAATAAGCGTTGCTAATTGAGTGAGATTGCCAGAAAATTTTCTCCCCACATAATGTAAATTACGATTTTAATCTAAATAAATATTAAACATGACAATCAATAAATCATTCCAACTAAATTATTTTGCCTTTCATGGTCTTAAAAAACAGCTGTTTTCTTCTAAAGCTAATTGCTTTTGAACAAAAAAGAGCAGAAAAGAAGTGCGTAATAAACCAAAGAATCAAAAATTGTATATGAATGCTTTTGCTTTCCCAAAACTGTGTGTCTTTTTGAATTATGTGTGTGTTTTTGTGATTATGATTTGTAAAAGTTATAGATGTTAGTTTTCAATTATTATAACTGCTGAAGAAAACAATTATAATAATCTTATATATATGTAATTCAAAATTATATATTAATTTATAAATGTGTCACAATGTAATGTCCGTTCTCGTTTGAACTTTCTATAACCAATAACACCTAAAAAACTTGTACACCTACACTTGAGCTCCACGTCAACGAAGACTAATCAACTTTTATTTCTCTACACTATATTCACTCTATGTTCAACAACGCTAATTGCTGGAAACGCCTCACTTTTTTCTTGGACAGCAGCCAATCCGACCCTGTATGCACACTACGTATTTAACACGCTCGATCAGGATCACAGCGGCATCGTTAGCTTTGAGGTGAGTCGAAAACAAATAGTTGTGAAATTTATTTGATCATAAGGGAGCACATTGAAGCGCCAAATTCAGTTCATATTTCTATATACCTAAGACGATTCTGTCTTTTCCAGGCTAGCTTTTGGGTAGCTCTGTGGAACTGACTTCATTCCTATTTTTGGAACAGGAACTTTGCATTTTTTGAATAAGTCAATACTTCTTAAAATTAACTTTGGCTTTTAGTTACTTTCGCTAGTTAGTAAGACATACTTTAGTTAGGTTTGAGTGGCTGTCTACACTGACTGAAGCCCCATTTTGATACCACATGCAGTCGAGCATAAGACGGACCACTTATTGAACCAGTTTGAGCTTCTTCACAAAGCTTAGTAGACACCAAATAATCTTATCGGCTGGATCCTTAAAATTATCGAAGAAGAAGTTGCTGAATTAGTTCATCATTCCTCTAAATAAAGCTGGACAGGTGCATAGAAGTTGATGTGTTTTTCCTTCCTAATTCATACTTCAGTTAAGTAGTTGCAAAAAAATTAGATTAAAATTTCGCCCAACTTTTTCCAACAAGTCAATCAAATTAAATAACAAATTAAAATAATAAAATTAAATTCTTTCAACAAATTCCATTTCAACTTCACTTTCACAGTGCCAGTCAAATTGTCTCTCAACTCTTCCATCTTAATTTGAAAATTAACTTTCACTTGCAGCCAGACAACACATGATCCTTTCTCACAGTTAATTAAATTTATTCGCCATTTATGCAAACACAACAATTTATTTTAATTTTATTCAACCCAAAAATTCCAACAAAAGCAAACCAAAACAAATTTTATGCTGGTCGAATTTTTTTTGGACATATTTCGCATCTCCCACAAGGCCGCTTGCTGTCGCTAATCTGCGCCTTTCAAACTGTATTGTTATCTTTTTGAAATTTTCAACACAACGCCGCAACAGCCAACTTGAAGCAATTTCCCAAAACGCTGTCAAAGAGAAATGTAACAATTCCCCGAAAAAGTGCAAACTGCGCAAATCGAATGCTTGCATAAATTTCCATAAGCCAACAATAACAACAAACACAGCACAAAATGCTAATGGCTGCTGAGAAAATGGCGACGGAATTTGTACAGCAACTAGAACATTGCTCCTTGGCATTTCGGCTTATTGGCAACAATGTTGTCGCGCAGGAAAGACAACAAATTATACAAACAAAAACTGCAAACGAATCACGATGGACGCTGAGAGCTGCGATTTCGTTGCGTAACGATGCTTGTTTTTTGTGATGTTTGTGGGCTTTACGCGATTTTTGCGTTATGGCGGTTTTGTTTTGTTGACATCTTGTTAGAATCTTTTGTTAGTCAAATGCTTTACCTTTGAACAAGCTTATGTTTTTTGGACTCAAATCAGTTGTGATGAACAGTACAAATCTTCACAGGATGCCCTACAAACCAGCAATAAATTTTCACATGCGAAGGCGTTTTTTCTAAGGAACAACAGATGGCAACTCCATCACACAGAACTGCTAATCACCCACGCTAGCAGAACTTTAATCTCTAAATTAACAAAACCATCACAGCCTTTGCTCTCAAGTGGAGTGAATAAGGAGCAGAAACGTTCAATGTTTAATGGGTTTTTGTTTTGTTGCCCATTTCATTCAAACGCACAATTAATTATGCAAACATATTACAAATTGTACAACAAAAATATAAAAAATGTTTATATATTCGGTGTAATTTTAAAATTTGTTTCAACAAAAATTACCAGATGGAACGATTCGGCAGTGCAGTTTTTCAAAAGTTACTCATACGCCATGATGACTCACAGTTTGCCTTGACATATTATATTTATGTTTTTTGTTTTTACATTTATATTTTTCGTTTCGTTAGAGCTAATCATCTTCTTCACCCTTTTAGTGCCGGAGGCCGATATATCGGCTCTTGCTACACCAGCGAGAAGTGCCAGAGCCGATATATCGGCCCGCGCCTTGTAGCGCTTTATTATTCGCATGGCGCGAGAACTCTATCTTAAAATAAATTTGTAATACGTTATAAATGATCTAATTTCACTACGAGAGAATAAAAAAAAAGTTGTTCGTTTTAACTCTTTGTGGACGTTTATGTTATCGGAGCTTTTCGGCAGCGTGTTATGTAAACAACTGTTTGAAGACTCTCGCGAAATAACGTTGCATTGCCGCAGCAAAACGTAGGATCACTTAGTGTCTCCTCGATCGTTGTTGTGAACAGTATATTTCGTCTCAGTTGCAGTTTGAAAGCGTCATATTTGTTATTGCCGTTGTTTTCCGCTTGTGTCAAACATTGTTGTTTTTGACAAATCAACAATTAGCAATACAGGATTTCACAAGTTCTATTCATTCTCTATTTCATTCTTAGTATACTGCATTTTGAATCATGTAAATATTGTTTCTCGTTTGGTTTTTATGAGCATTTTCCCAAACCCTAGTAAAACTGTGAAATTCGGCCGGTTATTATCGCATAGGCACCTCTTTTCCGCCCGGCACTAAAAGGGTTAAATACCATTGAATTCGTTTCCATTTCTACCAGCAGAAACCACTTCCTGTTATTCTGCCGCGTACAAGTCAAGGCAGCCCATCCAGTGGATCTCTGGGTTGAGTTGAGTTGTGACTGTGTTTTTGTTACCCTATGCATGTTTAGTTATCCAATGGTCTGCCTTATTAGCAGATCTTACTTCAATTAGCTGTGTCAAGCATTTTCTCGTAGATTTTGAACTTAATGGCACATTTTTCACCAATGTCTGCCACTTTTTATGCAGCCTTCTGACCACCAATGTTTGGCACTGCCACCTTATGTGCTCAGCTGTCTCGTTGTTCTCCAAATGTAGTCTGTAGGTAATTTTCTCAACGAGTTTGATTTGCCAAGTGCCTCCTAAAGGGTCAATGCAGTCAGGGATTAAAGAGTTCTGCAATTAAGTCTCAAACATGAAACTACTGACGGGTTAATAATGCCTGCTGAAAGTCCATTCCCACAAGCTTGGCATCTTCGACAGTGTCATATGCACAAAATGCGGAAAGTAGAGTGTGAGAGGCGCTCTGATTCTGCCTCGTGCTCTCGAAATTATGATTGGCTCACTTAGATACTTTGCTGATTGAGAGTCTGGAGCAGGCACCGAAAATAAATTCCAGTGTTCTAAGGTTATCTCGTATATTTATGGATCTTTACTGTTTCGTCAATTTTACTATTTACAGATAACGTTAGGACGTCCATCTGGTAGCAGTAAGTACTCGAACGGAGTCTCTCGAAACGCAGTCCATACCTTAGTTTCGAACCTTCTCGACTTCATTGCCTTCTCGACTGCGTTGCCTTATGACTTCTTCAATGCCATTTAAGATTTTCAACATTTGATAGTTCTAATGTGATAGTTAGATAGTTCCTGTGATGCTGTTTTGATGTTATTGAATTGTCAGCAAAACCTTCGACAGGCAAAACAAAACCTGGGTTGTTGGTTGGTTGGTTGATTGGTTCAAGTGGCGATGTTCCAAACCTGGGTTGTACTACGCAGAAGTTCATTTCCGATCTCTTTCCAACTGTTTTATCTATTAATATATTTTACTCTGTTTTCGCTCTGTTTACGATGCAAATAATTGAACAACCTTTAATTCTTGCCCTTAAAAACAAAAATTCAAAATCAAAAAACCTACACCAGGACAAGACACATAGCATGCTTGAATCAGTTTTCTGCCAATTCTATAGTCCGAATATATACGAAAATATATCGCATACAAGTATAAACATATTTTGTTGAAAAACTATCAACATTATTTTCGATCCCTGTTTGATTTATTTTAGTGTTTTCCATGTTAATTACAACGTTGCCTTAATTGCTCTTTGCACTCGTATTTTTCATTTCATTTTTGTTTTTTAACTTTATGCAAATTAACATAATTTTTTATTTGGTTCCATTACGTTACTCACAAAAGCAAAGCCTGAAAGCACTTCTGGCGAAAAATTGGAACAACTTATTATACAAAGAATGCCGAAAAAGAGAGGGAGACGAGCCACTGTTAAATTGCTAACTAATTTGTGCTAATGAAAACATCAGCAAAACAACTGACAGGATAATTAAAAACCAAAAACAACTTCAAAAGGCACCAAACACCAAACGAGGTCATAAACATATAACTTACCGTCAGCTGGCCACAAAACGCCATTATGACAGCCAGTTTGTTGTTGTGCAAGTGGAGCATCAAAAGGCACTGGACACTGCAGAACATTAAAGCAGAACACAGATGAAAGCGTAAGGAAGCACAGAAACCAAAAAAAAAGTCCTGTGTGGATATTTACGAAAATCACATCAACCATTTAAGATGGCTGAAAAAAACAACAACAACGTTGACGACAACAACGCCGACACGCGTAAACAACAGTTACAAGCGCGATAACAGCAGCAGCAACAATTTGCGCTGTTGCAATTTTTATGAGGCAAAAGTCATTAAGTGGGCTTAAAAGCGAAAAAAATTACGGCCTCAAAAAGAAAAAAAAAGATGGGGAAAAGAATAGCAACAACAATAACAACAAGGAGAGCTACACAACAGACGAAAGTGAAAGTTAAATGAAATGAGACGCACAAAAGATAAAAGCGAATTTCCCCCATCAAAGCGTCCAAAAAACTAAAAGCGTGCTCGGCAACAACAACAACTATACAAGAACAACTAATAACAAGAAGAAATGCCCAACGGCATAAAGCACACTGTAAGCCTCATTAGATTATGGTGCGTTCACTTCAACGCCGCGGGCGTCCAACTTTGTGGCACATTCGAGTCAGTGCGGCAGCGATGCGTTGCGCTCATTGGGCCGCAGCTGCTCGCGGCTACGCTGCCATTTGACCTGTGAGTCTGCGCGCCGCTGCTCCCACTAAACACCTAATGAACAGCCACATCAGCAGCATCAAGTGAGCTTAACATGTTAACGACGCCAAAAAAGACCAGCGCACTGCAGACACAAACGCAATAAAGTTGTGTGAAGCGTTGAGCTTGAATGCTTATGACGACTGAACGGTGCGTCGGTTGCAATCTATAAAAACTAAATGCCGCATCTGCACGCTTCATGCGATGTTGTTGCTGCTGTAGGGGGGAGGCCGACAGCCGCTGACCAGTGAGGACGCACTGAGCGGAAGTGCGTTGCGGAAGTTTACGAGTCTGCTGCCGGACAGCAGTTACTGCTTGGACTGCCGTCTCTGTCTCTTGCTGTCTCCTTTTTACTTACGTCCCCGCAATGCTGCAATCGCACTCAGTCAAGGTTTATGGTCGTCCATTTTATGCCCAAATGACTTTTGATTCATTTTCAGCCACACAAATACACACCTATACATAGAAACCAGTATATATGAACTAGTATATGTATATATATATACATTTGTATATATGTCGCACCCATATAAATTAGACGCGCTGTTTCTACGCCGGAAAATTTAAAAGCCGAAGCAGAAAGTAACAAAAAAACAAACCGCGCAACAAAACAAAACAAATGCGAACGACCAAAACGAACAACAACAAAAACAACCACTGCACACACAACTAAACAAAAAACACGAATGAGCTGACAACATTCAAGTCGTGAAAAATTCGCTTTTCAATTTGCTTCTTTTTAGCGTGAATCGACACGTCGTTGTTGTTGTCGTTGTCGTTAGCTTCGTTGGAAATACAAATTGGTAATGGTTTCAGCTTGAAATGTAAGCAAGTGTATGTGTGCGCTGCCGCTAAATGCCACCACACACACATTCACATACATATGCATTTCCTGCTGCCACAACGTTATCACTCGGTTGCAGCCTTTTAGGCGTTTTGTGCCGCCACTCGTAATTGCAAGGCAATTGACTTTCAGTTCGCCTGCCTGCACCGAACGCTAAATAGCTTCCCTTGAATTGCTGCCATTGCAATTGTATGCAATTTCACTCAACTGCCTGGACATAAAAGGTTTGTCAGTATATATGTAACGCCCAGAAAGAGGCGTGTTCAGTAAGGAAAACCAATGTTTCAAGTCAGATTGAAGATGACCTTTTTCAAAATAAGCTATGAATGCAATGCGCCCGTAAAGCAACCATTCACACACTTTTTAAACTTCTTTTGAGTTTTATAGATTAAGTTATAAATAAATAGAGTTATATATTTATTCAGTTATAGATTAATTGATTGAATTATCTTTCATTGATTTATCTATATCTGGTCTAAAAAAACTCTAAACTATTCAGAAACCGAATTCTCCGGCTTGCAAAAAAGCCTTTTTCTTTTATTATTATTTTATTTTATATTATTTCATTTCATTTTATTTTATTTCGTTTTATTTTATTTTATGTTATTTTATTTTATTTTATTTTATTTTATTTTATTTTATTTTATTTTATTTTATTTTATTTTATTTTATTTTAATTTATTTTATTCAATTTTATTTTATTTTATTTTATTTTATTTTTTCTTTTATTTTATTTTATATTATTTTATTTTATTTTTGTATTTTATTTTATATTATTTTTATTTTATTTTATATTATTTTATTTTATTTTATTTTATTTTATTTTATTTTATTTTATTTTATTTTATTTTATTTTATTTTATTTTATTTTATTTATTTTATTTTATTTTATTAAGTCATAGGTTAATTGATTGAATTATCTTTCATTGATTTATCTATATCTGGTCAAAAAATACCTCTGTTCAAAAACTGAATTCTCCGGCTTAAGAAAAGCCTTTTCTTATTAGTCTTAAACTGTCTTACATTGATTTGGTATCTAGTATACAAGAACCTTTAGTCAAAAACTTACTTTAAGTTTACAAATGAATAATAAATATTAAAAGTTAAAAGTTTGAGAAAACTGATGTCAAATCCAGTTCAATCAGGACGCTTCAATATGAAGAATTTCAACCATACAACGCCAATCTTCAATCAAGTCTTCCACAACTCTCAGCTACACATGGCTTGAAAAGTATAAAATGAAAACGCAACTCTTATTTAATTGAATTTATCATCAAACACGAACACACCCAACACTCTCCACAAACACACACATACACACTCGTGTTGCACACTTGGACAAACTACCAACACAATCGGCTCATAAATAAAAACACAATCACCCGAACGCGCACAGGAACTGGTCGACTGTTGAGTAACTTCCTGTGCCAGCAAGAAAGACAGCAAAAATTTGCCACCAGTCGGTGCTGTCGATTTGTGTACCTTTTGCCAAGCACGTGTATGTAGATGCCTGTTTATGAGTGTGTGTGTGAGCGCGCGTGTGTGAACAATGTAAATGTATGCAAATTTCAAATTATTTCACTTATTGCGCGCTCGCGCGCACGAAACAATGAAATTGCCACATACACACACACAGACATATAAAATGACAGCACCTCAGCGCCCAACCCAGCCCAGTTTAGCTAAGCCACGCCCTTGATTGACTGCCACTGTCAAAGCGTTTGTTGCATAAATCAAGGCGCATAAAGGGGAAAATCAAATGAAATTCGGCATCGGGAAACGTGTCCTATCAGCGTGATGAATTATTGTGATTTTAACGCTTCGATTGTGGCAACAGCTACAACAAAAACAACAACAACAAGCAGCCACGCTTCGAGAACAATAGGTAGCTTGACAGCGTCAACGCCAAGCAGTGACATCGCTTCTGGCTGCGTTGATTGCGGCGATTGGGACTTGAAGTTGCTTTTTGGCTTTGACTGTTTTGCTGCTGTTGTTTTCTCCCTCTCTCTTTATCTCACTCTGTCATTCGCTCTACCTGCCTGTGCCACTTTGAGGTCGCATTTTGAATAATGACTTTACATAATGGCAGCAAAACACGGACATGCCTCGAACGCCGCCAACAATGCCAACTTCCGACACTGTCGCAAACCGCCACCGCCGCCGCTGCCGCCATTGTCGTTGCCACTCGATGGAGCTGCAATTTATGTGCGATTTGCATGACAGCAAATTTGCGTCGGCTTAGTCTGGCTTGCACTCGAAAACCGACCGACATACACATCGACAAACGGACAGACAAACATTTTGTATGTAAAATGTATGCGGCACACATATTCGCACATTTCTGAACAATGGCTGCATGACATTTAGTGTGGCACGTTGCGATTTATGCGATTCATACGCTTTGACACTTAATCGTCTCCATATCGCGTCCTCGTCGCATTCCCAATCTCAATCTCGTGCCTCTACTTTTCGCCTGCTCAACAATAAGTATTATAGAAATTTGACGTTTGACATGTACCTCCAATTTTCCATTGAAAGTGCCAAACCCATGCTGGCATTGAGGTCATCACACACACACACAGAGGCGCATACTTACCGATCACACATACACATGCACACACTGACAATCGTGGGAAGCACAGGGCGGAAACAGCTGTTCTCTGCTAAGGGGATCGCCATGGTTGGGTAGAAAAAATAAGTGAAAGTCTTTCGATGCTGGACAAAAGAAAGAAGAAAGTTTAAAATTAAAAAAAGGCTCAAAGTCTTTGACAAAATCAGTTTTTTCTAGACATTACACATGAAATAGAAGTAAAAATATTTTATTTAATATTATTTTATTTTATTTAATTTTTTTTTCATTTTATTTTACTTTATTTTATTTTATTTTATTTTATTTTATTTTATTTTATTTTATTTTATTTTATTTTATTTTATTTTATTTTATTTTATTTTATTTTATTCTATTTAATTCTATTTCAATATATTATATTTTATTTTATTTTATTTTATTTTATTTTATTTTATTTTATTTTATTTTATTTTATTTTATTTTATTTTATTTTATTTTATTTTATTTTATTTTATTTTATTTTATTTTATTTTATTTTATTTTATTTTATTTTATTTTATTTTATTTTATTTTATTTTATTTTATTTTATTTTATGTTATTTTTTTTATTTTATTTTATTTTATTTTATTTTATTTTATTTCACTTTATTTTATTTTACTTTATTTTATTTTATTTTATTTTATTTTATTTTATTTTATTTTATTTTATTTTATTTTATTTTATTTTATTTTATTTTATTTTATTTTATTTTATTTTATTTCACTTTATTTTATTTTACTTTATTTTATTTTATTTTATTTTATTTTATTTTATTTTATTTTATTTTATTTTATTATATTTTAGTTTTCTTTTGCTTCATTTTCATTTATTTTATTTTATTTTAGTTGTAATTTGTTTTAATTTATTTCATTTTTTATTAATTTTTTCTCATCTGATTTAAGTTTATATAATTAAATAACTCCTAAAATTATGCAGCACACTTTAGCACTTCTGCCATTAATATTTTTGGTTGTACACATTACATCTTAAGTTCAATTTTGAAGCATACTTTCGAGCGCTCATTAATCTATTTCCGCCCAAAATATCACATTTCATATTTTATTTAATTTTATTTTTTTTATTACATTTAAAACAAGAAAGTTTTCACTCTGCCTTTACTACCCAGCCCTCAAAATTGTTCGCTGTATTTTCAGCAAATTTCAGGGCATACTTTTTGTCGCTCATTAATCTTAAAAATCTGTCAAAAGCATATTTCCCCCCAAAACCCCCGTCTATGAACTGTCACTCGGTTTGCAAGCCGCTGCTGTTGCGCTCGTTTCGCAGGCAAAGCGCTGCTGCCACACGTTCGTACGCCAGCCGTATGCAAATTTCAATCATGCCACAAATGCTTCCATCAAACGTCGCCGCACGCCAACGCCAAACGCCATATTTCACTTACGCCAACATTTACCTCTGCAATTTATTCATTTCACTCTGTGCTGCAGTCATTCATTTGCTCGTTATGTGCTTCGTTTAAAAATCCTTTGATGTGTCAAAACTGAAAGCAACTACAAAATCCTTCTCCTAGCTTCTTGTCATTTCCTTATCGACGCTTTCTATCAACGCCGCTTATCGTGCAAAGTTTTTACAACAAATGGCGTTGGTTTATATTTTATTTTAGCAATTCATATGCTGTGGAAATCGCTCAAGTTTGATTAAAAATTGGCACTGTCCCACTTTTTCCACTTCATGGAACTTGAGACAAACGTAAAATCACAGCATTTAGCTAAAAACATTTATCACTCCCCACCGACGCCCATTTCGATTTGATGCAATTTTTATAGGCTACGCATAATTAATTTTAATTTTTTCATCCACTGCCCGTCCAACGATTGTTGCCCAACTGGCGTTGCCAATTTTCAGTGCAACTCCCCGCAGTAATCAACGCCAATGGCCATCAGCAGCAGCAGCCATCGGAACCGTCAACAATTTCTTGGCACGCGGCCTCGCAACAGTTCCAGTTCCCTCATGCGTCCTTCGCTAACTGACTCGGCTTCAAAAATTCACTTAACATCTGCAAACCTTTCACCAATCTGAGACAATAGAACAGTCGCTGCCGCTTCGTTCCCTCACTTCTGATCACAGCCGACTGGCCGACTGGCCGGAGATTGCTGCCTGTCGATATGAAGTTGTAAAATTTATCGTTTAGAAATGATAATTTCTGCGCCTTTGTTTTCCCCCCAAGACTTGCTGCCACTGATTTGTATTTTGTTTTCTGGTTCCTTGGTTCTACTTGCTCCCTACGCGCGATTCTTTAATGCAATGCAATTTGTGCAAATTGCGCGGCACTAATTGAAATTTTATGTTTGAAATTTTTAATTGAAAAACCCACATTACACTTTTGCCATTTGCTACAAGCAAATAGTCACTATGGAGAATGTAATTTCTGCGTTTAACGTGAAAAACACATTTTTTGACTGAATAAAATGAAATCTGTGCGCGCCAAGGATTGAATTGAATGACTTTGGAAAATGGGGCGAAGAAGAAATAGAAATTAATATAAAAAAATATAAATTTGTTGAATCATGCATATTTTGTTTGTTAAGATTTGCATCATAAATATTTTTTTATTACAAATTTTAACATAATTTAAATATAATTAATTTTACAATTTTATTTTCAATCAGTAATCAGTAGTTTAGGGACTGAATTGTAAATCATATTCAAGCAACCCAGTTTTCAGTTGTTGTCTGTTTCTTTATCACTTGTCTTTCTCCTATATGTCTGTTTTCCAGGTAATTTGAAGCATTTTAGTTATTCTTGAGTGACCAGGAACCAATCCTACAAATTAAATTCATTGCTCGTTCCTTCGTTGGTTTATGGTTTACTTCTTCCTTACTTCCTTTATTCGTTCGCTCAGTTTATTTCCTTTCTTCACACCTCCAGTCCTTCCTTCTTGCTTTCTTTTTAACATTCTATCTGTCTCACCTTTGTTCGTTCTGTCCTTTTAGTTTCCTACCTCACCATTGGCTCCTTCTGCTCTTTTTTGTTTCCTATCTCACTATTTGCATTCCTACCTATATTTTCTTTCTTTACTACTTTCCCAGTTTTGTATCTTCCTTCTTTTTACCTTTAATCTTTCCTGCCGGTCTTCCTATCCTATTTTTCCACATTCCTGCATATATCTCTTCTCACCTTTCTACTTTTCCAGATTCCTTTCTCCCGGTCTTATTTTTTCTTCTGCTGCCCGCTTTTTCCTCTTGTTGTGCTTTCTTTTTTCTTCTGCTGGTATCTTTTCTTTGTTTCCTACATTGTACCTTTGTTTCCTCATTCCTTTTTTCTTTGACAGCTTCTTTCCTACCGTTTTTCCTTGTGTTTATTGTTAACATTTTATCTTCCTACTTCTTATCATAGTTTTCACTACTTTCCTTTCTACTCTTATCTTTTCCACCTCTTCTTTAGTCTTCTGCGTTCCAACTTTATAATTCTGTTTTCCCCTCTTTTGTCCGTCTTTCATTACTTTTAATATTCCTTCCTTTCTACTCTTATCCTTTCCACCGCTTCTTTAATCTTTTATCTTCTATCTTCCAACTTTCTTATTTTGATATTCGCCCTTTTATTCTTTCTTTCTTCTCTCTTCCTTCTTTCCTTCCTTCATTTCCTCTCTCAGTACTTAATTTTTTCCATACTTATCCCTTTTCTTCCTGCCTTTCTACACTATTCCCTTCTGTCTTTCATATTGTCAATTTTGAGCGCCCTTTCCTATCTTTCTTCTTACCTTGCCTTGCACTTATACTTTTTCTGTCCTTGCTTTCCTAACAGATCTATCCATTATTTCACATTTTTGTTCCCGCCTTCCACAAAACCTACACACCTTCACTACTTCATAGCTTTATTTATACCTCCCCACCTTACGTCTCACATTCCTTTACAACTTTATTCTAATCATTATTCCGACCTTCACATTACTTCCTACCTCACTTCAACCTTATCTCCCACCTTCCGTGTAACGTTCTGTCTTCCCTTCCTTCCAACCTTCCGTCCCACCATTCCTCTCGCATTTTTTCATCTTTTCTTTCTTTTCTTATTTTCTTCCTACTTCATTCATATCTTACATTCACTTACACCTTCAATCCATTCGTCTTATATTCCATTCTCCCTTTCTTCCGTCATCCCTTCTTTCCTTCACCTTCATATTACTTCCTACCTCACTTCAACCTTATCTCCCACCTTCCGTCTAGCATTCCGTCTTCCCTTCCTTCCCACCTTTCGTCCCACCTTTCCTCTCGCATTTTTCATCTTTTCTTTCTTCTCTTATTTTCTTACTACTTCATTCATATCTTACCATCATTTATACCTTCAATCCTATCGTACTTCCCACCATTCGTCTTACATTACCTTCTTCCTTCCTTCCTTCCTTCTTCCGTCCCCCTTCCGTCATCCTTTTTATCCTCCCTTTCTTTCTTCCTTCCTACCTTCAATTATACCTTCATTTCTACCTTACCTCCCACCATTCGTCTCGCATTCCTACCTCTCTTCCTTCCTCCTCCCGTCCCAGATTCCTTTAACTCTTCTTTCCGCCCTTCCTTCTTCCTTCCTCCCTACATTCAATCATATCTTCATTCCTCTCTTACCTCCAACAATCCGTCTCTCATTCCTTGCTTCCTTCCTTAAAACCTTCCGATCCACAATCCTTCATTCCATTCTTTAATCTCTCCCTTCCTTCCCTCCTTCCTTCCTTCCGTTCAACTTTCCTTCTAACCCACTTCACACCTTTCTTTCTAAGCCCATACCTACAGTTCTATCTTCCGCCATTCCTCTATTCATATCCTGTTCCCACCTTCATGCATACATTCCTTCCTACGTTCATTCACACCTCACTTTCCACCCACCTGCATACCTTGCTTCCTACGTATCTACCTACAGTTTTACCTTCAATCTTACTTTCAGTTAACTCTTCATCCCACCTTCATTACTACTTTCATTTCTATCCCCCTGCCCTCCTACATTTCTCCCATCCTTTCGTCTTTCCATATCAACTCTTTTCCTTTCTCACTTACAACGCCCTGCTTTACACTCTTTTACTGCCTTTTTTCCAAGTTGTGCCAATTCGTTATTTCCTATCTTTCATCCTTTAAACCTCCACTATTTTCTCTCACATCGTTTTTTTTAATATAGTTTTTCATTACTCTGCCCCTACCTTTTATTTATATCTCCTTCATGTGTTTCTTCTTTACATCACTTCTTCCTTAGCTTTTGCCTTTCTCTTCCATCCATCTCTTTCTTTCCTCATCACTTCAGTGCTTCGACAAATTGATTTAAAGTTCTGATTATTTTTCTCTTTCGAAACATTACTCAATTATTTTGAAGCAACATTACACACACGCATTGTACATAGATAAGCAATGTCAGCACAATTATACAACACGACAATAACAATAATTGAAATGTACATCAAAACATAAATTTATTTTGTATGAGAAACACAACAACAACAACAAACTTTCTCTGAAGTGCCACCTGCAAAATTGAATTTCTCAATGTCGCATGTAATTTTACGTGCAATCAAGAATGCCACCAAGCAAAGAAACAACAGAGCAACGAGAGGTGAGTGGTGCGGGGTGGAGGAAACGTGCAGGCAGCGAATAACGCAACGCAAACAATTCTACTTCATTTTATAGTACTTAAGCACTTTGTAAATAATTTAATTTAATTCACTTTCATGGCATAAGCGCCACAGTGGCAGTTACAATAATAACAATAACAAAAACAACATTGCAATAACATTGCACGTAAAAAAGACAGTAGCAAAAATTAAGCGGCACTTTAGTGAAATTCAGTAAAGAAGAACGTGCGTACAACAACAACAATATCTAACAATAATAGCGCAACGCATTCCAACTGGCGTCCGATTTGTCGCCGTCAGACCAAATCGAATATTAACAAACGAATGCGAGTGGAATGACCGGGGAGGGGCAGAACGACTGACAAGTAACTCCACCAAGGCAATAAAGCGAAAATTATTGACATTTATCATTGACATTGGAGGTCTCTTTGTGTGAGTGTGTCTGTGTGTGTGTCTGAGGCTATAAATAAACACGCGACACAAGAGCCACGCGCCACTTGTTTGACGAGCTCCACTCGACAGTCAGCACGCCAACACACTGGCGAGACTGACAAGTCACAAGTCGCACTATGCACTCGACGTAATGAGTGTTTGCTCTGCGCGATAACATTCACAGTGTACGAGGTATACCAGCTGCAATATTCGAAAAGCCATTTGATAAGGTTTTCCGTGTTACTGCACTTCATTAATTATGTCATCCATCAAAACTCGTTTGTTGGCGTGTAATATTATTGCTTGGTGGCATATTGGGGGGCGCTGGATCCTAAAATTTTAGTCTTGGATTTTTGAATTGAAAATTCAAATCTTCAAATTGGAAAGAGGGAACATTTTAGTATCTTTTAACTTGGATTTTTGAATTGAAAATTTAAATCTTCATATTGGAAATAGGAAACATTTTAGTATCTTTTAATTGAATAACTTTTGTTTCATCACAGACTCGACATACAGAAGTTGCTGCGAGAGCATTTTGAGGAGACAAAGACGATATGCTCACTCTGAGCTGTAATAGGCTTTGGTTCAAGTAGAATGTTTAATGCTTCAGAAAAAAATTTCATAAAAAATCTCAAAAATGAAATTTTCAAAGTTTCTTCATCACTCAAATACAACGAAATGATAAGAACCAAAGAATATGTAAATTTTTCTGTTCCCCTGTAAGTTACAGTGAATACTGCTGTTAGTAGCAGCGCGTTCTGTTGTCAATAACATAAGTTACTATGTTTACAGAGAGTTCTGCTGTCGATAACATAAGCTGCTATCAGCAGTACTAACCATAGAATGGTTGTGCTTGTAAGAGATGCGTATTCTGTTTAACTTCATTTTCGTTGATAGAATGCATTATCCAACCAACAAAATCGAAATGTTTAGTTAACTATTTAAAATCTGTATTTCAACGCAGCAGTAACCTAATCAATGCACATTTACCTCAGAGAGCAATAATACTAAAATCGAGCCATAATAAAATTTCAACCCAGCCAAAAAAAAATACGAAGAAAACACCGGAATCTATCATCTTCTATTTCTCTGACCTTGCGATGCTTTATCTCACTGCAGAAGAAGACACTGGGGCAACCCTCAGCAATCAGGACTGTAAAACATCTAAGCCCGCGAAAACGTCTCATTTTAAATAGGGCTGTGGGCCTAATTGACGACCTCTAGCAGCAACAACAACACCCTCACTATTATCTACTCGTAAATGTAAATCCAAGTCACAAAAAAAACTCTTTCGAATATATGCAGAGGCTCCTCAGTTCGGTTCCAGCGGATCTGAGCTTTTACCACTGTTCCCAATGCATAAACCCAAAACCATCGATGCACCAACACACATTGGTCTTTCAAAAGTCCATAAAAACCACAAAAGTCCAAGTGAATTCATGTTCCATTCCTCATTTGCCGCTCTGTTCCACCTCACTGTCTCCACACCTCACTGAAAGTGCTGCCACTTATTCAGGAATGTCCCATGTCCCAAAAAAATAGCGTTTCAGCATTTTTTCCTCTATTGCCACTTTTCAATTTGTTCTCACCGAAAATACATTTATAATCTGCGCCTTGGTTGCAAAGTTACAAAATAAATGGCACAATTCAACCGTCAGCACGCGATCCTTCAGCGGTCATAAAAAAATTAGCTGAAATTGGCGAAATTCCGCAAAACGTGCAAAACTTTAATTTTGCGTTATTTATGTGCTCTCTTTGTCATTCTTTTGTTATTTTGAACGTTTTACATTGCTCATATTTATCATACGCTGACTGATTTTCCATTCCGCAGGATTTCGTTCAAGGACTCTCGATATTGTCGCGCGGCTCCGTCGAGGAGAAGCTCCGCTGGACATTCTCGCTGTACGACATCAACGGCGATGGTTTTATTACGCGCGACGAAATGACTGATATTGTGACTGCCATATACGAACTGATGGGACGCCTGCCCGACGAGTGTCCCGAGGAGGAGAAAATCAAAGGAAAAGTCGAGCACATATTTCAGGTGAGAGTGGGTAGTGGCGTCAAAAATGCTGAAAAACGAAAAACCCAAAATCAAGAACGGAAATGATAAGCAGACAACTTAACAAGAAGCGACAGCGACCTGTCTGTTTGCGTTCGCAACGCTCAGCCGCACACAGGAAGTCGGCGGCGGCGTTGTTTCTAACGGGCAACGCTTTTGTGTTCCGGCATTTTCATGTTAATTGGCTCGGCTTTTTTGCCGTTGGCGCTTTTGTTTGTGTGTGTGCTGCGAGCGCAGCAATGCGTAAAATATTGCGCAATAATAATTTTAGGCCCGCGGCGCGAGATGGATTTGATGGCGAGCGGCATTTGAAGTATGAAACGAATTGAACGTTGCGTAGTGGCAACGAAAAAGCAATTCAGGCAAAATAGGGAAATGGTTTAAAATTTATCAAATTTGTTTTCTAAATGTATGACAATGATTTATGATAAAAATTTAAGCAACTGACAACTACTCAAAGTTTTTTGTGTGCTTCACTTGGGGCGAATGTTTGAGCGTACATTCACTTTGCCAAGGAGCTTTTAATGTTCATAAGTTAGCAATTTGTACCAGCAAATTTTATGTTTGGGAAGGGGGTTTGAACCCCCAAAAACCCCCAGTGTGCGCCACTAGTTTTTATATCCAACAACATCTTTTCAAATCTATAATATTCCTTTAAAAACTTTAAACCTCCTTTTTCTCTCCTTCACAATCTACTTGCAGAAGATGGACATAAATCGAGATGGCGTCGTGACGCTGGAAGAATTCCTCGAGGCGTGCCGAAACGATGAAGCCATCTCCCGGTCCATGTCCGTCTTTGACTCAGCATTCTGACCATATCCGCTGGACCGTGGGGAAGAGGGCACCAATCGAAAACACCGAACGCACTCGTCGGCACGGGGCAGCAGCCGAGACGGCGTCAGCAGCAGTAAAAGGCACAGTCACAAACAGCAACAGCAACAACAACAACAACAGCAACAGAAACAATCACAGCAACAGCAACCACAACAACAACAGCAGCAACGACAACAAATGCAACGTGATAAATGTAAAACTTCGGACAAACGTAAGTCGAATCAAAAAACCCCAAAGCAAACACAACAACAACAGCAACAACAAGAACTGCAGCCAGCAACGACAGCGGCACTAGAGAGCAAAAAGAGCGAAAAGTTAGCAAATAGTAGCGTAGCTAGTGAGAAGCGTAGTAGAAGCGCGACGGTGTCAGCGGCGTCGGTCGAAAACGCCGGGCCGCCGGACGTCACATCGAATACCAGCGAAACGTCAACGACTGCCGGCACAACGTGCGACACCGACGATGCGAACAGCAACAGCGACGACGACAACGACGACTCGTCCTTCTGTCGCCACTGCCTGCGGCCGCAGTCCGAGCTGCGTCTGAAATACATGCGACCGCGACAGCGCAGCAAAACGCAACAACACCACCAGCAACAGCAGCAACGGCGCAAGCGCAGCAAACATCGCCAACAGAGTCGGCATGCGCGACAGCAGCGCAGCAAAAGTCGCCGAGCGGCACGCAGTCGCGACGATCGCGAATGTGAGCTGGCGCTGACCGTGTTGCTGCCGTCTGCGACGTCCTCGTCGCGCGACCTCAACGCGGCCAACGAGCAGGCGATTCGCTTTCGCTGCCCGCAAGTGGGACCACAGATGGGCCGCGACGTGCCGCCGGCGCCAATGCACTTTCACCATCCGCAACATCAGCAACAAATCGCATATCAGCAGCAACAACTGCTGCAGCAATATCAGTACGCGCAGCAGCAACAGCAACAACAACTACAGCAGCCACATCAACCACACCGCCAAATGACGTCGTCGCAGCAGCAACACAAGCACAAACGCAGCAATCGTGGCTGCCAGCACAACAACAACAATAGCCATGCCACTTGCACAACTGTGACCATCGAATGTGAATCGCAGCAACGTAATCAAAAGCCAAATCAAAACCTACGCGACAAAACTGCCGAAAATTGCTGCGCCGCAACAACAACAACAGCGACCCAACTGTTGGCTGCCACAACAACAGCGCAAACGTATCATCACAGCAGTCGCCAGACGAGTCCTGCGCACAGCCCGCAAAATTTTCCAGGAGCAGCAACTGCAACCAGCGAAACGGAACAGCAGCAGCAACCGGACCGAGCAGCGACGCCGGACTCGCCGTCGCTGGTTAAGGTGTGCACCTGGTACACGGTGGCCAAGCAGGGCGTCTCCTGCTAATACACCGACAGTTAGACACATGTCAGAGACATGTGTCGCCACCAACAACAACAACACTACAAGAAAATGTGCAGTTTTCTTGAACTATCTGCATTCAATACTTTAGATACTTTTGTGCTTGCGAAATTGTTTTAAAGTTTTTGGTTTGTTGTGAATGACGCATGGAAAAAAACTAGTCGACCAGTTAATGATTGAAGCTTCTTTGATTTAGGAAGAACTGTGTGATCTGTCAGCCAATTTTCTAAAGTTCCGAGTCATTTGCTATAATGGACTTCATTACATACTCGACTTATCATAACAAAAATAACAACAATCCAAGCGGATGTCCGCTGCTTCAGCAACTGTCTCCAGGTGCCTTCGGTGCATTTTCTCCAATGATTTTTTTTACTTCATTCTCTCATCTACAACAGTGATGACCAATACGCCACTCACGAGTAGCTGAAATGCCGGCAGAACGGTCATCACTGATCTGAACGAATGTCCGTCTTCTGCAACAACTGTCTTCAGGTGCCTCGGCACTCTACGCTACTTCTCGATCTGGCCACACGAAGCAATACCAATTCTTTTTCTACTGCATCTGAAGGAATGTCCTCAGTCATTCAAATCCGCTGAAGCTTGAAAAACTTTAGCATCATTGCACAGTTCATACAATTCAAGCAACAATTCGTATGCAAATGGGTTCCTGATTCAGCTCTTAAACGTTAACTCATATAAAATTTTGTGTCAGGGTCCATGTTTCTGGCATATCCAACCAAAGACGTCGTCATACATTCCATTACAGACGATTCAGGCACATAACAAAGTTGTCCTAATAGTAGGTAGTGAGATCTTTTTCATAGTTGTTATGATCTCACAGGAATCAAACAATTGTATGCGGTACCATCGCCTCTTAAGTTATGAGACCAAAGCTTAGTTTGGCCATGAACTTAGTTCAGTGTTGCCAGAGCCGGAGATTTCTTCCTAGATTTAGGGGATTTTTGGCCTTTTAGGAGAAAGAATTGTTTAGGAGAAAGTTTAGTGATTTATATTTTATGTTAGGGGGATTTTTCTGATCCTTAGTGGATTTTTGGGAGATTTTTGGATAACGAACGAGTATGATGTCCTGGGAACACTGGCAACAAAACATATTTTGGATACTATTTTAATAGTCAAAGCCCTAATTGTGTTAAAAATTTTTAAATTTACAAAATGTAAGCTCGTTCTATCTCGTTTTCACTTATTGCTGTCACAATGAAATGCCGCCAAAAATGGCACTTTTTGTTTAATTCATTTGTTATATGTTCTATTTCTTTGTAGTTTTTGTTGTCAAGCCGAAAGATGAATAAAAACAGCTTTTAACAGCTTTTTTATTATTTCATGAGAAATTTAATTCCTTTAAAATTTGGGATATTTTGTAACTTTTTGGAGGAAATTTCAGTATTTTTTTAAGATTAAAGACACATTTCAGACATTAAGACATTTCAGGTGTCTGGCAACACTGGCTTAGTTTGGCCAAAGTGACGCACATATGATTTAATTTAGGGGGCGGTTCTGTTCACAACTTTTGGGCCCAATACTAAGTAAGTTGAAACCATATTTTCTACCCAAATGTTTTGTAGGGGTTTCCATCCCTCAAACGCCCCTTGCCTGCGCCACTGACTAGCGACTCTTATAAACCTTATGAACTCACCTATAGCCTGGAGTTCTTTAAGTGTAGCCAGAATCACCACCAATCTCCTTCGGCATCTCTCAAAGCGAAGTACTCCTCACTCACCTTTTCTTTTTGGACGCATCTCGTATATGGTTCCACTTCGTATCTCTGTAATGTGCAGCCGCTTGGGACCAAAAGTAATGGCAACTTTGCAATACAAAACAAAACCTCCAAGCATGCGTTGACTGCTATGGGTTCCTTTATTTTATTATATTTAATTTTCTATTTAAAAATAAATACAATATTTTTCAAGTTCTTATGGTTTATTGCTTGTAAATCTATTTTTAGTAATTAATTTTTTATATTTAATTAAACTTACTTTGAGTACTTAGTTTTTTATATTTAATTAAATTTATTTTTAGTAATTAATTTTTTATATCCAATTAAATATATTTATAGTAATTAATTTTTTATATTTATTTCCTATATTCAAATTTAATTTTTATTTATTTATAATGATTTCTTTGTTTATTTTTTTTTTCGTTTTAGTACCACCACCAAAGTTACAGTCATCACCAAAGTCAACAATACAGCCCACAAACTGAAGCCGCAATTTGCCCGCAACTTGAAGCATGCAAATGTGTGTGAGGACTTGTTAAAAAATTGGGATACCAGTAGTTATGGATCTTTGATTCCGAAGAAAAAGAAGAAGAAGATAAATTTTGGAATTGTGTCACAAGATATGACAGAAATAAGTAAATCTTTTCAGCTTAAGTAATCTAAAAACAAGAAATCCTAAAGGCTTGATTACACGTAACGAGTAGAGTGAGAAGACAGCAACTCGAACGAGTACTCGTTTCGTCTAAACGGTAAGGCGAGTTCTTGATTGAGTCAGTCACCGATGAAAGTGGCGAGAGAGCCACTAGAATCACATTTTGTTTGCTAGGCCGAGCGACCACTACTTTACCGTTATATTTTTCTCTTTTCGCAGCGATTCGTGCAATCGCTCGTCACATGCGGCATCGCTCGTGACATGCGGTATGCGTCACACACCACTTTTCGCTCGGTTGAGTTTAATTGCGCGAGTTGCTTAGTTCATTTTGTGCATTGTAAAACCGAACTGACTCGCCGCGTGTCGAAATACGTTTGAACAACTCGTCGCTTTTGCTCGCTATCCCAATTCTTTCGGCCTAGTACCATTTTGATGTCTCGTCACTCGACTCGTTACGTGTAATCAAGCCTTAAACGTGTAGCAAAGCAAACATTTGTAATAGCAAGTTATAAGTATTGAGTGAATGTTATTGGTAATTGCTATGGTCTACAATAGCAACGGTCTGTCGTAAAAAGATATTTCACAAAGTATGGAGATTTCATGCGTATTTAGGAAAAACATTCTATGGCTGTTTATGATCGTTAATGGATAAGAAAGCATCTTTTCATCATAGATATATGCAACCAATTTGTTGGAACTTAAATTGCCGCATCGATAACAAAAATCGTCAACTGAAAAAATGAATGTCGTATGTGCTACTAACCTCAATGGAACATACGATATTCAGTTTCTGAGGCGTCGATATGCATTTCTCAAATTGTTCCATAAAAGAATTTTGTATCACTAGTGACTTTCTTAACCCATTAGGGATCGAAACAGTCAAATGTTTCCTCCTGAATGCTTTTTTGGTCCATCATATTTAAAAATATTATCAATTTTTATACATGAATTCCTTGCCATGACAGTAGACAGACCAAAGGGCGTGTCTGTAGGGTAAAGTAAAATTCGTCGGTCAATATGGACTGAAACATTTTTACTTACTTTACTTAAATTTTAAGTTCTAAGTGTTAGAGTGTTTCGCAAATCGTCTCAATACATTTCATTTTCGAGTTCACAACAATTCGTTTTGTGTACATTAAATGATAATTTGTCAATTAGTGGAAATTTTATTTCTCGCTTTATTTAAGTACTTTTAATTAATTACAATTTAATTAAAAATTAATCAAATAGAATTTTTAATTGTAACATAGCTAAATGTGCGTGGAGCGCAAAAACTGATTTATGGTATTTACTAGCAATAACAAATATTGTATTGTATTGGCCAATCAATAAAAAACTAATGCAAATATTTTTTATAAAAATCACAAACTAAAATCTGCAATTTAGTAGTTTTTCTTGATTTTTTTGCAAATTTACTTTGAAACTTTGAAGCTAAGATTGAAAAGGCTCAAAGTTCGCATTGAGAAAATGTTTAGTGGTTGTATGGAATATAAATTTTTTATTTTTTTTATTATTTTTTCTTTTTCTTTTCTTATGATTTTATTTGTCGCTGAGAAATACTTAGAGGATGAGTACTTGTAGAGAGGTTTACATATCGTCGCTGCAGTAAACGAATGTCGTATGTTCCATTGAATTGCATAGCACATACGACAATCGTTTTCTCAGGCGACGATGTGTTTAATATGTTTCCAGCATGAGCGGTCGCTGTTAAGTTGACTGTAGTGGAAATAATCAAAGTCTTGTCGTATCTAAATATTCATCACACTATTTCTTGATTTAAGGTTTTGGATTACAGCGAACTTGTCTGTGCGCAAACGAGTGACGAGTGACATTGAATGACGGGAACTTGTCTTCACTTTTTTCGGCCGTCACAATGAGCCTTTGGGGCCTCCGAGTCTACTGGCTGAGAAACTAGCAAGCTGTCAGTCTTACCTAACCTAACTTAATGATTGGATTTCGTTTCTCTTTTTTGTGCTTTGAGGTTAAATAAAAATTCATGGCTCATAACTCCAAGGATTTATATGTTTCACGAACTTCTAAGTAACTCACCAGCACAATCCGTTACCGGATTTTGGTTCACTGGTTCTTCTGCTTCTTCTCTAACTGTTCGAATCAAAAAAATGCTATTTGAAATACACTTGATTTCTAAATCTTTTAGTTTTAAAAATAAATTAAACATTTTAATTAAAAAAAATTAATTAAAAATTTAATATCAACTTCTAACTGCATTTTATTTTCAGATATTTTTATATATTTTGTAATATTTTTATTATTTTTTTTTTATTTATTTTTTGTTATTTTTCTAACAACGACGGAAGCACCGAAAGCCTCAGATCAGTGTAGGACAGTGTGTGTATTTTAATGTTTTGAATATTTACCATGTTTGTGTGAGATTTTCGCACGTTTCGCGTTTGAACGATTGTTTGAATGCTTAACTTTACACATAAACAACAAAAAAAAAAACCATCGAAAACTTTAACAACAATCGGTAAACAAAAGCCACACAATCAAAAAGAAAAACAACACAATCACATGTCAATGGAACGAAAACATATAAATAAATAAATTTTCTTTCTTGTTTTTTCTCTCTCTTTCTTCCGTCTTTTTTCTCTTTTATGCGATCTCTTTGTATTTGTGCTGCTTACATTTTGTTGCTTTTCATTTCCAATGCCAACCATTCGTGCTATCTGCTGTCATCATCAACAACAACAACAACAAAAACAACTGCAACAACAATAACATCAACAACAACAACAACAACATTGCTATCAAAACAATCACAATAACAACAACAACATCACACGCACACCGCACATCAACGCATTGCCCATTTATGTTCAACAATAATCGCCGCAACAACAATAACAACTTTAATGAATAAATTACAAAAACAACACATTAGCGCCAAACATCAGAACGCCCGAATGGGCGTAGCTCATTATGAAAGGTTGCCACATTATTGAAAGGAAAATACAAAACATAATGAAAAGTGATTGACTGGAATTGCACGTTGCTGCTGTTGCTTTCATGCAATTCATACAAATATATATACATATGTACATACTTATACTATATGTATATGTGTGTATGAAGGTGTAGTGTGTATGACAACAACTACAAACAATGGTAATGTGAACCAATTGGAAACAGGAGCAAAAACGTGCCAACCAACACACACGCACACACAGTTCATGCATACAAACAAATTACAACAACAACACATACAACATTTAACATTTCCTTGAATACGAAATATTGTGCTTTAAGCACAACTTTCAATTGTTATTGTGGAAATGTTTGAAGGCAGTAAAACAGCACACAGACTGTAATTGAGATATGAAAAAAAGCAAATCAGATGTGCTATAACAATTTTTTTAAGCACTTCTATACTTTTCATTTAGAATTTTGTATATTTTTTCAAATTAACTAAAATTTTGTGCATAAGTAGGATGAAATTTTGTGCCATGGCGCATTGATTTAGACAAAAGGAAACAGGATGCAAATGAGCGGCAAAACCTTCAAAGGACATCAGTTCAGAAAAGTTTTGTGGAAGAAGGGATTTTATTTGTCGCAGATTTTTATGTTTGCGGTTACACTCCGAGGGCCAAGAGAAGTGCTTGGAGACAGAAGCTAAGCAGCACACAACTAAAAATTCATTGAGAAGCGCCTTTAAGGCTCTCAATTCAATTGAAAGAGACCAAAGCTGACTTCACAGACACAAAATTAACAATGGCTGTACTTTTCTGTTTTATTTCATTATAATTTTTATTTATTTGTGAATCTCTAACTTGGCTTTGTTAGCACAACTCTACGACATTCTTGCAATGACGAAACGAAAGCTTTACTTTAAAACTATGTAAATGTAATAAAAATTTAAAGCGACAAATACTTGCAACATGTCAACAAATTTGACAAGAATATTTATAAAAGATCCAAAGCATTTAGCAACCAAATAACAAAAACAAAACCTTAATAGAAATTGAAACGTCAAATTCGATGTATTGAAATTTAGATATTACAAATTGAAAAACAAAAAACCACTCAACTGTAACGGATTGGAAATCTTAAAGCCGCTGTCAGTGCAAATTGAACATTGTAAATTGTATGAAATTGTTGTTGTAATTAGAAATATTTGTAGATAAATGTTAGCTAAGGACTTTTATTAGGAAATTGTGTGAAAAGCTGACCAAACACTACAACAACCGACACAAGGCAGTTAGTTGGCGCCTAAAAGTATGCCACAAAACATGACACCTTTCCAACATCGACATAATCGTTAATACGTGTGAAAAAGTTTTACTTTTGCATTATTTTTGTGGTCTAATGTGACCGAAGTGTGTTGATCAAATCTCACCTAAACTGCTTAGCATACTTTGAGGCGAACTGAAGCTGTAAAGTTTAGTGTAAACTTTATAGCGTGTAGTCGTTGCAAATTGGTGGTAAACTTGGCAAACTTTGGCGAAGCATTGCAACATTTGTGGGCATGCAACATGTGGCGCAGACAGTTTCGATGTTAGTGGAAAATATTTGAGATTCTTTGATTCAGTGCAGAATCCATGTTTACCAAAGTTCCCTTGTTCATTTTTTGTGAGACAGAAAGCCGTGTAATTAGAAGTTTATTCAGACAGTCAGGAGCTCATTGGGCTGGATTGGGAACATTTTGGAAGTCCAATTGGTGCAGTGATAAAAAATTTAGTTATTGTGGCCAACGGAAAAGCTATTTTGACCTACTTTTGCAGTTATTAAAAACGAACTCGATTATTTTTCTTTATGATGCAACATTTCTCTGAAACTGGTAGAGCACAACTACAACTCAAACAATGCTCAAACGTTAAAAAAAAATTTTTGTTTTTTTGATTACTCAGCTAAATCAGAACAACTGAAACTGTTGCGCACCACAAACTACTAAACACAACATACCAAAATTTATTTTTTTTTACATTCCCAACTGGAAATCTGTAAATCAATACAACTAAGCATAAACCCACAAACTAAAAACTTGTTCTAGTGTTAAATAAAACCAAATCCAAAACAAATCCAACTCGTTCAACTCGATGATATCTATGAACTTAAAAGCAGATTGTGTTACACTTGAATTACACACACACACACACACATGAATATATATACCATTGTATATTTTTGCTAAACGAAAGCCTAACTTTGTAAATTACACTGAACTACTGAACAAAAAAATGAAAACACAACAACAACAACAAAATTAATATCTAAACATTTGCAAAAACGTTTCAAGCAAATCAAATTGTTACATTAACTATTAGCGATTCTTAAAGAAATTTAAATGTAATTGACAAACAAAAACAACAACAACAACAAAAGATCTTATCAAAAGCTGCAAACTGCTCATTGGACCACAAGCAACATTAATTTTTAATACAATAAAACGTTCAAAGTTGTATGTACATGTATGGCGAATTGTTCAATAGGTTTCGATGATATTCAACTATAAACTTGTTGTATGTGTTAACTTTGCTCTTCGATCATATTTTCATCTACGAATCAGTACTTATGGTATATGGGAAGGTTTGTTGTTGTGAGCAGTCCTAATCCGCTAATCGTTTTGCGGAAAGTTGGCATTCAAGGCTATAGAGTCGATGTGTATATGTTGCTTTAATTTTACATATTTCTGGGACTTTTAAATGAATCTTTCATTCATTGAGTTCTACTGGAAAGGGACGAAGAATACATAGAATTTGAACAGTTGCAAAAAAACAACAATAAATTAAATACTTATTCATTCCAGCTATGAGACCAAGAAATGATTCACATTGGATACTTATTGAGGTCCGAGAAGGCAATCAAATGCTAAATCAAAATTAAATTATCAGTTATGACATATCTGAGACTGTATGAGTAACTTTAGCAAAGTATTTTTAGATTTTAGAAAATTGAAAGATTATTTGTTTTTATTTCAGAATTTTCTGATTGAGTCCACATGAGCCGTGATAACACTTTATTCTATAGAGATAATTTTTTGGAAATATAAAAGCAATGGTTTTGATAATGTCTGATTCATGAGTTTCTGATTAATGAATTTCTGATTCATAGATTTCTGATTCATGAATTTCTGATTCATGAATTACTGATTCATGGATTTCTAATTCATGAACTTCTGATTCATGAATTACTGATTCATAGATTTATTATTCATGGATTTCTGATTCATGAGCTGTAAAATCAACTCTGTTCTACTTGATCAGTTAAATTATCAGTTATGAGTAACTTTAGCAAAGTATTTTGAGATTTTAAAAAATTGAAAGATTAATTTTTAACATTCCAAAATTTTCTGATTAGGTCGACATGAGTCACCGTGATAACACTTTACCCTATAAAAATATTTTTTTCTAAAAATAAAAGCAATGATTTGGTTAATTTCTGATTCATGGATTTCTGATTCATGAATTACTGATTCATGGATTTTTAATTCATGGACTTCTGATTCATGAATTACTGATTCATGAGTTTCTGATTCATGGTTTTTTGACTCAGGAATTTCTGATTCATGGATTTCTGATTTATGGATTTCTGATTCATGAGTTTCTGATTCATGGATTTCTCATTTATGAATTTCTGATTCATGAATTTCTGATTCATAGATTTATGATTCATGGATTTTTGATTCATGAATTTCTGATTCATAGATTTCTGACTCATAGATTTCTGATTCATGAACATTCCCGATTTCTAATTCATGAGCCATAATAACAATCAATTCTATTCTACTCAAAAGCCTTGAATTTTTGGCCAACTTTTCCCTTTCCCTTCCCCTTTCCATCGAGTGGAAGTGCGGCCTCTGGGTCGCACACACCCTTCCCTACCTTCCCCAGTCGCAAGTTCGACTTATAAAACCCAAATCCAATTCAACCTCAGCTGCAACAAAACACTCAGTCCAACTTAAATCGCTTTACCAACATTTCGGTGCTTTATGGCGCCGCACTGCCTTACCGACGGCACCAAGTACTCAAGCACCCAGCGATTTTCATTCCATTCCACCTGCACACATAACATGCTCGTACAACAGTTTTCACATCTTTACATACAACACTATCAATTAAACTATCTAATCTATATATGTGTACGTATGTCAAAGTATTTATGTGTACATTGTAGTCTTCCGATATAGAAATTTTAACTCTGAACCAATCCAAACAAACCAATGCAAGCACTACTCTACCGAACCAAAGCAATGTAACATTGTTCATTTTATGCAAATTTATATAAAATCTGAATTGCGTTGCGAGACCCAAATGCAAAACTCGATAGTAGAACTCTTGTACCTTAGAACGAAACTCAATCCAAAGCTTTTTGAAATCACTGCACTGCAACCGAGAAAGCAGCCGCTTGCTCGCTCTCTCTCTCTCTCTGTCTTTCAGAATCGCAATGGTGTCCAAATTATTGAAACAATAAGCAAACCAAGACATTTTAATCCTAATCTACTTACTAGAAGTCTAGAACTAGCAACTATGTACCATATTTTTAGAGAAGTGTTTCAGCGAAGCGAATAAGTCAACTTGGTCGACTACGTCCACTGGTCGATTGTGAGAACTTGAAGGATTCAGATACTTGTGTGTAGCATTAAAAACCAACTATAAAGAAACGAAATTGTCAGTCTTTCAACACTATTCAATAGGTTTCCAGTTTCCTATGGCATAACACAGACTAGAACTACAATTACAATTACAAATACAATTAAAACTGCGTTAAACCGTTTTTTGCATACAAACAAACAACTACAATAAACGTAGTTAAGATGATAACTGTAAACACACATAAACACCCACTTCTTGTACAAAGCCGCAGAGAAAAGCGAACAGCAAAATATCATCAACCCACCCACCCCCCTTCAGTACAATAACAAAGATGTAGTATGTGCAGCATTGTTGAAATGAGAAATTTCCATATTTTTGCAAGCATCCCAAAAAGTGAATCAACACATCCGACGAGCCTGAAGTAGTAGTAGACAAACAAAAAGTTAGACTCAAAGTGTAGGAAAAAGTTCACATTTTGAAGAGTTTATGCAAAATGGCAAATAGCAACGAGGCTGCTTACAAGTTTCACTGTTGAAAGTAAGCCTAAAAGTATGCCACAAAAGTGGAAATTTTTATAAACAATTTACTTACAATATTATTTACTTGAGATGGTTCTTACTTACTATTTTTCTGACTTTTAACATTCTTACGCGCTGCAAGTTGGGAAATTTTTTTAAGCAAGCAATTTCTTGCAAAATTGGAAGTTGGAAGAAAATGGATCACAAGCATTTTCAAAGTCGCTGAAAACAATTTTTATGTTCAAAATAGTGACATGAATATCTGGAATATATATGAATAAATGAATATATATGAACATTTGTATAACTGTCGCTGTGCCGAATCACTTTTAAGAATATTTTGAGGATCTATAGATTCTTTAAAATTAGATTCTTTAGATTCTTTTAAAATCCCCGATAATTTCTTAAATCTTTTTGAACACCAAGCAAACATTTTAAAGGATTTTTAGCAATTTTCATAACTTTTCAGATGAAAATTTAAAACGAAAATGCAAACATTTTAAATCCCAACCAGGTGAAAGCTACAACCATAAACTTGCATTTCTGAGGCCGCTTATGTCATACAAGGAAACCATTTGAAGTTGTATGAAAAAAATAGAGAAACGCATCACACATTTTAAATGGGAAATATGCACTGAGACCAGAGTTGATCAATTGTGCTCCCTACAGCTTTAGAGAACGTCCCCTAATAACCCCACCGACCTACTGAAGCTTAGTAACTTACGTGGGAAAAGGTGTTTGACGTTCTAGGATACCAAAATCGACTACTATGTTGTGGTTGTCCGAAATGGAAGAACTTTGTGTCCCAAGGCCCTTCCCTCGCGAGAGGAAGACTTTATATAGATTACAAACTTCGAGGATTGCAACTCCTAAGAAAAACTAGGACTACTAAACCGTTTAAAGTTGTGTTGAAACAAATTGAAGAACACATCTGCAGCAATTAAAGACAAATCGGGCTAACAGCAAATAAAGGACAATACAGAGAAACAACGACTTCTGTCGAGGTTGTGGTGGTTATAGTTGTCCGAAAGAGAAGAAGAAATGATGTTGGACCATAAGTGGCTGTTTCCAACTCTGACCAGGGGAAGACTAATATTTCTAGGCTTCTCCTTGCACACCAGCCTAGCCGAGCTGTGACTCTATGAATCAGATGTCATATAATATATCGTGGTTCGTATTGATATCTTCGTAGATTTGAAGTTTATCAGTTCAGTAATTAATTGCTGTTTTAACGAGGCACAGTCCAAGAAAGACTAGAACTTCCACAAAACAACTTTTATCGTGGTTGCTCTTTTGAAAAAACTGCCTAAGAAAAACAAGGACTAGTAAACCATAACCTAACCTAAACCATTTGAAGTTATATGAAAATAATAAGAATCTGCAGCATTGACAGGCAAATCCGGCTAATTTCAAAACAAAAGACGATACAGACTTCTGTCGTGGTTTTTGTGTATGTAGTTCTCCGAAAAGGAAAAAGATGCTGCACTTTTTGTGGCAATGTCCGTCTTTCTAGGCTCCTCATTGCACACCAGCCTAGCCGAGCTTCAACTCTAGATATCAAATATCATATATATCATGGTTTATATTGCAAACCAGGAGGATCAGAACTCCATCAGCTCAGTAATTGTTGTTCTGCCAGGGAACCTTCAAAGAAAGACAAGAATTGCCAAAAACGACTTTTGTCGTGGTCGTCTTTCCGAAAAAACTGCCTAGTAAACCATAATCTAACCTCAACTATTTGAAGTTATTTCGAAAAATTAAAAATACATCTGTGGCATTGACAGACAAATCTGGTTAATTTCGAAATAAAAGACGATACAGACTTCTGTCCTGGTTTTTCTGGTTAAAATTGTCCGAAAAGGAAGAAGAAACAATGCTGCTCCAATGTCGTTCTTTCTGAGCTTCAACTTTAGATATTAGAATCCGCAGCATTGACTGACAAATCTGACTGATTTCAAACAAAAGACGATACAGACTTCTGTCGTGGTTTTTGTGGATGTAGTTCTCCGAAAAGGAAACAGATGCTGCACTTTTTGTGACAATGTCCATCTTTCCAGGCTCCTCATTGCACACCAGCCTAGCCGAGCTTCAACTCTAGATATCAGATATCATATATATCATGGTTTATATTGCAAACCTCGAGAATTGAAACTTCATCAGCTCAGTAATTGTTGTGCTGCCAGAATTGCCCCAAAGCGTCGTGGTTGTCCTTCCGAAAAAACCGTGTTGCACTTTATATGAAAATGTTCATCAGAGGAAGACTAAAATTTCTAAGCTGCTCTGCTCAGCTGCTTTAACTCCAGCCTAACCGATCTTCAATTCTAGATATCAGAGTTAGCGAGTTTCATATTTCAGTCCTTGTAGTTTCCAGTACCTAAAAGATGTATTAGCCCAACCTGGTATCAAAACGATTGATACTTTTTTGATTCATTGAACATTTCAAAAGGAGGCTGCCGCTTTAACCGGATCTAACCTTATATCAAAAATCAATTAACTCAAATAGGACACGCACAATGGTCATTAAGGGTCCCAAGTGTACATTTCTTTACCCATTATTCGGACCTTATCATATTTTTTTGTCTTTTAGGCACAACGTTCGTTTTCCACCCATTTTTAATAATTTTTGAAGATATAGGGTGTTTTTTTAGAGGTTTGTTTTTCGAATAGAGATAAAACTGGCATTTTGTGGTCAAATCTGGCAACTCTAATGTCATTTATGTTCAGTTTGGTTTGCCATTTCATCATGAACAGGTTGACAAAAGAACAACGCTTGCAAATCGTGCAAATTTATTTCGAAAATAATGGTTCAGTTCGCGAAGTTACCGCAAGCTCCGTCCATTTTATGGTCGACATAATCGTCCATCAGAGCAATTAATTCGGTTAACCATGGGTCGTTTTCGCACTACGTTTACTCTATGTGATAATACGCATCCGCAGAGACGTCGAACAGTGCGCACCGAAGAAACAATTGCCGCTGTAGAGCAAAATGTTGAAGAAGACCCGAATGAATCGATTCGCCACCGTGCACAGCAATTGGAGCTTTGTCCATCAACTTGAAATTGGACCTGTAGAATTGGCTTTATTCGAGCCAGCCGCGGCGGCCACATGCTCGAAATCATATTTAAACATTAATGGCATAAAATTATCCTTCCAATAAAGCCAAATTGATGGACATTAAAACGATTTTCTTGTGTTTTATTTCAATTCGAAGTTCTATACCTCTAAAAAAAACACCCTATATTTCAATATCAAAATCATCACAAAAGTCAGTTACAAGTTCACACCCAATATAAATCACATTATTCGCATGTTTGTAGCATACTTTGGGGCGTTGTTTTCAATCAGCTTATTCGTATGTGCTTTGAGTTCGCTTTTTCAAAGCATACTTTTAGGCTCATACTTCAGTTCTAAAACCCCACTTCAGGCTCATAGGAAATGTAAATCTCACTGCGAAAATGCCACACTTGAAACGAATGAACCATTTCTCCCACTTCCCTCCCCACCCCTCCTTGTACAAAGTGTAAATAAGAAATACTGAGAATCATAGAAAATTTATTATAATTGAAAAAAATTAATATTATTGTAATTAAAAATGGTGTCAAATTTTATTGCGATGCGCTAATTTGCTATTAGAAACTCGAGATTGGGGGGCAAACTTTAGAAGTGGACGAGCGACAGACAACGAGCGAGTGTGAAAGTGGGCGCGCGCGAAGAGAACGAAACGAACAGAGTTCATGCGAAGCGGCAAAAGCTTTAAACAAAACGAAACCCAAAACATAGACAAATATTTACGAGCGGAAAACACAAGTCGATGGCAGTCGGTGAGGGACCTCAGAGGGCTGGCAAGTAGCAAATCTTCTATTTTGTATATGGTCAACCTTCCTGTGAATTGAGTCATGAAAAAACTTCGAAGTAATTAAACTTAACAAATTTGTAAATACTCGTTTAGCTGATGAAAGTGTCAGAGTGCGCGTCCACGCAACTGACAGTCGAAACGTAGACAATGTAGCGCGTTGAGCATTGGACAGGCAATGTCATGGTAAGTTTGTTGCAACAACAACAACAACACAATACAACAGGCGTACGAACAAACCACACAGAATGTAAGCGGAAAAAAATCTCGTTTTAGAGGATTTTTATTTTTACATAAAACCAAAACAAATCTAGTAGATGTGCATAAATACCTAAATATTGTCGTAGTACCTTGAACAAAACAACTAAAACTAAAAACATTAACAAATATTTAAAGAAAATCCCCAAAGAGAAATCAATGATTCTTCAATGAAAAAGTCGTCGTCAAGGCTGCAAAATCAATAAAAACAAACAAAACAAAACCAATGAAAATCTTCAAATGAAATGTTACAACTAATTTAGATAAAATTCTTTTAAAACAACAACAACAAATGAAAGAAATAACTAAGCCACAAGAGCGCCAAATCGAAATTGTATATTTGAAAGGCAGCAAACTTTAACTGAACGCAAGGAAAATTTTGCAATTCAATGAAATGTCAAGAGATAAGAAAATTAGAAAACATAACAAAAGAAGAAGAAGCAGCAGCATGCCAATGGCAAAGCAAAAAAGTTTAAAATTTTTATTGTTGTTAAACTTGATAAAACTGATTAAACATTTATGAGAACTGGCCACTCGAACATTTAAAAAGGATCAAACACACACAAACAAACACGAAAAGCATTAAACTAGTTGTAAATGTTTACTCATTAGAAATACAACAAAGCAACCAACAACAACAAATAAAATAGATAATTGCTGCAAGCAAAAGACATTTGGCCGAACAAATGAATAGAATTTCAGTAAAATTGAAAGCAAAAACAAACAACCAAATAACAATAAATATTAATAAACGAAATTTAATTGATTTAAAAAATTTAAAACTAAACTGAAACACATAGATACAATGAAAATAATGAAAAACAAAAACAAAACAAAATGAACAATTACGTATATCTTTTTGTGTAAACGATGGAATTTCAAATTCATATTGCAAATAAAACAAAAACAAAAACAAGAATTTGAACAGTTCGAAAAGATGAATGATGAAAATGAAGAAACCAGAGAATGCAGAGAAGCAAAAGAAATCAATAAAATGAGATATATTTAAAAAAATGAACCAACTTTTAGATTTGCAGTTAAATTAAGTTTGGGAGGACTTTGGTAAGTACGACTGGGGGAAGAAAAGAAACGCAAACTTTGTACAAATAAATTGTTTCAGTAGTTTTTCTTTGGAACAGTGCTTCTCTTTCAAAGGATGCATTTTTTTTTTATTATTTTTGTATTTAATTATTATTTTTGAAAGACAAAGCACCAAAGAAGAGTTCTTTATGTAAAAATGTTTTAGAAAATATTGAGGGGCATTAAAACTATACTCGTTATCATTCTTTCGAATGACTTCGGCCTTATTTAATTTATTTTTTATTATTATTATTTTATTTTATTTTATTTTATTTTATTTTATTTTATTTTATTTTATTTTATTTTACTTTATTTTAGTTGTACAGTAAAAAAAACTTTGGCCATCGGCTAACATCAGCTTTACCATTGAATTCTTCTTCTGATCTCACTAGTTTTGCTTGGTAGACTATCTGAGACAACAGCTGGTCACGAGGTGAAAGCGCATCACAACAATGTCCGCATTTTATTATTAGTGACTTTTCAAATTAGCAAAAATGTAATCAAAATTTACAACAACAAAAATTAGCAATCAACTCGTTTTAATTGATGTGATTACTTCATTAGTTTAATAGTTTCTAAGCCGCCTAAAGTGCACACAATTCTTATCCCAGAAATCATGGGTTCGAGAGTCGAGATTGGACTTAGTCTGGCAGTCTTCAATTTTTTCTTATTTCTTATTGTTTTCCATTCCTTTGGCATTACTCAATCAAATCGTTTATCTGCTGCTCTCCTTTCCACTCCAATCAGTTGTGATGAGCAGCTCGTAGCAGATTTTCATATCAGTCTTCAATTTTTTTCTTTTTTCTTATTGTTTTCCATTTCTTTGGCATTACTCAATCAAATCGTTTATCTGCTGCTCTCCTTTTCACTCCAATCATATTTTCATATCCAAAAACCGTACTAGCGCAACAACCACAACACTAGCAATGGCAGTTCGGACTAACGGAAATATGTCGTAGCGCGTAGATCATCAAAGACACCAACCTCTGCGTTTTTAAACAACCCAGTAAGAAACTAGTAAGAAACTCCTACAAACCATACAACCCCCACACAACCCAGTAGTAAAGTTTCATATGCGGAGATATCTCACGTGGGGGACCACAGATTACAACCCCATCACTTAAGACTGTTAGTGATGGACTAATTGACTTGATGTTCCCTGTTAATGTGTTTTGAATCTACTCAACATCCGAAGAAATCTCGATGGATCCTGGTGTGCCAAGGAGCTAAGGTGGTCACTTTTCAAGACATCAGCGTCAAACATCTCAAACCTTATTCGAACGTACGTGAGACAGACACACAGAAAGTGGTTCGCCGTCTCACGTCCTCAAATCGACATTCTGTCTGTCAAATTGTAGGAGTCGATAGTGCAGCTGATAGAACGCTGACTTTGCATACCAGAGGCTTTAGGTTCGATTCCCAAGTCGGATTGGTTACACAAAAGTCTACTTCTGTCGCTATTCACAATAAGTCCAAGAAATCGATGAAATTTATGAAAACCACACAACTGCGCTCATGGCAGACAAAAGCAAAACCTCCAAGTGTGAGAGAAAAACTACTAACTGTCGTTCAGATTCGGTGTTAAACTGTAAGTCTCTCTTCCCCTGTCGCTTGAAATGTGTGTTGTAGCATATCGCACACCCACAACAAAAGTGACACAACTCAAAATTTTTATTTTTTCTTTGAAACGCAAAAAACTGTTTTTGAGCTGAATAAATATTTTTTTTTAAATAACGTTTAGACCATTTAGTAGAAAATGCCAACAGATTATGCTTTAGGATAAGTTACAACAATTTTTTTTTTAATTTAAACTAGAAAGTCCAAAGTTTTGAGTTTATTACCGAATTATTTTAAGTTATGTCACTTTTGCTGAACTTAGTATTTATAAATAACAGTTAAAAAGTTGAGAGAAAAATTTTGAAAATTTGAATTTAATTTTTTTATTTGAAAATATGTACTAGAATTATCACAACTTTACTTAAAAATAACTTCAACAAAAATGCATTTCGCCAAAAGTGTCACAATTTTAATTAGGACTCTTTTGCATTGAGCTGCAGCAATCAAATAGCATCAAACTTCTCGACATGAAGAGAGACCTAACTGTATTTTGGCAACAGTTAACAACAAAAAAAGATACTGAGCTTTTGCTGATTGGTAGATGTATGCATTGTGGTAATCAACCACATCCAAAAAATATCCTACAATTCATATTCAATCCTTGATAGAAGTTAGTCATTTAGTATATTTCAGTTTTCAACTCTTACTATCAGGAAGATAGTCCAATTCCAATTGAAATCCTCATCGTTTTCAGAGTCGCAAAACTGCACATAGCGCTATGCCAATTCCATATCACAATGTAACATCTCTGTGTGGCTTTCCTACAAAGCTTAACCTCAGCTTGGTGTTGCTTCAAGGACCTACTTCAATGCTTAATGCATCTTATATGAAATTCTCAAAATTCTGGTTCAACTAAATTCAAATGGAATCAGTGTGACTTCTTTCTACGCTGTCGACAGTCTCTTTCGACTGCATAGCCAGCCATCTTTTCACATAATAAATATTTGAAGTAGATTATGTATGTTTGTGCATTTTGATTCCAAAGTAGTAAATTCTTTGATAAATTCTATTCACATACTTGCATATTTATGTTGCAATTGTAAACAAATTTTGAATTTCAAAATAGTTATTTCTTCTCAGGTCAGAAGCTTCTCAGGCAACCAGCTTTAATAATGCAACTTTGAATTTTTGCAAAAACATTCAACCACTGCTTTACTGCTTTTCCATAATGTATTTTACTTTATTTATTTGCCAAATATGCACTGACAACAGTGTCAGAATGCACAACTTTCTACGCTGCCATCGAATGCAATATTTTCCAGTGCTTACCACACTGACAAAATTTACCTTTAATGTTTTCTTGTGCAAACAGAATAAAAAACCCATAAAGTCTGTAAGCCGACAGACACATTTACGCCAACAACACACACGCCACACATACACAAACATTGGACATATGACTGTGTGCCAACAGGCAGCGCACCGACGGCACTTGCCGACCGACGGCCAGGAAGCGCAGAGGATTTGAACAGATGATAAAATTGTAAAAGCGACTTGTGTGGGATTAAAGTGGAATTTTGCACTTTTCCTTTGCGTATTTCTTTTTTTTGTTTGTGTTGAAGCAGTTTTTTGCTTCCCTGTGCGGCATTGCATTCGTGCAGCTGTTAACGGCTGTGTGCATGTGTGCGTAGCGTGTGGCTCTGTGTGTGTGGCTTTGTGAAAGGATTTTGCATAATTAGAGTAAACAAAAAATGCAAACATAGGGAAAATAAAAAGCGAAAACTAAGCGGTGAAAAAAATTGAAATGCACTCAAGCGTTCACAAAAGCGACACAAATTGAATTTGCCGTGCCCCCTCTCGGTTAATCGGCATTTTTCATGCGTCTATTCATTATATTCATATGTTGTGGATTAGAGTTGATAGCTTTTTTCATCTCGACACAAGAATGCAAACAACTATGAACTAAAAGTGGTTAAAGAGAATTGTATGCATAATTGAACAGCAATTAGTGAGTTAAACCAAAACCAGAGTTTGTAAAAAAATTACACCAGAACACACGCCTCACTAATTTTCCAGTACAACTAACTAACTTACACAACTCCCAAGCCCACAGACCGCACACAAGACGCAGCACGCTTCACTGCCACTTACGCAAATGCAATTTGAGTGCAATTTCTGCATATTGCATACTGCAAGGCGCACAGACGCACAGCGAACCGCACCAAAGCAACCGACCATAAATGCATACAATTTGTTCGACAAGTATTACAATCGCCACCCGTACAAGTTAAACACCAACAACAACAACAACATTCATAAGCAATGAGCAGTGTTCAAATAGGCGCACAATTGTCCACATGCGGCAACAATGCTCGAACGCAAATGCGATTTCGCGATTTCGCCAATCGCGATGCGTATACGCCCCCCTGTTCCCACTTGCAACAACGCCACAGGCATCAGTTGCGTTTATAGTGCACTTTGTCAGCGCTGTGGCCTGCAGCGTTCACTTGATTACTATTTGCACTATTCACATGCAACTGTGTGTGTGTGTGTGGTATGTGGCGCGCAATTGGCGGTCCCTTTTAATTTTAATGCGACCTCGTGGCATTTGACATAATCTTCGCACTCGCGGACACATCCGGCCGCTGTTTGCAAATCGCTGTTTGCCTTGTTCAAGTGTCGGTCGGTCGGTCGGCACACTAAATATTATTGGCACTCGTGCAGTTGGCGTAGTGCAAATACGCCTAAAACGCTGCCGCAATTTGTAATCATAATTTAAACGCATTGTTGTCGACATTGGCAGCTTATTAGCTGCGGTTGTGGGCCATGTCGTTCGCTTATAAATTATAAGTGCCTTTGCCTAATTTACAAGTTCGCCTCTGTGGCTGCATTTAATGTGTGTGGGTGTGGTCGGCGGTCGCCATTTGCATGCTGTGACGAACGGGCGCAGAGTGAGCGCGGTGAATTTGCAATAAATTCAATTGGCCAACATTATTAACTCGACACAATTGTGTAAGTGGCATTTCTGATGTCTGTGTTCTACAATGTAAACTAGGAGCCTAAAGGTATGCTACACAAATCTCGCACATGCAAAACTAAAATTTACCAGTTTGCATTGGAGTTGGTGTTGTATGCTTTTGGGCGTTGTTTCGAGTGGCATTGGTGGATGTATTTCAAAATAACATGAAGAAAGTATTGAAAACTAAAGTTGATTAACTGCTGACAAAGTTTTACATTTGTTTTTATTTTATTTAATAACATAACTGGCATTAAACCCCTATGGCAATGTTTAATAATACCATTACCTCTCGTGGTACTTGGATATTATCCAAATGGAACCACTTCCTTGACCATCGTTCAACTCAATAACTGACTCAAGACCACAGAAATCTCTCTACTCGTTCGACCCCTTTTTCAGTAGATCCAGGTCTCCAAGGATATTGGTTTAGCCATATTTAACTATTCGCGCATCTGCCAGTGCTATGTTTGATAGTACCATTTCACCTTTTGAGGTACTTTAATATTATCCAAATGTTGACTACTTCCTTGACCTGACTTCCTTGAAGTCTTCCTTGAAGTCTTTCTACAATCTCTTTTTCGGTAGAACCAGGTTTCCAAGGTCATTGGTTTAACCATATTTGACTGTTCGCGCCTCCGTCAGTGCAATGGCTATGTTGGATAATACCATTTCACCTTTTGAGCTACTTTAATATTGTCAAAAAATTGACCTTTCTTGAACAATGGGTAATTCAATTATTGCCACAAATCCATAAGAGTCCTTCTACGACCTCGTTTTCGGTAGAGCCAGATTTTCAAGGACATTAGACATATTTGCCTGTTCGTGCATCATTGGCCACTTCCGCGACCATCGAGTTATGTACTTCAATCATTGCCTCAAGTCCACAGGAGTCTTTCTAGGACTCCTTTTTCGGTAGATTCAGGTTTTCAAGGACATTGCATTAGCTATATTTAACTCTTCGCGTGTTTGTCTATCTTTTAGATCATCCATATGAAGGTGTAGTCACCTTCAACCTTCAACCATCGACCCCTTTTCTTGCTCCGACCCTTCTTTGGGTAGATCCAGGTCTCTAAGACTGTGCGACAAAAATTAAAAAAAAAATTTCACACCCGAAAAATTCCATATGAGCATGAAACTAGAGACCACACAAAGTAATACTGCGTACTCAGTTTTTCATTTTTACATCCTTTGTGCTTTTAAAAGGACTTGTAAATTTTTAAGGGGATAAAAAATAAAAAAAAAAATAAAAAATACTTAACCTGGTTAGAATATAGCGATATGTATACCAAATGAAAGAGGAAAGGCTCAAGAATTTAAATAAAATTTCTTTTTTATCCAATTGTAAAAAAGGATATGAAAAAGGTCCTTTGAAAATTGCAATCCCTTATATCCTTGAAAATTTATATAGAGTTTTCTTAAAAAGTAAGTATGTTAAGACCCAAAATCTCCTTGATCACATGTCCAAATTTCATTTCATGTGAAAAATGCTGTCGCACGGTGTTATCAACCGTTCGTGCATCTACCTTTCTCTGGTCATATTCGCATTTGTCGTTCGTCTGTCAAACTTAAAATACCAACTATAGCGCAGGTTAGATTGCAAAAGTTGTTTCACTCCATGCGCTGAAAAAGCCCTCTGTGAGTGGCTTTGAGTAGGTGGATGACTATTTAAATGTCTCTTAACACCAATTTCAATCAATGAACCACTTGGACCTTCTAATGAATTTCAATAGTTCTGATATTTCCTACACTAAACAGCAACCTAGTCCCCAAAAAGCATCAACTGTGTTCTTGTAGGTCTGAATAACTGCATAGGTAAGATTCCATCTGCCTTATTTCTACTTCATTACCACAGTTTTCGTAGCCATCAATCCACAAGAGGAACAAGAGAGCATCAATGTTTGTCCTGTGAAGACTCCAATGAGCAG
The DNA here is from genome assembly GCA_963971225.1 of Melieria omissa. Classification (NCBI taxonomy): domain Eukaryota; kingdom Metazoa; phylum Arthropoda; class Insecta; order Diptera; family Ulidiidae; genus Melieria; species Melieria omissa. The sequence continues at coordinate 20,525,146 of OZ020268.1, forward strand.
CCTGAAGGAAGTAGACACAATAACTTTCAAATTAGTTGAGATTTTAGAATCAAACCTAGTAATCCATATAATCTTTATTCAAAATTATCTTTCACAATATGTTAGTGTCAACACTTCATTCACTTTACAATCATTAAAGCAATTACGCAATAAGTTAGAATTTTCCTACTGGCCACAAATATACGCTCGACATCTCATTTATCTCACCTACAAACCTATGACTCTGTCTCTGTGTATGTGTGCGAATTTATTCAAACCAAGTTAAGCTTTGTGCAAATTTAATAATAAATTTCTCATGCAAGAAATTTCAAGTCAAGTTCTGTTGGCGCTGCTGCAATGCATATGAAAAGTTCTACAGATACTCGAAGCATTCTACAGCCGAGCCAAGCAGCTGTGCGGGCCATAGGAAATGTGCGCAAAGCACAAATGAAAATAAACTTTAAGAAATGTAAATACGACACGGAAGTGGCTGACAGTTGCCAGTTGTTGCCAGCAAAAGTGAAGAGCGCGTAACCAGTGAGCGGCGGCTGCCTCTGTTGCTAATGCCGCGCGTTAGTCGTGTTGCTGCTGCAGCTGCTGCTGACGATGGCAATGAGCGACGTTGCTGTTTATGTTGTTTTTGCTGTTGCCATTTGAGTAATGTTGCTGTTGGCGCTGTTCGAGCACAATGGTTGGTTGGTGCTGGCAAAGTTTAGGCAAACTTTTCACCACTTTTGCCACTTGCGCCGAAAGACTTGACGCCTCTTTGCTGCCATCATTTAGCTGGCCGCTGTAATTTCGCCGTAGTGCTTGGCAAACAAATGTGCGCATTAATTGCAACAAAGTGCATCGCCAGCCGGCATTGCAGATTACTGCCGCGAAATGTTTCCTTTACGCATTCGACGCGCAACTTTTGTTGGCAATGTTGCGCTTCAATGTTGCCACAACAACTACACAACGCAAATAGTTAATTGCCATTCGCGTTTGTTGTCTGTGTGTTTTGTCAAATTTCATGGCTGTTACTCTTGCAGCAACAAATTGCACATGGAACAGAACTGAAAAATATTAGGAAATTGTCAACGTTTTCATGTTGAACTGTGGTCGAGTGTTTAGAAAAACAATGTTTTATATAAAAATGTGTATTTAGGCATTTTTGTAGAAAGAAATAAATGTGTTTACAGGCAAGACAGATGTTGTATTCTAAATGTTACTCTTGGATTAAGTTAGGTTAGGTTAGGTTGAATTGCTGTCCCCTGATGAGGTATGCGAATTAGTTGAAGCTGTTCATAGAACTTATCAGACAGTAGATTGCTGGTCTTCGAGGTCACCGGGGGTTCTTCAACTCTTTTTCTCTTCTCAATCACAAAAATTCAATTAAATCCAGAAAAAAATTATATCATCACTCATTTCTCATTTTTCTCCTTTCAAACATATTACAAAAATTTCTGCGCACTTTTAGGAAAATTTCTACTTTTAACTCTGAAGTAAAAGTAAGCTCGAAGCTTTACTACATTCAAACTTTAGTTATGCATAGACAAATTATGCGTCAACAAATTTCCAAGAATCGTTAAACAAAACGCTCAACTTTCTCTTCGTTTAAATTTTTTGATTGCTCACACACACAACAGAAATCCCCAAATTCCTGCAAAATTCTGCACGCAAATATTCTCAACGATATTTCACTCCATAAACCACAAAACTCGATAAGCTCACCGACACACGGAATCACTTGCGCGAACTCATGAAGTATATACATGTGTGTGTATGTGTGTCTGTGTGGCAACCGGAATATCTGGAAAAATTCCCCAACCGAGTTGAACGAAACGTGCAGTTGAACCAAAAGAGAAAAGACAGGAAAATTAGCACAAAAAAAATGCAACGAACAACGGAAAAAGTGAACAACGTTCAACTGGCCAAACTGCACAACTAAGCGTTGCCACCCTGTGCGGTCAACACAATGTCATGCGCGTCGCTTGTGTTTTCCGGCCACCCACACAAACACACACACACACATAAATGCAATCTGCACGTAAACGTGTTATCGGTTGCTCTGCTAAATGCTCTGCCACACTTTTGCCAACTTCGATGAAAGTTTTCGCGTTTTTCATTCATTGTTTTTTGTTTTGTTTGCCATTGTGTCACTTCGATTTCGCATTAGTTAACTTTGTGCAAGCGGGGACACTTTGGCGCCACCAATGCGTGTGACATGGCCTGTGGCAAATGCGACTAAAAACAAGTAAGAAGTAGGTGTTTTTCAGTCGGTATTGAACGATTTGTGTGTACCCTACACTCACTGTGTGGAATAACCAAATGTCACTTAAGGCAACAATGACAACGTTGGCAGCTCTATTGATGATTAAAGATGCATTAATATCTACAGAAAGTTTGTGTTTCATACTTAAGTATTCACTGTTGTCAAGATAACCAAATGCGGGGGTTAGGCCAAGAAATTAAAGGAATATATCAGATCAATTAATGAAGTTCACAGGTGAAAGACTGGAAGGAATATGTCACATCCGTTTTCAGTTAAAAACACGCAGAAAGTAGCTTCATTTGATTAATATTTGAATTAAGTGTATTTGGCAAACATGGTTAAAAGTGAAGGAACCACGCCCCTGTGGGTACCAGGTCTTAGTTGAAACACCTACAGTGTCTGTATGAAAAGTCATCTTGAAATATTCAACTTGAACTTTAACGGTTGACAGACGAACAGACATAAGGCGGGCATTGCTTTGTAATTTAATTACTACTTCTTTATTGGTTTTGCACTTCCGGCTCTCGATGCTTTTAGATTTATCCTTCGTTTCGTCTCCTTCGTTCGCCGGTTGTTTCAAGAAGAACGCAACCGTCGCCTAGTTGCGAAATCATCGATCAGTCAATCAGTTTATCAGGTGTTGCCATCTTATAACAATACAAGTATTCAACTATGGTGTTCAACTATAGATTACAGTAACTTACTAGTCAAGTCAAACAAAGGATCTGCAAAAATCGAAAATCAAAGTACATAAAAAGACTTTAAAAATTGTTATCAAAAGAGTTAAATCAATTCTCCTGGAGATACCGCAACGTTTCTGTCTAAGCTTTAGAAACTAATGATCCAAGTTTATAAAATTGTGAATACCCCAAAACCACAATAGAGCGTTGAAAAAAACACAAAACATTCCCAGAAAAAACAAAATTCCCAATAAATTTGAACAGAAATAAAAGGTTGAACAGACAACAAAAGGTACAAATGTGTCTTTGGTTCGCACCATAGCGCTCGCACAAATTCACTTTTTGCTGCAATGTTTTCAATATGCACATTGGCGGTATTCACAATCTGTGACAACATAGCTAAAGAACAAGTTTTCACTAAACAATAGAAAAACAAATTGTTTGCATTATAAACAACTTTTTTTCACTATTTATTTATTTATTATTTTATTTGCGCTTAGAAAGCTCTTTAACCCCTTTGACCCCAAAGTTCCCAGAGAGTAACTTCACCTATTTGTCATCTTATAGCAAAAGCTACGATTGATTTATGGGTTTAATTTAAGTAGGCACCAACAAATTAATATTTTTAGAAGTGAGTTCAAAGCAAATTACAAAATTGTTACTGTTATCCCCAAAAAAAATTCCAATAATTTGCAGCGATATCAGGGAAAGTTTGTGCTCTAATTGAAGTCTACAAATTGGGCGCGTTTGATCAAAACCTCGTTTCTTTTATAATGGTTAAATAAAATCAAAAATTTATAATTTTGTATTTTTCCATAAATCATTTTTCTGTAACTAAAAAATATTGATACATTTATTTAACCTGTTTTAAGCTAAAGTTTTTCAAAAGTAAATTAGCTCCAGAACTCTAACAAAGAGGCGTGGCGACTTCAGATATCGTGTGCACACTTCTTAGGCAAATGTTTCATGATTTAAACATCAACAAGTAATATCGAGACACAGGGTAAAATTCGGGGTCGAAAGGGTTAACAGACTTTGAACTATGAAAATGTATGCCAAAACACAGCTAATTTCTAGCTAACTTCGTGTGATGTCATATCGTTAACAATCTGATTCAATATGTTAATTTATGTTCGGCTTCTTTCAGCGCACTTGGCACCGATCGTGAATACCGCCATTCACTCCTTTTGAAAGACGCATTAGTTCATTCAGTTGTGCGTTCGTTCGTTGCTCGCATTGGAGCTATATTGTTTATTTTCAATTCCTGGTGCTTCGAGCTTTGTTTGTTTTATTGTTCTGCTGCACCACTGCCAAAACTGCTCATAATTGCGCGCCCGTTGAATGGTCCGCAATGGACGCCATTGTTGCCAACATCGTTGCTACTGCACAACGCACCAACAGCCATCAATACAGCAATTTGTGCAGTGCGAATTTTTTGTGCTTTGATTTTATTGCTGCAATGCAACAACAACAACAACCACAATCGCAACAATGACAATGCTGCCGTTGCCGTTGTTGCGTTGCCATTGCCGACACCACTGTTGTACTTGTAATCACGATGACAGTGTCGCAATTACACTCGACAACAGTGTCGACAGTTGTATCGCCCTGGCTGGCGCTTTTGTTGCGCGACGACGCGGTGCAACGTTTCCGCTGCATTGTCGGCCATTATTGTTGGCCATTATGACTTTACGCCAGTTGAGCTGCAAATGCCGCCAACGCCGATGCCATTTCCGCGCGTATTTCCGCGCCGAATGCGCATCGAATCGAAGTTGTAAATTCAATTTCGCTTTCATGTTGCAGCAGGAAAATTAAATTTTTCACACTAAAGCGGCACACGTCAAAGTTATCTGCGTCGATGCTGAATAGCGGCCTTGAACCAATGCGTGCAATAAATATGTATGGCAACACTGGAAAATATTGCTGCAATATTTGACCTCCGGCAACGGAATTGCTGATTTCTAAACAAAAAAGGCTTGTCATTAATTTTTTTTATATGCTTTCATGAAATCGAATGTAGACATTTTAATTTTTGCTCCAAATATGCCAATCTGTGTTTTTAAGTTATGCATAAAATTTTTATTGAGCAAATAATCGCCTAACTAGCAGAGAAAACTATTTACTGCCAGTGTCAGTTTGATATAAAACTCGAATGAGAACAATTCGAATAGTTTGATTTTATTATTTAAATTGATATTTGATGCGACTAAGCAAGATGGACATTGGAAAATTTTGTTTAATAGGAATGTCATGAGGCATGAAGGCCATAAATATGATAGTCAGTTTTTAAATATGAATGAATGTTTGTGCATATTTACATATGTGAGTTTATCACTTCTTCACCTATATAACTTTTCGCAATAGTTCGTTGCAGGATTTCGATCAAGGCTGCTGTTCAAGGCGGGAAGATTTTTGTGATTTTCATAAACATAGCAAACTAGTAACAGAAAGTATGAATTTAGTTTTAGTTTGAGTTTTATGAATCAAGCAAGAATATTGATAAATATTGAGTATTTGCTAAAAGTAGGCAGGTGTGGCTAGCGGAGCCTAAATAAGCCATGAAGGCCAATTGTGATACCAAAGTGCCGTCGAGCATACGATGGCTCACACAGTTTGAGCTTCTCATGAAGTTTAGTAGATGAATGGATGGATGTGAGGGGGAGCCGAGGAAATAACCTTAGGAAGGCCATTACCTCAAGCACTCAGGCTTTTTAGCCCATTGTACTCAAGGCTCAGGAAAAAGGATGATAGAGGAGATGGGAATGGGAATAAGAGAAGGTGTGTGGAAACTGGAAAGAAAGGAAGGATTATGTGTTCTCCTGTGCAAATTTACCAGACTCTTTAATGAATCTCGGGAGATCACACAGTTAAAAGTTAAAAGTTAGAAGTTAGTAGTTAGTAGTTAGTAGTTAGAAGGTAGAAGGTAGAAGGTAGAAGGTAGAAGGTAGAAGGTAGAAGGTAGAAGGTAGAAGGCAGAAGGTAGAAGGTAGAAGGTAGAAGGTAGAAGGTAGAAGTTAGAAGTTAGAAGTTAGAAGTTAGAAGTTAGAAGTTAGAAGTTAGAAGTTAGAAGGTAGAAAGTAGAAGGTAGAAGGTAAAAGGTAAAAGGTAGAAGGTAGAAGGTAGAAGGTAGAAGGTAGAAGGTAGAAGGTAGAAGGTAGAAGGTAGAAGGTAGAAGGTAGAAGGTAGAAGGTAGAAGGTAGAAGGTAGAAGGTAGAAGGTAGAAGTTAGAAGTTAGAAGTTAGAAGTTAGAAGTTAGAAGTTAGAAGTTAGAAGTTAGAAGTTAGAAGTTAGAAGTTAGAAGTTAGAAGTTAGAAGTTAGAAGTTAGAAGTTAGAAGTTAGAAGTTAGAAGTTAGAAGTTAGAAGTTAGAAGTTAGAAGTTAGAAGTTAGAAGTTAGAAGGTAGAAGGTAGAAGGTAGAAGGTAGAAGGTAGAAGGTAGAAGGTAGAAGGTAGAAGGTAGAAGGTAGAAGGTAGAAGGTAGACGGTAGAAGGTAGAAGGTAGAAGGTAGAAGGTAGAAGGTAGAAGGTAGAAGGTAGAAGGTAGAAGGTAGAAGTTAGAAGTTAGAAGTTAGAAGTTAGAAGTTAGAAGTTAGAAGTTAGAAGTTAGAAGTTAGAAGTTAGAAGTTAGAAGTTAGAAGGTAGAAGTTAGAAGGTAGAAGGTAGAAGGTAGAAGGTAGAAGGTAGAAGGTAGAAGGTAGAAGGTAGAAGGTAGAAGGTAGAAGGTAGAAGGTAGAAGGTAGAAGGTAGAAGGTAGAAGGTAGAAGGTAGAAGGTAGAAGGTAGAAGGTAGAAGGTAGAAGGTAGAAGGTAGAAGGTAGAAGGTAGAAGGTAGAAGGTAGAAGGTAGAAGGTAGAAGGTAGAAGGTAGAAGGTAGAAGGTAGAAGGTAGAAGGTAGAAGGTAGAAGGTAGAAGGTAGAAGGTAGAAGGTAGAAGGTAGAAGGTAGAAGGTAGAAGGTAGAAGGTAGAAGGTAGAAGGTAGAAGGTAGAAGGTAGAAGGTAGAAGGTAGAAGGTAGAAGGTAGAAGGTAGAAGGTAGAAGGTAGAAGGTAGAAGGTAGAAGGTAGAAGGTAGAAGGTAGAAGGTAGAAGGTAGAAGGTAGAAGGTAGAAGGTAGAAGGTAGAAGGTAGAAGGTAGAAGGTAGAAGGTAGAAGGTAGAAGGTAGAAGGTAGAAGGTAGAAGGTAGAAGGTAGAAGGTAGAAGGTAGAAGGTAGAAGGTAGAAGGTAGAAGGTAGAAGGTAGAAGGTAGAAGGTAGAAGGTAGAAGGTAGAAGGTAGAAGGTAGAAGGTAGAAGGTAGAAGGTAGAAGGTAGAAGGTAGAAGGTAGAAGGTAGAAGGTAGAAGGTAGAAGGTAGAAGGTAGAAGGTAGAAGGTAGAAGGTAGAAGGTAGAAGGTAGAAGGTAGAAGGTAGAAGGTAGAAGGTAGAAGGTAGAAGGTAGAAGGTAGAAGGTAGAAGGTAGAAGGTAGAAGGTAGAAGGTAGAAGGTAGAAGGTAGAAGGTAGAAGGTAGAAGGTAGAAGGTAGAAGGTAGAAGGTAGAAGGTAGAAGGTAGAAGGTAGAAGGTAGAAGGTAGAAGGTAGAAGGTAGAAGGTAGAAGGTAGAAGGTAGAAGGTAGAAGGTAGAAGGTAGAAGGTAGAAGGTAGAAGGTAGAAGGTAGAAGGTAGAAGGTAGAAGGTAGAAGGTAGAAGGTAGAAGGTAGAAGGTAGAAGGTAGAAGGTAGAAGGTAGAAGGTAGAAGGTAGAAGGTAGAAGGTAGAAGGTAGAAGGTAGAAGGTAGAAGGTAGAAGGTAGAAGGTAGAAGGTAGAAGGTAGAAGGTAGAAGGTAGAAGGTAGAAGGTAGAAGGTAGAAGGTAGAAGGTAGAAGGTAGAAGGTAGAAGGTAGAAGGTAGAAGGTAGAAGGTAGAAGGTAGAAGGTAGAAGGTAGAAGGTAGAAGGTAGAAGGTAGAAGGTAGAAGGTAGAAGGTAGAAGGTAGAAGGTAGAAGGTAGAAGGTAGAAGGTAGAAGGTAGAAGGTAGAAGGTAGAAGGTAGAAGGTAGAAGGTAGAAGGTAGAAGGTAGAAGGTAGAAGGTAGAAGGTAGAAGGTAGAAGGTAGAAGGTAGAAGGTAGAAGGTAGAAGGTAGAAGGTAGAAGGTAGAAGGTAGAAGGTAGAAGGTAGAAGGTAGAAGGTAGAAGGTAGAAGGTAGAAGGTAGAAGGTAGAAGGTAGAAGGTAGAAGGTAGAAGGTAGAAGGTAGAAGGTAGAAGGTAGAAGGTAGAAGGTAGAAGGTAGAAGGTAGAAGGTAGAAGGTAGAAGGTAGAAGGTAGAAGGTAGATGGTAGAAGGTAGAAGGTAGAAGGTAGAAGGTAGAAGGTAGAAGGTAGAAGGTAGAAGGTAGAAGGTAGAAGGTAGAAGGTAGAAGGTAGAAGGTAGAAGGTAGAAGGTAGAAGGTAGAAGGTAGAAGGTAGAAGGTAGAAGGTAGAAGGTAGAAGGTAGAAGGTAGAAGGTAGAAGGTAGAAGGTAGAAGGTAGAAGGTAGAAGGTAGAAGGTAGAAGCAAGAAGCTCGTCTACTTTACAATTCCCTGAAATATCGATGTGTCTCGGCACCCATCAGAGGCAAATATGAAGCTGCCTGGCCTCGCTGAGAATTTGGTACCAAAATGATTATTTACCGAGAAAGAATCAGTAATGTGTTCGAAAAAGATTTATTGCTACCAATCCCCTTAGAAACGCTGTTAGCACACAGGATTTCATTTTTGGGGGTTTTGCCTACAAATTTTGAGCCGAATAGCATTCGAAACCTTATTTGTACCAGCAGTTTTTGTGACTAATTGAACTCTTCTGAGCGAAAATGAAATTCTGTGTGCGCCACTGTGGGACATGAATGTTGAAAATCCTCTATAAGTCATATTATGTCCAACAATTTATATACTATATATGTAAAATTAGTTATTTTTGAATTTCAATTTCCATAACTAATCTTCTCAGTCATCATTTTGCACTTTGCAACTATTCAAACATTTTATATATAAATCGATTTTGTTAAAAATTCAAAAGTTATGCCAAATAATTTTCACATTTGCTTATTTAGTTCAACTTCAAACGGCGATCGCGATCGCTGCATAATGCATGTTTAATCGCTGCGCCAAATCCGGCTTCATTGTCAGCAATGTTTTTCGCAATCAGCTTCAGCGCCGCTTATCATTAATTCATAATTATGGGTGTGTATTGGTGTGTGGCGAAACTTTTGTGCTAATTTGACAAAATTGTGTCATGGCAAAATTTGTGGCCATAAATTTTGGCAGTGGCCATTTTAACAGCCCATAAATCACACGTTTTGTTGTAGAAGGCTCGACTCCTCCCATCACACACACACACACACACACACACACACAATGTATTAAGTTGTTGTTGTGCATGCGTTGAAAAACTTCTTGGCGATTTAACCTCACTAATATGCAGCAAATTATGCACATATGTTGCCCGAAATTGTTTGGTGTTATTGTTGCCCGAATTTAGAAACCAAAATGGCGGACTTGTATCATAGTTGAAGAGCAACTTTTCCCTCATAGAGCCAGCGGCAACACCAACCCACTAATTTGGCTTTTGGATGAATGAGCACACACACCGACACATACACACATACATACGTGTATCGAATAACGGTCTCGGTCATGTAAATGCAAACTCAAAGTGTCGTTTGTTATTTTGCTGTAAAACGCTCTGATTTTGCTGTCCGTTTTACTTTGCGTTCTCGTTGTATTTCATGTCTGTCATGTTTTGTTTTTATTCCATTTGCTTATATTTCTGGATATTGTTGTTATTGTTGTTGGGTTTTGTTGCTTTTTAGCCATGTGCAAAGCTCATGTCCAATTTGAGAGGTAATTTAATTAATTTCAGTTGGCAAACTAAACGTAAAAACGCACACACACACACACAGGTGGCACATGTCGCCCGTGTATCCTCGTAAGTTATTATGACATCTGTGCTGTTGACGTTTTTCTTTCGCGTCCTCCCGCATTTCCTGCTGTCTACACCTTAGTTCCGCTGCCAGCAACGTTCCCGACATATCGTCGCTCCCGCATCTCCGGCTCTCACCAACCGGCTCACCGATTAATGTAAGTCCACACTTCCGCCACGTCACACTTTACACTCGCCGTCGCCACTCGCCGTGGAAGAATATGGCCGCCCAACGATGACCATCATTTCCGTCTTTTATGACGTTGTTGTTCAACTTAATGTCGACCATTTAAAGGAGCCATTTGCCACCTGCCCCCTCAGTGGGGCCGTGACGGTGACTGTGACCCAGCGCCTCAAGCGGAAGTCGCACAAAAAGTTTGATTAGGTGCTTGTACCAAACTGTTCTTGCATTGTTTTTGTTGTTGTCGTTGTTATTGTCTGAGCGTAAATTCTATTAATGACTTTGACCGTTGTGGCGCTTGTGCACTTTATCATAGTTTTATTGCTCTTTCTTGATTCCATTGTGTCGGTTTTATTTATTTTTTTCGCCGGTAATATGTGGTTGTTTTTTGTTGTTGTTTTTGTTATTGTTGCAGTTTGAAGTTTTAATGCGTTTATGGCTGAGTAATAGGAAAAACTTTAAGCATATATAACGCAATGAGAACGGTAGCACCACAGCCGCACAACAACAATAACAACAATCGGCGTTTGTCTTGACAGCTACAAATGGAGATATATGGAATGAGGGCCGATGAGGTGAGAAGGGGAAAACATTTTTCAATAAAAAAAGCCATAAACAGTTTTTGGAGTAGGTTTTAAAAAATTTGAGAACTTATGTGAAATTTCTGTGGACTGAGTACGAAATCACCAATCAAAGGAGCTTTTTAACTAAATCTTTTTTAACATGTTCCACAAACATTAAATGTAAGGTTATGTACTAAAGATCAACACTTGAAAGACCGCAAGTTTTCCAGTTACCTACAAAGACTACATATTAAATATATCCGCTGATATCTCGAAACGTACAAATCGGATTTGGCTAATTGTAATTGTAGAACCTTAATTCTTAAACTTAATGTAGAATCCAATACAAAAAATTAAAGTCATCAAAGCAAAATGTGATAGAAATACTAAAGAAGAAACAGATATTGCAAAATGAAATTGAAGATTTTTCATTTAGAAACAAAACAGATATTTAAAATGAAATTGAAAATTTTTTAAACAGAATGAAAGAAAAAACAGATATCTAAAAATTAAATTGACGATTTTCCATTTTTCAATATCAAAACACAGATATTTAAAAATGAAATTGAAGATTTTTCATTTAGAAAAAAAAAACAGATATTCAAAAATTAAATTGAAAATTTTTTAAACAGAAAGAAAGAAAACCCAGATATTTAAAAACTGAAATTGACAATTTTTCAATCAGAAAGAAAAGATATTGAAAAATTAAATTGACGATTTTTCATTATACATTTTATATTTTTTCAATAGGGATCGTCTAGTACGTTTACGAAAAATTTGAGATTGCCATTGAAAAGTTTGTCATTTTTTACCATAAACGTGGTTAGAACATTTTGATGTTCAAGCGCTATTTGTGTTGTTTACACCGACTTGAAATTTTCATCTCATAACTTTCTTTTCATAACTGGTTTAACGAGTTCAAGCGTGGTCGCCGTTCGCTCCAAGACGAATTTCGTGAAGGTCATCAAAATCGATCGTTGTGCCAGAAGCCATCGATGATGTGCGTGAACTGATAATGAAATATCGTCATGTGACATACCGTGAGATTGAGGCATACTTGGGCATTAGTTCCACGGCTATGCATTCGATATTGCATGAACATTTAGCTGTCAGAAAGATTTGTTCTCGTTGGATTCCGCATAATTTGGCAATCGCTCAAAAAAAGGATCGTGTCGATTGGTGCAAAGAAATTATGGGAAAGTTTGATCACGGTACTTCGAAAGACGTTTACAAGATCGTGACAGGTGACGAATCACACCGAAGCAAATGGTCGCCTGTTTCTTCGGCAAAACTGGTCATGTGGTTACTGTGCCGTTATACCAACGTAGAACGGTCAATTCTGAGTGATACACAACAATTTGTTTGACAGAAGTGTTTAATGAAAAACGGAAAAACAACCGCCGACGCAGAATCATTCTTTACCATGACACTGCGCGCTCTCACACATCGGCTCAAACAATCGCCTATTTGATCGACCAAAGCATCGATTTAATGGGTCATCCGGGCTGCCATACAGCTCTGACCTAGCACCCACTGACTTCTTTTTATCCGCACATAAAAAAAGTGCGTGGTCAACGATTTTCATCGCCAGAAGATGGTGCTGAAGCATTCAAAAACCATGTTTTGGAGGTGTCTTAATCGGAGACAATGCTTCGACAATTGGTTTGAGCGCATGCAAAAGTGTATAAATTTTCAAGGTGAATACTTTGAAAAGCAATAAAACCATTTTTGATAATAACAAAATGCAGTGTCATCGTTTTTGAAAAAATATAAAAGGCAACCCTCGTAAATATCAGTTTTTCTTCAGTACAATATCTGGTCTTAAGAAATAAAATGCTGGCAAAATAAAATTTTTAGAAAATCCAAGAACTATTTCACAGCTTAGGTTAATAGTAGGAAGTCTGCCGGTCCAGCTTGATCACTCCAAGGCCAGTAAGGCCTTGAATTGTAGGAAGCTGCGCTTGTCAGTATTCTTCTTCTTCCTGAACCGGCGAGTTTAAAGATCTACAATAATTAGAGACCAGTAAGGTCCATTGTGTTACCCGAAAAAAATCTTCTCAAGTCAGAATTCTTCTTCTTCCTGTGATGATTTCAAGCACTACGAACTACCCTTTCCGGACGGAGTTTAATTTGGAAAATCACAATATTTTGGTTTGAAATATTTCAATGCTATGAAAATTGGGGCCAGAAATTATGTTGCAAACTCACAAATTCTGAAATCATCCTTTTATCCGGAGATATTTAAATAGTTTAATTATTTTTCGTGGGTCATAAGATCTGAATAATTTTTTTGAGGGCCCTTAAAAACTTGCTGAGACATATTATCCAAGTAGTCCCGAAAGGGTTAAGATTATAACAACTAAATGTTTATGTTGCACATTGCCTCTTCCAAAGTAGTCCTTATTCACTATTTTTTTAGTTAGGCATTTGAACCCCTGATGCTCTAACTTGTTATCCTTTGATTCCACCACTGAGCCACAGCGTTCACCTTAACCTAAAAGTCTACTACAGCGCAACAATTACAAATGCTTTAAAACTCGTTTTAACTGGTACAACAACTTGAACTTGACCAAAAATTGTTAGCACTTGAGCGCGCCAAGTCTTGCCGCATTGAATGTCGGCCAAGTTTTATTGGCTGCAAATTGTCAGCAGCTCGTGGCTATACGCCAACCTGTTTGCACTTGAACGCGTTAAATGAAAAGGTAAACGAAGTTGGCGTCCAGTAAAAACGAAAGGAACAGCGAGGAAAGAAATCGCTGTGTGAAAGGAGTCGAAAAATCAACATTTAATGGTCGAATAAATTTCACGCTACGTTTCAGTGTTTACTTTGGCTTTTGCACATTTCAAATTCCAACAAAGTGTTGATTCCATTTTTATGTGAATATTTTAATATTTGGTTATTTGTAGCAGCGAAAAAACTTTAACTCCATGTAGCCAGAGAGTTAATTTAACTGGTATTTTTTTTGCTTTAATTTAACAAAAATTGAAATGGTTGCTGCTTTCAACTTTGGAGCTGAAAAATTTCAACAAAAAAAAATATACGAAACTATGAAAATTTTCAGTAACGATTACAGTGGAGCAGCATAAATCAATGCGCTAAACATAGATGAAAATTGTTTAATAAAAATCTCATAGTTCTTTGTTATTGCAAATCGTTTTCTTTGCCCTAAACTGTGCATTTGAAAGTTTATTTTCATTTACAACCCATTCATCAATTTAAATTCCTAATATTTCAGCCTCTTTGTTGACTTTAAAGTTTGCCCAAGTTTTGTGTCCCAAGTTTTATCGATCGTCTCACTCGCCACTCAACAAATCAGTCAAACGCATAGCAAACACTCGAGCAACTTTTATGTTGTCAAATTTATTTCCACTTGCTCTCATTTTCAATGATAGCAATTTTGCCGCCCTTTAACATTTGCCGCTCACTGTCGCAAGCCACTGTTCGTCAGTTCGTCCGTCTGTTTCGTACATTGTGCAAAATTGCAAAACTGCCGCACAAGAGTCATTTGAGTTCAGTGAAGCAAAAACGAAAACGAAAACCCATCAAGAGCCCACATGAATCTGCTGTATATAATGTCATACAATCGATTCATAGCCAACCGATAGTCGCACATACACACCGCTCCTTGCGTGTGCGTGTGTGTGTGTGTGTGGGATGTGAGCTATTACGTTGATGTGTGCTTGCTGGCATTTCCTTTCAATTCATTGTTGTTTTCATATATATGTATGTACGTTATTTCTTCTTGTTCTTCTGGCTATTTTCAGAGTGGTCAATATCTGTCTGGCATATGGGCAATTCAATACAGTCGCATAGAATAACAAGAAATCAATGATGTTTGAAGTAATTCCATGAGATGACCATTTTTCAGCTGAAGGCGAAAAATGCCGAAAAAGGTTGTTTGCAGTCAATCTGACTGTCGAGCAGCGTAATGAGCCTACAAAAAATTCATTTCCCTGTAAGTAACGACACAATGCGACTAAAGTGTCCTTATGGAGCGTAACGAGCGAGCAGCTCAAATGCATAAGTAAACGTTTGCATGGCCACAAGTTACTGTGACGAACTAATTAAACTAAGTCAATCAGTCGTTAATTGGGTGAGGAATTCTATGAACAAACTTGAACATATCATTACTGACTTTGGCTCAGTAATTGGCTAAAATTGTGGTCGAAAGTTCTGCTTAGAACTTGATGCTTGCTGAACTTGATATAAAAAGGTTCCAATTTCGAATGGCATTGCAACATTGTTTTCGAAAATTGCGCCACTTCACTGGTCTGTCCTCATTGGGCAATCTTTTCAAGATTTGCTACATCTCAGGTGTATTCTCAGTGTGTTGAAAGGCTGCAGATGTGTTGAGAAGAGACCAAAAAAGAATATAAATACTAACCCTGCGAACTTGTGACTCAATATAAACTGAACTGTTTTCTGTTTTGCTTTCCAAAACCATTCCAGTGGAAGCTGTTGCAAACTCCAAACCTGTGAGCATATCGGAAGCGGAATGGACCGTTAACAGTAGAAAGACCATTGCAATAATATTTACGGTTTTTCATTTTCTTTCGTATTTCGAACTACTTTTTCTTAAAGGAATTTTATTTTTTTTATTTTTTAATTAGTTTCACAATTCCAATTACCCAAATGCGATGTGTAATTTTCAAGATATCAGCAGATATAATATGTAGTTTTTGTAGGTATGGAAACCTTGCGATCTTTCTAATCTTTCTCCAATACAGGAGTCGAAATCAGCTTTCAACCAAGAATCTTTTACCGCAGTTTTGCCAGATACCTGAAATGACTTTCTCCTAAATCTTAAAAAATACTGAAATTTGCTCCCAAAAGTTAAAAAAATCTCCTAAAATTTTTTTTACAGTTTGCGTCATTCGAAGGAATTAAACTTCTCATAAAAAATAAAAATTTATTCATTTAAAGATGCAAAAGGTTTATAAAAAGAGTAAAACAAAAGAAGCCGTCGTTGTCCTGACTCGCGCGCCCGTCTTTGTCCGCTGACTCGTTACGACTGACTGTTGACCAGTGTTGCCAGATGCCTGAAACGACTTTCTCCTAAATCTTAGTAAAATATTGAAATTTTCTCCCAAAAGTTAAAAAAATCTCCTAAAATTTTTGTCATATTTTTTAAAGGAATTAATCTTCTCGTAAAAAATAAAAATATTTAAATAAAATTTTTTTATTGCAACCTTTTTTTTCACCTTCAGCTTAACAACAAAAACTTAACAAAAACAAAACATATAACAAATAAAATAAATAAACAAAACAAAAGTGTAATTTTTGACGGGATTTCATTGTGACAGCAACACGTGAGAACTAGATAGGCCGAGCCAACATTTTGTAAGCTTAAACATGTTTAACACAATAGGATACTTTCACTATTAAAATAGTTGCCAAAATATGTTCTGTTACCAGTGTTTCCAATTCATCATACTTCGTTAGCCAAAAAACTCCCAAAAATTAACTAAGAATCCGAAAAATCCCCTAACATAAAATATAGGTTAGGTTAGGTTGCGGTGGCTGCCTCTATAAGAGACACACTCGGAGGCCTGAAAGGCCCATTGTGATACCACATATTTCACCCGTTTTTGAACTGTGTATGCAACACTGTTTTGCCAACATATGTTACAGCACACTTTTCAAGCGGATGGGGAAAGGGGGAGGGGACCTACAGTTTAACGCCGAATCCAAACGGCGATTGGCAGTTTTTCGTTCACACTTGGAGGTTTTGCCATTGCCTGCCAAGAGCGCACTTCTACGATTCTTGTAATTCTCATTCCCTTTATGTGGATAGCGATAGAAGTAGACGAGTTGTTCACCAGCCCGAGTCAGGAATCGAACCTGGAGCCTTTGGTATGAACAGCCAGCGCGCATAAAATATAAATCTTCTAAACTTTCTCGCCATAAAATCTAAATCTAGGAGGAAATCTTCTGATCTGGCAACACTGTTCTACCAATCCTTACTACTGAAACTTATAAGCTGGCACCAGTTTCGCACACATAATTTAATTTTAGGGCAGCAGGTTCCGTATACCATTTTTAAGTTCAATACCATTTCAAACTTTATTTGCCACCCAAAATGTTTGTAACAAAAAGATATTTGGCCTCTTTGAACCCCTAAACACCCTTGCGTACTCCACACTCTCAAAATTTCGCATCTGTTCAATCATCTCTTTTAATTTGGTTTAATTTGGTTTAATTAAAATTTTCCCAATTTAAAACAAACTTAATTTCTCAACACATTCTTTCATTATTTCAATTTAAAAGTTTTCTTTTGATATCGAAAAATGCACCAAGAACATTGAAAAAACTTTCTTTATTGACACTTTGCGCCTGGCCGCTCTTTCTTACGCTCACTCCTTCTCACTCACTCTTCACACGCCTCAAATGCCGCTGGCAATTTATCGCAGCAGCACATTGAAATTGCAAGCAATAACAACTTTTTAACAGTGGAAAATATGATCGTCTCTTTCCATATCAAACAAAAGCAATAAAGCAGAATTGGAAAACCAATTTCCCAGGCGTAGCAAACAAAACGAGGCAAACACAGTCAGCAAGAAAAGCGGAAAAATTAATTAACACTACTCGCCAATATTGAATCTGCACGGAATTGATTATTTGCCATAAATCGACACTTATCGCCAGCGAAGGAAAACTCACTTGAGTAGTGCAAGTGCCGTTAGTGAGTTGATTGGCTGGTTGCGTTTAATCGCCAGAGTGTCATAAATTCAGAAGCAAAAGATGAGTTGGGTGAAATAATATAGGTTTTTTTATATTTGAGTGAATGCATTTAATGGCAGAGAGCAAAGAGCAATGTGACAAAATATGTTTCTCTATATTCTCGAGTGACTCTAAGCGGTCTCAAGTGACTATGCGAAGAGGCATAAATATAAAAAAGTTGTTAAATTTATTTTGTTTGTTAGGCAACTGAGATGATGGCAATAAATTTCAAAGTAAAATAATTTTATCTTCTTATTTGATTTTATTTTCTCAATTTAATGTTTTAATAGAGTTAAAAACTTCGACAATAAAACAAAAAAAATTGTTTTAATAGAAACAACAATTTTTTAAATACATTCAGAAGACCAAAAATACATTAAAATAGAAGAATATTATGAATAGTCAAAATATTATTTGAAGCGATTTTTTACAAATTTTTTTTAAACAGAACATTAACAAATATGTGTTCCCCTAACTTTCAATTCGTAATAACCTGACTAGGAGAATGAAAGCGAGTATACCAAACAAATTCTCTGATTGCGTTCAACCTGGTGAAAGCCACAACGATCCTTGTCTGGTCCAATGTATGTTGATCCACAGCCTTCTTGTGACTCTTCTGAGTACAGGGTGGCGCAAAAGTTGTCAGCCAGAGTTCTTTGAATCTAATTTGTTTATGAATGAATGAATGTATAAGCATTGTTGCCAGATACCTTAAGGGGAGGTTCTCTTTTTTTTTTTTAAAAATCAATTTTTTTTTTTTGATGAAATGAAAGGTATGAATATCGAGAATATGTGTGCAAAAGGATTTTTCGATCCGCAGCATATTTATCGCATAGGAGCGTCTCTGATGCGTCGAACTTTCGCGCGCGGAGAGAGAGACTTACGACTTTAAACGCGTTTATCTCAAAACAATTTTTTTCATCCTAACGTCAAGCGTAACTCATGATCTACTTATCCGAGTTACTTCATCTATAGCATTTCTTAAAGGGTATGATTTTTTATATGACTTATACCTAAAACAAATATAAACAAATGTGTAATAATAGTCTTTTAACAAAAGAAAAGTCGAAAAAAAGATGGTAAAAATTGAACTTTTTCTATGATTATGCATAAATTAGATGAGTTTTTATAAAAATAAGGTATAAGGTATAAGTCATAGGGAATTTAATATTCTTTACTATAAAAATGTTTGATTTCAGTTCACTACAAGTGGCTACAGCCTTGACGTTTCCGAACAATGTCTCGCTTGCAGAGGTTGACAAGACCCGCCATTTTTGGGCCGCCATATTGGATTTTGTAAAAAAAATTTTTTTCTTGTATTTTAGAAAGATGGCTTAATAAATCATCAAAACCGTCTATTCGTGAGTCGTTTCATTATCCGACAGTAAATGAAAGAATTTCGCTTTATTTTCGGCCGAAAAGAGGAGAACCTCCCCTTAAATGATTTTCTCCTAAATTTTACAATAAAACTGAAATTTCCTCTCAAAAATTTAAAAACCTCCTAACACAAAGAAATTAAACTTGTCATAAAAAATCAAAATATTTTTATATATTAATTTAGCTTCAGCTTAACAACAACTTGACAAAAAGAAAAATTTTAAAAATTAGATCGGTTTGAAATTTGCTTTTTTAAACTTCCTTCATTCTTTGAATAAATTCTATAGTTTCAAGCATAAACTGTTGTTAAATTAAAATAGGCACTTTATCTTTCAATATTCAAGGATTCAGTGCCACTAATGATGACAAATGTATCACCATCAAAATCTCCTAAACTTTCTCTTAAACAAATCTTACTCCTAGAAATTCTCCTAAAAAGCCAAGAATCTAAAAATCTAAATCTAGGAGGAAATCTCCTGATCTGGCAACACTGTGTATAAGACTTATTTTACCCGCCATAACAATCCGTTATAAGGTTACAGCCAGCTGCTTCTCCTTCTGCCTCCGCGTCTACTGCAGTTGGTCACAGCAAGAGATAAAATATCGTCCTTAACTTTGTCCTTCCACCACAGACACGGTCTCTCTTTTCGTCAACAACCTACAACTTCCGCATTGAACTCCTGTTTCGCCAAAACTTCATTGCTCATATGGGAGACATGGCCAAGCAGCTTCTACATCATTAAACAGTTCATACACCTCACTTAATATCTGAGCATAGATAGATAAAGACATCTTGGACCTAATTATGAAAAAAGTATAAATTAAAAAATCATGATTCAACAACTTAAATCACAACTTTTCATAAACCAACTTCCCAGTCGCAGAAATATTTCCAAATACAAATGTACAATACTACTTAAAACTGCAATGCAATCGTTAAACTTTTTTAAATGCCAATACAAATATTCCCATTTCAATTTAACATACTTTTCTCTTTTTTTTTTTGTAGGCCACAAAAACTCAGCGCCGTGCCTTTGCCGACTTGACTCATTTCCTGTGCAGCTGTGTGCGCGCGCCTTCTTTCAATTAAAGTCGTGACTGGCAATGAAAGAAGAAAAATTATAACAATACAAATGGCGCAAGAAAAATTATAAAAATGAGCCATCAGTTTCAATTACAGTCGTCGCCGCCGTAACCCAGCAAACAATATTGGCACTTTTCGTAACAGATTACGTAGCACATTTGTGCGTCTCGAACTGATACCAACTTTTTAGTCAAAGTCAATTTTCTTTTTCTTCACCTCACCATTGAAATTTGCCTTCGAGTGCATCTTAGATAGCAAATAAATAGAATACTTAAAATTTTGTTTGTTTTATGTTGTATGGAGTCAAGCTTTCAAGTCAAGCTTTAGCTCTGATTTGCAATTCAACGCCCTAACCAGCTGAACAACTAGCCACAAACTAATCTGATTTTAATCGTTGATTTTTGTGAACTATATTTTTTGTATTTTTTAGATGAAGCAGATCCACTATTTAACCATTTTTTTTAAATGTATTTCGTACTCCATGTTAACTTTTGTTGATAGCAACTAGAGTCCTGCACGAGTATGAATTTTTGCTATTCGAAAACATTCAAATGCTTTTGAATAGAATACTTCGCTTCATCTCTGCGGACGAGTCCGAATGAATACGAGTACAGCTCCCTTCGAGTATGAGTAAGCTCCGAACAGAAACGAGTAGACGTACAATATTTATTCACATTCGCTCGAAGCGGGGAAACGCGGACAAAAGCATTCGAATAATAGTACACACTGCTTCGAATATATTCGAATATACTCGTTTTATTATTCCTAAGATTATTTAGAAATATTTATGTTGCATATTAATATTTATTTAGTTGTTATGCTACTTTCTTCAATAATTTCCATTTTGCATATTAACTAATAAGCCACTTTAACTACGCCACAAGTATTCATAAAGGAAAAGTTACGTACTGCGCATAAAAATATTCGGTGAAACTGTTGATATTCGAATACTTCGCAAAGTTCTCGATTACCGAATACGAGCACTGCAGTATTCGCTTCTCACCGAATACGAGCACTGCAGTGTTCGCTATTCACCGAATATGAATAGAATCGAGAAGCGACGTTCGCTGGTTATCGTTTCTATTCGTATTGTTGTACACATTCTTCGAATACCAAGTACCCGTACAGTATGTACAGTAGTGTAGTCGCCAAAATGAATATATTCATGCAGGACACTAATAGCAACTTTTTGTCCTTCTCAGACCTTTTGTCCTTTCCAGACGCGTAAACAATTAACTCTTCTGCTGTGCTCAAAAATATATTCCAACTACTGTGTTGTTAGGTCAAAGTGACTCAATTTTGAAAAAATAATTTTTCAATAATCCACAATAAAACAAAACAACCATTACATGGAATGAAATAATGATTTTAGAGCCAGGAACACATAAAGTGTGTGCTCACCAAAATCGAGAGACACTTTACAACCCCTGTATCTTTTAAAATACAATTTTTTGGAAAGTAAAACTTTAGATATAAGTACTCCATAACTTGGTTTTTAATGTTTAATTAGAAAATTTTGCAAAACCCGTTTTATTGGGAAGAAAATGGCAAACGAATGCGAATCTATTAAACTAATCTTGCACGAACACACTACGAATCCCAACCTCAGTATACATCGATATGCAGTAAAGTGTTGAAAAATTTGAAAGAAACACGTATCAACAGAAGGAGAGTCTTGGAGAAAGTGGTTGTGGGGGTTTAAAAAAATGGACGAATGTTTCGTGCAAAAACTGATGGCAAGAGTCCGACGAAAAGTCGAAATTATAAGTAAATTACGAAGAAATTATAAATAAATCTGGACTTTATCATACCTTAAAAATCGAGAAGTAGAAATAAATTGGTAACCAATTTCAAGTTAGATTACTTGGTTTTATTTTTATATCAGAAAACAAGTGTCCCGATTTTGGTGTGAACGCCCTTTAAAACAGCTTAATTTGTCAAATAGTTATCATTTTTACTACTGAAGTTACTTTATTCTGATTTTGTTCGCTCGAGACTCGAATGCGCTACCTTTTCTCATGAAATCCTTTCTGGGCCTCTGATACCTATAAACCAACTTGAATGAGTTCGCTTTGCTTTTCGGACCATGAATTTTTAATAGAAAATAGAAATAGAATAATAAATAATAAATAAATAATAATAAGAATAGAATAATAAATAAGAATAAAATAAATAGAATAGAAATAGAATAAAAAAATAAAAATTGTTTTTAATAATAAATGAATTATTGAATTATGAATGAATGTTGCCTACAAGCAACCTGACACATTAATGGTTTAACCCTTTTGACCCCAAAGTTGCCTGAGAGCAACTTAACCTTTTTGTATAGCAAAAGCTGCAATTGATTTATGGTTTTTAGTTTAACTTAAGTAGGCACCAACAAATTAATATTTTTAGAAGTGAATTCAAAGCAAATTACAACAATTTTACTGTTATCCCCAAAATAATTTCCAATAATTTGAGGCGATATCAGAGAAAGTTTGTGTTCTAATTGAAGTCTACGAATTGGGCGCGTTTGATCAAACCCCTATTTCTTTAGTAACGGTAAAATAAAATCAAAAAGTGATATTTTTGTATTTTTCCATAAATATTAAATAATTTTCTTGTAACTAAAAAATATTTATATAAAATTTATTCAACCCGTTTTAAGCTAAAATTGCCAAAAGCAAAATAGCTCTAGAACTCTAACAAAGAGGCGTGGAGACTTCAAATGTCGTGTGCACACTTCTTAGGCAAATGTTTCATGATTTGTATACACAAAAAACAATATCGAGACACAGGGTAAAATTCGGGGTCGAAAGGGTTATGCACCTATTAATCCAAACGTAACCGTGGCTTAACTTAGCAGTCCATGTTGAAGTAATGCTTTCAGTAATCCAGAAAATTCAACAATAAACAGACAAGAAATCCAATCACATTTTTTACTGGGCGCGGACACAGCCCATTTATTCTGGTCTCACTCAACCGCAACTTCGGTACGTCCCAGCTGTATGGCTGTAAATTTGTGTGTGTAAGTGTGTGTGTGTTTGTGTGTGCAGCGCGACCTACCCTACAAGGAGACTACCGGTCATATGAATAGTTATATAACCGGTATACATAACCAACATATCGGTTATATTTCTAGTCAGATTTGTTCTAGCAGTGTGAAAAATCTGACTAGTCCTTTTGTGTACGTGTGACTTGATTTTGTGTCCGTGTGATTTGATATCACCTTCTAACGCATGCACTCTGAAACCTTGGCAAACGTACAGCTGCCTCGCTTACTCACATGGAGTCTCGCATGTACCATTCAGTTACGTCTAACCGACAAACCGGTCAGACCTTTCTGGTAGGCATAACGTATGAATCGGTATGTCTACCGTAACAATCAGTTACGTCTAACCGACAAACCGGTCATACCTATCTGGTAGACATAACGTACGATTCGGTATGTCTACCAGATAGGTCTAACCGGTTTGTCGGTTAGATGTACCTGATAGTCATTACGTAAATATACATTAAAACTATTTGGACGATTAGTTTAAAAAAATGTATTTGGCTATCATAAAAAAGAAATACAAAGAGGAAAAGCGAGAAAGACACACAAAAAAAACACAACATTTCTTCCGGCGCCTTTGGTTTTAGCCTCCAGGGTTCTTTTGTTGAATTATCCATATCCATGCTTCGGAAAAGATCTATATAGAACAATCATGAAATAATAATCCAATTTAATGTTATTTTTTAGTCAAGTAAATATTTTATTACCTTCAAAACGTTCCACAAAAATAAATTCGTCAGCGGACGCTTGCCTGACGTACCAGTTGAAGTCTTCGCGTGAACTACGACATTTTGGGCATAAAATCAAGTGGCACGCCACGTTTATATCGTTATCTCACTCTTTCATAAAGAGAATATGGAAGGTACTAATGCAAATATATTCTTTCATTCCCACTTACTGGAAAAAATCCCAAAATGTGAAATGCAGATTT
Source organism: Melieria omissa (assembly GCA_963971225.1). Taxonomy (NCBI): domain Eukaryota; kingdom Metazoa; phylum Arthropoda; class Insecta; order Diptera; family Ulidiidae; genus Melieria; species Melieria omissa. The sequence continues at coordinate 20,548,878 of OZ020268.1, forward strand.
GAATGTGTTAGTGAGATTTGGGAAATTTTTATGCATGTGTTAGTTTTTAGACAAATTTTGAACTTTTTTCTGGAGTTTCGGTTAGGCATTCCTTGTAGGGTATGGCCACTTTATAATGAACTTTGTAATGGCACAAAGAACATTTTCATTTATAGTCGCGGCTCGCCTCATTAACGCACCGCAGTGACCGCTTATCGTCGCGTTGACCTTAACGGCAATACACACACACAAACACATTCACACACATACATATACATGAACTCATAAAGCCACGCACAGCGAACTGTAAAGCGTACGCTGCGGTTAAATTGTTAAAATGCCACAGAAATATGGCAAAAGCGTAAAACAGAATGAAACGGAACGACATTTCAAGGACTTGCGAAAAAAAACATGAAATTTACTTCGCATGTAGCCTGCGTCGCACTTGACCCAAAAAGGCAACGCGATACGAAAGCAAGAAAGCGCAGCCAATAAACGAAAAACATGAACGCAAAAAAAAGAAAGAAAAATAACAAGGAACAGCAAAAACAAAAATGGCAAAAGTAAAAGCCGAAAATGTTAAAAAGCCGGTCAGCGATGTTGATAAACCACAAAACTGACACACACACACACACACAGAGGCGCGCGCAATTGTGCCATTTTTGGTGGCAGCAGCAACAGCAGTGGCAGCCGCCAACCGTCAATTGGTCGATTCACACGCGTAGCGAGAGAACAAAAAGCAGCGCAGAATTGGCGAATTTTTTTAGTTTTCCTTGCTGTGCGCTTTTCGCGATACGAACGCGATAACTTGCAAACTTGTATGTGCAAGTGTGCGTGCCGCCCTTCCGTGCGCAGGAAAGGCGTCGCAACAGCACATGTGAGTAATTAATGTCCGGCCATAAATAAATGACGCTGGCTCGTATCAATTTTTGCAAAAGTTTCATACATATGTACGTTGCCAACGGTCAGGCGGGCCGCTGTCGCCGCAGACTGACGTACATTGTGCACAGCGCGCCGGTGAAAGCGAAACGGTGAAAATGCCGAATGCCGCAACGCACACAAACGCGTCGGCAACTGTTGCCAAATAAGGAAGGCGAATTCAAGCGTGAAATGTGCACAATTGGAAGCGTTTCAGCGCTACTCGGAGTTTATTATTTTTCCATGCATCGCCTTACATACCTTTCTGCGCTTTCTTTCGCTTCTTTTTCCATAATTCACCTGGCGTTTTCTTTTGCTTCTCTTTAATACATTGAATCCCAATTTTATTTTTATCAGAGCCACAAAAGGTCTATTTGATTGTTCTTATTTTTATGTTTTTACTACTCTTTTTACTTTTTCGTATTTTTGTATTTCTTTGTGCGCTGTTTTTGTTGCGTCGCTGCTCATTGTTGCGTTGTAAATCGAAAACTTTCCCTATAAATTTGCAATGACACAGACATGACGTTTTAAGCGCTTTAAGCTGCATAACAACAAAACGAACAGCAACCATAATGGATGAGCAGGCAAAACAAAAAAATTCAAAAATATAAAATAAAAACAGCAACAAAAACTATGCAAAGCGAAAGGCTTCCGTACCAACGCTGACAACCAACCGACGAACCAACGAACGAACGCACAAATATGCCATGCGTCGGATTAATGTCTGTCCGCCCTTTCCTGCTTCTCCTCCGCCAATTTGACACATAGTCATGTCATGCATTCCATATATGGTTTTTCGTTACTAATATGTAAATATTTAAATTATTTGTCAACTTTTATGCAAAAGACATTTTATTTTGAAAAAGTCTTATTTCACAATTTATGGAAGCGCGCACGAGTGTGCGTCACGTTTTAAAGCGTTTTCAGGGCGGATTTACATTCCAATATTTTGTTACATCAATCAACTTTAAACAAGTTTCGGCCACACCTACACAGAACATAAAATAATTATGAGAAAAAGCGAACCGGGTACGGATAATTTTTTCCATAACAAATTGTTCGAATAAGAATTAAAATAGTTATTAAAAAATGTTGAATTATCTTTTATTCTTCGAATTAAATACTGAAAATGTTTAAAAAGCAGATAAGTTTACTACGAGTTAAGCCAAAATGCAGGTCATTAGCTTCTCTGAACAATTTCCCAATAGTAATAAAATAATATGTTTCCATACTTCTTCCAACAAGCATTGAAATAGTTAATAGAAAACTTTGAATTATATTTCATTCTTCAAATTAACTGATATTGATGTATTGATCACTTTGTAATAGGTGAACAGTTCTACTACAAGTTAAACCATAATGCAGATCGCTAGCTCCACTTTTAGAAACTGCCGACCCGATTTTCAGTCAACTTCAAACATAGTTCGGAAACACCTCCCCAGAACATAAAATAATTATGAGAAAAAGGGATCCGAACGGCTAATTTTTTCCATAATTGTTCAAATAAGAATGAAAATAGTATCAGGTGTACAACTTTGCTTCCGCCGTTTTCCGATAGGTGGCTGTACCGGCTGAGGCTGGTTGAAATACATAGATGGTAATGCCTTTAAAGTGAGTGTGGACAGTGCCTAACGAATTGTCATCGCCGTTTCAGTGACAGTTGTTCTTGTTTTCATATTATTCACGCTCGAAAATGTCCGTTTATGTGCCCAATTCTCGCCATTTGCGGGAAGTTTTAATTTTCTGTTACAATTCGAAAAAAATGCAGCTGAAGCGCATTGAATGCTCTCAGAAACTTACGGTGATGCTGCTCTGAGTGAAAGAACGTGTCGGGAGTGGTTTCAACGTTTAAAAAATATCAAGAGCGACATGACAAAGTCATCCTCCAACACGACAATGCTCGGCCTCACGTCGCAAAAGTGGTCAAAAAGTACCTGGAAACGCTGAAATGGGAAGTCTTGCCCCACCCGCCGTATTCCCCAGATGTCGCCCCTTCTGACTTCCACCTATTCCGTTCGATGGCACACGGCCTGGCAGATCAACATTTTCAATCCTTCGAAGAATTGGAAAAATGGATTGCTTCATGGATAGCGTCAAAAGAGGACTCCTTTTTTCGAGCCGGGATCCGAAAATTGCCGGAAAGATGGGAGAAAGTTGTCGCTAGCGACGGACAGTACTTTGAATAATACAGATGTAAGCACTTTTTCGCAATAAAGCTTTTAATTTTGGAAAAAAAACGGCGGAAGCAAAGTTGTACACCTGATATATAAAAAATGTTGAATTATATTTTATTCTTCGAATTATTTATAGAAAGTCTTTAAAAACCAGAATAGTTGTACTACAAGTTAAGCCAAAATGCAGGTCATTAGCTTCTCTGGTTCAGAAACTGCAGGTAATTGAACAATTTCCCAGAAATCGTACTTTCTCAAAGTTAATTCAATTTTGATTTAAATCAATTTCCCTTGGGATATCAGCAACTTTGAGATATTTAGAGGTTTTTAACTTTTTCTTCGTTTGAATCCACTTGCAATCATTTTTGGATTCCTACCGAATTTCAAATCGCTAGATCTCTGGTTTAAGAGCAACAGACAATTCGTCGCCTGAGAAAACGAATGTCGTATGTTCCATTGAATTTAATCGCACATAGGACAATCGTTTTCTCATGCGACGAATTAGAAATGATTTTTAAAAACCCTCTTTTTACAAAGCAACTGATCGACTTCCTAAAATGTTTTTAATTGGATCTCCCGTATGATATCGGCAACTGTGATATTTCTACTTTCAAATGCCAACACAACAACTAAAGTGTTGCCAGGTAAAAGAAATGGCTACATCTTAAGTTTTAAGAAATCGATGGCTGTTCCATTACACAACGTGCGGTTTAAGTAAAATGTGATAAATTGATATTTCCAGTCCCTTTCCATGAATGACGGTTTTGACTAATTTTTGATGAATTCTCGTACAGTTTTGATGGAATTTAAATACGGTAATTATTGATTTTGAGTTGGCTTACATGTGGGCCAAACAACCCGTTCTCGGGTTACAGTCTGCCATAGAGAGCTTTTTCCAGTTGGTCACACCAAGAGATGATAAGGCCTCCTCAACTTGGTCCTTCCACCGGAGACACAGTCTCTCTCTTCGCCGTGAACCTCCAACTGCCGCATCGAACACGTTTTTTCGGCAAAGATTCATCAACCAAAGAAAACTTATGATTCTCTCTTCATTCAATGATCACTTTTGTACCAATGACATAAACATTCTATCACTTCAGACGCCAGAGCTCTGCTTTCAGTGAACCAAATCGAAAAGGGATTTAACTCCCCAACGAAGCTTTATTACGCAAACAAAACTTTCCATTGTCTCTTGATTAAATGGTCATTTTTCATTTCATTTTCTCAATGATAGAATCACTTCAGACGCCAGAACTCCGCTTCTAGTGAACCAAATGTCATAAGACTTTAACTAGAAATCGAGCAAAGATATAACTTTCCAACGCTGTAAATCAAATAGAGGTGAACCCACCAGTTAAATAATTTAAATTGAAATAGTCAAAGCTCTTTATTGAGTTCAAACGTTATGCCATCAAAATTCCTTTCGTAAACTTTCTCTTTTACAAAAAAAGTTGCGTCCTTTAGCTTGTCAGTTTAGCTCTATTACTGCTTTATTCACAAATCTAATAAAAATCCACTAAACACCAAAAACACATTAAAACTACACAGCGTTATATGAAAATTAAAATCTCCTTAATTTTCGCCTCAATAATTCTATCACTTTAAATTCATTCTAACAAGCAAAAATTCTCATAAATCTAGAGGCAAATCTTCTAACTAAACAGCTTTGCACCAAGTTCATTATATGAGTGTGTCACACTGTACTTATGTCACATGTCCCATAACGTAACCGAGTGGCACACAACAAATAAATAAGCTGACAACTTGCAACATTAGATAAACATTCCAAAGTGCAGAAGATTTAAATGTTTTGCCCCAAAGCGACTGTAAATTTAAAGAGTTTTACACATTGTCCCCATTTTTTTATATTTTTTTTAATTTTCTTATATGCAAACAATTTGACATTAATTCCATCACAGACACGCACTCAAACTACAACTTTTAATAAACAAATTAATTGCAGTAAAAAGTTTTTGCAAGAAATTTCATTTTTCGTTTCACTCGCTCCACTGCTCGACAAATGCCTTCAGTCAAACTTGAAGCATTTAAAACATTTTGAAATTACGTTGTCACTCAGAGAAATTTCATTAGGTGCGATACCACACTGTGCGCCATCTACCACGCCCACATAGGCAGATGTCAGTGCTCGAGCTGTCGCAAGCAGGCAGCTGTCAGTCATTGCTACCTGTCGTTGTGTTCGCGTGTCGCCATCAAAGTTCGGCACATTAAAAGCAACCGACCTTCGTTACTCATACAGCTTCCGCGCGTGGACTCTCTCTCTCAGCGCTGCTAAGTGTTTTCATTAAAGTCATTTGCCAGGCAAATGAAGGAATTTTCCATTTGGCGTCCTTTAGTCCTCTTGCTGTCGTTGTTGCTGTTGCGGCTGCTATTAGCCACACGGCAAAGGCGTTTTGCTGCCAATGTCGTTGACGTTTAATGCTGAAAATAGTCCGTCAAAATATTTCATTTCACAATTTATTGGCAAACGCACGCAGGCGCGGCATGTCGACTTCTTAGTGATTCTCATTAGAAGAGCTGCGGCGCGCGCTTATTAAATGCAAACGCGCCACACCGCAAATTGTGGCTCAGCACCTTTCGCGTTGTAACTGACAGACGCGCAGCGGGCGGCGCGTCCAACCGAAAGTGGCAAACGTGTGGCTGCCAGCAGGAAACTGTTGCCTAACTCTTCACTTTTTTAGGCATAATTAAATTAATAGATTTTTTTAGAAATTTTCCTTCACCCTCCGCATATTTATTCATCCGTCAATGTTCTTAAGCCGCACGTTTGCGTTTCTGCGCTGTGGGCAGCGCTAAAATGTTGTACACAGCCGCATCTAAATTAAATTTCGACACTGCTTCATTTTGAGCAGCAACAACATGCACAACAACACCTACAGCGTACAGAGTAAATAACAACAACAAGCCATGGCAAACGGAAGGAAATGTGATACGCCGGAAGTCGAACGCAAAATGTTGCAACGCGCATGCAAATACAACAGTGAAATTTCATGCGCAGTTTGTCGTTTGTCGTTTTGCGTTGTTATTGTTGTTGCTGCTAGCTGCTACTGTATGCAGCAGTTGTTCAAATAAAAACTTGCAAATACATTTTATTAAAATTTCATGTCGTCGTTGTAGTTGTACACAAGTATTATTATGCAATGTTTGTGTTCGTGTTTATCATATTTGTTCTTGTTTATATTTTTTGTTCTCTTGCAGCAAACACAAACTTGTTACTCGCTTGGCATTTTCTTGTTTGCAAATATTTGCCACTTTAGTTAAAATATTTCATAAATTCTTTCATGCATTCAAAGTTTCTTAATTTCGCCGCCATCCGGCAGTCGACACGGCTTTGTGGTTGATTTTTGGCCTTGAGCCTTGAGCCTTAAAGCCACACAAATTTACAAATTTATGAGTAATTGTGAAATTGCTTGCACCTAAAACACTACAAAAACATTGCAGCCGTTTTGGACATTTGCGGTTTTGAAAAGCTTTGATCCTGTGGTTTCGGTTCGCTTTGCCGACACCGACACAAGGAAGCAATAAATCACAACTAATTAGGATTTATTTCAAGTGCTCTCATAAGCGAAGAGGTGAGAATATCTGAAACGGAAAAGCATTCAAAGCTGACTTTCAAGTGTGTTTTCATTTAATTTGGAACTCTCCGAAAATATGCAGTAGTTTTATTTTTTTTTTGTTTACTTCATTGTACAATAAATTAAATTTATGAACAAGAGAAGCAGCTGATAGTTTAAAAACACTCTTTAAAAAAGTAAAATAAGTGAACTTGTGGCTGGAAAGATGATGAGGTGGAAACGAAAAAAATTGAAAAAATTTCCAGAAACCAAAATGTTACTGAAATTATGAAGTAATGATGTAACAATATGGCTTTGTTAAATAAAGATATGCGTCACAACACAATCAAAAAATCAAAATTATAATCAAAAGTAGGTAGCCCCTGGAATTTGATTATTTTTACTAGACCTCATAATAGTTGCTTTCTTTGTGCAGCTGCTCTCGATTGCAGTCACTTTGATATACTTAACCTCCATGCTTTGAATAGCTCATTACAATTTTAACTTTTATTTTCTGTACTTTTGTGCAAATTTACCATCAACCAGCAGCAGAAAAAAACCTACTCAAACCCCCAACCCACTTATCACAAATCATAACCAATCTTTTGGCATTCCTTACTTTCTCACATTCCATTTCATTCAAGCCAATTGCTTCAAGAATTTTTATACCAACATTGCAATAATATTCTGTTTCTTTCTCCACAGCTTTTGGCGCTGCCAACGAGTGATTATGGCACAAAAAGCAGCATAACAAAAGTGATTCTTATCTGCAGAAATATTATGGGCAAGAAAATCCAACAGCTAAAAGCAATCATTGTTGTTGCTAGATTTGTTGGCTTTGGCATTAAGATGATAGTAGCAACGAGAGAAAGGAAGATCTGCATCATGATTGCAAGGTTTATGCTGACAAAAATACAAACGAATTCAATGCAAATACAAAATACGAAATAGGAAAATTGCCTTTTAATGTGTAAAAGAAACTTTTAGTAAAACTGTATTCCTCATACCAAACAAATACCTTCACCTACCTTTAAATGTATAACATTTTATTCTTTAAAAAAAAATGTAAATTCAAAAACAAGCATAAAGTTCCAAATATGAAAATTGCCTTTTAATGTCTTAACGAAATTTTAGTAAAACTTTATTCGTCATATTAAACTCAATAAGAGTAACTTCAGCTAGCTTTAAATGTATCAAATTTTATTCTTTAATACAAATTTTAATGCAACAAAAAGCACAAAGCTCCAACCAAGCAAAAATGCTTGAGCACTTTTTCAATTTTTATTTTATTACTGTGTGTGAACGTGTTATGCGGCCGCGTCTATCATACAATGTCTAGTATGTTACAAAAAAAAACAACAACAACAAGTGCAAAAATGCTGCCACCAACACCGTCAAGCCATTAGCCCATCAGCTGGCAAACGTCAAACTGTCGTCAGCAACAGAAGACAAGCAGAAAGAGGCAAAAATTCCCACGATTGACAGTCAAATAACAACATTGCATGAACACGTGTAGTTGTTGTTATTGCTTTTGTTATTTTTATTGTTTTTTGTTTTTCTTCAGTTGCTGCAATCCGCACCACTATCCACTGCACACGCACGCAACTCACCCGACATATCTACAGTCACCTGCGCACCACACGGCGTATGAGTGATCTGGCATAAATTCACTGCACGTCCTCTAGCGCGATGAATTGCTTTTTCAATTTTTCCAATTCCAATTTTATATTTCATTCCATGCCATTCCATGTCATTTCAGAAAAACAGCAAACAACGAGTGAGAAAAAAATGTAAACGTAAAAAATACGTTCGACTAGCGAGAACCAACGCAGAAAGCACACACAGCAAAGGGGGAAATATGAATGACACAATAAAAGCGTAACAAGTCAGAGGATTTTCGTCCATACGAAGCGACTTGGTTAAGCGCTGCATTATAGTCATGAGAAAAGGATTTATTTTTTTTATTTTCAATGTAATGTTTCATTTTTGGATTAAGTTAAAAAATAAATCATGTTTTGAGGAACACTTCATTTCATTCTTTATTATCTCTGTGAATATTCAAATTATCATATTCGGTGAGATGCCCATTTCCAAAAGTCTTTATACATTTGAGCTCACAATGCTTCATACCAAGTTGTGTATTCGTTAAAGAGTTATTAAACGCCACTTATTTAGCACACGGACAGACATTATTCAATCCAAAGCGTTTCTTTATATCCACCAAACTGCATATCAATGTGCATACGCCCCCACACAGCAGTGCAGGGCATCAAAATGGCAGTCAGCACTCCTGCAGCTGGCACAGTTGAATCGCTCTGTATGTGTTTGTGTGTGGGTGTGCTTGTATTGAGCGCTTTAGACTTTTTCCAAGTGCATCATCACCCACTTATCTTTGTATTTACCCATTTACTCACTTATTTATTGTGATTACTTTTATTTGTGCCGCACATAAAACTCAATCAATGCGCTGAAAATTCGGATTTGCGCAGCACTCACAGTGCACTTTATATGTTGCGCCCCATCACCGCGCGCCCGCTCGTGCACTTTGGTTCGACGAAATGGCATTTTCGTGCGGTGAAATACTGCAATCAATTACCAAACAATTTTTAATGGAAAGCACGTTTCACTAGACGCTACCTTGAGCTGCCAATGATTTGCACTTCATAAATCTTATGTTACAACTTTATGGCCGATTGAATTCTTTTTTTTTCATTAAATTGTTTGCTAATAAAATCCAACTGAAAAAAGGATTTTTCTATAGTAATGTGTTTTTAGCAGCTCATGGGATATATTGATTTTTTTATAATAAAAACAAATTACTGTTTTTGGCAATTTCAAATGAAAAAGAATGAAGTACTGGCATGAAAAAAGAGACATACGCGTTCAATTGCTTCAAGAATTTTCATTTCATAGTTGGAACTTTAACGTTGAATTTTTTTAAGTGAGATGTTTTAGTTAGTTATATAGTTTAGTTTGTTAATTTGGTTTGGTAATTTAGTTTGTTAGTTTTATTTGTAAACTTAGTTCCTAATTATTTTGTTCAATGTCATACTTCAGTGTTAAGAGCGGTGAGCCAAAATCCAAAAAGTCGTGAACTCAACTTGAGTCGTCAAACTCAAACCACTCACCGTTCGAAATCAGCATAAAACCGTTACTCTTTCAATACTAACATATAAAACGGTATGGATATTTACGAAAAGGTGGGTTTTACAGGGTGGCGCACAAGTTGTAACCCAATGTTCTTTGGCTCTAACTTGTTTATAAATGAATGTATGAATGGATGTATGAATAAATAAATAAATGAATTAGTAAAAATAATAAATTAATTTAAATTTTCAAAAAATTTTAAATTTTAAAAATTAAATTAAAAATTAATTAAAAATTAAATTAAAAATTAATAAATGAAATGAATTAATTAATGAACGAATGAATGAATAAATCAATTAATAAATAAATAAATATAATAAATTAATATATTAAAAAATTAATAAGTTAATAAACGAATAAATGAAGAAATGAATAATTTAATAAATAAATAAATTAATAAATTAATAAATTAGTAAATGAATAAATGAATAAATGAATAAATGAATAAATGAATAAATGAATAATTGAATAAATGAATAAATGAATAAATGAATAAATGAGTAAATGAATAAATGAATAAATGAATAAATGAATAACTGAATAAATGAAAAAATGAATAAATGAATAAATGAATAAATGAATAAATGAATAAATGAATAAATGAATAAATGAATAAATGAATAAATGAATAAATGAATAAATGAATAAATGAATAAATGAATAAATGAATAAATGAATAAATGAATAAATGAATAAATGAATAAATGAATAAATGAATAAATGAATAAATGAATAAATGAATAAATGAATAAATGAATAAATGAATAAATGAATAAATGAATAAATGAATAAATGAATAAATGAATAAATGAATAAATGAATAAATGAATAAATGAATAAATGAATAAATGAATAAATGAATAAATGAATAAATGAATAAATGAATAAATGAATAAATGAATAAATGTATAAATGTATAAATGTATAAATGAATACATGAATACATGAATAAATGAATAAATGAATAAATGAATAAATGAATAAATGAATAAATGAATAAATGAATAAATGAATAAATGAATAAATGAATAAATGAATAAATGAATAAATGAATAAATGAATAAATGTATAAATGAATAAATGAATAAATGAATAAATGAATAATTGAATAAATGAATAAATGAATAAATGAATAAATGAATAAATGAATAAATGAATAAATGAATAAATGAATAAATGAATAAATGAACAAATGAATAAATGAATAAATGAATAAATGAATAAATGAATAAATGTATAAATGAATAAATGAATAAATGAATAAATGAACAAATAAATAAATTAATAAATTAATAAACTAATAAATTAATAAATTAATAAATTAATAAGTTAATAAATTAATAAATTAATACATTAATAAATTAATAAATTAATAAATTAGTAAATTAATAAATTAATAAATTAATAAATGAATGAATGAATGTCAAGGCAAAATTTCCTTTTCCCGCCACTGGCAAAGTTTTAGCATCTGCCGATAAGTTTATGACTTTTGTGCCACCCTGTAACTTTCCTAAAAGCTCATGTGATCGTATAATAGATATTTAAAACATCGATATCTGAAAATCTAAGTATTTGTATAATAGTTCAACACATAGAATCAAACCAAAGACTTAACGAATGAAAAAAATCACGACTTTTCGAATAAAACAGGTGAAGAAAGGTAGTTGAAAGAGAAGTCCTAATGGCAAGTTGATCTAAACAGCTAGAACAATTTTTTCCACCTATAGTTTAAATTAAACAGCGCTGACTTCACCTTATTAAGAGGACTTAATATGATGGAATGAAACGAGAAGGAAGACAAGAGAGCAGAGAAGGGTTGTGATTTAAAACATTTCGTGATCATAATCTTTTTGTGAATCATAAGTACCTTAAGTTGTACCTCTTTCGAAATGAACAGCAAATGTTTAAACAGGTAAGTAAGGATATCAGGTCCAATCTGGACTGAGAAGGCCGACAAATATACGTTGAAAACAAATATTAGTTTAAGTTAGAATAGATCGCGGCCGCCGTAGCTCAGCTGGCTAGTGCGTTGGACCGCAAGTCAAATGCGACGCTCGAACCCAGGTTCAATACTCCGTTGCGCTAGCACCGAAAAAAAAATAAAAACAACAATTTTTCTTTCGGCGACTGTCCTCTCAGCAAGAAATGGCAAACCTCTGAGAGTAAAATTGCCTATGAAAAAGCTCCCAACTCGCCGTTCGGAATCGGCAAATAAATGGAAGGTCCCTTCCAACCTTGTAAAAACATTCGCACGCACAACATTGATGGTTGCGGGTAGCTAAGCCTTAGTCTCGTAATTGGGCTGTCGTGCCAGTCAAGAAGAATATTAAATTAAACGGAGCTGACTTCACCTTATTAAGAAGACTGGAATGGAATGAATCGAAAAGGAAGACATGAAAACAGAGAAGAGTTGTGATTTCAAGAATTTCGTAATCATAATCTTTTTACAAATCATAACCTTAAGTTGTACGTATACCTCTCTCGAAATTAACCGAAAATGTTTAAACAGGTAAGTAAGGATATCAGGTCCAATCTGGACTGAGAAGGCCGACAAATATACGTTGAAAACAAATATTAGTTTAGGTTAGAATAGGTCAGGTTACATCAAGTTTCGGTGGCAGCTAAGGGTGCTCACATCAGCCAGTAGTGGCCGTTGTATTGCCACATAAAAGAGAAGAACCTTGAACCATAAACAGGAAAGGATCCTTAACTACACATTCCCGGAAGAGTACAGCTATTCATACTCTCTTATGAAACTGGCAATACCGATAATGTCGATGGTTGACTGGTGACCTTGATGACTGATTCGACTCCGGGCCAGAGCTGGACAGTAGCACATAGGATCATAGCATCTGTGTCTTCTTTGTATAGTACACAGAGCAACAGATGCGGCAGTGCTCATAAAAATGGAGATCCAGCTGCTGAGCAAGTCTGTCTAAGATTTAGTAACTGTTAGAGACACCCAGGACTGGACTGTGGCACCAAAGATGCAACAGATCTTCTTTTGCTTCTTCGTCTTCTTCTTCGTCTTCTTCTTCTTTTTCTTCTTCTTCTTCTTCTTACTCAGAGTAGCAAATGCGACAGAGCCCATTGAAAGAGAAACTCCGCCGCTGAGCGAGTTTTTTTAGAGTTAAATAACCATTGAAGACAAGAATCAGACTTATCCGGCAATGTCGAGAAACTGACACGACTAGTGTCAACATAAATCTTAATCGCTACTAGTGATTTCAGCTAAATAAAGTAGACAAGTGGAATTGATAGTTCAGTGAGAAGAAATGTGATTCTTCACGGATGTCTTTCACTACAAAAATTCGACATCTTATTGTATTTGGATCCGTGATTATCTATGTAGATTTTTATAAAAACATTCTTTGATTGTATGTGTGTACAACCTCAATCAGCTAGAAATTTTCAGCCAAATTTTCAATCTTTAGAAATTAAATGAAATAATTTCTAAATATATTTTAAAGTGCAAATGCAACAAACGCTGACAAGTATTAATGAAAAGCCGCCAGAACACATCCAAACTTAAAGTCAGCCAATTTAGCACGAAGCCATACAAATGTGACAAATTGTCACACACAGCATAAATTACTGACTTTTGTGTGCTTTTGACACATTTTTAGACGACACAACGCTGTGCAGCATTGGAAATGCAATTAAAATGTGCACAATGCCGCCTGCAACACATTGCACGGCATTAAGTTGCATGGCATTTCAGCACAAAATTACCAACACGATGCAACAAATTTGGTGGGGCGTGAATGGCAAAGTGCTGCATTCATAATAAATGAACATTTAACAGCAATAACAAATTATGATAATTAAATTTTAATTACAGTGCCACAAATGAAAGACTGCAACGAAACGAATTAAATTAAAAGTGACTTAATAAATATTGCAAAAATCTAACAGTTAAAAAAAAACGATACGAAAAACGTAATTATGGCAAATGTCGAAATTTTAATTGGAATAAATTGGCATTGGCATTCGCACACAAAGGCGGAAAGGATAAGCCGCCGGCGGTTGCAAGCCATTAATAAGCTTTTTATCGGCAATTGTTGCAAGCGCATGTGCGCCAGTCAGCCACTTGGATTGATATCAAATCTCGAAATAAATTATGTTTGCAAAAGGAAAAATTAATAAACGTGAAAAAAGAATTGTCGACATTGGCGGAAGCATTAATCTTTCCAATAGGCGAACAGTGGAATGAGGCGAAAATATCTGCATGCCTACAACAACAACAGAGCGTCTAGTGCGCATAGTTCAAGTGAGCGAAATGTCAAGCACAATTTGACGTACATAAAATGTGTCAAAGTAGCAATAACAAAAAACACAAAATGGGAAGTGTTCGGGCAGAGTGCGAGACCAAGCGAGGGTGGCGCGTAAAAAATACTTTGAATATCAACGAGCGACTATAAATGGCAAATGGAAATAAGACAACAACAAAACAGGAAGTTTGAATATTTTTAGTTGGTTTTAGACGACTCATTGATACCCTGCATGTAGATTAGACATGATTTAATGCAAGATTTTTCTATATCGATGCTCTGCAACCTCTCATTTTATGCGGTTGGGTGAAAAAGTACATGAACCAAAAAATTTTAACTGGGAAATTCAACAAATTTCTTCACAGCTGATCAGAAGTTGCTCTTAGAGGGTCAATATCTATGACTGACCCCCTACTAGTTTTCTCTACTGAACATTTTTTTCAAACATATTTATACCCCATCTCCAACCCTTAGTGGGGCTTCCATACAAAATTGTGGTTTTTACAAAATAGGCGCCCACTGCTCTCAGATTGCCCCCAGACATGTCAAATGTAGGACCGACACCCATTTATTTCCTTTTCCGAATGTTTCTTCAAAACATACCTACCCGCTATCTCCAAGTCTCAAGGGGGCTGCCATACAAAATTGGCCATTTTCTATGCCATTGGCTTCCCACTTGTAAATGTAGTAGTTAAGTAAGCGTATCTCGGAAACTACTGAACCGATTTAATTGATTTATTCAGCGATCGCCAACATTCTTGAATACAAAAAATACAAAATTAATTAAGGTTCAGAAATTTACCACCAGAGAGCGTCTCCCATAGGATAGGAGTTGTGAGGTTGTCTACTTTTGGGTTTCTACAACCCTGGTTGGAGCTTCAATTGGAACCGCTCAGGAAAGAATTAGAGCTCCTGAGTGGTTCATGTGAATGAGGGTGTTAATGACAAAGTTCAGCAGCAACTTAATGTTGTGCTTTGGGGGCATAGAGGGGACCTAGCCAAGAACTTATTTAGTGAGTTAGGTGCAGTTAAAGTGAGTAAGGTGTGAGTTAATAACACTGCACAACAAAATCGAAATTTTTTGTAATTAAAACGGATTCTGGTAGAGCGGATCAAAAAAAACATATACGTGTGTCGGCATTTTGAAACTTTACGTCTGCATTTTTTTTAGGGAGATCAAAGTTTTCCCCTTCTTGCACATTCTTATGGTGAATCGGCATACGAAAACCATGTAACCTCACATTTTGGGTTTATGATGTGTTCAGCAATTTGATGTAAAATACTACGAAGAATATTTTTGTGGAACATTTTAACCCTGTAGCTCCTATTTGTATGGGTCAATTTGACCCTTTTTTCTATAATGTCAAAAATGCCCTATAAAACAGGACTTTTTAAGGACAAAATGTACCACGAAAATATTTGCCATAAAATTCTACTATAGGTCTCTGAATACATCAAAGCTCAGAAATCAACTTGAACGCCAGAATTAAGCCAAAACTGAAAATGTGTTTGAGTGTTTATTTCGTACTTATTCAAAATTGGTACTAAAATGTCCTGACATTAAATTTTTTAATAAAATTTTAAATTTCCTGGAATGTTCATATATTTTTTCTTATATAATAGTTTAGTCACAGTGCCTGATGAAACAAATTAGATTAATGTGAGTGTAAATGAAGCCTGCACCACTCATTTCCACTCGCAGACTAACCAATTATTTCTGTTAATATTTTTTTCCTAAATAACTTTTGTATCTCAAAAGTGGCTTAAAAGTAGGTCAACCATGCCCATAAGGGCATCAGTTCTTAGGTGAAAAACTATAATTGCTATGTCAAATTTAGTATTTATAACTTCTCAAAGAGTTGTTGTGTAAGCCAGCTGGTTGAAAGGCAAACAGATGAACCGACAAACATTGCTAAATCAATTCTCCTGATGATTCTGATAGTTCATATCGGTCACACCTCTTTCTGGGTCAAAGTGTATTTGTCTACCGCAGCACCTCAGTGTAGGGTATACAATGCTGTCATGTATATTTATGTGTGTATGTGTGTTTAATGTCAACAATACATTGTTGCTGTATGTAACACACACACGTGTATGATTTTTTTGTTTTTTGCTATCAATATTGGCTGCAACGAACATCGGTTTCATTGTCATCGATACAGCACCAGCAAGCGATGATGCTAATGTACACATATATACACATGTCAGTATGTACATATATGTAATATATATGCATGTATGTATGCAACTGTGGCGCACTTTTTCCTTGTACTTTTATCACTTTGTAAATCTTTTTTATTATACTCGTAGACGCCCGCATACGGCTGCCAGCTGCCACTGTCACTGCCGCATATGAGCCCAGCGTGCAACCCCAACCTGCCACAACTTAGCGGCCAACTTACTATGGCATACGCGGCGCTTCAATGCCAGCAATGCTTCCTTCTGACTTGACGCCACCCGCCCTCTCGGCTCGCAATAGCATGAAATATGTATCGTAAAAGAAATGCAATAAATTCATCCATAAATTTCAATATGGTTTTTTTGCGAGTGCGCATTAAAGGATTCACGCCAAGGATAATGCCACCGCGACACACCATCTGTGCGTCAGCGACTAGTGCAAGTTTATATATTTAAATATCCAAAGCTGATGCCAAAATTTATTGCACAAATGCCCGTCCCACACATGTGTACAGCGTCATTTATTATGATTATTGCTTTGTTATTTGTCGATTGCCATAGTGCGGTCATGTCACTGCGTCTTTGCAGTTCCTCCTTGAAGACAAAGTGATTGTGAACTAAATCACTGCGCCGCCGAGGTCGACAGCGACTAGTTTTATTGCAGAGACTTGGCAGTAGAAATTGGCTGCTAGCAAATCAACTAAATGGCCGAAAGCGTTGGCAAATTTTGTGGCAACTTTTATTGCCCCCAACCAAAGTATATCGATTTGTTTGTCATTTGAGTCAATTTAAGTGAATCATTGACTAGAAAGCAGAAAGTTGTTGTTGTTGAAATAGCGATTGATTCAGATTTAGAGGTATTCGAGCAAATGAACAAAGCTTGAAAATTGATATGGTTGAAGGTCAGGTTGAGTTGGTTATCTCTGAGGCCCATTTCACAGGTTTGGCTGCTGGTTTGACTAAGTTAGGTTAAGTTAGGTTATGTTAGATTAGGTTAAGTCAGGGTGGCTGCGTCTCTAAAACAAACACTCGAAGGCCTTTTATATGCTGATTTGACAAAAGCAAAACCAAAAACAAACTAAGATATATAACTCCTAATAATATGACTACATTAAAATAAAGAAAAATTAAAAATTAAAAATAAAAAAATTGAAAATTACAAAAAAAAATTAAGTGTATTAAATTGTAAAATGTAAATTCTTCCAAACACATGGAAGTGGAACACTTTGATTCAGTTTTTCAAAGCAAGCAACTTGCGAAATGTTTCACTATTCCACTTAATTACCGTTTTGTACAACAACATTAAATCTTGGTGCATATAGGAATCGCATATCCCCCTGTTGATAATTACCCCTTTTCCCCATCGATGCTGTGAATTGCGCCATAATTTTCAACATTCGCGATTTTCAATTCCACAAATCATAAATAAATTTTCAGCAATAAAATCGCTGAACATACCCACACACACACACATACAAACAAGTGCAGCCTGTAGAGAATTCGCGAAAACTTTATACGCAAATAATAACAACAATAATAACATGAATAATAACAGCCAAAGCGAACAAAAGTCAAACAAGCCAAGTTGAATTATATCCACAAAATTATTGAAAAAATAATTTTGGTTTTATAAAAATTAGAATACCAACAAAATGTTAACAGACAAGCAGTGCGCTGACGCATTATTTCAGCTAACATATTTTGGCTTTTTGTGCTATTCCATGCAGAGAAATGAAATATTTTATGGGCTGTTCAAACACACAGCTGAACAAGCAAACAAGCTGGCGAACAGCTCAACAGTCAGACGGGCAAATAAAGTATATGCAGTCAAGTGTTGGGCACTGTTTGGCTGTCGATGCTAAAATTTTATGTTTGCGACATTTGCTTATATGGTTTAGATATTCGATAGCGGTGTTCATGTTCCTTAAAAGAACAATATATCAAAAAATGAAAAACTGAGTATTCATTTCAATAAAGTTAGTCTTTGTTGGGCCGTGCCGACTATGAATACTGAGACCAAAACGGGTTAATCAGCCGAACGCTACTGAAAACCTATTCAAGTCTGTTTGAATATCGAAAACGCAGAGTTCTTGAAAATCTGCCACCAATTATTTTTGTATTCATTTTCGGATAAACTTTTTAAGGGATAACAATCGGCGATTAGTAAGCCGAACACTACTGAAAATCTACTCAAGTGTGTTAAAAGAGCGAACGGGTTTGTGCGAATAGGTCTCCAAAATAATTTGTTCGTTTTTTTCGTATAAAAGTCGCCAATATCGGAACCGATTAATCGGCCGAACACTACCAAAAACCTTCTTGAGTCTCTTAAAAGATTGAAAAGGCAGAGTTCTTGTAAACCTGTCACCAATTTAATTTTGTTTCCATTTTTTGTATAAACTTTTTAAGCGATAACAATCGGCAATTAAAAAGCCGAACACTACTGAAAACCTACTCAAGTGTGCTAAAAGAACAAACGAGTTTGTGCGAATAGGTCTCCAATATAATTTGTTTTTTTTTCGAATAAAAGTCGCCAATGTCAAAGCCGATTAATCGGCCAACACTATTTAAAACCTGATTGAATCTCTTAAAAGATCGAAAAGGTAGAGTTCTTGTAAATCTGTCTCCAGTTTAATTTTGTTTCCGTTTCTCGGATAAACTTTTTAAGCGATAACAATGCCGATTAATAAGCCGAACAGTTCTAAAAACCTACTCAAGTGTGTGAACGATCTTATGCGAAGAGGTCTCCAATATAATTTGTTTTTATTTTCGTATAAAAGTCGCCAATATCAAAGCCGAATAATCGGCCGAACACTACTTAAAACCTTCTTGAATCTCTTAAAAGATCAAAAAGGCAGAGTTCTTGTAATTCTGTCACCATAGTATTTTATTTCCTTTTTTCGGATAAATATTTTTGCCGATACCAAAGCCGATTAATCGGCCTAACACTACTTAAAACCTACTTGAATGTGTTAGAAGAGCGAAAAAGCAACGTTTCTGCAACTCTGTCACCAATTTCATTTATTTCCTTTTTTTGGATAAATATTTTCGTCAATACCAATGCCAATTAATAGGCCGAACACTACCGAAAACCTACTCCACCTTTTTAGAAAAACAAAAGAGCTGAGCATGTGTCAATCTGCCTCCAATTTGCTTCATTCTATTTTAAGTTAAAATTTGCCAATTTACTTTTTAACAAAGCAATTACCACAAATTGTGAATACCGCCAATGTGATTTAACCAACACCAACGCATCACGTCAAAAGCCAACTACAGTTTTCCCAAAACGAAAATTACCACTAAAAGCGGCTTTCGTCAATGGCCGGACCAGGTCATTAATCAGCGCTGCCATGACATAAAACGGCCGAATTGTTGGCGGCGACTTAAAATTCCACAACGAGCAGACATGAACGTGGCCAACGAAGCTCAGCGGTCAGTACGTTGCCCCGCCGAGTCAGAAGGGTTTTACGACTCAACAAACATAAAATAAAATCAAATTTCTGCACCCAAGAATGAAATACAATAAGTGTTTTCAGAAAAAGTTGTCCCATATCGATTGTTCAAAATCGACCCAAAAAAAATGGGGTCAATTCTATTCACGTCTCAAATTGCACGCACAGTCGAAATGTTGTTATGGCAGCAAAAAATTATGTCTCGCCATTGAATCGAATGGTTATGCTGCTTTTTCTTGCACGTTGCTTTGGGTTTGGCGTCTTCCATCATTAGTCTTAATTGACTTTTGATCATTTATAAAAATTACTGTCCTTGACAGGCAACAACTGGCCAATTGCTGCTTCATTTCTTGCTCGGGTGACAGCAGCCAATGAGCGAGAGATACTTATTTCGCCAATAGTCGAACCTCGCCAAATTTTTAACCAGAACCAAAAACCCCCTGTATGCGCCACTAGTCAAGTCCAACTATGGGCCGAAACGTTTTGCATGTGGCTGGTGGAAGTAAAAACTGTTTAAGCAAATGACAAACGACAGCGGCGCAACAAAAGAATTATTTCAATGATAACTAGCAGCAAAATATTTCAAGAGTTATATTTGTGGTATTTTTCTAATTAAATAGAATAAGTATTCCAGTTAATTGTTTAATTTTGCAGTATTAAACACTGAAACTTTAAAACTTTGTTTACAAAACTTGAGCAATTCAGCTTTGTATGACCTCAACTGTTACTCAATGAAGAGTGAAGAGTGAATCCTAACAATGAATAGAAAGATTTTGTTCTCAAATCTTTAAAATTTAGTTATTCATTTCCTATAATTTAGAAGTGGAACTTTTGTACCGTCAGGGTTCAGCTTTGGCCCACAGGAGACTCCATCATCTTTTCTGGTAGACCCGACCAACTTGTCAACCATGGACATTCATAACACCGTTTGACAAAGATTAAAAAAATGTTCACACCGGAAAAAATCCTTATGGGCGTGAAACTAGAGACCAAACCTAGTAATTGATTTCATAGTTACTAAAATGGGTAATAATTTGGTAAATAAATAAATAAGAATTTTTGTACTTCATTAGAATTGCAGCTTCCGTCTTTTTTTAATAACTTTCGAACCAATAAAGTTAGAGTAATGAAATTTTGACACGTAATCAAGGAGATTTAGGGTTTTAACATACTTACTTCTCAAGAAAATTCTATATACATTTTCAAGGATATAAAGGATTAAAATTTTCAAAGGACCTTTTTCATATCCTATTTTTTCAAATAGATAAACAATCAATTGTATTTAAGTTCTTGAGCCTTTCCTCTTTCATTTTATAGCCATATCGCCATATTCTAATGAGGTTAAGATTTTTATATTTTTTTGTATCCCCTTTAAAATTTTGAAGTCCTTTTAAAAGGACAAAGGATGTAGAAATGAAAAACTGAGTACGCAGTATTACTATGTTTGGTCTCTAGTTTCACGTTCATATTGATTCTTCCGGTGTGAAAAATATCGTCGCACGGTGTAATAATTCCCGTTTCTTAGAGAAGTCTAAATAGCTTTCCTCTTCCATTGGGGAAAGAGTAAATGCATTTAAGGTCCTTTCCTATGCCAGTGAAAACACAACTAGTCACTACTAACCAATACGAACATCATAAACTGTCATCCCAACCTAACCTAACTTATCTAATTTTAATATAACTCGAGCAAAAGTTCTAGAGCATTGACATCACTTTCTCGACCAGTTCATCTCTTTCTGAAATAATATTCTTGTGGAACTTTATTCAAAACAACTTTAGAGTGGCACATTGCAACGTCTCATAGAAAATTCATATTGTTCGTGTCTGCGTCATGCAATTCAAACCACTAAAATTACTTTTCATGATCCGTAATCTCGTTTCAAAATGATTGGACGATGGTCCTCACAGAATCCATGACTATCTCTACTGACTGCATGTGGATCACTTTTGCTCCAGATGTGACTATTTTACTACTAAGAACTCCAGATGTTCCAAGAATGATGGAACTCACTAATCAGTGATTCATTCGTATGCCAACGCAGCTTTGGTAATTTTTTAACTCATGAACTAGAAGTTCAAGGAAGAACTTTCGTATCCTTGAAATCTTTCAGACTCACACATGGAAGCTTTCAAGATGATAGATCTCTCCAAAGATTGGTTCATTCAGACCAACTCACGAAGTAAACAAGTCCAAATACAACAAGTAGATTTAAGGTAAAACTTCCGTATCCGGAATCGTTCAAACTCACATATGGAAGCTTTTGAGATGATATACCTTTCCAAAGATTGGTTCATTCAGACCAACTCATGAAGTAGACAATTCCAAATACAACAAATATTTAGATTTAAAGCGAAATTTTCATATCCTTGAAATCTTTCAAACTCACAAATGTAAGCTTTCGATATGATAGATCTCTCCAAAGATTGATATATTCAGACCAACACATCTCTGACATTGTTCTAACTCATTTCACTCAGTTCAAATACAATAATTAGATTTAGAGCGAAACTTTCATATCCTTGCAATCTTCCAAACTCACAAGTGATTCGTTTCCGCTGCTAACTACGCGCCTGTGCACCGCACGACCGTTCCGTCACAGTTGACAGTTCAAAAGTGAGTATAATCGTTGTTAAACCCAAAGGACACCTCTTCGCAACGGAAATTCATTGTGCATGAAATTAGCAGCAGTGCCTGCAAATGAATTTCTAAAGAAAATTAATGATATTCCTCTCGTTCTGCTGTTATTTCACTATACTCATAAATAAAAGATAATTGCCAGCCAGTTGAACCCGTCGCGACGCTGTGCAGAGTGCCGTAGCAGACGCAAAAGCTTTGGCGACCGACTATCGACGCAAGTGGCAAAAATCAATTCAAATGAATGTGGCAATAATTTTGCAAGGCGCAACCGAACGGAAACAGCCACTTTTGACTTTTGCACCCATCTGCTCACTTCAAGAATCAATTTGTCCAATGGCCGCCATCAGTAACGCAAATTTTTTATGCGCCCATCGCGGGAGCGGAAATGTTGAAGTGAATGGCGAAAGTGGCAGCGGAAGAAGCGGCCGAAGACAAGCTACCAAATGCTGCAAATTATGTGTTGGTGAGTGCGCTTCAAAGGCCGCAGCCAACGTGCCGCATGCTGCGAATGTGCCAAATTCCAACTCGTATGCCAATCACGTTTCTGCGGCAATGAAAATGGCAATGACGACCACTGGATGAGTGCATTATTAGCCGCAGAAATGTGCGCAGCAAGGAACCGAAGAGGTGAGGTTAAATAAAAAGGGAATATATGAACTGCAAATGGCACAAAGCAAGTGTGAGAGATTTGAAGTGAACAAGGACAGAATTATAGTAAAACCAGGCAATGAAAATGAAAGTAGTGTAGTTTTAATTTTTTAAGCAAAAAATCATTGAAGTAGCAGTGAGTGCCTGGGAATTGAAGCTATTATGATGCTTGTGAACTTGTTTTACATAAACATGTTTGCTTAAAAACTAGCAAAATAAATAACCACAACAATATGGCCACATGTGTACATTTGTATATAAAACAACATGCGTTATCATTTAATGTTGCTCGAGGCTTGTGACAGCTTCGGTATCAGCGCTCAGATGTCGTGTTCACGCTGTGGTTTACAAATGTCGTTTTTGTTATTTTTCTGTACATACACATAGATGTATGAATATTGTAGTTTTGCCTATTTTAGACCATATATATGTACATATAGTGTACTTGTACATAACTATACACATATATGGCTGTTCTTGTTTTTGCTTGGGACATTCGCTGCCAAGCTGTGGCTCGCAGCTTTATCGCAACCACAAACAAACGTGCAACTGTCCCCTGTTCGCTTGACACTCTGACCACTGTCCGTCCGTTCGCTCCCACGCGTCTCCACTCCGACTGCACCGCACTCACATAAGTAAACGCAACATTTTGGTAGTGTTTTAGCGTGCGATCCACTTCGGGCCGGGCCCACTGAAATTGAGCAATGCCAAGCGGTCAGGGTCACATATAGACAGCTTCATACATATATACATATATTCCCCTACATACGCACGCACAAATATGCACAGCTGCGCCATTAGATGCCACAAATTTCACCAAATGGACAAAACAAAATGTGGCATCTAAATTTTTGTGGAATTTTTAACAAAGATATTAAATTGAATGGTTGTTAAGAATTTATGAAATTTCATATCCTTGGTACATTTCAATCTAATGGAACTATGTCAGTAATGTGCTACTATATGCAGAATTAAAATAGAAACTAATCTATCAATCAACTAATAACTTGGCATTTGAAACAATTAAAGATTTTTCTACAAGAAGCTATTGTCTTAATTTTTGGTATTTGGCTGTGTATGATTTTGTTATTTTTTTAGTTAACGAAATCTTCCGGTTGTCTGTAATGTCCACTTTAAATCATGAAATAAATTCATTAATTAGTCAACACCAAAATTCAATTACTTTTAGCGAATTAAATACACATTAAGCCATATTATCTTCATTGCCGACAGCCGAGCGAAATTCAACTCCCACACGCCATCGGTGCATGCCAAAAGGACATCAGTCAAATGTGCTTTCGGATGTGCAACGCTCAGTTGTGCGACCGCAAAAGGCAAACAAAGCTATCGCCACACTGGCGCACACTGCAAGTCCGCCCATTCGCCTGTTCGCCTGTCCGTGGAGACAGAGTTGGCACACCGCGCGCTGACACACACCGAACCCAGTGTCTGCTTCCACTCGGCTGAGTACAGCAGCTGTGCGGGCAATGGCACACATTCGCTGTCAGCAGCTACCGTCAGTGCAAATACGCCCACACTGAGCAACGCGCCACGACGCGACGCAACGCAGCGCTGCCATTTGCCGACACAGCCACAAAGCGCGGCAGGCACAACTCGAAGCAGTTAATGTGCACTTGGCTGCACAATTTTGTCACATTTACATACAGAAGCATACATATTGGCTTATATACCATATACAGTATATGTATGTACACTATTTATATACATATGTATATATAATCGGATTTGCATTTGAACAAATATATCTCCTAATGCAACTCATTCGCATTTCCAAAAATCCAAAGCTTTCGATGCATGTTGCACGCAATGACATGAGGCGGTTAGCCACCTCGACGACGCCTGCACATTCACCGGCTGTCAACGCGGCGCGCGGTGGCAAAGCAATTTGTTACCTAATCGCGCTTACAACAACTACGAGTACCGCAGCAGTTAGAAACCCGTGACCGCAGCACATATCGGCGATTTCGGTTGAACTGACGCCATGTGAAGCTGCTTTGCCAAATCCCGTGCAATTTGAAAGTGTTTCACTATTTGATTTTTTTTTTTAGAAAAACCCGTAACGTGACCTGTGTGTGGAAACTATGATGTTGAAAGCACATCAACAACGTGTTGGTACCAAATGTGTTTGTCTCATATAAACTAAAGTCATGTGAGACAGAAATTTAAAAGATAGGGAAATTGCAATTGTCTGAAAAGATCTAAGCAGCAACAAACTACTGCTGAATCTTCAGGAAAACCTGAACCTTCCTTAACGAGAGTAGGATTAGTAGGCAATTTCTGCAGCTAGAACACGTTACACCCCGAACACATAGACGACAGCAGCGACACAACTGTCTCAGTCCAAATGTAGAATCAGAATATTCGTATGAAGACGATTACTTTGACGACTGCACTGCTACCGACTGCAGTTGTCACTGTCGCTAAACTCTGAATTGTTCTCTATTTTTAAGGCAACAAAACCAAAATAATGGGTTATTGGTTCAAAACAGATATTGTTATTGACATTTTTCTTACTTGCTCGGTGTACCTTGAACAACAATGAAAAATTTTTTAGTATTTCATTTAAAATTTAGTAATTCTACAAATTACTTAGCATTGCCATTTGTTTTGAATTGATTGTACAACAATAAAATGAATATAGACAAATGCTTAATGCACTTTAAAGTTCATTTTTAGAAGCTCAGGAATATGATCATGATGATATTGCTGCCGCTCTTATTGTAATCAGGTAGTTGACTACACGGCAACATTCGAAGCTGTCGCCCTCTTGAAGTTTTGTGGCCATATCGCTGCCGTCTTGAAGGTATTCGGGTCATTACACTCGCTTTTATGGTGTCAGTGTCTACTGATTACTGAACCGCGCGGGCAGTCACATCCAACGACTCGGGCTTCAATTTAACGATCACCAGGGCATTTTTTAAATAAGATAGATGTGGCCAAATGGCCACGTAGTGGTTCGAAAAGGATAACGCGCTTTTGAATAAAATAAAAACGAGGGCGACGTATGACATTTTTCCAGTACAGAGATTCGACTATTTTTACTATTTTTTGAGATAAATTTGTAATTGCCAACATTAAGATGATCTGCTACAAATTAGTTACAGATTACGAACGACATATACATATAGCGAATGAAATTACAAACCATAATCTTTTCGACAAAATTTTTGGATGAAACTCTTTCCGAGTACAAAGTGAAATCGGACTCACGGTAACTTCTTTCTTTCTTGTAAAGAAACTCTGCTACAGCTGGCCTAGAGTCATAAATCGCTAGTTTTGAAAAAAATGGTATTCTTAGTTCGCGGTTTTTTCAATGATTACACAGGTCAACATTTAATATGGAAAAAATCATCGGACCTTACATAAGCACCCAAGGGTTTTTGGGGTCGCTGATTGCGATGCAAGCGTCGGCTTAGCTCTATCATATAATTTTCAAGGTGATTTGAAGGTCAAACTAAGAAATGCTGGTTTAAAAAAGTACTAAATGTTGACCTGTGGTAGAGAAAATTTCAACATTAAATGCATAAAATTGCTAAAAAAAAACCTGTTTCCTAATTTGTATTTCAAATTTGTCTAAAAAAAGATAATACACTTTTCTGATATAGACTTGTAAGTATATTGCTAGAAGAATTCCTATTAATTTATTTTTAATTTATACCTGTTAAGTGAATCTTTGATTGCTATTGAAATAATAATTTCCTTTGTATGTATTTATATTTGGAGAGGGTGACACCTCCATGGGGAATGTGGCCACCTAGTGAAAAAAAATTCCTTTAAAAATGTCCTGACGATCACTGCCGCAGCTGTGAGCACATGGACGCAAAAGACAATGCCCCACATTTCACGGAGCCGCTTTTTAGTTGACCTTACCTCACTGGATACTGCGCTATCGTCCAGTGATGCCTGCAGAAGGTGCGGAGATGAAGAAGAAGTAGGAACGATTCACACTTCCTGTGCCACTGCCCGGCTCTGCAGGAACGCCGACTCTGTACCCTAGGATGAAGATTCCTAGTGGACCTGGCTTGTGCGGCAAAAGTTGAAATTTCAGATCTGCTCTCTTTTATCAAGAGTTCCAACGAGTTTGCTCCGGATTAAGAATGATTGTTAAGTTCCAGAACCATTTAAGAAGGTATTCACAAAGGGCCACTCTGGCTTCTGAGTCAAAGTGCGGTCTCTGTGCCACACACAGCTTTCCCTATCTAACCTAACCTACCTAACTCCGACCTACGTGAACTTTGGAGCTACCAATGAAAAGTTAACTAACCCTTGAAATTTCAAGGACCTGTAAAATTTCAATTCAAAATCCAATCTAGAATTTTCCATCATAATTATTCAAGTTGTTTTACAGGGCTGATTTTGTACCTGTAACCTAACAAAATATGCAGGAGAAGTGAAAAAAACTTGTACTATTGCGCACTTCATATAACTTGTGGGCATTTTAATGTGCAGAATCATATGTATTTCGTTCAGTAGCCATTTTCTTTTTTCGAAGAGTCGCAGATTCGACCCAATGACATACAAAAATACATATATAGATTATTTTCTGCCGATAGGCATATCCTGGCTACAACTTAAAATTTTTGGTCAATTCCCTCATCAAGCATCAACCTTAAGCTTCGTATGCAATAAATTGTGAAACTTTTAATTTACTTCATCATTGCCGAAAATTAAATATCCCGCCAGCCATAAGCACCACACGACACTCCACTTCCAACGTGGCGCTGGCAAACAGCGCAACAACAATGCACACACAACAGCAAACAACAATTTTCACTCAATCATGATGAAATTTACCCTTTGGTGTGTCGTTCGGTCGTATGTTCGTTCGTTGGCTCGTTGGTTGGTTGGCGCTGCTCGGTGGGTCGGTCGTTGCTGGCGCTGTCTATGGAACTTGGGTGTGTTGCTGTTGTTGTTGTCATTTTAATACAATTTAATGCATACCTAGCCAGATAATGTGGAAAAGTTCAAAGTGCAAAGTCGATTCATTGCAGTGGCGCCAGCAACAACAACAAGAACAACAACAATACGAGTAAGCGAAAGTGCCGCAGCGACATATCTGCAGCACTTTGGCTACACACAGCCTGCAGTTGCGCCACGGACACAGTGAAGTACCAACAAAATGGCAACACAACACCAACGACAACTTCAGCACAACAACGACAACATTATAAAACTTTTGAAAGACTATCAAAAGTGCAGCCAATCGCAACCGTTGCGAGCCATGTGCAGCAGTTCACATGCGGCGGTGAAGGGGTGCTTTGCCAACTAATAAAGAGCGCAGATGGCTCGACCTGCAGTGCGAGGGGCCGACACTGTTGTAGCAATTATAAAAATTTAAACTCTGCCAGTGTGACCCATTAATAAAAAACCCAACGCAATGCAACGTAACGTAGCACATGGCGCCGGACGCACGTATTCCCAACCGCAACAACAGCCGCACTAGCTTTGTCATGCACACACAACAACAACAACAGTGGCGGCTTCGGCAACAATGCAACATTGTTTGGCAATAAAAGTTGCTGGATTTTCATAAAAAATCCAAATGAAATGTAAAACCAACCGAAACGAAATGAAATGAAAATGTGTGCAGCGCTCGGATGTCTGACGGACGCGTGTATTGCACGCTGAAATCTGCTCGAGCGCGGTGATATTTTTTAATGCCGCGCAGGATTTTTGCGGAATTCGATGGCATTTCGGTTTGAAATGCCCGACGGAACGTGGCAGCTGGGGCAGCTGGCCGCAGGACGACCACAGCAGCAGCGGCGGCGGCGGCGGCGACCGCACATTCAAACTGCCATTTGGCGCTTCAAGTGTCAGATTGTGCTGCCGCTGCGGCGGCGCACGAGCGTTTGGCTGTTTGTGTGCGCTGTGGTCGCGCATGTGGAATGGCATTCAATGCGAATTTATTTTACATTTTTGAAATTGTTAAGCAGCGCAGATTTGTCGAGTACGCGACACATCTACGCACGTAATGCAGCGGACTAATTGAATATGTAAAAGTTTTTCAATTAAAAATACTCGCAGCTGTGTGCAATCAAGGCGGATACAACGGAGTTGGAAGGTGGCAGTGAAGGAGTGTCGGTGGTTATGGTTGAGGATTAAGGGTCGCAAATGAAAAATTTATTAATAGAATGCATAATCATAATTAGTTGTCTGAATTAAGAAGCTTCTTTAAATGCAAAAAATTAACAAACATTTTTGCTGTTGGCTGCCTAATGTTCCATAATATTTTTTACCTACTCAACCGTCAAACTTTTATTACCTCTATAACATAAATGACGCACCTGAAATCTGTCAGTGAAAGCAAAACAAAAGTTTATTCCGAAAGGGATTCAATTAGCTCTGCGGAATTGAATGTTGCAACAGTGTTGCCAGAAGGCTACCGACAGCTACGCGCTGAAACGTAAGTGTAAAGTGATGATTCCTCATCACAGATTACACCAATATAAGGAAAAATAATATAAAAAAATAATACAGTGAAAACAATATAGAAAAACATTTGGCAACTATTGGCAAAACTCTGAATTCTCTAAAAAGCTCAAATATAACACCGTGCAACAAAAGTTTTACAAATTATTTAATTTTAAAGTATTAAATTTTTAATATCCTTGATTAAAAAGTTAGAAGGACGAATTTCAAGGATATAGTAGTGTACATATTAGTCCTTAACATATATTTTTCTTCAAAAAAACGATTGGAAATTTGCAAGGATATTCAAGGATAAAGTTTTAAAAGGACATTTTCAACACCTCTTCATCCTTTGGCACCAAAACATTAAATTTTCTAAGATTATAAGGATTTTTCTCTTTCATTTGATAACCATATTGTTATTCTACAATGTGCTCAATTTTTAAAATAATTCCTTGAAATAAACATGTCCTTGAAATTTCAAAGTCCTTTAAAAGAAATCCTGACGTCAGAGAGAAAAACCAAAAACGCAGTTTTACTACATTTGCCCTCTAGTTTCATGAGTATATTGATTTGTTCGTGTGTTTTGAAATTTTTTGATTTTTGTTGCACGGTGTAATGAAATTTTTTTTAACAAAAACGTTAAATAATGAAATTTATTCAAATTTAAGCTTTCATTTTTATGATTTACTAGCATTTTTTGCTCAACAAAGTTAAAAAATATATCCTCCATTTTATAAACAAAAAACTACTTTAGTCTGGCAACGCTTCTCCGCTAACCCCGCTTAACACCGCTTCATTATTTCTACCTAAACTCAAACGATTAACAGTTGATGGACATTTGCCACATAAATAAACAGTCGGCTTAAGCTCACCTTTCTCAACTTTACTTGAGTTTGATGAAATACAACAACAAATATACATAAATAGGCCACAATCATGGGCGAAAAAAGGCAAACATACACAGCATGTCCATCACTTTTGACACAAACAAAATTGCTTATGAGCGTTTGATTTACATTGGCAATTGAGTTGAGTAATTTTGTTTATACAGTGGTCTCTGGATATAGTGAACTAATTATTGCATGGCCTGTTTACTCTATTGAGGTTCTACAATATATCAAGGTCAACATTTTTGTTCAAAAACTCGTTTGATTTGCTCAAAATACACTTTTTGTTTTTTGCTTGAAAATTTGTTTCTATATTTAGAGGCTCGATGTCAAAATTTGGGTGCTCACTATATAGGGGGTTCACTATACCCAGACACGACTGTATTCGAAAAAATTTTAAAGTGTTAATTAGAAAGTGCTTTTTCCAATCTTTCCAATTTTAAATCATTTTAATAAAATTTTTAGCAAAAGTTTCTGCTTAAAAACATTCTTTATTTGAAAAGTGTTCTTGTTATTTAAACAAAAACTAACTTTTATTCAAATAGTCTCTTCTTTTTCTCAAACATTCGCCGGCACATTTAAAAATTACACACCATTAATTTTGCTTGCATTACTATGAAAAATTTCAATTTATCATAAACCACAATTGCATTTTTATTTTTTCGCAACTCTATGTAAACTCATTTAAAAAGTGATTAAAATTCGCTCAGACTCGATAGATGCGAATTTATTGCGGATATGTAAACACATTTATTTTCCAGCAAATCCCTGACTAACTTTTGGCGAGTTTTTACAGATGGTGCAGCAAATATTTCATTTTGCTACAATTTAAGTAAAAACCTGCCAAGCAAAAAGCTTTTATTGATTGATGATTGAAGTGTTTGCAACCAAATTTGTATTAATGCCAAAAAAACAAACACAAGAACTCGAACTCTACTCGAACAAAAACCGAAGCAATAAAAGTCATAGCAAAGGCTAAAACTTTGCACATGTGTTGTTGACTGCAGCAGCAACAAAAACTATGCACAAAAAAAACGCAACTGCAGCCGCAATAATAACAACAATGTGGTTTAACTTTGGTGCTGCCGCTGCGGCTGTGTTCTGCTTGAACAACACACGAAACACAACAAAATTAATCAAAAGAAACTTTGTAAATTTGTACGGAGCCAGCGATGGAATTAGGTAGACGCCAGCCAGAAGGCGAAATCGAGTTTGAATTCTGTTGAGCAGAGTTGCCGCCTGTATGAAAATTGCAATTCATTACATATTCTTGCAGGTTTGAATGTGAAGCATAGAAGTTGCTTACGACCTTGAAATCGTTTGACTTAAATCAATGTCGTCACCGTATTTGTTAGTGATTGAATCATATACCAACTAACTAAACCAAAACATTAAAACGTAAATTGTTCATCGGTTGCTGTTTGACAGCTGTAAGAAAAAAAAATTAACTACAAAAAAGCACTTAAGCTTTGAACGACGGGTCAAGCAATAATTTCAACACTCAGGAAACAGAAACGTTAACGATTTTTTTTTTAGCAATTTTGTGCAATTTAGATTCCAAGAACGACATCATTGTTCACAGAAATAATAAGTGTCTTCCAAGCTGTACGGAGAAATATTTGTATCCACTAATCCACAAGTTTATGTTGCGCAAATTTCTACTTTCCATAATTCGTCGAAACTAGTAAAAAGTGAGAGTGGGTTTTTTTCGCGGGTACCTGATTTTAAGAATTTAATAAATGTCTTCTAAGCTACGTAAAAATATTTGTATCTACTAATCCATAAGTTTATGTTGCGCAAATTTCCATAATTCCTCGAAACTAGTAAAAAGTGAGAGTGGGTTTGTTTCCGCGGGTACCTGGTTTTATGAATTTAATAAGTGTCTTTTAAGCTGTACGCACAAATATTTGTATCCACTAATCCGTAAGTTTTTATTGCGCAAAATTCCATTTTCCATAATTCGTCGAAACTAGTAAAAAGTGAGAGTGGATTTTTTACCGCGGGTACCTGGTATGAATTTCTTAGAACTGGCATTTGAAAGTAATGCCAAGACTCGAGACAAGATGTCATAAAGCCTTTGAAAACATTCCCAAGTATCTCATTGAATACAATTTGAAGTATGCATTTCTAGATCTATGATGAATAACTGTCAGAGACACACTTAAGTGACATCCTAAGGCAGAGCTTCTCGCAATCTTTCTACTGTTTTGCGCCGAATTTGAATAGCAAGTTATAATCTTTTCCATAACCAATTGTTGTACTCTCAGTTGTCTTCCAGTTCCAAGAGAGCAACTAATAAAAAGAAAAAATTGAAAATTTCCTTTCATGTTGGCTGCAAACCCTGTTGGAGTCAAGTGTCTCACCTCAGACTCGCGTTTCAACGCACGAACCAGTTGAGTCATTTCAATAATTTTAACAGAATTAAACTCCGAATTTTTAAGAATCCACGTAATTCCACCTAAAAACTCCATATTGAACTAAAATCTATACAAAACTTTAACCTTATGACGCTTTATCCTTGAAAGATCTATAATTAAAAAGCGTCCTGTATAGTGAATCCATAACGTTGATACAAGTGCAAATCTTTAGAACATCGATTGATCATCATTGATACAAGATGAGTTTTGCTATTAATGTTGTAAACCTCTAACTTACTGTTAGTTGACATGTACTCGTGCACATGTGAAAGCCGCAAATCTTTAGAACATCAACAGTTGCCTGATGATCCAAACCTTTTTTCCAGTAGCCAACATCAAACGGCAACCCTAACATTTCATAGATTGCAAGTTTGCCTCACCCTGCAATTTACAAGTTCAAGTACACAACTTTGGAACTGCACATAATACACATCGACCGCACAACAACAACAACTTTATTATATTTTAGTGCTAGCCCTATTTGCCCTCTTTTACGCCCCCCTCATCGCTACATTACACTATGTATAAACATACATTTTACGTGCAGTGGCTCACACTTGATTTTGCTTGGCTTTATTTATCACAACAAATCTTTGACAATATTTTTCAAATTTATTTTAAATCCTAAAAGATTTGGGCATTTAAATAGTGAAAAACATTTAAAGAAAATAAAAATTTAAGGAGTTTATTGGAACAATTTGAATATAAAAACATTCAGTGAAGTTTAATCTAATCGAGGTAAACAAATGTCTAATTAAGCAGTTTTAATTAAATCCAATTGAGGAAATAAGACAATTAACCCTTTCGACCCCGAATTTTACCCAGTGTCTCAATATTACTTTTAGATGTTTAAATTATGAAACACTTTCTTAAGAACACATGACATTTGAAGTCGCCACGCCTCTTTGTTCGAGTTCTAGAGCTAGTTTACTTTTGAACAATTTTAACTTAAAACGGGTTAAATAAATTTTGTATCGATATTTTTTAATTACAGAAAAATTATTTACTATTTATGAAAAAATATAAAATTATTACTTTTTAATTTTATTTAACCAATCTTAAAGAAACAGGGTTTGAACAAACGCGCCCAATTCGTAAGACTTCAATTAGAACACAAACTTTCGCTGATATCGCTGCAAATTTTGGAAATTATTTTGGGAATAACAGTAAAATTTTTTTAATTTAATTTAATTTCCGTGAAGGAAAAACATTTTTGTCATATAATTCTTGTTGGTTGTAAAGTTCTGATGGTACAAAGGAAGTTTTGTTGAATTCCTGTATATATGAAAGAAGTTTTGCGAACATTTTCCGTATCCTGGTGAGAACGCTACCGTCGAAATTAAAGTATGTTTTATCTATGTTTTAGTGTTGGCTACTACGGAGAGTCGCCATGAATAACCAAAATTCTTTCACCAACTCGAAGCACTTATTGTTTTTTCGATTCTTTTGAACATACTTTCAATGTTATTCGCAAAATTCCATTAGTAATCAAATGTTTTAACATAAAAGACACAACTAAAGAATGAATGACCGTAAAATAGTGAACAGAATAGTTTCCAAATCTATAAAAAGTTAACATTGCATATATGCAATGCCATGCAGCGAAGGGTTAAATTTACTTCTTAAAATTTGTTGGTACCTAGTTGAATAAATAAACCCATAAATCAATCGCAGCTTTTGCTATAAGATGACAAATATGTGAAGTTGCTCTAAGGCAACTTTGGGGTCGAAGAGTTCAAGAAATAACAAAATTTTGAACTAAATTAATACAAAATGTCAACAAACATTTAGGCTTCAACTAAAAAGTTATATTCATTTATAAGTTTAAACACACTAAATAAATTGTTTTCTGTTAATATTTTGTTTTTGGTTTCAATAGCGGAGTTCACTCTTCATTGCATTTTAGGTATATATTTGTTTTGAAAGCAATTTGTGAATTTTCGCAATGTTTTCGAAAGTAGTTGTAGCGACAGATAGAAATGTTATACCTAAAATGCTGTGAATAATGAACTCCTCTAATATTTTTGAGATGAAATGTTTTGAATCATTTTTCAAAAACATAACACATATAAAAAATACTGCAGGATTTTTACTTCAAATGCAACACCATCAAATAATATTTATTATATAATATTTATGTGTCTCTTAATACTCTACAATATTTATGTAATGTGTTGCTGTTGCATGCCGCTTCGCGGTAGAAAACAATTTGACGTCGTGCAGCCAATTAAGTGGAACAGTGTTCGATAGAAGTTTGCATGTATTGCTCGAGAACAAACCACAGCCGAGTGGCTTATTTGCGCTGCTTTGTTCCAGTAATTGTGAGGGCATTTCAAAACGTTTAAGAGATAATCACTGGTTGATGTTTGTTGTGTGATAAAAACCCAAATACTGCAGATAGAAGAACGAATGCCATTAGAGGCCAACGGAAAGTGACAAAACTAATGAGACAAAGAGACGAAATGAAAGGCGAGAAGGTCAACAGCAGACAAGTTGAGGCTACCGATTCAACAACAGGCGGCAGTAGCCCAACTTCAGATGAAGACTATTAAGTTAGGGGTGCGGACTATGTTTGCGGATTTTCTTTAACGAGCGCTGCACACTGCCCACCGCGCGATCAACAGTACCAAACTATCAACAACAACTGCAAAGCAGCGGGTGACCGAAGACTGTTGGGGAATTTCGCACAGTGCGGAAAAACAATGTCATAAAAAGGCAGGTCACGCACCCTTTGAACAGCACAGAGTTCGGCAGGTCAGAGGTCGGCACGTCCGCGAACGCAGGCAATCGCTATAAAACTCAGCTCAACTCGACGTGTTAATGCAGTTCGCGTCAAGCACGCAACACGAAAGCGACTCTTCCGAAGTTCCAGATCTCAGCATCGATATTCCTCCGCGCCTACAATGTCGTACCATCAACAGTTAGACGAACTCGAGCAACAGGCGCAGCTACACCGAGCCATGCAGCAGCAGCCCAGCGAGCCGGAGCAGCCTGCCAATCCCACCTTCCTACATCAGCTCTACATGTCGTCCATATCGAAGCAGCTGCAGCTGCACATGATCAACTCATACCAGAAGGAGATGACAGCGCGCACCGTCGAGCACATTGTGACCACCGAATCGCAGCGCCTGAAAACACAATACGACAACGACGAGGCGCTGTTCGTGGAGCAGATGCTGCGCGACAATCCCGTAATGGTAGAACGCCGCCTCAGCCCGAACAGCAGCACGACGACCTCCAACGGCTCCTCGACCAGTTCCAGCGCCGATGATGCGCACACACTCGACCCGCTGCAGCATCAGCGCTCCGAGTCGTGCCGTCGCTCACGCATCAACAACAAAATTCGCCAGTCGAAAATGCGCTACCGCCTCCAATACATGACCGCCAAGCTGAAGCAGACGCGGCGCACGCTGTACAACATGCGCGACTTCATGGCCCAAACGGAGCAACAGCTGCTGCGCAGCGGCTACAATGCCGAGGCGCTGCTGGAGCTGCGTCAGGTGTTTGGCCTGGACAACCTGCCGCACATGGCAACAACCGCAATGCCCACTTTGCCGCAAACACCGCCGCCACCCGAGTCGCCAGCGTCATCGTCGTTGATATCGCCCGCTTCGCTCAGCTCGTCCATGTCGTGTCACACACCGACGTCGTTGCTGTCGCCCGTATCGTCGCCGTCATCGCCCATGCAGCTACTGCTGTCGCTGACACCGCCCACGCCGCCGCCACATGCCAAGAAGTTTCACTTTTAAGTCTCTCATCGGTTACTTGTACGATTTTCCAGTTTTAATAAACAATTTTAATTTAAATTCTACCACTTTGCACTTGTCTCATTGTTTCGTTCGTTCGTAACTGTCGCAGCAACTTTTGCAATTGCTGCGACCGCCGCCACTGTGTTGTGGCTTGTTGTAGGAAATTTCGCAAAAAACTTTACACGCACACATACACATTTTTTAACTTTTATCTGGCAGCAACATGCCAACAACATTTGCTACAGCTGCCAGCAACAATGACAACAAAGTCAAGCACAAAGTCAGAGAATGTGTCGCCCAACACTACACTTCACTTTGCTCCCGCTTCCCAGTTGCCAAAGTTGTCCGGCGCCCCCTGCGCAACTTTCTATGTGCCGTTATGTTTTTGTTGTTGCAAGCGTGTGAGCATTAAATGTGCTCATGATGGCGAAAGTTGTTGCTTTCGCCACAACACGTAAATCGTTTGTTGCAGAAATGTTGCATGTAGCATGCACGAATTGTTTCGGTGTTGGGGTGTTGTCGCCGTGACATGTGTTGGCAACTTGGCTTTGCCAACGATAAGGCCGCAACTAAACTCTCGTTAACCAACACGACATTGCAAATTTTTTCGGGTCGAAGTAAATTCCGGTACGATTCCCACAATCGACTCGTTTCTTTTCTTTTTCGGCCACATCTCTCCTGAAAATTTCCGGGAATACTTTCACCAACTTGAAGCTCCAATACGAGTTGTAATGGACTATATACATACATATGAAGATAAATTGGAACTATAGACTAGGTATAATATGACTTAAGACTAGGTGTGACATTGAACAAATCCTAAGGACGGATTCAAAAACAATATTTCGGGGGGTTTCAAAAAGTAATTCTTTAATATTCATAAAATGCCGAAAAATTCCTTTTAATCTGTATGTAGTTTCAAAGTCGATCGTAATATTTCAGGGAGTTTCAACCCCAGAACCCTCTGAATCCGTCACTGGTAGATGCTAAAGTCAATTTGGGCAATTACTTTTATAGATTTTTCCTCTTTAGACACTCGAGAGACAACTCTGTCCTAATTACCACTGGGAACTTTCAAAATGCGTCAGCAACTGATTTTTTAAGTGACCAGTACCACCCTACAAATTTGAAGCTCAACGTTGATATGCCATTACAAAGAAATGAGTTACAGGAAAAGTCTATAGGAAAATATCTCGGCCCAAGAAAAGTCAAGCTATTCTTAGAAAACTTTGACCCCAATCGAACTTTGAAACTTTGGATCCTAAACAAAACTAATCACAGAAAGTAATCCGTTTTGAGTCTACAGACTATCGATTGGATGTATATTTGATCAATCAGTGCATATTACGGTTGATGTCGCTCAAGTCCGGACTCAGAAAAATATTTTCGGGGGGTTTCAAAAAGAAATTCTTTAATATTCATAAAATTCCTATTAAATTGTAAGTAGGTTTAAGGTCGATACTAATATTTCGGTGGGTGGTCTCAACCACCAAACCCCCCTGAATCCGCCACTTATGTCGCTGATATGAGAGATCAAAACATTGAGCACAACGTAACTGTTTGTCAGTTTTAGTTCCCTTTTCTGTTTATTTAAAAGTTTGTTAAACAAAATTTGTGTAAAAATTTCTTTCAAGGGCTCTGAAAAACCCAATGCGTATTAGCGCAGCCGACTGAAAATATT
Source organism: Melieria omissa (assembly GCA_963971225.1). Taxonomy (NCBI): domain Eukaryota; kingdom Metazoa; phylum Arthropoda; class Insecta; order Diptera; family Ulidiidae; genus Melieria; species Melieria omissa. The sequence continues at coordinate 20,587,015 of OZ020268.1, forward strand.
AGAGTACCAACTACTTTAAAAGATTCTATTAATTAAAAATATTGCACGGCGCTCGTTCAATATTTTCAATAGCGCCACTTCCAAAAAAGTACAGGTAGCTTGAAAAGTTTTAGTCGCTGATATTTTAGGTCATAAGGTTGAAAAAAATGCATTATACTAGAATCTCAAAATCTGTAGTCACTTGGACACATGTCAAATCTCAAATTGATCTTACAATTTCTTCTTCTTTCTATACTAATGTTCAAAACTGTAGCATAAAATGAACTTTTAACAAAAATCGTATTAAAGACTAAAAAAGGTTTGGTTATTAAATATTTCTTTGAAAAATATTTGTTTGTAAAGGAAAACCAAACTGTTATGGTGAATGTTAAAATGAATATTTTCATTGTATGGAATTATAAAAAAAAATTTATTCTGCATGATCTTATAACTATGAATGAGACTTGGATCTATAGTTTACCACGTTTACATTGAGTGATCTGGATGCTTTGCTCAAAAGCACACAAAGATGTAAATATCAGCTTAATAAGAAATGAAGTCCTTGCGGGAATTTTGTATTATAAAGAATTTATAAACATGAACTTTCTTGTAGACATTCTGCAGACAATTAATCCTTTCGACCCCAAAGTTGCCTGAGAACAACTTCACCTATTTGTCATCTTATAGCAAAAGCTACAATTGATTTATGGGTTTAAATTAAGTAGGCACCAACAAGTTAATATTTTGAGAAGTGAATTCAAGGAAAATTACAAAAATTTTACTGTTATCCCTACAATAATTTCCAATAATTTGTAGCGATATCAAGAAAATTTTGGGTCCTAATTGAAGTCTACAAATTGGGCGCGTTTGATCAAAACCCTGTTTCTTCAATAATGGTTACATAAAATCAAAAAGTAATAATTTTGTATTTTTTCATAAATATTATATAATTTTTCTGTAAATAAAAAATTTTAATACAAAATTTATTTAACCCGTTTTAAGCTAAAATTGTTCAAAAGTTAACTAGCTCTAGAACTCTAACAAAGAGGCGTGGTAACTTCAAATGTCGTGTGTACACTTCTTAGGCAAATGTTTTATGATTTAAATACCAAAAAGTAATATCGAAACAGAAGTCGGGGTCGAAAGGGTTAAATAAACAGCAACTTACCATTGTATGAGCTGATTGAAATGAGTTATAGATCAGTGAATTGAAGATCTTACAAAATCGTGCTCTGAATTTGGAACATAAAAGCAATGAACCAAGATTATTAAGCTGTCATGGTATTTTATATATTTTATATTATAAAAGCTAAACTCAAACCAAAACAATCTCATTTTCCTACCTAAGCTAAAAACTTTTCGCACAACCTGTGCATTAGTTGCCAACTTTCCGACAGGTAATTAAAGTATGGTTTTTTATTCCAACTAAAACACGCTGCTTTCTCATGCTTCCCATTAATTATAAAGACCGAATTAAATAACGAAATAAAACTTTTGCTGTTAGGAAAAATAATGCAATTTCGCACAGAAACACCCAGTCACGAAAGTACGCGCGAAAGTGTGAAAGTACTTCAAGTTCGCGTAGTCGATTCGGCCACAACTGTGGAATGCACAGCAAAGGGTCAAACGATGAGGAGCCCAGCAGGCGAAAAGTTAAGACAAAAAGGGATAAAGTGGCTGACCTTGCGGCGCTTGGTCAAGGCCCAATTGTGGTGCGATTTTGTTTTCATTCGCTTGTTGTCAGGTGCGGTTCTACGACAATCTTCCCTATAAAACTAAATCATATAATTGGCCATTTTTTGTGGTTGTGCAGTGTTGCAAGCTACTTAATTTCAAATGGAAAACCTGTCCAACCAGTCGCTTTTCATAATCTTTACACCCTGCACTGAGATCTAAGGTTATGTACATTTTGATCTAAAGTTTATAATGCCGAGAAGAAGAAGATCAGAATCACCTAAAGACATCCTCTAACAGAATTCTGACGTCCATTTAAAACAGAATTAAGCTGGTACGTACGTCACTTGTGAACAGGCAAATGTATCGAAAATAGTCCGCGTACCAGGGGCGGATTCAGAAAAATGCTCCGGGAGGTTTCAAAAAGTAATTCTTTAATATTCATAAAATGCCACAAATTACTTTTAATTTGTATGCAGTTTTAAAGTCGATCCCAATATTTCGGGGGGTTTCAACCTCCAAACCCCCCTGAATCCGCCACTGCTGCATACTGTCGCCCAGTGGCGCACTTATTATTTCATTTTAAGCTCTCGAAACCTTATTTTGTACTAGCAATTTTTGTTTTTGGGGTCTTTGAACCCCCAAACCCCCTGTGAATAACAGATACTAGCATTTGGCATGGTCCACTAACTTGCACTTCCACTAATAAGGCATAGAAAAACTTCTTGATAACCCAACAAATGAAAATTATTGTGCCACGCCCCCTTTAAGTTATTATTTATTTTAGTTATTCTTTTTGTGAATAGATTCAGATTCTTGTAAAAAGATTCAGAGCTGCTTATGAACTCATTTAGTAAACAATTTGATTGCTTCATAAATTTCTTTGGCGCAAGTGTCATTGCCATCTAAACATTTGACATTTGGTTACTCTATGATTGGTGCAGCGTACGCACAAGTCGATTAAGACCGCCTTAAACCCGCTGACTTGTTCGGATTTAACTTATTTGAACCTCTCTCACGCTCAAGGAGACAGAGTCGCGTCATTGGGTGCTTTTTGTATTCGAGAGGGACTCGAGTTGGAAGCGACTGCTGAAAAGGGTTTGGCTGTATTTTCCTTCTTGCTTGTTACGCAGCACTTGTGAGCGCTTTATTTGTGCTGCTGTCATGGCTGTCATACACAGTCAAGCGTTTCTATTTATAGTCTCATCTCTGCCGCACCAGCCACCCACCCAGTCAGCCAGCTGGCTTGTTGTGTTTTTGTTTATGTGCACATCTTGTGCTCCCTTGAGACCGGAATAATTGGCACTTAATTTTAGCATATTAAAGTGTACTCGAAGGATATTTCAGCGTAAGAAAAGTTGCCACAATCTGTCTTTAACCAATTCAATTTTCACTCTGGGTGCAACTTCAATGAGTTTTTGCATTTTTGGCGGAAAAATTAAGACTATACTCCATTCTCATATAAAAACGAACAATAAAATACTGCACAACATATTAAACTACTATTAAAGCCCATAAACTATAAACTGCCACCCAAAAGTCATTTCGTTGCTATGGCAAATATTTGCATTCCCACTTGGCGCGCATTACTTTGCTTCGTCGCCTAAAAATAGGCCAACGTAAGCGTAATTAAAAATCCATTTATAATCATTTTTCGCGCGAAAATGTTCGCGTTAGCCATATGCCATCCGCACCAAATCCCCCGACGCTTTTGTGTGCTTTTGTGTATTCAATGTGGAAGGCAAAGTTTGATTTCGCTGACGACAGCGCCAAATAGCGAATTGCTGTAAATCAATTTCTAATAAAAAAAAAGCAAAAATAAATGTGCAAAATGTGTGCAACTTATTTAGGTTCTATCAAACTCTGACTTAATTACAAGTAATTTGAGCTTGAAATCTCAACATGAACAAATTAATCCCATCATTATGAGCAGTCAAGATTTGATGTGAGAGGGTTCTACAAGAGAAAACTCAAGAAGTTAATTTACATATAAATACTGTAACGGTGAGGCACCCTGTCTCGGTTTTATTTTTCAAGCAAAATCCAGAGAGACTAACTTAGAGAACTCACTTTCGTAACAATACATTTGTCCTACAACCATGACTTAATCCGTTCTAAAATCCAAATCACAGCGAATTTGGTTAGGTTAGGTTAGGTTAGGTTAAATAGGCAGCAAGTGTGATCTGTGATACTTGTGTCTACATTATCTGCACAAAAATTTCGTCCTGTTAAGCAATGATTGCTTGCACACAATTCCGTGCAGATCAGTATAAATCTAGTCTCAGACAATGCAATTTGTCATATAGTAACTTTTCAATTCTGCACAAATATTTAGTCACAACTTGTGAAGCAAAGTTATATCTGTTGTACGACTAGTCGCATGTCCAGATTGCCATATAGGGGCTCTGTAAAGTATAAAAGTGGGCAAATCTTGCAGAACAAAATGAATAATGTGCTCATTGTTCTTTGCGTCTTTTTGCCAATTTTTAGGACCTGGTTTCTCAAAGCAAGTGTCCTTAAGTTATATCTTCAACTTACCTGTCTTAAAGCTCACTTTATGTCCAGAGTTTGGGCAATATTTCGCATTCGATAGAAATAACCAGCTTTGAAAATGTATAGAAAATAGAAACATGATCTGTTAACTACCTGAAAAGCTGTTGAGATTCCAAAGCAGGTATGTGGTTTGAACAAAAGGTCACAGATCAGCGAGGGCACAGCTAAAGAAGGCGTAACTCATCGTAAACAAGTGATAAACAAGCAGTTAAAGATAAAAATAGAACAACCTAGCAGGCATGAACATGCAAGGATTTGAAGACAAAAAATCATTTGCAAAAGACAAAAAGATGTGAGAAAACGGCACTAAACATTTTCAAAGATAAATCAAATATTAATTGAATGTTTACATATACTTGTAAAATGGATTAAACATTCAATGAGTGGAAATACAATAAAGTAATGGAATATAATAAAGTAATAATCTATAAAATATTTTATAGATACATAACTAGGTACATAAAAATATTGTGTCTTATCAAAAAAAAAACATTTCAATCTTTCTTTTTACAGTGTTGTTACTTAATATACTTTTCTAAAAACCTCTCTGATCAGAGGCAACTTATTTAAAAATACTATTAAACAATTATTTAAAATTAATAATTATTTATTATTAAATATAGTTCAGGTTAGTCTAATGTAATGTAATGATTATGGGTTGGGCAACGCCCTTGTGCACCGCAACCTGAGAGGTTTATTGTGCCCCCCAGGTTAGTCTAAGAATCATAATCAATTTTTTTAATTTAACAAAACTTTTCTACTAACCCTGACTTACTAATTCAGGTCAATTCGACTAAGAACGCAAAAGAAAATAACTATACTAATTGAACTATCAATGCAAAATAAAATCTGTAAATTTTCGATTTTTTGTTCTAGAATTTTTCTGAATGTGATTTGCTATAAAATCTGTAAATTTTCAATCTTTTATTTCAGAATTTTTCTCAATGTGATTTGCTATAAAATCTGTAAATTTTCGATTTTTGTTCTAAAACTTTTTCTGAATGTGATTTGCTATAAAATCTGTACATTTTAGATTTTCTGTTCTAGAGTTTTTCTGAATGTGATTTGCTATAAAATCTGCAAACTTTCGGTTTTTTGTTCCAGAATTTTTCTAAATGTGATTTGCTATAAAATCTATAAATTTTCGATTTTTTGTTCCAGAATTTTTCTTAATATGATTTGCTATAAAATCGCATATGTTAAATTTTTTTGTTCTAGAATTTTTCTAAATGTGATTTGCTATAAATTCTGTAAATTTTCGATATTTTGTTCCAGAATTTTTCTTACTCTGATTTGCTATAAAATCTGTAAATTTTCGATTTTTTGTTCTAAAATTGTTCTGAATATGATTTGCTATAAATTCTGTAAATTTTCGATTTTTTATCCTAGAATTTTTCTAAATGTGATTTGCTATAAAATCTGTAAATTTTAGATTTTTTGTTCTAGAGTTTTTCTGAATGTAATTTGCTATAAAATCTGTAAATTTTCAATATTTTATTTCAGAATTTTTCTCAATGTGATTTGCTATAAAATCTGTAAAATCTCGATTTTTGTTCTAAGATTTTTTCTGAATGTGATTTGCTATAAAATCTGTACATTTTAGATTTTCTGTTCTAGAGTTTTTCTGAATGTGATTTGCTATAAAATCTGTAAACTTTCGATTTTTTGTTCCAGAATTTTTCTAAATGTGATTTGCTATAAAATCTGTAAATGTTCGATTTTTTGTTCCAGAATTTTTCTTAATATGATTTGCTATAAAATCTGTAAATTTTAGATTTTTTGTTCTAAAATTTTTTCTGAATGTAATTTGCTATAAAATCTGTAAATTTTCGATTTTTTATTTTAGAATTTTTCTCAATGTGATTTGCTATAAAATCTGTACATTTCAGATTTTTTGTTCTAGAATTTTTCTGAATGTGATTTGCTATAAAATCTGTAAATTTTCGATATTTTGTGCTAGAATTTTTCTAAATGTGATTTTCTATGAAATCTTTAAATTTTCAATTTTTTATTCTAGAATTTTTCTGAATATGATTTGCTATAAAATCTGTACATTTTCGATTTTTTATTTTAGAATTTTTCTCAATGTGATTTGCTATAAAATCTGTAAATTTTCGATTTTTTGTTCTAAAATTTTTTCTGAATGTGATTTGCTATAAAATCTGTAAATTTTCGATATTTTGTTCTAGAATTTTTCTGAATGTGATTTGCTATAAAATCTGTAAATTTTCAATTTTTTATTTTAGAATTTTTCTCAATGTGATTTGCTATAAAATCTGTACATTTTCGATTTTTTGTTCTAAAATTTTTTCTGAATGTTATTTGCTATAAAATCTGTAAATTTCCAATTTTTGTTCTAGAATTTTTCTGAATGTGATTTGCTATAAAATCTGTACATTTTCGATTTTTTATTATAGAATTTTTCTAAATGTGAATTGCTATATAATAACAATATGTGCGATTTTTATAAATAAGTCTTCTAGTACGCCATGTTCAAATACGTAAATAGGCGTGACACTCAGCCCATTTTTTTAACCCATATTTTGTAGTTATACATTTTAATTATTTATTTGAATCATTTAAACCCACATTTTGTAGATACATATGTTAATTCTTTATTTTATTTTACAAGTACTTTTCATATGAAAATAATCATCACGGTCGCGGTTGCGTTTTTTATTTTATGATTTCAATTATTATTTAAGCATTTTTGAATTGCTTCACGCAGCCATTAACTGGCTATGCGTCTTGCCAAACGCCCCAACTGTAGAGTCAACTCCCCGGCGCCGAGTGAGTGTGAATTATGCGAGCGCCAACATAAATTGCCTTCGCCTTAAATTAAAATATTGTGAGACACGCTTCAGCCAATATGCGTGTGTGTGTGTGTGTCTATCTGTGTGTGTGCAGTGTCTGGGTGAACGAATAGCTGACTGAAGGCTGGGGCTGGGTGTGCCAAACGACCGCCGACCCTCGTTCCTGTCCGCCACAATTTTCTCGTTTTCTATTTTAGATTTCACGCTGTCCTTGACTTGTGCGAAGCGGAAAAAAATGGCCACCCGCTCCCATAAAAATGCGAACCACAAGAAAGTTCGCTTTGCATTTTTGCTGCGCGGCGGCGTTTCGTTGGTCAAAGCTCCTACGAAACAGCTCCCGATGGCGCCCACGCCCACGCAGCGACGCCAATTGCCTGCTTTACTTTGTGAACGACGACGACGTCGGCGAGGGGCGCGCAAGTTATTGTGCGTGAATTTATGTGCAAATGTTCAAACTTTTTCTGATAGCAATTAAAACACTTTTGTGGTGTTTCGGGGTATTCGTATCTGTGTCGCACCCTCCCGGTTCACCACATTTCGGCCACATTAACTTTTCCAATGCCAACAAGGGAATTGCGCTCAGAAGAAATATGTTCAAAAAAATGTAAATGCGTCAAAAGGGGTTTATACATTTTTATGGCTATTTGTTGCTCTTCATTTCGCTTTTGCAACTTTTATGCCTTATTCATCCATTATTGGCGCTCTTTGGCTTATAATTAGATGCAATTAGTATTCAAGGCATTCTTTTCGTATTCGATGGTTACAAAGTATCCCAAGTTGACTTTGTTAACATTAAAGAAGCGGAATAGATCTTCTGGGTGCCAATGCACTCTCCTCATCAATAACAACAACAAACTCCAACACAGACTTATGCGTTAATGCTTCACGTACTTTTTAATTTGTATATTAAAGCTGCCTGATTTGCGCCACGTTCAGCAAAACCTCGCTTTTTGCAGCCATTCTACAAATATTGGGCGTTTTCAATGCAGAGTGAATAGGCCTAAACTAATAAACAACAACTTTCGAAAGGTCAGGTTGAAAAAAAGTTTTGAACTCTAGTTTTTTAAAGAATTCAGGTCTATATGTTAGAACTATACTACGATAAGTGAATCTCCCTAATATTACCCAGCAAAGTTAGTCTTATTATAACTTGCCGAATTCTTTCTATACACATACATATTTTTCATACCATCTAACCTTTATCCTTTGTCAAAATTTATTGAAAAAAATAATTTTTACATAATTCTAATCTCTAAGCAGGAATATGAAAAATGACCTTTCAAACATAAGAGAACATTTCAAACATTCCTGCTACATTTCCTTTGTGCCTGTCTTCAACTAATGCTACACATTAGCCAGAACAGCCACGACAGCCACAATGTACACACTCTACAATGCGTCCCTCCTCCAGCTTTGACTTGGGCACACGGCAGATACAGTTTGTGCCAAAGTTTGTGTCGCGCGTCTGTATGCAACGCAGACAACACAAATTCTCATAACCAGATTTCTTCCACTTTGCAATCAGATTAGCGTCCGCGATTTTCTCCTTGAGGCAGTAGTCGTACAATTCGCGGCTAATGGCTTTGCGGCGATAGAATAGATCGTAAATATATCGCGACTTTTGATGGTGTATCTTGAAGATGGGCCACAGCGATTCGGTGATGCGTTTGCCCTCGTGTGGCTCCGTTTCAGCTGCAAAATAGTATCAGATTAGAATATTTTGTGTGTAAGTACAAAATTTGTTATGTTACAAGTTACCTTCGCGCATCTTCTGTTCGAGCTCCTCCAGCGTTGGTTCGATCAGCTCCCAGCCATCTGGTGGCGGCTTGCGACTTCTACGCACTTTTGGCATATTGGCGTTGCAGTTGAAAAACTATTCCAAATGTTGAATGCCGTTTTGTTCGTCAAAACAGTATTAAAAACGCGTATTTTGCTTTTCACAGAGTTTAGAATTGAATGCGTTTAATTAGAGACAGTCGATTGCAGGCAATAATCAGCTGGCCGTGCGATGCGCATTCACAAACAAAGCAACTCATTCACAATGGTACGCAAGAAGTTAATATTTTTAGTTTTTAGGCAGTGTGAAAAGTGATTTCTATTATAATTATATAAATATACAAACATTATAAAATACCACATGCATTCGTACAAAACCAAAACAAATGTATTTGGAATGAAGTTGTCATGGTCAGCTGTAGATAACTTCGAAATCGCATAGGCAATGAGAAAGTCCAATTTAAAAATTAAAAGAATCATTCCAATTGCGAATTTCATTGTTGTATTGAATGTCGCTGCGGCTTACATCAAATTCATCACTTGTGAAAAATGCATTTGGTCAGATTTTTATTCTGTAAATTTATTTATATATTCACCCACCGTACTCTACGCCATTCACAATTGCATTGTGGGCAGCTTGTTTGGATGGCATTCAACTGTCAGCCGTCGCTTTGTTGATCCTCTTTCTCGCTCTCACACAAGCATTTTAGCGCAAATTGCACTTTTTTGTTTAGAGTTTTGAAAACGATTTTTCCTTGGTTTACTAACAAGCAAAAAATGCAAAAATAACTGCAGTACCCGAAATAAAGTACTTGCTAAATTAGTGCACATGCAAACTTTAAGCAGCACGCAACAATTGCGTACAAACAAGAGTGCCAAATAATCAAAGCGCCCTGCAAAAGAGCCGAATTCACTGGCAGTTGTTGTTGGTTTGTGTTTTTGCTTGGTGTCCCAATAGTGGTCGCCGCACCACTGGATGAGCGGCGCCAACAGCTGCGCAACTCAATCGGCATAGTGTGAACATAAGGCAAAAGCAACCAGCGCGACGTGACCAATTTTGGCTGCTTGCAACGCGCTAAGCACAACACCAAGAAAGTGATTTTAATTGCCATACGTACGCGCCGCCGTGAGATCACATCTCTTTCCCTCCGCCGCACGTACCCCTTTTGCTGTGAAACATGTCCGCGAATAACGCTGCTGGCAGCGGACGCAGCAACTACAAAGACATCTACGATCTGCTGGAGAAGTTGTGCAAATCATTTGTGAGCTCGAACGACAATCACCGTAAGTGACCAATTAGGCTTTTGGCAACGGCTTGAGCAAGTCATGCCCGAAAATACTGCACAACAACGCCCCAAATCGCTACGACGCTGCTTCAAAACTCAAAACACACTCGCCGTCATAAATAATTCTTTCAAATTTTAACTGTTCGCAACAATTGCCGCATTCAATCAATTAATCGGCCAATTAAGTAAACATTTTTATGTATTGTGTCCGTGCATCGTTGTCAATACACTGCCACCGCTAGCGCTGCTCAGCCCAGTAAATAAAACATTATCTTTAATCGTACTTTTTCTCTTTGCGTCTGTTCCAGGAGACATACTGCGGCATGTGACTCAGTACATTTCCAATTGCCCTACCGCGCTCGGCTCCACATTGCCCTACGATGAAACTTCACTAGTGGCGAAAATCGCACAACACATCAGCGCTACAACATCCACAACAACAACAACAACACCAAGCACTGCAGCGACAACGCCAGCAACATCGGCGACGTCACTGGTGCCGTCGCATGCGGGTGTGGAGGGCAGTAATGGCGGGCCGTTGGACGCAGTATCGATGTCTGGTGCCCAGAACAGTAGCTCACTATTTTTAAAATTACACGAACAACTAAAGGCGACGGTGAGTGAACTATATATGAAATAATGAGTGCGGGCGGGAGACTATGAAGAACTGCAACTGGTTTCTGGATTGCGTGCAATGAATTTCCAACGAGCAAATTACCCAGAGCAAGCAAAGATACGAAATAATGCACAACTATTCAGTCAAAAAAGACACTACAGTTTTCTTCCGATTGCTACTGTCTTGTCTATTTAGTGTTGAGCCCATGGTCGCTATGGCGCCAGTTCCTCCAAGTATAAACAGTGGTTTCATAGAATTGACGGCTTAAAAGTGTCTAAAATCAACTCAATTCGCACATCTGCAGGGCGCATATGCTTCCGCTGTGACCGATTGAAACGTTCTCACTATGGTTTTGATTTTATTTTACCTCAGATTTATATGCCGCCCGACAGCAACTCGTTCCACTTTCAAAATTTTCAAGTTTTGTTATTATATTTTTGCTATCAAATCAATTTCCCCATTATTCAAATATAAACAAAACGAAAACGTTTATTTTCAAACCACTAACAGCAATTGGACGCCCATCAACGCAGCGCCTTACTCACCTTCCTCTTTTATATGGCCGACTCGAAGTATGCGCCCGAGAACGGTTACAGCAGCAGCAGTCCGCGTAGTCATCTGTCGTCGGTCACGAACTCTGCGCTGCACGCCTTGCGCCCGCACCTGCTGCCCAAGGCACACAACGCCCACCACGGCTTAGCAGTAAGCGTTGGCGGCAATAGCAACACTTTTGCAACGTCATGTATCGGTGTAAGTAAAGTCCTAAAATTTCCCACTCATCCAATATGAGCAGAAAAAAATAAAATGCTTGTAGGCGGCCTCGCTATACCAGCACTCCAACTCGAAAGACTTTAGCGCAAAGCTGACCGCGTTGCGCGCCAGCGCCAGCCGCACTTCGTCGGATACCGATGCGCCCCTATTGGCCACGCCCGCGTACACACAGCTGACTCTGCGCAGCGAGTACAACAAGTCGCAGGAGATGCAAAACAATCTGAACGACGACATTGTGCAGAACGTCATTTACGTCTTCACCGGCATCCAGGGCAAGTACCTGAAGAAAGACGTCATCTCAGGTCGATTCAAGCTGGACATGAAGGCAAAGGCGCTTAATATAGTGCAGGCGGGCATGCTGTTGCGCCTCTCGGAGCTGGGGTAGACACGGCAATTTGAACAGCATTCTTACATGAGTTGAAATTACGCACATTTTCAGCTACTACCACGACCTGGTGCAATCGTACACGGATGCCAAAAGCGGTCTGTGTCCGCTGGGCCTAATGGGACAAGGCTTTGTGTCTGCGCTGAAAAATGAGCTCACCAAATACTACGGGATGGTGGCAACGCTACAGGAACAGGTACTAGTTGAGTTAAACTTTTAAGGAGAACATTTCTAATCAGCTCTGTCTTTCCAGCTGAACAAGCAGCGCGATATCGAGCACAACACCGTAGTGCACGGCAACTGCTTAGCGCCCATACGCCATGAGCGACTGACGCTGATGAAGTTGCTAGTGTGGTCGGTGGACTCGCTGCAGCGTCTGCAATGGCTGACCACTATCGCTGAAGCGTGCCAGGAAAAGAAGGGCGGCGCGCTCGCCTCCACCGTGCACAGCTTTCTGAGCAATGGCAATCCGATGGTGAAGGCGCTGGTGCGTGAGATGCTGCTTGCCGTCTGTGGGCCACTCTATCAGATGCTGTCACGTTGGCTGATGGAGGGTGAAATCTGCGACCCGCACGGCGAGTTCTTCATCGAGTGCCTAGCCGAAGTGGGGCCCGACCGGCTGTGGCACGACAAGTATCGCGTACGTGTGGCCATGCTGCCCGATTTCATCTCGACCGAAATGGCGCACAAAATGCTGGTCACGGGCAAAAGTATTAATTTCCTGTGCGAAATCTGTGAAGACAAACAGCCGGTTAAGGGGCGCGATGAGCTGCGGCTCTGCATAGAGGAAAATCGTAAGTTGTGGCGTTATTTAATTAATTAATTGTTATATTAATCCAATTGTTTCTTTCTCTTAGCCGAGCACATTTTCTCCACTGTGGCCGATACCAAGTTGCACTCGACCATTGACACCATTTATCTCAATACTTCTAAGCGTGTGTTGGACATTGTCATGGGTCCGCATAAGCTGTTGGAACACCTGCAGGCCATGCGCCGCTATCTGCTTCTGGGACAAGGCGATTTCATTGGCATTCTGATGGAGAACCTAAAGTGAGTTACAGCTCAAACGAGGCAAAGTTGCAGTTTTTTGATTTTTTTTCTTTTTTGTGCAGATCTGAACTCGATAAACCTGCTAAGGAGCTCTACTCCTACGACCTTTCCTCCATAATGGACGCCGCCATACGCTCCACCAACGCCCAGTATGACGATCCGGAAATACTCAATCACCTGGACGTGCGACTGATGACACCGTGCGACGGCGACATTGGCTGGGACATATTGTCACTGCAGTACACGGTGCGCGGACCACTGGCCACTATGCTAGAGCCTTGTATGGGCATTTACCAGATACTATTCAAGCCACTGTGGCGCATGAAACACATGGAATTTGTGCTCTCTTCGAAAATATGGAAAGATCAAAAGTGCAATGCCAAGGTGAGTGCAGCAATTGTTGTAGACTTTTTACATGCAGCACAAACTGCGTTATTTGTATCATCTCTTGCATTTTTTTCTTTTTTTATACTCAGTAATTTATTCCTGAAGAGTTGTTGTTATGTCGCTGTGCTATGAACTTTATTCTCATTGATTGTATTTAGTTGCAAGAAGGGACGGAACACTGTGTTTTCTTACACTCAAAACCGCCCTTTGCTATGGCTTAGATGTGAATGTTGCTAAAAAATTCAACTCATTTCAATCTGATTTACCTACTTTTTAGTTTGTAAATTTATGAATTCGTATAAGCTGAAAAATTCCCACAGCAATACAGTCTGCGAAGGGCACTCGCGCAAATCTCGAGTTTATTGTACGTTTCCATATTCTTATTATTCTCTTAAATTCTCTGAAATCCTCTAATATTGTTTAACAGCCATTTCCGATTGTTTGCATATTAAATAAGTGTAAAGTAGTTTGACTACTGCATTCTCAGGCAGTATTCCCGCATCGTATTAGAAAGCTATATACAATGCACAGTCTTTTAATATAAACAACATCGACTGCCGCTTGCCCTCAGGTCAGTACAATCGTTGCTCATTCATACTCCACACATGGCAAACGCATTCGCGCTTTCCACTTGGTTTCTTGTGATCGTATTCATTATTTCTATGTCGTGCACTACTGGTGTCCTAGCAACAACGGCATGGAGCGACAATTAATTGGCATAAATTATTTAAACATGCAAGTACACGTATGCGGTGCGTATTGTTGTTGTTGTATCCACTACAAATTTTGCTCTTTTCCAATTCTATCAATGCCAAAAGTGTGTGGATAAGATTGTTTTTAATCTAATCCATGCAAACCGTGTAAGTTTTACACTTGAGTGGTGTCTGCTCGATAAGATGCCACATTTTCCAACCAGCCAAAGTTCAAGTTCTACTCCCGCTTTGCCAATAATCAGTGCCAAATTTGCTTTTGACTGTTTTTCCTTCTATTGTTTTATTACATAGATTTGCAAAGGTACATACATACGTAAAAAAAGGTAAATTTGTTCTCCACAATTTCAAATACACACATTTTATCCTGTCTACGCCGCAGTACATAAAAATATTGAATTTACACTATTAGTAAGCACACCAATTTTACAAAATACCATAAGGCTTAGCTAAAGGATTTAGAATGTTTTCGTTCGGTTCAACCCAACCGCATCGACACGGCGCCACTTTACAGCTTGGCATCGGTTTTCAGCAGTGGCGCCAGCTTCTGTGTGAGCATAATATTGCCGGCAATCTTTAGTTTGCCCTTCATGAAGGCGGCCTGTGGATTGAGCTTGCCCAGTGCAATGTCCACCATGTCGTCATCGCCCACTGTCAACGTAGTGTCAACCTTGATGCCCTGCGCCGGGCCCTCGTACACCTTGGCGTTCTTGCAGTCCAGCGCTAGATGTGGTATAAAGAAATTTAATTACAAATGGTTGTCACAACTTTAGTACTGCCACTTATGTATATTCAACAACTGCGTGCAGGCGTTCAACATAGCGGAATTTGCCCCATTACGCCAGATTGAAGTTATTACGCTCGCAATGAACTCTTTCCCCCCAACTGCCAACCGCAAACGCCCTTTTGAACCCGGCAATTCCCATGCAAACTAAAATTGCGTTTTGACTCATTAGCAAAATTCCGCTTTGTTTAACCCAACTTTCGTCATCGCATTAGTTTTATCTTTGCCACCAGCACTACTTACTCCACTCCTTGGCCACCTTGCCATCTTTGGTTATCTTGTAGAGAAACACTCCATTGATGGCCTTTACCTTGGCCTCGTTGCCCTTCAGGCCGTCCATGATTTTCTGGAAAACTGCATCTGATGCGAGCGCCATTTCGACTGTGTTTTTCGTTGTTTTTCAACTAAAGTCCACGAACTTAAACTTTTTCAATGCAAATCACTTGCGCTGGCAACCAAAGTCCACACGGTGCTTGCACTGGGAATGACAAATGTCAAATAAAATGGAATGAACTGCAAATGTGGATTTTATGTGGCCGCAGCTCACTCAACTGCTCACTCATTCAATTGAGTGCTAGTGATGACACTTTTGTGTTCATTTGTTGCCTCGAGTATTATCGGCCAGTGCGTGCGGGCATGAGAATTTAAAAAATACGTTCAAATAATATTCGAATATCTAGGAAATTTTCTTTATTATAATGCATGAAATCAATTAGTTTATTATGTATTAACTCAGATGAATTTGCTATAATGAATGCTATTTGAGACTAAACTCCATGCAAGCTGCTAAATTGATTAATTGGCTGTTATCATCATAGCATAACATTAACCCTTTCGACCCCGAATTTTACCCTGTGTTTCTATATTACTTTTTGGTATTTAAATCATGACACACTTTCCTAAGAAATGTACACGGGACATTTGAAGTCGCCACGCCTCTTTGTTAGAGTTCTAGAACTAGTTTACTTTTGAACAATTTTAGCTCAAAACGAGTTAAATAAATTTTGTATCAATATTTTTCAATTACAGAAAAATTATTTAATATTTATGAAAAATACAAAATTATCACTTTTTGATTTTATTTAACCATTATTAAAGAAACAGGGTTTTGATCAAACGCACCCAATTCGTAGACTTCAATTAGAACACAAACTTTACCTGATATCGCTGCAAATTATTGGAAATAATTTTGGGGATAACAGTAAAATTGTTGTAATTTGCTTTGAATTCTCTTCTAAAAATCTTAATTTGTTGATGCCCACTTAAATTACATTTTTTTTTTCAAGCACTCACTGATATCAAAACGTTTTTACCAAAACTTATATGTACCGCACCACTTTCATAATCTTTCTTTTCTTTCAGCCCCTGCGTTCGATGTCCGTCGAACTGAATCGAGTGCTGTACCGGCTGCATCTCTTCACCTCCGAAATGATTCACTTCATCCATCAGATGCAGTACTACATACTTTTCGAGGTGATCGAGTGCTCGTGGGCGGAACTGCAGGAGCGCGTGCAGCACGCCAAGGCGCTGGATGACATATTGAACGCGCACGACCACTTCCTCAGCACAATCAAGTGCGGCGCCTTTCTCGACTCGAACTCGGGCGAGCTGTGCCAGAACATGGAGAGCGTCTACGACGGCATAATCCGGCTGGAGGTGTGGCAGGACAAATTCTACGAGATCTGCTTCAAGGAGCTGGCGGCGCGCAAGCAATTCGAGAAGCAAATACTCAACTCCGAGGAGACTGGCCAATTCGGCGTGACCGCCGAGCAGCAGCTGGAGCGCGACCAGGAGCACAAGATCTTCGAGCAGACCGTCAACAGCTACCACAAATCGCTGGAGAACATCTGCGGCGATTACGAGAAGGCGGTGCGCTGCTTCCTGCTCACACTCAACTCCAACAACGACCACAACCTGCAGCTGTTCGGCATACGCCTGGACTTCAACGAGTACTACAAGAAGCGCGACCAGCGGCTGTGCGTGCCGCTGACGTTCGAGCACATGCGCATGAGCATCATGAACAACGGCAACCGGAGTCTGGTCGGCAGTCGGTACTCGGCAATGAATTGACACATGTCCGCACACGTCCCCCCCAACACAAACACGCCCGCCTGCACTGGCGGCACACAGCCGCCATCGAACGCTGTTGGCCAGCAGTTGGCGGCCGGACTGCTGCTTCTGCAGGCGCACGCAACGCAGCCGCCAGCCACAACGGATGCGCAATGGCTGACGCGTGGCGGCCAGCAGCTCCCTGGGCCACGCATTTCTACACGTACTTTTGCTGCAACTACTAAACGTCCGCTTACTTTACCCGATCAGAGGAATCTAATTTACGTTACTTGCTGTGAGATTTTATGAGAAGTCGTAACTGAAAACAACAACAAAAAAATTGAAAAATTGAAGAAAATGGAGCGCGCACATTTGACAAGGCGGCCACAGCTGAATGGCGCGGAAAAGAGTATATTTTTGCTAAGCACACGTGATGAGTGGGGGGATGGTGCCACCGGTCGCTTGGCGCTTGCGTCGCTGCACAAACGAAATTTGTCGATTCTTAACTAAATTCAATAACCTGTTGTTGCAACGCTAACTTAATATCGTCTTTTTGTACTGTAAACTCAGAATAATATTATTTTAAAGTTTTTTCTTTTTAAACCACAATACTGAATAAAACTGTGTGCACTGTACGTTTTACATAAATACGCTGAATTTGAAATTAGAACCGAAGCAAGAGCCGTCACAGCGCATGAACAAGCAAAGCGCGTTCGTGCGCTGCTCACTTTCAATTATATGAATTAAAATATGAATGGATTTTGTCGTTGTTGTTCGTAGCGGTGGTGTGTATTCGTCCTGCACCCTGTATTAATCCTGCACTGCTTTGAAATTTGTTTGTGACGGGCACACACAGCATAAGAGATTAATATTAGTTTAATTGATAGTTTTAAGGCACTTAAACGGCGCACAATTCAAGTTGAATCGAGCCACTGAGAATGCAGAAATTAAAATTGATTGATGTTTACAAATCTGTGTTGGACCCAAATGCAGGCGAACAAAATTTCAAATGGTTTATAAATTGTTACTGGAAATGCTTTTTAGAACGTTGTATGTATGCGCTTGCAAGTTAAGACATTGAAAGAGAAAGCAATAAACGAAAAGTATTTTAAAGCAGTTAAAGTTTGACTCTTATTTACGCAGTCATACAAAAATAGTATATTTGTGTGCTGGAGTTGGGTGCAGCGAACAATCACGTGACCACTGCACTGGTAGGAAGAGCTGCAAGTGCCCGTAAAGTTCTTTTTCTAAGCATTGTCCCCCACAATCTTTAAAGCCTTTGGGACCAAGGCTACAAATAACGTACACAATTGCTTATGTTTAGTGGTTAATATTTATTTGTTCATTATTCATTCTTTTTAGAATCTTATATTCAATGGAATCAACTCATATACTTCATCAGTTATATTCTCTCAACCATGCAGCTGCACAAATCATACATTGCCCAATGCACAATTCGCACCAACTATTTACTGCGCTCTCTCTCCCTCTCCCTCTCTCGCTCTGTCGTAGTATAGTTTTTATAAATTATTAAAAAACAAAGGTATCTCCCCTTTAAATAGGTTCTTCTTTAAAGCTAGACAAGCTTAGTAGTATATATAGTGTATATATATATATTTGTATGTATGTATATGATGCCTGTGTCTGTGTACGTAAAAGTGAATGAATGCGGGTGCAGTGCGTGTGTCATAATCTCAATGACGACTTTCGCTTTCCAGGAAACGTCACGATTTCGCAACGAAAACATGCTCGCGACTATGCATGTACATATGTATGGATGTATGTGTGTGTGTATTGGCCTATATGTGCTTGTAACGATAAAATTTTACACATTCTATTTTACATATCGATGCAGCGCGCTAAACGCACATCCGTGTGTTCTATTGTGGTTGGGTTGTGTCTGATGTTTGTAAATAATTGTTGAAAATTGTATGATAACGTATGTATATTTAATTGTAAAATTAAACGTTTTGTCTTCTCTGGCCAAGCTGAGTTGTCGCTCTGAAAACACAGCGCCCGTTTTGCTCGATCTTGCTTTTTGTCAGCACGAGTGTTTGAACAAAACTCACTGCTTCAGCATCACTTCAATTCATTGTTATTTCATATCGCTAAAATATGCCGTATAATGTAATTGTGTATAAATTTTAGCTTAAAGTATAAACATGAAACATGTTGTTCAATTCAATTGCAAGTCAATGTTTTTTGTTGTTCAAGAAAATCTCAAGTAATTTAACTAAAAGAATCCAGCAAAATACTCGTAAGACTTCGCTGGAGAAATAAACTGATAAGGGAATCCAAAGTTTAATCTTGGAAAATCATAATTGACCTGGCACGCAGTTTACTGCTTAAGTTTTACTTTAAGTATTTACTTCTAACGTAGTTGGGAAGGACGGGCGTGGGCATGCAACAAAAGCAACGAAAATTTCACATCCAAGGCAAGAATTAAAATAATTCCTTGCTTGGCGTCGAGATGCCAATTGCCTCTTCGTAGTCACCTTTCGATGTGTCCTTGTGCTCCTTTTTCTTCTCCTTATGACTGTGGTGATGGTGTTTGTCCTTCTTTTCCTTCTTTTTGCTCGATGAAGTGACGGCCGCATTCACGTCTGTTTCCTTTGACGGCTTATGTGACTTTTCCTTCTTGCGCTCACGCTTTTCCGCGCTGCTGTTGCTCGGCAGCTGCACTACTGCTGCCTGTGGCTGTTGCAAATCGTCCAACGACGTACCTAGCAAGTTGGCACTATCCGTATTTTCCTTGCTGTGCGACTTTGTTTTAGACTTTGATTTGCGTTCCCGGTTTTTGTCTTTGCTTTTATCCTTTTTCTTTTCCTTAGAAGCGGACTTGGACGATTTTGATTTTTCCTTCTCTTCGGCGGTGCTGGATTGGGGATTGTTGTTAAGGCTGTTTAGCACAGGTTTGACTTCTGTCTGCCGCGACTTGGGCTCCTCCAAATCAGGGCTGTAAGAAATTAACACAGAATATGACATAATCGAATTGAAATCACGAATTGAAGTGACTCACATATCCAACTCAATGTCGAGTGCACGATGCGGGTCGTCTGGGTCAAATTTACAATCCTTGTCTTCACTATCCGACAGTGCCACGCCCTCGGGCATATCCAGTGTTGTGTTGACAATATGTAGCGGCTTGGGCTCTGCAATCATGCAAAACAAATCAATTTCGCTCGCACCTATCAAACAATTCAACTCAATATTTACCGTCATCCGAGTCCGAACTGCTGTACGCCACTTTGTTCTTTGACTTTTTACTCTTCTTTGACTTCTTGTGCTTCTTCTTCTCCTTACTGCCAGATTTCTCTTGCAGCAAATAGCGATCCGAACGTTTTGTCGCTACATGCAGAAAATTCCAAAAGCCCAATCAACAACACTGACTCACAATAATCCATTATTTTCACTTACCGCCCACTTGCAACGGCACGTCCAGCGACAGTTCGGTGATAGGAATGTCATCGATGTTGTCGTATTGGTCTGCATTGTAGTTTGAATTGCTGCTGCTGCCCGCCGACTTCTGCTTGCCGGCGTCGGCCGTCGACGGCGAAGACTTTAGATAGTGCGGATTGTTCGACTGCTCCAGCAGGCGCGCCAAACGATTGCGCTCCATCTGTTCTGGCGTCAGTTCTTCGCTCGCGCGCCTTTTCGACTCGTCATTGTGAGCGTGTGACGCCGACACGAACAGCTCATCTTTCTCCTCCTGCGACGAGGTGCTGGTCTCTTCCTCCGGCGGCGAGTTGATCCACTCATCCAAGTCCAGACCGTCGGGCAAGGGCACTTTGCGCTGCGCCTTCGGTGCCACCGGTATCAGTTCGCCCGCAAAAAGCAAAGCCATCTCCTGCACAATTTCAATGGCCAACGTTGGTATAATGCTGACTACGCCGGCCTCTTGCTGCGCAGACACATTTTCATTGTCGTCTGTGGATATGATGTCCGCCATGGCGCTGGCATTGTGATTGCTATTCAGTTCGGTGGCGTTGGCGCTTGTGCGATGAAATTGGGCGCGCAGCATTTCGATTAGAATGCAGGCAGAGTTGGCACGCTCTTGGACTTCGATATCGTTGGAGCTGTTAAAGTCTTGCAGTTTTTCGAGCACATGATCGGACAGCTGAGGAAAAGTATAAACAAAAATTTAAGAATAAATAAAATTTAAGAATAAATTCAACTTATGGAACAAGTTAAACCAACATACCCTTATTAGACCGTCGACATCCTCGTTCTCTAAGCATGTGGTGGCCAGTCGAGTGAACAGCTTGGTGACATTTTGCACAAACACGCCCTGTATGTGTCCAGGCACCTGACGCGGTCGCAGCAGTACGTTCAAAGTCTTTTCGGCATCTTCCAAATCACTGAATCAACCAACAGTTTAATTAATCTCAGGACACAGCTACAGACAATACAACACTCACTTGGAGAATTCGCCCACAATCCAAGCGGCTGCATACAGCACCTCGTACATCGAGTTACTCTGCGATGACACGGCGAAACTGTCCAGCAAGTTGGTCATCTCGTTGACGGCGAACTGGCGCACCACCGGCACACGTATGGCCACGTCCAGAAGTTGCTCAGCAATCAGACGCCCTAAAGTAGGCAACAAAAATCAAGTTACAATCAACACCATTACGGCACTCAAGCTACTCACCATGTTTGGAGCCCGCCTCCAGCTGTATCAGCTCCACCAGCACCGTCAGATACCACTCGAAATTGGTCACGTACAGGTAGGAGCTCTGCGAGCAGATCTCAATCACCTTGTAAAGCAGCTCATCGCGGTACGCCGAGCCCTCGGCGCGCTCCATATGGCCCAGCAGTCGCTTCACAATCTCCATGAGATTCTTCTTCGACACCATGCCGTAGAGGAGATCCAGTGCACGCAGCCTTATCGACTCGTCCTTGTCGTCCAGGCAGGCCAAGATCAGGTCTTTGTGCGCTTGCACGCTCTTCGGATGCGTCTTCAGGATCTTGGACATGGCCAACAGGCCCAAGTATTTCACTGTAATAGGAAATAGACAGTCACAAAGCGTTCAGCTGGAAGCAATATCACTTACGATTCTGGTCCGAGTCTTCAATGAGTATGCGCAGCTTCTGCACGCAAAGCTGTATTGAGGCACTGTGATTTGGCATGCCGCTGCTGATGCTGATGAGCACGGCGATCACCGTGTTGATGCATTCGTACAGCAGACTCATAGCCGACGTGCTGCGGGGACATAGCAAAGCATGGCAATTAGGCGCTGGTCGTGTAACGCAGGACTAACGAGTTGCAAGAGAAACTTTCAAAAACCAAAATACTAAATACAAAAATTAAGCTTATTGTGTACGCTTTGCAAATAGAATTGAATTGACAAAGGAAATTAATTGCAAAACTCAACTTGAATTGGTTTAATCATAAATAGTGGGTAAATCAAGAGACACTGGGAACTGTCAAGCAAAACCAAAACAAAAAAACTCTCATACATACACGTGTACATACAAACAAATACACGACGGCGACGTTCGAGTAATTCAATTCGCTTCAAGTGCTTTCGTTACGATTTGCATGTTTGATTTTCAATATTTTGCGGTTTCGAAATCGCAAAACAAATACAGTAAATAACTCAACCGATAACTGATAATGACGATAATACAACAACAACGAAACTTGCCTATGAATTAGATTTGTGAGAGGTTCTATTAATTTCTTTCCTAGCCGGGGTTCTAAAGGAGTTAAAGCGCCAAACTGCAAATGCAAGAGAAAAAAGAAACAAGCAAACAAATTATACACATAAATACATACATAAAAATTACGAAAACTTATAAATATACAGCCAGTTCAGCTTACACACATGTAATGGCTGGTATTGTTATTCTTGTGGTGGCGGCGGCTTCGCAAACTCGACACAAACTTGGCAATGGTGTTAAATGTTCGACACATCGAATAACAAACTTGGCAATGGTGTTAAATGCTCGACACATCGAATAGATTGGGCAAATTTCTAATGAACGTGAATGTGTCAATAGCTGGACAACTAATTAGCGAACTATTCGTCGATGAAAAGATAAACCTAATTTAAGTTTTTCCACCAAACATGTAAATAGTTCAATAATTTAATTATAATAAATAATACAAATTAAGAATCGTTCAATGCAAATGCCATATTTGCGACATCACAACATCTGTGCCGAGTTGGTGAATACGCCAACAATGCTTATATGTCGCAAGTCTGCAAAACGAAGACATACAGCAGTTAGGTGTACAGCGGAAGAAGGAAAACGATTACAAGAATCAGTGCTGCTGACTAGCCGTCCCATACCCAATTCTCAACTGCGCTCACACACTATGACTCGACACTCAGGGGGATACCGGTTTTAGCAAAAAAAATTAAATAAATTCAATTCAAGTGATAAACAACAAAATCGCACTCAAAATTGTGTGTTCAAACTGGCGTTGGATGTGTGAAAAGTGAACAAAATTTAAGTGCAGCTGCCTGAATCTGGGAGCTGGTGAAAGTCGTAGGGAGTTAGATGAATTTCAGCCAATTGGCACACGGTGCATGGTGTTGGCAAACGTAAATTAACAACAAAAACACAAGTCAAATCAACATATATATTGAGTCTAATTAGCATATCCGAAATTAACGAAAAGCAAAGTGACATTTGTGAAGAAAAAATTTGGAATAGCGCAGTGCATGAAGCCGTAAGTATTGTCTTGACCGAGAAGCGGCTTCATGCGCCGCCAACTATAGAAAAGTATAACAGTGTAAAAAATTGTGTTCTGTGTGATTTGTAACGTGATGCGAAATTACGGTCAAATTCAATTAAAAGTAAATGAATTAAGAGCAAAAAACAAATGCAAAAATGTTCAACAAAATTTGTTTTGGTGAGAGGAAATATTCTTCATATAAACCTGGAAATAATTTCAATCAAGGGTTGAGTTAGTTTGCGTCCCAACGCCGGTTCGATTGTCGTAAGGCTGGCAAACTTTTCGTGTTCACGGTCGTTTTCGTTTTGGAAAGTAAACGAGAAATTATGTTGGATTTACGTTACAATTTTCGAAATCAGAGCAAAAGTAGTTGTTCAGGGAGTTTGGAAGAGAGAGCAGAAAGTGAGAATTAAAGTTAGAGTGAGAGAGAGAAAGAGAAAGATGAAAAATTAACAGAATGTTTTGTATAAACGAAATTTGTAATGCGTGGCCGATTTCGAGTTGGAAACTATTCGAATGCACAAGTCAAGTTGGTGATAAGCAACGCTCAAATTCGTAGCAAGCGAAACGCCAAACGATGCGCTGTGATTATGGTGTTTTTCATTGAATTTTCCTATATGAGTTTTCCGTTAGAGATTGGAGCTTAATCAGAATGAAGTGGCAATATACAAATTTTAATGAAGGAAACCGACTCACCAGCTTGATGATTTTTATCAGCATCCAGTTGTTGGTGGATGTGGTCATTAGCTTGAAAAATACGGGCGCCAATGGAAGATAGTTTTTAGGGTTCTTACGAGCTAATTCACAGATGACATTGACGGCAGCAGATTGTACGCCTGTAATAGCAATAAATTCGTTACACTGTCACGAAGCAAGTGCAAGCAATTTCAATTTCAAGTTGATGTTAAAATCGACCTGGATCAGGATCCTCCAGTTTTTCCTTTAGTTTGGGAAATGCAGGTCTTAGCGCTTCGGGATAACGTAAAAATACTTTATACATCATAAGGACGGCTTTCATTCGCAAGTACGGCTTGGTGGAGCTCATCTAAGGACAGAAATACAGTTAAAAATATAAAGAAGAAGGTGCAGTGGGAGATATGCAAATACCAAAGTCATAATATCATTGGCCAGATCACGTGACAGGTCCGGCGAGATAAAGCAGCTCAGTCCACTCAATGCCACGCCCGCGTCGTATTGATTTTGTGAATTCAAATCTTTGCGAATCATATTTGTCGTTAGCATCAGTAGCTGCAAGCAATACAACGTGAGTAAACAGTAAAAAGCAAATAAAAAGGGCTCGCCACCCATACCACTCACCTCGCTGTCCGGGTGAAAGCATTGACTGGCCGCCAAGTAGCCAATGCGCTTGCATGTGAATCTTGAGGAACTCATCACCTCGATGATGTTGAAGCCGGCCCATGAGATGTCGTAGCCGAGCATTTGTATCTGTGAAATGCACAGCAGAGGCTAACTAACATTTTGTGTTTTTGCTACGCTTTTACTCACAAAGCAAAATCAATATTTATTCAAAGCAAAACAAAAAGAAACACAGCAAAAACAACAAGGAGGAAATTGTTAACAAGAATGATGCGCTCCTTGCGCTGAGTGCGTTGCGGCCATGCAGCCATGTGACGCGTGCCGAAATGATTGTATCTGCGTCGTCTCTGTGGTTCGTGTTGGTGCATACATAGTCAACGCGCTCTATGCCATGTTGCGGCACAAGGCTTGCGAGCCTTTGTTCAGCGCCAAGACAATTAAGCGAAATGCTAATGCTTCCAGCGTTCGCTTGCCTCGTTTGTTTGATGTATTAAGCTAGTTTGTTGTGTGCTGTGTGTTTTAATTTTACTTTTTCTTTTCGTTCCACTTACATAAGTTAACTTGGCGACTGCATTACACTTGACGTTGATGTTATCCTGCCGCAACTCCTGCTTGATTTCCTCAATGCACTGCGATATGTACTTGGCCTGCAAAGG
Source organism: Melieria omissa (assembly GCA_963971225.1). Taxonomy (NCBI): domain Eukaryota; kingdom Metazoa; phylum Arthropoda; class Insecta; order Diptera; family Ulidiidae; genus Melieria; species Melieria omissa. The sequence goes on from OZ020268.1 coordinate 20,612,506, forward strand.
TATAAGGGAAAACAATTTTAAATTTTCATCAAAAGTATATTAAGTTTAAGTTTACTAAAACATAAAGAACGTAGGATTTTATGGGATATAATTATTGTAACAAGGATAAAGATGCTGAAAAATCAACTGATGGTGCAATTTGAATCACTGCCTACCGAAAATTTTTAATTTTAATGCATATAGACTGCAACGTTTGGATAAATCATGCGGAAAAGGGTGAAATACCAGATGCTGAAATACCACATTTTACAGAGCTGCGGATTTCTGCGAATTTCGTATGAACGATTGTACAAAGTAGAGTAGATAGATGCTTATTAAGTTACTTGTTAAACTCGTGGATAGTAATAGAAATATATAAATCATATTGGTCGTTGAAGTAAGCTAGAAAACAGTTGTAGGGTTAAACTTCTTTAATGGTACAAAGACCCCAGTCTAAAGAAAAGACCCCAGTAAAAGAAGAAAAGAAAAAGAAAATATAATTCAAAATTTCAGTTTTGGGCTCATTTAATTAGTCCCCACAAAGGGTTGAACGTCAACAACTTGATGCTCTTTAATCCAAAATATCTCACATAACAACTTCGGCATTTGCGAAACAGATCTTCAAAAATCGCTGCACAAAATTAACTTCAATCTCTGGACATTCATAGAGTTTTGTCTGAATGTGCATTCGATGAATCAAATAAACAATAACAAAGAAAAACCATTTTATATTTTCTATATACATATATACATACTACATCGAATTTATCTGCATTTGAGTGAGTGTCATAAAATCTGCATATTTCTATGAACCAAGCCGACTCAGGGCACACACTACACCCAACAACAAACCTTTGGCTGCGCCCAAATGGCAATAACTAAATTAATTAGTGACTAAGTTACTTTTCGCTGCTTGTAACACTCCGCCACCGACTCGCAATACACCAGTAGAGGTGCTGCCCACCCCAAATAACACACAGCATCGCATGTAGGGTGACTGACTGCTGCGGATAAGCGCCACATGACTACACTAACCATTGCCAGAAGGCAGCATATATTACAACTGATGGCTGGGGTGCAGCGTGGTCCCCGAGGAGGCGGTTTCATTGCTGGAAAGTAGGCGACAACATGCGTCGAAATTGCGTGCGAAGACTAAAGCCCGCGGCACATCAGTGTGTTTGTGTGTATGGAAATTTTGCGCGCATCAACCAATAACCTGAGGCGAAAACAATAATTTGATAAGGAATCGTGGCGATCTCTCAGCGATGGCTACAGCAGGATGACAGGCGCGGTAGAAGATGCAGAGACAGAGAAAAGTGTGCAATAAAAGACGTTGCTCCATTAACGCGCAAGCACACACATAATTCACACAATTTGCTGCAAAGCATTAAAGACAGAAACGGCAACTACAAAAGAGACAACCAAAGCCGCAGCGCTAATTGAGTCGGGTGGGTGGGTGACTGCGCGATTGGCAAGTGGTGGCAAGTCACCGAAATAGTGAACACCACTGGGGGCGGATGGGAGTACGATGTAGGCGGCGTTGATGATAAGCGCAAATGCTGACTGTGCACGGAGTAGCGAACACAGCACAGAACATAAATTTCCCCGCCGCCCGCACCTTGTTCCACTCACCTCATTGTCCTTGTTGTTCCTTATGCCGCGCACCAGATCGGTCAGATTTTTATCGAACATACGCTCAAAGTTCCCCTTTACCTTCTTCAGAGCCATTTTGTCGGTTTAATAATTTGGGATATTTTGATTTTAGACTTGAAATAATTGCAGCCGTTCAGCCTTCTGTTTCTGGCCACGGTTGAAAATTATCTGTGGTCAACAATGTCGTCGTCGTCGTAGCCGCCTCTGCTGTCGTTCCCGACGCTGCTAATGCACAATTTTATTCACAACTTTTCTTGCTGGCGTTCGCGTTTGATGATGTCGACAGATATTTTTTTTTCAATTGATTTTTTTTTTTTTGCTCTGCTTTCGCTGCCGCCAGCTTTCAATTGCCACTCGCGCGATTTTGCATTAGAAAATAACTTTTTAGTTGTCACAATCGCAGCAAATTATTTGCCCGTTGCATTCTTGCACAGTTCGCAGTGGAAAAATTAAATAAACACAAATGAAAAATGATTTTACCAAAAAATAAGTTTCTCTTTTTCGGACTTTCGCACACCGATGAATGAATGAGAGAAGAAAGCAAAAATTGACGCCAGCTGTCAGAAGCCAGCATATGGAATGTAGTCCACACAAATCAAAGCAACAACGTTGCATTGGCGAGTGGATTGTAAGTTGTGGGTGAAAAAACCAGATATGGACACTGGCAATGGCACTGCACGGATTCTAAGTTTCGAATTATTCATTTAATGAATACCTGACTTTTTATCACAAATCGAACATTTCGGAAACATAAACTATGCTGACTTACCACAACTGAACTACCGATCAGAAAAATATCGATCGTTTTCTGCCACAATTTGTGATCACCAAAGCTAACCTAATCTGGCGCTTAATGAAGTACTATAGTCATATCTGATTTTGATTATGCTATGAACACTCTTTTTCCAACTGTAATTACTTACTTGCAGCGTCAGAGAATTAAAATTAGTCGCCACACAAATGCAAAACCACTTAAACTTTGTTCAAAATTTTTAATATATATTTTTAAAAACGTATGCATGTATGTATGTTTTGCAGTGGAGGTTTATTATTTCGTACAACATAAAACGTACGTTCTGAATACAAATACAAATTTACGTCACTTAATATTCATTACAGTTTTTATGCATTTTTATTCCATTTAAATTTTCATATAACTCTAGTTTATCCTTTCCATGTTGAGTGCTATGTTGAAAATTTGGTTGGTTGGTAGTAATAATTAAGAAAATATATTGAATATCGTTTTAATGCACGAATACTTGTGCACACTATACGAGTTTGTAAAATGGAAACGCAATAAACGGATTGAAAGCGACGTTTGAACGCCTGCGGCAGACGTTGTCACACAAGCTGTTTAAATTGCGATTTTAAATTTTCTAATTATAATTTGACCATGTGTCCGTTAGCTAGTAAAACTTAATGACATACACAATAATCGCATTGGGCCAAAGGAAATGGAAATTCAATTCGAAAACATACACAGAACGCAGGTAGATACGTAGAGCGGTGAACTTAACTAAACAATAACAAGCTTCTTTTCTAGGGAGATTATAGCCGATCTACGCAACAACTAATCGCCCCATACATTTTTCAACAAAAGAAAACAAAATAATGTAAAATTAAACACTAAACCGAAACTCAGATTATGATACGACTAAATTAGTCAAATTACTTGCTGCTGGTTTGGTTCGACTGGTAGCGCACTTCACAAATCCGAGTGATTTTGTGTGTGTGCGCTGGTGCTGCTCTGTCGCCCCGCCACCCCCGACAGCCAACTGGCACATCAACAACAGGACGACTTCTCCGGCTCGGCCATGACCAGGTTGAAGTCTAGACTGCTGGGTCGCGCAAAGCCAGTCTTGATGCCGTCCCAGCCGTCCTCCACCTTGTACTCGCCGGAGCGTATGCGCGCGTACACTTCCTGCGTGACCATGCGAAATGCCTCCTCCACGTTGACGCCATTGCGCGCCGACGTCTCCACAAAGTGCAGGCCATGCTGCTTGGCGAACGTCTGCGCGTCCTCGGTGGTCACCTCGCGGTGCCCGTCCGCGTTGGCCAGGTCAAGCTTGCAGCCGACCAGCGCGAACACGGGCCGATGCGGCTCGATGTGTCGCTGCGCCTCCATCATCCACAGCGGGATGTGCTCGAAGCTGTCGTAGTTGGTGATGTCGTAGACTAGCAGCACACCCACCGAGTTGCGGTAGTAGGACTTAGTGATGGAGCGAAAGCGCTCCTGGCCTGCGGTGTCCCACAGTTGCAGCTTGATCTGTGTGCCGTCTTTCATCTTGATGAGGCGCGCAAAAAAGTCAACACCCACTGTCGGATCAGACAACTGCAACAAAAACAACAATGTCGATGTGAACGCAGCGCAATACAATTTTCCAAACAAAGAAAGCAACACAAAAGCAAATATGGAACGCAATGAGCAATGGTCGATGGCCAAAGACCGAGTGAGTGGGATGCGTGAGTGTGTGCTGATAGCGCGTCACTTGTGGGTTGGCGGGCGTGAGACGCTGAAGCGACGCATGAATGCCAAGTAGTTGTGTCCGCTGATAAGGCATTCCTTGCAATCTGTGCCTGCTCCCAGCCACCGCGACGCAATTATGTAATACCCGAGGCGCTACCTGTAAGTAAAGCGGAGAACGGAGTTGGGGGGATTACCTCTGCAAACTTGCCGTCTGTGAAGAATTTGAGCAGCGAACTTTTGCCCACTGTGCTGTCCCCGATCAGAATCAGGCGGAACTGATAGTCGAAAATAGGTTCGACCATGCTGCGGCTGCTGTGCCCTACTTTTGCTATTAGCTGACTTGTGCAAAGCTACCCGCCGACTTCCTTCGCCCTTCCGTACTTTTCCGCAAAATACTGCGGAGAAGTTAACCTTTGTTTATTTCCGCCGATTCCTAAGTGCTGGATAAGCCGTTAGCAGGCGTCTACTTTAGCTTTCGCTTTCCGATCACTTTTTTAGTTGTACAAGATGAAAAACATTAAAACGCAAAATGCTGCTCCCCTCCTCCGGGCGTCTTGCACAAAATTTTATTTAGTCACACTGCTCAGACTCCTGTGCCGTTTCCTCCCAAGCGCTTTTATCGAAACTTTTCACGTCGTACTATTGTGCTACAACACAAGATTTGTCTCAATTACACGAATTTTCAATCAAACTTTGAGTTTGTTTATAAATTCTCGCTGATAATGATTTTTTTCCAGAGACTTTTTGTTTTTATTATTCGCTATTAATCGCCACTATTCGCGTTCGTTAATGACAAAACCAATGGATGATAAAGCCAAGTGGTTGGCCTACAACTGTCAAACGTTTGGCGTGTGGATAAACAAACAGCAACAAATAGAGAAATGGATGCTAGATAGAGTCCACATTACAATGTCGCCGAACATTCATACTTAATTTAAGACTACTCACAAATTAATAATAAAAAAAAACAAAATTATTAACTTAAGATATTAAAGAATCGTTCTTAATGTTTTATTTAGTCATCTGAGTAAGTAATTGGCGCACATTTCTAGACATTCTCCATTTTCCAGTCAATTGTGAATGCAGTCTCATCGTGACTGACCTTCCTGCTACAAGAAGAAGACGTCAAAACAAACGCATGTGCACAACTACTTCAGAGTTTCCAAAAATAACACAAAATGGCAAGAAAGCGGAAGATTCCTGCACGCAAACACCATGGAGTGCGCGATCCACTAAAGCAGCTTGAGGATCGGGAAAAGAAGTACTGCCAAGATATATAGTTTTATTTAGTTATTCCCATTCCTCAACTTGTAGACTAAAAAACGTGGTCAACAATCCGCCCGTATCAGCCAACGACCAGAAGGTGTCGTTTAAGTTTGCGCAATTCAAAAAACTAGCTGACAATGCCAAGGCTGGCAAGAAGTTCAAACGAATACACAGCGGCCAAGAGGATAAGCCCGCCGCAGCGGGGAAAAACAATGCGTCAGCGAGTAGCAGCAACAAGTTGCGTCAAATCAAACAAATGTACGACGAGAGCGACGAGGACTATTTGCGGCGTGTGAACCGCGTCACTAGTGAATCACTGCGTGAGGCGCAGTACGAGGCCAAGTACGGCGTGAATGTGGTGCGAGATGCCAAAACAGGAGCTATAACAATCAAGAAACGACCAAAGAATGAGATTGATGAGCTGCTGAAACAGAAACAGCAGCAAAAGCGCAATGGAAACTTGCACGGCAAAAAAAGTAACCAAGCTAAGGACGTAAAGCCCATGGATCCGAAAATGGCCAAAGAGCTGATCAAGCGCGCCATTAAGGAGGATGAAGAAGAGGTTAGTGTGTGTGTGTGTTGTGTGGTTGTCTTCCGAATAACAAATCCGATTTGGCATTTACAGAAAAAGAAAGAAAGCCTTGAAGTGGAGGAGTACAAGCGTGATGTCTTTAAATTTGGCGAAGTAGTGCATGCACCACCCACACTATCCACGCTACCGCGCAAGGCGGTAAAGAGCGAAACAGTGCCAAGGGTAAGTGCCATGTGTTTGCTGATAGCCCGTGTTACACACTAATTTCGAAACTATTTTGCAGCCTGGCAAAAAGTCAAATTTGCTACTCAAATCACTGCTCACTGGAGATAGGGGCACAACGGGTGTGTCGACGACCAGCGCTACAGGTGGCAGTAAGAAGCAGCCTAAAAGCGGTGCTGTCACCAAGGCCCAACTGAAGGGCAAACGTAAGGATCTGCCCGTTGCCACACGCCGCATGCTCGAGGGCGAGCAGAGCAAAATTATAGAACTGTACAGAAATCTGAAAAAGTCAAAAGTGAAAGCTAACGAATAAATGTTATTTGTCCTAGGCTACACCGTTGTAATTTTTATTTTAAAACTATGAAACAGCAAAAAACGTTTTAAATAGAAATCACTACCGGCAACTATAACACTTGTACGACCGTCACCGGTGCGCCACGCAAATGCAAATGGTCCGGGGCATCGTTGTGGCGCACGCGCGCAGTCCCATACCGTCGCTTTGCTGCCGCTGCCCGCGCTTAAACTGTATGGTTTATTTTATTGTACTCGGTACTAGTCGTTCGTCGCTTTGGTTAAACGCCAATGCTTTCACCATCCGTCCGCTTTACATGCCACCCGATTGCTTTTGCAGCAACTGCGCGAAGCGCTGCGTTATCAGTAGTGAGGTATCAATGAAGCGATCCACGCAGTTACTGAGGCAGGTTTCAGTGGAGCTGTCCAACTTCGATCCCGGCTTTCCAATGCACTTGTCCCAGCAGATCTCATTGAATTCGTGTATCTGAAGCAGGTTTATTTTATAAGTTGACTGTCTGATTTGGTCAAGAGGCATTGGCCTTACCTGTGCATTCACTTGCGCTTTTTGCTTCTCAATAAACAGAAATTCCTGCAGTTCCTTATCGTTCGAGCCCGACGGCGGCGAATCGTAGTCTGACATTTTTTATTTAAAACTTTTTACGCAATGTCGCGAGCTATTTCACAAATTAATTGCAATTTTGCCTCAACCAACCTTACAGGCAGCACTTCGCTCGGCAGCAGAACCAAAAATTTATATAACCTCAAATAGAACACGTTCCACACAAAAGACAAATGTCAAGCGCTCTGACATCTGCTGCGAACAGTGTCTACTGTGAATGAATTCGGGTTTGCTGCAACAAATTATAAACAATTAATAAAAGTGTGGTAGCGCTTTCAGCTTCCAAGTAAACAAATCGCACAACCGCAAACCATGTCCGCCGAGGTATCCTCTACAATGGAGAACTGTGTGCCCGATGGCGAGGAGTTTGCGCCTAGCCCCGAGGAATTGGAGAGTTTCTATGCAATGCTGGAGGCGGGCAACATACCCGAGCTGCAGTGGCAATTTCCCGGCCGTCGACCACTTTCGGAGGGCGCGGAAGGCGTCAGCAAAGCGGAGCCCAGCGCAACTAACGATGCCACCGAGGCAGCGTAAGAACGATTTAGACATTAACGACTTCAAGTAGCGAAACTTTACACTGATTAATTCGATTGTTTCAACAGGCCGGCGGCAAAGAATGACTTTGACTTTAGCGACGATGTGGCGCAGCCACAAATGCGCGTACGCAGTCAAAACTCTACACCGAAATCGACAAAGAAAAAGATTGCTAACTTTGCCGGTGTCATGGAAGTGCTGAAGAAGAAGAACGCGGAAGGATCCTCCTAGGAACGGGCCAAATCTAGTCATATGTTTAGGGATTTTAAGATATAGTGAAGCTAACAAATTACAAATATTTTGAGTATACTACTTAATGAGATTGTTGTATGATCCTGATGATGATAATGTATAATCCTGTTAAGAATTATTGAATTTTTTAGTGATTTGAATGATTGCTGAACGACAAACTCTAGTCCAGTAAATTACAATTATTCATTGTTGGATAAATTCCGGCGATATCTTATTTCATTCCAAAGTTATAATGCACAGCCTTAGTTCATTGCACTGCTTCTTTTAATGCAGTTGTTGATTTGCTGCTTCAGATCAACTTTCAGTGAGTTTATAAGCTCCAATCAGCAAATAAAACTTCCGCTTTTGGTTTGTAATTATTTTTAGCACATTTAATTTGGAATTACTTTCGGTTTCAGTTAATGTCTCACTTAATTTGCTATATGACAAGTTGCAAGGCAAAATGCATTTATGCTACTTTCGTAGTAATTGTACGCGTTCGGCTTGTCGACGTTTGTGTATGTGTTTGTGCTCGTGCTCGAGTCTTATTCGAATGTACGCTTGATAGCTGTGCAACAATTAGAGAATTCTTAAAAGAAAATTGATTAAAACCCAACGAAATTGAAATAGTCAACACTGTTTCTATATTTTCATTTGTAAATGAAACCGACGTCACACAAACATCGCACAACAAATCGCAACGCACACATACTAAATGTAAGCGACAGTGTATAAAACATTAGCTTTTCATATAAAATTTTACGCTTACATAAATCTCCGAAAATTGTAAATAATTGGTGCGGGGCTGAACTTAATTAGCGAACAATAAAGCAAACTAGATTTTAATGCTATGTACATGTGTTTGCATTGGTAACTATTAGCGTAAAATTGTAAAAAATATAATAAAACAAACTAATCGCAATTAAAAACTACATTCCTAAATTAAACAGTAGACATTAGCATTAGTTTAGTTAACAATTAATTTGCTTGCATAGTGCAAAGAGGCGGTCTAACAACGAAATTCAGTGCAAAAGACACAAGAGAGAAATAGGCAACGACACAACTAATCCAACTAGTCCGTTTCGATGTTTGTTGCACTTAGGTGCGTTCGCGAATAAAAACGCTTTCGATCGTTTCGTTTTGCTGCTGTTGCTGCTGCTGGTGTTGTTGTTGGTGTTCTGTGGACGCCTCAGACGCTTTCACCGCTTTCGTTAATAATTGACTGAATTATATCCACCAGCTCTTTGAAGCTGGGACGCGCCTTGGGTGTGGCATCCCAGCAGGGCCGCATCAGCTTGTCGTACACTATGTCTGGACAGAGCGTCGGTTTGCGTAACCTGCAAAAAGTGCAAGTACAAAACAATGTATGAGTGCGGTTTTACAAACTAAAGTATTGCGAAAAACTTCGATAAGAAACGGAGTAATTAAGTGAAAAACAAACATTTCAGTCAAGTTTCTAATTATAACTTGCAACAATTTCTAATTATAACTTCTGACTATAACTTACAACAAATAGAAGTTTGTTTGGAAATAAGTATATGGCATTCAATAAAAGGTAAACAAAAGGTCAAGAAAATTTTTATAAAAATGAAACGACTAATAATAAATAACTAACTTTTGACTAAATGGAAATCAAACTAACCAAAAAAAAATTTAATTTAATTTCAACAATAATTCAACCAGCCGCAAATCTGCCAATATCTGGTAAACAAATTTAGATAAATATTCGAACAATTAAGCAAAAACCCCATAAATCTGCAATGATATAAATACCTCTCGCCCTGCTCCAGTTGGTTGAGAAATTCGTCCTGTTTTAACTCCTTTGTAGGATCGAGATTCGGTGTCTCTCCACGCGAGAACATTTCGAACAACGTCACACCATATGACCACACATCCGATTGGAATGAAAACTTTCCAGTTTTTATTGATTCCAACGCGTACCTACACGTCAAAGAACAACAAGAATCAGTCAACTCCAATAAATAAAATCTGCACTAAACCGCCTACCATTTTATAGGTATTTCACGTTCGCTCTGCGCAAAGTAGTAGCCATCTGCATTGGCAATTTGCGCCAAGCCAAAGTCTGAAATTTTCACACTTTCGCGGTCCACCAAAATATTGCGCGCCGCCAAATCGCGATGTATGACATTCTGACTGCGCAAATAGGCCATACCCTGCGAATAAGATAATTCTTTATTTAATAGTCTCAATGTACACAACATGCTACGAGTCAAACCTTCGCAATGTCCAGTGTGAACTGCAGCAACTTGTCGTTGGTCAGATTGGGCTTGCGCGACGTCAGGTAAACAATAAAGGAGCCGCACTCCAAATACTCCATTATAATCGAGATTGGCTCTTCTACCCACTGCTTGATCTTCACAATGTTCGGGTGATTGAGTGTCTGCCAGAAAAAAGCCCGTTTAGTAAAAAATTAATAGCAACGAGCTTGATGAAAGCATACCTCCATTATTTTTATCTCGCGCATAAAGTCTTTGTTGAGTTGGGATAGTCGTAGCGGCTTCAACGTCTTGATGGCCACCTGCTCGCGCGGCATGTTCGGCGCATTGTATCGCATCTCGCCCACGTACACAGTGCCGTAGTGGCCCTCGCCAATTTTCTTGTGGTAGATAATTTTGCCGTTGGGCACCTGCAACACCGATGGTGTATCATCGAAATAGCTGCGATTGCCCGCCGCTCGAAACTGCTGAAAGTTGTGTCGCTGCTGGCTACGAATCAGCGGGACTCGATCGCATGTGGTGGAGTTATTCGAAAAGGTGCAATTGCTCTGCAAATCGTCGCCATCACTGTGACCATTTTGCAAGCCATTATCTGAAAACACACAGAAACGTTTCTCAGTCACGCGCAATTCAAAATTGTTCAGCAGCGTCTTACAGTTATCCGGTGTGGTGTTGCTGTAGTCGGAGTGCATCGACGAACTGTCCAAGAGCGTCTCATTCTGACAGTCCACGGACGCATAGCTGGAGGATAATTTCTCCTTTATGGCACTTAGGCGCGCGAAAATCTCCTGGTGGTTGAAGCGTTTGTCGGCTTCCACACTCCAACCGTCCAGCATCGTTTTGTACATCTCTTCAGGGCAGTCGTCGCATGGCAATGGCAAAATCCCACCGTACCGATTGTAGTTCCGGCGTAACGCCTCGGCGGTGTTGGCACTGGGTGGCTTGCCTCGCGCAAGAATTTCCCACACGGTGGTGGCAAAGGCCCACAGCTCCGCATACATGTCACCGTCGGCACCGTTCAAATTGTTATAGTATTCGAATGGTATCCAAGGCAAGCTGCAAACGAAAATGATAGCAATTAATGAAAATTTAGTATATCGATGCAGTAGTCCAAACTTACTCTTCGCGGGAGTATGGACGCGGGAAACCGGGATCAGCAATTCTCGCTTCCAGTAGATTCATTTCAAGATCGAATTTCGTGACATTCAAATTGGCGCAACGTATAAAGCCGTGAAAGATGCCACACTCTTGCTGTAATTACAACAAAACACTTATTACATCTGCACGAATTTGTGAAGGGAACGCTGCCTACTTACCAGGTACACGATGCCACGCACCAGATCATGCACCACCGTCATCAGCAGCCGCATGGGTATTTTCTGTTTGTGGTGCATGAGGAATTCGTTAAGCGCACCGTACTTGGAGTGTTCCATAATCATGGTGTAGGGCGTAGAGAGCGTTAATCCGTACAATTTTATAAAATGTGGTGAGTTTATTTGACTCCACTTGTGCGCCAATTTCATAAAACCCTGAAAGAAACATAAAATCAATTTAAATATTAGTTGCATATACAATAATGATTCAATCATTGGCTTAAAAAACCAAATGCATTGAGCAATTCAGTAATTAATTTAAATTTAGATAGAATTTTTTTATGGGATTTACAACATTGAGTCAAATATAGCTGTGTGAGTTTTTACAACTAAATAACTGGCTTTGATTTAAGCTAATTTGATGGCTAATTAAGCTAATAATTTGGCAAGAATCTGTTAATCTGAAAACATTTAGCTAATAAAAAATTTATATTTAACCAGTGTGAATTTTTAAAACTAAATAACTCGCTTTGATTAATTGCGCTATCTGAAAATATTTACACTCACTGAAAAAAATGTTATATTAAACAACAAAAAATTATATTTAACAAAATTTCTAACGGCTGTCTAGCATTTGTAGACTATTTTTTGATAATCTTCATTGACTATAAAAGCATTTAACATGATTATTTAAATTTAAATTATTAATTCGTTTAAACAAAAGTTAATTTCTTACACTCAAAACTAGGTACAATTTAAATTAAACCAATTAACAATTATTTAGCCTCAACTAGTTAATTTCTAATGCATCATAGATTTGTGTCGCTACACACTTACCGTGAAATCTTCATTCGATTTTAGTACTTTTAATGTAACACAAACATCCTTAAAACTACCCTCCTGTATCCAATCTGCTCGTAATTTACTCATTCTTCCATTGTCACAGAGACGCTCCGAATCTGCAGATGAAGAGAACAGTTGGTCAAAAAACAATTAGAAATGGCCGCACTTCATACGCCTCACTCACTTCTGTACAATTGTAAATCCGTTTTCGGATCAAATATTTGCACACGTTTACGTTGGAGTTCAGCTTCGCTCAATTCCGTTTCAGTCTTTTTCGATTGCAAATTTTTTGGCAAACAAATCAAAAGCAATGGCGGCTTATCTGCAAATTCACATGAAAACAAACAAATATTTAGAAATTGCAAACTGAATTAAAATTTGTTGGATGTCGTACCATATTCCGATGGCGGCAGGCGAAATTTCTGCTTCGAATCGGTTGGTATGAAGTGCACCAGATCGTTCAACGAGTCGAATGCCTCGCGCGTGTCATTGTAGTGTAGAACCCACTTTTGGCTGATTTTTTCGCGCGTTATTTTAAATGTTTCCGTCTTGCACTTTTCCGGCTGCAGACTAACGATAGATAAACAGAAACATATTAACAATAAAAGATATAAAAGAAATAAAAGATTTATTTAATGAATGCACTTACGCCTTTGTGTTGATGTCAATGTAGTAGATGTCGTATTCCTTCTCGCACTGCCGTATAATGCAGCTGCCGCACTTGTTGCCCTTCTCACGGAGCTTCGCAAACGAAAAGTTCCCACTGCAAATTATAATAATTCATATAATTTCATTACTAACCGAAAGCACTTTCAGCGCAATGCATTGCGGAGTAGCACTCACCCAACCGGTCCATGGCATCGTAAATCTTTCAACTCCACCAGCGACGGTGTGGTATACTGCGAACACACATCCAGCATCCACTTCGATGTTAACCTGGCAAAAAGACAGAAGTAATTAATAAACATGCATAATTTGAACAGTTGTTGGACATACCTGATGTAACCGCCCAAGTATGTAACGAATGACTCCAATTCAGCGGTCGTCTCGAATCGCATGCAGTAGCCGTTGGGGAAGCCGGTGATTTCCAGACACACTCGCTTGCTGTTCTCAATGACCAGGGCGTAAATGTTCTCCAATTTCGATACCAATACCCACTGCGGAAATAAGGCAACAGCGTAAGATATGTGTTAAAATAATGGCACAGCGTGTACCGCGAGCGCGACATGAGAGCGGTGACATAGCTTCGAAAGCGTTTAAATAAACAAAGTGAAAAATGTCACAGCGCCAATGTGCAAACAAACACAAATAAACAGCTGGCATGGTATTTGCCCGTTGATATTTGAGCAGAAGAAGCGCACCACAAATATTATCAGCGACGGCAGCACAAGCTGCTCACCCTCGTATTCCACTGAAAGATATCGAAAGGAGGCTTTCCCACCTGAAAGCTGCCAGCTGAACCGCTGACAGTGGCTTTATTTATCTTTGCACTTTATTGTGCGATATCGATTCATGGTCATGCTTTGCGCTACAAAGAGCACCTCTCAGCTCAAATACACAATCTGCACGCACCATTATCTTATCATATTTTATATGCTTTTTCAGCATAAAATTCGACCGGAAATGATGCAAATGCAGGATGGCTTGGAAAAAACAAATCTATTTATAGCTCCTTGGAGCTCATGCTGATGCTAATGACTGTCGGGTTGCTGCTTTGCACACTAATCACTGGCAGAAGCTTAAGATCACGCAATTTAAAATAGCAATTAAACCTAATTACTGCAATCGTGTCAAGTCCTAGAAATGACAGATTAATGAATGAATTTGCGAAACTTTAACGTAATGAAAGGCGCAATCCAATTTATGCAGCAGCTCTAGGCTTGGCACGCACAATTCTCGCATTCAAATTGCAAAGATCACATTTCCCAAATATAGGACTCATTTTGTTTGTTAACTACTGAACTGAACTGCACGCAGCCGACACTGCGTACGTGCCTTTAGCGCAAATTGAGGCATTTTCATATATTATTGTGCGCATTGCAATTCATGGAATTTTGAATGCTTGTTGCAAATATTTTTGATACATTTAAATCAATGTCTATGAAATATGTGTACAGAACCAGCTGAGGCAAAAAAATATGAGCCAACTATCTACAACATCCAGTTTTTACTCATGTTTATTGTACTAACCTTGACCTTATCGCGCGATACCTTCATGCCTGGTTCCGGATTGTCGTACGAGTCCAACCTAACGCAGACGCGCGTCTCGGCAGCGCCGGTGCCGCCATTGCGTACGCCTACGCCAGCAGCGCTTCGCGTCTGCATGTCGTCCGGTGTGTACTCTACAGACGCCGTGTAGAGCTCATTCAAGTAGTTCGGCGCCAATTTGCATATCTCGCTGACATAGTTCTCCTTGAAGCTCGCCAAGTCAATGTTTTTCGAGCGCGTCGCCCGGAAGGCGTCGCGCGTTTTCAGCCGCACGAAAAGGCCGTGCACCTTTAGCAGCGTGCGCGGCACATAGCGCTTGAAGCTCGCCTCAATGTTCCGGGGCGTATCGCGCTGTTCCAGCAGATCGATGCACATATTTACCACCGCCAGCCCCATTACCTTGTCCTTGTGATTCGGGTAGCGTATTTCGGGAATGTTCTCCGTCACCATTTCGTAGCGCATCTGCCGGTAGAGGTACTCATACGCATTCGGATCCAGTGCGTGCAACGTCTCCACGGCGGGCATCTTGAAGCGCATGCGAAAGCAATAGCGCACACCGGGCCGCAGCTCGTGGCCGGGCGCCACCCATTCGCTCTCCGAGTCAAGGACGCGCAGCCCGAACAGCAACCGCGTCGTGGGCAATATGTGCAACTTGCGACAAAAGTGCAGCAGCACATCTTCACAAACAGGCCGAATCCAATTCTCCAGCTCGGCGAACTCCTGCTGCTGGTAGTTGAAGATCTGATTCGTCGTTTGCGTGGACGAGCGCGTCGAGGCCAGCGACAGCTGGGACGGCGTCACCGAACTGGACACGTCGGCGTGATCGCTGTTGCTGAAGCCGCCAAGCGAAACAGAGCCACTGCCGTTGTCCAGTAGTGTCATGGTGGTGTGTGTGGTGCCCGAGGCGTTCGAGGCCTGGTTCATTGTGCTCTCATTTGTGTTCCGCGGCCTACTTCGCTATTCTTTGCATTGTACTCAACTGACTAGCGACAATTTTAAGTTAAACTAATTGCGAATTTGTCAAGTTTGCCACTGTGAAAAGTTTTTCTCACTTTTTACTTGCGTTGATATTTCTTGTGGATTCGAGTCGTTTTATCAAACGAACGCCATTTTGAGAAATTATTGTAAACACAGTGCTGCATGGCGGCGTACGCACCACTTATCCTACACTACACTTTAAAAGCGCAGTGTCCGCTCGGATTGCGGGATATTTATTTTACAATAATATGAATAATATTTGGTATATTTTATCTATGCCTCGATATCGACTAGTTGTACATTATTTCACAATATAAAGTTAAGTCGGAAATTGCGATTCACGATATTGCAGTGTGCATTAGTGCATGACTATTAATTAAACAATAAATAATATAAAAACATGCGAGTATGAATGAAACAGTAAAAGATTGATTGACTGAGTGTTTTGATCCAAGAACAGAATGTCATGTAACAATATTAATTTTGAAACATTTGGGAAAACTTTCGGGACGATTGAAATCAATTTCGATTTCTGGACCTTGGAAGAGTCTTGTGGAGGCCTTATGCTCCAGAGAGGAGTGAACTAGGAAAAAAAATCTGGACCTTTTTACATTATAACAAACATAATCAATTGGGTTGTTAACGAAAAGAACCAAGTGTATAGTTACCCCATATAAGAAACTGCACTATTCTTCACAAACTGCCAGTAACTGAATTTCAGATACTCTACTCCAACCAAGCCTCAAAATAAGTAAACAAATATTCTCGTATAAAACCAATGCTCCCTCCTTTGGGCTACATACACGACACCATTCATTATGCCAATAAAAAAGAAAATGCACTTAGGTGATCCCATAGTGATCTGAGCTATGTATATCGATATTTTGACAGTTCCAATTACGAAAAATTTCACAGTGTGGCCACATTCGCCCTTTCCAGTCGCAACAAAAACAAAACCCAGCTGGAGACTGCGGCTGAAGATAAGTCGCTCATTCGCAAAAATATGACATTTTTTGTCGCAAAAGCCGCACAGCACCAATTACTGCGCTTGTACACGACAAATCGACTGAGACCAGTAGTCAACGGTGCCCAACTACTGCAAACAGAAGTCATCAGTTTAAGCAACTGTGGCAGGTAATTGTATTTTTGCAAGACCTTTGCAACGCTACGAAAACAAATGTTTGCTTGCAGTTCGGCATTTGGTAATATTTCACCGCTTAGCACACACTGCACGCAGCAGCAAAGTGCCGGCGTCATGAAGTTTCTCAACCAAACGGAGGCCATCAATGTCGATCAGGAACTATTTAACGAGTACAAATTTAGCGTGGATCAGCTGATGGAATTAGCCGGTCTCAGCTGTGCACATGCCATTGCCAAGTGTTTTCCAGCCGATTGTCACAGACGTGTGCTGGTCTGTTGTGGGCCGGGTAACAATGGAGGCGACGGCCTGGTTTGCGCCCGCCACCTGTCGTTGATGCAGTACAAACCCACCATTTATTACCCGAAACCAACACCGAAAGAACTCTACGAGAATTTGTCGCATCAGTGTCGCCGTGGCGGCATCGAATTCCTGGACAGTTGTCCCAGTCTGGAGGAGACAGAGCGCTGCTTTGATCTGATTGTTGATGCATTGTTTGGCTTCAGTTTCAAGCCGCCGGTACGCGATGCATTTGTGCCCGTCGTGGATGTACTGCAAAAGACCAAATTGCCCATTGCAAGGTGATTGGACATGTTGTAGCTGTGTGCATGGTGATCTGTATTACTTATTAAATTATCTTGCAGCGTCGACATACCCAGTGGCTGGGATGTGGAAAAGGGCAAACTGAATGAATGCGACTTTGAACCGAGGCTGCTGATATCGCTTACGGCGCCGAAATTATGCGCGAAGCACTTTCAAGGCGAATTCCACTATCTGGGCGGACGTTTCGTTCCGCCCGCATTGCAGGCCAAGTACCAGCTGCAGCTGCCTGAGTATCCTGGCTGCGAGTTGTGCGTACCTTTGTGAATATGTTTGTATTTACAACGTTGGGTTTTATTGACTTGCTTGACAAAATTTACTGCTTATACCAGAAAAAGTAAAAATAAAAGATATTAACGGCTATAAGTAGCGATTTACTTATACACGCGATTGTAGTGCTTGCGGCGGCGATCCTCTTCGAAGTTGTTATTGCGTGCCCATTCCTTCACGTGCCCCTTAGAACGCAGCAGAGCGGACTTGGAGTCCACATCGCGCATTACGAACGGCGAGAAGCCGGCAGTGTAGTCCTCGTTCAGAGCGTTCGTTTTTGTCTTGGCCACGCGCGAGGGCATCTGCCGCGGTATAGGCTGATCCTCGAACAGTATAGGGTTACGTGAATGCTTGCCACCTTGGAAACGCGGTAAACTCTGGTTTTTATATTTGCTCGACAGAGGACGGCGGGTGTTGATGTGAATCTGCATGAATGAAAGTAAACAAAAAAATCAGTTTATCGAAAATAGTGAAAATATATGAACTTGTAGCGGACTGATTAAGTCAAATCATATGAAGAAAGAAGTCTTGCAGAAAGTTTTATTACCACTTGTTTTCCATTTGCGTCCAGACTAACAGCGACACGTTTAAGCGTTTTGTTGCCACAATTAGGACAGAAAACTTTCGTCATGATGCTGGTCGTCTTGAAACACGCGTAGCAGCGCAAGATGTATGTACGCAAATGCTTGATGACGCGTCCGTCCAGCGCGCAGATGTGCAAATTAAGCTGTTTCAGCACGTTCTGCAGCGCATAGTCTGTTGACATGCACGCCACCAACGGCACAACGTCATTCTCTACTTTGCCTGCCAGCGATTTTTTCACCTTTTTGATGTTGGCCGGCGTAATCCAGGCGCCGTCATCTTCAGCTAACTCTTCCTCGACAGTATCACCTTTTGTTTGACTCGTGTTCAGCTGTATATTTGTTGTTGTTGCATCGCCATCACAGTCGCTATCATCATCTGTGGGAGATTGCGGTATCAGGATGTCACATGATGAATCTTCGGTGGCTTCGCATTTCAGTTTTTCGAACAAAGTATCCAATTCTTCCTGCGTAATTTCGTCGTCCTCGTTTTCCTGGCAATCCGAACTGTTCGTATCCAATTCTTCCTGCGTAATTTTGTCGTCCTTGTTTTCATGGCAATCGGAACTGTTTGCATTTTCCAGCTGCGCCTCAATTCTCTTTTTCACCAAATCAATTTCAGCACATTCGCTTTCCTCATTTTGTTCTACAATATCGACTTTCTCCTCCTCCTCATCGTCATCATACTCCTCGTCGTCAGTATTTTCACCGTCTTTCGGATTGTACCAACCGGCCAGTTTCACGTTGGTCTCCTGAAATTCCTCAGGTTTCTCCTTGGAGGCTATCACCTTCGACATGACCGGCTCCGTGCGCAAATGCGCAGTGCCCACATTATCCGCCTCCAACTCATAACTTAGCGCTATAACTTTAATGTCAATGCCCGACAGACTGGCATAGTCGCCGGTCTTTTTTGCAAACTCGACACAATGTTTGACGCTATCGGGACGCGGCTCCCGCACCTGGAGGTCGAAGGGTAACACACACAGCCGGCGTATTTGACGCTTATTGCGCACCTCTTTAATCACGTCTGGCACTGTGAGTACATTGTCCGCGTAGTCCTGCAAATGTTAAGAACAGGAAGTTTAAAACTGATCTATGTTTATTTTATCTTTCTCGGTTACACTGTGAAAGTGAACCATCCTGTTCGACTCATTTCGTATACAACAAACATATAAAACAGTGAGAAATGTTACTCACATTCAATTGCACGGCATTTATGAAGGCTGTTGTATCTGCAACCAAATACTTAATTTTCTGTTTGGCTGCAGGCGTTGTCTCCATTGTTTCTACTGTTTTTTGTTTGGTAAATGCACGTGGAGCTTGAAAGAAAACTGTTTCCTTGCGATGACAATAAACCGATTAAAGCAGATTAAAGTAAGGAGCAGGGTTGGCGTACAGCTGTGACTAACAGAAGCGTTGCACAGTGCGACAGTTTCATGTAAGCAGTCCTACAAAGTACAAAACATCTTCACGTCATCATTACTTTAACTGGTACTTGTAAACAGTAGTAATATGATTATTTTCTATAAAATTATTGATTTTACTGACCTCGATAGACATTTTTAACATTTCGTTTCTATTTTAAATATTTAACTCTTAATTTAGATTCTTCGTGCCCAACTTCACTTGCCCAACTTGCCTTTCGATTGTGATACAGAAAAATATGTAACTCCACTGGCTTCGTCAGCAGCCATACTGACGCTATCACTTCTTCAAAGTAAAGTTTTACTTTGACTTCTTTTTCATTCTTTCGATAATAAAGATTGCGCGTTATTGGCATTCGATGTTAACGAAGCAACAAACGATAAATTTCACTCGCATTAATTTTGATATCAGCACTTACTTGCAATCATAGTGAAATTAATTGAAAACACTTGATTTCATACATCCTACAATATCTCTAAATAACACGAGCTGTCTTGCGACATTGTTTGCAATTGCAAACAATTGCGAGTTGTTTATGTATGCAGATGGTCACACCATTGACACAATTTACATTAAACAGTTTTATCGATTATTTGTCATTCCCAATTTTCACGAAGTAAAATGGCGACAGATTTGCGTAGCTGAAAGAATTTTTTGCGCGTTTCTGGTGATTTTTTAACATTTTTACGCCTGAAAAGTGTACTAAAGTGTAAAGCAAGTCCGCATTGGATTATAACAAATAAAGTTCGAATATTGAAAGCAGGTAAAAGCACCTATAAATTGCTCGAAAACTGCTATAATTAAGGCTGTTGATTTTTTTCTGCTCTTCTGTTCTGACTACTACTACAAAGAGTAGTCTTGAATTAGGGCAGCAACCACAAACCATATCGAAAAATGTGGAATCAGTGGGCTGGAATAACGGTGGCCGCGCCGATGCCGCCAATGCCAGCACCACAGTGCCCGCCACCACAGCCGCCACCACCCACAACGGCCGCACCACCCACACCAGCAGAAACCGCAACAGCGGCCACACCGATTATTGGACCCATGCTGCCGGGTGTGGTACCTACCGTTACAGCAACACCGTCTAGCGCTGCCGTATTGCCAATGGCAGGCTCCGCTATGCCAATGACAGGTTCCGCCATGACAATGACAGGTTCCGCCATGCCAATGACAGGCTCCGCCATGGACCCCAACAATCCTTATGGCCAGTATACGGCGGCACAATATGCGGCCATGACAGCGGAACAGCAGTATGCGCTGCAGCAGCACTGGCAGCAGTGGCAGGCCTATCAACAAGAGTATGCCAAGTGGCATGCACAGTATGGCGAACAGGTAAATAGCATTTCGATGTCATAGTCGCTGTCCCTATAATTTCATTTACGTGTTTTAGTATAAGCGAGAAATGGCGGCAGCCTCTTCTACTGGACAGTCTGTGCCGTATACCAATTTATATCAGCAAGCACAACAACCGCCACCACCACCACCGGATGATACTCAATCGAAACAGAACTTGGGAGTGCCTGCTGCTAAGATTTCTGGACAACCTCAAATGTATACGCAGCCGCCACCACAGCAACAAGCACCACCCGCATCAGTGGCTGCTAATTCAGCTGCCCGCATGCAGACTCCCAATTATCAACACCAGTGGCCAGCAACGCCCGTCTACACACAACCGCCACAGCAGCCGCCAGCGCAGCCACAGTATAACTTCAATCAACCGCCACCCAACTTCAACATACAACAACCATCCAGCTTCAATTCAATACCCAATTTTCAGCAGCCACCACCAATGCAAACCCAGCAGATGCCACCGTCGCAAATGCCACCGTCGCAAATGCCACCGTCGCAAATGCCACCATCGCAAATGCCACCGTCGCAAATGCCACCATCGCAAATGCCACCGTCGCAAATGCCACCATCGCAAATGCCCCCGTCGCAAATGCCACCATCGCAAATGCCACCTTCGCAAATGCCACCATCGCAAATGCCTCCTTCAAATGCACCCAACTTCAATATCAACCAGCAAAATCGTGGACCAGGTGGCGGCCATCAGAAGCAACCTTCCCCCCAAATACCTCCACAATTGGAAAATAGCAGTCGTGGCCGTCCTATGGATCCAGATGTGAGTCGCAATAATACGCGCAACAACAGCGGCCCTTGGGGTCCGCCATCCTCGCAACAACAGGAGAACAAGTTTGGCCCATCGCAAGGTGACTCAAGCATCAGTACTCCAAATCAGTGGAACTCCAATCGGGCGGCATTGGGCGGTGATAAGGCAAGCCAAGGAGGACCCGATCAGTGGAATCCACCAAATCAATGGGGTCGGGGGTCAGGTGACAACATTGTGCCCAACGATAGAGGAGTTCGTGGAAACTTCGATAACACATCGAATGATAGTCAGGGCAATCGTTGGGGATCGGATTCAGGCAGTCAGGGCAATCAACGCAGTTTCAGTGGAGGTCGAAACGAAGGAGGTAGCGGCAGCAATCTGGCAATGGGGCCGTGGCCCAATCAAGATACCCAGCCACGTGGCGATAATTTAAGGGGTGGTGATGAGAACAATCGCTGGGGTGATCAGAATAACCAACAACGCGGATTGCCGGGACCAGCGGGAAGTAATCAGTGGAATAATAACCGTAGTTCAGACAGTAATGAGCCTATCAACAACTGGGGTGATAATGCTCGAGGCGGTCCAGTGGTTAATATGGAACGTAACAATCCTAATCAGGGCAACTTTGGAAATCAACGAGGTCAAGGTGGCCAACGAGGCAGAAGCAACAATCAAAATACAGATGGACCTATGAACATCAATAAGAACCGCTGGGGAGGCAGTGACAGCAATGATCGCGACTTTAGTCCAAATGAACGCGATTTTAGTCCAAATGAACGCAACTTCGGCCAAAATGAGCGCAATTTTGGTGGAAATGCGCCAAATTTCGCCTCTAATGAACGCAATTTTGGGTCTAATGATCGCAAATTCAATCCGAACGATAATCGGCCACCGAGTAACAAAAATATTGCTGCTGAAAATCAGGGTCCCAATGAAGGTCGCAACAGCTTTGGTCCCAATGAAGGTCGCAATAACTTTGGCCCCAATGAGGGTCGCAACAGCTTTGGTCCCAATGAAGGTCGCAATAACTTTGGTCCCAATGAAGGTCGCAAAAACTTTGGTCCCAATGAAGGTCGCAATAACTTTGGCCCCAATGAGGGTCGCAACAGCTTTGGCCCCAATGAGGGTCGTAACAGATTTGGCCCTAATGAGGGTGGCAACAGATTTGGCCCCAATGAGGGTCGCAACAGCTTTGGTCCTAATGAAGGTCGCAACAACTTTGGCCCTAATGAGGGTCGCAACAGCTTTGGCCCCAATGAGGGTCGCAACAGGTTTGGCCCTAATGAGGGTCGCAACAACTTTGGCCCCAATGAGGGTCGCAACAACTTTGGCCCCAATGAGGGTCGCAACAACTTTGGTCCCAATGAGGGACGCAACAATTTTGCTCCCAATCAGAATCAGAAAAATTGGGGCCCAAAAGGACCTAATCAAAGTGGGGGCAACATTAATATGGATCGGCCATTCCAGCAGCCACAACAGCAGCAGCAACAGCAGCAGCAACAGCAGCAGCAACAGCAGCAGCAACAGCAGCAGCAACAGCAACAACAACAGCAACAACCGCAACGTCCCGATTTGGATGAGGAAAGCTTCGATCGCCAATTTCGCCAGTGGGAGCAGCAGTTCCAGGACTGGAAGCGTGCCAACGCCAATCATCCAGATCGCGAAATGTATGACCGATATGAAAAGGAATTCGAAAAGCAACGAACACGTATAATGGAGCGACGAGAGCAGATGCGCAGACGCAAAATGGAACAAATGGGTGTGCAGCCAATGTCGCCCAAGGAAGACCTGCCGCCAAATCAACCGGTTGAAGATAGCACGACGCCAGCCGATGCATCACCTGGCGATAAGCATGAGGATACACCCGTGGAATTCAACGATTCAACTAAAACTGATGAACCACATACAGAAGAATTCAATCCACAAACTGCACCGCCAACAGCAGCAGCCCCAGCAGCGAATCTAAAAAATCCCGAAGCTGTCAACCGAGTTAAACCAGCTCCTCCAGAGAACAAACCCAAGCCGAATGCAACGCTGAATCAAGATGACGCTGCACCGATTAACAAGGATATCAAGTCAGCGCAAGATGGTGAAACAAACAAGCAAGCAGAACAGAAGGAGCCCTTGGAAGAACCGGAAGTAGTCAAGGCTTCAAATTCGTCGACCGGGGTCTCGGGAAAGCGTAAGAGTCGTTTTAGTACGCCCGGGCCTGATACTAAACATGCTAAGACGGCAGAGCCCACCATTGCTGAGGTCATAACTTTGGATGATGACGACGAAAAGGTCGTTGCTGAAGGCACAGAGCCAATGTCTGATTTGTTCAAGAAGTCGGACGGCATTCCGGGCTTAGACTTGGTCGACAAAAAAGAAGAAACAGGCACCGATGACAAGTCGGAAGAAGTAATCGCATTGGAACGCGATAAGACTCAGCCCCAACAACCTCCTCCCAATGTGGGCGGAGCGAGTAACCAGAAGAAGAAGATTCCGTCGCTGTTCGATATCGTTATAGAGAAGCCGCTTTCTCCGTCAACTCAGCCTGCCAATGCGCCTACGAACCAACCGGGCAGGGACGTTGCACCGCGTTCAACAGCTGATGGCATTCATCCTGATATCGCGAGTGAAATACCGAATTTGAACGATGCTTTGCATGATCCCATATTTATGCAAAAAATAACCGAGGCCTTAGCAAAAGCTCAAGGTAAAGATCGCCCGGATCCCGGCGCTGCACCGCCAGCACAATTTCTGCAACAGCTCCCGACGTTGTTGAAGCAATTACAACAGGACCGAGGCGATCAAGATGGAGGAGGCGGTCATGCAAGTGGCGGTGGCGGTGATGATAATGGTGGCGGACAGGGTGGACGACCGATGTCTTTTGCTGAGTGGCAGCGCCGAAAGGGTGGTAATCCAATCGGACCTCACGGAAATGCTCCAGGATTTGATGGCGGTGAACAGCAGAACATCGATGGCAATAGTGGCAGACCCAATTTGGGTGGCAACGTGCCCAACTTGGGTGGCAACGCGCCCAACTTGGGTGGCAACGGTCCAAACTTTGGCGGCAACGGTCCGAACTTTGGTGGCAACGGTCCAAACTTTGGCGGCAACGGTCCGAACTTTGGTGGCAACGGTCCGAACTTTAGAGGCAACGGACCGCGCTTTGGTGGCAATGGACCGAACTTTGGAGGTAGCGGTCCGAACTTGGGCGGTAGTGGACCTAACTTTGGCGGCAACGGTCCTAATGGTCCCAACTTTGGTCGAAATGCTCCGAACTTTGGAAGACACGGCCCCAATTTCCCGGGAGACGGCCCGAATGTAGGTCCTATGGGCGGAAATAATAGTGGTGGCCCAAACTTTGGCCGAAACGGACCACGCTTTGGTGGAAACGGCCCGAATTTCGGAAACAATAGACCAGGCTTTGGCGGTCCGAACGGGCCGAATTTCAATAGCGGTCCGAATGGCCCGAATTTTCGCGGCCCGAATGGACCCAATTTCGGAAATGGTGGTAATGGCCCCAACTTGGGGCCAAACTTCAACAGAGGCGGCGCGAACCTTGGGCCAGATGGTCCGAACTTCAGAGGAAACAACCGAAACTTTGGTGGCAACAATCAGAATTTCCAGCCTGGT
This sequence comes from Melieria omissa, assembly GCA_963971225.1. Taxonomy (NCBI): domain Eukaryota; kingdom Metazoa; phylum Arthropoda; class Insecta; order Diptera; family Ulidiidae; genus Melieria; species Melieria omissa. The sequence continues at coordinate 20,637,630 of OZ020268.1, forward strand.
GACAACAACGACATGAGTGGCCAAAACTCGGGCAATCCATTCCGACGTAGCGTTGGTCCCGCAGCGCCGGTGTTTGATGACAAAAGCGGCTCCAGGAGATCATTCAGCGACGGGCCGGGCAGCAACGCTGGCAGTGACAGTGGCAAGAACGATTCAAACTCGTCCTGGGTCAATGGGTATGTGTTGAAATTTTATTCGATTGCTTTGGTTTTGGTTCATGCATTTTTGTTTTGGGTTACAAAACGTTTTCCAGAGCATGTCCGTTCGGGAGTTGATTTTGAAATAATACTACGACATGTCCGATGTGGTCCGATTAACTTGAAGTGTATTGCTCGTGCGACAACATGTTGAAAGACTGCCAATGAAGTTGGCTTTCTTGCTACGTTGTTGTCCACAAATGGGTGTTGTTCGAGCTTCCTTTCTAGTCCGTTCTCTTTTCTGATTCTTGTTTACTATGCTTCTGCAGAAAACATGCGAAACATCGAAGTGAGTCATCAAGTGACTAGTTGTCGGTCTGAGTTGCTTGCGCCTTTGTTGCCCACATAGCTACAGCTGGTGTCAGTTCGTTCAACCCAAACACTTCGATTCATAAACCACTAAAACCATGAAACGAAAGATTTTTATAACCGGTTTTTGTTAAGAACAAAAAGTGAATAATAATTTGCCAACAGTTGACTCTTCCCATTTTCGCCCCTCAAATTTCAGCATAGCGAAGTGTACACAAATGCTGCTTAAAAAATGAGAATCTATTGTATTGGCTCTTGCTATGCCCTGCTTCTAGTTATTGACTGGAAATGTTGAAATATTGCAAAAGGAAGGCAACATTTTTGGATTTTTCTAACATACCATTTTATAATATTTTTCTTTTTCTGGGATTGGATTTACACCAATCGATACCTCTCTAGTTGCAATATTACAGCAATTTTAAATACGAAAAGTGAAGCCCCACAGGCAATTAGATTATACAAATATTGTCCGTTTGATGAGGACTTAGTTCTATTATTGGGTCGGGTGTTATTGTCCAAATTCTTTCTGATTCTCAAACTATTAACTTGAGTTCATTTGTGTTTGTCTCTGAGTCCTCAAATTACATGACTCGACCTCGTTCTTGTGTATAAATTTACTTTAACACAGGTTACCCAACCCTACCTTATCTATCCTTATATATTTGTAAAAAAAATTAGGAACTTGTGAGGGTTGTATGGCAAGTACTGTCCGTCCGTTCTGACACCAAAATCTTGTGTCCATAACTTTTGAGAAATAAATTAAATTTAATGAAGTCAATCGTATGGAATACTAATAAAGTAGACTTGGTCTCTCCACTTGTGTGTATTATTTATTTTTATTTTTGAATTTTGCGGCAATTAATAAAATATCTAACGAGACAATAATATCGATTGCGGTTCTTTACAATGAAAAGTTATCGTATTAGTGAAAGAAGAAGCAAAAGTGACAGTTAAGACAAGTTTACATTTATTGATTTTCACACTCGGTCCAGCTAGAAGCACCATTGACTGATATCTATTGCTGACGTGATAGCAATGTCAGCTGTTAATCTCGAGTACTTCTCATACAGCTCTCGTATGGGTCCTATGTAAGTTAGAAAATACAGACCAGTAAGTCCGTTTAAGAACATTTTCCATATAATTAGTAAGAAAGATCAGTCGTTGTACTCATTTCCGTCCGTTTCCTTCATCAATTTGAAGAAGTCTGTACCATGCCATACAATAGTTTATGCCATACCAACGCCTCCAATACGCGTTTAGATTTCGAACAATCCTTGTTCAGTGTAAAATCACAAGCGTTCGCTTTCCCCGTGTCTGTCCAATGTTATTTATCTGATGCAAACATCGGTGGAATGTGCAACCTCCTGTCGCAACGATCCCGCTTCGAATAGGATACACTGTCCTTTGATGTTTTTATAGTTTTATATTAATGCATACCAAATCAAAAACGTAGACACCTAATCGACTCAACTTGTTAATGCTGGAATTTTCGTTCCATTCCTTCTCTTTTCATTGTCCCTTGTGATTAATACATACAAATCCAAACGAAACGAAACGAATCGAAACGCGCGTGTGTGTGACAAACTCTGAAAATTATCGTCTACTACACTGGTGCCATCATATGAACGCACAACACCCCCACACGAACACCGCCCGCCACACACTCAAATAGCGGCGGGAAAACCGATAAGCCAAGTGTTAATAAGAGAACGAGGACGCCCAACCGTGGTGGCAAGAACAATTAGAGCGCGTTCCGAGCGCTCTCATTGTCACATTGCACAGCTCTGGCGCATTGTCCGCGGTCAGTGATCTCGTTGGCCGGCTCAGTTGCGGCACAACTTTGTGCACGTAGCGTGCCGTACACGATCTTTCGCTTGTACGGAGTATTCAAAACATAATGTCAAACCATCCGGATGCAGCCCACAGCTATTGCAACGCGTGGCGTGGCGATCGTGCGGTTGCTTTAGTGGTGGGCCAACGCTGATGCGTGTTGCTAATTGAACTCTTCATTATATTTAAGTTTTGCGCTTTTTCAAATTTTTGGAATATTCAAGAATATTGATTGCATTATATCTAAAATCGTATGGAATATATCATATAACTGCACGTCAGCTGAAATGGTTGCGAATAAAAGTTAAATGTTTTAACAACCTCAACAAAAAATTGCTGCAATTTATTTACGTCTACAATAACTTTAAGAATTAGTTATGTGGGAGGAACCAAATCGAATGGGAGTCGATTTATGTATGATTTGTAAGATAACAGGAGATTGGCATTCCAATCAATTCACATTGAACCACGAATTATCTAAAGAGGTAGTACGAACTCGAAGTGATGAAAAATCTACATGTGGGATTGCTGATCGTCGACTGACCTGCAATGAAAAAACCAAAAAGATTCTTAATCTGCATAAATGGCACTGGGCAGTGGACCTTAAGCAAAGTTTGTTTTATTCCGAAAACTGGTGAAATGACACACTCTGAATCTCTCGAATCTGACGTTTACTAAATTGCATGACAGGTTTTGGTATTCTGGAATAGGAAGTTTTCAAAATAAGGTGCATTGCACAGCGTTTTGTTTGCAATGCCTATGTGAAATCGATTAAATGAATGAATATTTATAGTGACTTCCATTTGTAAAAACTAATTAGGCAGCACATTCCTGAGATGTCAATCGTTTGGAATCAGCAAAAAACAATCGTATTTTTAATATTTCTATACCGTACTACCCCCTTAAGCTTGGTACGAAAAACAAGGTAGTTTCACTTAAACAAAATTTCATGGATATCAGTTATTTTTACCACGCGACGCGACTTTCGTTTTTTCCGGCTTTTGTAAAATAGTTTAAATGGGAAAAATTTCAATTTTGCCTTAGATGTCAAAAACCACATCATTTGCATTAATCAGTAAAATCTGGTAAAGCGATTTTGTTCGAAAATTCAGTATACGTGAAATGGGTACTATGGCCCCCAAAACTTAGAAGTGAAACTGCCTTAAGTGTGTAGGACTATTGAAGCCTCTCAAAGTGAACGAATTTAAACTTTGTTCTCTTTGGAGAACACACTGGGTCATACTTCTACTTTAACCCTTTCGGGACGGATTTTAATTTTGAAAACCAATTTACTCTTGGTAGAAATGTTCCCATGCTATCAATATTAGGAATACAAAAGTATGTTGCCTACTCACAAATTCTAAAATTATCCTTTTATTCGAGGACAATAATTCGAGTAATTATTCTGCGTGGGTCATGAGATCTGAATACAGTCGTGCCTGGGTATAGTGAACACCCTATGTACTGAACACCTCGATATAGTGATGAACACCCAAATTTTGACATCGAGCCTCTAAATATGGAACAACATTTTCAAGCAAAAAACAAAAAGGTGTATTTTGAGCAAATAAAACGAGTTTTTGAACAAAAATTTTAACCTTGATATAGTGAACAACCTCAATACTGTGAACAGGCCTTGCAATAATTAGTTCACTATATCCAGACCCCACTGTAATTGTTTTGAACGGTCTTAAAAACTTGCTGGGACGTATTATCCCAGTAGTCCCGAAAGGGTTAAGCGACAATACCTGTTTTTTTCGCCGTGCATTTTTTACGTCTAAAGTAACAGAGGTACCTATATATTTACAAGTATAAACGAATTTTTTTTAACCCTTTTGGAAAGTTAAAATTTATAGATTTAGTCTTTTGTGCGGAAATTTATAAACAAAATTTCGTAATATTTTTTTTTAAATTTTTATTAACGGACCCTGTTATATATATAGGTATATATATATTATGGTGGCTGTAATAATTACTTACACATACAAGTTTTTACGCATAATATAATATATATCTATATATTAATAATAATTTACTTCAGTTAAAATGATTTAAGAAATGTATCTGAATTACAGTAAAAAGTCAAATTAAAAATATTTGAAATTTGTGAAATGTGTATATTTCTCTTGTTTATACTTAAATATTAAGTTTATAAATTTCACATTACTCCTACAACTTCAAACTTTTCTAAGATCCAACAAAATAATGTATCCTTGAAACCATAGAGAGTTCAGACGCCCACAAAGTAGCATGTCGCCATATGGCAACAAAATAGCGAAAGTGTTAGGTCAAAAGGTTCAATGGTTTTGGAGTCGATCAAAAGTGAACAGGGTTGATTTAGTTGACCCGACTGCGTAGGTTGATTACAAAAAAAGGTGCATTCTCCGAAGTTTAAAGTGAGTGCACACGTAGATGATCTTCAGTGCCACGGAAAGCGATTATGAGGTTTTGTTGCATTATTTAAAGGTTATTGCGTCCGACATGGCGTTATGTCTTTGGTGGCCTTCATTCCGATGTCTGTTCGTAATTTTGGGAACTAGGAAACTTGTATATCCTACGACAAGGATACACGATTCCAAAACATTTATCAGAATAACAATCAATTCGAAACAGTCTCATAGCCTGATCAAAATGTTTAAATTATTGAGACCACACTTTAGATAAGATTTATAAAAGTGTTCAAGAGTGAAAAACCAAGACCAACCAAACGAATTTTAGCTAAAACAGCATGTCTGTCGCATGGAAAATAATCTTTATATTGATGTATTGTTCGCAATCGAATATGGGTTGGGGAAGGGGGTCATGTTCTAGTTAATATGAAATCATTGTTACAAAGACAAGTATTTGTTTATTGAGATATAACTAACTTTTGATTAAATGTTTATTTGATTTGAATAATCATAATTTTGAAAATGTATAATAAAACTACTTATAGCACTTATAATATCGACTAGTACCTAATCTGTCTTCTGACTGCCTATCGAATTATACAAAAACCCTTTTTATACCCTGCACCGATTTTGGAAATATAAGGAGTTTATAATAACTTTTGTGTAAGCCCTGAACCTTAACAATATCCAAGACTCATGATTCTAAAATAAAAGTTTAGATGGGAATAGCACATAAAAGTAACAAATATACAGTAATCCCTTAGTGGTCCAATTTATTTCGTTGGAATCAACAATCTGAGGGTGCCCCTATATATGTTTGAGCATTATCCAGATTATAAGTACTAGCGAGGAGGGCGGGGGATGGAAGCCACATGGAGCCTATGGAGCGTTTGAGGTCCCTCTCAGCCATGTAGCAATGTTCTGCGGGGCTGCGGAAAGCCATCTGGGCATCGGACCAGCGGTACATGTTGTTTAAATATTTGTAAGCATGCTCAGAAGAGGTGACCGTCTATAACAAAATGTCCGTCCGTGCAGCGTCCGCATTGATAAGAAACTTGACGTGGTCCGTCTGTTTTCACTTGTCCACTATGACTACCTATGTAGTATTAGTGTTAAGGAATATACGCAAGTGTCTATATACATGTGTACATACTGTATTTATATACAAATATATATTATATGAAAACTACGACTTAATCCCTTACGCCCCGTACTAACTAATCTTCTTTGCACGGCATATTGATAATATTAGGTTGAGGGAAAAAAACTCCATTATTTTTTTTATAGATGGCTATAGGGATCGATATCTCGTAAAGTACCAATCAAACAATTTCAAATTTATACTCGATGTCAAGGTGACATTTCACACTAAACAAAAAAATTTAGCGGTTTTATTTTGGTCCATTCGGTTGTAAGTTACAGGATGTTAAAAATGGAAGTTAACAAAAAGAAAATTCGGTATATTTTACAGTTTTTCTTTGATAAAGGCGAAAACGCGAGCCAGGCTGCTGAAATTGTAAATGGTGTTTATGGTCCCGATACTGTAACAGCGAATTACGTGCAATTTTGGTTTCGTCGATTCTGTTCAGGTATTTTTGACGTTACAAATGCACCTCGCACAGGCAGACGTGTTGTCGAAAATGTCCATAAAATCACAGAAATTATCGAAGTTGACCGGCATGCTAGTAGTCGTAGCAACGACCAGGAACTAAAAATCGACCATAAAACAGTTTTAAACCATTTGCACAAAGCTGGATTCAAAAAGAAGTTCGATGTTTGGGTGCCACACCACTTAACACCAAAAAATATGATGTATCGAATTTTCATCTGCGAAGCCTTGGCCAAGCGTAATGAAATCGACCCATTTCTTAAACGGATCGTGGCTGGGGATGAGAAATGGGTCACATATGACAATATTGTGCGAAAACGAGCATGGCCAAGGCGCGATGAAGCAGCTCAAACGGTGGCCAAACCAGGACTAACGACCAGGAAGGTTCTGTTGTGTATTTGATGGGCCAAACACAAAATTCATATCTCTACTGTCAACAACTGGACCGTTTGAAGCTAGCGATTGACCAGAAACGGCCAGAATTGGCCAACAGGCCAATGTTCGGCGTTGTCCTGTGTTCTACCAGGACAACGCCAGGCCACACACGTCTATAGTGACTCGCCAGAAACTCCGGGAGCTTGGTTGGGAAGTTTTGATGCATCCACCATATAGTCCGTACTTGGCACCAAGCGATTACCATACTTTTCTCGCTTTGCAAAACTACCTGAGTGATAAGAAATTGGCATCAAGAGAAGAATGTGAAAATCGATTACTAGAATTTTTCAGCAATAAGGACCAAGACTTCTATGAGAGAGGCAATCCAAAGCATGCGAAATAACGTCTTAAAGTTCAATTAGAAATAATGGATTTATTTTTCCCCAACCTAATACACCGTGCGACAACATTTTTCACACTGGAAAATATCCTTGATCACAAGGATCAAGGTCACAAATCACAAACCCAAAATATCCTTGATCACAAAGCATGTAGAAATGAAAAACTGAGTACGCAGTATTACTATGTTTGGTCTCTAGTTTCACGCCCATATGGATTTTTTCCAGTCTGAAAAAATGTTTTCATTTTTGTCGCACGGTGATATATGTATGTAAATAAATATATGAACAATCCTAAAATTAAACGTAATAACCAAATTTGCATTGCAACAGCAACCGATAGGTAGGAGAGATCCAAAACCCCGAAAATATAAAGCTTTAAAATGCCCATCATATATACGTGTATGTTCGGCGTGAAGCACTAAAATCGCAGAAAGGAAATCGAAAAAGATTCATGTTTTTGTTGGCTGAAAAAAAATGATCCCTTTAGTCAGCCAGCAAGCTTGGACACATTTCCTTTGAGCACATGGACACCTAACCTTAACATAGAAGCATTCAAGCTTTTGTCTTTCCGAAGCCCCCAAAAGAGTGCAACAAAAAAGTCGAATGTCCCCGAAAAGTTGCACAGCGTGCCTGGTTAGGAAGGAAAGACAAGTAGTCATAGTACTATTTGTGTTCAAGTACCATAGATATGCAAAAATGAAACGCGAAAAAATTGTCAACTCCAAGTAGGCCACAATTTGAATGGGTTTCTGTCGGAGAACATTCCTCTCGCGCAGCGAATCCATTCGTGTGGTGGTGCTTGTCTGTTTGGATCCATGTGTTAAGTGCTAACGTTAAAGTAATTAAACTGAAAAAAGAGTAAAAATTTAAAGAAAACTGAACTGTTGCTAGTGACTGAACGTGTTTCGAACACATTTATTAATGATTCTTTAAAAATTTCAAATACGAAATTAATTAAAACAGCCCTGGAAAAAATAGAGATTACGATGACTTCTTTCGGCCGGTGCAAGTTATTGATTATCAAAACAGTCCAATGACACCCAAAGTGATCGATTACGGGCATAAAGCAGCCACCGCCGGCGCAGATGCAGTGGCCCATGGTATGAATGCGTCCAATCTTTCTGAAGAATTTAGACCAATGAAAACTTTTGAGTACGGACATGCATCGAATCCAGTAAATAGGCAATTTGACGGTGGTGCCTCAAAGAAAAATAAGAAAAAGAACAAAAACAATAGGAATAAGCAAGGACCGGGCGCTGGACCCTTTCAACAACTGAAACCGCAGCAAATGCAACATCAACAAAATAATTCATTTCAACAACAGCAAACAGGGCAGCAGCAACAGCAGCAGCAGCAACAGCAACAGCAGCATCAGCCGCCGCCGGCACAGTTTCAAAATGAGGTAATAATTGAGTAGAACTATGGGTTTTTTACTCTTTCCAACACGTTTCGAATCTGTTTCGCACATTGTAACCACCCATTCGCAACTCCCTAACATCCTAAACAACCGATTAATCTCAGCAGAACACCACCGGCACACAGCAGCAAACACAAACGCAAGTTGAAATTGGCGCCGACAGTAGAAATATCGATACTAACATGCAAAGTGCCAATGAAGACCTCGAAGAAATATCCGATACCGAAGAGTAAGTAGCGACAAAGTTGTTGCACCTGTGTACAGTTGCTGTAACGCGAAATTGCATTTCTGTTGCAGCAATCTGAGTCGCAACAACGTATCGCCGGCTCCGGCTCCGCCGCCGCCGCCCATGTTCACCAGCAACGCGCCTTACGTACCGCCGGTGCAGAGCGATGTGTCGACGGTGCCCAAGTCGATCTTCCCCTCAACAGCGGCGGCGAACGACAACATACAAAAGACGTCGGCTGGCCATGTGCAAATGTCCTTTCCCTCGGTGGAGAATCAGAACACCATCACCGTGGACGAGATTCTACTGAAACCGGGACGTCAGACGCGACCGAAGAAGGTTTGCATAATATTGCGCGGTCCGCCGGGCAGCGGCAAGTCGCATGTAGCGAAGCTGATCAAGGAAAAGGAAACAGAAATGGGCGGGGCGAATCCGCGCATACTAAGTATTGATGACTACTTTCTGATCGAGAATGACTATGAGGAACGTTGCCCGAAAACGGGCAAGAAGGTGAGTATCCCAGCAGTTATCCCAGCTGTTTTCACCAAAAGTATAGTAAAGCGTTTTTATTAAATAAAAGAGAAGGACGTATTTTTTAATTTACAGTTTTCATATAGTTTTCAAAAAATGACTGCATCAGATTGTTGTGTAGATTTTCAGTTTTTTATTGTAATAATAGTGAAAACACATTTGCGTGACGACCAAAAATTTTTTTTTTAAAAGCCGACAATAATCGAAGCAGTGACGCACATAACTAGGTTTTTGTGAGTTCAAAACCCTCCACATGGTTTCAAAATGGTATTGGCCTCCCAAGTTGAAAGATGAATGAAATCATATATGCGCCACTGGATCGAAGTTTATACGATCGAACACTAGTTTATACGATCGAACGCCGGCATTTCGTTTTTTAATGATCATAAAACTATTTTGCTGTATATTTGCTCGTAAATTTGTTAGATACCCAAAAAGGAAATACTCTACGAATTCGACAAGGACATGGAGGAAACTTACATGCAGTACCTAATCAAATTATTTAAGAAAACAATCACTGATAACTTATATGATTTTATAATTGTCGATTGTAATAACAATTCGTTGCGCACCCTGAATGAGTTTTATTGCCATTCGAAAGACTCGGGCTTTATGGTAAGTAGAGGTCGGCGCGCGGCGACTGTGCGCCTAAGCTGCACTCTGCAATGGCTAAAACTAAAATGCTGCGCTTTGTTTTGTTCTGCTTGCTTCTGTATTTGCATGTGTGCAGCCGTACATAATAGATCTGTTCTGTGATCTGGAGACTTGTATCAGTCGGAACGTGCACGATCGCACCGAGAAGGAAATTAAAGCGGTCATCGATTCGTGGAATCCGACGCCTTTGCACTACATCAAGCTGGACGTGTCGACGCTGCTAGAGAATGTGGTCGAAATGGAGGACGCCGAAGACATGGTTATGGTAAATACCGCTAACCCGTAATACGCTCTTTATATAAATTTTCAGCAAATATGTACTTGCGTGCATGCGACTTGCATCATGTTAACTGAACTTTACATTTTCAACAGATTGTCAGAACTAAACTAATTAAGCCACTTTGTGAAATGACGGACAATAGTTGTCCAAATTAAAAGTGTATCACTTTTCTGATCTCTATGTAGCCTCAGTGTGGCAGAATTGGTGGAAGAAAACCTTTGACTTATACATTGAATGTATATTGAAATATGTATATCTATATCCTAAGCAGTTAACTTAGCTTTAAGTGATCTAAATTGTGCAAAAATGTCGAAATGTCTGTTGATACTTTAGCGATTCGAGAACGATGAAATTTACACATACCTTCGGGTACCTAGTGAAACCTATGCTTATTGCATTGCTATACATATATAATGATAGTAGTCTATATGTCTTGTCCCTGAATCTAAGTGCACATCCAGCTGCGCAGTGCTGTGCAATTATATAAGTCAGCCTGTGATAGTTGTCACCTCAGCAGCACACTTGAAAGTATTCATGCCAAGTGTGGCCATAAACAACATTTAGCTGTGATATATTTTCAGGCTGATTTTAAATTGCAGTTGCTCTGTGTCCATTAGCGAATTTCAGGCAAGATGAACGCTTTAGCGCTTTTCATAATCCTTTTTGCATATAAAATCAACTTCTGTTTTGTACGTACTAGATGCTAGAAATTTCTGTTGAGCGCACTTGAATGTTTGTGGACAATTATGCCACTACGTAAATATATCGTTAAATGGTCATATGTATTTAATTACCTAAGTTCTAAGCATTACAAGCGAACACAAGTTCGTGTTGGCATTGAAACTTGTATTAGATCGTAATAAACTGTTCATGAAACTGTTCACTGAAACTCATAGATATCTACGTATGATTTAAGGTATCGGACTTTGCAGTAGTAAGATTGCGACAAGATTTCATGTGCTATACAACATTTTCATTACAGGATAATAACTTCCATAGCGAAACCGCCGATAGTAGCAATTTAACGCAGCCGACAGCGGATATCGAGGAAGACGACAGCAACGAGGTAGCCGATGGCGTTGAAAGTGTAAGTGCAAGACGCCCATTTCGTCTGATTACTAAAGTTAAACACGCTCCGGTGAACGCCGACTCGTAACTAAGCTAATCACACTGATTGCGCTAACAGCGGCCTTCGAACCGTTTGAAACGGCTGACAACGGCTCTGCTCTCTACCCGAATTGCAGCACATAATTGTTTTCTTACTTTGAACATGTAGTATAACATTGCCAGATATATCTAGTTGAAACAGTTTTGTACATAAAACATTATGAATTTAGTGTTGTTGTGACTATAAAACATTATTGAGTGGGGTAGTCGATCGAATTTAGTCTTTCAATAAATTGCCAGCGTTGAACTTTCGATTCCGCCAATCTGCAATTTGTCCATTTGATGGCAAATTTCAATTCGCGAATCACATTGAAGCCAATATTCGTGCCCAGATGCAGCGCATAACAGCGCATGGACTGCTGTGAAAGTATCTGGGAGCTTTTTATTGCCTTTAACTTTTAAGCATTGCGCCAAATTGCATTTGAATTGATTATTTCTGAACCCATCTTTAAAACATCTTTAAAACAGTGTGGATTCTTAAAAAGCAAATGGGAAAATGATACCACTTCGGAGAATCTGGGTGAGTGTAAATTGGGCCCATTCGGCCTGAATAATATTTTCATTTAGAAAATAAACTAATAAAGCTGTGCATAATTCTTGTAGCTCGTTTGGATGGCACCAACAGGCTGCTGAACAAACGCAAAACCGCCACTATGGAGGACTTTTTGCAAATAGACGACTGGCAGCCGCCTACTACGAGCACAAATGGCAAAAAGCGGGTAAGCATCAACATCAACAATGCACTCTTCGTGTTATGCTAATTTTGTGTTTTTTTTCTATTTGTTTCTTTAAACACAGGTGCGTTGGGCCGATATTGAAGAGAAACATGCTCAGGAGAAGATGCGCGCTATTGGCTTTGTGGTTGGCCAAACCGATTGGAAGCGCATGATGGACCCGGAGGCCGGCAAACGTGCACTCAATAAAACAAAGTACATTGAGCGTGTCAACAAAAGGCGTTAAGCTCAATTTCCCCCCACGCATTAACTTTAGATATCAATTGTAAATTAATGATTTGCACCTCCCCCGCATGATGATTAAGCACAGTTTTTGTGCACTTAGTATTTGAAAGGGATTCATATATGAAACACATATTTGTTTGCATCCATATACACATGTGTATTACTGCATTTACATACATACATACATACATTTATTGCGTATTCCAAAATAGTACAGTGTATGCAAAATCAACTTTTTAAAATACAAACAAAATACCAAATACCAAGAGGTGCGTTGTTGTTTTTAATTGAAATGGGTAAAAACAGGTAATTTTCGCTTGAACTATGGTTGAAACTGCCACTGCTCGCTGATGTTTTGTACTCAAAGTTGTTGAAGTGGGCAAAACGTATTCAAGCAGTCTCATTTTAAGCGCGATTAAGTAACATTTCCATCACCGTACTATAGCTTCGGCTGTGGTTGATCTGTAGACTATAATTTGGTGGACATTCAATTGTTGGATTCAGTTCTCTTCGTTCTTTAATTTTGTTTTGCTTTTTTAAATATCCTAAATTTAGTTCTTTATCTCTCTACTGCCGCATACGGCCTTAAGGCAGGGTCCACCAAAACTTAGAAAAGTCCACATAAATTTAAATTTTTTTTAAATGAAATTTTTAGGGCATGTTATAAAAAAATTAAGCTAAAATTTCTTTAATGCAGCACGGCTGTAAGCAACACATGTTTCCCATTATTATCAATTGAATTTTGAACTTAGTGGGAATAAGTAGAAACAATTATTTCGTGAAAAGTAAAGAAAAGAAAAAAATACTAAAAATACTTTTCGGTAAAATATTAAAACAAGAAAATTATGAGTGAGTACCTTGTAAAGTAATTTTTTGATTTGAAGTGTTTTAAAGGGAAAACAAAGTATTTTACTTTTTTGGCTTGAGAAAACAGACTGCCTTGAGGCTGCATGAGGCACCAAAGCGAAAAGATTTAATGCATTTGGTCACTAACGTATACTTGTATGTGATTTCTTTAAAAAGGAGTTTGGGACAGAAAATGAAAAACTGACTATGCCAAGTTACTAAAAATGACCTCTAGTTTCACGTCTATATCAACATTTGGATGGGTCTCGGCAAAAATGTTTTTTTTTTGTCGCACGGTGTAATAAATGTAAAGTTGGTGTTATCACTCACTGCTTCATAACTTTGTAATTTTTCATTCGATTCTATTGATATTAGGGTTAATATTTGCTCAAATAATAATATATCTTTCATCCTAACCAGAGGAGATAATTTATTTTATCCATAAAAAAATCATTCGAAAATTTATGATTTTTGAAAAAGCTCGAAAATGTCACTTTTTTAAACTTTCACCGTCAGTAACTTCCCCAAATCTCATCTGATTCATCTCAATCTATACATTGCTGGAAAGGCTAATGTATTATCTTCTGACAGACGGACAGCTTTTGTTAGTCGGATGATTCGTTTACGAGATTTATTTATTTATTTATTTAGAAAAAAGTTACACATCTGTACAATATAAGAACTAAGTCTTTTAAATGCACATCAATCATTAATAAATTTTACTGGAATGAAAGCAAAACTTAAATCTAATAACAATAATAATATATTTAATCTTACATCTAGAAGTAGAAAACAAAAATAGTAGGAAAATTAGAAATGAAAGAGGAGAATACATAAAGAAGAAGGAGAAGAAGAAGAGGTGACCTGCATCCAACACAAAAGTATCTTGGTACCCTGCGATTAAAGTGATTTAAAATACTCATAAATTCTTGTCTTAAAGTTGTTCCTGTTCAGTCCCGCCCTTATGACCTCAGGAACCGAGTTCCAGACCCTCACAGCGTTAATGAAAAATAGTCTTGATGATGTTAAAAAGTTATATTCTGGGACAATCAAATTGTGGTGTCTCCTGGACCTGAAAGGTATGAGCTTTTCGAACAAATAGTGAGGGATTTTCCACTCCATTAGTCTGTAAGATATGTGCTCATAACTGAAACAACAAGGGAAACAGATTTTTCGAAATGTTTTGATTTTCAGTTTCGTGTTCAGCGGCCTAAAGTTAGTCTAGGAAACTTTTATTTATTATTATTAAACTTTTATTTTAAGGTGCATTTTTAGTGTCGAGTAGTGTAATCAATAAAACGTGAAACTGTGCATCAGTTAAATTTTTTAGCTTATGTGCTCAGTACGGCCTTAACCCTTTCGCTATTTTGTTGCCATATGGACGTTTGAACCGTCTGTGGTTTCAAGATTATATTTTTTGTTGGTCCTTAGAATAGTTTGAAGTTTTAGGAAAAATACGAAATTAATAAACTGAATATTAAAGTTTAAAGAAGAGAAGTATACACGTTTTTTTAATGGTACATCTTGACATAGTAAAGGAAAAGAAGCAGAAAACTTTAGATAACTTTTTAATTTGACGTTTCCTTTCAATTTAAATACTTTTTTATTTTTAATTTTGGCTGAAGTAAATGAAGAAATATTCAAATTTTCGTAATGCGTAAAAAGTTTTATGTTTAAGTAATTATTACAGCCACAGCGATGTGGTTGCTATCATGGAAAAACACTCTAAAATACAGGGTCCGAGTATACAAATTTAAAATTTTCTTATGGAATGTTGCTAATAAAACCACATTCCCCAGTAAAAACCTGTGGCGAAAGGGTTAAGGCATGCAAATTTGTATAGGTATCACGCCCACATACATATAAGCAAATTTTTGTATATTAAAAATTTTCCATTATAAAATTGTAAAACTACATGGTGTAATTTTTGACTTAAAAAAAAAAATTGGGGCAGTAGAGGGTTAATTCAATTTTCGTTAGCTGAAATGTGTTTTAGTCTATATAAATAATTCTCTTCATATACCACTTCACATTAACTCATTAAGGAATAAAGAAACCATTGTTTTGCAATAATGACAACAATACTCGTTGTCACTCGTTGAAAAGTACTGCTCAATAATTTGACAGGATCAGCTGGTCATACTTGTGTGCCATTGTCCTGCCAATGCTTCTTGAGTGATGGTGGAGCGACACATTGAATGGTGGGTGGCACATGTGCGTTTGCTACACGCCGTGTTGCGAATGTCAGCTGCAATGGAAACGTACAAAACGCCAAACTGAGTGCCGCTAAATGTAAACAAAATATTCACCACGAACTCAACACAGACTGCAGGAAGCCGCCACACTCGCGACAGCTGAAGAAAAGCCAGTAACAACAGCCACAGCGAAAAGCGTTTCGGCAATGGAATTTCGCATGTGCTGGCCGTGTTGAAAACGCCACACTTCAGTCGAGTAGAAATTGTCAAATGCGACAGATGGTGTGCCACGGCAACGGCCAACAAGCGCAACAATCGAAAACGCCTCGACTGGGTTGTGCCAGCCAACCGAACATAACAAAAAACCAAACTTGAACTCAACTCGAAATTCGTCAACTAAGCTAAACTAAGCGAAAAGGAAAATGAACGAATTTTTTTGCAGCTGAATCGAGAGCAAAGTTCTTTCAATCTCGTCTACTTTTATTTTCCCTCTGTAATTTTGTCTATCTTCATGCTCGTCACTTGTAAATATTATTGCAATAAAATTCGCGAAAATGTGCTGTTGATTGCGCGACCGTAAAAAGCTGACTGCAGTTAATAGAATTCAATAATAAAATTCGGTTACATCGGCAAACAACAGTGGCCTGGCGCTGCAGCCAACGCTAATTGATTGATAAGGCGGCGCGCGAGTCGGGAACGGATATTTGCACCAGGTGCACGGCTGGATGTGAGAAGAGAATGTGGAAGCATGTCTTCCAGCTCCGTGGTGTCGCTGTCATCTTTTAATTTATTATTTTTTACGCAAGGTATGTTGACACTGACTCATGCATTTTACATAACTCCGGGGACGCGAGTGGGTGTGAGTCGAGTGCAAGTGTGTGTGAATTTGAGTGAATATGTGTGCGCGTGTGAGTGTGTGTGGAAGTTGGTGCAATTTAAGGACACTTCCTCGCAGCGAGCAATGCAGCACGATTTCTGCGCTTAATGCTGTTACGAGATTTACATTGATTTTTTCCTTTAAGCCGTGAAAACTCCAGCCGCTTAAATTTGACCATAAATTTCTCCGCATTTCTTCAAATGCTTCGAATATTCGGCGCCTGTGAAAGGCACTGTGTGGTCGCGGCTGCGATTAGCACGCATTTGTTGTTGTTGGCGCCAGTTAAGAATGTTATTTTCCCCCCACTGTGGTGCGTGTTGACATCGGTACTCGCTGCATATGTTGAATTTGCGCCCGCAAGGGCAACACCAACAAATCATCGTCTTCGCCAGCTCGTCGTCGCCGGAACATGACTGCATGTTGTTGGCCTTAGAAGCGTATGTTTTGTGTTGCTGTTGCTGTTGTCGGTAGTGCTCCGCGAAAAGCTAATTTGCCAGACTTCGTGGCGTATACGTAACATTTATTTTATATGCGTGGGGACAGCTTCCTCTACTTTTATTGCTGCCTTTTTCCATTTCGACTTTATTGCTTTCCTTAGTTAAATGGATTTTTTTCTCTGTTGTTGGTATTTATACTGTATTGTGTTGTTCGGTCTGTTTTATTTTTATCCTCCGCGCGTCTGAGCGATGATGATGTAGTTTTTAGCCAGCCAAGTGAAGGCGGCAATGGGGCGACTGGGGCACAGTCAAGGTGAAGCGCTCAACCACCCAAGGCGCGCCAAGTGCACTTGGCGAACGCCTGAAAAGGTTTTCGGCAATTTTTTGTTTGTTGTTGACTCTGCTAAGTGGCTTTGGCATTTCTATTTTCTCATGCTTCCCACTAACCATTGCAGTTGGGCTATTTTAGCCGTTGACACGTTTCCCCTTTGGGGTATTTTTGACTTATTCGCTCGCCACATGCATTTGTTGCTAAAGGCAGCCAACAGTAATTGTGGCTTGATGCACACATTTGACTTTAAGTGCGCCTACCACATGTTGTCTACCAGCAGGAAGGGGAGGAAAGCGTTAAGCTGGAAACCGAGTCGCACAATATGTCATCACCCTTTGATGTCGCTACATTTTGCGATTACTTCGCGTTGCTTTGCAGCAAATTCTAACTCACCATCACTGGAAACAACTGTGTAAAGAATTACATATTTTTTTTAATTCTCATAGCAAAAACATTTGTCATGCAGAGTTCATATTTAATTTTGTGAGTTCACTTGAAATTTTTTGCAAATTCTTGGTGAAGAAACTTTTTTCTTATTTTCAATTTAGAAACTAGTTTTAGGAAAACAAAACACGTAAAATTTACGGAATATAAAATTTATTCTCGAATAATTTCTATCGACCACATTCATACAATAATTTCGATGCATATGTATATCGAACATTTTTCGAAAGAATTTAGGGGAAACTGGGGTACATTTGACACCTTTTTTTAAACCTTTAATTAGCAACATTTTTCGAAATAATAGAAAATATTGTAAGTAAAATTAATTTACCACTTTGAGATATTCATTAAACCCACTTCACAAATTCCTTACGTATCTCTGTCACAAAATAACAGAAACTCCCGTAAAAAAAAAGCACTTGCTGCTTCGCCAAAATTTGCGCACAAACTGTCAAACTTCATGACGCTTTATGAAATCCCGTATTTTATTGTTACCAATAGAGAAATTGCATTACTTGCACCGATTTGATTCCAAAACGGCCATAGTCAAATGTGCCCCAGAGCCAAATGTACCCCAGATTCCCCTACATTTGTTATGAGAATCGAAACCAAAGTATAAATATTAAACTTTTCAATATTGGTTATTTTCTAAAAAATCCATAAATTTTTAGGAAAAAACGTATCAATTAATATCTAAATCATATAAGCTGCTATTAAATATAATACTTTGAATTACTATTCCTGTTTTACAATTGTTTTACTAAATTTAAATAACCGATTATTATTGTTTAAAACATAATAAAAGTACTCTGGACCATTATTTTTTTGAGCGCATCGTAAAATGAGCAAAAAATACTTTACGCGTAGTGAAATGTAAGACTTAACATTTTCTTGAGCCAATATTTTGGAATTGAAGTTATATAAAATGAGAAAATGTATTACTATATGAAATGATAAAATCGCGCAAATAAAAATACTGCAACTAAAAACTGAAAGATTTGACCTATGTTATCCTTAAGTTTTATATACTTTTCCATAATGTTTATTTTTTAATTGATATTAAAATCTTTGATAACACACTATACTTTTATATATATCGCAATCAGTATTTATTTATTTATTTATTTATTTATTTATTTATTTAGCCAATGAACATTTTGATCTTACTGACTATAGGAACAATAAAGGAACACAAGTAAAGATGTTCAGCTTAATTTAAATATTAAATTTAACAATGTCTCCTTGGGAAACGAAATGAGAATATTTTTGGAACTGTTATTGCAGTTTTGAATATTTTTATGAATTGATTTGCCAAACATTTGTCATGTTTTCAACTTTTAGCTTATATTCAAACGCCCATTGACAGTTATAAAAATTAAATTAAAAATGCATTGTTTAATGTCTTAAATGCCGTTTGAAGCCCTAGAATTAACCACCTAATCGTCGTTTTCCTCCTCAGCAATGCCACAAATCCTCCTACTTATTTCTCCATATCTCATTCTATAGTGGCAGCTGTCCGCCCTCTGTGCGCTGCTAATTTAATGCAGCTATTGCAATGTTTTTCTTCGTGCATTCCACAAAAACCAGTACCTTCCCCCTCCCCTTTGGCCATATTTTAATAACATGTGTGGCGGCATTGACATAGCGCAAGCTTTTATTGTGCGCAATATTTTCATTCTGCCATTGTGCAGTCGAGTCGTCGGTTCGAAGTTCCTGCACTCGCCATTTTCATTGTGAGGCCTTCCCGCGCTTTTGCAAACTCAACACAGGCACCAACAAACAACACATACCCACTCCTGTCTATGCCTACGTGTCTATGTGCTATGGATGGATGTGTGCATGCATTTCGCACAAGTGTTGGTAAATGCTACATGCACAATTAGGCATAAACCAAACGCCGACGCTAAATTTGAATTCTTTGGCAAAAACAAGAAATGCTTTCGTTTACTTTCTGCTTGGGCCGGTTCTCTGTGTGTTGTGCGTATGTGTGAGTGCAGCGGATGTATGTGTGTATGTGCATGTCTAAATCCTTATAATGTCAAGGACATTCGATGTGAGTTTGGCTGTTGGCAGCTATTTGTTGGCACTTGAAGTGATTTGAAGGATAAGCGCGTGCGGTGAAAGCAAGTTGTCTGAGATCTCGACAACTTGAAAAATCCACTATATGTTGAAGTGGAAAAAGTTGTGGCTTTCAAGTGCATATTTTTTAAAATTCATAATGGTGCCCATTAGCGTTGAGCAAAGGGCCAAAGAAATGTTATGTAATCAAGAACGGCATTTAAAAACACCAAAGGTTTATATGCTCTATAAACTTAGCTAAAAGTTAAAACTAGGTTTGGGTCCAACAGTCAAAGTTCTCAATAGAGATGTGGTGCACATTTGTCAGAGATCCAAATCCCCATCGGCAAA
The DNA here is from genome assembly GCA_963971225.1 of Melieria omissa. Lineage (NCBI taxonomy): Eukaryota > Metazoa > Arthropoda > Insecta > Diptera > Ulidiidae > Melieria > Melieria omissa. Next base: position 20,657,514 of record OZ020268.1, read on the forward strand.
TACGTTTCAAAAATAAGCGAGAAAGTATGCTCACGAAAGGCATCACTCCATTGCATGACCATCTGCCGCAGAATAGCAAACTATGACAAAATTCTTTTCAAGAAATGCACAATAAAATGTCAGTTATTGAAGAAAGTATTGGTTTCATAATAGTCCGCTCGACTATTATAAATCTAAGACTTAGCTTCCCGCAACCATACGTTTTGTGCATGTGAACTCGTTTACAGACGAAAGTGATTTATAACTACGAGTTTTTTGTTTTTTTAACAATTAAATTCTCAGAGGTTTGCCACATTGTGCTGTAAGGGCAGCCGTTGAAGGAAATTTATTTTGATTGTCTAGAAGTATTTTAGTGTCAACTATGTAGGGAGTTATTCTTCTTCAGACTGCGGGTCCACGTCTTGACAGCTCGGCTTTGCCTTTTAAACATAACCGCTCCGTCATGAGGCATTTTTATCCGCATAACCCTTAGACATGAAGATGCCTTGTGACATAGAAAACAAATTTCGCTCCAAGCTGCTATACCGGCTAAATAAAAAATTCACATTTTTTCACAAAAATCTAATAATTTCTTCTTAACACTCAATTACGATTTTTATTTTTGCTTCGTAAAAACCCAAAAGTTGATAACCTTACAACTCCGATTGTAGGGCAAGCGCCCTCTGGTGGTAAACTTTTGAACCTTAATTAATTTTGTATTTTTTGTACTCAAGAATGTTGGCGATCGCTGAATAAATCATTTAAATCGGTTCAGTAGTTTCCGAGATACGATGTTTTCTCGCTTACTTAACAACTACATTTACAAGTGGGGAGGAAATGTCCTAGAAAATGGCCAATTCTGTATGGCAGCCCCCTTCAGGCTTGGAGACAGCGGGTAGAAACATTCGGAAGGGAAAATAAATGGGTGTCGGTCATACATTTGAATACATTTGACACAGCCGGGGGCAACCTGGGAGCAGTGGGAGCCTATCTTGTAAAAAATACCATTTTGTATGGGATCCCCATTAAGGGTTTGAGATGGGGTATAAATATGTTTGAAATAAATGTTCAGTAGAGAAAACTAGTGGGGTTCATTCATATATTTTAACCCTCTAAGAGCAACTTCTGTCCAGCTATGGAGCAATTTGTCGAATTTCTCAGCTTTTTTTGGCTCATGCACTTTTTCACCAAAACGCATAAAATAAGAGGTTGCGGAGCATCGAGAACCCATTATTAAGAATCTCCATACAACATTAAATCATGTCTAATAACTATGCAAGTAATTATCGTATCCACATCTTCAAAACAACATCCGATCCATTCCTCAGTCCTGAATGCTCTGTTAATATTTTTAGCAAACCAGCTCCTCTCCCTAACTGCAATTGACTTATCAGATTATTTATTGATGAGTTGCTCTGCTTTTAATGAACGTAATTAGTGTGAAATCAATACGCTTACGGCTGCTTATCTTTGTGACGCGAATTCAGCGTTTTATTTACATGACCTCGGCGGCTTCAAGTGCCGTCAGCAGTAGACGGCAAATCGCCCATTACGTCTCAACGTAATGATGTTTATTTTTGCAGTTCATAGACTGGCAGCAAATTGAATTCCAATAGTTGGATTTGTACGAATCGCCTGCCACATTTCATATACAACACAATCAATTCCACTCTGGTCGGGCTGCTTGACCACTGAAATGGAACACAAAAATTTTCCGCTCAAGTAATTCGCAATTCATTTTGGGTTATTTATCTATTTTTGCATTTCTCATTTTGGGCCTTTTCTCAATCGGCGCTGACCTTTGGCACCGGCAGCGAAATCCCCTCCACCACTATCTACTTATTTTGCTCACCTTGTCGGTGTCGGTTACCGTAATAACGGAGCGCTCTGAGTGCCGTTGCTGTGGCATTAGTGGTCGGGTGGTTGGCAGTGGTTTGTATGGCAGTTGATGTGGGTTTTAAGCAGATTGAATACGTCCTTAAGTGCAGCAGCTATTCGAAATTAATTTGCTAACATGTTTTCACGTTATTTTTTTGCGCAACAGCAGGTTTTAATTACGCAAAATCCGCGTCGTCGGCGAGCTCTCAAGTGCTGAAATTCGAGTGGACGCTCTGACAAGTGGGCGGAGACGCTGGTTCTAAATACAAGTGGGGCGCACAGGCATGGGACTTGTTCGTTTCTTTAATTTATCTGCTAACAAGCTGCACAGTTTAGTTATACTTACATATTTTTTGGCATTAATGAATTATTTTTTTATTCCCAGCTTTTACAATATGCAAATTTTACAAACTTTACAAAGCTATAATCAAAGTTTTCAAAATACCAACGTGAAACCGTGTGCCTGCCAAATTGGCTCCCCTCGAAAAGTGAAGAGAAGTTTAAGGGCTTGTTTGAGGTAATAAAAAGAGGCTTCACCAAATGTACAATTTCAAGCCTTTAAAAAGCCCCGAAGTCAACATATACTACTGTGGGCGAAAAATAGTAAGACTTTTTAATTTAAATTTCGCGCGGAAACCCATTCGTCGAAATATTTTTTTTCTAGGTTGGTATGACTGTCAGTGACATCTGTGCCAAGTGTCACACATCAAAATAATCATTGGTGTTTAGTAAACGCTTGTCTTTTTGAAGTACAAAAAGTGCATTTGACGATTTTTACAATGAGTGAAATTATTCAACAAAGAAGTTCCATAAAAGTTTGTGTGCGGAATTAAATTTTTAGTGCCAAAACGTTCAGAATGTTGCAAAAGGCCTTCGGTGATAATTGTATGTCGCGAGCAAGTGGTTTTGATTGGTACACATTTTTCAAAGAGGGTCGAGAACGCGTTGACGACTAACCACGTCACACAACTGATGCACATCAACTGATGATCAACACGTCAATAAAATCAAGGAATTGGTCCTCGAGAATCGACAATTGGCAGTCAGAGAGCTTACTGGCATCGCTGGAATACCGGAAGGATCAGTGAAAACCATTTTAAAAGATCATTTGGGCCTAAGAAAAGTGAAAGCACGATTGTTTCCAAAATCACTCAATTTTCTTGAAAAACAGCGTCGCGTTGACGTCTATGATCCCAGGCTTTTCGACTACCAGGATGTCATGAAACGTATTACTGGCGATGAAACTTGGATCTATGCTGACGACCTGGAAACAGACGATCAATCGGCCGAATATGCCAAAGGTGAGCCGAAACCGAATAAACCACGTCAAAGCAAGTCAAAAATTATGGTCATGTTGACAGTTTTTTTCAATTATCGAGGTGTGGTGCACTCCGGATTCTTTACGACCGGCCAAACTGTCAACAAGGAATACTATTTGAGTTTTATGTGTCGTTTGCGCGAAGCTATTCGTAAAAAGAGGCCGGAATTATGGGCCGACAACTCTTGGTTTTTGCACCACGATAATGCACCGTAATGATTCTTTGTGAGTTTTTCGCCAAAAATGCAACCAATATCGGTCCACAACCCCCGTATTCGCCTGATTTAGCTTCGTGTGACTTCTGGCTGTTCAGCAAACTCAATCGACCGCTCCGGGGAAACCGTTTTGAGTCAATTGAAGACATTAAACGTGAATCGCTACGCGCATTGAAGACTATTCCGGAAATTGACTTTAACAACTGCTTCGAGGATTGGGAAAAACATTGGCATAAGTGTATTTGGACCGGGAGAGATTACTTTAAGGAGACGAAATAGATTACGAAGAATAAATTAAGAATTTTAAAATTATGAACAAAGTCTATTACTATTTTTTGCCCACAGTAGTACAACTTTTAGTAACATTTCTTACGAAACTAGTGACGAACTAATATTTTGGAAAAGTCATGAATTTTATATGTGAAGCTATCAAAAAAATACAATACATTTTATAAATGCGTGACGATTCTATATATAGTTTTCATATGATTATTTCTCGGTTTTTTTTTTCATGAAAAGGAATCATGCAATACATGTTATGTTTGCATGTTTGCTTATTAAAGCCAATGTAAACCACACAACAGTCATAACAATTTAAAAGCTTTGTAAAGTATTGCAGACATGTCTGGCATGTCAACAGCAACAACAACCATAGAAAACAGCCAGCACACAAATACTGTCCACCCACAGCCGGTTGCCACCACTTCATGTTGCCATTGTTAGCACATTAGAATTAAATTTTGATAATGTTGTCGCAGCGGCAAATCCCGACAACGTGCATAATTATGCATTATAAACATCCACATGTGCTCGTACTCTTGCACACACACACACACACACACTGGCAACTTCGTCAAGCGGACGATACACCTACACACACTGTATGCGCGCGCTGTGCTTTTAATTACATAAATTACAACAACCCCTGCCCATGTTTGTGTGTGCGTGCTGATGTTGTGCAGCAAGCACCCTTCAGCGGTCGAGTGAAGGGTTCTCAGCGTGAGTGCAGCGGCAGCGTGTAAGCCACAGTGACAAGAAGCAAAAGCACAAAAACGGCCAACGTTGGTACAACGAAACCTGGCGTTAGAAAATACGGCCAAAAACCAAATTATCCAAAGTAGCTATTTCACAAAAACACGCACACACACACACACATGTGTTTGTGTGTGTCATTGTATCTGCAGACGTGACTATTATGCGGCGCACAGCCACAAGAAGGCAACAATAGACGATGCGCTGCCTTTGAACAATGCAGCAGGCAGCGACACTGACAGCAGCAAAAATTAAATGGAATTTTAAACGCAAACAAAACACTGCACGCCCACTCGTCGGCTGCCACTACGTTGCAGGCGCACCTGTTCGCCCAGTCGCATGCCGCATCTTTATTCGATGCAGCTACAAGCGACTGGGTCGCGCGCCAACTTCATGATTGCGTCGAAACTGCTGAAGGATATCGGTACACATACACAGACACAGTTGCATTCTGTGCGCAATTTATATTCACGTTGCCTCGTCTTCACGCCAAAATGCAAATGAGACGCTGTTGCAAAACCACAAAACTCATTAAAAATTAAATGCAACACAAATGCTTTGCATTGCTGCTTTTGTAGTTGTTGTTGTTGAGTTATTGCTATGCCTGTTTCTTGTTTAAGTTGTTTTTGTTTTAGTAGAACATTTGCCTATGTCATCCATTTGGCACTTCAGCATCCTTCATTCAGTTTGTCAACTGTCGAAGTGCACTCGACGAGCGGCGCTTTGGCCGCTTCCCCTCCGTCGTCCGTTGTGTTTGCGTAAATGTACTTAGTGCTCATTCACATTCGAGTGAATCCGAATGAAACGGCACGGCACACCAACAAAAACAAACACATTCGTGACAACCAAACGAGGCGAGCAGAGAGCAGGAATGAGTTCAAAAATGGATAAAATTGCTGGAAATGGAAAATATCTGTCGTTGTCTTTAATGCATCTCCACTTTTGGCTTTCCGTCGTGGGTTGTTGCGATGATGTGCGGTATTTTTAGTATCTGGCGTTTTCTTTCGTTTACCGACAGAACCACATCTGACCAGTGTTTATATTTAATTTGTATTTCGCTAGTGAAGAAATTAAACTCTTTAGAAAATTGAAGAACCACCATTCGTTTGAGCTTTTACGGCGTATGAGAAACGTATGAGAGACATTAATTGCATGGCTGCTCTGCAAGGCGGTGAGCTGTTGGGGCGTATGAGTGATTTTAATTATACAAAGGAGGAGGTTGAAATCTGTCGAGTCGGAATTTGCCTCACACACAACATAAACTTCTCTTCTCATTTATATGAACATATTTTAAATATCCTCTTTGCTTTTCATTCGGTTTTTTGCTGATTTAAGTTGCCTTAATATTTTGTGGTTTTTGCAAAAAAATCTGAAACTTGATATCGTCAAAAATTTGAGGTACAAATCTCAGTAATCGCCCACCAACGAAGCGTTACAAAGACACGCAACATGCGTAAAGTCTCTCGCGGTGTACTGTATGTATGTATTTACACATGTGTGTGTAAATTCGCGGCCATGAAATCGCATAAATTTTTAACCTGATTTAAAAATGCAACAATTCATTTACACCTTTCAATAGCGCACGCACTCAATATGTCCATAATTCATGCAGTTGTGGCAGTGAAAGTGCGACAGGCAGCGACGAAAAATATGGCAATGCATATTTGCAATGTGATTTATTAAACAAATATTAAAAAACTGTAGACTTTTCATGTTGCATATATATCAATTTTCGTACGTTTCAGTCGTTCAGTTGTTCAGTCAAGCTGGCCACGTGCTGCCGTATGCTGTGCTTATCGCACTTGCCGCTACCTGCTTGTGTGTTTTTGTTTGCTGCTGTCAGCCATTGTTTATAGCTATGCAAAATGGCACTGTGCGACTTTCACACATGCACACATATCAACATGTATGTATGTACATATTTACTTGTGTATGAGTGCGCAGAACCAAGTGCAGCCGCCAGGACAATGGAAGAAAAGGGAAGAACCGGTGCTGTGTGGGACAATGGAAATAAAACAAAATACATTTTTCATGTGCAACCATAAAACCATAAACTGACGCATAGAGGAGAGCAGGGACACAAAGCGCACAATGGCAAATTGTTGCGACATCTTCCGTACGGCGCCGTGTCGAGACAACAGCTACGAAACATAACAACTCTGTTAACCTTTTGCTTTATGCGGCTGAAACAGAAGCAGAACGGCGTGTGCCGTTGTATCTTTGTGCTGGGAAATTTGTTAGCTTTGTGTTGATTGGCCTGGCAAGTCTTCGCCATAGTTGGGACTAAAGGCCGCATTTCAGTTAGGAGATCTTGATTCAGTTCTAGCACGAAAACATTCTGTCGCGCATAAGTCCACGTTTAGTCGTGTTGAAATATGTCCCAAGTTACAATATCACAAGGATTCTCCTTCAACCCCAACATATTTTCATAATTTTCATTCACATTTGCGCGTGACCATCCAATTTTAAATGGGTAGCTATAAGTAAAATTGCCCTATTAAAGGTAGCCAGTCGGAAATTGGGCAAAATGATTCCAAAGAATGCATAATTTTTGCCTTATTTCGAATGCTGAAAACAGAAGCTTGTGCGGTATAGCAGTTATTGATAAATTAAGTTATGAATACTTTAATTTGAAGCTTACAAGAAAATATAAGAAGGTATGTGATTAATTTTATAAAGACAAGCACTTGGAATGAAAAGTATGAAGAATTCTAAACATTTTCTTTTTATTCCTTTCTATGCCTTTTCTTCAAAAAAGTAGTTGGAATGAAGAAGAATTCTGAACATTTTCTTTTCATTTCTTTCCATGTCTTTTCTTCAAAAAAGCAGTTGGAATTCGTTACAGAAATATGCCTTCATCCTTTCATTTCCAACTGGGATGTTATCCATTACGAAGTAGGATACGCAAAAGTATCTCATTGCTGTGGGATTTGCATACACTGACTCTGTGATATACTGATGGAGATTTATGCTAAATGGTTGTACACTTTTTTGTCGAGGAAGTTCACCTTCAGCTGCAATTCCAAAGCAGCTCCACAAACTTGTATGTAAATATGTTGGCAGACATTCCCAGTTTGCCATAGTGTCACATGGCGTGTGTGTGTGAGCACAGTACAGTTCACGCACATCTCTCATGTGCGCTTAGCTTTTATTTCGTATGGTTTTATTCAAATGGATAAAACGGTGGGCCTTTTATTGCGCTCATTCAAGCCTACATATTAAAGTAGCAACGGTCGATTGTTGGCATCGCACAAAGCCGCAACAGATGCTCATATTTTCCGGTGTTTGAAATTTAACAAAGCCGCAAAATCGGTTTTGTAATTGGCAGCCAGCTGACAGACGACTGTCTATCGAATCGAGTGTGGGCGCTTTTTGCATTTCCATTTGGTGTCAATATGTGCTGTGTATTTTCAAACTGAGAAAGCGGCGCCGAATGTCAGTTGACATGACCACTGTCTCTGGGGAGCTCCACAAGTAGATGAGTATTTGGCAAAAGAGCAACGTGTGTCAAAAGGCCATTTAGGTTGCATATTTTGTTGAATATAATGCGAAAAAGTTGGATTTGTTTAAGCAGACACTTGAAGTTATTCAAGCAACATTTTTATGTTTCTCCAAGGACGTTTTTGTAGACAATGATCCTTTTAGCCAAATTGGCCATTGCTTTTTGTCACGTATATATTTACTACTAGTTTTTTTGTTGCTTTTCTTGTGAAACATAATGTTTGTTTTCTTAGTGAGTCTCGTGATGTTAAGTTTTGGGATCGCAATGGTTCAACTCTAAGTAATCGCAACTTAGTTCAACTCTAAGTAATCTCCAGATTGCTCCATGGAAATAGGAAATCGTGGCTTTATAGCGTTTTTCATTGACAATGACGATGCATTCGGGTCAGAGGATCCGAAAATTGCATAATTTTTTCAGCAAAAAACTCAGCACCGAACTTCTGAGGAGTGTCCGACCGAATATTCGGTTTCGGCACAAATAAGTGGTTTCAGTTTCGGCTAAAAAGTGATCGAACGGCCGAAACCGAAACTTAGTAGAATTTTTTTACATTTTATTGTGTAGCAGATATATAGTGAAAAGAGGAGTAATTAAGATGCCACCAATGCAAATAAAATTCTTTTTTTAGCATATAATATTAAATTATTTAATTTTAAATATTATCGAGTAAGGTACGAAAGGGTGATTTTTTTATGTTTATTTAAAAAAAATGAATAAATTGTTTTTATTAATAAGTATTTATTTATTTATGGTTTGTTCGTTCTTTATTTACTTAAAGTAAAATTTGGTTGTTGAAAAAAAAAATACTTGATATGCTGATTTTTGTTTCAACTAGAATGTTTCAGTTTCGGTTTCGGCCGAATATTGAAAAAAACCGAAATTCCGAATGGTTTTGGCCCAAAAAAGTCGGTCGGACACTACTTCGAAATAAATGTGTTGTACATATATACAAAAATGTATGTCCCACGTGGACCTGTACTCGGTATCGGTACTTTCAAGTGGTAGCTGTTCGGTTCAGAAAGGTGGGTTCAGATGTCCATAGGTGGCTTGTGTCAAATCCAAGTGACTTTAAAACACTAATTTCGAAAACTCTTTTGATTGCACAGCAAGAGTGAGTTTCGTTAGTCTATTTGGATATGGGTCTCTATTGAATGAAAGAGCAGAAGTTGGCAATCTTATTAAAAAAAGTTGAACTTGATGTGAACTCTGTACCTGCCTGATTGATACCTTTGCTATGTATGTACTCCAACTGACCAATTTGATTGCCAGGTCTCTACTCGAAAGATAAAGAAATTTGCACAAATTCTGCGCAACAACAGTATCGTCGTTATGGAGTCATTAGTTCAATATGTTCCCACTGTCTTATTTCTCCACATCATCGAACGCCAAATTCAATTCGCCATTGAAGATGCGTGTCATGTTGTGCCAACTTGGTAACGCCTGCTCGTTAAATGTGAAAACATAATTTGGCGCTTTCTACGTGCAGCAATGAAGCATCGAACGTAATGTGAGCTGGGCGACATGTCTCTCGCACCAGTCAGTGGACCAAATGAAACTTTTTGTGCAATAATCGAAGAGCGTTTCTTTCATGTTGCTGCTGGTATTCCGCATTGTGTACAACAGTTATATACAAAATTTATGTTGCACGCATACAGCAACATGGCAGCGAAATTAATTTCACGCCTTCCATGTTCATTGTTGTTTTCAGTCGTGTTTCTGTTGTTACGCCTCACTTGAGACATGTCAAACGAGCGTAATTTCGTTTATGCACCAACAGCCATGTTAAATGACTTGTGACTTTTGAAAAATTTTCAACTATAAACATTGCTGAAATCGGAAAACATGAAAGGGGAAACATGTTTTTATTTTATTAAATTAAAATTGGAATTCAATAAAGTGACAACTTGTACAAACAAATTATTCGTACAAACTAACTGCTAGGGCTTTCGGTTTAAAAAGTACAGCTTTATTTACTAACAAAAAAGAATGTTTCAGTTGATTCTGATTAAATTATTTCATTTTGCTTCAACTTGCCAAAATAAAAACAAAAAATAAAAAGTCAAAACAAAACGAATTTTGAATTAAAAAGTAAGGTCCTAAATCTTTATTTCCTTATACTAAAAATTCTGATTGTTAGTCCCTTTACTTCCAATTTTCTTATAAAAAACATGTTTTTTGGTTAACTCTTTTGCTACAGTTTTTTACTGGGAAAAGTTAACATTTGAAATTCATTGATTTAGTCTTTTGTGCGGTTACAACAACACCTTCCTATAATAATTTTTTTAACTTTTGTTTTTTAGAGTATTGTCACATGACAGCAACCATATCGTTCTGGCTGTCATAATTACTTAAACAACAAAAATTAATAAACAAAAAACAAAAATTAATAAATTAAAGTTATATAAATAATTAAAAATTGAAAATTTCTTCATTTACTTCAGCCAAAATATTTAAAAAATGTATCTGAATTGAAGTAAAAAGTCAAATAAAAATGTATCCCAAATTGTCTGCTTCTTCTTTCTTTACTATGTACAGATATAACATTAAAAAAGTGCATATTTATCTTTTTTAAACTTAAATACAAAGTTTTTTATTTTTGTATTATTCCTAAGGCTTCAAACTGTTGTAAGGACCAATATAAAATTTATTATTGAAATCATAGAAGGTTTAGACATTCACAAAGTGCCATATGGCATCAAGCTAACGAAAGGTTTGAATATTTAGTTCGGCTTTTACTTTCGATTCGATTCAATTTTTAATAGTTATTTTCCCTACTTTATCTTTATGACTTTTTAGTTTCTTAAGTGTATTTAATGTTATGAAATTTTATAAAATAAGTCTTAATTGTCGAATTGACAAAAACACACGACTTCAATTTTATTCTGTGCCCTGTACGCATTGATGAAATCCAACCAACGCGAAAACCTTCCATGCAGTATTTATTGCACAATATTTTGCAACGCCATTAGCTTTAGTAGCAATAACCGCTAATTAGTTCTCTTTCCGTATAATTAGTTCTCTTTCTTTTGTCTGCGCGGCTGTCTGATTGTTTGGGAGCGCGGGCGTGTAGTATGAGTTCGTGTTTACGTGTTTATTGCCGACGCGAACAAAAAGCCTGGCATCAATGGAACCTGACGCACAAAAGAGAGAATTTGCATGTCCGAAATTGCGGTGCGCGACAACTGAACAAAAGTTCAGCACACAACAATGTCAACAACAATGCCAATTGTTTGACGCTCGGAAATTGGCGTATTGACGTGTTTAGATCTATGCCGATGACTTTGATGTTGTCATGAGAAACATTGATTTGTGCTGCGAGGTTGTGTGTTTATTTATTTGGCATACAAAATTGAGTTTTGTTCATTATGCAGTCATGTGGACTAATTGAAAAGTACCAATTTTATCCTAAATCAGTCGAGTTTTGGCCGAGTCGTTCATACAGCTACAGAATATAAATGTCCACTAACGTTTTGCGGTTAACTACTTATATACATTTTGTTGTGTGTCAAGTGACACAAAATGCTCCCATTGTTTTCTACAACTTGTTCATTGTGCGCGTCCGAATCGGTCAAAGTGCGGCTGCTGGCCATTAATCATTTGCTTAAAATAAACTGAGCACAAAACAAAAGCAAAGCCGCAAGACCACACAATCCTACTGTGTACACTTTTGCAGTCTGCGACCACTGCTGACTGAGTATTTGTGCTAACGAAGCCCTTCGATTGCTACGCTAACGAATCGCAGAGTTGTGAACGATTTCGACTCGCAGTCTTAATAACAACCACAGCCTTGCCCGTTGCGTGGTTTTACATGCGACCAACACACACACACGCACACTCACGCTCACACATGCACAGCGATAGTGGCTTAGCTTTTGCCGCATTGGCAAAATGATGAAATGAAGGCAACAGCGGTCGTGTTGGTTGGTGCGTTTGTCTGCCCTCAAAGTGACGTCAGGCCAGTGACGAACTGACGTGACACACCCACGTGTGTAACAATTTGTAAGCCTTACTGTGTTGTTAATACTTTATTGGATTTTGAGTAAAAGCTTCTTTTATCGGCTAACCTTTTATAGCATATCTAAAGGCGTCAGTGCTATGTATACGTATAAATATTATATTTATATTTTGCTTTCTTGGGTTAAAGTGAAAAGCATATACAAATGAACAGCCAAAGTTGTTGTGAATGAAAGAAAGAAAGGCTGCTTGGCTTGTTAGCTTTCCGGTTGGGTTGAATCATTCGAATATTTCAGTACTTGGCATCTTCAATGAAAACGAGCAAAGATTTATACATAATTGCTACAACTTGTTGTTTATTTCGATGAATTCGATCTCCAATATACAGAATCCATTCAATATAATGAACGCAATATTATTTATTTTGACTGTTTTGCATAGCGAAAAATTGTAAAATTTTCTAGTCAATACTACGAACGACTATGGATTTCGATGAAGTTTGCAAACAAAGAAAACCTCGAAAATCTTTTATGCGCGCAGCACTCAGACATTTGTATGTTTATTGTGCTGCACTCAGATTGTTTTACTTTAAAGGTTTCCCATTAAAAAAAAAACTTGATTCAATTCTGATTGGAGAAATTTACTTATGATTGAAGTGTAATTAAAAGACTTAGTTCTTACTGCACTGCGTTTCAAAAGCTATACACTGCTACATTCATTTGTGTATGTACAGAATATCTCGTAGCTTCTTAGTAAAAACGGGAAGTCACTTATATAAATTTATCTCGCACGGTTTCCAGGTTATTCAAGAATAAATATTTAGTTGATGTCCTTTATGTCCTTTTTCATACAAATTTTCAAAAAAGGATATTGTTTCTTCGACTTCATATCATTAGCTTTCATTTCACGTAAAAATTATTCCTTTCTGACATTTGAGTCAAGAGATATGATGTTTTAAAAGTTTCAGTAAGGGGCACTAAGCCGCCATCTTTAAACAGCATTAAAAAAAAAACTGAAACATCCCGGGAAAAATCCTTTGACACTTTTTCATCTACTGAAGTCCTCCTTCGAATGAGAGAGGTTTGACCTTGTCCCTTTTTTTAGTGTTGCACTGTGTTATCTTCAGTGACGAATCTTTATGTTTTCGACTGGTTGTGATATCACAATAGGCCTTAATAACCCAAGTGGGCTCCTCCTTGGGACAGCCACTGCTACCTACCAAGAAATCATAGGTAAATAAAGTTTTTGTTGAGATGTTTATAATTGTATTCAGCGTCATTCGAGTTTAGTGAATATAGCGAAATGACTTTCACAACAAATTATAATTGAATACTTCTTTGCTGTTCTATTTTAATAGATACACGTAAATTAATTGCTAATTGTATTTGCCTATCGGCATTGGGTCAGCATTGGAATAGGCTCAAACAAAAGCTGCCGATTCTCACGACGCCGAAGGTATCGGCATCGATCAAACAATTTGCAACAATCTTACTTACTTACTTAACTGGTCATAACTAATAACTCATTACCGGGTCAGCAACGATTGCATATTAATAATTTCCTAGGAAGAACCGCTTCAAACACATTTCGGAAATATTGTCCCAATGCGGTGAAGCTGCGTTGCGTGCAACAAAAACTCGTGACTTTTCTTGTGACAGGTACACATGTAGTGTCGTGACTCCACAGCGCCCAATCAATCATTCAATTAGCGATGTCCACACGGCGTCATTGCGCTGCCCGTGCGGCACTAAAAGACAAGTGGAGATCTGTGACTGCTTTGTATGCTTAATTGATGCCCCTCGAGGCGGCGACAAACAAATAGCAAAGAGTAGAAGCATATTTTTCGTTGTTTATTCCAACCAAACACAATGCTTCTTAAATATCCGCAAGTGCTGCGGGACCGTCCGTGCGCCTTGCTAAAGCACCACAAAAAATCAATTGATCAATTTACGTAATCCAAGGGCAATCTCCTGTTGTTTTTGCCGTTGTTATTGTTGCCTCGTACGAGTGCGGCACCAACGTGCTGCTTGCTTGTCTGGCCGACTGTTTGTGTTCGTGTGCATGCGTGCGGGTGGCGCAAGTGACGAAACTGTTAACTTACCTTTTGTTCGCCAAACTATCGTGTCGCATTGCAAAAGCAAAAAGCAACAAAAAAATGTAGCTCCGAACAATGAACAACAAAGGACGCTGCCTCCAGTTGGCTGCGGCAGCATTTCACAGCTCAAACAGAGCTAAAGCGAAGGCGAAAGGAAACAGCGAAAAGTTTGTTGTTAACTTTGCGAGTTTCGGGTGTGTGCGTTTTTGTTTTCGTTGCGTCGAGCGCGCCGGCAAAGGAACACGGACAGACATACGCTTCGATTACGATTTCGTTTGCTGTCTGCCGACCACACGAACCAGGCAACGCGTGGGGTTGTGGTGTACGGTCGAGCGGCTGGGCGGTGCAGGTGCCAAAGCAAATAAGAAATATGGTAGCGGTGAACAAGGCGAACATGCAAACGCTACGCCCGAAGAATGCAGTTCGTAGAGTCGATGCAGAAAAAAAAATTGTACCCATGGAATATACTTCAATTCAAAGTGAAGCCTTTTGTTGAACTATTTATCCATGCAAATTCTAAATTGTTGTTGTTACCAAAAAAAAATTTGTTTTAAGATGTAGAAGGAAGTTTACTTTAAAAAAGTTTTTTTTTCACGTGTACTAAACATAAAAGTATTACTGAAGCCAAGCAATATTTGAACTTGTCTGCTTCAAAGGTAGTCTAATTTTTTTCAATTTCGACTTTGACTTCTTCCAAATTCTTCTTCTTCCATAAAACTCATCTTGAAAAATAGTTAACTATCAATTTTTCATAGTGAAACATGGCTACAGGCTTTCTTGGGAACTATTACGTTCAATGTGTTAAGCATTGTTAAATATGGTTTTACGATTTTTTTTGCCAAGAGTCAAACTTCTTGTGGCCACCACCCACTCTACGCGTTGAAAAGTGGTGCTGACGATGTGGTTGCCGTATCGCTTGAAGGCTGCGTGTACAAAAGTCATTTATTTTTTATATTTTTAGCGATTGTGCTGCTTGATAGTAGTCGACGGGGAATGAGCTATGGGCAAATCGAATATTTAACTTTAGCCACGCGGCAAACAACAAAATTTAATTTTTAAGACTTCTTTATTAAAATCGATTTAAAAATTATTTGTCAAAGCAGCAAATTGCAGTAAAATTACCAGAAATTGCATCACTAATGCGAATATCTGTAAAAGAAATAGGAAGTTGTTTTTTTTAATTGTTCAATAATTTTAACTTTAACTGCTTCACAAAACTTTAATAATACTCACGCTAGCCAAGGTTTTCAAATTCAAAGTATAAAATCTTCTGGCCGTAAAGACAACGGGACTGTGCATTATTTGCAGCGTAAAATCGTCAAGCAGTAAATTTATAGTTTTCCGGTTCTTATATTTGCTGGCATTGAGCAGCGTCAATATTCTCTGGCCCTGGGAAAACAAATTGCTTCATTAGTGGCCCATTGAACGAACGGAAATTAGCTCATCAATGACAACCATACGTCGCCAAAGTGCAGAGCGCGACGGCGCCTACTCACCCTTCTGCTGCAGCGATCGCACATCACGCCCAAAGTAACCATCTTCAGAATGGCAGACACAATGGACAATAAACTCTGCATCAATACCGACCAGTTCAGTGGCATACCCTCTGCGGCCAGGGTGCAAAAGTAGCAGACGATGGTGAAGTCACAAATGCACAGGAAATCAATCAGCACAATCGACATGCCGAACAATTGCTCCATATTTCGTAGCATTAATGTAATTTTCCAGTAAATGCATTTCATCACACTAATGCGCCTCAGTAGGTGCCGCTGTTCTGTGTCCATTCTGTCGTCCATTGGCGCATGCACCGGCGCTTCCTTCTCGTCGTCGTCCTCCGAATCAAACTCAGAATCGGTCTCTCCAACTGTGGCGAATGTTCTTGGTTCCCGTTGTTGTTGTTGTAATGGATTTGCCCAGTTGATGTTAATAAAAACGGCGTCGTTTCCTTTTATATCCGCACCAATTAAATTGCATTCGATTGCCCGCTGAAGCGCCCGCAATTCGTCGTCGATTTTCGTCACCAGCGTTGAGTACTGCAAGTAGCGAACTCGGACCGCGTGCACTGTGTGCACTTCTCGCAGAAAAGTGAACGTGTTTCCAATGCCCGTGGAAGCGAAGAATACGATGGCTGTCAGATTCCACACCAGCTCCACCAAATGGTTTAGCACGCGCAGGCTCAGCAGTCGCGACCAGCGACATCGCGGCGCCGTCCGCGGGGGCTGGTAAAGTTGGAGCTGAAAATCATCGTCAATAGACGCGATCAACGCCGACAGCTTGAGCTCCAATTTGCTGTGGAGCACAGCGCTCACCACCACAAACACGAGCACGCTCTTGTAGACGTAGAAGACTACGACGTTGTAGATGCGAATCGCAGTCGACATGTCACCGGGCATGTCCCAGCACTCCAATTTCTTCATTTGTTGGAGCTGGCTCAGCACAATTGTGCAGCCGTAGGCGATCAGCAGTGCGCGAACGCACCGGTTGGTGCTGGCGTAGGACAGACCCAGCGCGCGCAAATAGAATTGGAAGTAGTCGAAGTTCCGGCAGCCCATCACATCGAATTGTAAATGTGTTCTGTGGCGGACGTGAGTGTTTGCGGCAATTACCCAAGACCGGACGAGAGCTAGAGGCGAGTTGCTGGCGCTGGTGCGAAAGTTAATTGTCAGCGGAACGCATGCGCTCATCAATAATATTATATCTGCCGCTCTGGGGAATTGCTGGAAGCACGTTTACTGGCATTTGTGTGTGCGTGGAAATTGTACATCCGAATGAAATTAACATATTTAATTTATTTGGTAATGAAATCAGATGGCCACAATATGCAGTAAAAAAAATGCTGAAGCTGAATGTGTGTGTGTGTGTGTTTAAATGCAATAAAAGGATAACAACAAAATGGCGTTTTTATTTAATTTAAGTGATTTCCTCGAATTAGAAATATAATAATGAACAACTTAAATCCAACTACATACTTAAATCGTTCTGAAGTTTCGTACTGAATGAATTAATTTGGAAAATAAATTCAAATGGAATAAATCCTTAATCTGTCTATAAACCACCTTACATTGAGCCCAAATGCGTGATTTGGGCAAACATTTTCAAATGCGAAGCCAACTGTCGCATTTCCCCATACAAATTCAAATCTACAAAATGATTAATTTCAACAAAATGACGAAGCAAATGTGATAAAACATGACCAAATTTTTTTTATTAACGCTTCACAAAATGAAGGCGCTTTTAAAAGTTTCAAAAGCTTTTACCTCTTTTTGACAGTTCAAAATCACACCAAACGAGAATTAAAAAAATGGAAATTTTGAATTGAAATTGCCGGAAAAGACATTAGCTGCCAAACGAAATGCAAATGAGGCAATGTAAACACTTTGAAATGACTCATTTGAAATTAAGCATTTAGGCTCAATGTAAACATAGTATAAAGAGCACATTTGGAAATGTTGCTCAGTTGTTCAGAGATCAAAATTATGCATAGAAATTGACTGACAACGCCAAATGTGTCTATCTAAGAAATTTCTTACATCTTCTTTAACTCTTAAATTTTCTTTACAAAAGCGCTAAAACGTATTCCGTGAGTTGTCAGCAGTCAAAAGTTATTCGTTACGAATCACTGAACCGATCTAAACTAAGTTTTTAGTTTAATTATTATAAATGCAACAATTACACTGTATAACACAAAAACAAAAAAAAAACAAGGTTCTGACAACGGATTCTGGTAGAGGGGGCCAAAAAAAATATACGTGTTTTGGCGTTTTGAAAGTTTACGTCTGCATTTTTTTTAGGGGGTGAACACTCAAACACATTTTCAGTTTTGGCTTAACCCTTTACACGGCAACAGCGAATTTTTTCATCAAATGTTGTTTTTTAGATATAAACCTAAATTAAAAAAAAACACGTATTTTTTATTTTTTAATATACTTTAATGTTGTAATTTTTCATTAAAACTTGTTTTTTTATTTTAATATGTTTACTTTTAAATAAAAATGTTTAAAGCAATTAATGCGTTTTTGTTGCATAGTTTTACTCCGCATTTTTCGGAAAGTGTTTGTGTGTTTTTTATTAATAAGTTTTGTTTCACTAAAATAAATGCGTGCAACTTTTCGCAAAAACGGTAAAATAAGTGCTGTCAAGTAAAATTTTGCTACTTTTTCCCACTTTTAATGCCAGTATTTCAAAAAAGGAACCTTGCATAGTTGTAATATCGCAAAAAAAAAAAGTTGCTTTCATAATTACTTCCGAAATTACGGGCAATTTTAGGGTTGGTTGCAGATATGCAACTGTACCGTGTAAAGGGTTAATTCTGGCGCTCAAGTTAATTTCTGAGCTTTGATGTATTCAGAGACCTATAGCAGAATTTTATGGTGAATATTTTCGTAGTACATTTTGTTCTTAAAAAGTCATGTTTTATAGGACATTTTTGACAATTTAAGGGTCAAATTGACCCATACAAATAAGAGCTACAGGCCTAAAATGTTCCACAAAAATGTTCTTCGTTGTATTTTACATCAAATTGCTGAACACATCATATAACTAAAATGTGAGGTTCCATGGTTCTCGTATGCCGATTCACCATAACAATGTGCAAAAAGGGGGAAACTTTAACCCCTAAAAAAAATGCAGACGTAAACTTTCAAAACGCCGATAGAAGTATATCTTTTTTGGCCACCTCTTCCAGAATCCGTTTTCAGAACCTTGTTATTTAAAACAAAAAATTGATTTTGTTGTGCAGTGTTATTTGACAATAAATATGAAAATATCCAACAGATTGCAAACGAACCAATACAGCCGTAAAATATTTTTGTTGCCTTTAGCATTTTCAATAAATCCATTAAATCTCAATAAAAAGCCACGCAAAAATCTCACATAAATCTTTGATGGCTTATGGCGGCACCTTTGCTGCTTTCGTGTTTTCATGATTGCTTACGTTTGGTTTGGTTTTGTTTTCATTGCAGTGCTTACTGTTCTGACATCGTCCATAAAGTACAACGAATACGTGACGGACAAAGGCAAAAACATCTCCATACCCTGCACAATAGAGGGCAACGTTATGTGGGTGAAAGAGAATGGCAACAGTAGCACAATAATACAGGTGAGAGCTTCAACATTGAATTCCGCATTCTAGCTGTGTAGAAGGAAATTCTAACATTGTGTAAGAATTTGAAATTTTATGCATTGGTTAGTGCGTTGGATCATAAGTCAAAATGTCATAGGTTCGATACCAGACTCTTTTTCTTTGTTAACTTCTCTCGGGAGCATAGGGCCGCCACAATGTCCTGTGGAGCCTTGAGTTGGCTACGTTAATACGATACGAGAGCTAAGCAGCTTTAAATAATGCAAACAAGTCTTTTGACAGCTGACTGCACAGCAAGCAATGGTAAACCACTCAGCTTTAAATAAACATCTACCAACAAATAATCCATACACACCTTTTTCAATCGACATACAACCGTAGGTCTCTGAATTTAGTTTTGCCAGCAGGATGTTTTCCTTTTTTCTGTTTTTTTTATTAATAATTTTTGCATTCAGAAACATTTTCCCTCTTCATACAGATGGGCAAGTTTCTGGTGCTCAGTAATGTGTCCGCTGCAGATCGTGGCTTGTACGTATGTTTTGCTTCTGTGCCTCCAAGCAACGCCTCCACAGTTTACGCCTCAGACAGTGTCGCCGACGGGGCGGTCGTAGCCGTCGCCTCCAATTCAGCAGCAGCAACAACAGCAGGAAAATCAATATCATCGAAAGCAGTAACGTCACTGCACACACAAGCCATAAACGCGATGGCGACAGCAGCAACAATAGCAACAGCCGTTGCACATGCAGGTGCAACAATTGCTTCAACTGCCTCGCTGCTTCCAATGCCAGTGTTGCCCACAACAGAAGCCAGCGTCAGTGTCAGTGGCGGCGCCTTAGACAATAGCAGCGAGGCAATAGTCGCTGATGGGCCACACAACGTAGCAACGTCAGCGAGGCAGAAGACAGACGAAGATGCACAGGCGTTGGCGCCAGTCGCCTTGGAAGAGGAGGAAGAATATCAGGCAATTCTAAAGGTCAATCTGACCGTACGCACCCCACCCGGCCCCGTCACGCAGCTCTATTTTAAGGCGTCGACGATTTTGGGTTTTCTCATTTGGCGTTTTAACAAAACGAATTCAGGCGGCTATCCGGTTCGTAGTTTCACTGCTGAATTTCGCAATATCTCGTACCCCAAAACGCCATACAACAAGTCATTCGAGCACGCGTGGAGTCGCATGGATCCCATTAATATAGCGCCGAATGTGGTAAGGAAAAAAATTTCAGCATTGGTCAGAAAACCCGCTAAAAACGTCAGTCTTGGTTTCGAACTAAAGTTGTTTACTTGGCTGCAGACGAACCTATACGCAAAAACACATAATTGAAGTTGAAAATCAGTCTTCGGTGGCAGTAAAATTTGAAACTTTTTGATTTTATTTATACCGAATTCTGGTATTAACATGCCTACAGACGAGGTATTTTTACTAAGACATGGCATGTTTTTAACAGCGTTCGAAGCCAAATCTAATGTCTGTAGCGAGCTTTACATGTAGATTGCAAAGTACTATTCGAAGAGTGGTTGATGACAGTTTAGTGATTAGGATTGATTGTTGCTGTATTGGATTCAAAGCGCAGCACTTAACCCTTTTGATCCCGAATTTTACCCTGTTGCTTGATATTACTTTTTGGGATTTAAATCATGAAACACTTTCCTAAGAAGTGTGCCCACGACATTTGAAATCGCCACGTTTCTTTGTTAGAGTTCTCGTGCTAGTTTACTTTTGAACAATTTTAGCTTAAAACGGGTGAAATAAATTTTGTATCAATATTTTTAATAACACAAAAATTACTTAATATTTATGGAAAAATACAAAATTATAACTTTTTGATTTTCTTTATCCATTATAAAAGAATCAGGGTTTTGATCAAACGCGCCCAATTCGTAGACTTCAATTAGAACACAAACTTTTCCTGATATCGCTGCAAATTATTGAAAATTATTTGGGGATAACAGTAAAATTTTTGTAATTTGCTTTGAATTCACTTCTAAAAATATTAATTTGTTGGTGCCTACTTAAATTAAACCCATAAATGATTGATTTATCTTTTTATTTATCTTTTGCCAAAACGACAAATAGGTAAAGTTACTCTCAGGCAACTTTGGAGTAGAAAGGGTTAAAGACTGTCATGCTGATTGAATTGGTGACTAGTTTTATTTGAGTAGATTTTAAAACTATCTAAGCAAACTCTGAGTAGACCCTGTATTGCCAGGATTGCACAGTGGTTGCTGTTCAGCACAATAATGCTCAGCTATGACTAAATGCTCATAACATAAATCACCATTAGAGTCCGTCGTACACCCTTCATTAGTTTATGTTAATCGGTGTCATTTCAAAAAAAAATTCCTTAATCTAATGCACTCTACACCTGCAACATTGACCTTTATTGCCTACTTCTAGGCTGTCAGTTTATGGGTAAATGTTTTGAAATTAAATTGAGCATTTCAAGTTAAATTTGAAGTGCTGCGCTTATTCAATTTGCCACAGCGTCCACAATGTGTCCGAAAATTGCTCTCGCTCTATGTAATTGAATAGGCGACACTGTGGATCATTGCGACAGGCGCAAATTAAAATAAATTATTACAAATGATTGCATCGCAAGCGGCAATTATAGGCAAACGACACGGCGATGCATGCAATTTTGATAGTGGGGGATATTGCGTTGCGCATGTCGTCCACGTTCGTTCGCCCTCATACGTTCACATATTTTGATGCATTTATTTTGAAAAATGACAATTTTTGCTTTTGTGTCTTTTCGTCAACCACACGCGCGCCACGTCGCAACGCAGCGACAAATGGAGGTGTATCGCCTGGAGCCCAATACCACGTACGAGTTTCGAATATGGGCCAACAATCAGCTGGGCAGCGGCGAGGTGGTCACCACCAATGTGACAACGCTTCCTGAAACCAAGGAAGAGGGTAAGTGCAGTCGATATTCGCCGTGGGGGCATATTTGCAGGATGTGTGTGTGTGTGAGTGTGTAGTTGTTGAAAATATTAAGCGTAATGATGTTAGTGTGCTTGCGCGATGACGGCCAGTTTTTATTGCATAATTCAAGGTGCACTAGCGTACACCATGGCCAAGGATTAGGTATTCTAATACAACGTACTGGTGTTTATTAAGTCTTGGGCGATTATTTTTGTAGAGACAGGAGCCACATTATTAGATCCGATAAGCAATTAAAACATTTAAATTCAGGATTCGTATACCA
Organism: Melieria omissa; assembly: GCA_963971225.1. NCBI lineage: Eukaryota > Metazoa > Arthropoda > Insecta > Diptera > Ulidiidae > Melieria > Melieria omissa. Next base: position 20,679,770 of record OZ020268.1, read on the forward strand.
ATGATTAAGTGTTGCGTTTTTTGTTGAACAGATAAACATTCGGTAACATGGGTTTAAAGTCTGAAAGACCTCAGTACCGTGAATTTATGAATAGTTTTTTTTGTTAGTGTCAATGCCTTTCGAGATACCGATTGATATAGAATTTCAAGATGTCTAGCTAGATGTTGAATCACAAGTCTAAAAGTTACTTATCCGAATTAAAAAAAAAATTCAAAATTCAAAATAGGCCTTGGTCTCGTAAGCGGGTTGTCGTGCCAGTCAAGAAGAAGAAGAAGAGAGGAAGAAGAAGAAGAGAGGAAGAAGAAGAAGAAGAAGAAGAGATGAAGACGAAGAAGAGAAGAAGAAGAAGAAGGGAAGAAGGAGAAAAAAGAAGAAGCACCACATAACATAACATAATAGGCCACATGGCCTAAATTATGCCCCAGAGGCGGCCACTTATTCTGCCTACTTATGCGGGCAACAGCTAGCAAGTCGCCGCTACCACTCACACAATAAAAGTAGTTGTGGAAAGTTTGGCCATTGTCCTCCTTGTGTGTTGCATTGTAATGTGGGCTTTGACACATCAATTGTTTGGTCTGTACTATGAAATGTGTTTGTGTTAGAAAATACTGTTGTGAGATGTGGTTCAAATCTCAGTTAAAAAATATGTGAATTCACGACGGTGTTAATTCTCGATACAACTTTCATTATTATGGTGTTATATGTATATATCCTCAAACTAACTTGTTTTGAGTTTAGCTTAGGTAAGTGGCTGCCAGTAAGGCTATGTATATACCCTATTGGGTCCATAGTTCCGAAGTGATCTGTTAGAATGACAATAAACTCAAAAGAGTTTCGATGCTTCGCCTATAAACCTGATCGAGCTCTAAAAGGAAGAAGTCTGATTTGGTGCAAAGATTATCAGCACTGGACACTGCATAACTAAAGCAGAAGTTGCAGAAAAGTTTCTACATATTAGTTCATAATTTAAAAACTCAGCTCTTCATTAAATTGGTTAGCCTGAGTGTAATAACTCGGCCATCCAGTGTAGATCTTGCTGCGGTGAATTGCAGCAATTATTTAGTATTTCAATTTTATGCGTTTGAGTGTGTGTGAGTGTGCATAATTGTAGGCAAATTTTTAGCAATTAATGTGGTAATTGAAATCTTAATGTAGTTTTGTAAAAATATTCAACTATTTATGACAATTTACATAGTTAAAGTAACATTAGAATGATTGATTAATTGGTTGACTGTAAAGTTTTGCTTATTTAATTTTATGGAACAAAGTCGTTCCGAGTAGGTTTAAAATTTTTTTTATAAATTTTATTTATTTTAATGAAGTCTATCTACAAACTGTTGACAATTGTTGCGGGTTTCTTAATAAACATTTATATCTACAAGTATCCATCACTATTCTTACTTATTATTGTTTGTGTTTTTTTCTACATTCTATGATTTCTCTCTGTCCTTTCTCCTCCATATGTGTTTTTGTTCTTGTTGCTCTTTTTATAGATCTAATACGCCTTATACAACCCGACTTAGATAATTTCGATCCGCGCATTTGGATAGTCGCCGTCAGTGTTGTACTTGGAACTCTTGTGATATTAGCAATTGGATTGTGTATAGTTTTATCGAAAGAATGTTATCAGGCGTCGCAAGCGGGTACTGACAATAATTCCAATACCAATACTACCACCAACACCAACACCAACACCACAACCACCACCACTACTAGAGCCACAGCTCCCGCACACAACGATTGCAATTTGAATGTTGTTGTAACCGCTTAAATACGTTCATTTCGTTAATGTTTATTTTGATTTCATTTCAATTGGGTTTTGTGCGATTCGCTGTTCTGTTTCGCTATATGTAAAAATGTTATTATTGTTTAGTTTGAGCATTGCTGCCTTTGTCAATGTACAGTGCAATGAATGTATTTTTATAATTTATGTGTTAAAGTGTTGTGAATTGTTTTTGCAATAGAGCAAAAAAAAAAAATATTTAAACTATTGTGATGTTCATTTTGTGAAAACGCCCGAAAAATGAAACCAAAATACGTAAATATTTAACAGCTTCAAAGCTACTGTAGCGTTAACTGTTACCATAGTAGATATGTTAGTATGTGAATAAGTATTTACACAGCTTTTAAACTTTGTCATTTGATTTTTGCTGAATACATAAATATATAATTGCTAGCATAACAATATTTTTTGCTTTAGTGTTGCTTCAAACAAACGAATTTGCTTTATGATTTGTTTGCTTTGGTTGCCAAATATTTTTTGTGTGTTGGTAATTTTAAGATGTACCATAGATTGATGATGATGCCGATGCATTTCGGAGCTTAATTGTAAAGCACAACGAATGCTTAAAGTTAAATCAAAGCAAGCACAATCAATGACATCGCCAAATTGCAGAGATATTTAAAATATAATGTCCGTTCAAGGACTACAGCAGCTTTAGGTATAATGAGCTTAAAGCTCTTTGCTTACAATCAAGGAATTGTTTAGTACAATGAAAATTTCAGCATTCAAGTGTTAAACACTGCAAACATAGGTGCCAAAAGTACGATACAACGAAATTCAGAAACAATTATGTAATCTTCCGCCTTGAGACAATCTTATGTACACAAACTTTTTGAATCTAAGCATTAAATATAAAGTAGATAAATTCAACGACTTTATTAGAATAAAATAAAACACTTTTCTCTGCAACATTAAATGCAAATATAAGTAGATTTCTACCAGTTCTGATGAGACCATACAGTAATATTTACAAACTATATACAGATTTAAAATACATAGAATATTGTCTTTATTCAGGTTTATTGAATCAAAAACAATCAGTGCGCTAAAGCACAAAAATCTTTAGTAGTGCAAAGAGTTATTTATTCCATTTATTCAAAACAAAGTGCAAAGTAAAAAACCAATAAGTTTACTTAGGCTAAGATCACTTGATTGCCTCTTAGTTGCACATGTTTTTTGTAGTATAAAGCTTCCAAAAAGATGGTTCATAGATTTCACAAGCAATATGCACAGTAAAAAAGATCTCTTGAAGACTTAAATGTCTATAGAAACACAAAAATATGTATAAAAGCTTTCACCAGTTGGAGAGTTATAATGAGAAATGTTTAAGCTAAATAACGCTGCACAACAACGTCAAATGTTTTTTTAAATAACAAGGTTCTGAAAACAGATTCTGGTAGAGGGGGCCAAAAAAAAATATATGTGTATCGGCGTTTTGAAAGTTTACGTTTGAATTTTTTTTAGGGGGTCAAAGTTTTCTCCCTTTTTGCACATTCTTATGGTGAATCGGCATACGAAAACCATGTAACCTAACATTTTAGACATCATAGTGTTCAGCAATTTGATGTAAATAATACGAAGAACATTTTTGTGGAGCATTTTAACCCTGTAGCCCCTATTTGTATGGGTCAATTCGACCCTTTTTTCTAAAATGCCAAAAATTTCCTATAAAACGGGACTTTTTAGGGACAAAATGGACCACGAAATTATTTGCCATAAAATTCTACTATAGATCTCTACTATCTACTTAACTTGAACTCCATAATTAAGCCAAAACTGGAAATGTGTTTAAGTGTTTTTATCGTAGTTAATCAAAATTGGTACTTAAATCTCCTACAAAACTTGATTTTTGAAGGTTAGTGTGTATGTGAAAATGGGAAAAATATTCCGTACATTTGATTTTGTTGCACAGTGTAATTAGGAGGTAAAGTTGGCGTAAGTTATATCGCATGAGTTCAAAATCAAAAGCAAGTGCTAAAAAGATCCACTATCGATAACGCAGCTGCTCAAAGTTGCTCTTCGATGGAGAAATGTGGAGCCAAGCCCAAAAATGTTTCGTCACAAACGGTTTCCCCCGACCGAGGGAACTCAGGGAACCACTGAGCGCTGAGGGATTAAATTCATGCAAATCTTACAATTTTTTAATGTACAGTATAATCTCGATAATTCGGACACTCGCTAATACGGACAACGCGGTAATCCAGACACTCATTTCTATTGTAGACTCTGTAGTCCGGACACTCAATTTCTATTGTAGATTTTGTAGTCCGGACACCAGTGTCCGGTTTTTAATTGTCCGGATTATCGAGATTATACTGTACTATATTTTGTCAATTTATCCATAGCGCCGTCAGAAATTAAGCTATCAGAATCGCGAACAACGCCAATCATGGAAAGTTGACCAGCGATTTTGTTTCTAGTACTAACTACAAATTGATTGATAGATGGGATAATTAAACTGCTGCAGCATAAACACCGATGCTGTGGTTCATTTATATGTGATTCTCACTGCATCTGCCAATATGTGTAAATGTTTATATAAGCAACAAATAGTTCTGTTGTTGTTGTGACGCTTTTTGTTTTCTTGCTGACTAGTGTTCGTGATGTTTTTTTGTTTTCTTTCGCAAAAATCAATAATGGCTTATTTACGTGTTTCTTTTTTTTTGCTGCAACAACAAAATTAGCAAACAATGTAAATATTTGTAGTGCCATTGGTATTCCATCATGCTGCCAACCGAACGCCATCAAAAACTCCCCAAAACCAAAGACCTTCACATATCATTCATAACAAAATTGAAAAATAATACAAATTTCCGCAATACTTTTCTCTCTTCCTTTCTTTCTCTCTCTCTTTGTCAATTGTACATTTGCGTTTAACGTTTTAATTTTTTGTTTTGTGCAAATATCTCATAAATCTTCTTCATGTATTCGATTTGATTTGAACTTTTTAAACTTGGTTCGCGCCATATTTGTCCATGTCTGGCAATATTGCTCGATTGCTCGCTGAGCAGAGTTCGCGGTCGGCTGGGATAGCATTGAGCTGATACCGAACATCATACTGAATCCGGGCTTCTGCGAGTCGGACGGCCCGGGCGCGCAGCCCTACACGCGTACCATCATCTTTGGCGAGGACGACGAGAGCGACGGCTACGACAGCGAAGAGTCCGACCACGAGCCGCGCATGGAGAAGTTCAAGCGAAAGGTGTCGGTGTTCTTCACCGGTCCCACCATCAAACGCATTTGAGATGAAGTGCACGCGGGCGGCAGGCGGGGCCATTGCTTTTCGATTTCGATTATTTCGACATGTTTGAAATATTCATCAATTTTACGTTTTCATCGTCTCGGTTATTGAGTGAAGAACATTTGTGAAAACCAAAAAAAACAAAACCAAAACCAATATTTTCAATTCCCCGCCACACAGCGGAAAGCTAAAGCCTTTTGCGACTAATAAGGAGTTTATAAATATATATATATGTAATATATACGTATATATCTGTATATTGTAACGATATACATACATACATACACACATTTGTTATGCTGAATTGTTGAATATGAATTTAAAATAACAAGTTAAACGAGCTTTTTGTTACCAACTAAATTTTATAAAAAACAAAAGCGACAAAAACAAATACGCAAATTGTACATGAAAATATTTGTAAAAACTAAAAACAAAAATCACAAAAATAGTGCAACTTCAATTAGCCGCAATTAATGATTTTTTTCGAAATTCTTTGGACTGCTTTGGACTTGCGTGTAGTATTGGTAATGCTGCATTGGTTCGTTGAGAAATCAGAGACACTGCCAATTCTTTACTTCACCAAAGGAAAAAAGTTGGCAAAAACGTTTTGTTTTTCGATTCGTTGACTCTGTACATATTCGGTTTCAAATGATTCGTTGCCGTGGTGCGCTGCGAATAACGCTGACATTATTAAATTCTAGACACTCCCACACTTACACACACACATACACCACTACCAATAATAAGTGCTTCTTTTCAGCTTAAAAACGTATAAAGAATAAAAGAAATAAAACAAAAGAGTAAAAAAGTGCGCAAAAATGTCGCAAGAAAAGCGCGTTTCGAAGTACACAAATAGATTAATTAATGCTAATATTTAAATTAAACTAAATTATTGCTGTGATAAATTTCAATTGAAGAATATAAAATCCGTAAAGTATGTATTGATGATATTAAAACTAAAAAAACTGCGCTAAAGCTCATAAGATGAAATCGAATTAATCGCCAGTGATATTCGAAAAGAAAAACAAAAACCATGCTAAACCAATTGGCGCTTTTGTTTTTAGCCTAAAATGCTGACATTAATGTGAAATATTACGACGCCAATGCGTTTCAGTTTTCCAATTTAGAAAGATGACACAGACTCGAACACCAAATGCCTGAAATTAGTTGTATAGACCCAACATTAATTCCAATATTAGCGCAACGGCTTTGTATAATTTTTATGTGTTCAGTATTAAGCATTAAAAAAATGACACCTTTAATGGTGAAGCAGAAGGTGAAAGTGGGAAGTCATCAAGTGTGAACATAAAACACTTTTGCAATTTTCATTCTGAATGAGTATTCGAAATGCAGTTTGAATGATTGGAAATGGGAGTGTAATCCATAACTCAGTAGAAAATCAAGAAGATCAACGTTGTGTCGTGGCTTTTACAGTCACTTGACTTAAACACTTTAGGAATACGAGAGCAAATGTTAAAAGCAGTTTACAGTCACTTGACTTAAAAACTTTAGGAATACGAGAGCAAATGTTAAAAGCAAAGATATTACAGAAAATCGCTCTTTAAATGCGGATGACTTGAGTACAAGTTTTAAGTTCTCATTGACCTCTGATCGAAGTTTGTAATTCTTCAAACTGTGGCACTGCATGGATACAGACACGAAGACATTGTTGCCCATTGTATCCCACGACGAGGCACGACATATGAGGATAACCGGCTGCATGAACTGTTCCATGTATTTTTTATGTCAAAGTGACACTTGTTTTGTGTCTACTCTGGAACATCAACATCTTCCTGCACCGGATCTACTGACGTTTTCCTCAAATTTAATAAGTTGTGCATACATTTAAAAAAAAATTACTTTAGGTACAGGATGGACCATTTAAGATTTGGAATTTGAACCAGTTATAAAAAGAACTAATGAATATTTTTTGAAAATTCCTGTTTTATTACAAAGCTTGGACTTTGTTATTTAAGAATGAAAAACCATATCGTTCATATGACTGGCCTTACAGTACGCAATTCGATCAACCCAATTTTCAAGTACTTTTTCGATTATTCCAGGTAGAATTTCCTGAATGGCAGCTTCGATTTCATGTTTCAAAGCTTCAGTCGTCTCTGGAGGGTTAGCGTAACACTTGTTCTTTACTGCTCCCCACAAAAAAAAGTCCAACGGACTTAAATCGCAGCTCCGAAGCGGCCAATTGACTTCAGAATTTCGGCTGATTATTCGATTTTCGAAAACGGTGTCCGAAAGTTCGATTTTTACGTGCCGGATGGTTCTTGGACCAATGGGCCTTCAGTTCTTGGACCAATTGAATTTTGTAAGCCTTCTTAACGAGATCTTTATGTAAAATTCTCATCAAAGAAGTGTGAGAAATATTCAATTCCTGAGAGCGATGTTCACGCACATTTTCGGCTACAAAAGCAATGCTTTCGGCTGTGAACGGGAACGGGTTGTTTGGTCCATTAACGATTCAATTTCACTAGCTCGCTTCACAAATTGATCCACAAACTGAGTTGAAGGCCAATCTTTTTTTTTGCATATTTTTTTTCTGATTTCTTACAGTTTGCGTTAAAGACTCTCCTCTTTGGAAGTAAGTTCTCAACATTTCCCAATTTCCCATCCCATTTCGTAAATGTCAAACTTTTAACTAAATTACGAACACAAATTTAATGACATTTGGACTGCCATTCTCGAAATAAAGGGCAATTCAAATTCCAAATGCTATATGGACAGCCCTATCGTTCAAAGATCCTTTGCACACAAAATATGAAGATAGCAGATTACATGAACAGTCTATGTATATATAAAGTGAAGATGACTCTTATTTTGAGTCTACTCTCTCTTCCCATATCAAGTTTATGAATCATAAACATCTTCACTCACTGAACCTACTAAGGTTTCGCCTAAACTTTATAAGTTTTGCAAATATGTTTTGTGAACTGATTGTTGTCTTTTCAAACAAGAAAGAGAGCTTCACTTCATCTCTATGAAACATCTTCATCTCAAACTAAAACTTATTACGACTAATCTGCTAATCTATTAATGGTAATCAACTAGGCTTCAGTCAGATCATTATAGAAGGGGCTCTCGACTCATCTTGCGTCTACAAATCGTCGGCCGTAGCTGGCCAAGGTGACAACACATAGAAAAAGTTTTTCATCTGATCTAAAAAATATGCTCGTAATAAGCATTTATGTGTTAATTTGATGAGAATTCAATCTACTTATGCGCAAATTTTTACCATTTTGCTTTCGACCTTTTTATTTATTTATTTATTTATTTATTTATTTATGCATATACTTCAGTCTACAGGATTGACTTACAGACTAAGGCATTAATTGAAAATTTCAAATAAACAAAGTTTGAATCTATTTACATCTAAATTAAAATTTAAGACATTGGCATATTGATTGACCGAATGCATCTTGTAATAGGCTCATTGTACGCATAATTAGTCTTATGAGAGTAATCTTCAAAAAGGCGAATTTGCCTTAAATCATGACGCGAAGAATGAAAATTGAAGAATGTTGACCCCAAAGTTGCCTGAGAACAACTTTACCTATTTGTCATCTTATAGCAAACGCTACGATTGATTTATGGGTTTAATTTAAGTGGGCAAATTCAAAGCAAATTACAATAATTTTATTGTTATCACCAAAAAAATTTCCAATAATTTGCAGCGATATCAGGAAAAGTTTGTGTTCTAATTGAAGTTTACGAATTGGGCGCGTTTGATCAAAACCCTGTTTCTTTAATAATGGTTAAATAAAATCAAAAAGTGATAATTTTGTATTTTTCCATAAATATTATATAATTTTTCTGTAATTGAAAAATATTGATACAAAATTTATTTAACCCATTTTAAGCTAAAATTGTTCAAAAGTAAACTAGATCTAGAACACTAACAAAGAGGCGTGGCGACTTCAAATGTCGTGTGCACACTTCTTAGGCAAATGTTTCATGATTTAAATATGAAAAAATAATATCGAGACACAGGGTAAAATTCGTGGTCGAAAGGGTTAATGAGTAATAATTTTTTAAATCTCCTTGGGAAATCACACCTGAAAATATGGGAAAGCAAAATTTGGGTGTTGTCTAAATTTATGAAATTTCTATTCATTGTCATCGTTAGTTATTCTTCTGAATCTATCTTATTCTTTGCTCTTAGGGATTGCAAAATCTTAGTAATTCTTCTGATTTCATCTTTAAGCTTTTCAAGATTGCAAAATGTCTAAAATTTTTAGTTTTTGTAAGCCCTATAGAAACAAAATATTAGGCTCTGAAAATATTAGGTTTCAGTTTTTCACATAACTTTTTTTCACCATTAAAAATGCATAACTTGCAGTGTTTGCTTCGAAAATGTTTACTTCGCTTGAAATTATCAAACTAAAAACCCACATTGAAGATTTTCTATAATATATAGAAAGTTAAGTAGATCGGATGTGAATATCCTAAAATCGCAAATTGCTTCCACGAAAACCACACTGAACAATGAAATTGTTGCAAATGTAAAATTAAAAAAAAAATTACTGCGAATCAAAAATAATTATAAAAAAATATAATAAAATATAAATTGTAATATAAGTCAGCAAGTCATTTAGTAAAACAAATGAATGCAAGACAATTTTTAGAATGATTTTAAAATTTTTTTAGAGGCAAATTTTCATGAATTGTAAAGTAAGAAAGACTGTAGTTGTTTTTATGATAATGCAACAAAGATAAAAAACATTGATGAATACATGAAAGAATTGATGTTATTTTCTTTTGATTGTCGATTGATTTGGTTAGTGAAACGCGCAAATATTTACAGCCATATGCAATTTGCTAGAATAGAATAAAGCAAGTATTACTACTCATTTATGGTATTGGCACAAAAATGCAAGAGAATAAAAATTGCAAATATGAACACAAAAAAATATGAAAAAAAATTACAGCTAAATATCGAACGCCTTTGAGTATATGAAATAAAATTCGATCGAAAATCCATATATGACACACAAAAACCAAACCAAGTTAGTAACGCTTAAATGAGCCAATGAGCCACGCAATATTGTTGTATGGACATTGCGCAATGGAGCACGTGAAGCTTCCGTCTCATTGTTTTATAGTCTGCACATTGTATGATTTACACAAGGATCACTCATGCAATTAAATAGACCACACGGGTTACGTTGGTACTTCTTCACTAATTTGTCGTTTACTCACTACTTAATAGGGTGTCAGCTATAAACAACAACAACACAATAGTAAACATACAATTTGGTTGCGAATCACCAGCTGAACACTGTTTGAAGCCTTAAAAGCTTATCGGCTTTCTGTGTAAATGCCGCAAGAGAAAAATTTAAGTAAAAATAAATAAAGTAGATTTATACCAAAAAACAAAATATGAACGAAACTGCAAAAAAAAAATCGTTTGTATTTATGATACTTTTAAAACATTTTTCCACGGAAAATACATACAGGTAAGTGGTTTCTTTCAAAAGACATTTAATTGTTGTATGCAAAATAGTTAGAAAGCTATTATCAGTCAATAAAAAATGGTTAATGCCGTATTTCTCGCCCCATCAATAAATATTTAATGCAATAAAACACTTTGCACATGTGTTGTTGAACAGTTAACGGAAGTCATTTATTTAAAAATTGCATACTGCAATACAATACGCACGCGCACAGGCGTGTACACAAAAAGTCACCCGGAACGCAGGAAAACGAGTAACAGCTCTTAATTCAGTTCAACTTATATTTAAAAAATGCTAATTTTACAAATCTAGGCGAAAAAAATATTGTATAGTAGTATCACTGAAATTTCAACTTTTACTTTTAAACAAAAGCCTTAGTCAGTGTGTAGGTGTGCGTGTGTCGCACATACACACACGCACTAATCAGCACTTCGTCTCGATTTGATTTCATAATAAAAATAATTACAATTTATATTTACTCGTACAGGGCCTAAAACTGCAACGTACAGTGGTAAATTGCAAATTAATCTATATGTATAATGCGCCAATATTTCTGAATTGCGAAATATATTTGTCATTCTTTAGGTAAAATTGTTGCCGACTTGTTTTTTGTTTATTGTTATTAATTTCAGTAGCGTTGATGCCTGAGTGGGAATGCATATCGGCAGTCTGTGTAAAGTGATTTGCCAAGCGGAGTGTCTGCCAAAAGCAGTTGCAATGTCAAAATGAGCACTTTGCGTAAACCTAACTACTACACTGTCGTAAAACTAAAGTGCTAGCTCCATGGAAGGAAATGAGTTAACTTCTAGGATTCTTCATTTCGATTGCAATACTCACAATAAACATTTACGTACGTACACGAATTCATGATATACATAGAACTCTGTCAAAACCAAGCGAAGCAGTAAACTCACAATATTTCGCACATACTATTTCCAAGTGCTTTTTGATTGTTAAAATTTACACGTAGCGTTGGCATAGCGTATAGTTCTACTGTAGTGCCTATTATAGTTTGTTGTTATTACTGCCATCAAAATTAGTAGACGTTTTTTAATAGCAACGAAATGCTTCACATAGTTGTATAAACATATACTCAAAATTTCCTTAGCAAAATAGTCATACAATAAATGAACATAATTGACGTCTTTATACGCGGTGCTTCTTCGTAGTGTTCGCTGTTTAGCGCTTGCTCTATGCTTAACTTAACTATGCAGTTGAATTTGAAAACGAAACTGCTTTACATGACCTTCTCGGGCATCTTGCTGTACTTGAGATTGATCTGCACACTCTGCGAGAACATCTTAATAATACCATAGTAATCGTTTGAAAACACTTTCAAAAAGCTCGGTATGTTCTTGTTGGCCAGCTCCGAACAGAATTGCGGATACTTGCGATAGGCGGGCTGTATATCGTCCCATATCGACAGCATGTCGCAGTCGTCCCTGCAATAAACAATAAAAGACCGATAAGCAAAAAGGCAATATGAACGCTTTCAGTGCGCTTAAACTCAATTTCAATGGGCAATACTGACTGGATTTCATTGGTGCAGTCGTGAATGGATATTATCAGGTATTGTATTTTTAGCTGAGAGCACTGATTGTAAATGTCCGACGACTGCTGGCGGCTGAAGACGGAGTAGACGTGCTCGGTGCGATCGCTGCAAAGCATATCATATTATTAATTGTATTTCGAGTTGGTTGTAAACTGGGAATGTTTACCTTATCTGCCGCATTTCCAAGTGCGCATGATTCACAATGGGGCGCGTTGTTGCCAAATGAACGGTGCCAATTATATCGACCGGTCCTAGGAAACATTTTAAATGAGGATTTTTGCTTCGAATAAGTATGAAAAATTGTAGTCAAGAAAAGTAAAGAACGTGGAAGCACTAAAGATAAACAAAGTTAAAAACTGATAAACGCTTTGATCGTTTAAAGCATAAAGCATTGAAGCAATTAGCATGAAAATTAATTTTAAATGAGGATTTTTGCTTCTAATAAGTATGAAAAATTGTAGTCAAGAAAAGTAAGGAACGTAGAAGCACTAAAGATAAACAAAGTTAAAATCTGATAAACGCTTGATCGTTTAAAGCGTAAAGCAATATGCATTGAAGCAATTAACATGAAAATTAAAGATAGTCATTTTATTATACACACAAAAATTTGTTGTTAAGGAGAACTCGACGGCAACGAAATCACATCCAATCACTCACCCGCAAATACCGCATCTTTTTCTGTATTCATTTTAATCCATTCCAACATAGTGTCCAAGTCGTCGTTGGCCACAGTGTATTGCGATGGAAAGTACTCCTCGCGTATGTTCTGCGCAAGAGAAAATTAAAATTCCTTAATACAAATAGATGCATTCGTATCTCAATGACACGCGTATCTCACCACTAGGCCCGGATTAACCATGCTCGTCACAAAGACCGCCAACGATACAGTCCAGAAAATGTTGCGCTGTTTGCGATACCAAAACTTGGAACATATTGTCGGCGCAATAACACAACCTTGAGTGAAGCTCAGGAAGAATAGTTTCTTGATGCTCAGACCAATGACCGTAAAAACGGCCATTTGTATGAAGCTGTACAGGTAGTGAAAACTGAAAATGTTGCTCTGATAGGCGGCCTGAAAAGTCGATGCACAGCCACCAGGCGCTGCTGAGGCATTGGTCGCGCCGCCAGCAGCAGCCCCCTGTGCTCCAGCTCGCTTCGCACCGGAACGCGTTGCGCGGACGCGTCGACCACTGCTACCGTTGGCCTCGTTTTGCTTGTTTTCACCTGCTGTTTTGGACGGTTTCGATTTCTCTTCTTTTGTTGCTGTTATTTCTGATTTTGTGGGCGATTGTTGTTGTTCCTCTTTTGCTGGCGTAGTGGTGGTGGTAGCTGAGGGCGTAGCTGCATCCTGATCTTCCTTGTGCTGTTTCTCGTGTAGCTCGTTGATTTGTTCCCTCAGCTTGCGAATGTCATTCATGAACTCGGAATGTTCGTCGTCTTTAGGCGTCTTCTTTTTTGCCTTTTCACTTTTGTAGCGCTCATAGTCGTAGTCGCACTCCTCCAGCAGCTTTAGGCATTCGTTCAAATCGCGCTCTGTCTCCTTGTTGGACATGTCGCGCATCGAAATGTGATTCTCCTCAAGAAAATCTTCCAGAATATATTTCTTGGCACGCTCAATGTAATCGCTGCTGGGTGTCTTCTTCTCGCTGCTCTTACGCCACTTACGAAAGAACTTGGCCAACATCACCACGCCATACATGCAATATGGCTTAACGATTAAAGTCTTTATAAGTTCCCACAAGTCGGCCAGCTCCATGCGGCTGTACGCTGGATTGCAGGCGGCCAGACTGGTGCTGAAGTTCACTTTCGCCTGCAGGCCCCAGTGAACGATCAAGTCGCGATAAAGCGCAAAAGCGTTATCCACCGAGCGTGCCAGTCCTGTTTTTTCCAGCAAGTCAATTATGGTGCCCTGCGCACTGATTGCCATCACAATGCCCAATGAGACCGTCTTCAATGAGAACTCGCTGCTCGGCGATTGTGGCTTCACACGCCGCACAAGACTGATAAAGAAGAGGCCAATGGCAGGCCCGATTTGCCAGGCGAAGATGAACTTCTTGTTGCCCAGTGACAGGTAGTAGGCCAGCACATTGGCCACGAGCTGCGAGACTGCATAATCCATGGTGAAGGCGCTAGAGACGCTGTCCGGAACAGAGCTCAAGCTCCACGGCGTCATCATGATGAGGACTTGCGTAGCGAAAATAATGGACGAAAACTGCCAGCAGAGCAGAGCTAGTGTTGTCAGTAGTGCCAGTTTAAATGTCTGAAAGGAAACCAACAAATGAACAAGTGATTACACATTAATTACGATGCAGTGAGGACTAAAATCACAAAGAACGAATCTGTGCTTACTATAATCAGGCGAGACTTGTGCTCTTTTCGCTCCGTCACGCGGTCTATACACAGACAGAGGTAGAACATTTGCAGAAAAATAATGGGGAATGCAAAATTTTCGCGCGCCATGGGATGCTCGTATATCTTCGAAGCGAAACTGTGGAACATTACGTACGAGATGACAGCGTAGATCCCACCAAAGATGTTTTCGCTGCGAAGAATTGCAAAACAATAAACAAACTCGTTAAAATCTTCATCATTAAATCATTGCTTCGGAAAGTGCATACCTCAGCAGCGTGCCATAGATGTAGATGACCAGTATGGTGGCGCCACCCAGTAGCCAGACGCACTCCAAGTAAAATTGCAGCGGCTGGCTGTAGGCATCGCAGCGCCGGTGCTCAATCGGCAGCCGAATATCGGTCGAGCGCCAGCAACTGAACAACGAAAAATGCTCGTTGTAGGTGTACTGTCGCAGCAGCTGATATAGGTAGCTATATAACAACAAACATTATTGCAATTGCTGTTTTCTATTCGAAACGGACGCGCACTTACGCTATTGTAAGCTCGGGCAGCACATGAAAGCGCTGCAGCACATTGACGCTGTGCGGGTACTCGATGCCCGTCACGTTTTTCAGCTTCTCGTAGCCGCTCCAGAAGTCCGGAGCCTCGGTGAGTGTTTTGTAGAACGAGTAGTAGAGTGCGTCCTCACGCCGCAGCAGCGACTCCCGCTCCAGCTGTGTCATGTGCGCAATGTTGGTGCGCGACTCGAAAATGGAGCGCACATGCTGCACATATAGGAAGAAGAAGCCGGTGCCTGTGCGTGTGGATTGGAAAGAGCAACACAACAATCATCATTACCAACAATCGACGCACAGAACTTCTGGTAAACGCAAGAAATGGGCCGCCATCATGGACACTCAGTTCAGCGTCACAACTGCCAGCCACCACTCACCGATCAGTGACTGCGACAGCACTAGCAGCAGCTTATGTTCCTTCATTTTTTCGCTGTTTTGCTTATCTGAATCGTCTGTGCTGCGCCTTATTTTTCAGACATTATCCTGTCTTTTGCTCATCAGTCGCGTCCCCCAAGTTCACGAGTTGACCGATTTCCAGCGATTGCACAATGAATTTTTATTTGAAAAAAATATATTTCTAGACCCTCTTCCGGCACAGTTGTGAACTCCTTTGCCGTCGCCTGCTGTTGCTGTTTGTGGAGATTCACTCGTGCGAATAATAGAAAAAAAACAGAAATCAGCTGGCTGGCTGCGCGAAATGTCAGCGAAAGAAGAAACACAATCGAGCTGCCCCCCAGCCGGACACTGTTGGCCACTGTTGCAGTTTGAAACAATTGTTTTTGGACTAAAGGTAGTGGTTTCAGATTTTGACTCGACCAACTCCAAATTAGAGAAGATACAATTTGGTAGGCTTTCCCAACTGTAACTGCAAATTCTATTAGGGTATAGTTATTGCTTTGCTATTTCTTAAAGATGATCTTTCTGCAAAGTCAACAACTTAGCCTGTCGCACAGTGTCGCGAGTACTGACAAAAATCCAAAATATCTATGTCGTAAATGTAGAAAGTTTATAGTACTGAAGTAAATACCTCAACTTACTAAAATGTGAAAACGGATTTTAAAAATAACAATTTATATACCGATGGCCGGCCACCAAACTTGCACTTTGTGAAATTTGGTGACTTGGGTAGAAATTATGGCAATTTGTTGAATGTAAGTTCGAGGACTTTTGTCGAAAAATTTCCCATGGAACGTTATGTTAAGTAAATATATTCTATAAAAATACTATTTTTTGGAACTCTTTGGAAACTTTCCCTCTTTTGGTTTACTTTCCATATTCCTTGTACCCTTACTTGAAAAAAAGTCAATTTGTAGGTATAAAAGTGGTAGTGTCATCAAACATTAGATAAACTTATAAAAAAAAACTTCTTCTTACTACTTCGAGATTTTACAGTGTGATATAGTTTAAGGTATGTATTAATAGAAACCATAGACTTTAGCTGCACAAACTTGCACGTTTTAAAGAAATTCAACATTTTCAGTATTTCGTATGCAGTCAAAAATAGGGACATTTTTGCACCATGGTTGGCAGGATAACATAGCTTCGCTGGAGCTATACATTTTTGTTTGTAATATATGCAAACACCACTTGATTTAGAAAAATTACAAAAAAAAGGTAGATTTGATGGAAGGTTTCGGTAATACTGGGTGGCTTGCCATCGAATTAAAGCTTCTTTCGAAAATAAGCAAAACTTGTTAATGTCTTCAGAACCAATTATAGCAGTTAATAAATAATTAAAGTTAAACATGAAAACCAAAACTTTGATATACTGCAATACATAATATCTAAAAAAGTTGAAGAAAGGAGTTTATTAAATTTTGTCAGAAATAGATAGAAGGCTTAATTTGAATAATTCACCATCAGAAACCGATTGTCCTAGCCGTACAGATAAACAAATTTTAATTTTGAATGAAAATATATGCTATACTGAATTTAATAAGAGGGGTTATTATTTTCTATTTGGGTTTGAAATTACTTAGGTGCGGATAAGTATGCACAGACATTTGTAGCTTTTTCAATATATCCTTTATTTATGACAAGCGTATTTGTAGGTTGGTCGAAACCTGTCAACTAAGTATTTGGTTTGTATGGAAGGTGGGCGTCTCCGTGGGGCGATTGAAGTAATTTTTGCCGTGTTAACTTCTCTTTATAACAATATCATATGCACAAAATCTTACTGTCGACGACTATTCCTTCTATATTTGTCCCTCGCTACTATAGACTCGCGACACTGTGTGTCGTCAAACTAGATGGTGGCCTATTTGTATTAAACGTTTCTTGATTACTACTCTTTGTATAGCATTGCCGTGAGTATTTACAGCAACCCTGCTCGAACGGCTGACTTTAGTAGGCAAATGTCAAATTCGGTGACATTTGTATTTGCGACGATTTTAGTTTTGCGCTTTCGGCAGTGATTATATCGCGATTTGCTGGTGGAAATGAAATATAACTGATATTTCAAAAATAATTGCACACGACCGACAATTATGCAAAATCCTCGAATGGTTGTGTGGCCGCTAGTTGTTGCGTTGCTGGTGGGCGGCGTCCACGCCTACGACAAGGAAATGACGGTACACGTCGACGCGGGCAAGAAGGAGTGCTTCTATCACCGCGTGAATATCGGCGAAACCATCGATATCGAATACCAGGTGATTGACGGCGGACATGGGGATTTAGATATCAGTTTTTCACTGCTGGATCCCATCGGCTTAGTGATTGTCACCGACTACAAGAAGCCGGAGAACATACACCGGCACGAGGTCGGCAAGGAGGGCGACTATCGTTTCTGCTTCGATAACACGTTCAGCACATTTAACCGCAAGACGGTGTTCTTTGAGCTAATTGTGGAGCGCGAGGGCGAGCAAAATCTGGGCGACAATCAGTGGAACGAGGCACTCGATGGCCTGACGCCTGAGGAGTACTACGAGCTGAAGGTTCAGGACATCATGGACTACATCGGACGCATCCGCATGCAGATGACAAAGGCGCGCCAGCTGCAGGATGTACTACGTTCGCACGAGGCGCGCGATCGCAACCTGGCGGAGGCAAATTACGCCAAAGTCAACGCGTGGTCGTTCTTCCAGATATGTGCGATGGTGTTGGTGGGGCTGCTGCAGGTGTTCATGGTGCGCAGCATCTTTGACACGAACACGCGCATGAGCAAGTTGTGGCAGAAGCTGAAAATGTGATACATGCGTGGAGCACAATCGAGCAGTGTCTACGCCAAAGCAACGCTGTTAAACCAAAGAACGAACGAAAGTCGCCACATTTCAGTATGGGAAACTCTAGTTTCTGCCAATTGTCGCAAAAGCGAAATATTGAAACTTTTTAAGAAAACTGTCAAAATTGCAAAAAATAATTAGAATTAATGGGTGTGCGGATTGCGTTCGGTATATTCCAATTGTCTCTGGGAAATTGTTTTTCACGTTCAAGTGGGTTTCGGTGCGAATTCCATGCGGAAATGTCTTAAAGTATAAAGAAAATAATGTTAATTACTTCTCAGTGCAGCAACATCACAAAGGGCAGACCTACCAAAAATACTCCCCACCACTCAACCAACTTGCCATACTAAATTTAAGCACCCGACTTTAGCGTTTAAATTTTAGTTTTAAAGTCCTTATTTTATTGTTTTAGGGAAATCATTCATATATTTGCCATTGCAATGTTCATTCTATCTAAATTTGTCACAACTTACAATTAAAAAGCAATAATTAAATGAAAAAAAATTTATTTTAGACTGTACATCACGACGAGCCTAGGCTTTACCAGCTTTGCGCTGTTCGCGCAACATTTGAAACGACAAGCCAGGCTCTTTGTGTGAGCTGCGCGGGAAGCGCTTCACCTTCTTGTTCTTCTGCTTGCCGGTGGCTACGCTCGTAGGAAGAATGTTGCGTTTTTGGAAGTTCTTGAAGCGGTCGACTAGCAGACTGGATTCGGGCTTGATATTGCGTACGTTGCCGCTAATGTCCTCCGGCATGTTGACATCAATGTCGGGCTCGGCGAATTTCAAGCGCCCCAGGCGCTTAGTTTCGAATTTCTTCTTGAAAGCCACCTGCTTGCGATGCTTCTTCAGTGCATTCAGCTCTTCCTCCTCGGCAGCCACTTCAGCCTTTATGGATTTAATTCTAGAAGTGGACAGAAATTAAATTGAAGCAGCACGAGAAATGGTCAGATGTGCCCCCTTTTCCACACTTACCTATGCAAATCGGCAATTTGTTTCTTGACAGCTTTTTTCTCAGAGTGCTTCTTTTGCAGTTCTTTTTGTTTCAGCTCCTTTCGTCGTGCCCGTTTGCTCTTCTTTTTATTCTCAACCGGCGGATTGACGGTGCTATATGCATTAATATCTGTCGCTGACTTCTCTTCGCCATCGTGCGTATTTTTCTCTTCATTATCCTCGTCTTCCAACCCAGCTCGCATTTCTTTTAGCCGCCGCTCATCGCGCTCCTCTGGCGTCACTTTCGAGAACATCTCTGTAGTCACACGCTTTAAGTGTTTCTCTACTTTAATTATCTTCTCCTCACGCTGCGCAACGGTGCCTAGCAGCTGCTGATGATCTTCGAGCGACGGATTATAGCTCATGCCTGGATGTGGGGGCTCAAATTTTCTGCAAATCGTTTTATATTAACTTTTGTTTCATGTATTTATTCAGCTAGAGCTTACTTGGCCTTGGTGGTACGATGACGAATGCTGTCGTGCGTCTTGACCACCGGTTTGCCCACATTGCCCGTCACATGCAGTGCCAACTCTTTACTGATCCAGCCTCTTTCGTCCTTGAGGCCGGGGATTTTGTCGCGAAAGTCCTCCTCGACCCAAATGTCCTTGGCCGTCTTTAGTTCCTTGCCCTCCTTGCGTAGCTTCTTCTCCAGCTTCTCGTAGTATTTGGCGCGGTCTTGGTTGGCCTGAAAGTGTCGTGGCGCACTTGGATTACGCACCTCCTCTTCGATAATGCGGCCATTCTTCTTTTGTTGCACTTTGTTTCTGTTTGAAAGAAAGACACTATAAGATATCACATTGAGCCACACCAATCTGATGAACGGACCTTTTCACTATTGGATCTTGCACTTTTGAAGTGTTTTCCAGCGCCTGCAGGGAACGCAGTGGTTTCTTTGCGTTCAATTTTCGCTTCTGCTTTTCGGTGAGACCAGTGCGTTTCGGCTTGAGCGGCGTAGCATCCACCACGAATAATTCCGTATCTTCTTTTTCCACAAAAGAGCTGAAGTGGGAATCGTAACAACGTCTGTTGTGCTTTGATCGATGTTGGTACACTCACCCAATACGCTCTTCTTGCCGCTGATCTTCCAAAAAGGCCTCAACATCTTTGATGTCCGTTTTTCGCCAGGCGGATTTGTTTTTCTTCGAGATTCGCTTCTTTTTTAATACCGACATTTTGCAATTCTTTAGGGGGCTGCCGATAATTCCGTGTTTTAAAAAGATATAAACACACGTGCAATGAGCGCCCGGTTGAAAGAGTTGTCACTGGGCCTAGTGTTGCCAGATGAGAGACGGTTCAACTCGAAGCATAATTATACCATGGTTCAACCGAACTGAACACGCACCTGCGTGAAATATCATTCCACATCTATTTGATAACCTAAAATTAAATATAGAAATAGCCAAAGATAATAGTATATTACTTTTGAGAATAAGAATTGGCTTAAGTGCAGAATAGCGTACCCCCGTGAAAAAAATTAATAAGTATGCCTTTACAAAGAAGTTTCGCTCCTGAGTCTAACAAACTAAAAATTTTGCCGGGGAAACGCCTACAAAAGGCGTGGCACGGGGTCAAAGTTCAAAACTTTTATCAAAATAACTCATTCAATTTTCAATCGATTTATATGATATGGGTATCCAAAGAAATGTCTTTTTCATACCTTTATTTTGGTGTACCACATTATATACTTTGTATGTACGAGTAAAAAATTATAAGCAAAAAATTATTTTTTTTTTATAAAATTTACAAAACCCGATTTTTTTCTCGAAAAAAACCTAAATAAAGATATAATAAATTTGTTATCATATATTCTCTACGGAATTCCCTTTACAATGAAATATAGAACATTTTAACTTTTTTTGTTTTTATATTTAAATTTATATTGAGTTAAAAGAATGTGCCTGCAAGGGGATTCTACGGTTTCCGTGGCGCCGCCATTTGATGATGTTTTTAGATAGATTGACCGAAAGTAAATCGAAAATGAAGAATAAAATTTTTCGATATCTCGCTTTGTTTTCGAGATATCGAGGTTCAAAGTTTTTATATTTCCATATTGTGCACACCTGACTGTTGCCTAATGTGGTGGTGACTCCCATGAGGGTTATTTTTCATGCGCTCCGGCCGAAGGCCGGCCACCTGGGGAAAACTTATTGCCAAAAAAACTATGGCTTGGAACTATGGATTTGAACAAAAAATACTGTGCACACCTGACTGTTGCCTGATGTGGTGGTGACTCCCATGAGGGTTATTTTTCATGCGCCCCGGCCGAAGGCCGGCCACACAAAAGGTACTTGAATGCAGAAATTCTTTGCTTAGGCGCGATATTTAATTAAAACACGCATTGAAAATAAACAAAAATGTATGTTTTTATATTTCATTGAAAAGATAATTCCACAGGCTATAATATAGTGTACATTTTTTTGTATCTTAATAACGACGTTTTTCTAGAAAAAAATCGGGTTTTGTAAATTTTATAAAAAAAAAATAATTTTTTGCTTATAATTTTTTACTCGTACATATAAAGTATATAATGTGGTACACCAAAATGAAAGGTATGAAAAAGACCTTTCGTTTGATACCCATATCATATAAATCGATTGAAAATTGAATGAGTTATTTTGATAAAAGTTTTGAACTTTGACCCCGTGCCACGCCTTTTGTAGGCGTTTCCCCGGCAAAATTTTTAGTTTGTTACATTCACAAAATCAAGCTCTATACAGCCAAATTTTTTTTTTTTTTTCACGAGGGTACGCTATTCTGCACTTGTTCCTAAGAATTAATTACTTATCGTTTTGTTTTGGTTTTTTGCAATGTTTTCTAACCGTTACGACTTCTCTTCGCATGAGCAACTGAAATGCAACCGTGTCAAACTCTGAATACCGTCTATTGTAAACAGCTGTTTGCGCGCTGTGGAAAAGAAACCAGATTTTGTTGTCCATTGTTAAAGATGCTGAAAAGAGAGGTGCAGAACGAACGAATAGAAAGTGAAAAAAGGTGAGGAGACAGCCCAAGAAGCGAAATCGCCGCCGAGCCGAAGAAATTCTGCTCAACTACTCTAAGCGCTGGGGTCAGCGTCTGCAACGCCGCAAATCCAAAGACAACGACAACGTGTTGCCACCACAAAAGCGCTGTTTAGTGCTCACAACATATTCGCCGATCGAGCGGTGCGGTTGACGGTAGTGCCGAGCAGAGCAATTAGAATCCAAGTTCAACGTGGAGTTTGTAGTGGCATCTTGAGCAGAACGTATAGCGTTGAAAATTGCAGCTCGAACGTGGCACGTCACATTGTGCAGACCGCTGACAATTGTCATTGGTGTGGACGGCCACAGCTGTAAATTGAGGTCAACCATTAAAGCAACTAGTTAATCCAACTAAGGACAGCAGCAGCGTCAGCTTCCGTACTCGGCAAAAATGCGACCATATCAGCGACTATTCATCAGCTGCCTTTTTCTGGCCACGCTGCCCGCTTGCCTGGGCCTGCTGGATGGCATCTACTGTGGCAAGGAAGACTGTTACGATGTGCTCGGCGTGACGCGGAATTCCGCCAAAGCGGATATTGGCAAGGCCTACCGCAACATGGCGCGTCGGTTTCATCCGGATATGCATCGGGGCGCCGAGGCCAAGGCCGAGGCGGAGATCAAGTTCAAACAGGTGGCCACGGCGTACGAAATACTGCGCGATGACGAGTCGCGCCGCGACTACGACTACATGCTGGACCATCCGGAGGAGTACTACTCGCATTACTACCGATACTATAGGCGCCGAGTGGCACCCAAGGTGGATGTGCGCATTGTAATCGTGGTGACGTTAACTATTGTCTCCATAATTCAGTACTATTCCGGCTGGCAACGTTATGACAGCGCCATCAAGTACCTGGCCACCGTGCCCAAATACCGCAACAAGGCGCTGGAGATTGCCAAGGATGACATTGAGAAACTGTCCAAAGGCAAGGGTAAGAACCGCATGTCGAAAACGGATCAGCGTGAGGAAATCGAGCGCATTGTCCGCAAGGTGATCGAGGAGAAGATGGACGTGAAGGGCGGCTACGCAAAGCCAACGGTGTGGGATGTGCTGTGGGTGCAATTGCTCATCTGTCCGTACACGCTGCTGTGCTTTCTGGTGTGGCACACCAAGTGGTTCTGGCGCTTCACAGTGCTGAAACAGCCATATGGACGCGAGGAGCAGCTCTACCTGATACGGCGATACATGAAAATGGGCCAGCATCAGTTTAACTCGCAGGAAGACAGCCAAATCGAGGAGTATCTGTACATGGAACTGTGGAAGAAGGACAAATTCGAGCTATGGAAACTAGAGCAGGAAGAGGAGATGAAGAAGAAACTGGCCGAGAATCCGCGTTACAAGTCCTACCGCCGGTACATGAAAAATCACGGGCCTGGTCGCTTAACGTTCGAGGATTAGAACATAGTTTTGCAGAAATAAATTGTATTTAGAAGGAGGGGACGAGAAGAACGGCCGAAACGAGGAACCAAGTCTGCACTTTTATTCGGAACACTATTACGTTCGCATACCCAGTCACATACATATTTCGAATCGAACTGATCAAGTTTTATTGATTTTTCTCTTCTACTTGAACTTCTGTTTACACTTATAACATTAGCATTGAAGAATGTTTAAGAATGTGTTCCATTGTGTGTCCCTCAAAATTCAAACCATTTTCGATCTGCGCCAAATTGAATTGTGCAGAAGATTTTGTACTCACGGCCCCTAAGGCGAGCTCAAAATAAACGCATGTGTAATATATGTAAATGATACTAAGTTATGTAATTTGTTGTTGTTTTTGTACTGTAAAACTATGCTATGAGGCTGTAGCTTGACCCCTCGGTTGTGTCTGCGAATTCTTTGCGACGCTGTTCATTGAACTTTGCGCCCCCCACAAGATACCAAAACCGGTTTGATGGTTCCGAGTGCGAGCAGCGTGGCGTGAGTCCGTCGCAAGCCGGAACATCGATTCCCGGCTATTGATTTGTGGTGCTGGCGCTGGCCGAAACCCAACGCGGTGTTTATGTGAAGTAACCGACGTTGTTGATTCAGCCGTTTTCCATACTTTGCGGAGAACATAGAAACACATCAAAAAATAAGTCAAATCATTTTTGGGCCACGGAATTTGTTGTTTCCACTGACATTGGCGTACATTGACACAGCTGCTGCTGCAACAAAATATCCACTTTTGAAGCCCAAGAATTTCGGTTTTATCGTTCCGTCTACGAATGTCGGTAATTGGGTTGAGGCTGATATTTTTCTAATACATAATGTGAGAGAAACTGAATTTCTATATATCTCATTGGCACAACAGCTGGTTGCGCCGGAGTCGAACTCACGCCTGGCTGTTGAGGTCGCTAATTATATTCTTACGTTTGAGTCAATTATGAGAACCGCATCGCAGCCTTGTCGTCTTCTCAGTACTTCCCCTGACACCGTTTAAACTACAGCATAAGCAAATATGAATTAACAAATAATTTTTCAAGTATTTAGTTTTATTTTTACGGAAATTATGCAATGTCATAAAAGTAATTCTATAAACGTTTAGCGAAAATAATAGCTACGAGACGGCGGTGGAAAGGGGAGCGATCGCCTACTTTACCGCACACCCAGAACGAACTCGCTTTCCTCAACTTCCTGCAGATGTTCTTCTGCAATGCTGTCGTCGCCCCCATCGACTTCAAACTTGAAGGTGCTGCTTCCACCCTTTTCGTCGCCTAGCTCTCCCACCTCCTCGGTGATGACATACTCCGTGGTGAATATGCACTCCTCCGCAATCTCCTGTTGCTGCATAGCTTCTCCGTGTTCCGCCGAGCCATCGCCAATGCTGTTGGCGCGTGCATGCAACTGCGCGTGGCTGACCAGGTACGCCTTCTTCGTGAAGCCCTTGCCGCATTCATCGCACTGGAATTTCTTCTCGCCGGTGTGCGTCAGCAGGTGGACGGACAGCACGTGTGCGTACGCAAAGGCCTTGCCGCATGTTCCGCAGTGATACGGCCGCTCGCCGGTGTGGGTGCGCTCGTGCTTTCTGCGCGAGCCAAAGTCCGAGAAGCGACGGTCGCAGTACGAACACGAGTACGGCTTGTGGCCGGTGTGGACACGCATGTGCCGGCGCAGCTCGACATTCGCGACGAACGCCTTGTCGCATAGCTCGCAGCCGTACTGGCGGTCGTTGGTGTGGCGTCGCATATGGGCGTTCAGCGCGTGCTGGTATTTGTAGATATTGCCGCATATCTCGCAGATCTTCATCGGCGCGTGCTTAATGTTCTTGCGCTTGCGCGTCGGCATTGCCGTTAGCGACTTGTGGCTGACTTTGCCCTTTTCCACTGCCGGCTGGCTGGTAGTTGCGTTCGTTGTCCGTTCCTGGTTCTCTTTTTCTGGCTCTGTTTTTATCGGTAATGTGTCGCTAGTTTTGGTATCGCCGGAACTTAAGTCTGACTTTTTGGAAAGTGCACGTCCACGCCGTATGTTGGTTTTCTGTTGCTTTGCTACTTTGACTACGCCCTGTTCCTCCACTTGCTTCTCTTCAATAAATTCAATTTTTTCTTCCTTAATGACTGGACGTTTACTTGCCACCCGGGCCGACTTGCGCTTTTCTGATTTGTCCGTGTCAACAATAGGCAATTCCTCTTTTATACATTCCACACGAATGCTCTCCACTGGGTCCTCTTCTTCCACCTCGTCTTCCAAAATTTCCTCCGCCTCATAATAGTCACCAAAATCCATTGCTTCCTCATCCTGTTCCCTCGCCGCCTCATCGTCCAACTCTTCTATTACGGCCAACTCCCCTAACGTTTCAGCATCCCCCTCCACCTCTTCGTTGTCGAGCCGCTGGCAAGAACCGTCCTCATCCAAATGTAGCGGCAGCATGTACGTCTTGGTCTCCGACCGTACTCGTTTGATCTTTAAACCCGATGGCACTTTCAGCTTCTGTACCTCGAGCTCGAAGTGTGCCGTCGCCTCTTCCTCCTGCTGCTGTATGGAGCGAAACACCGAATTGGCGGTCTCGCAGTTCTGCCGGAAGCGCCACGCCGCCGCCAAATCCTCCAGACACCGGCAACATATCTTATCGGGCAGCTTACTGTTGTCCGCTTGTGGATGCAGATCCGAACAGCGTGAAATCTTTTCCGCAATGATCACCTCGTCGTCGACTGGTACTGCGTAAATGGACTGAAGTACGCCGCCGTCGTCGCGCAAACACACCAGGCACACCATATTCAGATCGATTATAATGGACATTGTCCGCGCTGTTTACTAAATTGCCCAATTTATCTAATTTATTGGTGGAATATGCAAAAGTCTCGCATATCCAACAAAAGTTTATCAAGCCAAGCGCGTCTTTGACAGCTGCAGTTGGAGATGCCGTATTTGGCTTAACCGACTCAGGCTTGCAGGTACTCGGTACAGTTCATTCAGTTAGTTTATTCGTAAGTGATTACTTTTTAATTTGGTAAATTCGTTTAAATTGTGAAACCTTAAGGTAGGTATGCAGCTCTCAAGAAAACGCTCAAGAAAAAACGAGCATATATTTCTTGAGTGTGAAAAAGTAGTAGTCAAGTACATTTGACGTTTGAAAGAAATTTTGACAAGTTGATTTACATTCTACTGGACAATTTTTAATTTTAATAATAAAATTCAGTTCTCTTCAAATTGACGACGATTGGTAAGTTTTTAATACATTTCAACCGATTACGCTTTTATTACATGTCTTGAGATATTTAAGGGACGACCTATTGCTCGCGTTGGATTGCGAGCCAGCATGGAAGGCAGGGAGCTGTCACTTTTCCTTTGAGAAATAAATAGGTACACACATGATACAAAAATATACAGGTAGTTTAAATGCGACAGATAAAAATAAAATTGACAATTGGAAAAAAATATTTGTTTACAAATTTTGTACAACTATTTTAATTTTTGCTACAGAGCTGCAATTCCACACAATCAGTTTATGTATTCCACACATTCAGTTTCTTTTTGCTTACGTGTTTTGCACCCTTAAAATTTTATTTTTATTGGTCAAAAAAGCAAATGACTTTTAATTTTGCTCGATTGAATCTACCTGTATATTTTTGTATCATGGGTACACATATGTTTCTTGCCGAAATCAATGTTGTAATTTCACTTTTCAATGAAAAAAAGTATTAAAAAACCGAGTCAGTTTTCTTGTGAGATGCGTACACCTCAAGAAAATATGACTCAAGGAAATTTTCTTGAACATTTTTTGAGCATTTTTTTATATGAAGTTTACGCTTTTGCAATACTGTTTTGGTTATTTTCAACCAAAAATGGTTATTTTTATTTGTGAAAATGGCTTTTGGTTATTTGGTGATTTTTGAACCCATTTGGTTACTTTTTTAGTATATTGCACATTGATACAAAATGTGTCTTAACTAATAATGAGCACAATATTAATGGGAGTGGCAATAATATTGATATATAGCATTGCTTAAATTGATGACTATGTTTTAAAATTAGTCAACAATTAATTCGCAGCTCACTGAAAGTTTAACTGTGCGTGTTAATTATTTATTCAAAAGTCAAAAGCCTTTTAAATGTTGCTTAAATCTTGAAGTTTATGTATGAATTATTTATTTTGTTTGTGTCGAATAAACATTTTGGTTATTCTTGTTACAGTTTGGTTATTTTTATTTTTGTTCCTGGTTACACATTTTTTCTTCTTGTGGCAACGCTGCTTACAAGACGTTGTAAAGTTCCGTGCATGGTTGCCACTTGAATGACCACATTTGACAATACATATTTTCCTTTGCAATTCACATCTTAATTCTTACTTAAGTACATATATGTATTACATATATGCTTAAGTAATAAGCAGTAAGTATAAAGCAGTAGTGCTAAATAAGCTGTAGTCATTCTGCAAAAATAACTCATATAATCTGTGGGTTAAATAGTAAAATCAAAACATTTAATGCACATTTATATTCAACTCATTTATTTGAAATTTACTCCTGTCTCATTATTTAGTCGTTGAGACGGCATACAATAAACTATAATGTAAATAAATTTAAATTTTGTAATTTTGCAGTCTGGCACCTTTGTGTGAGGCAGTGGCCGTTCAGACACCTATGGTAGCATTGTGGAACTGTCAATTGCCGAAGGATGCGAATTGCGGCAATGCAATATTGGAAAACTGAATAAATAGTTGAAAATCATCTGAATAAACAGTTGGCCGCGTTTCGAAGTATTTAGGAAAATTTGTCAAAATTATTTGCTGAGAGAAACGAAAACGTGAAAAATTATGCCCGACGCCAATCCCACCACGTCGCTCATAGAGAGCGTGTGTGCCTACTTTCTGGACACGCCACAAAACCGATTGATTGATGCCCGTCAGAATGCAACAAGTTTCATCCGATTTCACACCGACAAGCTGAAGTTGAACGGCGACTGCAGCTTCCCGTGCAACTCCGACGCGTGGCACAACAGTTGTGTCCTGGGTTCCGAGCACAAGCTGCGCCGCAACGCCTTCTGCATGTTTAACGAGAAAGACGTCAATGAAGCGGAGACGGCGCGCAGTCAGTTTTTAGCGGCTGCAGCCAAGTGGGCATTCCCGGTAGAGCGCATGCAGATCCAAAATGATCGTTGCGCTCTGTTTCTGCATCGCCCGGTGGTGATCGATCTTCTCCTCAAGCAAGTGCTGAGCGACGAATCCGTGTACGGGCAAATGAGAAAGAATCCCTTGCGTCGGGTGCGCGTACACAAAATGCCGCAGACACAGGAGCAGCAGAACGATTTGTCGCATTATCGTGCAAAGCTAATCGAGGCTACACTGCGGCGAGTGCTGGACCACTCGGCCTGGACTGTGATAGCAGATGAAGAGAAGCAGGTTGACCCGGAGAAGGAAGTGTTGCAGCTGTACGTACAAAGCGTCGCAGCAAAAGGAGGCCATCAGAAGACCCTCGACTTGCTGTCCAAATTAAATAATGTCACAATGAAGTGTGGCATTGTCACTGACCCGCTAACGGGCAAACTGGCAAAGCTTGAGACGAGCGAGTATTTAAAGTATGTTTTAATCTTTTGCTGCAACTGTATGCCGAATTTAATTTAAAATTGCCCTACACAGATTTCGTTCGTCGGACATGCATCTGATGGCGATGCACAAGTATGGCATACGCGTAAAGGATGATGAACGTTTCTCGGCTCTAATGGAGCGTTTGGGTGCTGCGGCTGTAACGGTGGACTTGCTGGAAGTCAGACACTCCAGTCCGGTGCAGATCATACGCAGCGGTCAGGGCAGCACCAAAGGTACTGTTTTGCGTATTTCGACGAATTTTTTGTTGTAGTTTTGGAGCCAATTCAAAGACATTCAAAGACATCAAATTCTACATCTGCGTGAATTTGGTAGAAGTTTAGAAGATATTGAATGTCTCTGCACCTACAACGTTAAACTCTTTCCATTTTGTTTTTGCATGTTGGTCACCGCTCTTGGTGACCATACATACAAGTGGAAGACAGTTGTTGCTCTTTCCCCAATCAGTGCAGCGTGTGCAGAAGGAGACCGAAATAATTATGTGTCTTTCAATTGATAGGCGCATCTTTTATACTCTACAATTCCGCGCGCATTGAAACGCTGCTGCGAACATTCGAGGAGCGCGTCGCAAGTGGCTTTTATGAACCATTACCCGACATAAATCAAGTCGATCTGACGCTTCTAACGGAGGAGGTAAATAATTGTGCACAAATTGTTGTTTGCACTCAACACAATTTTCCGTCAATGCCTTTCAGGAGGAGTGGCAGCTAGTGTTTGGCTACATTTTTGCCTTTCCCAATCTCATTGAGCGTTGCCTGGAGCAAATAGAACACGGCGCTTGCTCAACGCATTTGATTGTGCGCTTCCTCAGCGGCTTCGTGGCGGTCTTCAGTGTGTATTACCGCCGAATTCGCATACTAACGGTAAGTGCTCCCCGCCACACTTTATTATGTTTCGCAGTGCAGTTGACCAACATTGTGACGCTTTGCTTGCAGGAGACGCGCGAGCATCTGACGCCCTATGTACACGCCCGCATGCATCTGGTAAGGGCAGTGCGTAAAATACTTAACAAGGCCCTCGCCCTGCTCGACATTCAGCCAGTGCAGTTCATGTAATGCGCCCCACCGCCGACCGCCAGCCGGCTGCACTCAACGGCAAGCGTCTGCGGCCATTCAATCAGTACAATAAATCACTAGACATTATTTATTGTTCCTTCTTGTATATCACACTTTAGACTTAAAAGCTACGCTTATACGAGACTGTCCCTATGCTGTGCAGAATGAATGCATTCGTCTAAATGCGAGTATGCAACAATAGATCATTAAATCGCAACTTATTCAATAAGTTTACACAACAGCAAGCACATGATTACATTTATTCTACTGCGACCTAGTCGATATTGCTCAATTTCTGCTCCTCTTGTACAGAAATCGGACTTAAACTCGCTTTGAATCCTTCAATATTGTCCGCCGCATTTCAAGCGCCGCTTTATAATACTATATTTCCGTCCAGTACTTGGTTCTGTTGCAAAAATACCATAATTTTTCGATTGTCTTACGATTAAACGAGCACAAAATGCACTTCGTAGCGAGGCAGTCGTTCTCATCTCTCCTCCTTGCGACGATTATATTCTAGAATGAAATCCAAGTTCTCCCTGTTGCCGTAGAACAGCCGCTCCATGAGCTGAGTGCTGCCCAGCGAGTTGGCCTTGGTGCCCAGGCACATGTTGTACTGCGGCGCTTCCAGATTAATGTCGCAACTTATGTCATGGAATATGTGCACCAGTGTCGGATCGGGCGCGCGAAAAATGCTAAGGCGTCGCATCTTTTGCGCCGACTCATTGTAGTCGGGCGGCACCTCGGCAGTATTAACCAGAAAATTGCTGTGCCGATTGCCCACTTTTACAATTTTATCAAGGAATTTCACATCCTCCAGCCCCCAGCCGGTGATGTCCTTGTCGAAGCCGTTAATCTCGTCGTCGAGTATGTCCGATTTGTAAATGGCACAGATGCCAAAGCCGAACTGCCGAAAGTAGCCCGATTCGTTGTTGACCTCCTCGGGCGGCGTGTGTGCTTCTGCTTGGTGAGGTTGCCGGCGCTTGGGATCGTACTGACTAAAGACGATGGGCAGATAGACCTGCTTGCCCTGCACCGTATTCAGGCGTATGCGCTGCAGTGACTCCAGCTTGAAGACCATGTCCACGTCAATGAAGAATATAATGTCGTTGTCCTGTATGTAGGACGAGCGGGCGGCCACATCCAGCGCTACGCCGCGTGAAAAGTCCTCGCTGCGGCGTATGTAGTTGATCTGTTTGTAAATGTTGTGCTGTCGCAGTGTTGTCAGCAGCTGCAGGTGTTCCTGGACGCTGGTGCTGTTGCCGAAGATCACCACCAACAGATCGCAATTCTGATCCTGCTGGATGGCCACCTGTTCGTAGGTGTCGATGAATCGCTTGAAGGTGGGATAGCGCCCCGCTATGGGCAGCACAAACACAATCTTTGATTGGACGGAGCTGGAGAAGAGTGGGTTACTATTGCCCATGGCCAAACCGGGTATGGTGAAGTGGCGTGAGATTGTCTCCATGCCCGTGTTGAGAACGCTCTTAAAGAAATCTGAGAATAGGAAAAAGTGAGATAAGATAAGCATTGTTATATAAATTCGATAAGAAAATTAATTAATCTGATAGTGGTTTTCATTATGCATTACGCACTTTTTTGTAGTGTAACATTGTAAAAGTCCTCGGAGAACTCCTTCACAAAAATGCCGGTAAACGACCGCTGCACATACAAATGTCGACGCACTGGCACTGTCATCTTCTTGCCTCTGTAACGCTTGTAGATCAACAGCAGATCGAGTATTAAATCTTGGCCGTGCAGCGAATTCAATCGCGTGTAGCCGTAGAGCAGCTCACGAAATTCGATAACACGCCCTCTTTGTCTTGAGTAGTTGTTTATATTTTCCATCACCTCGATAATGACGTCTTCGAGTCCCTCACGCATCGCGGAGTCCACTTTGTGTTTGGGGTTGGCGTGATCGGTGGAGTATAGGCTGCGCGCTATGAAAGACCACTCGATCAGGTCGGCCCTTGAGGTGGGCGTGAATTTCTTCAAATCGGGACTAATGCCTAAAATAGTGAGATGGGCTTGGGAAACACTTCACAAAGTGCCTTGTCAGTTGTCTTACCCAGAATGTTGTGGTCCTCGAAGTGCTGTTTGCCGCTCTCCATTTCGGGTATCAATTCAATGCCTGGCACCAGATATTTGCTATCGCTGGGTATTTCCAAATATTTTGCCATGCGTTTGATATCGCGATGCAGCTGCAGTGACTCCTGACGCATTTCGTCGGCTTTTAAACCCTTCAATGAGAAGCAAAAGTGTTTCAATAAAACGGTTCAGTTGCATTTAATTTTGATATATGTACCTATGAGTACAGTAAAGGGCTTCGTCATGTTTGATAGATATTTCTATCGATTATACAAAGAGTTTCAACACTTTGAACATTATTTGCAAAAGGAGCCATTTTTGTTTTTGTTGTTTTTAGTATATTGTAATAGTTAATAGTTAGTCTTACCTGTATAAAAGAGTGCAGACGGTACATCAGCGGTCCCTGCTTGATCGGATGTAGCGATATGGCGTTGTGGATTTCCTTGCGTTTCAATTTGCCAGTGAAAGCGTAGGGCCCGCTCGAGTTGTGGCGTAGTATGTATTGCATCTATAACAAAACAAATATGTATTTGTCCGGTCACAGATACTTGCACAGTGATTCGACTCCATACAACCGCAGGACAAAATTAGAAGGAGTGGTCCGTTCTTCATAAAGTGAAATCTCCATTTGGTTTTTCTTAAACTTTTGTGGTTTGACAATGGCAAATTTGCAATTTTCGTCATTTTTGGAGAGCTATAGCACCAAGTGTGTTGGCTAGATTTTTCACATTTTACATTTAATCAGTTACGTCAACATTGATAATTGCGAAAAGTAACATAAACTGTCTTAGGACCCTCTGGTTTTGCAATTAAAACGATAATAATAGATGTATGTTTTGCATTTGTACAGATTTGTTCAATTTTTTATGCTGATTGCATACTTTTAGGGATGAAAAAAAAAATTTTGTAGAAAAATAGGTGCTTAGACCACTATTCAAATTGAATTATTTTCTGAGATCGGTAGATATCGAAGGATTTAATTACATTATCCGACAAAGAAATAATGCTTTTTAAAATAAAAAAAAATCCAGGAACATACCTTCACATACTTTTTAGATGTTTTCCTCTAAGTTTTGCCAATTTTCAGATTTTTAATTTAGAAAAATAGTTTAAATTAAAAGTGAAGTAAAAGCTTCAGCTTTCCAAATTTTTACAAAACACTAAAAGCAAAAATGGACACATAATTTCTTACTCTATATTGAAAGTTTTAGCAACTTCTTGGTAGCCATAAATCTTTGAGATTTTTTTTTACTCAATAGACTAAAAAACAGAAAATATGTGTTTTTTGTATGAAAAAAGTGTCAGCTTTGAGCCGCTTTTGCACAGACACTAATTAATTTTTTGCACAGATTTTTTGAGGTTTTCTTAGTTAGAGTTTTACCTTCAAATGACATCAAAATTTTTAAATTCTGAGACTATAAATTTTTTGAATTTTCTCTATGGAACGAATCACTGTGCAATGATCTAATCAAATTGTACCTCATAATTCCAGGTGCAGGGAATGCCAGCAAACTTCTGCACACATCGCCCCACTTCCACATCTTCGTGTGTGCTGTACAAGTTCTTCAGGCACGTGGGTATGTGCGGCGCCACTGTATAGCAGACAAGTTGAATTTTGGCAAAAACAGCTACTGAAAAAATTCAATAATTACCTCTGCGCAGCGTTTCGCTGCTCAGTATAACGCCAGGTCCGCCCATGCAGAAGTTCTCATCGAATTCCAGCGACAACAATCCGAACTCTTCACTGTTTCCCTTGCCAGCCTGACCTGCCAACGACAAATGCTTACTTTACTAATTCACCTTTTCACAATTCAAGTCATTAGTTTACTCACCGATAAACTGCGGCTTCGAGCTGTCTATGGAGCGCAGAAAACGCTCCAGCTTGTCCGGCTCAATGTAGACGTCGTCGTCGGCGCGTATGAACCATTCGAACTTGTCGATGTAATGTTCGTACATGTAGTAGAGCATCATGAACGATTTCTTTTGTGGCGGATAGCGATCGTCCACATTTTTCAGCCCAATCACCGGCAGCTCATTCGAGTACGAACCCTCCGAACTGAAGAACGCTATGCGGCCAGGCACCTCCTTGCCCCATGTGTCGTAGACGGCACGCGCTCGTCCCTCTATGAAGTTTTTCGCTGTCATTACGCCAACAAAGACGAGATTGCGCTGTGAATTCTGTATGGTGTCCTCGGCACTCAGGCCGATCACTTCGAAGGGGGATCTCTGTGTGCTCGGCTTCAGGTTGCAGCGTTTCACAATCTCCAAGGCGCGATAGTTCTTGAGGACGGTGCCTATGCAGAGGCCGATGGCAATGCCGAAAAAGGCAAAGATCAGTGTCTTTCGTTTGGTCATCGAGTGCTGCATCATCATATTTGTTTGAGTAAGAGTTTATGGCATCGATTCTAAAAGTAATCCAATGTTTGACCTACTGTGATGAATATGTGTGATTCAATTATGTGGGCAGAGGGTTGAACCCTTCTAAAAAAATTTTTATGAATAAATTAGATAGAAGCGCCAGTTGTGGGCACGCTTCACACAATTTGAAAAGCGTGCGACGCTTAAACGATTCCCCCCACACAAAATGTAATATTCAGTTTTGTGATGCTATGCGCATGTGTGTGTGTATGTACATATGTATGTATGAAGTAAAACATTTTTACACACAAGCGATTTATTATGAACTTGACACAGAGATTGCCTCATTGTAAATTTTTTAATTAAACTTTCATACTTGTATGTATGTATGTCTATCTAATTTATTTACTCTAAGTGGAAGCCTCGTGAAGCCTGTATTCATAGTTTCAGCGAACCATTCATAGTGCATGTGTTCCATGCGGATTATGCTAACGCAAGCGAAGAAAGTCTGATGATGCTTTGCATTTTAACTCTGCATTACTATCGTCAGGGTGGAATCTATCCTGTGAGCTCAATTTCTTAGTAAAATATAGATTTTTTTTAACCAAAACCAACATAAAGTTATAATGTAATCCACATTTGCATATTTCGGAAGGTTGTAGAGTATATTGCATTTGTATAAAGAAAGCAATTGTTTTTATATAATTGTTTTCAAAAGTAATTGGGTGTGTTACACACACAATAGTGGTAGCGTCATAATATTGCTGGGTGCTAGACATATTGTTGGTAATGAAGTTTTATTTTTTATAAAATACATTTACATATTTTTATTCACTTTTTGGCAACAATTTTTTTAAATAACGTTAAAAGAAAATCCTTACAAATTATGCTCTAGAAAAAGTAACACATTTTTTTATGACCTTTTTGATGATATTTTATTTTAATAATAACCGAATTATTTTATGTTCATGTTATGACAATTTTACAAAATTAAAAAAGAAACATTTTGAAAATACGAAATTAATTAATTTATTTGAAAACATGAACTAAAATTGTCATAACTTTACTTAGAATTAACTTCAACAAAGATTTATGTCGTCAAAAGTTTCACAATTCGAATCAGGACTCTTTTCATCTTTGCATCAAACTAATCGACACAACTAAAAATAAGTCACTAATGTGGCTTTGAAAAAGATAGAAAAACAAAAACAATATGCTGAAACTCTGAAATATATGTTTGCACCTGTTGTTATGCATAAATCAATTCAACATTGCCAGAAATGAACGCAAGCTATGACGACATGTTTGATAACCTTAAAAAGTCGCAGGTATATTGTTGATTTTCGTTTGAGTTTTTACGCAAAGTATTACCTCGGTCCGAAAAAAATTATCAAATAATTATTTATTACTTGTCTTTTTAGCTTTCTAAATCACTAAGCCCAAGAAATATAGCTTAAATATTGTGCAAGATGTGGCTATTTTCCCAATACAACTTTTTATTTCATCTTTTTTTTTTGAATGAATGAATTACACTGCACAACAGCATGTCTGTTGCATGGAGTTTTTTACATGAATCTGAATCGTTTTTCCACGCTGTTTTCAAAACCATACTCCGTTTTTATGTAACAGCTCTAGTTTTTCCAAAAAATGGGCGTGTCACTTTTTCGAATTTTCCTCGGCTTTTTTCTCGTTTTCGATTGTTATTTCTGAACCAATAATCCTATCGACATGATTTTTATATCGTTGCACTTACAACATTTCACGCCATCTTTTCTTACATTGATCAATTTTATGCGTTCTGAATGGGCGTGGTAATAAGGTTTCAAAGTAAGAAAATATTGAATTTCAAGGCGTTTTTTCTGATGGCGAAAAATGTAAAGATGTTTCATAAATCAAGTTTCGAAGTATATGAATATCTTAAGAAGAAACATCAAGCAATACAACACAGCCAAATTATTTGGCGGAATACACATTCGCATCGAAATAATAATAAAACTGTACCATAGCGATTTTCATCTCTTTTCATACCTTTTCCTTAAAAAATTAGGAGCCTCAAAATATGCTCTTTTATATGTTCAAATTTTAGTTTGGAATACAAGCAAAAAACAAAAATATTTTGAATTTTTCGAAACAAAAAAAAAATTAAAAACTTTGCATATTTTCAGGCCCCTAATTTGTTAAGGAAAAAGTATGAAAAGTGATGAAAATCGCTATGGTACATTTTTCCTGTTATTTCGATGCGAATGTGTATTCCGCCAAATAATTTAGCTGTGTTGTATTGCTTGATGTGTCGACTTTCATTATACACCTAACTCGTTAATTGTTTTACAAAAAATGTGTATGTTTTTGACCATCAAAGAAAACGCCTTAAAATTCAATTTTTTCCAACTTTGAGGTCCAATTACCGCGGCATTTTAACACTTATAAAAATAATTTGCTTTGGAAAAGAAGCCGTGCGGTGTTGTTAATGCAATAAGGTGAAATCATGTCAATCGGTTTCTTGGTTTAGAAACTACGATCGAAAATATGGAAGAAGTTGAGGAAAAACTGAAGAAATGGCAGGATACCTATATCTCACAAACTAGAGCTGCTAGAAAAAATTGGAGGGTAGATTCGGAATCAGCGCACCCAAATTAGTAAGAAACAGTAGAAAAACTCCATGCAACAGAAAAAAAGTGTTTTTTTGTTGCGCTGTGTTATTATATGAAATGAATTAACAAAATGATACAATTTCTTTTTTTTTACGTGTCATGATGTTCTGATTATGAAAAAATTTGGTTTTTGCTTATTTGACCTCAATGGATAAATGTAGTTAGTGTAATAGACGATAGTAATGCAGGGTTAAAGAAGACGTTACTGGTTGCTGAACATGGTGACTTATGCATCGCCAGAGGAACTTGAGTTTGTATAAAAATTAGCATAATTTCCATCACTTGGAAAATATCTTTGATTTTTCCATATTTTCTACTACCATAATAGGCCTCGTTGCTCACAAACTGATCCTTTTTACTATCCGTCAAGTCGCCGTAACAGTCCTAACCTAACCTAAAAGTGCCTCAAGTCTTCCTTGTTTCTTGGAGTGTACCGCGTGTGGCTCAGCATCATAAATCGGAATCGTTTAATTTAGCGCACAATTGCTTAGAAGCAGCACAAAAGATGCGCATTTTTTAGTGTCTACTCAGTGAAAGAGGTTTATTTGGCTGCTCAACGCAACGAATGTATGTATATATGTACATATATGGTCTGATCAATTTGTGCACATGTGCTGCACATCAATTGGAATTGGTATATGAATCACTGCAGCGAGAGCAGTAAAGCACCAATCACCCAGACCAATTGCGAAGCCAGGCAGAGTGGCGCGCTTAAATAGTCGCTTGTTTAAGCGTTCGTATAGGTACATATGTATAAGTAGTACATTGTATACACATACATATGTACATAGGTATGCAAGTGTTGAGCTCGTATAATTTTTTATGCTTCAACCCTGCAAGGACAGTGACCATCATTTGATCAATCATATGACAATCACATGTGATGAAATTTCGATCACAATCTCCATCATTTTTCCACTAGCAGTGTGAAAAATGTGATGGGTATTTTTGTGTCCATGTGATTCTGCATCACCTTCGTACACAGGCGATTTAAAACGTAGTCCAACATATAGTTGTCTCGCTCACTCTAATCAGCAATGATCAAATCCCAATCACGTGTGATTCATCACTGCTGATAAAATTTCTCTCATCAGTGATATCAAAAGGCATCACACTTGACGCATAAACCTATCACAGCTGATTGAAAATAAAAAAGCCTTGGCATTTTATTATTTCATATGCCTATTTTTATAAAAAAGGTTTTTATTATTCAAAAATCATTAATTTACACATTTATAGTGCGAACCAAAGTAATTAAATTATTAAAAATTTGGCAAATGTAATGAAATGAAATTGACCCTCAGTCCACGACATTTTTGAGGTTAGGAGCGCTAGCGCTGAACACAATCTTGAAAGATTAAATGAAAAGAATGCTAGCATTAGGCAAACAATTCTTTTGATACGCTTCTCATCTATTTTAAATAAAATTTAATTAACATACTTTTTACAAAATTAATAAACAATTGTACTTATCTTTTTTAACTTTTCCACCGCTAACCTGCTTTTGACACACTTTTATTACACTTTTCACAATTTGACAATTGCGTCATGGGCGCAAGCGTCATAACGGCACGTGCCGTATGTACATATAGTGCCATCTCGTTTTCTCATACAGGGAAATTTGGCGTACTGAAACTTCTTTTTCCCGCTTGCATGGAACATACTTAAAAATTTCCTTTGTAAATGTTTATGTGTTAGTTTCAGCGAGAATTTTTGTAAATGTGTTGGAGTTTCGATCACACGTGTCTGGCAGGGAAGTGCTTGACGACTTGACTTCACTCGCAGCTGCACATTGTAGGCGCATTGCAGCGCAAGTGCCAGTGACGGCTGCATTTCCATCGTTTCGCATAACACTCCAATTGCACAGATACGACGCCGAGATTCCACTTTAAGTGGGTGCAGACAATCCGGCTTGTGCAAAGTAATCGGCCTATTTTTAGTCGATTTTCAGCCGATTACTTAAGTGCACACTTGAGTTTCAATTAGTGGCCAAGTGAGTTGATTTTTCTTAAGTGATAACTTATGAAGGCAGTTCTTAGTTTAGAACGCTACTGCAAAGGAGCGAAAACCAATTGAAATTCATTTCTGAAATTAAGATAATAGTTTTTTTTATATTTTCGAGCTAATGAAGTAGGATTGCCATAAATCTTCAATCGCGAACATGGAATAAGAAACCAAGAAAGACTTATGAGAAGAATTTCTACATAAATAATTTCGATACATGATATTTTGATATTCAATAGTTATTGAATATATTTAACGATAATAACAACGGAGCTTAAAGGCAAAGTAATGTGATCTCATTTTTGTCTTTATAAGACTTCAACCCAAAACGTAGATTTCACTGTAAAAAAATGTGTGCCAAATTTAAATTTTAATCTTATCACAAAGCGATTTTCATGTAATTGAATACTTTAAAGGGGCAAAGTGTTCAAAATCGAAACAAAGGGGAACATTTTTCATGCTAGAACACTAAAAAGACTGGAAGTTGTACATAACTACAAAGACTACATATTCCATCGTGCGATAAAAATAAAAAAAATATTACACCCAAAAAATCCATATGGGCGTGAAACTAGAGACCAAACATAGTAAATAACAGCGAAGGAGCGATATATACAGAATTTATTTGAAAAGTAAGTATGTTAAAACCCAAAATCTCCTTGATCACGTGTCAAAATTTCATGATTCTCGCTTCATTCATTTTGTATCTTTTTTATTTAAAATATTTATACTCAAATAAGTTCGAATTTTTGTATTTTATTAGAATTGCAGTTTCCGCTTTCTTTTTAATAACTTTCGAACCAATAAAGTCAGAGTGAAATAGTAAAATGAAAAAAATTCGTAGCGGAGACAAGTTAATAAAAATTCATAGAAATTGAAAATTGTAAATCTTATCTCCAGCGCAAACAAGTTTTGGTATGAACATAAAAGATTGCAGACCTTTTAAGAGCCGAGTGTCTGAAATTAGTCACGTCGAATGCGTTTTTGTTTGATCGAATTATCTATTCACAGCACATGGCTGTAATTACTCATGCACATATTTTTTAAGTACAGTTTTGCTTTATTTATGTTTCGCAAATATATAAATTAGAAACATGACTTGAGGCAATTCCTTGAAATTAGAATAGGATTACTTAATCAACTACAAAAATAGAATATTGCAATAATATTTTGCGGGAATTGAAAGGAATTGAATTGTGTTGCTACAGTGGAATTGCAAGATCGAATCAGTTTGTTAAAGACACGAGAAGGTTGGTTGATTTCGAGTGAATTTTAAAATGCATTTTGAACTTTCAGGTAGTTTATGTGAAGGGAAATGCTAACTAAAGTTGAAAAAATTACAAAACTAATCACAACTTTGTAATGGAAATGTTTTACCTCTGAGAAGCTGAAAAATAATATTGTTAACTAATCTAAATGACAACAAACAGCACAGATAAATCATCAATAACTTGAACTACCATAACTTGATGAGTTATCTGTGAAACAGTTTGCTTTTTGTTCAATGGACTTGACATGATTTTGTCACAGCTGGGATCCTGAGCATCGTTGTGATTTGGCTATGATTTGGTAGTCAATTTGACTATCCTTTGAATAATTTAAGAATCTAATATTTAATTAGATATGATTCAATAGATCTAACTTCAAAGACACTTCTTGTTGAGGTACAAAAGAAACCGTTACCTTTTTTGATAAAAAATATGCAAGCTGATTAAATAAAATCAGTAAGATTCATGATTATAAGTTTATCGCAACAATTTATTTTGAGCTGATTGGTGATTGGTTTTGACTAAATTAAGTAATTGTTTGCTTATCAACATGGCGCACAAAATTTGCCATTAATATGAGAGGCAATTTTTTAATCAGAAATGAGTCAAGGTAACTCAAAGTTCCTCTGTGGCGTCACAAATTGATGTTATCACTCACCAAAATAATCCATTACCTGAATGTAGCGCAATGGAAATGCGGTAGACACGCAAGAAAATGAAATTATAGCGAAGCAACTATTTATGTGCCAAACATACTTATTCGCTCGTATAATAGTTTGTTTACATCAAATACATATGAACATGCGTACATACGTATATGAAAACAAATAACATACATACACGCATGCAGGCTATGAGAGGCAAAGAAAACAATCAGAAGGTGGGGGAGCAGCGTACGTAATCGTTAATGCTAGCAACAAACAGTCTCGCACGTATATATGTACATATTTACACCGAATTCTAGCAAATGAGAAATCTGTATATATGTACTTATGTAGTAACAATGAAAACGAGAGAATAGTAAAAAGAAAATTCTGCATATAGTAGAAACTAATTAATTACTTTTTTACGAGAAGGCGAATTGTGGGGGCACGTGGGGCCTCTAGTGGGAGCTGCACGTGTTCTGCACAGACACATTACAATACAAATGCAAAAAAGGCATTCGCGCATTTGCGGTTTATAGCTACATATATCGGCGTTATTTTTATCGGATCTTTAGGTGTCTGCAATTGAGTGAAGACGGCAAAGACGAGCAGGCACAGTGTGGCTTTGAATTAAAAATTTTTAATTGTTTCTTTTAATTAAGTAGGATGTTTTAATAAAATTTGTATATCCCAACGTGTTGTGCGTTTCACTACATAACAGATTAAACTGGCACGATCCAGAGAATTGGGAAATAAAATATCTTCATAAGCAAAAAAAAATTTGCAGAAAAAAGCAATCAAATGGTTTTAAATAGAGATTCAAATGATTGTTCGGCTGGTTCGAGTTTACTTAAAACTCGGTTCAGTAGGACAGTTTAAAAGTTTAGACTGGCACAAAGTTTAAACTCAAATATTCGTTACTAAATACAGTAATACAAACTTAGTCCAGGCAGTTTGAATTAAAAAAATAGTAATGTGATAAAACAAGTGATTTTTTTCATATATTATATTAGCTATTGAAATTGGTTTACAAAAAAAAGACAATCTTCTTAGTCAGCCCTCAAACTAAGGGGGTCTTTAGGGGGTCAAAGCCATTGTAGCCTGCAATTTACTAAAATTCTAAGCGACATCCCTGGTGATGCTGATCACCTAGGAAGTAAAATAAAGGGCCGGCCTCGGTAGCGGGTAGCGCGCGGGCTTCTCATACCGAGGTCCTAGGTTCGATTCCCAGCTCGAACTGGTGAAACTCAAACTCATCTACTTCTCTCGCTAAACACATGAAGCAGATGAGAATTACAAGAATCGCAAAACCTCCAAGTGTGAAAGAAAAACTGCCTTCCCCCCGCCCCGTAGCCTTCCGGCCCACCCTCACATCACATCCCATCACATCACATCCCATCACATCGCATCACATCACATCACATCACAAGTCAAATGAAGCTTTGATCTTCTCAGCTCTATAATTAGGACTGGTAACTGAAGATTAATAATAATAATTGACTGGCACAAACATAAAGATTAGTATAGCTAAATCTGCTGGAACCAAGGCAGAATTCTTTGACTAAAAGAATGTTCAAGGTTTGAAGTTGTACATACTATCGCTTCAAAAGAGATACAAATCTTATATGAAATTTTGGTTATTACCCACGAGTCGGATTCGTTGTTTTTATAATCGATATTTGATAGTACGACAAAACAGTTTCAAATACTTTTTTATAAACAGACTGATGTTCGGTTATTTACTTAACTGGCCATAACAACCTTGGCAACAGATCGCCTTACGATGGCATTTTTTTATTTAAATATGGAATAATTATTTAATTTAGGCAGATGAAACTTTTAATAACAAAACAATTATTACTGCCATGTTCAGAGTCACAATCAATCAATGAGTTGGTATTTTCTTATTTTTATTTATAATTCCTTTTTTTGTTAAATTGACATGGCTTCTAATAAAAATGACTTTCACCTAACCCATTAAAACCCCACAGTGCGGGTTTCCCCAA
Organism: Melieria omissa; assembly: GCA_963971225.1. NCBI lineage: Eukaryota > Metazoa > Arthropoda > Insecta > Diptera > Ulidiidae > Melieria > Melieria omissa. The sequence goes on from OZ020268.1 coordinate 20,723,046, forward strand.
CGATTTAAGTTCTTACTTACTTACACTGTTTGAATTTCTAGGACAGTTCAGATTCCATATACAGTATTCAGTGAGTCCTATAACTATCTACAAACTCTGGTTACAATCGATCGAATATTAAAAGCTACTGCGTTTTGTTGATTCAATCGTTATCTGCTTACCTTACCTAACCTTTCATTGGCAATGCGCGCGTTTAATATGATTTCAAACTGCCCCGCTGACGTTTCATCTGACGCCTCCCATACAAATGTGCGCGTGCACGCAGCAGCAATTAAATGCTAAAGTTGTGTTGTATGTGCGATTATTTGTTTTCTTCATGAATGAAAATTGAACGCATATGCATTGGGTTAAGTACTCGTTCAAGTCCGGCTAAAACTTTACCACTGCCAATGCGCCGGCGAGCGAATGCGTTGGATCACTAAGCAACAAATGTTTGAGTTATGGCTGTTTTGTTTTGTTGTTGCTTTGTTTAGATAGCGCAATATCTGTAGCTGGCTAGTCAATATTGTTGTTGTTGTTAGTGTCGTTGTTGCCGCGTACTATTTCTACTTTTTCAACGCAGTATTTTTTTTAGTGAGTTTTATTTGGTTGGTTGGGTTTTTGCATTGCACATCTATGCATACATACGTAAATGGCTACAATTGTATGTATGCATGTATGTACAGTATGAATAAATAAATATGTATGTGCAAATGTCGGTGTGCTACATTGTGGCAATGTGGTTTTTTCGGTTTAAGTGATATAATTGCAAATAGTGGCAATGTGCAGCGGACGTATCTATGTGTGTGTCTGTCCTATTGGCATAATTAGCAATTTCTCTGCATGTAGAGATGTACAACGCAAACGACATGTTGACTTATACAATTCAATTTGCTGAGAGATTTCGAGTAGATTTTTTTTAATTGTATGGCGTTTCACTGTACCCAGCAATAATATTTTGTTTATCAATAAAATTCATTGGAACCAGCACTAAATGTGTCTTACGTAGTCCAAGACAGACAATGAACACTAATTATTCAGAACAGTGAATGCTATAAGTCAATGGGAGAGTGCCCTATTGACGTATGATAATATAATTTTGAACAATTTAATTGCAGTGAAACCCCACTAGATTTCTTTATGACGTAGGTATGTATGTATAGATGCATACATGTACGTATTAATGTATGATTGTATAAAATTCAACCAATAATGCAGTAGGTTTGTTAGCGAACTTTTACTATCGCACATTTTTCTGACACACTGAAGATTGCTGAGTAATATTACTCACTATTCATATCAGTGATGGATTACGAAAAACTATAAGTCGTATTCCCTTCCTTGCTTCAAATTTAATCAGTCGTTCTAATGTCAATTTGAGTTAAGATCAGACTTTAAGAAGCCCATGTTATTTTACATATAGTTTATCAATACCGAAAAGCCCAGCAGGCACAGATCAACACTTTTGACTGCAAATTTTTTATTTCAACAAAAACTTTTTAGCACCTACCAGTCTTCTATGTTTAACCCTTTACACGGTTCAGTTGCATATTTGCAACCAACCGTAAATTTGCCCGTAATTTCGAAAGAAATTATCAAAACGACTCTTTTTTGCTATTTATGCAACGTTCCTTTTTTGAAATACTGGCATTAATAATGGGAATTAGTTGAGATCACTTATTTTACCGTTTTTTGCGAAAAGTTGCACGCATTTATTTTAGTGAATCAAAAGTGATTAAAAATGTGAAAAAAGTGGTTAATAAAAAACACTTATGTAAACACTTTGCGAAAAATGCGAAGTAGGACTATTACCAACGCATTAATTGCTTTAAAAATTTTCATTTAAAATTTAATATATTAAAATAAAGAAAAAAGTGTTAATGCTTTGTTGCAGATGTGCAACCAAATGTTTTTTACAAAAAACCTTACAAAATTAAAGTATACTAAAAAATAAAAAATACGTGTTTTTTAAATTTAGGTTTATATCTAAAAAACAACATTTGATGAAATTGTTGCCGTGTAAAGGGTTAAGTAACAAGATGTTACTGCTCTATCTCTAATCTACAATGGTGGACATAAAACAATTCTTCGCTCTCTCTAGTTTAAAACTAATAATGGGTTGATGTAGCATGTGATCAGAGGATTCAATGTAAACCCAGCTTCTTCAACTAACTGAGTAAAGTCTCTAAAATTGCTAGCTTTATAAAATATAGTAGCATAGCTATAAAAACGATCAGTCCCAATCAGTCAGATCAAATAGTTGAGATATTGGAATATAATGTAGAATGTTAAAGAGACAGATTGGAACTGGTGAGAAAGTAGGCGTGTTCAGACCAAGACTAAGCTTATAACAATCAAACGTTTGCCTGCTGTCTTGTTGTGTTGATTCCGAACAGCAGCTTTAGCGTTGTTTTTATAGACAAATATTTTGATTATTACGGTGTAGTATTTATAAACGTATAGATTAAGTGTATACTTTTTCGCAAATCAGAAGATTAGGCCCTTGAAAATTTGTTTTTGGTTTGTTATGAATACAGAATATTATAGAAACACTGTTTACAAATATTTCACGCAATTTTCCTATTTTCTAATTGTAATAGTGAATTATTATTATTTATTATTATTTTTTATTATTTATTTACTATTTATTTATTTATTATTTATCAAAGTATCTATTAAAATTAACTAATCGTACATCTTTGAACTTGAGAAAGATCATCTAACCAGTTTTTACTGTCTTATTTCCGTCTTTCTATATCGTTTTGCCCAAAAATCAGTCCGATAACTCTAAGCAGTTCCGTGCTGTAGCTTTTAGCGTGCTATGGATATTTCAATCTCCATGTAGTGGACGAAATCGACCAATTCCCAATCGTAACCCTTCACTGCCAATGTTTCTAGTGTCCAAACTTTCACTCATTTCAGCAAACACATTTTGAAGATGATTAACTTGCGATCGATTAATTCAAGGGCATTGCCCCCATTCCCAATGACGATTTCGATTATAATTTTCTTCCATACGCGCAAAAATACATGCATACAAATTATTTTCTTTTTGTTCAAGTATTGAAATTTTACTTACGTATGTATTTAGAATGATTTCGATGCGGCTCAACGACGCTTATTGAGCATTTAGTTGTCTTATAACTATTCGCCTTTTAGGTTATTAAAAATAATTATTTTAAAGTTACTAAACAAATTTGTGGAGTGCGCAAAAAAACAACAAATGAAACGAAGCACAAATTGGCACATTGGATTTTGGCAAAGCAGTTATTGAAACTGCTGCTGTAGTTTGCTTAAATCGTTTCGTGTGGAATCAATTTCGCTGTTGGTGGATTTTCTCCAGAATGCAGCACAGATTTTTATGTAAACACACACGCACAGCACAAGGAGGAGATCGGGCGAGTGTGGAGTTGGCGGGGCACGTTTGGCGGCAAAGGTGAGATTTTTGGAACGCGGCAACGTGATACGGCGCAGTGGTGTGACGTCGCCGCGGTCGGGTTGGCCGGCCCAGCAACGTCAAGCGGAAAACGCGACCGCTGACAGCACTTCTCACCGTTGCGACTGTGGCGACGCTGCGCGCATTGAACGCGTGCACACACACCTGCCAATAGCTTCCAGTGCGCCGGACGTTCTGCTTTCGCGACCTTTCACGCGATTCACGTCTCTGTGGCTGTGAATTGAATTTAATGGGCAACCGGCAATTATGCTGCACGAGGAAGCAAAAGTTCACTGCTAAGACACGCGGCGCAGTCAGTCAGCCAGCCAGCCAGACATAAAAAAGTCTGTATGTAAGCACGTATGTAGTTAACTAGGTATGTATGGCCAAAGATAGACGCGCACCGAGTACGAGCACACGTTGCGCGCTCACGAAAAGAACGTCAAAAAACGCCGAGTATCTGAGTCGCACTGACAGCCACTGAAAAAACGTTGTGCGCACTCGCTTCTGGCCAGCGAGCGCCAAGAAGACACACACAGATACTTTGCCGTTTGTGAGATGGTGGCTGTGCCGTGCTGAGCCAAATCCTACTTGGTGTCGATCGTTGCGACACGTTTCAGCTGACTCGGTGGCCGCGCTGCCGACTGTGGGTTGCTGCCAGTGCACAAAACATTTTGCTTGGTTCGTTCTGAATGTGCAGCGACTTTTTAGCGGGAGGCCAATGTGTCGGTGAGACGGTTTCATGCTGCTCGCTCTCTGCTTGCAGTGGCGCTCTTTCTTATGGGTTTGTGAGTGAGTGCACGATTTGGTGTGGTTGGAAGATACTCGCCAAGTCCAGGCGAATGAATGTCTGTCTGTCGTAGAAATTTTCCCATGTACGATAGAATGCTCAAACGGTGTGGAAGTGTTGCCATCTTGAAATTTTTAGTGGGAATTATTATTGGGTTTGTGTTTCACCTAGCAATACCTGGAATTTAGTTTAGTAAGAAGCGACGTATTTTTATAACATTGTTGTTTTTGCCAAGAACATTAAAAACAACAAGAATCAATAATACCAATTAATTTTATAAATAACTCATATTAAATAGTTACATAAATAGTCTTGAATAGCTTGGGCTCATTTAATTAAAGCAATGCATATTTTTAATTGTTAACAAAATGTTAACAAAAATAGATGAGAGAAGGCAGCAGACGAAAATGAAGTGAAAATCCCAGCTTTTGTTGGAAAATACAGAGTTTGCGTTACTAGATTTTCCATGCATATCTACTGCACGGAAAACGCAAGTGGAGGAGTTCCTCTACAAGCTACAATTTGAGAGGTAAGCATTAAAAACTTCTTCTGTTTTGAGTACTAATGGTACAACTTTGATATTTTTATTTATTTGTTTATTTCTTTTATATTTACCGCTTTACCAATTTTTAATGTGTCAGCCAAATATTCTGTGGCCGTAAGGAATAACAGCCAAAGTCGAGTTAGGACAAAATTGAGTTATTACCACCATTGCATTCGTCGTATTCAAATGTACTACTACACAAAATTCTATGGCTTTTGCTCATCAAATGAATGTTTTACGTCCAAAAATCTAAAATTTATCTAGTGTAATCTAAAGCAAATTCAAAAATTAAAAGTGCTCTCCTGAAAACTTCATAAAATCTACTTTGGCTGTTATTCCTTACGGCCACAGTATTAATGAATGAATAACAGTCTCGTAATTCAAGGGTTCACTGTACTGAACGAAACATCAGGCATACTTTTAGGCTGGTGGTTCGTGCTATACAAACAAAGCGTGCGTGTTGTCCATTGCTTTTTTGTTCTAGCGACTGATTTCCACGGACATCTATAAAAAATGCATGCTTACAGACATTGTATATACTTATGTATGTATGTTTTGGTTATAAATAAAAGTATTTTACTTTCTGAGTTAACAGATTTAGGAAAGCTGTTAATTTTCGACAGTGTTTTCATATACGAACGACGGCTCCGGGCCAGGTTCTTCGATGGATTCGCGCAAAAAGCTGATTTCTGATCTACACAATTTCCTCGCCTAGACCAAATTCTTTCCAAAAGATGCCGTCTGAATTTACAGGGAGCCCAAGTACCAAACAAGGTCTCCAAGTGAAAGTGCATGTCGCACACACACCGCTTCTATAAGCTAACCTAGTTTTCTGCAGTGTTTTAATGATGATGGACTCATTTCGTAAAAGTATGCATTGCTTTTATTAGTTTTAAGACACGGTACACTTTTCCAAATATTATCTTGCGGCATGACTATAAAATTCATTCAACTCATTAGCTTTGACTTATATATAACAGTATATAATGACTTATTGACATATAGGCAACTGTTTGCAATATTCCAACAAAATATTTGCACACTGCTGCGACAATGTTTGAATTATGTCAATAATACAAATAGGCATATCTGTTTTTGTTTAGTTCTGTTTTGACTTAATTTCGTCTGTGCAAAAAACTTCACTTGAGTGAACAAATTGTTGTGTGTCATTGACAATGAAATTGCCGGTGTGTGGTGGATTGCTGTTTGAAAAAGCAGCCGGCGTGCTATTTAAAACAGTGTCGACTCCATTCATACCATAGTTGTCCAGTGACAGAGTGTTCCTGAATATATCGCACAAGCCCAAGCTGGCACTGATGCTCCAGCAGACGCGGACGATACAAAAGAAACGGGTAGCAGCGAAAAAAAATGACGATAGCTGATGATGGAGAAGGTCCTGATAGGCAGTTTATGATACTGAAGGTGATGAGAGTGAATATGATAATGAAAAGAGGATGAAGTCGATAAGGGCGGAGGTTTCCACCGAAGCGTCTCATTGACCGCAGGAGCACCAAAGAAGCCGTCAACGAAGCCATCAACGCAGCCGAAGACACATCACAGAAGACCAGAAAGCTGCGCGGTCACGTGAGCCCCGGAAAAGCTCCCTTAATAAGATCAAATTGGTGAATGAGGACCATCACGCAGCCGAAGCGAATCACGTGGCAAAACTGTTTCCGTATCCAGTTACAGAAAATACAGGCTTCGTGGCTAAGACAAATGTGCGTGTGTCAACATGGTAACGAATACTTGAGAAGATTTGAGTGGCGCAGAAGAGATTAAAAATCTCTGAAAAATAATCGGAAATTACAAAGAAGTTTTTGACACGTCAGTAACTACACAAAATTGTTCTTCTGGTATTAGTGCATAAGTATCCTTAAGAAGTTCCTTTAAAAAGGTATACATTTTTCGCAAAGTATCCTAAGAAAAACCACAAAAGTGGTTTGAAAAGCTGATTTTGATGATATTTTGGCCGCAAGTCTCAGTTGAAAAAGCATCGAAGCGTCTTTTTGATGGAGGATGTAAATACAGATTAAAAAGATATCCGAATCAACTAAAGACTTTGATTTATTTAGTTGACTCAGTAGAAACCCCAATTGAATTCGCAATTTCTGATCATGAAAAACGTTACGCTTATTTACGAATATTTGTGTGATATTTGCAATATTTGAATATATATTTGCAAACTGCTGCGACAATATCTTAAATACATTAAAATAAATAAATAAATAAATGTGCGTTATTCTGTTTTGTCCTGTATTGACTTAATTGCCTAATTAATTTCACTTGAGTGTACAAATGTGTGTGTGTTGCCTGTTTGGGCAACTTTTTTAGAAGAATGGAGTCTTCATTTACTTAATAAATAAGAGCTATTATTGGCGCACGTACTTTAATTGTCAGATCGTCGCCTCAGTAAAGGAATGTTGATGTTCCATTGAGCCTAGTAAGACATACGACATTTGTTTTCTCAGGCGACGAGATGTCAACAATAAGATTGCGGGTGTGTGTATTTAAACTACGTTTGGAGAAGCCATCGGTGTGCTATATAAGACGGTTTGAACTCTTGTCACAATACAGTTATCCACTGACTATTACGGAATATCATTTTCCGTCAACATGAAGTTATTCAATTTGCTATTCATTGCCACCTTGGCAGCATTTGTGATTGTGAGCGCACAAGCCCAAATTGCCACTGCTCCCGTAGACGTTGCGAGCGCTGAGAAGTCATCCGAAGCGCCAAGTAGCCCTGAATCTTCTGAAGCGCCAAGTAGCCCTGAGTCTTCCGAAGCGCCAAGTAGTGCTGAGTCTTCCGAAGCGCCAAGTGGCCCTGAGTCTTCTGAAGCGCCAAGTAGTGCTGAGTCTTCCGAAGCACCAAGTAGCTCTGAGTCTTCTGAAGCGCCAAGTGGCCCTGAGTCTTCCGAAGCGCCAAGTAGTGCTGAGTCTTCCGAAGCGCCAAGTAGTGCTGAGTCTTCCGAAGCGCCAAGTGGCCCTGAGTCTTCCGAGGCTCCGAGTAGTGCTGAGTCTTCTGAAGCGCCAAGTAGTGCTGAGTCTTCCGAAGCGCCAAGTGGCCCTGAGTCTTCCGAAGCTCCGAGTAGTGCTGAGTCTTCCGAAGGGTCAAGTAGTGCAGAGGAATCTTCCAAAGAGTCAAGTAAGCCGCCAAAGAAGCCATCAAAAAAGGCACAGCCGAAACAGCCATCCCCAAATAAGGGGCCTAAAAACCGCCCGGGCAAACGAGGACCCATTAAGCGAACGCCCCAAAAGAATGGCAAATCGGGGAGCAAGGGTTCTTCGGGTAAAAAGGCCGCATCCAGTCAAAATAATGTAAAAGCTAATAAGAAACCGGCTAATAATGTGGCTAAGAAAGCGGTTAAGAAAGCGGCTAAGATACCGGCTAAGAAAGCGGCTAACAAACCGGTTAAGAAAGCGGCTAAGATACCGGCTAAGAAACCGGGTAATAATGCGGTTAAGAAAGCGGCTAAGATACCGGCTAAGAAACCGGGTAATAATGCGGCTAAGAAAGTGGCTAAGATACCGGTTAAGAATGCGGCTAAAAAACCGGTTAAGAAAGCGGCTAAGATACCGGCTAAGAAACCAGGTAATAATGCGGTTAAGAAAGCGGCTAATATACCGGCTAAGAAACCAGCTAATAATGCGGTTAAGAATGCGGCTAAAAAACCGGTTAAGAAAGCGGTTAAGATACCGGCTAAGAAACCGGGTAATAATGCGGTTAAGAAAGCGGCTAAGATACCGGCTAAGAAAGTGGTTAATAAAGCGGCTAAGAAAGCGGTTAATAAAGCGGCTAAGAAACCGGCTAACAAAGCGGTTAATAAAGCGGCTAAGAAGAATAAATAGAGTAATCCGAGCCCGAAAGTAAACTCCAAAAGCAAAAAATCCAAAAGCCGGAATGTGAGAGCAGCCCCCAAGAAAAGCAAAGGCCAGCTTCGTGGCTGAGACAATTGTTTGACAAAATAAATAAATAGACAGCATACACGTAAACGATGTTTGTTTGCATTTTCCAATTTATGTACTAATCAAAATTTGTGTTTGCCAGACTCCAATCTATGGTAAACATAAAATACTTGAGAAAAGCGATAGGTAATCACTTTTTTGTAAGTAGAGCACAAAAAAGAGGAGATGAATGTCTTAAAGAATTTATTTAAAAGATTTTCTAGGAGTTATGTAGTTGTATGTCATTGACAGAAGTTTGCCACTAATTTTCTTCAAGTCACTGCTGCTGAATTGGTGCATACCTTTAGGAGATTGTTTAAAAAAATTAATAAAATGTTTGCTATTGAAGATACTATAAAATATTTTGACAGTGGCGAGTGGTCTGAAGAATTTCGAGTAATCATTCAAAAGAACATAGAACTAGCGATAACTGTTCTTTGCGTAGATTTGTGAATTGTCGACAAGGCTTTAAACCTGATCTACGAGTACAACTCCCACAGTTCCAAGTCGGTATTTCAAGCCGGGATCTCGGACAAGTTTGGTCCCGAAACCTCCCGGAACTGACAAAATCCGATCTCGAGATCAAAGCGTGCTTTTGTCACTTTAATTTCGAAAAATGCAAACCTACTTAATTAATAAAACATGTATGTAGATTGCTCACTGCTGTTACCTTTCAATTAATTTCAATGCAAGAATCGCTAGATTTGTGTATCCCTCTGTGTTTCTAGTAAAAATTTGACAGTGGCTTTAATCAGGAGAGTAAACAAGCTTACGCTCCCAAAAATGGGGAAAGTCTGTAGATAAAAGGGTTAAAGAAAAAAACAGCTGATATCTATACATCTTCTATCTATATATCTATATATTCTTTTATAGAAGAACTTAAATTATTGATGTTATGGTATTCGATGATGTTCGGGTACTGTGGTAAACCTATTTGGTTTTTGTCTACATCACAGTCAAATACGGCGAAAATTGAATGAAATTCGACCCATGACACATTTCAAGTATTGGCTTCTAAGCAAACCAACTGAAAAAGGCTTCTAAAAAATTTTCAGAGATAATCCTGAAATTTGGTAACAACTCATAATCAGCCCATCGAAAAAATTGGCGGGTAATGTGGTATCTTATTTTTGTCTATATGCTTGAATTTATTCGATTGATTTGCATGAAATTATGATGCTTAAAAATTTCTAAGCATGTGGAAATACCAACCCTGACTAAAATCAGTCCTGAGAAAGTGTTGTACCAAATTACCCGACCATTCAACAATACCTGAAGCCACCTTAATTGACACCGAAATGGATATCTTTTGAATGGCCAAAACTTGCATATGAAAATTTACTTACGATCTTACCTACTAGAAGCCGACCTCGATAGTCCAGCGAGTAGCGCGTTGGCTTCTTACACCAAAGCCCCAGGTTCGATTCCTGGCTCGAGCTGGTAAAACGCTCATCTACTTCTATCCAGAGAATTGAATAAATGAATATGAGCATTACAAGAATCGCACAAGTAGGCAATGGCGAAACCTCCAAGTGTGAAAGAAAAACTACCAATCGCCGTTGGTATTGCCCCAAAAATTCCGTTTTAGACTCAGAATTCCGCGCGCCCTTTCAAGGTACAAAAATCCCTAAATATGGGCGAAATCCCTCGTTTAGTAACGACGCGCTGTGGAAGATCACTAATGAGAACTCCCATTCTGCAGTAAATAAAGCGCAGAAAATGGAAAAGGATAGGTCATACACTAAGAATGTCACGCGACAGCATCACGAGAATGGCACTGGACTGGAACCCGCAAGGGAGTAGAAATCGCGGTCGGCCAAAAACACCTGGAAAAGGTCGACCCTACACGAAGTAGCCGCTGTCAACACCACATGGGACGGCGCGGAAACAACAGCCCAGAATCGATTTAAGACTCTTGTTGAGGCCCTATGCTCCAGAGAGGACTGAGCAAGGAAAAACAAATTTAAATAATGTGTATACACTATGATCAATAAGTACCGGGACTGTGTATTTTAAATTTTCCGCCGTTGCCCGATGCAGGTGAAAAAGGTCGGTAGGACCTTAACTGACATCTGTGTCAAATTTTGAGCGGGATTGCATCATTAGTTTTTGTTTGGCAGCTGTTAGCATCAGTCAACTTTTTGTACTTATTGATCATAGTGTATAATGACTTATTGACATATAAGACAGCGCACTGTTTGCAATATTGCAAAAAAACATATTGCACACTGCTGCGACAATGTTTGAAATATGTCAGGAATACAAATAGGCATGTCTGTTTTTGTTTAGTTTTGTATTGACTTAATTTCGTCTGTGCGAAAAAATTCACTTGAGTGAACAAATTGATGTGTGTTATAGACAATGATGAGACAATGGTGTCTAGTGGGTTGCTGTTTGAAAAAGGAGCCAGTCTGCTATATAAAACAGTGTCGATTCCATTCATACCATAGTTGTCCTGAATATATCACACATGCCCATTCTGCCACTGATGCTCCAGCGGACGCGGGCGATACAAAAGAAACGGGTAGCAGCGAAAAAAAATGACAAATCAGCTGATGATAGAGAAGTTTCTGAGGCAGTCTATGGTACTGAAGGTGATGAGAGTGAAAATAATAATGAATAGACGATGACGTCGATGAGGGCGGAGGTTTCTACCGAAGCTCCTCATTGACCGCAAGAGCACCAAAGAAGCCATCAACGAAGCCGAAGGCACATCACAGCAGGCCGGGCAAGCAGGGCCCCATTAGAAAAAGCTCCCTAGAGAGCTTCTAAGAGCAAGAGAGGACCATTACGCAGCCGAAGCGGATCACGTGGCAAGAGTGTTTCTTTATCCAGTAACAGAAAATCCAGGCTCGCTTCGTGGGTAAGACAAATGTGTGTGTGTCAACATGATAACGAATACTTGAGAAGATTTGAGTGGAACAGAAGACAGAAAAAATCTGGTAATCGGAAATGACAAAGAAGTTGTTGACACGTCAGTAACTACACAAAATTGTTCTTCTGGTATTGGTGCATAAGTATCCTTAAGAAGTTCCTTTAAAAAGGTATACATTTTTCGCAAAGTATCCTAAGAAAAACCAGAAAAGTGGTTTGAAAAGCTGATTATGATGATATTTTGGCCGCAAGTCTCAGTTGAAAAAGCATTGAAGCGTGTTTTTGATGTCACCGATACGGCATCGAAGATATCGTGGAGCATGTAATAACCGGTTAAAAATATAGTTGAGTGAACTATGCACTTTGATTTATTTAGTTAACTCATATCTTTTGGCCGCAGTAGACAACCCCAATTGAGTTCGAGATATAGCAATTTTTGGTCATGAAAAGCGTTTCGCTTATTTACGAATATTTGTGTGATATTTGCAATATTTGAATATATATATTTGCAAACTGCTGCGACAATATTTCAAATACATTAAAATTAAGAACAAATTGATCTGCATTGTTTTTTTGTCCTGTATTGACTTAATTGCCTCGGCTCACAAAATTCCACTTGAGTGTACAAATGTATGTGTGTTGCTTGTTTGGGCAACTTTTTTGGAAGAATAGAGTCTTCATTTACTTAATAAATAAAAGCTCTTATTGGCGCACGTACTTTAATTGTCAGATGTCATTTAAACTACGTGTGTGTATTTAAACTACGTTTGCAGAAGCCATCGGCGTGCTATATAAGACGGTATCGGCTCTTTTCACATCACAGTTATCCACTGACTATTCCGGAATATCATTTTCCGTCAACATGAAGTTATTCAATTTGCTATTCATTGCCACCTTGGCAGCATTTGTGATTTTGAGCGCACAAGCTCAATCTACTGCTGTTCCAGTAGACGTTGCGAGCGCTGAGAAGTCTTCTGAAGCGCCAAGTAGTGCTGAGTCTTCCGAAGCGCCAAGTGGCCCTGAGTCTTCCGAAGCGCCAAGTGGCCCTGAGTCTTCTGAAGCGCCAAGTAGTGCTGAGTCTTCCGAAGCGCCAAGTAGTGCTGAGTCTTCCGAAGAGCCATGTGGCGCTGAGTCTTCCGAAGCGCCAAGTGGCGCTGAGTCTTCCGAAGCGCCAAGTGGCCCTGAGTCTTCCGAAGCGCCAAGTAGTGCTGAGTCTTCCGAAGAGCCATGTGGCGCTGAGTCTTCCGAAGCGCCAAGTGGCGCTGAGTCTTCTGAAGCGCCAAGTAGTGCTGAGTCTTCCGAAGCGCCAAGTGGCCCTGAGTCTTCCGAAGCGCCAAGTGGCCCTGAGTCTTCTGAAGCGCCAAGTAGTGCTGAGTCTTCCGAAGCGCCAAGTAGTGCTGAGTCTTCCGAAGAGCCATGTGGCGCTGAGTCTTCCGAAGCGCCAAGTGGCGCTGAGTCTTCCGAAGCGCCAAGTGGCCCTGAGTCTTCCGAAGCTCCGAGTAGTGCTGAGTCTTCCGAAGCGCCAAGTAGTGCTGAGTCTTCCGAAGAGCCATGTAGTGCTGAGTCTTCCGAAGCGCCAAGTAGTGATGAGTCCTCTGAAGCGCCAGGTAGCGCTGAGTCTTCCGAAGAGTCAAGTAGCGCTGAGTCTTCCGAAGAGTCAAGTAGTGCAGAGAAATCTTCCGAAGCGCCAAGTAAACCACCAAAGAAGCCGTCAAAAAAGCCGAAAGAGCCAAAACAGCCAAATAAGGGGCCTAAAAGCCGCCCGGGCAAACGAGGACCCATTAAGCGAACGCCCCAAAAGAATAGCAATAAGAAAGCGGCCAACAAAGCTAACAAGGTTGAGAAACTGGTGAAGAAAGCGGCTAAGAAAGCGGCTAAAGAAGCTAACAAGGCTGAGAAACTGGCGAAGAAAGCGGCTAAGAAAGCGGCTAAAGAAGCTAACAAGGCTGAGAAACTGGTGAAGAAAGCGGCTAAGAAAGCGGCTAAAGAAGCTAACAAGGTTGAGAAACTGGTGAAGAAAGAGGCTAAGAAATTGGCTAAGGAAGCTAACAAGGCACTGAAAGCGGCTAAGAAAGCGGCTAAGAAGAATAAATAGAAAACAAAAATACCTAAAAGCCGTAATATGGGAGCAGCCCCCAAGAAAAGCAAAGGCCAGCTTCGTGGCTGAGACAATTGTTTGACAAAATTGACAAAATAAATAAATAGACAGCATACACGTAAACGATGTTTGTTTGCATTTTCCAATTTATGTACTAATCAAAATGTTTGTTTGCCAGACTCCAATGTTTGGTAAACATAAAATACTTGAGAAAAACAATAGGTAATCACTTTTTTGTAAGTAGAGCACAAAAAAAGAGGAGACGAATGCTTAAAGAATTTATTTAAAAGATTTTCTAGTAGTTATGTAGTCGTATCTCATTGACAGAAGTTAGCCACTAATTTTCTTCAAGTCACTGTTGCTGAATTGGTGCATACCTTTAGGAGACTCTTTAAAAAAAATTAATAAAATGTTTGCTATTGAAGATACTATAAAATATTTTGACAGTGGCGAGTGGTCTGAAGAATTTCGAGTAATCATTCAAAGGAACATAGAATTAGCGATAACTGTTCTTTGCGTAGACTTGCGAATTGTCGACAAGGCCATTCTGCATGTGAGAAGGCTTTAACCTGATCTACGATTACAACTCCCACAGTTCCAAGTCGGTATTTCTTGTTGGGATCCTCATCGTCGTTTCAACGAAGATGATTTAGGATACGCTATTGTTTTTATTGCTTTCGTTTATTGCATATATGCTTTTTTGTGTTGTTGATTGGTCTTGCTGCACAAATTGCTGTAATGTCAATGTCAATGTCAATCGAATCTTTGTGGTGCATGGCTTTTTGCTTTTTGTTCACCATTAAACTTTGATTGATGCAAATATTTACAAATGTTGAGACATGGTTGATGCCAATTTAAAATGTTTACATATATTTTTACGTGGCGCGTCCCAAGTAAAATTATTTGTTTATAGTTTGACAGGGTTGATTACAATTTTGAAGAATACGGGAAAACTACGAAAAAAACTAACTGATGGGACTATTGATTTTAAAATTGGTAAAAACACTTAAATCAAAAATAATAAAACACCTGTTTTTCTTTTTTTGAAAATCTAAATCTAACAAGGAAACTAAGGGTTAATAGTTTGTATGAGAAACATGATTTAATAGATCGATTGACTTCCAATATGGTGAAAGCACTAAAATTAAGAAAAAATTAGACAAGTATTTTGTCATAAAAATCTGACGAGGTCAACAAAGGGTAAAAGAACTTGATTAATGGACCCATTTATTTTAAACCTGCGTACTACGCCGCCGGCTCTGAACCTTAAAAAATAAGGCATACCTACGATTTCGAATGGTGTAAATATTCTACACCCGAATGGTTCCATGACGAATGCTGTGATAAAGTTACAATAATTGGTTTTATTTTTTTACCACTCCCACGAAAACACTGAAGATTGAAAAGCGAAAATTAAAAATAATTTCTGGCCCATAAAAACGTTTGCATTTTAGAAACAAAAAAAAAACATATTCATCGTCATGTTTATCAACTGACACAGTGGCGCTGTCCTGTCAAAATGTTTGCATTTGTAAATACGTCTTCCAATGTTAACATAACATTTTTTTGTTAGAACGTCTGTAAACGGCAGAATTGAGTTAAGTCAGCTTTGAAAGTGAACGACTGCTCCAAATTTTGATCGCCTGTGCTTAGTTAAACAGGCTCACATTTCTCACTTAACATCTTCTCATATGAGGTATATTGATTTTAGTGACAAATAAATATCAAATAAGAAAAATGTTTTCTTTGGTGTACCTTTAAAATTTCTTGATTTGATACTTTGAACAGAAAAAGATTGCGAAACACTGTTTTACACAGCTATATGCGATCATTCTTCTTCTTGACTGGTACGACAGCCCGATTACGAGACTAAGGCCTAGCTACCCGTAACCATTCATGTTAACATTTTGAAATTTGTATGAGATGTGTGTTCTGTATTGCTGTTTATTCTGTGGCTATATTCAACTAGTGGTTGCATTTATTTAGGCATACTTTTAGGCTGCCGGTGAGAGCTATACAAGTGTGCGTGCTGTTCACTGCATTACCCAGCGGGAAATTAGAATGTTAGGAATGCATATTTGCTTGCAAGCAATGCATTACAACATGCATGCATTTTCTCCCTCTTTTTCTGTAATGCTTCCCTTTTTTGCATTACCTGGGAGTATATGAAGACATACATCCCAAAAACATGTACGTTTTCATAAATCGCCTAGCATGTAGGAAATCGTACATTACTCGGTAATACATAAAATGATCTACCAAAAACCTGTACACCCAAAATAAAATTTTTGTTCTTTTGCTTTATGTTAGTTTTTATTTTTAAAGTTATTCAAGTTCAATAGATTACATATCAATACATACATTAAATATATATAAATACATTATATAAGTAAAAATGGAAAAACTAAAATACACTCACTTCAATAACATCCCTTTGCTACTTTGTTCGTCTTTGAACAGGCATTCTGAAAAAGGAAAATAACTCAATATTAAAAAAATCTAGTAAACAAAGCTGTTTTGTAAATTCATACTTACCAAAGTTGCTTTGAATATTTTTGTAAATATTTCTTGTTTCGGGTAATCCACGGGGCTTCGTGATATATGTATGAAAACGCTAAGAGCTGCCAAAGATATATTAAAAAAGATTAATGAAATTAATTGTCTTTGCAAATGAAACTTTATTAAAACTTAAATCGTTTGATGCAACAAACCGCGCGCTTGCTGTATCACGGACTTTTCACAACTCACAACTGAAGTTATTTTTCCGAAAATCAATAGAAGCAACCTTTTCAAAGAAACAGTGTTTTATTCTAAGAAAGATTGCGCCACTCTCTCAGAATTTCTTCGGAAGGTGCCATCTCTTTGGTATAAAAAACCAATCACAATTAGAAGAAACGAAGCTACGCACTACACCCCCGTTTACGTGGTAATATATCGCACACGCACTACAAAAGTGACACAACTCAAAATTTTTCATTATCGGGTTTATGTGTTAATACTGTGCACAATGCATCGATCTACCAATCAGCAAAAGCTCAGTATATTTTGTTGTTGTTAACTATTACAAAAATACAGTTAGGTCTCTCTTCATGTCAGAAGTTTGATGCTATTTGATCGCTGCAGCTCAATGCAAAAGAGTCCTAACTCAAATTGTGTCACTTTTGACGAAATAAATGTTTGTTAAAGTTAATTTTAAGCAAAATTCTGACAATTTTTGTATATATTTTTAATTATTAAAATTAATTATGAATTTTCAAAATTTTTGTTTCAACTTTTTAACTGTCATTTATAATTATTTAATTCAGAAAAAGTGGCATAACTTGAAATAGTTCCGAAATTATTGAATTAAAATATCATCAAAACAGTCAAAACTCAAAATTTTGGATTTTCTAGTGAAAAATAAAAAAACAATTCTTGAAACTTATCAAAAAGCATAATCTGTAAGGATTTTTTACTGAACGATCTATTCGTTATTAAAAAAAAATGTTTATTTAGCTCAAAAACAGTTTTTTGCGTTTCCTGAAAAATCACAAATTTTGAGTTGTGTCACTTTTGTTGTGTGTGTGCGATATGTTTTCTATTTGGGTTTTTCATATACGAATTCGTGCATGAAAAACCTCATGCATTCCCAACTTTCCCGCTGGGTATGTTTCTAGGTTCTAGCTGTACAGATGCACAAATTACTTATTTACACAATTTCCTTGTCAAGACCAAATTCATTCCAAAGCATAGGAAATGGCTCGGGATTTCCAAAATGAACGGAATCACAATGGACCAAACAAGGTCTCCGAGTGGAAGTGCAGGCCGTTCACATCCCTTCTATAAGCTAACCTAGTTTTCTGCAGTGTTTGGATTGAAATGTCCTGATTTTGTAAAAGTATGTATTGTTTTTATTAGTTTTATGACTCGATACACTTTTCCAAATATTATCTTGCGTCATGACTGTTGTGAATGATTAAATGTTGAATAAATTACTCACATGAATATGAAATTATTTGCTATAGCATTCATTCAACTCATTAGCTTTGACTTATATACCAGTATAACAGTATATAATGACTTTTTGACATATAAGACAGCGCACTGTTTGGAATATTCCAAAAAATATTTGCACACTGCTGCGACAATGTTGGAAATATGTCAATAATACAAATAGGCATATCTGTTTTTATTTAGTACTGTATTGACTTAATTTCGTCTTTGCGTAAAATTCCACTTGAGTGAACAAATTAATGTGTGTCATACATAGACAATGAAATTGCCGGTGTGTAGTGGATTGCTTTTGGAAAAAGCAGCCGGCGTGCTATTTAAAACAGTGTCGACTCCATTCATACCATAGTTGTCCAGTGACAGAGTGTTCCTGAATATATCGCACAAGCCCAAGCTGCCACTGATGCTTCAGCAGACGCGGACGATACAAAAGAAACGGGTAGAAGCGAAAAAAAAATGACGAATCAGCTGATGATGGAGAAGGTACTGAGGCAATTTATGATGAGAGTGAATGAAATAATGAACAGAGGATGAAGTCAATGAGAGCAGAGGTTTCTACCGAAGCGCCTCATCGACCGCAAGAACACCAAAGAAGCCGTCAACGAAGCCGAAACGTTCCCTTCGAAAGAAGGCACATCACAGTAGGCCGGGCAGGCAGGGCCCTTTAGGAAAAGATCACGCAGCCGAATCGGATCACGTGGCAAAAGTGTTTTTTTATCCAGTAACAAAAAATTCAAGCAACAAGTTATAACTAAATCTAAATCAAGAATTGGAAAAGCGAAAAGTCGTAATGTGATAGCAGCCTCTAAGGTGAGGAGAGGCTAGCTTCGTGGCTAAGACAAATTTGCGTGTGTAGGTTACTTTTAAACTAAAAGTGGATTACACAATAAATAAGTGGAAAACCCCAATTAAATTCGAGATATACAAAAATTTTTGTTCACGAGATATACAGCAATTTTTGATCATGAAAAGTGTTTCGCTTATTTACGAACATTTGTGTGATATTTACAATATTTAAATATATATATTTGCAAACCGCTGCGACAATATTTCAAATACATTAAAAATAAAAACAAATTGATCTGGATTGTTTTTTTTGTCCTGTATTGACTTAATTGCCTCGACGCACACAATTCCACTTGAGTGTACAAATTTATGTATGTTGCCTTCTTTTGCAGAACAGTCTGCATTTACTTAATAAATAAAAGCTGTTATTGGCGCACGTACTTTAATTCTCAGAAGTCAACAACAAGATTGCGGGTGTGTGTATTAAAATTTCGTATGGAGAAGCCATCGGTGTGCTATATAAGACGGTATCGAGTCTCTTTACATCACAGTTATCCACTGATTATTCCGGAATATCATTTTCCATCAACATGAAGTTATTAAATTTGCTATTCATTGCCACCTTGGCAGCATTTGTGATTGTGAGCGCACAAGCTCAATCTACTGCTGTTCCAGTAGACGTTGCGAGCGCTGAGAAGTCTTCTGAAGTGCCAAGTAGCGCAGAGGAATCTACCCAGGCACCAAGTAGCTCGGAGGAGTCTACTCAGGCACCAAGTAGCTCGGAGGAGTCTACCCAGGCACCAAGTAGCTCGGAGGAGTCTACTCAGGCACCAAGTAGCTCGGAGGAGTCTACTCAGGCACCAAGTAGCTCGGAGGAGTCTAGCCAGGCGCCAAATAGCTCGGAGGAGTCTACTCAGGCACCAAGTAGCTCGGAGGAGTCTACTCAGGCACCAAGTAGCTCGGAGGAGTCTACTCAGGCACCAAGTAGCTCGGAGGAGTCTACCCAGGCACCAAGTAGCTCGGAGGAGTCTACTCAGGCACCAAGTAGCTCGGAGGAGTCTACTCAGGCACCAAGTAGCTCGGAGGAGTCTAGCCAGGCGCCAAATAGCTCGGAGGAGTCTAGCCAGGCACCAAGTAGCTCGGAGGAGTCTACTCAGGCACCAAGTAGCTCGGAGGAGTCTACTCAGGCACCAAGTAGCTCGGAGGAGTCTAGCGAGGCGCCAAATAGCTCGGAGGAGTCTACTCAGGCACCAAGTAGCTCTGAAAAGTCTACTCAGGCACCAAGTAGCTCGGAAGAGTCTACTCAGGCACCAAGTAGCTCGGAAGAGTCTAGCGAGGCACCAAGTAGCTCGGAGGAGTCTACTCAGGCACCAAGTAGCTCGGAGGAGTCTACTCAGGCACCAAGTAGCTCGGAGGGGTCTACCGAAGCATCAAAATCCGATGAGGATTCTAACGAGTCGTCAAAATCCAAAGAGGATTCTAACGAGTCGTCAAAATCCAAAGAGGATTCTAACGAGTCGTCAAAATCCAAAGAGGATTCGAACGAGTCGTCAAATTCCAAGGAGGTTTCTAACGAGTCGTCAAAATCCAAGGAGTCGTCTGAATCCAAAGAGGATTCTAACGAGTCGTCAAAATCCAAAGAAGATTCTAACGAGTCAAAATCCAAGCCAAAGAAACCAAAGAAGCCAAAGCAGCCGAAACCGGAGCGTAACAACAAGCCGGGCAAGCGAGGACCCATTAAGCGAAAGTCACAAAACAAGAACAAGGAAAGCGTAGCCGAAGCGTAGGCGTCTAGTAAACAAATTTTGAAATCGAGCAATAAGTGCTGAAGAAGCTGAAGCCCATGAAAAGCAGAGACAATGGTGCGTGTGTCCGCTACACTAAAACTAAAATAAATAAATAGACAGCATACGCGCAAACGATGTGTGTGTAAGCAAGACTCCAATGTATGGTAAACATAAAATACGTTAGAAAAACAATAGGTAATCACTTTTTTGTAAGCAGAGCAAAAAAAGGAGGAGACGGATATACTTAAGAATATATTTAAAAGATTTTCTAGTAGTTATATGGTCTTATGTCATTGCCAGAAGTTAGCCACTAATTTTATTCAAGTCATTGCTGCTGAATTGGTGCATACCTTCAGGGGACTCTTTGAAAAAAATGTGCATTTGTCAAATAAATACAATATTTGCTATTGAAGCTACTACAACGTTCTTTGACGTTTTGATGTTGAAGGGTGATATATGACTTAAATCGGGGCGTACCAGAGCAGTGTTCTCAAAAATCGATTGCACTTATTAATGGTTGCAGGACATCCTTTGAGGCAACGTTTTCCAGTGGCCAATGGTACATGAATTTATGAGTTTGAATGAATGAATTTGATGAATTTTTTCTTTAGGACGTCAACTGTAAGTCATAGTGGTGTATAGAAAATCGATTACTCAAATCACGCTGATCAAAACTCCATATGAACACATTGGATCTCACTTCTTCTGGCTGCTTTAAATCCATTCCAAAGTCAATATACCCTGACATCCCAGTGCAGACTGTTTATAAAGATAGAACGGTGTTAAAGCCAAACTTGTTGCCAGCACGTCGGCACAAGGTTATAGTATATAGTAGTAGTAACATACCTTAATTTCTCATTCGTCATGCTTGTAGCCTTGTAGACGTTTGCATGCGATAACTGTTCCCCGCGTAGAATTGTCGACAAGGCCATTCTGCATGTGACAAGGCTTTAATCTAACCTACAACTCTCACACTTCCAAATCGGTATTGTGATTATTTTTTGTTGATTCGTTGTGGTTTTGTTGTCATTGTTACCTTTTGAATTGAATTGTTCGATTGTGCAGTGTTGGCGCATAATTTGTCAACACGATCGGTGCAGCGGCATTGGGTGCTGGCAAAATATGACTCGATATCAAAGCTTAACATTTTTTTTAATTATTACAAGAAAAGCGCAACATTTGCAAACGTGTGTACAGTGTGCAATATTGTTGTTGCAGAAACTGTTCTAATTTGTTTGCACTTTGTGTGCTACTCACAAGTTATGGCCACCACTTGCGGGTTTTTGTTGTTAACCGTACATACATATGAACATACATACAATTGTAGTTAGTAGGAGTGAGTTATTGTATTGTTGTTGACTTTGTGCATGTGGTTTCTTGTTTTTTTTTAATTTAACACGATAAGTGCCACATGAGACCACAATTTGGGCCTCCTGTGTACACCAAAAATGCTGTGGCCTGTGGGGACAATTTTTCGTATTGTATGGTGGCACTCAACGTGTTAATTTTGCCTTGGTGTTGTTGTGCTCATGTTTATGCCTATTTTGAGGCTTTTTTTATTACTACAATTTTTTTTGCTGCTTTGGTTGGTTTTGGTTGGTCTGGTTGGTTCTCACATTCCCAGCAAAGTAAATAGTTTTTGTTTTTATTATAAGAATTGTAGATGGTTTTTTATTTACTTAACTGTTTTTGTTTTTTGTTTAATTAACTGTTTATAAATGTTTCTATTTTTCATAGATTCTTTTAAAATGTTTTAATCTATTATTTGACATAAATGTCAAAATGGTTCATGAAAGAAACTGAAAGAAATGTTGTGCAGGTAGCGTTGTTATTACAGTAAGTACCTGATTTCCTAGTTGTTGTTGTTGTTATTATTATTGGTGTTGCTGCTGCAGTGCTTTCACTAATATCAACATTTTTTGTTGTTGTTTTGTTTGTTGGCATAGCGTTAATTGTCATTGAGATATTAACTGATTTGTTGTTGTAATATGAGGGACTTGTTGTTGTTGTTTAAACAGCAATTCTTGATGTTTCGTTGTCGCCATATTGCACTATTATTGTTGTTGCTGTTGCTTTAGTAGTGCCTTCAGTGCTTTCACTAATACCAAGATTTCTTGTTGTTTGTTTGTTGGCATAGCGTTAGTTGCTTTGTTGTTGTAATATGAGTGATTTATTGTTGTTGTTTTTGTTGAAACGGCAATTCTTGATGTTTCGTTGTCGCCATATTGCGCACCTATTCGCGCTCCTTCATGGCGCCGACAGTTGACGCAGCGCCAAGCAATTCGTGTTCATTGTTACTACAAAGTTTTGTTGTACTTTTGGCCAGCGACAGCGAACTTGTGGCGCTCGCAATTTAGGAAAAATCGTGCTCGTGCTGTGAACACGCCGCCGCAGCAACGATGTTGCGGCATAAATGTTTTGTGGTCTGAGACAGGGTTGCCATAACTGTTGCTATGGTTTCGGTTGCTATTTGTTGCAGACATATTTATTTTATTAGCACTAATTGGAGCATTTGTTAAATGCTTTCAAGTTGCTACATGTACACATTTTCATTTTGTTCTTTGTTTTTGTTTCCAAGCAGTTTGCTGCGCCTGTGCTGGTTGTCGTTGCTAATGACTTTTGTTGCTGTTATGACTACTATGGGCTTTTGTTGCAGTTATATGCAGTTGTTTTGTTGTTTTGTTGTCCTCTTAAAATGCAAATTTGTGCCCGCCTTTCATTTGATTCGTGTGCTACACTCATTGAAATCGGGTCCTGCAGCTGGTTTCGCCGCAAATTTATTAGCTGCGACGGCTGCGTTCGCTATTTGTTGGCAACTAATGCGTCTGTGTCGTAATCAATTTGTAATGTAATTATTTTGTTTATTTGCATGCCAATCGATTTTGATTGCTGCTATAACTGCAATTACGTGTGTGTATTCTTGCCAGAGCTTGTGCCGACCCCGGTCGCCCACGCGCCGCCAGCAGCCGCACGACTGGTGCATAGCTGCTGAGTCAATAAATTTCGCATCCGAAGGTGTTAATCAATTTACATCATCATTTTTATTAGAACCATTTACGACCATTAACATTTCAATTATTATCATTCTGCAGTTGCAATTTATGACACCAAACACCCACAAGCTGCCGTGCGCACAGTTTCGCCAGTGTGGGTTGTGAATGTGGCTGCCGCTATTGTTGTTGTTGTTGTTGTTGTTCACGTTTAGCATATGCAAATGCTGCCAGTAATGCTAGAACTGCCGCAGCCTCACAGCTTCCACAATGCTGCGACCATCATACGCCCCGTTGTCCGTACATGGCGCGGCTATTACTGCTCACTGTCGTCTTTATTGCATACAACTGCTTTGCATACGACTCGCATGAAACTCCCATACAACACTTGCAGAAATTCTCCTACGACTTTTAAGCGCCACATCAAATTCACTCGCAGACTACATACATACATATATATATATATATATATATTTTTTAACAAGTTGCGCCCAGTTTGAATAAATTCGACTGCCCGCTTCACAGCAGTCGGCGTCATGTCGACACAGTATTTTCACACTTGCCGCTAATTGCACACACGCACACAAACACGCACAACGAGTGCGGCTGCGCGCGATTGCGCATTTCATTAATTTTTATTAATTTTATTTGTGTTGCCGGGGCATAATTTTCCATTTAATAGACTCGCTAATTAATTAACAGCCATAAATACGCTAATCAGTCAACACCCCTTGCGGCCGCTTTTCGAGCA
The DNA here is from genome assembly GCA_963971225.1 of Melieria omissa. Lineage (NCBI taxonomy): Eukaryota > Metazoa > Arthropoda > Insecta > Diptera > Ulidiidae > Melieria > Melieria omissa. The sequence continues at coordinate 20,747,016 of OZ020268.1, forward strand.
GCTGGTCTGGCCCGCGTGGCCAATTCATTGCAATCGTCTACTGCAACTAGTTGAGTGTTTTTTATGGCACACTGCTATAAATCTTTTCGTTTTTTATTTAGTTCTGGTTTGAGCTTTAAACTGTGTTGGTAATTACGAATTCCGCGCGTTGTATGCGCCGGCGCATAATTAACATTAACACAAGTGTCAACACGACTTGACCTGAGCGGAATTTGCATGCATTTGCACACCACAGACTGTGGGATATACAAGATGGAATTTTCAGTTTAATAGTGGCATCAAAAATTAGTGTTGGTATTATTTATTTATTTATTAGGGAGGGCACTCCATGAAACGCTCAAAAAAATGACCAATTTTCTTTATTTTACTGTCCAAAAAAAGAAAGAGACAGGAACAATCCGTTTGGAACATCTGTAGGTATTAGTTAAAAGTTAAAAAAAAGAAGTTATACATAAAAAAAATTAAAAATGGCAAACATATTGAACATTTTCCGAGGCTTGGTTTAAAAAAAGACGTTTTCCCGTCCACACGATGCCGTCCGAAGTTAGAGTCTGAAACATACAAATGATATATCAAATTAATCAGCAGGCTTGTCGTAAGTGCGTGAACCTCAAAAACTATAAAAATTTTCAAAATTTAGCAACAAAGCCATATAAACTACAAAAAAGTTCGTGTTTTCTTACTTTTTTTTATTAAAAAAACAGTAAAACAAATTTTTTTAATAGATTTCAGAGGTTCATGCACTTCTCTGTTCAATATCCTACAAAACGAGTATATATTCGTGTAGATCGGTTCAGTAGTTTTTTTTATCATGTGGACGGACTACAAAAACGTGTTTATGAGGAAACGCGTTCCAAAGTTATTCGGAACACCTGGTGTGGCTGAGCGCGCGTCGATGAAAAGAACTGTGTCTCCGAAAGTTTTCAGAGTTCGACTTTGAAACTTTGCAATAATGTTCTCGGAAAATATATCTTTCGATTAAAGCAAAAAAAAAATCGATTTTTTGAAACCATTTCATGGAGTGCCCCCCTTAAGGGGGTCGTCTACGTAGCGGCTTGATTTTCGAGCCTGTTTTTCAAAATTTATTACGAAGGAACGAAAAAATATATTGTTGTCAATTGGTTTTGTTTTTTGTTTATTTAATCGTAATCTTTCAAGAGTATGACCTTGCCTTATAAATTATATTTCTACATATTCGAGTGCGGGATGACCTTGAACCTGCCCTCATCAGAATTTTGATATCAATTTCCCTGCAAGATTTTGAAAAGTTATTTTTCCCTGTTTTTTCAAATGTTTATTGCCCGTTATAATAAAAAAAAACAATATTTTGTCAAAAGCTCGTGTCTACTCATAGCGACATGTTTTCTGAGCAAGTAAAATAAGAAATCGAATCGATGCGTGTAAAACTTTTCTTAAAATCGTGCAAGTTAGAAAAATACAACTTTCGGGAAAATGCGTTTAAAGTTCACAGGGAGCGTGCGGAAAAATTCCAAAAATTTTTAGTCTCATAATTTAACAATTTGTATGTAATTTGAAAGTTAAAACTCTAACTAAGAAAACCCGAAAAAATCTGGGAAAAAGGTTAATTAGTCTCAGGCATTGCCAAAACTACAACAGTTAAAGAAAAATAATATGGAGACTTCAATTCAGCAGACCATGATTAATTAGTATACCAAATTTCGTGAAAGACTTAAATTAGCAAATTTCGTCATTTTTGGAGAGCTGTAGCATGAAGTGTGTTGGCTAGATTTTTCAGGTTTTACATTTAATCGGTAACGTCAACATTGATTATTCCAAAGAGTAACAGAAATTGTTTCAGAACCCTCTGGTTTTGCAATAAAAACGATAATTATAGATGTATGTTCTGCATTTTTGCAGATTTTATCATTTTTCGTGCTGATTGCATACTTTTAGGCATAAATAAATTATTTTCTGAGATCGGAAGATATCGGAGGATGTAATTACATTATCCGACAAAGAAAGTATGCTTCTTAAAATAAAAAAAAATCCAGGAACATACTTTCACATACTTTTTAGATATTTTCCTCTAAGTTTTGCCAATTTTCAGATTTTTAATTTAGAAAAATATTTTGAATTAAAACTGAAGTAAAAGCCTCAGGTTGGCAAATTTTAAGAAAACATCAAAAGCGAAAATGGCCACATCATTTCTTATTCTATATTGAAATTTTTAGCAACTTATTGGTAACCATTTATTTTTACAATTTTTTTTACTCAATAGACTAAAAGACAGAAAATATGAATTTTAATTTTTTTGAGAAAAAAGTTTCAACTTTGAGTCGCTTTTGCACAGACGTTAATTGATTTTTTGCACAGATTTTTTGGCGTTTTCTTAGTAGGAGTTTTTTCTTTCAAATGACATAAAAATCGTTAAATTCTGAGACCATAAATTTTTGGAATTTTGTCTATGGAACGAATCACTGTGCACTGAGTCGAATCACTGTGCATTAACTTTAAACTTCATAATTTGTATTGTTGCAATTCAAGTAAGTATTGAGAAATCATGAAACCATCCAACTACAACTTCCATCAACGTCTTTAAACACACATCTTGTGACACCCAACCACACTGCTGTCAAACTGACATTCGTGTGCAAGCCTGTCTGTCAGTTCATTGCACAAATCTGTAGTAACATCACAGCAGCAAAGTCTCAAATGCAGATCGACTAGTAACCCAACCGCGAAGCCAAATCACTCAGTCCAACTTGACTGGCAGTCGAAACCAACGCGTCAATTGCTACTGTGCAACCGCACAATTCGCTCAAAATAAGCTCGAACGTCAGCCGTAGCGTCGAATTAGCATCATTAGATCATTGCAAAAAATAAATCCATCAGAGGGTAATTGCGCTTTTTATGGCTCGAATCGCGCGCTCCCTTCGGCGGCGTCTGATCGCCGAAGCCAAAGTGTAATTACAAAACCAGCTTCTCGTAATGAAGATGAAGAAATTGTGGAAACGTGGACGCGTTGTCGTCGCAAGTCGCGCTGCCAACGTCAACGTCACTCAAATGTCAATGCGATCGCAACGAAATCGCTGCGCACCGCAAATTGGTGCGCGATCGTGCCAAAACGTTTCGTTGCCGCCTGATCGATCGATGAATGCTGCATGAAATATGAAAGCCAACCAATTGACAATGCGAAAGGCCATAAATAAGGCGAGTGGGGTGCGACAGATAGCATCTGGCTGGATGGTGGAGAAGGTCGCCGCGGTCGAGCCGAGCGAATTGCGCGTGCGCCGCAACACTCGAGTTGGGCGCGTCACCAGACGCTGATCGATCGATCGTTCTATCGAACGGGCGACACACGCTGCGGCACGAATTGCGAGGTGTGGGCGTGGGTTTTGTGTTTGTTTTGAAATTTGTTTGAGTGATCAGAGCTGCAATTGTGCCGATTAGACGTTGCTGCTGCTGCTGCTGTTGCTGTTGCAGTGTGAAATTAATGGGAATACGGGAAAATGTTGGTGACAAATGCTGATTGAGATATTGAAGCGGCGTCGTCATCAACACATCAGCGCCATCGCACAATCAGTGTCAGCCGCTTCGAAGCCATTGTTGTTGCCGTCAACAGCTGCAGCAGCAGCGGCCGTTGTTGCTGATCAAATTTGCATAGCTGAGATTGAGATTTCGCATTGCTGAAGTTCATTGGATGCCAGTGGTGCTGGTCGGCGGGTGTGCAACTATAAGCTCGCATTCTTGTCGCTGTTAATTAAGCAGGCAGGCAAAAACAACAACAACAACAATAAAATAACAGCAGTACTCACCGATCGACCAACAGAGCAATTAACAAGTCGCTGCTATTCATTTGTTCGCAATCTGGTAGCCAACACTCACAGGCACACACACACACATATAACACACCGACACAGCGCTACAGATGTACGCGTGCGCGCGAGAGTGTAAACAAGGTGTGACAATGTCAATATTTGCGATAATACGCTTTATTTTATTCCATTTTATTTGCTTTGCATTTTTGCTGGCCGTTTTTTGTTTTTTTCGTCGTTGTGTCTCGGTCGTTTGTCGTAACCAATGTTGTTGTTTCTTGTCGTTTTTATTTTATGAATTTATCTTTCAGCGATATTTTACAGCTTACTACTCATATACCCACGAATGTAAATATGTGTATTCATGATAGCATCGCGACAGCACTTGTCCCCACGTCCCCCCGCACCGACTGATGGCACACATTGCTTTGTGTTTAATAAGACAACAATAATAATTTTTCACTCTGTCATTATTCGCTATGAACCGTGTTTAGCTAAGTGGCATTTTAAGATAAAAATGTCAATCTCTGATGCAGATTAATTTATTTAATTGACTCTAAGCGAGATTTATTTAAACGTTCGGCATCGGCAATCGCATTCAGACGGTTTATTCCAGTCGATTCGCATGCACGTCTGTCGCATTGAGTGCGACATGAAGGTGGGGTCAGTTGGTTGTCATGTGGTGGGCGTGGGTGTGGCGCACGCTTACAGCTGACCCAAATCACAATTGTTGCTGAAAGCCATAAGTCAGCATTACTGCTTTCGTCACGTATAGTCTGCTTTTTTTTAACAATAATACTTTGCGAGTATTATTTGGCTATTAAGATTTTTGATGGTTACCAATTTACACTTTGACACTCTGTCGACTGACATTAGGTCTGTTTGAGTACGGATAATTTGTACGAACTTGTACAAATTTTTATTGGTTCCCAACCAACGCCAAATCTCTTGCAACGAGAGAGAAACTGAGAGTGTGAAGTGATAGTTCATTTCGTGAGAACTTCCAAGTTTCTACTGGAGACATTTTGCCCAGTAACTTTTAGCCAGTAAGAAGAAGAATAAGAATATATGACTGGCTGCCATGTGATCGACTGCAAAGACAAAAAATTTTTGGAAAAATTTGGAAGCAAATCGCGAGTCTGCTGACCCAGAACCGTCTTGCTCAGCTTTTCCTGCTGCAGCTGAAAGGGAAGAATCGCAGGGTGAGCCCAAGGAACCATTTGCCTTTTACATTAAGTGTCTGATTAAACGTATGTTTCCCTACCGCTTCAAATCTTAAATGAAACTTTTGGATCAGCTGTTGTTTTCTTTAACCCTTTTATTTACATCCTTTTTCCTGTGTATTGTGAATGTTCTAAGTCCCACTGGTACAAGAGTTAAAACTTGCAAATTCTTACAAATTTCTGTTTGTTTACTTTTTTTGGATAATTTCCTTTTTGGGAGCGTAAGCTGGATAATTTTTAATGAAAAAGTTCCCAAACAGACCTATTGATGACAATCTAATTACCTGAACTACAGAGTTCTGCTCAGCGTTAGATTGTACTAGGTAAGGTTAGATTATATTAGGTTAGGTAAGGTAAGGTTAGTTTGAAGTTTAGGATAGTTAGGTTAGGTTGGAGGGTTGGTTACGTTAGATAGCTTCTTGTGACACCACAGTAGGATGGCGCGACTCCTTCTGCTCATCGTTACATCGTTTGATATGAAGTGAAGCGTTTCATGTTATAAGCCAAAATCTTTTCCCAATAGTTGTTGGCAGTCAACTCTAACTGGCCAAGTTGGACTACAAGAAGCAATGACAAACAAGTTATGACTGCATAACTAAATTATATTTTAAAGCAATGAAAAAAATTATTAATTGAGTAAATGATTTCAATTAAATTTATTAAAACTTATTTTCCAATTCAATTTACTTTTAGAACCAAAACAGCACTTCCGTTGAATATTTATCACAATCAGATTTTTGGATAACGATGTATTGGAAACACTGTCAAAGCATCCTATTGTGTTAAAAATGTGTAAGCTTACAAAATATAAGCTCGTTTTATCTCGTTATCACTTATTGCTGTCACAATAAAATCACACCAAATGGTACTTTTTGTTTAATTCATTCATGCTTGTTTTTTGTTTAGTTTTTGTTGTTAAGCTGAAGATGAATAAGGAAAGGTTGTATTAAAAAAGAATTATGAGTATATATTTCATTTTTTTATGAGAAGTTTAATTCCTTTAAAATAACGCAAATTATAAACAAATTTTAGGCGACTTTTTTAACTTTTGTGAGGAAATTGCAGTTTTTTTTAAGATTTAGAAGAAAGTTATTTCAGGTATCTGACAACACTGACCACACTTGTCAGAGGGCTTAAAATTTATAGATGACTGAAGCCCTAATGCACCTTAGATGATTTTTGCTGGAAATATTTATTAATAATTAGTAGAGAAAAAGTAAGACAATGTGTTTCTAACCCTTGCACAACCATGTCACATAGATTGCTGTATGTTATTAGTGCACTTTTTCATTGGGTTCCAGTTGAGTTTGTCGTTACTTACTGCACATTCGTTACTAGTAATAATCATGTGTGTTTGAAGATTGGGCGAACCCCAAACACAAAAATCGCCGATACAAAATATGGATTCGAATGGTATTCGGCTCAAAAGTTTTACTTACTAAAACCCCCCCCAAAATAAATCCTGTATGCACCACTGAGCAAAGGATTACTTTTACCAAGTGATGTTAGTTTTGGTGTAGCAAGTTTAAGAGTAACGACGCAGTTAACGCTTCATGTCGTCACTTCGAGAAAACGAATGCAAAATAGAGAAGACTGGAGACAAGCACTCAAATAGGTATATAGGTAGGCACCATGGTCTTAGAGCCAGCCTACTTACTTACTTAATTGGTGAAATTTCTTCCCAAAGAACGCTTTGCTCGCGCCTCAACGTACTCAACTTGGTCCTTCCACTAGAGACACTCTCACCCTATTTGTCGTCGACCTCCAATTAATGCATCAAACACCTTTTTCACCAGAGTTTCATTGTCCATACGGGAGGCATGGCTAAGTCAGCGTAGCCCCCTGGATATGGATTCGTTCTGCTACGTCCATGTCTCCTAGACCTAGTACAGTTCTAACTTTTCACAGACATGTTCAGGTCGACACTGCGTATAAGGAAGCGTTTGATAAGGCACTCTATGTTGCTTTCGAAGCTACATGGTCTTGGAGTTCATTCTATCTTCTTAAGTTGGACGAAATCTTTTCTCACTCGCCGAAATTGAGTTGTTGTAGTTGACGATGTATTTTCGCATCGCTTTATTGCCTCCTCTAGCGTTCCCCAGGGTAATATTTTAGGTACCCTTCTTTTTGTAATTTTTATCAACGACATAGCCAGTTGCTTTAAGTAGGGGAATGGGTCCGGTTGTGGGCACCTTTTTGTTTTTGGCTCATAACTTTTTACCAAGTTCTTCTTAATCGGACATATGGACATCTATGGAAAGCTAGAAACCTTAGCTAACAAGTAATGACAAAAGTAAATCGATTCCGTCAAATAGAAAACTTTTTTTTTTAATTTTGTAAAGTAGTCATTTTTAACAAAAATTTTTTTTGGGTTCGGTTGTGGGCACCCTTGGAAAATCTGCTGGAAACGAGGAAATATTAAGAAAAACCAACACGAATATAGAAAAATATTAAGTTTTAATTATTTGAAGCACAATGCACGCATGTGAAGTATCTGGTACGCATGTGGGCACATTTTAGATGGACGGGCATTTCAAAATGTAAGTGACCAAGTCATTCTCCTGGGCTGTCAAGAAGACCTAAAGTAAAATGAAATTCAACCTAATTAATCAACACTCTTCAAGTGCTGTGACGTGAAGAAGGTGGAAAACACCAGTCAACCTGATTCGATAACATCCACGAAAAGAAGAAAAAGAAGAAAACACCACCGTCGACAGCTTTGATGTCTCCGAAATTTTCTTCCACCTTTTTGTAGCGTTGGAGATTTGTTTGGGAAATCGCATACGCTGCGGCAGTCGATTTTGTGGTTAGCTTATCTGCAGAACAATGTTAAATTACATCCAACACATTAAACAAATATCGGAGGATTTTTGTTATTTACCCTCGGAAGATATAGCTAACACAACCAAAAAATGCGTTACAAGACCATTTTTGATTAAATAACTTACCAAAACTTACAAAATCACTAAAAGACGGGTGCCCACAACCGAACTAATTGCGATGCCCACAACCGAATTTGGCAGCCATTTTGAGAAGTAGTGAAAAATTTGTTCGGGGTAAACATATTGGTTGTAATCAATATTGGATCACAAAGTATAATAAAGTAACTAAATAAAAATGCATTTTACTCGCCTTCTCGATGGATTCACTTCGATTTATAACACCATTTAAAATGTGTAAAAAAATTTTTGTCTTATTTTTTAAGCACAGAAAGATATATATGGTCCCAGCACAAAGCAGGCGTGTCTGTTCGACTCAGTATTTATTTATTATAAGTCTACAGTACAAAGTACCTTACAGACTAGATCACTTAAAAGGTAATGATAATAACAAATCCATATAATGTACAAATTAAGCAAATCATACAATGTACATTTACAAACTAAATAATGAATGAATTAAACTATTAATTTAAGAGCTTCAATAAAAGCCGATTTAGGCAAAGAAAAGTCTAGCTGATGAGAAATAGATAATGCATTGAATTCACGAAGAGCTCAAAAAGATCGTGGTTCGATAATGAACAAATGGCCTTAGTCAAAAAAACCCAGCCTGCTTTCTATCAAGAGATACGAAGGGGTGCCCACAACCGAACCATGCCCACAACCGAACCTTTTACCCTATCTTTTGCTGATGACTTGAATATTTATTCTTCAATATCATGTCTCTCAGACTCGTAACCTTCGCAACCTTCAAATGGACCTAAACAACGTTGTCGTTTGGTGTGATAAAAATAAGCTTAATTTAAATATAAATAAGTGTTTTCATGTGACCTATTCAAAATCCCGGTCCTCTATTCCCACTTCTTACCACATTGGAGGCTCTCATTTAGTGAATCCTTCTGAAATTGCTGATCTAGGTGTGGTTCTCTTTCCAAAGCCATTAAAACAGCACGATTGAAAAGGCATACTCTATGCAGGCCTTTGTTCGCCGTTTCAGTTCTGATTTTACGGATCCGTATACTCTAAAGTTGCTCTATACCTCCCTGGTACGGTCTAGGCTAGAGTACGCGGCCTACGCATTTTGTTTACCACATTCCCTGCTACCGGGCTAGATGTCTACTTATTAATCTGAAGTTATTGGAGGGTAGGAGGAGTATTCTCTTCCTTACCTTTGTCTTTAACCTAATACGGGGTGCGATAGATTGTCCTTACTTATTTGGACGTATCCATTTTTTATTCAACAAAGATCGTTAAGAAATCATGCCACTTTCTTTTTGGAGAGAGTAAGAACTAATAACGCTACTTTTGCCCCAATTTTAAAGCCCTAAAGGAATTAAATTTGCTCTCAAATCCCTTTGTTCTAGATTTTTCCTACTCCGAAAACCATTTCAAATTGTTGTTGAATGAATTAATTAGTTAGTATATTATATATATTTTATTTACATTTCGTTATTATCTGTATCAACTGTGTTAAATTTCTGGATTACTTTAAACAAAAATAAATAAAAAGAATAAATAACATCATCATCTTATCGGCAGATGTTATAACTTTTGCAAATGGCGGCAAGAGTAAATTTTGCTTTGACATGCATTCACTCATTTATTCTTTCATTCATAAACAAATTAAAGCCAAAGAACGCTGCGTGAGAACTTTTGCGCCACCCTGTATTACTAACCACGGTACTCTACAAAACGCAAAGGGAGCCGTAATGTGTTTTGCGTTAGCAAATCACCCAACAGGCAGTGAATTTACCAGGTATGCGCCTATGAAACCGGGTACATCTAGCGGTAAATAGCCGAATATTTATAAACTTCGGAACCGTACCAAATGTCATGTTTACTTCTTCTGTCATATGTCAACAATATTCAGTTCACAATTTGTCAAGTTTCATCCAACAACGCATTGTTTGACGCTCCGGAAAATGTCGGATTACGTGCCTACAAATTACGATTTGCGGACACAGTTAATTTTGTGTTACCATTTGAAGAAAAAAACCTTCTAAAACCTGGTGAAACGGTTAACGGTGAACGTTACCAACAACAATTGGCCGATTTGAACCGTGCTATATGCCAAAAACGCCCAGAATATGAAGCCAGGCAACACAAAGTGATTTTCCTCGATGACAACGCACCACCACACCGCACTAGAGCCACCAAAGAATTGGTTGCATCGTACAACTGGGAAGCTCTTGCTCATGCGGCTTACTCACCAGACTTGGCGCCTTCGGATTATCACATGTTCGCATCGATGGGCCACGCATTAACGGAACAGCGCTTCAATTCTCACGCAGAAGCCAAAAAATGGATCGATGATTGGTTTCAGGCAAAAGACGAAACATTTTTTTGGCGAGGTATCCATAAATTGCCTGAGAGATGGGAAAAATCTGTAGCTAGCGATGGTCATTACTTTGAAGAATAAATTTGTAATCATTTCCTCACAATAAACGTGTTTTTTCAAAAATAATTACCGGTTTCATAGGCGCATACCTGGTAGTTGAAAAGAATCCAGCATACTGGCGAATATGGAGTCACCAGTGTCTAGAAAGATTATCACCTTCTGTATCGAAAAAAGCCCCATTCAGAATGAAAAATCCCTGTCCCATGACAAACCGCAAATAAAAGCTTGTCAATGTATCCAATTAAGATATGCAATATGAATAAATATTCTATGACCCGCGCTTCTGACTGCATTCGGCATGATTATATTCCCTGCAGACTGGCAAACATAAAGAAGAACCCAAATAAGTCCATATTCTTGTATATTCATAAGCCAATTCCATCATCGTTACATAAAAAAGTCAGTGTTTGTATATTTAGTTTTTTGTTTTATTATTTGATTTTTTTTTATTGTTTTTGTGTTTTTGTTCTTGCTGCTGTTACTTTGAAAATATATATATGTGTGTGTGTGTATATATTAAGCAATTATTCGTTTCATTTGCTTTTGCTTTTGCATTTTTTTGTTTGTTTTCCATTGTGATATTTATATATAAGTATGTATTGTATATGCATTTGTAAATAAATAGTAAAATTGTTTTTGTTTCATTCAGTTTTTTGTTTCGTTTTACCGCATATGTTTGTTGTTGCTGTTGTTGTTCTGCATTTGCAGATCTTGCAACTGCCAGCTTCGTCCGCTGTTCGACTACCGCGACTACATATAATACAATAGTAAAAAAATACATAAAATGTTTATGCATTTTTGCTATTAACAACTACAGAAAAAAAACGATATTTGTTTTGTTCTTTTGTATAACATTTTCGTTCATGTCGTATGTATTTTTATATATTTTCTTAAGTGTGTTTTGTATAAATGTTTGTTGCATCTTCTTTCCAACATAAATTAATACAAATATTTGCGTGTGTGTGTGTGTGTGTGAGTGTGTTGAGTTTGTTTGTGTTGTTGTTTATGATATGCGATTTTTATTGTAGGCGTAAACTTTTGTTTTGTGCTTAGCATCTGAATGGTCTACATTACTGAACAATTTTGTTGGGGCACATTTTCATGAAATGCAATTTTTCATTAAAAATTTCTATAAAATTTAAGGAAAGCAAGAAACAATCAGCATGTGGGCAACAGGATCAAGGAATCGAGAGTAGTTTGCAATGGTGCATTTTTGTATTTTTTAACATTAAGTAAAAAACTATACAAAAATACGAAGCTTGTAGTTGGTTGCCAAAAAGTTTGTAATAAGCCTAGTTTTGTGCTGCCTTGACATCAAGTCATTGTTTCAGGTGTTTGTAGGGATTTCAATTTTTTTCTATATATAAATTGAGTTAAGAATAAAGAGTGTTGAAGAATTTCAAGCGATATTGTACAAAAATGTTTTGTTTTATTTAAATTAAAATAACAAAATAGTAATACAACAAAATGCTATAAAAAAATTTACGCAAACTAAAAGCACACAACTAAGTCTACAGACGATTTAAGTAAAAATTTGCATTTGTTTTTTTTTGTTTTTTGATTTTTTTTGTTTTGATTATAATTAAGTTTTTTTAAATAAATTTTACAATTAAATTAAACAAGCTAAAAGTATAATAAACAAAAAAGCAGTTAATACAATTAAATGGTTGATATGTAAATGTGTGTTTAGATAGGTGTTTGTATGTGTGTGTGAGTGGTTTGCGGCGTATGTGTGTGTGTGTGGTTGTTGCAAGGTGGCGCTGGACTACGCATTGGACGCACAGAAGTGGCTCAGCTGCATTGGCTGCCTGCGTTGCGTGTAACCGCACTCGGCGCATTGGCGCCTGCGCAGCATTGAAAGCAGCAAGAAACCGCACATTCGGTTTTCTGCCACCACGTCGCAGGACTCAGCTCAGGACTCGGGTGCGTCTGCTTCTGCGTTGTGGGCGTGGCATGCCTTTGCACAATACACATGTCCGTATGTTGGTTGTGTGAATGTTTATATGTATGCATGTAGTTATATGTTGAATTATGTGTTCAATTAAAAAAACAATAAAAAACTAAATGAATTGCAGTAAATGTTGCTTTTCGTAATCGATTTTTTTTAAGATTTTTTTTTTCAATTTTATGTTTTGTATTGAAAACTTATACTATGCCATTCAGTCAATCAGTCGAAACTTTTGGGATGTGTTTCTCACTCTCTCTCTCTCGCTTAATTTCAATTTATGTTCTCTTTATTAAGTATTTAAACGTTTGTGTGAGGGTGTGTGCGTATGTATTTTTGTGGGAGTGTGTGTGTGTGCGTGTGTGCTATGTCGGACTCTGCAGGGTTTTCCTCAGATGGCACGGAAAACGCTGTTTCATCCGTCTGCATTTCTTTGTCCTCTTGCTTCTTTGAAATGTTTCATTTAAATATTTAAAATACTCAGAGCAGGTTTTTGTTTTAGCTATGGCGAGGATATTTGTTTGTATGTGTGCATGTTTGTGGGTGGGAAGGGGTCGCGTGCCTGTGAAATACGTTTTGAAATGCTTTTTAGCGAAATTCTACATGGGAGAATTTTTTAAAGCAACTGCACTGGTTTCCGTTTTCTGCTACTTCTGCCGCTTCCCGTCCAACTGTTGCTGCCTGTTGTCGGCCTGTTCTGAGTTCCGCCCTTCGTGTGCATCGCTTTTTCGACACTTGCTCCTATCTTACTGTTGAGGTTTCTGTTTGCTTTTAATTTTCTTATAATACAATTGTTGTTGCTGTATGCAGTGCGGCTGTTGGTTTCATTGGCCGCAGCTTTAACTGTTGTTTGCGCAGCGGATTGCGGCTGCTGCCGTTCGATAACTTCACATTTTCCACACAACCATTCCGCTCCTGCCAGTTCTCCTTCGATTATCTTACTTGGTGCTTTTCGTTTTGTTTTTCTTGTTTTGTCCTTGTACACATTTCTCAGTTAAGTCATCATCAGTTTTATTAAAAAAACAAAAACAAAGAGAGAAGTTCGCATTTTCTTCAAAAGAAAATCGGTTCAAACGATTTGCTTGTGTAAATGTTCGCGGTGCCGCCGTGGCCGTTCAGCTGCTGTGGCCAGTGCTGCCGCTGCGGTTCGTGTTCGTTGGTTGGTGCTGCACGCGCTTCATCTGCTGCAGCTGTTGCCGATCGTCGGCGCCGCCGCGGTCCTGGTGCACGCGTCGATGGTGGCGACGCGAGCGGCGACACTGCGTCGAGCAGCACTCGTCGACGGCGGGCTCGGCGGTGACACCGGGCTTCTCGTAGAATTTTCGCTTGCCCGAGTTGCGCGTCTGCTGGCAGGTGGAGCGCGAGCAGCGTTTGCGGTCGCAATTCACTTTGGAGTCCTGAAAAAATTCAAGAAAATAAAGGAAATGAATGAATAAATGAGTTAGCGAATTGGAATCTGTGGGAAATACTGAAAGGACTTTGGAACACAAATTCATAAGTTCTGAAAGAAAGACCCAATGGTGTCCAAAGGGCGTAAAAGTAACAAAACAATGTCTGAACTCACCTTGCAGCGACACTTGATGCACTTCTGCTCGCCGTGCGACGCCAACACCGGATGCCACTCTTGTCCGTTTTCGTACACCTTGTTCAGCACCTTGCAGCCGCCCTGTCCCAGTATCACCTCGGAGCTGCGCACGTCGGAGCGGTGCGACGCCTGATCCTGCAACACATTGGGATTGGTCGGTCCCGGCTTGTCGCCGCGGCTCGATTTGCCCTCGGGACACACCTTGCAGCAGGCCTTCTTGTCCGGCCGGTAGGCCACCTTGTCCGAGCACGGCAGCGGCGGGCACACCATGCGCGGGCAGTGCACCTTCAGCGACAGCGCGTCGCACGTGCACGTGATGCACGTGTCGAAGCCGTTCGGCGGCAAGAAGGGATGCCACGTTGCGCCGGCCAAGTGGAACTGATCGCCCAGACGGCAACCGCGCTTTGTCTGGTCCGCCGTGTTCGCCGGGTCGACGACCACATTCTGCGAAATGCACATGGGACAGCACTCGCCGTCGCGCTGCACCAGCTCCTCGTTCTGCTTGCACTGCACAGCTGGACACTTGATGGTCTCACAGATGGCTTGGCCGCGCTGGCAAGCGCACATCTGGCACACATCCTGCGCATTGCGCCACTGCTCCGACTCGTCGTAGAAGCGACCCGAGTGGAAGCATTTCGCATCCGGTGCAATCAGATGGTTGTCGTTGTGGTCACCTGGCACGAGCACGTTCGGCACATTGTTGTCGGTGTAGATGGGGAAGCAGTGCGCCGGCACTTTGGTCGACTTGAGTTTGCCGCGCAGCAAGAGCTCTTTGCTCTCCTTCGAATGAATTTCCAGGTAGCAGACACTGGTTTCCAATTTGACGAGCTCGTTGGATGGCATGCCCAGCACGAAGCCCTCCATGTACGAGCCAGCGAATTCCTCGAGTAGCTTGCGTGTCACCGGTGCGCCGATGGCCTCTATGGGTTTCTCTTCCAGGTAAATCTGTAGGTCCTGCGGATTGGACTGGAAGCCGTTGACAGTGATCTCGTAGTGCAAATTGCACTCGTTGTCAATGGCCAGCCAGGCCATGCCCATGGAGTGTGCGGGCGCGCTCGTCGAGTGCTCGGAGCGTTTCAGCAAGATGGGCTCGGCCGAGTCGCGCGCATCGGCCACAAGGCGTGGCACGAGGCGGCCGCGTATTAGACTAGGTTCGTTCTCGATGGCAATATTTACGCCCAGGTCGCCGGTGTACAGCGACTCCAGGGCTTTGGGGCCCAACTTGTCGATGGTGCCGATGGCTTGGTTGAAGTTGAAGCTGGGCGTCAGGTTCTCCAGCATGGTCTTGCGCTTGCCCAAGTCTTCCATGAGATTGATTTCGGGACGATCTTTGGTGCTGATGTGATCGGTTTCAATGTTGTACGAGAGCGAGCCGTCAGTGTTGAGGAACACCCAAGCCAAGCCGCTGCTCTTTGTTTTCGATTCGGAGTTGTGCGGCGTGAGCAGCGTCTGGAACAGCTCGCAGGTGGTGCGCGTGACAATGTGGCCCTGGATGCGCAGGTTTGGGTTCTTCTTGGATTCGACGGTCAGCAGCAGCTTGCCGCGCGACATCAGGCGCAAGTTCTGTATGGAGATGGGCGATGACATCTCCAACACATTGACCTCCGCCGAGGGTTTTCGCACTTTTTGCACCTCGTCCAACACCACTTCCTTGCGATCGGGCAGCTCAATG
Source organism: Melieria omissa (assembly GCA_963971225.1). Classification (NCBI taxonomy): domain Eukaryota; kingdom Metazoa; phylum Arthropoda; class Insecta; order Diptera; family Ulidiidae; genus Melieria; species Melieria omissa. The sequence goes on from OZ020268.1 coordinate 20,762,554, forward strand.
CGTATGCTGATCGGTGCATCCAGGAACTCGTCCGGACTGAAGACACCATTGAAAACCAACGTCAGATGCATCGAAGAGGCGGCGCCACTGCTAGTCGACACAATTGCCGTACCACCGGCGCCGCTCATCAGCTCCGGCTTGGTGCCCGGTGCCGGCTCCAACAACGAACTGAACAACTCCGACTGCAGGGCGGTGTACTTGCCGATGGTACCGGCAAGCGCCAGCTCGGCCTGGTACTTGTTGCCCCACAGCAGAACGACATGCAGCCGCTCGTCGCGCAACAGACGCTTGTAGTCGCGCGGCACGCGGCGCCACACGCCGCAGATTTTCCCAGTCGCATTCTGGTACACGCTCAACGTGCCCGAGAGTGGGGTCTGCAGCTGGTGCTCTTCGAGAATGGTGCCGCCGTCGTCGACGAACTGAATGGCGCGCGGACGGCTGATCTTGGACGACGTGTAGAAGGAGTAGTAGAGATTCTTCTTGTGGAATTGAAAGCGGCCGGTGGCGACAATGTTGTGCGGATTGTGGGTGGTGTACATGGCCTTCATTTCCTCGCCCTTGAGGAAATGCGATGTGCGACCCGTAAGTAGAGCGGCGAAATCTGTCAAAACGAAAGCGAGATAAGTGATGCGTGGTTCGTTAATTAATCCTGTAAATGCGGTGGTGGCTGATAAAATTGCAAGTGCCAACGTGTTGGGCAGATAAGAGGATGCTGGGTACTTACGCTTCATGTTGCGCTCCTCTTCTTCGGCATTGACGGGTGCGGGCACATCCAGCGAGACATCCGTATCTGCGAAGACAACAACAAAAACATTGTACATTGTATATGAGAAAAAAAAATGTAGCAGATGAGACAACAATGGCATTAAGAGATAAGGGAAATTAAGAAACTGTCAGCAGTTAAATTGAATTCCGATGCGGAGCGCATGAGAAATGTCGGTGGCCCTTTCTTTCGGTTGGGTTCTTTTTGTGTTGGCGGCGGCAATTCTGCAGCGGCTCATCAGCAAGAAAATTAAAACGAAAATTATGAATGAAACGCATAACAAATGAGAAAACGTTCACGCGGTGACATTGTGTGGCGATTATATGCATGTCTGTCCGCTTGTGTGTGTGTTGTCGGACTGTGCGTGCTAATACGCCGAAAAATACGATCATCGTAAACCCACATCACGTTCGTTCGGCGGTAAAGACGGCTATTTATCGCTCAACGCGCCATTCATTTCCAACACAAATGTGAGGACATTTAGATACAGATTTGTGTGCATATTTGTTGGTGTATATGTGTGAGTTAAATAGTCATAACGTTGGGATTGCAAGGTAGTTCGTAGGCAATGGCAACGGACAAACGGAAGGACGGACCGACTTATGGACGAACAGTTGTACCGACAGAAAGTCTCTGCATTCGCATTGACAGTAGACACAGATAAAACGTTGCCAGTTCCAAGAAGTTCTATTCGTGTATAACACTAACTATAACAACAACAACAATATGAGCAACAGCGCAACTGTGTTGCCAATGAAATCGGAAGAAAGAGAAACGTAGGTCGGACACTACGGTTGACAACAATCCTCATAATAAACACCAAATGGGAATGGCATTTCATTTCAGGCACAACATAACGATCCTCAACAACAGCAACAACAACAACAACAACAATAAACTTGGCATAAGGTCATTATAAAGACCAACAGATCAACCGACTCGTTTGGCCTTAAATGAAGCATTGATGAATGGAATGAGCCGCCCGAACACGGCAACCTGGGGAAACTGCAAATCGCATCGAACACCAACATTGCTAAGGGAAGGAAGTAGCGAAACAAAAGCAAAAAAACAAACGCACGCAAACAAAGCGAGGAATGCGAGGAAAGGCACCAGGTAATTTTCGGAAAATGCTGAATTATGGCCAACTGCAGCAATGAAAACGGTGCTCTTTGTTGCCAGTTGGTGCAGAAAGCCAGCCGGATCGGAAAAGGCGGTTCGAACGCGGCAGACAGCGTGCCCTCAGAGACTTAATGACGTTGCCTTCGGGGCCGAAAAGAGAAAATCCACGGTCAACGACTGGCTGTCTGGCGATTTTCGGCTCTGTGCTAGTCTGTCTGTCTAGTCGAAGCTGCCTGCATGGCTGATGGCGGTGTGCGCTGCTGTGTCGCGCAGCATTGATGTATTCGACTTCAATACTGATAGGCAAATGTGCGCGCAGCAAGTTGGCTCCGCTCGCCAGCGCCACTTATCGGTGACTCGAAATCAGCTGCAGCCAACCCGGCAACCGCGGTGAACCTTGACGTTTCGCTGTCTGCTTGTGGGCTTCAAAGTTGCAGTTGCATTGTGTGCCGTGCGAATGTTTTATGCGAAGCGGCAAATTATGCGCATTTCTTCGTTTTGGCATTTTTCACTTATTTTCGCTTCGATTTTTTGCTTTTGGTTTCTATAGCTCGGGGTCTGCTTGTGCGATCGCTTCGATCAGACAAAAATTAAACTCCAATACTTAAACAACAACATGCAACAACAAGCAAAATAGCATGGTACAACAACATAAATAAGATACAGTGTGAGAATTATGAAGCCACAGCACCGAACTCGCCATCCACATAGCAAAAATCTTTCTTTGGTCAAAACACTGTTCGACAATTTACAAATTTAAAGTTCTGACTTGTGGGCCCATTTCGAGAGACCATCGCTTTCGAACTGAAAAATTGCTGCACATATCGCACACGCACAACAAAAGTGACACAACTCAAAATTTTTCATTTTCGGGTTTATGTGTTCATACTGTGCACAATGCATCGATCTACCAATCAGCAAAAGCTCAGTATATTTTGTTGTTGTTAACTGTTGCAAAAATACAGTTAGGTCTCTCTTCATGTCAGAAGTTTGATGCTATTTGATCGCTGCAGCTCAATGCAAAAGAGTCCTAACTCAAATTGTATCACTTTTGACGAAATAAATTTTTGTTTAAGTTAGTTTTAAGCAAAATTCTGAAAATTTTTGTATATATTTTTAATTATTAAAATTAATTATGAATTTTCAAAATTTTTGTTTTAACTTTTTAACAGTCATTTATACTTATTAAATTCAGAAAAGTGGCATAACTTGAAATAATTCGGGAATTATTGAATTAAACTATCATCAAAGCAGTCACAACTCAAAATTTTGGGGTTTCTAGTGTAAAATACAAAAAAAATTCTTGCAACTTATCATAAAGCATAATCTGTAAGGAACGGTCTATTCGTTATTAAAAAAAAATGTTTATTTAGCTCAAAAACAGTTTTTTGCGTTTCCTGAAAAATCACAAATTTTGAGTTGTGTCACTTTTGTTGTGCGTGTGCGATATATGCAATTAAGTGCAACTAGGTGCACTCTGATTACGTAGAAAAATTCAAACTTTTAGTCATTTTACACAACGCAAATCTTGTAGGACAGTGTAATTTTTGGCCATTGCTGTTCTCTTGATTTTTCATAAATTCCAGCAACGCGTTCGTTGCGCGTGCGATCAACTGCGCCTGATTGCGCCTTTACCGCGAAGCACCGGCGGCCGTCGCCGATTCCGATTTGACGTCCTCCCCACACAGAGCTCTCTTGCCGCCCCATGGGCAGCCAGCACACGTCCCTCGAATGGTTGCGCCGACTGCTGTCGTTGTCGCTGTGGTCCGTCCGATTGCCTATCAGGCCAGTGTTTTTAAGCGGCTGCCACTGTCTTCAGTGCGCGTGTGTGTGTGTGTGTGTGTGTGTGTGTGTTGCCAGGCAGCACCATTCGCCGCTGTGCAGTTTCAGTGGAATTTTTTCCTGCATTTCGTTTCGTTTGCCGTCGTTTGCAGCCGAAATCTCGAGGTTGGCGCTGAGGCTGTGATTTTGACTGCGGCGGTGGCCGCTTATCGGCGTTATTGTTCTTTCTTGCTGTTGTTGTTGGCGATGGTGATGGTGTTGTTGTGGGGCCATAATGAAGGGCGACAAATCTGACACCTTGTGCAGCGTTTTTATTGTGCTCGCTTAAGCAGGAAGGAGTACCCGTGGCGTTTTTGTGCCACAGTCTCTACTCATTCTGGATTCTTATTCATGCCGTGAACATTGTCTCTACGTTGTTGTTATTGTTGTTGTAGTTCTTGGCATATTTTTTGGCCTTTGTGTTGTTGCCTCGGCATCACCTCGTTTTTGAGTTGAAATTTTTTACATTGTTGTTTTTGGTTTTTGTTTCTGTGAGTTGTTTTTTTTTGTTGTTTTGTGAGCGGCCAGCAAAGGGAATTGTTGTCTTTGTTGTTGTCCGGTGCCTGTGTGTAGGTCCATTGCTGATCTTATCGTTTGATCTTAATACCTTTTTCCTCTGAAAATGACAGACAGACGCATAAACGAATGTAGCGGACGGACAATGGGCCGACCGGACGGCCAGTTGGACTCGTTCGTATGTATTTAGTGTGTGCCGGCGTTTGTCCCTGTTGCAGGCAGCCCTGCGCCCAGCATTGGTGCTCATCCGATGGCGCTACTGACGCAGCGTCAGAGGCCACGGCAACAGCAACACCAACGTTACCATCGTCGGCATCTGCGCATTCTGATGAGATTAAAGACGTGGCTGGTGTTGGTGTTAGCACCGATGCCGTCAGTAATGTTGTTGGCTGTTGCCGGTGGTCAGCTTGTTGCTGTTGTTAAATGCACTTTTGTTGTTGTTGTTGCTAGTTTGGAATTTGGCAATCGGTGTTTCTTGTCGTTTGGCCCCTTGAAATTCGGTTAATATATTCTTTTTTGTTGTTGCACAGTCCCGCTTTGTTGTTGGCTTTAAGAAAATTGAAGTTTTTGGAAATTTTTCATCGTCTTTGCGTTGCTTTGTTTTCATTTGCATTCTTTTTCTGTATTATAATTTTGTTGTTGTTGTTGTAATTTTCGTTCGAGCGTAACCGAGATGAATGAATTTTCGGGCCAAGAAAGATAAATGAGCTTTTGGGCCGAGTCCCGTGTGCGCAGTCGCGTGCGTTGTTCGGCTGATTCAGTGCTTTGGAATGCGTTGTTGTTGTTGGTGTTGCCATTGATATCGTTCATTCTGGCGTTGCAAGGCGAGTGCCCGAAAAGACGGAACATAAAACAAGCTGCACACGTTTAATGAAATCAACATAGGATAAGCAGACCGAAGGGGGGATTGTCTCATTTAACACGAGTTGATTGAGGAATGTGGAATACACACACACACACACACACACACGCACATTTGTGTGGTCACCAATTTAACTACCTTTGGGTTTATAATTCTTTCTATTGGAATTTCGGAGCTAAAGTGCCGCCGCTGTGCCTCGTTTTGGCGTTTTGGGTGCAATAATTAAATGTGCCTCAAGAATGTCTCATTTGTTGCCTTACTGCCTTTTAGCTCCAATTACAGTTTATCTTGATTTCATTTGACGATATATTGCGGCGGCGTATTTTGATCTCGACTGAAAATGTCCATTGCGCGATAACAATCTGACAATCAGCTGGCGCAACAAAATGTCATTGGAACCAATTTTAATAGCGGAAATTGCTTTACGCATTTTTTTAAAGGATTGACTGCCTACATTTCGGATTTTCAGTATTTGAAATCAAGTTTATGGCTTTCAGATCAATATTTGTCTGTAATGGTGTTCCCACATAAATGTTCTTTCATTGGAATCAAACAATATGTGGAATAATAATGCATTCTTCCCCTTTCTCATAGATCAATAGAACCAAAAAAGATTTTGGAACCAAAATAGCACCGATTTGTAATTTATAAGTAAGTTGTAAGTTTTCGAAAAATTGTTTGAGCAAAATATTTTAATCACACGAACTGTGACAAAGGCAGCTAAAGATTGACTGGTATGTCAAAGCAAATGGGACGTTCCCATTGGGAAGATGCTGAGTGAGCCAAAACTTGAAGCCAGGAACTGAGGTACTTCCCGGTTAAATAAAAATGCGTTTGGAAAACATACATGAATGAAGGACTAATAAGAGAATTGCAGATCAGAAAGCATGAACAATGGACAACCCCCAAAATATTTGAGATGATTTCCTCAATTTTGTTTGATCTGCAGTTTGATGCCAATTTGACGGTAAACCATTGTAATAATTGTTTCCTTTTAACACTAAAAAGACTGCAAGCTTTCCATGCCTACATAATATATTCGCTGATATATATTTGGCTAATTGAAATTATAAAATCATGATTGTTGAACTTATCCTTGAACCCAATAAAAAAATAAAAATCATCAAAACAAAAGTTAATAAAAATTATAAAGAAAATACAGATATTTAAAAATGAAAAAGTGTCAAAGTGGCCATATGGCCATATGGAAACATGTTAATTTGTGGACGTCTGAACTCTCTGTGGTTTCAAAATACTATTTTTTGTTGGTCCTTAGAATAGTTTGAAGTTTTAGGAAAAATACAAAATTAACAAACTGAGTATTTAAGTTTACAGAAAAGAAGTATACACGTTTTTTTAATGGTATATCTTGACATAGTAAAGGAAGAAGAAGCAGAAAAATTTGATAACTTTTTAGTTTGTCGTTTTCTTTCTATTTATACCTTTTGATGATACCTTTTTTTAATTTTGGGTGAAGTAAATGAAGAAATATTTAAATTTTCGTTACGCGTACAAAGTTTTATGTTTAAGTAATTATTACAGCCACAAAAACGTGGTCACATAGAAGCCTAAAACGTAAAATTTAAAATTTTAACTTTCCCCAGTAAAAATCTGTAGCGAAAGGGTTAAGAAATCTACGAATTTCTTCGAGTGTAGTTATGCTCCGCATTGTAGTTGCTCGATTGTGACCATCTATAATTGTTAGGGTTTTTTGTTCCTATTTCTGTAACCGCCAACACCAAACACTCATAGCAACAACAAAAATACTAATACAGCCAGCAAACGTAAATAGACATCCTACGCCTGCCAGCGCATACGTAAATGGCGTTTGCATTTAATTTAAGGTTGACATTTGCGGTTTCCCACACATGTCATATCATTGGCGTTGTTGTCAGCGTCATCATTACAACCAACGTCGTCGTCATCATCGTCGTCATCGTCGTTGTCGTCATGATCATCGGCGCAACATCATCCTTGGGCCGCCGTGTGCGTACGTGTGCTATTCTTGTTGCTGTAATTGTGGTCCTTGTTGTTGTTGTTATTGTAGTTGTTTGTTGTTGCGCGCCTGCCTGATTACCATTTTCATTGCCTCGCTAACGACTTTGATTCTACGACTCGGATGGCCCAACTCAAGCCGCACTGGAGAACGCCTGTAGTGCGTTCACTTTTATTGCCCGCTGTCAGTTTGCTGTCCGTCCGTCTGTCTGTCCGTTCGTTCGCTGGCCTGGCAGTCGGTGTGTCTGTGCCTGTGCTTGAGTGCGTCTAGTGCCATTCCTTCGTCCATTTATAGAATTCTTTTTGTTGATTCCACTTAATGATAATTTGATATCAAGCGATCGCCCCTACGAGATTGTGACTGCGCGCCTGCGCACCGCCCGCTGCTACCAAATCATCATAATCATCATCATCAACATCAACATGGTCATCGTCATAAGCGCCGGCAACAAGAACAAATTTAATTTCGACTTGAACGTCATTTTCGGGCTGATTGTCATCGCGAGTTGATGATCATGTCAATGTTGCCTGTTGCCGGCGCGCCGCACGTTACGTTAAGCGTATAGCACATTCGCTTAAATGAGATAATTTAATAAGCGTTAAAATGCTCGAGTTATGTCATTATAAAAATACCATTAAACTGCATAAATTAACAATGTAATGTCCAGGTGAACGAGCGCGCAGACCGCATCGGTCGGCCGACGCATGTTGCGGAGCGTAAATGGCGATGACGATGACGACGATGGCGACTGTGTGGACGTTCGTTGCTGTTGATCAGTGATGCGTTGATGCCGATGGTTGTAGGGGGCCGAACGCGGTGGAATGTGCATTGAAACGGAGAGCGCCGAAGTGAAAATGACAGTTCGGCTAGTGCCAAGAAGGGTGTGATGCAGATTGTTGTTGTTGTTTTTCAACTTGCTATTTATGTTGGTGTTGTTGTTGTTACTGCCAAAGTAGGGTTTGCTGATTGTGCTTTTTGTTGGCCATAGCAAAGTTGTTTGTAGTGTTTTTAAGTGTTGTTTGTTGTTGTAGTAAATGGGTGCTGGGATTGAAATTTGAATATGTTTGCTGACTTTGTAACAGTTAACAATTTGAATGTTGTTGTTATTGGCATTTTAATTGTTATTGTTGTTCACTATCTAATCATTGTTGCTATTTATTGTTCAAAAGTTTATTGGCAAAAGTTGTCATTGTTGCGGCAAATTAGTGCCTAAAACTTTGTGTTTGATATTATTTTAAATATTGTTGTTGTTGTTGTGAACAATGACTCCAATATTACAAATACTGTTGCTGCTGATCTCTTAACCCTTTCGCTATTTTGTTGCCATGTGGCAACATGCTACTTTGGGGACATCTGAATCCTCTGTGGTTTCAAGAATAAATTTTTTTGTTTGTGCTTAGAATAGTTTGAAGCTTTAGAAAGTTTGAGGAAGTTTTAGAAAAAATACGAAATTAATAAACTGAATATTTAAGTTGAAAGAACAGAAGTATACACGTTTTTTTAATGGTATATCTTGACATAGTAAAGGAAGAAGAATCAGAAAACTTTAGATAACTTTTTTATTTGCCGTTTTCATTCAATTTAGATACTTTTTTTTTAATTTTGGCTGAAGTAAATGAAAAAATATTCAATTTTTTGTTATGCGTAAAAAGTTTTATGTTTAAGTAATTACTACAACAACAACGATGTGGTTGCTCTCATAGAAAAACACTCTAAAATACAGGGTTCGAGTATAAAAATGAAAAAATTTCTTATGGATAGAACCACATAGAAGCCTTTAAACGTAAAATTTAAAAGTTTAACTTTCCCCAGTAAAAATCTCTAGCGAAAGGGTTAAGCACCAATACAACAACAACCAGCAGCAACATGCTTGTTCCCTGCAAGGACAGTGACCATCATTTGATCAATCATATGACAATCACATGTGATGAAATTTCGATCACAATCTCCATCATTTTTCCACTAGCAGTGTGAAAAATGTGATGGGTATTTTTGTGTCCATGTGATTCTGCATCACCTTCGTACACATGCGATTTAAAACGTGGTGCAACATATAGTTGTCTCGCTCACTCTAATCAGCAATGATCAAATCCCAATCACGTGTGATTAATCACTGCTGATAAAATTTCTCTCATCAGTGATATCAAAAGGCAATCACACTTGACGCATAAACCTATCACAGCTGATTGAAAATAAAAAAGCCTTGGCATTTTATTATTTCATATGCCTATTTTTATAAAAAAGGTTTTTATTATTCAAAAATCATTAATTTACACATTTATAGTGCGAACCAAAGTAATTAAATTATTAAAAATTTGGCAAATGTAATGAAATGAAATTGACCCTCAGTCCACGACATTTTTGAGGTTAGGAGCGCTAGCGCTGAACACAATCTGCAAAGATTAAATGAAAAGAATGCTAGCATTAGGCAAACAATTCTTTTGATACGCTTCTCATCTATTTTAAATAAAATTTAATTAACATATTTTTTACAAAATTAATAAACAATTGTACTTATCTTTTTTTAACTTTTCCACCGCTGACCTGCTTTTGACACACTTTTATTACACTTTTCACAATTTGACAATTGCGTCATGGGCGCAAGCGTCATAACGGCACGTGCCGTATGTACATATAGTGCCATCTCGTTTTCTCATACAGGGAAATTTGGCGTACTGAAACTTCTTTTTCCCGCTTGCATGGAACATACTTAAAAATTTCCTTTGTAAATGTTTATGTGTTAGTTTCAGCGAAAATTTTTGTAAATGTGTTGGAGTTTCGATCACACGTGTCTGGCAGGGTTGTTGCTTATTGAAGTCAGTCATGGTTGGCACTGTTGCTGTCGCTTCAAAATGCAACTTGGCTACTTATTTTTGGACGATTGTTACTAACTGCTGTTGTTGTTGTTGTTGTAGCTGCTGTTGGCGTGTTGATCGCTCAGTTGTTGTAGCTGCTGGTATGCGCTGCGCAGCGCTGGCATTCTTTCTAACCAAAAATGGGCGACTTTAACGAAGCAATTGTGTTGATGATTATGTGCGCTGTAACAACAACAACAACAAATACACTAACAACAAAAATTACTAACAATAATATCAACAACAATTGCAACAGCACGGGCTGCAACAGCAATAGCAGCACAGCAGAAATTAAACTACAACAACAATAAGTACCAACAACAACTGCAATGTGGATGCGAGCAGCAACACGCATATTATGGCCATGCTGAATTATTTTGGTATTGGCAGCATGGCAACATGGTAACATGGCAACATGGGGCAGCATGAAGTCTGAGCAACAACAACGTTAGTCCAGAGCAGCCATAACAACAATGCAAACTGATGGAAAAGCGTTTGAAAAAATGCAAAATATACACAAGAAAAAGGAGTCGAATCGAGTTGAGCGCTGTGGAAGTGGAAGCGATCAACTCTCCGGTTGCTGGCATTTTCGAGTAGCAAGCAACAGGCGGACGAGGGACGGCAGGGCGGCGAACAGCCTTGTTAAATATGGCCGCGCGCCGTGTGCTGGCCGCGTTAATATACCTGCCAAAGATGTAGCTGATGATGACGATACAGCGACTGATAGTGCCAGTGAAAGCAACAACAACAACACAAGCAGGAACAACATAAACATTGGCAACAGAGAAGACCAAATTGCTCTGTGCATCTTCAGCAATGAAGACGATGCAACGCCAATGTGGAAACTTGCCGACTAACTTGTTTGGGCATTTTTGTTGTTATTGGCAACTTTGGTATTGGTGTGTACTATTGGCAAAAATTGCTGCTGCCGATGTCGCTGCCGCTGCCAGTGCTGCGGCGAGCGTTTTACAACAACAGGCCGAACGATGGCTGCTATTATGGCAACAAGTTACTAACCTCAATGAACAGTAACTAGTAGCAACAACAACAAACACAACAATAACAACAATTAAGGAAGCGGTTAGCAGCAGGGGTGGGTGCAGTATAGCGGTGGCAACATGCCACCATAAAAAGTGAAAATTTCACGCAAAACTTGGCGCACAGCGGCAAATGGTTAGGGGGGTCGGGCAAATAATGGGAGAAAATCTGAAAAGCAATCAACAAAAACCAAATGGAAAATAAAGAAAATCAGCAAAGAAGCAGCGCGTTTACAGCTGACTAGCCGTTGCCGCTCTAAAGCTGCCATCAGCCACACCAGCAGCTGCCAGGGGGAGGCCATAAGCGGTTATAAATTGCACGGTTAGGTAGGCAGCACTCCTCGCTGCCGCCAGCGGCGCACAAAACAAAAAAAAAAAAACAAAGAAGAAAACAGCGCCGCATTTTTGCCTAATATGCCAACAATTTAAACGGCCACTTATGCCCCGCCAACTGTTGCTTGCTCCTACTTGTTATTTATTTGTGCTGCTGCTGCTATTGTGGCAGCGCTTTGGCTGTGTCGGTTTGCCGTGGTCGCTGCAAAGCGTATGCATTGTGACCATTTTTGGCCACCAAGTGGGGCGCGCAAGCGGCGGCAGTTGCGATGTTCGTTGCTCTTTGCTATGGCAATGATTTTCGCCGCTGTGTCACCCTGTGCCGGTGCAACCATGCGCCGCGGCAGAATACTGTGCAAATGTAGAGCAGAATGTTTTGGAGAGAAACACAAGAACATTTTCAAATGACGACATTTTTGGCGGTCTTAACGACGGCCGAAGGCAAACTGACACAACTGTTTGTTGCTGTTCGCTGCAAATAATGCAAAATGGCAAATGGAAACGGTGCATTAAATTGTAGCAAACTTGCTGCTTTTCCAGCAATAAGAAGTTATTCAACCCTGCGCTGCCCTACCTTATTCTACTTTGCTCAGAAATAAATTATATGCTGCCCGTTGTGTGCCAAAACAAAGCGCACCTAACCTCACTCAACCCATATATTTTGTGCATATACGTGTTTATGTGTGTGTAGCACAAACAAGCGCAATGTTGCACTTTATTAAAAAAGGCGTGCCGGCAATACAACAATAGCAACAACAACAATCGCTACTCCAGCATACAAACGCCTGAAATAAAGGCAACAAATCTTGTAAGTGGCAATTGCGGCCGAAAGAAGGGTTTAATAACTGTTTTAAGGCGAATTGCGGTTTTCAAAGCCCCGACTGCAGCGAGTAGCGGCATTCAGACAATGCAGCAAAGTGAGGTTATGTGGCAACAAACTCGGCTTGGACGAAAAGCGCAATTTTAACGGTGCTTCCTGTGTTGAATTTTCAATTGTAATGCGGCTAAACAAGCCACAAGGGCGTGGAAGTGCCGCCACCTACAAAGCAATAACAGCAACAACAAACAGCCAGTGATAAAAGTTGTGTGGCAGCGGCGTTTGTTGGCCCATAACCATTTCGAAAATGCGCTGCAAAAAACAACACTACAACAACAACAACATCTAGTAGGCAAACAGCAGAAAATACACAATCAGACAACAGGCAGCAGCAGTCGTTGTGGCAACATGTCGCACCCGTTGCACAGCGCTGTCGCTGGCGCAGCGCGCGCTACGTGCCACATACTGCATGTGGCATGTGTTGGCATGCGCTGGCATGCGGCCGGCAATTCGGGGGGTCGTGCAAGTTAATCTTCGCAGCTTTGCCGCTGCGCCATCGTTGCATATTTTATGCGTCCCCCTCTTTTTAATTATTTCAGACACAAAAAACTGACTGTGCACACCCGACGCAGCTACAACATTGCCGCAACCACCGACACAGCCACTACCAGATTTCTGTGTGTGTGTTTTTTTTCCTATGCGGTGTGTTGTTGTTGGCGCTGCTGTTGCGGTGGCTCTGCTCTCATCTTCCTCTGAAGAAAAAGAAAAAAAAAACATAGTAAAGAAAAATTACCGCAGAACGCAAACTAATGATGTGTTACAATGAGTGCGCAGCATGTTGCATGCCGCATGCCGCGCTCCACAGCAACATAACGCAACCAGTTTGTTGCTGCTGCTGATGCACATAAAAGCGGCAACAGCGGCGGCACAACGGCCCGGACGCACCGGCTATGCCACATTTCATGCCACACAAGTTGGTGGCGGCCGCATATTCGCCTTCGACTTGTGTTGCCTGCTGGCTGGATGCTTCTGGTGCGCTTTTGTTGCTGCCTCTTCATACAATATTTAACGGCCAGCAAACTTAGGAATTTAGCAGTTCATTACGTGAATTTGTCAAACGCAAACACACACACACACACAAGCAGGCAATCAGCCACCGCCGCGCAGCTCAGAGTGGCGCAGAAGAAGCACGCTGGAGCGGCAAGTAGTGGCAAATTTGTGTGACTTTATGTTGCGGTTTTACGCGAAATTTACGCATCATTTGACGGCGCGTTCATTTGCATTCGCCGTGGTGCGAGCGTGTCAAGCGAAGAGTGCAGTGACTGAAGCGGCTCGTCAGAGTTTGTCATTTTGCCGCAAATGACTTGCTGCCAATGAATTGTTGCGCACAACACGCACCAAATTGCAATGCGGCAGTGTTACTAACTTTGGAAATGATTAGCAAACACACTCTTCTCTTGGCTTGGCACATGTCAGAAGCTAATTGGAAGTTGTGCTTTTCCAAACCAAGACAAGTTTTGATTCGGAAATGACAATCCTTCGAAAGTGAAATATTTGTAAGTAACACAATGGGAACTTGTGGAAAGAATCGACTTGACTTGATACTTGATTAACCTTAACCCTTTCGATCAACTAAAACTAAAAAAACAAACTAAAACTCTCCAGATCATCTTACAAGAGAAAGACGGTCGATAAAGAATGACAAAAGGTCATCAGGAAAAATTCATTGTAATCCTATTATAGAGAAGAAGAAGAAGTAAAGAAGATCTTGATATGAATGATTCGTCATAACATTGTCGCAAAGAATAAAGTATCCAACTAGTTTTTTTTTCACAAGTTGCCACTTTTTCTTTTACTTTTATCGTCGCATTGAGTTGGCGAATGAACGAGTCACCCAGGTCGTGATTAATAGCGATTTTTTATTGGGTATTATCGCATTAGATACGAGCCAACCGCATAATTGGTGAACGCTACATACATTTGCGCATCGAAATGAACAAATACAACAAATACATACAGCATATTCCGCACTCCAGTCGAAGTAAACGCTGAAGGCAGCCCATAGACCGTTTGGCAGACAGAGTGACTGACGAGGCGACAGTGTAAACGACATGATGGCTGCCCGTATCCACAAATAGTCGCTAGTTGTCGCTTCGTTATAGACGTTGTTGGGTATGTGTAATATGTGTATTGTTTGATGTTTGTTTTTGTTGCGTGGTTCTATGTCTCCTTCGAGTTCTAATTATGAATTCAATTCATGCAGAAAATTAGTTGAACTGATTCATCGCTTTAATGAAATGAACATTTTTGTCATTGCGCCTTCTGTTGGCCTTTGGTGTTCGGTCGCTTTGTCTGGGCTTAAGAGTTAACATAAAACTACTACAACAACAGCGAATAGCAAAAACCTTATATATTGGGTAACAAATCAAATGAAAAAATGCTTCGCACCCGTCTCACTTGGCCTCTGAGTCAAAGCGAAATCAAATGGGCCAAGACGACTGCAGCGGGTTGTGGGTCCGTAGTCTGGACGAAAGTGGGCAAACATACCAACTAACTAGACAAAAAATTCCATCGCTGACGGCTAGCAAATTGCGTAGTAGCGACGTTCTAAATGCTAAACGTCTGCGTCAACTAAAGCTGACGGCTTCGTCGTTGCCTTTGTGTGTGTATGTGTGTGTGTGTGTTGTATTGTTTTGCGAAAAATTTCTAAAATGCTTTAATTCGTTTACAAACACACTACATATTTTTTCTATAAAAAAACAAACAAAAAACGAATACCAACAACGGCGACATGATAAACAACAACAAAACATTGCCGAAAATATTTCAGACATAGCGATTTTATCTATTCTCGATTTTTTAATTGTTGTCGCTGTGAGACGAGCACACACCCAACGCTGCTTGGCACCACCATCACTACCAACAACAACAACAAGAGTGGCAACCGCAAATCATCACCGAGAACAGCGCCAGCGACATTGTCGCCGCGCCCGTTCTATTGCTGTTGCTTGTCATCGGCAACAATTTTCATTCTTTTAGTTCTTTTTTTAATTTATTTTTTTATTGTTTATTATTTATTTATTTTTTTTCATAGAGCGCGTGTTTTCATCTTTTCTCCCCCAATTCTTTTCCTTTTCGCTTCTTTATACTTTTTTTTTGCCTCTACGATGCTTTCTTCTCGAGTGATTTTTGTTTTTGTTGGCTGTGCTTGATATTTTTTTTGAGCTGTTGTAGCTGTTTTGGCTTTTAATAAATTTATCAAATAAAAATGAACAGATGCGCCTTGTGGCCATTAAATAAGTTTAACGTAAAACGGCACACAACAATTTCAAGTCGAGTCGCCAATAAAAAAGCAACAACAATAACATGAAAACCAAATATCCGAAATGTTCGAGCGATGTGGGCGAAACAAGGAAGAATAAGAGGAGGACTGGCTGATCTAATAGCAATAATAACAACAACAACAAAGACTGCGTTGCTTGATGGTTTTCGAATAAACGCAAAAAGCTAATCGGATGCTACGATCAGGCACGCAAATACTTTGAGGGAAAGAAGAAGAACATACAAAATGGCGATCGGCACAATTGACACATATACAACTTTATACAACTATACATAAAACGATATAAAATTAAGGATCTAATATGAGCTCAGTTAGAAGACATTCAAGTTGAACGAATGAAAAGAAAGAAGCTAACAAAAATAGGTTAACTGAACGTTGACGCAGCAATGATTGGTAGATCAAATTGGCAAATCTGCTTGGATCCTTTCAAGAACAACAGTTTTCACATCCTTGAACAATTAACAAATTCAAAGAAATTACGTTGTTAACCCTTTGTGGGTATTGTGAAAGCGTAAAGATGATAAAGTGTAAAATATAGATATTCTCTGGTCACATTAAGAACAATAAATGTTCACAATGAGCCGCACAAAAGACCATCGAGTGTGTCTCTTACAGAGTTACAGAGACAGTCAGTCACCTACCTAACCTAATCTAACCTAAAAAAAACAAAAATGTTTTGCACTGTTTTTTTATCTCAATGTGTTTTCCAAGCGATTGAAAAAAGCAGAATGTTGCCACATGTTTTTCTTTTCCTTCTAGTGAAAACAAGGCGAAGACGTAAATGATGACATCAGTCTACATTTCATATAAAACAAAGATGAAGAAAACAACGACACTAACATCATATTGAATCTTTATTAAAATTAAAGTTATAAGGTGATTGTTTCGGTCGGCGTTAACCAACTTGCGTTTAGTTGGTGTTGTAATTACTCAGTTTCTGTCTATATTCAATTTTTTTCAGAACAGAACAGAAATCGGTTCTCTAGTTGTGTTCTTGTGCCATGCTTTTGGAACAAAAAACTCAAAACTCTCATGTGTGTGTAAAATTACACAATGCTCGCGCATTCATAGGGCCACAACTTTAGGATTGATCACCGCGTTTGAAGGCATCGCAACTTGCCAATATTTTTAACTGAACAACTTGCTGTCTACTTAAGAATATTCGTTCTACTTTGATAAAGGTATTCATATTCTTCAGTAAGTAAGAAACTGACTGTTGACAGCCAATAACCAGTAATTGTCAGGGCTAGTTCCTGGATAGAGTGGTTTGTCAAATTATAACCAATTTTGAAATGAAATGCAAGTCAAATCCTTTAAGTAGTCATTCGTTACACGGTTGTCAGTTGTATTCTAGTTATTTTACTGTCATTTCGAACAATCATTGGGGGGAGTTTCCCTTTCAATTGACTCTAAAACTCTTTAACTCTTAATAGATCAAGCACAGAATTCTATCGTTGTAGAGAGGTTGATCCTTTCACTACAGTAAGGGCCACTCATGCCCCATGCTCAGTTGATCCTGAAACTCGTAATTTGTATTCATTAAACTCAAACAAAAAGGGTTTCTAGAAAGTCATAACGAAAGGTTTAACTCTAACAGATCAAGCACAGAATTATATTGTTGAAGAGAATTAAACCTTTTGCTACTGTAGGCTGCTCCTGAAACTTCTAATTTGTATTCATTAAAGAATAAAGTTTGTGCAAACGTCCTGCAAAAGTCATAGCGAAAGTTTTAACTCTAACAGATCAAGCACAGAATTCTATCGTTGTAGTCATAGCGAAAGGTTTTACTGTAACAGATCGAGCACAAAATTTTATTGTTGAAGAGAGTTTAACCCTTTTGTTACTGCAGGCACACTGGTGTCCCACGATATGTTCAGTTGATCCTGAAACTTCGAATTTGTATTCACTATAAAACAAAGTTTGTCCCAATGGCCTACAAAAGTCGTAGCGAAAGGTTTAACTCTTAATAGATCAAGCGCAGAACTCTATCGTTTCCTGGAGGTTATCAATATAATCTAACAGATCGCACAACTTGGAAGCCAATTAAAGTAAAAGTCTTCTCTTGCTTCTCAGCGAAAATTCATCCTACAGATCGAACATTTTTTAAATTTTAATTTTACATATTAATTCTATAGTTTCATATGACCTCCTTCTATTTTCTAGTCAGAGCGATCTTTGAATGAATTCGGCATTTTTAACGTATTCAGAGTTCAGACAAAAATAAATGTGTCTATTTGTGCCGCCACAAGGACATCGTTCATTATCATTCACGGCTAGTTGCACGTCAGAGCCGCAAGAGGCACGTTTGAAACGTGGCTACGACCAGCCGTCTTGCTTGACACATGGCGAAACTATAAAAATTTGTGACAGAACGCAGATATTAAAATGAAAAGAAAATAGCGCAAAATAAAAAAAGAACAAAATAACAACAATTGCCAATTAAATTGCTGTGTCTGTCGTCTGCTGCTTTTTTTGTTGTTGTTTGTTTCTTTTGCCTATTTTCTGGTAGCGTTTTTTTCTTGCCAGCATTAGATGAGTTGTTATAGCAAATTTTTCATGTTGAAAATTCTTTCATAACCATTTCACAGGAATATTTTGCTTTTTACTATTTCTTCCATTAATTTTGTGAGTTTTTTGTTGTTGCGCTGTTTTAAAATTCGCTACGCTGCGTACATGCAACAGTATAATAAAATGATATATGCACAAAGAATATTTTAGCAAAGTTCGCAAAAAAAAAATAAAAAAAAATTAAAATAAACTAAAAAAACCAAAAAACAAATATGAATTATTTAACAGAGAAATTTTTCGCAGACTGTTTGATGATGAGGCGGGTGTGCTGGTCTTCTTTTTGTTTTTGTTGTTAGTGCCTAGTGGCGGCGAATTGATGTATCTATTATTGTTGCATGTGTGTGTGTGTGTGCGGTGAGTTGCCTTTCACGTTTCAGCTGAACGCTCGGATTCGTTTATGATTTACGTGAGACCGCAATGTCAATTCGTAGTGTCAAAATATTGACTCGAAAGAAAATTTAAATGCCGCCAAGGCAGCAAGAACCCCAACAACAACAGCGACTAAGAACCAAAGAACGCAAAGAAAAGCACACGGAGACACATGCAAATGTGACGAACGGCCTGTCCGAGGGCGCTGGGTGACGTTGGTGCGGTGCGATGTCGACCGCGTTGCGTCGAGTTGAGCTGAGTTGAGGCGGCTGCTGCGCAATGTGATCATGTTTGATGGAAACAAGTGTTTTCTTTGTTGTTTGTTGCTGTTGCTGCGGTTTTTCGGAGGCATATAACACACGTAGTTAGTCAGCATTGCTGGCGATGACATCTTCGAAATGTGTCTGCATGCCGTGTGATTCATAAGGCGACAGTCACTGGCAGTCGACAGTCGATTGGCAACAAGTGAAAGTGGAAATAGATTGAAAAAACGTAGGGAAGCAAGGAATTTATGATTTTGGTTGAAATTTTATTTTTGTCTGAAGGTTGCATCAAGGAACAGGAATCCTACACTTGTAAGCAAGTGAAAGGTCTTTAAAAATAAAATAAAGAGTACTATAAAACAATAAAAGCATAGTTTGAAGTGTTAATGCCTCATGAGTCATGACAAAGAGTGATCTATCTTTTGTAGTTATAAGTTTTTTGTTCTTAAAGGTATAATGAACAAGTCCGCGGTGGCTCTGGGTGACTTCACTTATAATCCACTAGCTGATCCAGCGAACTTTGTTTCGCACACCATTGGTTGTTTTTTTAATAATGAAATACGCGAGATGGCGAATCTATGGCGATGCAAATTGACGAAGAAACCCAACTAAAGGAAGAGGAGGAGCTACTGATTAATGCAATCGAGGCCCACAAATAAGCAATGTTGCTGCTAAGTTTTAGTAAAAAAATGGACTGCGCTTGAACCAGATTTAAATAATATGGGCGGTGCCACGTCCCCTTATTTAATACTCTCTCGATTCCTTCTGTCGAAATATATGATGAAATGGTAGGTTCGTACTAAGTTTCACTGCTGAGCGACTTATAGTTCAGCAAAATAATTTGGATCACAAAAAATGTGCCACGCCCCTTGTCCGACGCCTATCAAATCTTATCAGTAGAATGACTCATTTATGGGACGACGGGGTACTACTTTCAGTGTTGTACAACTTACAATTTGGAAGATATTCCATTATTAAGATCTGGCTTGTATGGGCGGTGCACGCCCCCTTGTCCAATACCCGCCTCATTACGTCTGTCGAAAGATATGACTAAATAGTAAGTTCGTAGTGAATTTAATTGATGTGTAACTTATGGTTCGAACGTTAAGGTCTGAACATTTTCAGAATTCACGGTCAAAAATGGAAGGAATTTTCCTTTTCAAATAGATTTTCCGGAATTTTCTTTTAGCACGAACCTGAACTGACCTAATACGCATCCAAAAAAACAATGCCGTCTGCTACTTTTTTCATAGTCAAATCTCTGTTGGAGCAGATTGATAGCTTTTAGCAATGGTAGTAAAACACAGGTAATAAAGTGCAGCGAAGTCTTCACATATTTAAAGCTTAGTTTTGGGACGTTGTAGGAACAACAATCGTTACTATGACAGGTTCACAATTTGCCCTTAGATTGGATCTTAATTTAGTAAATTGCTCTGAGATCAAAAAGGATCCCCTACATGTTGTTAGAGAACATTCCCTAGACCCACCGATCTAATGAAGTTTAGTAACTCACGGGGGTTAAGGTGCTTGGTATTTTCTTTACAAGTCAGTACTGGCCCAGGTATTGCCTGCTTGTCCTTATAGATCTAAATACTTCTTGATCTCTCAACTAACAAATTTTAATTAATAAATGTCCTGAATTAGTATTTCAAACAGAGCTCCATATATCTTCATTCATTGTGTATATTTTTAAGATATTTCCAATGATTGTTAACTTAGTCTGTAATGTTGTTACTGTGGGCTATTTTTATTTATTAAAGAAATAACGAAATAATCCACTCTACATCTGAAGTTATTGTTTGTAAAAGGTATGTTTAGAACTGAAGAGATCAGACGAGTATTCCATGTGGAAGACAGTAGTCGGTGCCGAGAGGAAAGACCGAGCCTTCAATGACAGAATCGTGTAATAGCAAATCTTTTGAATGTGTGTTATTTAAAAAAGTTGAATCTATTCTATTAAAGACAGACTTTTCACTACGACAAGAAGTTGTAGTAAAATGCATTAATAAAGTTTTATCTGAAATCCCTCACAATTTATATGATTCTGATTCCCATTAACAATCAAATGCACCCGAATTCATTTAACCACTAACAGTTTCTCAAACTCATAAAAATCTAAAACTATGCAAAAATGTTTAAAAATTCTGTCACTTACCATTTCGATCGCCTGGGCACGTTTTGCAACATTTGCCCGGCAGCAAGATTGGATCATCACACAATGCTGGCGGACATTCGTGTTTGATGTTCTTGCATTGGACACGCGCAACGATGCGACGTTTCTTTGGCACCTGAAAAAAATATAAAATGATATGCAAAGATTAACTTTTTGGTTATTTAAAAAAAAGTTTATTTATTGAAAAAAATAGAAAATGATATGCAAAGATTAACTTTTTGGTTATTAAAGTCACGTTAAATCCAGAGTTTGACTTGAGGAAAGCAAATTAATTACTGTGCTTCAAAATCATACATCGATTGTACATACATAGAAGTACAGATGTATGTATGTATAAACTCTAAGTATCTATGCAAATTGTATTTACAAAGCTTGATACATGTGGCAACATTAAATTGACTGGGCCGCCAGAAGATTCGCCGCGTTTTTCTCAGCTAATTAGTCGTGCATACAAATAACGACGAAAGATATCGCAGCAAGAAAAAAAATAAAACCACTACCGACTGGCCGCTGACTGGTTAGCACGCACGGCCAACGGCCGACGGCTGCTGGCTGATGGCTGGTGAGTGGTGGCGCCAAGTAGCGGCAATTACTTTAACCGCTCTAAAGGTGGCTGTCGCTTTGAAAGCAGAGCGAAAAATAAATTAAAAACTTAATAAAACGACACGATCGTTGTTGTTGTTGTTGCTGAAGTTGTCGGTGATAATGATGATGATAGTGATGCTTACGATTCCAGCCGGCAGACGCGCTTAAGTAGCAGCGCGACAGAGACAACGCGTCAGAGAGGGCGAGAGGCGCGTAACGTTGCTGACAGTGCGGCGCTTTTGGTGCGCCACCTAAGCGCGCGTAGGTCGCTTCATGTCTGCGTCTACGATGGCCCGTGTCTTGTGCCTTTCTTGCCGGCTGTCTCTCCGTCCGTTCGTCCGTCCGTCTGACGGTCTATCAGTCTGCCCAGTTCATAATCAACTTGCCTGCGTTTCGTTCCGATTTCATATTCATACTCGTACTACGGTTTTTTCGCCGCGCATATTCATTTCATTTCTTTTTGTTTTTTTTTTGTTATTATTAATTTTTATTATTAATTTTTATGCTTTTTTCGCTTTCAGTCAGTCAATTTGTTGCTGCTCTTTTAGTGTTGTTCGTTGTGGTTGTTTTGGTTTTCGTTTGAACGGTGCGCGTGAACTGGAAAATCTGGGTCTGTTCGTATCACAATCAAACAACAAATAAAAATCGTTTTTATTATGCATTTTGTTGTGTTCGATGGCGTTGTTGTTGTCGCTGCTGACGACGTTCGTGCAAAACATAAATTATTGTTAATTACCGTTAACGTTGACTTTTATGCGTTAATTTCGTGGTTAAGTTTAAAAATATAATTAAATAAATTAAAAGTCTCTTGGTGTGCGAAGCTCGAGCTGCACCAATCGTATTTATTTTTTACCTTTATATTTTTTGCTTTTTCGCACTAAAAAATGGTTTAATATTTGACGTAGTGCGAGTTAGTTGTTAGTGTAGCAGTTATGAATTAGTGAGTTGGGAGTTGGCGCATTGAATTACTGGCCGGAGGGAAGTGGATTTATGTTTAAGCGCTGTCAAAGTCAAAGGAAGTTGTTTGAGTTCTTGTAGAATGACTGCGAGGTTTCAGGGAGGCGGAGTAGAAGTAGAGAAAAAAATAGTAAAAGTTCAGAAGAATAAGTAAACAAAGTGTTTAAAGAATTGGAACATATAAAATGAAATAAAAATAAAAAAATAAAAATGAAAAAATAAAAAAATTAAAATTAAAAAAATAAAAATAAAAAAAGTCAAAATAACAATGCGGGTCTTTATTGTTGCATTCAGCGTTGTGTCCCAATGTTCTCAGTTAGCTCGGTTCACGCTAACCTTATTTTTGACACATTATGTATTTGTTGCTGACAATCTTCTAAGACCCATTCTACTGTTTAGCATTTCTCACTTTCCTCTCAGTTAGCAAAAATAGCTTCTTTGTTACTATTTGGTACTGGCTGAACACTACGTCAAATGCTGTCAACATTTACTGCTTGAATGACGACCCAAATATCGACTCGATCAACGAACTGTCAACCACTTTTGCGCCAAGCATGAAAAAACCCCTTGAACGCAATTTTTTCGTTAATTTTTTTGCCTCGTAGTTCCTACACTTCAAAGTTATTTATTACTTATGCACAAAAAAAAAATAACCACCTACTAAGATGCCGCACCTTCTGTCCGAACCACTGCCATTTGTGGAGCAGCCACACATGTCGATAAGCAACAAGTCTCCATACTTGTTTCTGGCAAAGCGTGTCAATTAAAAAATCAATTTATAAAAAACTAAAAAAACCGCACACTAATTATTATTTTTAATATTTTTTTATTGACAAATTCTCGCCAACCTCTGCGCTCAGCTGTTGCTTTTCATTAACTTTTTGCGCGTCGTATTCAAATTTGCTAGCTTAACTCTTTGCTATGAGTTTGTTTTTAGTGGGTTGTCGGGTCAGTTTAGGCGAGTGCGCATGCGCACGCGTTGTCAGACGCTTTGCGTGCTGCAAGCGCGTTTCATTTTCAGCTTTTTTAGTAGCGGAATTTGTGTTTCTTTTTTGTGGTTTTGGCATTTATTGGCATTCTTGACAGAACCCACTGCGGAGCGGAGCAGAGTGACACACCGCGTAATTTTTGTTGGTTTTTTCCTGTTGCATTAAAATTACTAAAGTTTGCGTGCGGTTTTGAATTTTAAATTCAAAAAGTAGTAAATTGATTTGCTTTAACCCTTTCACAATTGCTGGCACTCGTAGTTGGTATCATAAACTCAATAAAAATCATTCTACAAAAAGTCGAAGATAAAGTTTGTGCTAAGACCTTGAAAGAGAAAAAAGGAGAAATAACTGTGTAAATATTACTAGTCGACTTTGGCCCAAGAGGTCCTATGGTGACAATGTCTACCAGGGGCGGATTCAAAAAAATATTTTGGGTGGTTTCAAAAAATAATTCTTTAATATTTTTTTAAACCCGTTAAAAAAATGCCTTTTAATTTGTTTGTAGTTTAAAAGTCAGCTCTAATATTTCGGGTGGGGGTTCAAAACCACCCTGAATCCGCCACAGATGTGTACAGAAATAATAAAAATTATAACTGATTAAAGAAAAACGAAGATTGAAAATGTTAAAGAGCAGCAAATAGTATTGTACAACAACACTTTTCTGTGTATTTTAGATATTCTTTTCTTAGATTCAACAAAGATGCAAAACTCACAGAGCGGCACCCCACAGTCCAAGCATTGCTCTGAACATACGGTGTGTCATCTAGTGCAACAACAACAATTTCAACAGCCGTCTGCCAAACTTTGAACAAGAAGTGTATTAACGATTCTTAACAACAAAATATATTCCGCACTTTCAATACTCCAAAACGTTTGCATGAATCTTAAAACTTTTCTTTTCAGTCTCTAAGTACTTTTTTCCATCCAGTCCATGTCAAACGTAAACAAAAATCAGCTGTTTTGCAGCTGTCCGAGCAATGCTGCTACAACGTTAAAACGTTCATTCACTAAACTGTCCTCTTCCAACCTTTATCGCACATTGTGAATGTCGCCAATAAAGAAAACTAATATATGCCTACGACAACTTTATCTGTCACTTGCGACAGCTCAACCATTTTCATTAACATTAACATAAAATTTGTCTGTGTGACCAGACGGACACAATTCATGCGTAACGGCTGCCGTTCTGACGTGCCGTTTCTACTTGTTTGTCGCATTCAATTCGATTTCTTTACGTAAATATCGAATATGTCTCAATGCAAAACTTTGCGTAATTTCATTTACAGTCTGCTCCCGCATTGTTCGCATAACCCATAAAAATAGCTAAACCAACACAACAACAACAACAACAACGATAACACATCGAATGTCTGACATTATACAATAGAAAGAGAAAAAAAATTAAATAAAAAGTGAGCAGAAACAAATTATTGAAAATTGTCTGCAAAATTCAGCGAAAATCAACAGCACCGTTGTCGTTGACGCAACATTGGCTGCGTGACAAAATTTTACCGAATTTCGGTTTTTTTTGTTTCAAGTTTATTTTACATGCCCCTCTACCGTCGCCTGCAATGTGGTTGCTTTAGTAAAAGCGACGGCATTAATCATTTAATCCGCTAACGACAGTGCGCACACGCAATTAGCTGTTTTATACCAACAACAGCAACAACAAAAACAACAACGAGCGTGTCACACAAAAGAAAAAAAAGCAACCACAACGCCAAGCACAGCAAAAGGTGTTGTCGAAGAAGCGAAAAATCGAGTAAAAATGTTGGCAAGATTGCAAATAAAAATTGCAAGTGATCAATTTGGCAAAAGGTGTAAGATTTCAAAAAGATATTGAAGCAAGTAAAAATTGAGTACGAAAAGGATGAAGAAAATACTGAACGCAACACAAAAAAACTCAATCACACAAAATGTGTTAAATGTCAAAGAGTAGATCGATGAATACGTTTTTGAGTATATATGTATATATGTGTATATATGTACTTATGTACTTTAGTATGTAATAAATGCATAGCACTTTGACTATATAGACTTGGCACGCGATCTGTTGCTCGTACTGTAGTTTGTTGCTGTCCGCGGCGGCTGCCTCGGCCCCTCTGTGTGTGTGTTGTGCGTCTTGTCGCAACAATTTGCAAACAGTTTTCATAACGAAAGGGCCTTTAAAAACCGAATCAATCATGCCACCGTGGGCCATAAATTTCGACGAATCACGCCAAAAAATCGGTGACATTTTTGCTTGCGCAGTTGGCGGAAATAGAACGCGAAAATATGACAATTGTTGCTGTTGCCAATTAAATGAGCAAACACAACCCAGCGTCCCACTAAACATTTAGGCAAACAGACGTAAAGAGACAACAACAAGGCAACTGAATGTCACAGCAATGCTTTGATGTAATTTTTCAATAGGAAATAATTGAAAAATTTATATACTCGCAGAACGGAGGTAATGTCGCACAGAAATGGGCCCAAAAATAAATCACTTTGCCAGAGAGCGATTTCGATACAAATGGGTTTCCTGGCCAACTTTTTGTTTAGCATAACTTGCAAATTTTATTTTATAACTAAATTTTAATAAATACTTTTTTTTAGAAAAAACATAGTTCCACTTACCGCAACACATTCACATCGAATGCAGTACATGACGCCGAATGGAGGTCCCAGGTCCGCGTACCACGTTGAGCCTAGTTCACGCAACGTTTTGCCAAATTGACATTCAGAAACTGTAATGAAAAGAAAGAACAACAACAAAATTAACATTGGTTGCATTTCGGTAAAAAAGAAAGTTTTTAAGCCACTATTGCTAAGCGTCTTTCAACGAATTGAAAAAAAGAAGTGATAAAAAGCTAAAAGAACAATTTAACAAATGTTTTTTTACTTGGAAGACAAAAGCTTTTGACGAAGATGTTTTAACTAAACCATCGCAAAAGTGTGCTAAATTAAATTAACTTAAAAAACCTAATCTAAATTAGGTAATTTAATAAGAAGAAAGAGCCTGGAGTCCAAGCTGGATTTTAATTAATAAACAACGGGAAAGCTTAAAGATAGCAATTAAAAAATGTGAATGAAGGAATTTTGTTTAAAACACTTTCAAGACTTCTTAAAGATAACAAATAAGAAAATGTGAATGGAAGAATCTTGTTTAAGAAACTTTCAAGACTTATCATTTCTCTTAGCTCTCATTTCTTTGCTTTGTTCAAAATTTCATGCAATTTTTCATTACAAAAAATATTGCAAATGACACTGAATGAAGACAACCCAGTTTGAGTTCAGAAATGTCATCTTAATAGCCGCTTTAAAGTGCTTTCGTTGCACCAGTGCCCATTTCAATAATTGAGGTTATGTTCCACAGCGATGCCAATTGCTGATCCCAATTGTAACAACATTTTTGCAAGACAGATGCCAATACAATCACTTAACTAATTAGATTCAACAATTTCCTTCTCCCGCTGTTTTTTTGTTATTGCGCCAATCAGCCAATTGAAAACAGATACAAATAGAAGCACATCGAATCGTATTCTAAATAATAAGCAATTATAGACAATTTGAAGCAATTGGCAAGTGACTACTAACCTAATTTTTATTTCAAATGCAAGAATTTAGGTTGTCGTAGCAATTTCTTTATGGCTCATGTCAGTAGTGCATACAGCATTTAATTTGGGGGGGAGGACAGGTGGATTTGTGTTCAACTTTTGAGCCCAATTTGATTTGAAAGCATATTTTGTAAGAGCATTTTCTTAATTTGGGTTGGAACCCAAACCCCCCTTCAGTGTGCGTCACTGGCTCACTTAGTCTATCACAATGTTTTTGAAAACAAAAACTTCAATTAAATCTATAAGAAATATTAAGGAAAATATAGTCTTTGATCTTAGGTTTCCGGTTTTTGTTACCAAACTTTCAACGTATTCAAAATCAAGTCAAAAGGGTTAACATTCTATTTGAGTGATGGATTTGGCAGCTAGGACTCTAACCTTAGCTATAATATTTTATATTGTAGACTAAAACAATAATAATAATAATAACCCTCTATGAACCATTCAACATACAATTCAACAAGACTGGTTTATGTCTGAATTTCCCTCAAATGGTCCAAATCCAGTTGTTTTTTGTTACTAGAAATTCATAAAACTGCAAGTAAGTAAATTAGATTCTAAAAGGGCTAAAATGCGGGTATTTCCAAGTCCGTGAAGGCCAATTAAAACACTCTCCTTTCTTAGTTTTTTAAAAATGATTTTTTGAGTTAATTTTCAATTTACAAGTTTTCCAACAGAAGTAAACACGAAGAAGCATTTGTGAAGGAAAATCAAAGCGAGAGATTTCTTAAAAATTGCTTCGAAATTAATTGTTTCCTTTGCTTTGTTGCGTGGCGTTCTTGAATGGAGTTCAATTTGGCGTTTGCGTCTGTTCATTGTTGCTCAATTTCATTCATACGAAAAAAGTGTTCATTGCACACACACACACTCACATACACATGACACAGTAAAAACGCTGGCGCCAGTCAATCACCATAAATGTTTCATTATTGATTTGTGCGTCGCACTTAGCCGCGTCGTCGTCGTCACCCGCACGTTTCCTTGCCCCCAATAATCCAAATGCGTCGATACTTGTCTGCCAGATTTTCAGTTATCTGTGTGCTTGTTGTTGCGTTTTCTGATTGTTGCTGTTGTTGCTTTTAAAATTTCAATTGAACTTTCCATTTCGTACAGTTTGGCGCGCAAAGAACAACAACAACACTTTACAGCTGCAGCCGCGGCCTCATAAACCTCATTTTGCGCGCATAAATTCTTTAAATTGTAATTAAAAATCGTGTTTTATAATTTCGCAAGCAGTAAAAAAACCAACAAAGGTTTTAAATTAAAATAAAATTAAACACGCATAAATTTTCGAAAACGTTGCGACAGAAAAAGAAATGCATAAACGGAAAAGAAAATGCTGGCAAATAAAACGGCTGCCACATGAAAATTGCCAAAATTATATCATGCGGAAAAATAGGCGATTTTTAAATAAATCAGCAACATTTTTAATTTGTGTCGGCGACGGCATTCAGGCGAAAGCAGCAGCAACGACGACGACGACGATTTATTTGCGTCGGCGCTGCCAGCGCTGGGGCTGTTTTCATTTTCATTCGATTTTCAATTTTTCCCGCACCAAAAACAACAACAACAACAACAGTAGTGGCAACAAGTAGCGCAGAAATAATGCAGACATTTTTCGACGCGGAGAACTGCGGCGACCATGAAATTTGTGCCAGCTTTAGTTGCGTCCATGGTGACTGGTATGTTTTATGAAATGAAAATAATTTTCTTACATTTTTTTATATTTTTTTTCTATTCGAAAATTGCACAACTCAATGAAGCAAAAATTCATAAATATTGCACAGAAATTGAGAAATTGTGATCGATTATTTGGTTTACCTACAATTCACACAAAACATTTATTTGGATTGTATGTTTGTGTAGTTGACATATGCAATGTTGATTTGCTGCATCTGTGTGACGATTGTGACAACAGTTCAAACAGAGACACATTCTGGTTCTGGCTGAATTTTGAAATTAACTTCAGAAGCCTTAAAGCGACTGCAGAAGGGATCCAATGAATTATAAAATGCATATAAAATCTTTAAAAATAGTGAAACATTGACTTCATAAGACTCTACTTCAGAAAACATCAAATGTAGTTTAGAGTATGAAGTGTGCCTCAGTGACTATCCAATACATTTCTTTATAGTTTTAAACAATTCAGAAGGTATCAAATGCACTTTATAGGTATTAAATCTACTTTACAAGGCATTAAATGTAGTCAAGTATAGTCAAATATGCTTTAAAGACATTAAATCACCTAATTCATCAATTTCTATTTCAAAGAAATTAGCTTCAATTCGACTTCAAAAGCTATTCAATGTATTTCAAAGTGGTCCAGAAGACATAACATCTTACTGTTTCATAATAAATGCACTTAAGAAAGCATAAAATCTGTATGCTTCTTCAGAAAACATGAAATATACTTCAGAGGTCAAGTAAAAGTCAAGTCAAATCTACTTCAAAAAGCATGAAATTTGCTAAGAAAGCATCAAATAGACTTAAAAAATTATCAAATCTACTTCAAAAGACATCAAATCTACTTCCGAAAGCATCAAATTTACTTCCAAACTCATAAACTCCACATCAGAAAACATCAAATCTACTTCAGAAGTCATCAAATCTACTTCAAAAACCATGAACCTTACTAAGAAAGCATCAAATAGACTTAAAAATTATCAAATCTACTTCAAAAGACATCAAATCTACTTCCGAAAGCATCAAATTTACTTCCAAACTCATAAACTCCATATCAGAAGACATCAAACTACTTCAAAAAGCATCAAATCTACTTCAGAAGTCATCGAAACTACTTCAGAAAGCATCAAATCTACTTTAAAAAGCATGAACTCTACTCAGAAAGCATCAAATATTCCTCAGAAATCATCAAACGATATCAAATATATTTCAAAAGGTATCAAATCTACTTCAAAAAGCATAAATTCCACTCAGAAATCATCAAATCTACTTCGAAAGGCATCAAATCTACTTCCGAAACTGCACTCAGAAATCAGCAAATCTACTTCGAAAGGCATCAAATCTACTTTCGAATTCATAAACTCTGTTTCAAAAGGCTTCAAATCGACTTCACAAAGCATGAACTGCACTTCATCAAATCTACTTAGCTCAGCATAAAATCTACTTTAGAAAGTATCAAATCAAATTAAGAAAGTGTACAATTTTGACTAATCAGCTCATTGATCTCTTAAAAAAATTGACATCTAATATACCCCAGAAGTTCCAACACAGAGCTGACACAGAAATTGTTTTAAACATTCAGTTGATTTAAAATAAAACATTTGCAGCTCTAAACGCTTTTAATTCTTACAGTTGTATTCGTTTGCTAAGTCTTAATCATGTAAATTTAATCGCTGTCACAGCTTGTAAACTCATAGAAAAATTAATATGAAAAATTATAACATACAAGTAGCCGCAATAGAAGTGAGCTGTTACAGCTTTACAGGGCGAGAGCGAGACAGCAACAGCGGCAGGCAATTTGGAAATCGCTTGTACGGCTTCCCACATTAGCTTAGTGAACTGTAACTGGCGCAGTTTCAGCTACAACAATCGCGACGCATTCAGCGTCGAATCGAAACGAATCACTCACTGTGACAACAACAATAACAACAACAATAATGGTAACAACGACAGCGGCAACATCAGCAAAAACAACAGCAACAGCAGCAATAATAGCTGCGTTAAAACCATAATTTGACATATTAACGTCAAATCATGCTGAGCACACGACAGCAACAACTGCCATCGAAGAATATCGAACACAGCGGCAGCAGCGGGGAATGGCAGCGGATTGAATCAACGACGGCAACACGCCATCAATTTAACGCCGATCCACCGCCGGCGTTGCTTGGTTGCCCCAACGAAAAGCGTTGAATGCGCGCCGCAGTACACGCTGCAAGCGGCCGCTGACGCTGAGGATGGTGTTGCTGTTACCGCTGCCTATGAAGACGATAATGACGTTTTCGATGCTAATGAAGTTTCGTATAAAACAATCGATTGTTGGCGGTGAATGAATGAGAGATCGTTTCGAGGCACGAGCCCGACTGCAGTGTGCGATCGCATGATCGAGTGCGCGAAGTGTGGGTGTAGTGCGCCGCAATCAAAACAACAACAACAACACTAACCAACCATATGCTCCAGTCAAAGCGTTCGGCATTCAGCAATGAAAACGTTCGACATCATTAGCGGCATAGATGCGATGCGGTGCGAAGGCAATGGCGCGCGCCGCGGGGCGCTGCTCAGTGCACAGCAGCAGACGTCAGTCAATTAAAGTCCTAATTGTTCCATTTACTCCGTCGAAAACGGCCCACGCCCCCAGGCTGCGCATTGTGTAGATGATTGTTGGTTTCTTTTTTTTTATTTCAAATGTTTTCAACCTTTTTGTTTTGATTTGTTTTTTGTGTTTTCTTGTCATACAACAAGTTGTGGTCATATGGCTCGGTGGCAATAATTGAGAAGAGAGGCGCAGTTTTTATCAAAATTGATTTTGTAACTATTTAGGGTGACCATATTTCCACCATTTGCCGTACAAATTGTATAATAAAATTGTTATGGTAGTGTTTGAGTGCGCCCCGTTGCCCCTTTCAAATCAAATCAACTCAAATCAAACCAGACCAACTTAGCAATAAAGCAACAATAACGAAAACGCTAAAAATCAATTTCAATTGAATCAGATTTATCTAAAATGCGATTGAGCGGCGTGCGACTTGCGTTTGCCGATGCTTGGCTGACTGTTGGTGGCATATGGTTTTGATTACAACAAAAACAACAACCACAACAACAACAACAACAACACAATTGCAATGAAATTGAACGAGTGTGCGTTTGCGCCATCGAACCAGTGACAGACAGACAGACACAGAGATAATTCGACAGCTGGCCATAAGGACGACCTTCCCCACGTCAACCGCAGCGCTTGCATTGGGCACAGGGAGTGGGGGGCGGGGGGGGGGCTGCGATCAGCTCATACAATTTACTTGCTCTCCTAATCGGCTCGCAGTCAACTGCTGCGCTGACTGACTGCGCTCGATCGATCAAACCATTCGATGCTATCGGCAATGGAAAAATTAAAACAACAACAACAGCATAGTTACGTTCGATCTAAATTGAATGGCAGTGCCATTGAACGGCGGCCAGCGTGGTGGTCATAAAACAAAACGCCAACTGTGCGCTATAAAAAATTCCAGAAAATCTACAATTGTAAAAAAGCCAGTACAGCAACAACAATAAGAACAGCGTGGAAAAAACTGAAATAAAAAGTGCACCGATCGCGCCGGAGAAAAGAGTGAAAAGAGAGCAAGAAAAGAGAGATGAATAGAGATATGCTGAAAAAAAGTCAAGTCAAACGAAGAACCCGAGACGACTTCAAAGCGACAGCGGGTGTTGTAAAAAGCCAAATTCGAAAGCATATAAAAAAAGATATAAACACGCTGCACGCTGCAAGCATGTTGTGCCTGCGGGCGGGCGGTTCAAGTGTTTGAAATTGAATCATTTGTCTTCTCGGTATAATTTTCTACACGTACTGTTGACTGAACTTGGGCGTGTGGCCAGGGGTTACAGCTCGGCCGGCTATCGTAAAACGGTGTGAAATCATCTGAGTCATTGAAGCGATCGCTCGCGGTGGCGTTCGACGATGGGTAACGTAGCAGAATGGAAAGAATCGAGGGAATTTTAGGTGAGAAAGTAATGATGATTAATGGTGTTAACAGCGTCAACTCAGCGGCAGCGATAACTCAGCATCAAGCGTGTTTAGCAGACAATGAGACGAAAGCGGAAAGTGGAAAGCGGCACTTTGGGGATCTTTCCAAGAAGCGGTGAACGACGTTCAGATGTTTAGTAAGACATTAGGAAAATTTTGAAAAAATTTAATTTGAATTAAAATACAATAGAAAACATGAAAAAGACGGAATATGTAAATAAAAAGATTTGAAAAAGTCGAATAGAAATAAATAACTAAATTAAAAATAAATAAACAAAAAAAACAAAATGGTATAATTGTAAATAATTAAAAAATACCATTAAATTGTATTTTTATAAAAATTGCAAAAAAATTACAACAAATTAA
Organism: Melieria omissa; assembly: GCA_963971225.1. Classification (NCBI taxonomy): domain Eukaryota; kingdom Metazoa; phylum Arthropoda; class Insecta; order Diptera; family Ulidiidae; genus Melieria; species Melieria omissa. The sequence goes on from OZ020268.1 coordinate 20,795,583, forward strand.
TTATTTAGTAAAACTAGATAAAACGCAAATCGTATTACCATTAAAATCCGCGACTAGAAATTATTTTATTTTTCGAAAGTTTATTTTTTTTTTAATTTCATTTATCGAATTTTACTTACATTATTTTATTTTATTTTTAACTTTAATTTAATTTTATTCTTGTTTTAGTTAATTTAATTTAATTTAATTCTATTTTTTCATTTGATTTGATTTTGTTTAGTTTTATTTTATTTTTTTTTTATTTTATTTTATTTTAGTGTTTTTTTTTATTTTATGTTATTTTATTTTATTTTATTTTATATTACACTATTTTGTTTTATCTTATATTATTTAATTTAATTTTAATTTATTTTGAATTTTTTATTTTATTTGATATTATTTTATTTTGTTTGATTTTATTTTATTTTATTTTATTTTATTTTATTTTATTTTATGTTTTTTAATTTTGCTTTATTTTATTACAATTTTTTTTACCGTGTACACTATTTTGCAAAAGATTCGAAAATTAATGAATCGAAAATAGAATTTCAATAAAAATGCAATAGTTAGCAACAAAATAAAAAAGCCGAAATTAACATAACAAATCGTATGAAAAAGTAGACTAAAAAAATTTAAGATGACTAATAAATAATGAATGCTAATAATAAATAGCCAAAAATAATGCAAAACAAAATTATAAAATAGTCAATAAATTAAAAAAATGACATAAAAATGTTTTTTAAAAATATCAATTTTACTTTATAAATAGATTAAACGCAAATCGTAAACCCATTAAAATCAGCGTCTAGACTTATTTATTTTTATGCAGTTTTTAGTTTCAGTTTGGCACCGCATTCTGTTGCCGCTTCAGTATTTCGCTTGGTTTACGACAAAAAGTTGCCTACACAAATTTCGCCACCAGACGCAAATGCGTGCAGAATCTCAAATTTGAGCAATGCAAAAATAGCAAAACACACACACACACATAGCCGCTGAAATGCCAATAAATGCATTGCGTGCGCTTTTGTGCCGGAAATGTGCGATCAGTCAGATTTAGGTTTTGTGCTGCTTGGCCCGCAGGCGCCTGTTGCTTTTTTGCTCGATTTCCATGCACTGTCCGCGCGCCGAGCGAACACTTCCTCGGCACGCACAACAAAAGCAACAACAACGCCCAGCCTACACGTTGCATCGCTACACTCGACAGAATAATGCTTTCGCCTCAGCAATGCCGCACAAAAAACGACAATGCAATGTAATTGGTTGGAGAGCCAACAACACAACACAAACCAAACCAAAAATGAAATATTGCCAACATTTTTTTCTGGCAGTGTGCGCACGCTCGTCGCTAAGCTGCGGCGACGGGATTTTGCGATTTTCTTGTGGCTTAAATTCAAATTAAAAGCAACAAACGTAAAACTGTCAATTTGATCAAAATTGCAAAATCCCACGCGTGCAACAACCACAGTCGACAACAAAATGAGCATCGCTCAGCGACAGCACCAACCAGTACCGCCGCCACGGCCAATCGACGGCAACAACAACGCAGCACAGCAACACTTATGTAAGTGCGTAAGCGTGTGCGCCGCGCATGCACTGGTGGCGGCTGTTAGACGCCACAATTGCCATTTTCGTTTGTGTTTTTCATTTAAGCTTTTATCCCGCCACTCGACTCTAGACGTCTCCGCGCGTTTTTTTTTTGGTCTGATGCGCCGACTGCGCCGTCCGTCCAAATCTGTCTGTCTGTATGACTGGCCAAGCACTTGGCTGGCTGGTCGGTAAGCTTGCCAAATTGGTTGTTGTCGTTGATTGTTGTTGTTGTTGTTGCTGCTGATGATTCCGTTGCTGTTGCTGGCATTGTTGGCGCAACTTCCTACATTTTCTAATTCAATTCAATCGACATTTGCCTGCTGCCATTTGTGTGGCGGCAGTAGGCCGCGTCGCCTGCAGCACGCCATGACACGACGACGCACGGCCACATCGATGGCCAATATGTGGCACATTTTTTTGATTTATTACAGTTGTGCGCAAATTGTGCGCATTATGTGCTGCTTTCTGGGCATTAGCCGCTTAGCTGACTTCTCTTGGCGCTCATTCGCATTGCGTTTTGCGTTGGATCACTTGGCGCCCGAATGCATCGAACACAATCGAAGCGAATTCTGAGTGAAGTGCAAGATGAGAAGAAAATGGAAAAAAATGGAAAGATTTTATGGATGAATCCGTGCTTGGACGAGAGATAGTTGTTGCCCTTTTGGTGTGTGACTCAACTTGTTCATGGCACTGGGCTGATATTTCTTACAAATGTAACCTGTAATCTGTAAGACTGACCATAAAACACGGTTGCCCAATTACAATTACAAACAACTTTCAGCCAAATCTTCCTTGAGGTATCTATATCTCTTCAGTGAGACACACCAAAAAAAACACTTACTTCTATTTCGTGGTAGATTTGCAACTACTAAATTGAACACAGGTGATTCGCTGTCCATTCTGACGATATAATCGACAACAGCCGATGGAATATGCTCCACTTCAACTACTTAAATATGTTGGAATTTGAACTTTTAGATAGTGCATAATGTCTTTTTATTTTTTCAAACCAAAAATTGACGCTTTCCCATCAAATGTTGCACAATAAACTTCCGAAAAACTAAACAACGGGTGCCCATCAATCATTCGATAAATATTCAATATCTGATTGAATGTGAGTTGTGCTTTGATTATGCATTCAAGTGATTTTGCAGTTTTGGATGACAAGCAACGTTGACACTTTACCAGCAAAATCTCTGCTTCAGAACAAACTTTTAGTGTTGACAAAAGTTCAGGTGGAGAGATAACTAACTGAACAGGCAGATACTCCGTTGAGCCTTCAGTTCTTTTCATAATCAGTAGGGAAACGAGTGTTGATTGCACTTTTAAAAAGATTGGTTTCTTTCGAAGTTTATATATAAGCACCGAAGTATATTAAAGCTAGAATTCAAACCAAGATTAGGAAATGTTTACAACTCACTTGGTTCATAGCCTTTGAACTCTACTTTAGTCTATTAAATTCTGTTTTTTAACAATCATTGATAGACTGAAATTATTAAGAAAATGGGAAAAGTTGGGCTAAACAAATTAATTAAATAATAAAAATGTATTAAAAATTTAATTAAAAAATTAATTATTTAACGAATTTTTCATTGCAATTCGACAAATAAATATTGTTTAATATATCTGTGGTCAAAAGCAATAACCATTAATTAAGTCGATTTAAGAGGAAATTGAGTTATGGATGCCACCACGTTCCCTTGACTGTGTTCTACGTTTGTGTAAAATCAGGGAGTTTGTAATTAAAAAACAAAAAAGTTATTAATAAAAATCTATTCGCATTCCCATAATGAACATATTGCGCGCTAAAACTTTAAAACGATATTGCTCGAAACAGCAATTTTCGACTTTGGTGGTTATTGCTTTTGACCACAGATATATTATTGCAGCATATTGCTCGAATCGTTAAGATCTCCCATGCTCTAAGAACACTGCGACTGTGTGGTTATGACGAAGGAGCCAATAAAAAGGCAGTGGCTTCTTGTATTTGGGACTCAAACAAAAAACTCTCCTCTAGGCCCTTGGCCTCTCGGATTGTTTTGATAAAAAACTTCCCTGTTCGCTGTTTCGAATCTGTGATGTCTCAAATGACACGAAGAAAGTGCAATGGTTGCAGCAAGCTCGGTCTTAGTTCCCTATAGAGTTGTTGTTATTGTTTGTTGCATTGTTGTTATTGTTCTGTGGTATCACAACGGACCCGTTAAGAGGCCTAAGTGTCTCTCATACAAAGGCAGCCACCGCAACCTAACCTTACCTTGTTGCACATTTCAGCCATTTTATCTAATAATTTGAATCTCTAGTTTCTTCCAGAATCATCAAAATGCTTTGCTAAATAAAACCTAAACTATAAACCATCTTAAACTTTAATCCACAGATTATTTTTACTTGTTTTGATTAATAATGTGAAGTTATGTGCAATTGGGTTATGAAAATCCCCATCAAAAGCGCAAAAATTGCCAACGTCAATTGGCGACTCGAGAAGCGTTGGCATGCGCTTGTTGTTGCACTAGAATTCAAAGCGACATTATGTTGACGTATGTGCAAGTGCGCGTATGTGTGTGTGTGTGTGTGTGTGTGTGTGCCTTGTATGCTTCGGGTTTGAATGGCGAGTGTGGCGCCAACAAGTGTCAAGCACCCATCAATGACAGCTGCGAAATAATTACGCAAATAAAAATTAAGTGTTGTATTCGTGTATTGTTATTGTTGTTGTGCGTTTGCAAGCGTATTGGTGACTTATTTTCTGCTGCGCTGCCGACGTATGGCCTCAACTGTTGTTAGTGCTTTTATGGTTGTTGTTGTTGCTGATTGTGTTGGTGTCAATCGGCAGCTAAGCAATGCTGCTGGCGCTCATTGCGCTCAGCTGCGTATTAAAAAAAAAATGTTTGCTTCTGCTTACTTCGGTGTGTTTGCGTCGATCGACTGGCGACTCTTTCTTTTTTCGAAAAGCAATTTCGAACATTGACGCTTCTATAGATTTCGTTTTAATTGCAACTATCAGATTATTATGCAAGTGTGATTGGATTTTACTCCACAGCAATGTTTGTTTGTTTGTTTGGTGTTGGGTGCACATTTTCATTCTCAATCAAAAAAGGTTTGCTGCAGTTTTCATTCATGGCATAAGAAAAAAATTTAAAAAACAAACTCAAGTTCTGCCATTCTGTCACCATTTCTGTTGCTAACAGGTGTCGTTCAATAGGCACAAAATATCCCATCAACATTTTGAACGCATGCGGCGGCTTTCACAGATCTTCACCAACAAAACAAAATTCACACAAAGCAAATCAAACTTTAGAGCTCAATTAGGCAACAAACGAGGACGAGCGGGTATCGAGGAGGTGTCAGGTGTCGCGGAGGCCACAAATAAGCATTAAAAGCGAACAAAATAAATACAAATTTGCATAAGTAGAAAAAATGCAAATTTTCGGCGTGAAAACAAAAGCGAGACGACAATGACGACAACAATAACAACAAAAGCGTTTAAATTTTATGTAAGGAATTAAATTTAGAAGAAAAAAAATGAAACAGTAAAAAAATTTATAATAATACAAAATACTAAAAATAACCATTAAGTGTATTTGAGATGGTCTGTAACGACTTTTTTACACCCTGCACTATGGAGATGTGTGCTTATTGCTTATTATTTTGTAAAAATTTGGTTATAAAATGATTATGAATGAAGTAAAGGATTAGTATGCACATGGATCATAGTTCTCAGAAAAATTTGTATTAACCCTTTCGACCCCGAATTTTACCGTGTCTCGATATGACTTTTTCATTTTATTTAACCGTAGGTCAAGCTTCACAAAAATTAAGGAATCCTATCCTATGTAAACAAAGCAGAAAATTATAAACTTTTCAATTTTCTCAAGACCTCTTCCTTAAAAAAGTGTGAAAAATGGTTTTAAACAAGCATAATCCCAACACAAACAAAGTCACAAGAATGGTTCAATTAATTATATCCTGAAAGAAGTTATAATAAAACAAAAAACCAAATGTATCATTTTTGATACAAAGCTCGAACTACGGTTAAATCATGAAACATTTGCCTAAGAAGTGTGCTCACGACATTTGAAGTCGCCACGCCTCTCCATTAGAGTTCTAGAGATAATGCCTTTTGAACAATTTAAGCTTTAAACGGGTTAAATAAATTTTTTATCAATATTTTTTAATTATTGAAAAATTCTTTAATATTTAAGGAAAAATACAAAATTATCACCTTTTGATTTTATTTAACCATTATTAAAAAAAGGGTTTTGATCAAACGAGCCCAATTCGTAGACTTCAATTAGAACACAAACTTTCCCTGATAGCGCTGCAAATTATTGGAGATTATTTTGAGGATAACAGTAAACTTTTTGTAATTTGCTTTGAATTCAATTCTAAAAATAATAATTTGTTGGTGCCTACTTAAATTAAACCCATAAATCAATCGAAGCTTTTGCTATAAGAAGACAAATAGGTGAAGTTGCTCTCAGGCAACTTTAGGGTCAAAAGGGGTAAATTTCTAGCCCAAATTTGTTGCTCAATATCAGCCACGCCTCCTTCCAGGCATTAAAGACACACTCTATACCAAAGTAATGATACCTTGGCCCCACAGTGCAGGGTGCAAAGAACTGATGGCGGCCGTGTGGGGGGAGTCACCCGGCGTCGAGCGCAAAATATTCCAGTGGCAACCAAAAACCCTGACTTGTGTTTCAAGTGAGGCGTATTAAAATTCACGTGCTACTTTTGATAAATATGTGCGCCATGCTATAATTAAAGCACCAACACACACACACACACACAGACGCATAGGTGTGCGTATCTCAGTCATTGGGGCCGCATTTGAGACGCTAATCGCGCCGGTGGCGCTGTCAGCCAACGGCTCGGCCGACTGGCGGGCGAAACTGTGGCCGACGCCGCACTCATTATCAGATTAATTCAGCTATCAGCTTTGATTTCTTCTCTGCTGGCTACGACCAGCTGGCTGATAGCACAGATTGCTGTCGCGGCCAAGACGACAATGACAACGACTACGACGGTGGCGCTGGCGGTTGCGGTGGCGTTAAAATGGCGCATAATGACGACGTTAAGCGTTTTTTAAAAGCATTTGCAAGCGTTGGCGCCAGCCGTATTTGCGCGCGCCGACATTTATTATTTTATTCGGTAAGAAATTTGAAGCGATCGGCGTCAAGCAGGCAGGCGCGCAAAAATTTTAACAACAACTATGGCGGCATGAAAAACCAAACAAAAAACACAGCTAAATTATACACAAATCGAGGGACAGACCGCGCAAGAGATAGACGGACAGATGGACGGTTGGGCGGGTAGTCAGGCCCAGATATGCGGCTCGCATACCAAAAAAGAAATTAGCCGCGCGGACAACAGCGGCGGTACCCAGGGGACCAACACTACTGGCAATAATAAAAACATTTATTGTTATTAACGGCGAAGGCGAACAAGCAATGCTATAAAACTAATTAGCTTGCGATGTTAATGTGGCGCCTTGCCACGCCCACACGCCATGTGTTGTTGTGCGAACAAAATGCAAACTATTTACAAAATTATTGCGCGTCATTTTTACTTTACTTATTTTTTCTCATGGAAAAGAGAGAGAAATGGGCTCGAAATGTGGGCGTGGTTTCGTTTGCTTATTTTTCTGTTTTTTGTTTTTACAAAATTGCAGTTATGTAATAACAAAAAAGTGGCCATTGAAAAACTGCCAACTTATTTGCATTTGGGCTGTTTGGCATAAAGTTGGCTTAAAGCATTTGGCAATTAGTCGCTGACAAATGGACAGTTTGACCCAGGCGGACAGACAGCAAACTAAAAACATGCAAAGTGAGACGGCCGCGTTGGCAGTGGCGCCACTTGAGCGGCTGCTTGTTTCTTTAATCTCATTGTCGATTCTGTTCTTCGTTTTTTCGTTTTAATTTAATTTGTTTTGTTGGTATTGTTGTTGCTTCGTTGGCTTTCAGTTGTTACAGACTTCACATTATTGTAGCGAAAAGCAACAACAAGTGAAATACTACATCAAAATTTTAAATGCAAAATTAAAAAAAAAATATTTTAAAAGCAAAAAACAAAAACAATGCGCAAGCATTAAATTAACTTGTTATAGCCGGCAACATGTAGTGCTTGTTGTTATTTATGTTTTATTGTTGTTGTCGTTCTTGTTGTTATTGTATCATATCAGTTGATGAGCTGGACGACTGTTGATTGTCGTCGCCGCCGTCAACGTTGGTGTTAAATGTGAGAATTAAATGGAAGAAAAGTAAAAGTTGAGCACACACACAAACACATCAAACGCGCCATTGTAGATGGCATATTTATTCACTTCTACAACAAGAACAACCAGAACAACAATAATAAAAACAGAAGCCATAGTAATAATAACAATAATCGTAGCAACAACAACAAATATGTACATGAAAACGTGTTAATTTGATGGCAATTTGTTTTTTTTTTTTTTCGATGTTTCGCTGCCGAAATAACGGCCGTTCTGATTGTTGCGGCTGCCTGTTTTGCTTGTCGACCATTGTTATTGTTGTTATTGTAATAGTTGTTGCTGCCATTGTATTATGTGCTTGCAATTTGAATTTGTTTTTATTTTCATGATTTTTGTTTATTGAATTTGCGCTCAAATTAACAATTAAACAACAACAATTCCAGCAATAACAAATATATAATAAAAACAATAACAAAAGCAACAGTAAAAGCAGCCAGCAGCAACAACTACACACGGCCGACAATCGAGCGAAATCGGTTCGTGTGAATGAACAGTTATCAGCACATTCCGCGAATACTCATTTTCTCTGCTTTGCGCCTTCTGCGGCCCGCCCCCCCTTCTTCAGTATCATCCGTAGGTGTGTGCTCGTGTGTTTGTGTGTTTATGTGCGCGAAATTGTAAACTGAATAAAATTGCGATTGCGCTAAAAATAGAAACTGCTCGCCCAAATGTCAGCATTCCACTTGAGCTCAAAACGATGCCAAGCTCAATGGCGCATTTTAAAATATCTACAATTTCGGTGTCGAAAGAACAACGCCAGTAAGACAATAGCAGCAACAACAACGGCAGTGGCGGCTCTCAACATTTAAACTGGGTTAATGGCGCTGAAACGTGAGGGATGGCCGACGTGTGGGTGTCGGTTTATGTCGACATTTTCGCCAAAATTTGGCCGCTGAGTTATATATATATGTGTGTGTGTGTGTATTTAAAAGTGCTCACATTCAATTGGGCATTTTCATAAAAACAAACACACACACACAGACACAATGACGAGTCGTGCAATGGGCGCTCACAATTCGCTGACAAAGAAATGCGCTGAAATGTTTACAACTTGTTTTTACACTCGTCCCATTTCACGCTCCATAAGCCGCCGAGCCGAGTACGCGCTGCCGCTGCCGCTGCCGCCGCCGCCAGTGGCCAGTTTTGCAACTGGCAGCGGGGCTATTCGCGTCTTGCGCTAATAATTCTACACGCCAAATGTGTACAATTACTTGGGCTAATTTTGGGGCATTTAAATGTTGAGAGCGATGTGTGGCAATCGCAATTGGAAGTGTATTTTATTGCAGTTCGTTGCCCTCGCTGCTGCTCGTTATTCGAGGAAGGCGCTGACAACACACAATTCAAGGACGCGCTCGTGTGAAAGACTGTTTGTCCAACAGTTGAGGGGGCAATGATGTACTCAAGTCGCGTAATCCAACACATGCAACGTATATTTTACTATTTTTTATATATTTTACTACTATCAACCAGACATAATAAAACGTTGCTGGACGTTATTGAACCAGTCGGTGAACCACACAAAAATGCTGGTACAAAATATGGTTTTGAATGGTTTTCGGCTCAAAATTCGTACGCAAATCTTCCCCAAAACCAGAAATCATGTGTGCTCCACTGGTCATACTAAACATTAAAGAGGCAAAAGGCTCTTAGAAACCATAGGAAGCCCCTAAACTAAATCATAGGAAGACCAAACAGTTCTTGGACTTGGGGCGTCACATTACTTCCTTTTCTGAAGCACTTCTTGCTGGTAATTATACCGTAGGAAGACACGTTCAGTAGTTGGGCCTCTCTTTCATGAGCTCAACTGTAGCTGCGACCCTGTGATTAAAGAAGAGGATATTTTGCATTGAATGTACCACTGTCCAGTGTAAGCTTGGAAGAGATTCCGTTATCTTGGGATGGGATATTCATTTTCTGAGCATACGAACTTCTGTCAGCGCAACTTTTGGAAAGATAATTAAATAGTAGGGAGCGTATTTGTACTAACATTTGAATGCCATTTTAATGGAAAATTTCGGATTCAGAAAGATGTTTCATACATTTTATTAACCCTCGGATGGACTTTGTCGTCTGGCCAGACGAAATGGTTCATGGTCATAGTACATCGAATCCATATTTAGGGCCTAAACTCCGGTGAAAAATGTGTTTGAAGGGATATTTGGAAATCGACGACGACGTTGGTCACACCCTTTTAGTGTGACCAACTGGAGAAGAGAACTTTCACGGAAGGCCCTATAATGGGTTGTTTCGGCCACTTAACACTAGAAAGACCGCAAGTTTTTCTTGCCAACAAAGACCACATATTATATCTGCTGATATCTTAAAAAGTACACATCGGACTTGGCTAATTTTTCACACAATTAATTTAACAAATATATTAAATTTTCCACTATAAAAATAAATGTCATCAAAGCAAAAGTTTATAGAAATACTTGAGAAAATACAAATATTTAAAAATGAAAAACAGTCAAAATAACCACAATGGTCTTTCTAGTGTTAAGTAAGTAAGTATTTCTTCGTTCCAATGAAAAACAACGATTGACATTTCCCAATGGTAAATACGATGAGCCACAAGACTGTGCGATCTAATGTTTTACAATGTCTATGTTTTTTAAGGTTTTATGATGAAAAAATGTTTTCTTGTTTTCTACTCTTTGCACTCTAAAGCCAATCATTCATCTGGTAATCCATAGTACACTTCCTTATGTGTTTAGCTTTGCGCGCTGCCAAGCTTATTCCAAGTCTAATCTGTACACAACTACACTGCAGCTACGCTTCCTTAATGCCCCTAACGACTTACGTAGAACTTTGCGACACTTGAGCACAGCAAGAGTCAATTATAATTTTTACAACATTCTCAATTGACGCTTTATCAGTCGCATTATCACCGGCCCCAACACCAGCAGTGACATCCATCAACACAACAACACAACGACAAGCGCCAGAGCGCAATCGCCGATCATGACAAATCAAAATTTTTTCACACATCACGCACGCAACGACAACAATAAATTTATTTACTGCTGTTCGGTTTGGAGTTTAGTGCAAGGCGTCATTAAAAAAATGATACGATATGAAATTAAATGAAACGAAATGAAATGAATTTAGCGGGGCGTAACTGTCGATCGGGCAAGCAGCCAGCAGGCCGCAGATAATAAAATGAAATTAGCAATAATGCCAGTGACAACAACGTTTAATATTTGCAGTTTTTTTTTTTGTTTTGTGTCGATCGTTTCAAATTGTAGTTGAGCTCATTAGCGCAACAGCACTGTTGACACTGCCGTGACAATTGTCAGCAATTGGCATTAAATCGAGCAAACATGGCGATTACCAGCCGAATGCGCAGTAAACCGAATGGAAGCGACCATAAAGCGGGCAACTGGTGGGAGGAAAACGCCATAAAAACGCTATTCGCTATTGTATTAACATTCGGAGGGGGCGGGGTGGGGGCATAGTAAAAGTTCTCGGAACTGTTAAATTTTTAATTGCCCAAATATTAAATAAGAGTTAATAATAGTTTAGTACTCGTTTGCCAAATGGTTGACAGCTGACAAAAGCGCTAAAAAAACATTGGGAAAATGTTTGCCACACTTTTGTTTTAGTCTTTTTGAGCTCATCGGGCATCACAACTAGCTGAGAAACCAGCAAGTCATACCTAACCTCAACTTTTTCCCACAAGTGTACAGATTGCAAATGAATGCATTTATTTAATTAATTAAAAGCAAGATGAAAATTTTAAATGTTATTAATGGAATCAAGCAAATACTGCAACAAATTCAACAAATTCCCAATATGGCAGTTGCTTTCCTATGGTTGGGTCCCTTTGCTGCAATTCCAACAACAACACACTTACATATTCCTTTCGACTATCAATCGATAGTTAACTACCACAATTGGCTTTTATGCCCAACAACAACAACACATATATATTCCTTTTGACTATCAACTACCACAATTTGCTTTTAGCCACATGAACATTGCACCAACACGAACTGCTCGATACCCACTGTCCACTGTCCACTGCGCACTGCCGATTGTACGGCTGGCAGTTTGACATTTCGAATTGAGTTACATTTTCATATTAACATTTCGATTGAAACTTGCATTGCTTTTGTATGTAATTTAAAATCAATTAATTTTTGCATCACTCTCCGTCGCTTCCACTTTGCCTCATTACTGGCGATTTGCTTGCCATAACCCCGTCTGTTCGCCCGCCCCCTCCCAACGTTTATGATTAGCAGTCACTCGAGAAATGTGTTGTTGATACGTTGTGCAGCGCATTGTTATTGCTTTTTGTTGTTATTGCCCGCTACAGTGGCGCCAGTCGTACGCGCAATTGCAAATTTTTACTAGGCACAAAACGTTTGTGCATTTATAAATTTCAATTTTATTTTAATTCATATTTGCGCAAATATGCAGTGTTGTTGCTATAGTTTTGTTGTTGTTGTTGTTTGTTATTCGCATTTTTGCGAAAAAACATTTTGCTTTAGTGTTTTATTTCTTTCGTTGTAGTTGTGTTAGTGTTGATGTTGTTTGTTTTTATTTCAACACGCCCACATTTTTTCGCGCCAACACTGAACGCTGTGGCAATGCAATTTCGCTGTTCACCACCATCGTCGTTCGTCGGCCACTTGTTGCGCATCGAATGGCGCAGTTCGCATGAAATGTTCTAAATTTGCATTCGTTCGCCCTAAACGGAGACTGTGTCCGCTTGTACGTATGTCCGTCCGTTTCTACGTCCGTTTGTTGGTTGGTTCGTTTGTCCCAATGACTGGTACGTCCATTCACAAAAGTGCAAATGACGTGGCGGCTGTTTTGCTGTTAATGTTATTGTTGTTGCTATTGTTAATGCCGACTGGTTGGTTGGCGTTATTGTTGTACGAGCAGTGTTGACAATTAACATTGGAAATGGAATGGAACAAGGGAATTGCCAGCAACAATTCAATTGAAACTCATTACATAATCAGTTAAGATCGGTTAATCTGTTAAGTAATGTTATGGGCTTTGAAAAATAATTCAAAACTAATGAATTTAAATAAATTATTTGACTTGAACTATTTAACTTTAAACTGTAAAACTATAAATAATTACATTAAATTTTTTATTAATTTCTTTATGCTCAACTAAACCTAACAAGATGTGCTTTTTTTCTAATACAATTTAATTTAATTTATAATACAATTATTTTTTTCTTTTCCAATTTCTTTGAACTTAACTAAACCCATCTAGATGTGCTTTTTTCTAATAGAATCTAATAATTTTCAGTAGTCGTTTGCCATTAACCTCTAAATTCAAACAAATTATACCCAATGGTCACCTTAAACGTTTCATGTTTGCATTAGATTTCAATTTTGCTACTGATTTAGCTGAATTTCGTCGTTGTTGTTGTTGTTGTTAGTGTTGTTTATATTTTTGCAATTCCGTCGCCGTTTACTTGACGCCGCGCGCCACTATTTTGTTGCTATTTATAAATTTTCTCCTATTACTACAACGTCATGTTGATATATTTTTATTGCCATTGTTTTTGTTGTTGTTGCTATTGTTTACTTAACTAATCTGGCTAAGCCGAGTGGCGCGACGACACGGCAACAGCAACAGTAACAGCAACAGCCCCAGGCACAGCTATGGCAACCGGTAGATATCTGGTGCCGAGGGCGCTGTGGCCGGCCCATGGTTCGCTATGACAACATTCACGTACGCGCGCACTCGAGGCCGCTCACGCGCGCGCATCAACACCCAGCACCCAACAGCACTAACAGCAGCAACAACAACAACAGCAGCGCACTGTGCACAGTCGTAAGTGGCGCTCGTGGGCGTATTGAGGTCGCCGACCGTGATTCTGCGGCTGTTTCATTTTATTTCTTTGCCTCATTCTCGACGCCTTGCAATGTTGCTGCTGCTGCTGCTCGTTTTTTCTCAGCTTTGGAAGCTTTTTTGCATTTTCGTGCTCCGCGCACTTTTGTTTATAATTTATTGTATTTTTGCAACTGATCTTTTTCGAAGCGCTCGTACGACCACGCCAACTACTTGTATTACGCTTTTCAAATTGTTTATTATTATTTGTTATTGTTGTTGTTATTGTTGTTACTGGAGAATTTCGCATGAGCAGTAATTGTTTATTGTTTTGGGGCATTTTTCGTTGCTGTTAGTTATGTTGTTGTTGTTGTTGTGTGTTTGTTTTTGTTTGTTATTTGTTATTGTTATTGTTTTTGTTGTTGAAGTGTTGTTGCATAAAAACGGAAACTGGAAACTATCGCAAATAGCAAAACATTTCAATTTATATTTACTCGCGCACTTCAATTACCATTTTTGTTGTCTTATTCATATTGTTGTTGATGTTTTTGTTTTACTTTGCTTATTCAATTCGTTTACTATTTGAGAATAATATCTTCACGCTCATGAATGAAACAGAATCTATAGCACTCACCAACCGGCGTCAGCTGGAATTCGGCCGAAATTCATGCAGCGATTTTTTTTAAAGCACTGCGAGGAGAATTGGGGCAACAGAAATAATTTACATACAGTGTGAAAAATGGCAAACGAAATTGTTGGCATTGCAAGCGTGTGAATGGACAAGGAACGTTTCACTTATGAACGGAACGCAATAATGCTGAAGAAACAAGGGGCCATGAAGGTGAAAGTTTGGTTCAACTTAATGTGAATAAGTAATTTTTTTTTATTTTCAGTAATATTTGTAATTTTTTTAACCATTTTTTATAAAAAGAAAGAATAAATAATGTTTTATATTAATTAATATTTTCTAATTTTTTAAACATTTTCTATTAAAAGTCAGTCATGGATTTCTAATGTAAATGCAAAGGTGACTAAAATTTTCCAAACATTTTTTGGCTTATTTATTGGAATTTATATGAACTATGTACATTTGACCTTGAACATTGTAAGCAAACTTCAAATTTTGAATCGTATTGGTCTCTGCTGCCAATCTGATGGCGAATATACTTATTCATTCACAGTGTTGCAAGTGTGCTCCATTCTTCCTCTGATCCTTTATTGGCGACGCTTTGCTCTTCTCACATTCGGCCCACTGCCGCACAACGCACTGCCACCTCGCCTTTGTATCACCGGTTTTAGCTGCCTCTGCCCGGACACGATCGTTTTTTATGTGGTTCCCTCCTGCTCGGCCAATTGTTCTCTTCCCAATTTCATGCCCACTGTAGTCGAACGTGGCGCACTTTTTGCAGCCACGACGACAGCACAAAATAATTTGCTAAACAGACGCGTTAAAAATCAGTCAGTGTGCAAAAAATGCGCCACCAATGTTTCAGTTTTTTCTTATTCTTTCGTCCCATGCGCGACGCTACCTTTGCAACTGTTTGCCGGCCGCTTGCCACTACTGTGCAGTTCGTACGATGGTGCGGCGCGTCTGGTTCTTATTGATGTTTTTTGGTATCGCGCCATAATCGTATCTGCATTATCGGCAATTCCTGAGAATGACGTTCGGCATTGATTTTTGGGTCTGCTTGGTGGTGAATTGTGTTGTGTATAGTTGTGTGTGTGTGTTTGGGGGCCAGAAGTCGACTGCGAATTTGTGCGGAATGCATGCGAGCCGCGCGAACATTGCTCCTTGCGGGCATTGTTGTTGCGATGCTTTTTTGCACGCTTCGCTGGTGTGAAACATGTTGCTTTTGTGACAGCATCCAGGCAGCCGACGCGCGTATTGGTTCGGCTTGGCATGGAATCGAATTGAATGGCATTAAATTTAAAGCGCGCCACTTAAGCCGATTATGTTTGGCGCGCAGTCGAGCAGGGACTGGGCACCTATGCGAGGGTCATGAGAACGCGACGAGCAGAGATGAATGAATGAATGCTTGGAATGCGATTCGGTTGGAACGGGCAGCGCAAATATTGATTGCGGTCAAAGTTTCAAAGAGACAAAGAAGTAGAAGAAAAGAAGCTAGAAAGGAAAACGAAGCAATAATGATGCTGAATGCTTAAGTTTACTGATGAAATAGAAGCAACTCAGGAGACAATATTTCTCTAATTTTAATTTCAGATACATTTTTTAGATTTCATAATAGTGAGAACAGTTCTTTATTAGCTTTCAATGCCATTGAAAGTCCAAATCTTTAACTTTAAATCATTTGCAGTCTATCAAGTTTCTGACACTTGGCTGTCATTGCCATCAAAGTTGTTCTTCGCTTTAACAACTTCAAACCACACACAAACTCACTGCCAATTCTGTTCGCGCCATCCTTCCGTCTGTGGCCACTTTGGGCCCTAACTGTCACTTTCAAGTGTAGCCGCTGCCGGCCATAATGACAGCTGGCGCAACTCGTGAACATTTATTTAAAACAGAAAATTGCAAAAGCAAAAAAGTTGAAAAATTAATGAAAACTAAAACATAAAAAGCAAACGAAATGCAAGGAGCCGCACAGTTGAAGCTACGTTGGTGAGTTTATGGGCGGCTTAAGCTTGTTATGTGATTAAACGCCATCCTTAACAACAGCTACAACACAGCAGCAACAAGCAGCGTCGACTACCAACAACAGCAAGATATGTATTTCTTGTTGTTGTTATTGTAACTATGGTCCATCTCATCGTGTCGGCTGCTTAATGTCGCCTGCTAAGCAGCCTAAAAGTTGCAGACGTTGCAGCCAACAATAACAACAACAACATCTTAGCAACGGACGCATTGCATCAACAACAACAACAGCAACAATATCCCTAAGAGGGCAGCACCACATCCGCCAGCATATCGCAATAATAAACGCGATATTGCAACAGCAACAGCAGCAGCAGCAGCAAAAGATTAACAAGAAAACTCCAAGTCCAGTCACAACCACCGCTGCGTCTGTGCGTCCTTTGCATTCGTTACGACTGCGCGCACGCTCCGCGTTAATTAACGCCAGCCGAGCAACACCTTTGCGTGCTGCTTCCTCGGCGTTGTCTGCGTCTGCGTCCTGCTCTTCTTATTGCCTTGTCTGCTAACGAATTTAGATAAGACGACGAAAAGGCGCGAAATGAAAAACGTTAAAATAAATAAACGCACAGAATCGGCGCAGAATCAGCGCAAACGGACGCGGACGCGCCGTGTGGGTTAACCACTGTTGTTGTGCCGAGACTGTTGAGGACGAGGCTGATGAGATTGCACTTTCGTTACTGGCCACACAATCAAAGAGGTCTGTGTGTTTGCGTTTGTGTTTGTGAGTGTGGATTTTCGCACTGAAAGCGGCAGAACGTGTCCGAAACGGGCTCCGAGGCGCGAGTCTGTACTTCCTTGTATGGCAACGAAAATGCCAACCCGAAGATTATGAAACATGTGACAAAGCCTAAAATAAAATGTCGGTTCGCAGCACAACTCGCAAATTGACGGTCGCATAAGCTGCCACACACATTGCCGCATAAGCAGCTTACGAATGTTGCGCCCTTTTGGACAGAGACTTTTTGCTTTCAAATTTTTGTTGTAAGCAGGACAACTGTCTACAATACTTAAGCTTTGCTATAAGAAAGCTAAAGCCACGCTGTTAAAAAATTATGTTAAAAAATATTATGTTGCAACTGGTTTTCGGATTTGGGGATCTTTGAGGAATTCAAATTTTTTTAATTTTCTTGAAACTAATTTACCGAATTATTGAAAATATTTCCATTATAATCAAATTTGTGTGCTTTTGCATTAAAGAATATCAACATTTCATCAAACCAATTCATGGAATTTTTATTTAACAGTTCTTACTATATTCCGTTTTGAAACCTGGTTTTTCATTATTTCAATATTCAATAACACTGCACAACACAAAAAAAATAACAAGGTTCTGACAACGGATTCTGGTAGAGAGGGCAAAAAAAATATACGTGTATCGGCGTTTTGAAAGTTTACATCTGAATTTTTTTTAGGGGGGGGTAAAAGTTTATCCCTTTTTGCTCATTCTTATGGTGAATCGGCATACGAAAACCATGTAACCTCACATTTTAGGTATATGATGTGTTCAGCAATTTGATGTAAAATACTACGAAGAACATTTTTGTGGTGCATTTTAACCCTGTAGCTCCTATTTTCATGGGTCAATTTGACCCTTTTTTCTAAAATGCCAAAAATGTCCTATAAAACAGGACTTTTTAAGGACAAATTTTACCACGAAAATATTCGCCATAAAATTTTACTATAGGTCTCTGAATACATCAAAGCTATGAAATTAACTTGAACGCCGGAATTAAGCCAAAACTGAAAATGTGTTTAAGTGTTTATTTCGTACTTATTCAAACTTGGTACTAAAATCTCCTACAAAACGTGATTTTTGAAGGTTAGTGTGTATGGGAAAAATGTTGAACGCAAAATTTTACTATAAGTAACCGCACAAAAGAAGAAGAATAATATACACGTATATTTTTTTTTTGCCCCCTCTACTAGAATCCGTTGTCAGAACCTTGTTATTTTAAAACAAGTTTGAACATTTTCTGGTAGACCAAATTTGCCCTATTCAATCATAAATTTGTTGTTTTTCATGTAAATTTTCTTTCACCGCTTTCGCTGCATTTCGAACCCACCGCGCTGCGACACCTTCTCAAGCGTTGTTCCGCGTTCAAAGCGACGCGTCGACATTTTCAATTAATACGCAATAAATTTCCGTATTTACTGCAACAACAACTAATAAAAACGCAATTGCAACCATAATAACAACACCAATAAAGACAGCCATCGAAATACCTAAACACACACACACACACACAGCGAAAGTCTACGCGTCGAGCATTTTAATTATGCGCGGACGTAGCGAAACTTGGATGATTTTATTTTTGAATTTAGTTTTTAGTGAATTTTCTCGCACTGCATTTCCGCAATTAAGGCAAATCAAAGGAAAGCAACCGCCCGCACCCAGCGCCCACCACGCGTGCACACAAAACTGCGCACGCGGCCAACAACAGTCGCGGCGCATGGGTGGTAACGGGCGCACGTTTAGACTCGAGACTGCAGCATTTGTTGTCGTTGCTGACATGTTGTAGCAATTTGTTGCCGCTGTTGGCAGTGTTGTTGTCACTTCAATTTAGCATAAATTTACTGGGTCGTAACAGCAAAAAACGAAAACATAACCAAAAAACAAAAGCAACAATTGCAGCGTGCGACAACACTTTTGGCAGAAGAAGCGAATAGCAGCCAATAAAGTCGTGGCGCAGCGACGCGAAGAGGAAGAATGCATTGAAGTGTGTGGCAAAAACGACTTGTTGTGGTTTTGAGAAGTGTATTTGTTGTTGTTGTTGTTGTTTGTTTTTGTAGCGCATAATGAACGCAATTAAATTTTAGCACTTCATAAAGCTGCGCGCAGTGCAAGGAAAGCGTCAACAAATTTGAGTACTTTTGCTGAAGCAGCGCAGGCGGCTGGAGTGCAATGGCGTTGCCACACTTGCACAATGCGCACAGTTCTGCAGTTAGGGCGAACATTTAAAGTGCACTTAATGCGCTGTGTTTGGCCAAAAGCGACACAAACACACACACCTACAAATGCGTGCACAGCTTCGACGACGACACGCCAACGTCGGCACAAGCGGCTAAAAATAACGCATGCAACACTGGCCAGTAGACAGAATGGCCGACAACAACAACAACAGCAGACGATGGGACTAAGCAGAGTAACGTTGGATGGTCGAATGTAGCAGAATGCGGGGCACATGCAATTTGCGCAGAGTTGCCAGTTTGCTACTATTTGAAAAGTTTTTTGTTGCTTTTTTTGTTTAGTAAGATAGTCAAATTGATTTGGTAGCATCAGTTACAACAGGCCTTAAATTGTTTATTACTTATGAGTTGGCAGCGCATTGGATGAACATTTTCAAATCGTATGAAAGATCTCTTAAGAGTTAAAAATAGTTAAGTTTTTAAGTTAAGTTAAACGACAGTTATGAAAATCAGTTTCACATTTAACTTTTCGTGTATTATTGTGGGAGCAGTTATATATAGGTATATTTTATAAAACATAGCACATTTTAAATGGAAGCCCCTTTAAAAGTTGCAAGTTGTGGGTAGGTCTGTTCAACAAAACGGTTTTAAAGAAAAAATTAACAAGAGCCCATTGTACAGGACTCTTCTATTAGGTCTATTTGACTCTTCTGAACAAAATTTGAGAACAATTAGAGGTCAATAACAAAGGTCTTCAATTTTATATGGAAGTTCCTTTGTGGGTAAACCCATTCATTAAAATGGTTTTAAAGAAAATTTAGTTTCTATAGGACTCTATAGGACTCTTTTATTAGCTCTTCGTACCTTCATCATCGTACTTTCCTAAAAAAAAATTATAAATTTTGTATGGAAGTTCCTTAAAAAGTTGCACGTTGTGCCTAAATCTATTCAACAAAAGGGTTTTAAATAAAAGTTAGTTGAGAGCCAATTCTAAAGGACTCTTCTATTAGCAATTGGCCGTGCTTTCATAAAAAAATTTTATTAATTTTGTATGGAAGTTCCTTTAAAAGTTGTAAGTTGTGAGTAAATATCTTCAAAAAAGGATTTTAATGAAAAGTTAGTTGAGCATCAATTCTATAGGATTCTTCCATTAGCTCTTCTATTGGAAATTTCATTTAAAAAAATTTCAAAAAATCTTTCAAAAAAAACTTTTATAACAAAAATTACAAATTTTGTATGGAAGTTCCTTTTAAAGTTGTAATTTGCGGGTAAATCTATTCAACAAAAGGGTTTTAAAGAAAATTTAGTTGAAGATCAATTCCATAGGATTCTTCCATTAGCTCTTCTATTGGCAATTTCATAAAAAACTTTAATAAAAAACTTTCATAAAATCTTTTATAAAAAAAATTAAAAAATTTGTATGGAAGTTCCTTTAAAAGTTGTAAATTGCTGGTAAATCTCCAATTCCATAGGACTAGGATTCCATAAGATCTAGGATTTTCTATCAGAAGAGTCTGAAGGTAACCTGGAAACGATTACGATAATTTTATTATAAATCAGTTTAATATGGAAGTCCCCTTAAAAGTTGAAAGTTGTGGGTAAGTCTGTTCAACAAAACGGAACAACTTCTGTTAGATCTATTTGGTTCTTTTGAAGCAAATCGTCAATTTTGTATGGAAGTTGGATACAAAGAGTAAATATGTATGGGTTCAATATTTTGACCAAAAATCAATAGCGATCGGTTATACATTTCACATCTTTAGCAGCAACTTCTGAGCAATTCAGGCATAATTTAATTTCTTTGGCTTTTTCCAACTTTAAACTCTATGCAATGCCTTCTGCCTCCCAGTTTACCTCATTAATTTGTCAACCCACGCACAGAAAATAAACGCTTCCGGCGTGTTTAAACCCCATTTTAATCTTCAGCGTAGTTATTATTTTATTATGCCAACTCTGGAACTTGGTAATCGTGTTGCCACCTACACGAATCACATTGCATTTTTGAACTCATTAAAATATCCAATTAACAATAAAAAATAAATATGAAAAAACTCTGGTGAAAACTGAACTCTGGCCAAAAAATAAAATTTTTATAAATATAGTAAAATTTTGCGCGGAAGTACAACATTAAAAATAAGCAATAAAAATTTAAATTTACCAAAAAAAAAAACCTGTCTACTAAAATCATTTAATGCAAAGGCAAAATAATAAAAGTGAATGTTGTGAAAAAACAAAACCGCGAAACTGAATAGAAAGCGAGCGCGCCTTGACGCTTAGGGTGCAGGTCTGCGTTTTGTTGTTGCTGAAATTATTTCCTATGCATGCATGAGCGAGTATGTACTATGTAGGTATGTATGTATTTTTATTCTAAACATCGCATACAAATAATTTCAATTTACAGCCACCCGCTGCCACCGCCACCGTCGCCGACATCGCCTCGAACGCGACCGCCGACAATTTCAAACAAATTTTTTAATTGAGATACTATTTTAAAAATGTGCCGCCGCATGCCACACACACGCACAGTGGCCGCACAGCCTCGCAGTCGAATGCAAAAATAAGCGCAGCGCCCGTGCAACGTTGGCGGCGCAGCGTGCCCCCGACATGTTGCACGTCTGTGTTGCGGCAATTATTGCAAATTTCTTTGGGCCATCCTAAACGTTGTTGTTGTTGTTGTCCACGTTGTTGTTAATACTTATGTGGTTTTGCTCTTTGCACGCAATTTCGCACATAGTCATGCAACAAAAACAACAAATGCCGCTTACAAGTGCAACGCATGTAGCCGAAAAATCGTTTTAATATTTCGTGTTTTGTGTGTGTGTGTGTGTGTGGCTGCGTCTTCTTGCTCCTCTATATTTTTAGCCATTTAATGTAAGACAAAATGTCTCGAAATAAATTTATCGCCGTGTTTGCGTCGGGCAGCTCGTCGCTGCAAGTGCACCAACAACAACAAACAGCCGGGCAACAAGTGCGGTTGAAAGTGCATTGACTCATGAGTTGTTGTTGTTGCTGTCGTGGCCGTTTGGTTGCCGCCAGTATTGCTGACGATAAGGTTAATAATATTGGTGCAGTTGTGCAACTGGTCGTTGCCAATGTTGCCATATGTTGCAATTAGCACAGCCAGCGAATGATCAGGAAGGAAGTGATGGCTCAATGAAAATTGCAAATATTATGGATGCAAATTAATGAATTAAGGTGATTGAATAATTGTATTAAATCTACATTAATTAGTTCATAATCGGTTTTATGTAAAAAATATAATTTAATGCAATTAGAAATGAATTAAATGAAAGTAAATTAAAAAGTTGTAGTTGAAATTGACTGAATGAGTGAACAAATTTGAAATTAAGTGATTAAATATGAATTCAATTTTAGTAAATTGAATTGAATTTAATTGAACTGACAATTGAGTACAATTGAATTGAAAATAATTGGTTTGAATTCAATTTAATTTGAAAAAAAAAACTAATTTAAACTATCAAAGTGAACTGAAGTGAATGAAATTCAACTTAATGAATGACTAATTGAGTTTAAGTGATTAAACTGGCAAAAATAAATTATATAAGACTAAGTTCATCTGCATTGAATCGAACAGAACAAAAAATGAACTAAGTGAACTAATGAACTTATCTTAGTTAAAGTTTAATTAACTTGAAATGAAATGAACTGAATGAGTGAACAAATTTGAAATTAAATGATTAAATGTGAATTTAATTTTAGTAAATTGTGCTGAATTTAATTGAACTGACAATTGAGTGTAATTATATTGAAAATAATTGGTTTGAATTGAATTTAATTCGGAACAAAAACTAATTTAAGTTGTTGAAGTGAACTGAAGTGAATGAAATTCACCTTAATGAATGACTAATTGAGTTGAAGTGATTAAATTGACAAAAATTAAGACTAAGTTTATCTTCATTTAACTGAACAGAATAAAAAAATAAACCAAGTGAACTAATGAACTTAGCTTAAAAAACAATATTTGTAATTGATTTGAACTGAACTAAATAGTAATGAAATGAATTGAATTGCATAAAGTTGCTTTAAATTGATTTAAGTTGAAATTAATTGAATTGAACTGGATTGAAATTAATTGAATGAATCCTCGTAGAATTGAACTTAACTGTATGAGTGACTAAATTAAGATAAATTAAATTGAAATGAAGTAAATTACAATTGAGACTAAGTTTACCTGCATTGAATCGAGCAGAATAAAAAATTAATTAAATTAAGTTAAGATTAATTAAAGGTATTATATTTATAATTGATTTGAACTGAACTAAATTGGAATGTAATGAGTTTAATTGAATAAAATTGATTTAAATTGAAATTAATTTAATTAAACCTCATAGTGTTGAATTTAACTGTATAAGTGACTAAATTATGATAAATTAAATTGAAATTAAGTAAATAAAAATTAACTGCAATTGAATAAATTGATTTTAATTTACCCAAACCGAAAAAATAAAATTTAACTGAATTAGGAAGAATTGAGTTTAACTAAACTAATTTAAACTCTACTAAACAGAACTAAACTGAAGTAATGAATTAAAATTGGATTGAAATTAATTGAATCGAATAAAATTGATTTAAATTGAAATTAATTGAATTGAATTGGATTGAAATTAATTGAATTTAACCTCATAGAATAGAACTTAACTTAGATAAATTAAATTGAAATTAAGTAAATTAAAATTAATTGCAATTAATTAAACTGATTAAATTTACCCAACCCGAAAGAATAAAATTTAACTGAATTAGAAAGAATTGGGTTCAACTAAACTAATTAGAACTCTACTAAACAGAACTAAACTGAAGTAATGAATTAAAATTAGATTCAAATTAATTGCATCAAATAAAATTGATTTAAATTGAAATTAATTGAATTGAATTGGATTGAAATTAATTGTATTAAACCTCATAGAATTGAACTTCACTTAGATAACTCAAATTGAAATTAAGTAAAAAAAAATTAACTGCAATTGAATAAATTGATTTAAATTTACCCAAACCGAAAGAATAAAATTGAACTGAATTAGAAAGAATTGAGTTAAACTAAACTAATTTGAACTCTACTAAACAGAACTAAACTGAAGAAATGAATTAAAATGAATTGAAATTAAATTAATCCAAGAGAATTGAATTTACTTAAACCTATTTGAATTAAATCGAAAAGAATCGAATTAAAATTAACTGAGTTGAACCTAATTGAATTGAGTTGAATTGAACTAAAATGAGCAAAATGAATTTACTTAGTTAAGGTAAGTTAAGCTGAAATGAATCAATTACAATCAAATAAATTGATCTGAATTCAACCGAACGAATAAAATTGAATTGATTAGATTGAATTGAATAACTTAATTCTGAAAAACTGAATTTAATTTAACTAAATTAAACTGAATTAATGAAATAAATAATGAAATAATTGAAATAAAAATACTTTAAGTTAAATGAATTAAAATTAATTCAATTTGATCCATTTTTTTTTAATTAAATTAAATGGATTTAAATCAAAATGAACTGAATTAGTAAGAATTGAGCTAAACTGAATTCAAACTAAATTCAACTGAACTAAATGAATGAATGAGTCAGTCGTTGGCAGCTGCTGCTGGAATTTCAGCCGTTACTTCATTCTTTATTTATTCAAAATAAAAAAAAACAAAATATTTCCATATGTTTCACTGTTAGCAATAAAATTATTAACAAATTACTAGTTTTATGTACAAAATATCGAAATGGCGCACGCGCCGCCATCGCCGCCGCAACAACCCAATTTGCAAAAATTGTATACACGATTGAAACGGCACAACATACGCGCAACATAAAACCATAAAATTAAATAAAAACCCATAAAAAAAATACAAAATTATTAGCGCCGTTGTGTGCGCTTTACTGGCGCTTGTGGACTGCTTGTAGTGCCAGCAACAATAACAAGCAACAACACTTTAAGCATAAAGCACAAGAATTAATTAAAATTGAATTGCTTGGGTCAGCACAAAAGTAATTAATCGTTAAAATAAAAATACACAGACAAATTCTGCGCACAAAAAATTAGAATAAATGCAAAAGAAAACGAAGACTTTAAAAAATCCATAACAAAAAAGTTCAAAAGAAAATATTAAATAAATTTAAACCAAAAACTGAAAAAAACTGCAACCATTTTAAAAAAGGAACAGTAAATTCAGGAAAAATTAAAAAAGTTGGCATTAAAAAATTCAAGAAATTTATCAATGCAAATAAAAAAAGCACACGTTAAATATAAATGTGGCACAATGAAGCTTAAGCGTTTTAAAAACAGATTTTGAGGTTAAGTCCAGGGGCCAACTAGGGCCATATTCTTGGCTAGTTTATGCTTTTTCGTACGAAAAAATGCGCTCGCTCTCATTTTGTTCGAATACGAGACGACTTTTCTATAATGTTTTAGTTGTTGTTGTGTGGAATTGTTGCTGGTGCGAAATGGCGAATATTTTAGATGTTTGGTGTTTTTTGCATATTGTTCGCTGCTTTAGTGTCCCGTTGTTGTTGTTTTGTGTGTTTGTTGTGTTTTGCTTTGACTAATAATTTTCGATGTAGCTGCCAGCTTAAATTAATTGAAATTTAAAAGAAAAAACACCAACAGCACAGACGCAAAATTATTTATGTATTTCAAAAACCATGCACACAGCGCCATCGACACGGAGCCGGAGACCGACACGATCACGAACAGACGGTCGGTCATACGCGCCACCAGACAGCCGCCGCCGTTCGCCCACAAAATTAACCTTTCAACAGTCGCAATGAGCCAATCGTAGCGCCCGACTACAACAACAACGAAAAGCACAGCTCATACAGCGCCCGCTTTGTTGTCCCCTTACATG
This sequence comes from Melieria omissa, assembly GCA_963971225.1. Classification (NCBI taxonomy): domain Eukaryota; kingdom Metazoa; phylum Arthropoda; class Insecta; order Diptera; family Ulidiidae; genus Melieria; species Melieria omissa. Next base: position 20,821,624 of record OZ020268.1, read on the forward strand.
CTTTTCTTTTCCGCACCACACATCACCCTTTTTCTGTTGTTTTTTTTTTTGTTTTTAAGCGTGAATTTATTAGTTTTCGAAAAATGCTTTTATGCTCAATTCTTCAGCGTTTCTTCGTCATCGACTACTTCTTCGCATAACTTGTCTGCTTTTGCTATTTTGGCACTTGGAGCCGGGGGCGTTCGAGATGTATTCGATTTGGCGCTTTGAGTCATGCGGCCATCGATTTATTACAGCGTCTTGCTTTTCAATTTGTTCAAAGCATTTTGTTTTTGTTTGCTTTACAGAAGTTGCAATTAAAAAAAAAAACAAAAAAAATTTAGTCGATTAAAAAATCTTTCATTTCGTTTTCAATCATTGCATGAATAATATGAAAAGTGTGTGGAAAATAGTACGAATGCATTTTTGTAAAAAAACCAACAGCAAAAAGAACAACAATTACTACCACAAAACGAATCATGAAACAACACAAAGCGGCAGCAGTTGAGAGATCATAATTTTATTTTGATGAATTTGACAGCTGAGAGTGTTGAGCTGTCAATCAGCCGACCCGCTCGATCGCTTGCGGACCGTACTCGTAGTGAACTTGACGTGTTAGCCGACATTCTGCTGATTCGAGGACGTCGGTGAGACCAACTGGCACATTGGTTCAATGGATGTGATGAGTAGAGGACGAAATTAAAATACATATTATTTGTCTGCTTGTGAACTTAATCCCATAAGTTCGAATTTAAGCGAATTTGGGTTTATTATTGAGAGTGTAATAATTTTTGATATTATTATTGTGGACACAGGCACTTAGACTCGCTGGAAGCTCGCTGCTACTTGAAGTAAAGATCATCAGTAGATCATCCATCGTTAGGTGGTTGTGTGGTCAATGTTTGACATTAAGTTTCTCAAAAACTCTGGATTTCTTTTAGCTGGTACGTCAGCTCAAGTTCCTGTAGCTCAATCTCTGTTAGAATCAGTCTGCCCTAACACATGTGCCTGGAAAACCGCCTAGCTGAGCATTCACTAATAAAGTAAGCATCCAACTAATACATAGTTCTCTAGACATTATTTTTTTCAAACCAAGTTTCTTGGTGTCAGGGTACATCAAGTTTCTCAAAGACTGTAGATCTCTTTTGGCGGGTGTGTCGGTTTTGTAAAGCGCAGTAGCTATGTAGGTAGCTCGAGTTCCAGTTACTCACACTCCATTAGATTCATCCTGCCAGAGTACATGGGACTAAAAAGTCCGTAGGCTGTGCATTCACTAATACAGTGAACAACAGTTCCATTGTTCTCTAGACTAAAATTTTTACTAATATGGAAAGTGAAACAAAGGTCATAGGCGTCAGGGTTGATCACTGGCTGACCCAGTAGTCCTCGCATAGGCCCCGTAGGGCCCTTAGCAAGGAGTGTATTAGTAGAATTGAGTGTATCTGAAAACTCGGTGTTTGATGCTTCTGGCCGGTTTCAAACTGCGCAATGCAGAGACGACTAGTTATGAATTGAAGGACCAAATGTGACATACAACAATGGATCCATTTAAATAATTACAAAAGTTTAGTTAAAATAACTAAGAAAATGTGGCCTTCTACTTTTCCTTCTTTTCAAGAGTTTTTTAGACAAATTTCATTAAAATTATACAAATTTGTTCATACCACAACTCTATAAAATTCCTATTTTTAGACATCGACAGTACATGCAGCACGCCAGTTAACAAATATTTACTTACTTTACTTTAAAATAATTAAGAAATTATGGCCTTCTATACGTTTCATTATTTTCAAGAGTCTTTTTTGACAAATTTCATTACGATTTTCCATATTTGTTCATATTACAAATGGGCCCAATTCTATTTTTGGACATCGACAGTACATGCAACACACCGGTTGGCAAATATTTACTTAATTCTTTCGGCATTAAGACACATTTTTAAAGCACTCAAACTCAGAACGCGACCAATAATTTGGCAGGCAAATAAAGAGAAAATTAAAAAAAAAAAAATTTTATTAAAATAAAATAACACTGGATGTGCGGCCCCAAAGGCAAAAAGTGAATGTTTGTATTTGGCTGACTGGCGCTACTTGTGTGCACCCATTTCGTTCGCCTCGTGTTTGCCAAGACGCGCTCCATAAAAGCAACAACGTGAAGAGTGCATTTGTTGACGTTTGGCGCAATCGATAGTGCGCCGATCATCGATCGAGATCACATGCCGACAGCCGCCAACCGCCACTCGGCTCGGCCATAGAAGGCTGCGTTTGATTTATGGACAACCGGGCGACGGTGCAATGCACCAATTTTCATTTATTTTTTATTTAATTTTCCACGTTATTACGTATTATTTACAATTTGAAATAGAAGCAAACATGTTGACTTTTGGACTTGTGCACGTACAAATATTTAATTGAATTGCCTCCACAGTTATGTGGGGGGAAATGTATTGAAGGGTGTGTAAATATGGGCACATGAGTGTTTGCCTTGGCAAGAGATCAATTTGTGTGATTGGAGTGAAATTTTTGACAATTTATGACAGGCTTTGTGTGGCCGCCGACCATAAAGCACAGTGAAGTGAGGTGATAAATTATTTTCAGGTCAAAGTGAATGATTAAATGACAGCTACACAGCAGCAAAATTGTTAGTAAACTCAGTCAATGAAATTCTTATCAACTGCACAGAAATCCAAGGCTTTTTATAACAAATGCATAGAAATCATAGAAGAAGCAAAGACGCAAACAAGTCTTTTCAAAACAATTTCATTGAAATTCTGCATAGAACTCATAAAAAAAGCCAAAGAAGAAACACGTGTCGCATAGAAGAAGAAAACATTCATAGAATAGAAGCAAAAGTCAAACATTCTAATAGCACAACGGAATGCAGCGGCTTTTTTCAGAAATTTTTCCAAAGCTAAATTGGCATTTTTAATTATTTAAGAAAATACTAAAAATATTAAATGTGCCTTTTGTGCAAATAACATCACAATTTTATGGCACGCTGTCATTTAGAGAAAAGGAAATCCAATTAATTAAAATTATTGTTTAAGGTTCTGGCTCACTTCCGCTGCAATTTACGAGCAGCGCTTAGTTGTCCAAAGTTGAAAACGTGCGGCAAAAATATAGAAATTCGAATTTCAAAAAAACAACAAAAATAATGCATAAAAGCTTTCGTTGCGTTGGCTGCTGCTTTGACAGGTAATTAAAAATTTACTGCCGTCAGTCGCGGCAACCACTCAGCTTTGCATGCAACTGATCTGCCCGTCGATTGGATCGGCAGACAAACGAGATTAGCTGCGGAAGTGACTAAAACTGCAGCTGTATTTCGTCAATTTGCCATTTGCGTGCAAATTTGTCAATCAAAGTGAAATGTTTGCGCTTTCGGCTTTGTATGTCGAAGTCTCTACACACAACAACAACAACAAAAACAAGAACAAGTAATGAAAGCACTTAACAACAGCCAAACTGAGCAGAGTCACATGCTTGTTCGACTCGTTGCGACACGAAGGGGGCTCGATCGCACGTCCTCCTCCCATTCACTCGCATTCACATTCACACACACACTCGTGCAAGCGCTCGCATTCGTCGCTCGCCGCTCGCCGTTGACTGCTTGTCGACTGGTCGCTCGTGAAGGCGCGATTCATCTAATTAAAATATACTCGAGCACTTTGTTTGGCTTTTGCGGAAATGTCGATACTGTGTTTAGGTGTGCTGACTGATGTTGTTGCTATTGCCATTTCCTATATTAATTATAGTTATGGCTGTTGTTGTTGTTGTTAGCAAGCAACTGAGCAATGCTCAAAGCGCAATGTGACGTGCGAACGTGCCGACTTGCAAGTGCTAATAGATGAGAGATTCTTGTTGTTGTTGACCTCAACGTTGTTGTTGTTGCTATTGTTATTAACGTTACTGTCATGCCACCAAATATTGGTCTATAGTGCTTTAAAATCTTATTTGTTGAAAGCAATTTTGCCCAAACTAAAAGAAACTAAATAATACAAATAAAACAACAACAAATCTAATCACTTTTGGCCATTCTCACGTGCTGCTTTATGCCATAAATTGCTGCATCTTTGACATACAAATCACTTGACTCTTTTCCCTGAACATTTCCTAATTGATATTGTCGTTATTGTTGTTGTTGTTGTTGTTCTGGTTATTGTTGTTGTTGCCTTGTCAAGTTAAGAAAATAATAAAAATAAATAAATCTCAAAACGATTGCAGCCCCATGTTGCTATGTCTGCTGCCAACAATTCGCTGCCGCTTGTCGATGATGAATGTGAAAAATAAATATACAACAACAATAATAACAACAACAGTTTTCAGATACACAAACAAGCATATAAAAACCATAGAAAAATTTTTCATTTTTAAATTGCAAACATTTTTATAGCGAAAATCTGCCACTTTGCAATTTTGTTGGCCATTACCGACTGTTGCAATGATAATTATAATTGTTGTTGTTTCTTTTGTAATGGTATTGCAAATTAAAAGTTTTCAACAATTAAAATTCAATTAACAGCTTTACTACATGGTTAGCGTAAAAATACTATTTCAGCAAAACGAAAAATTTAACAAAAACAAATCTAAAAAAACAAAAAAAAAATTAAGACGAATTGCACATGAAAAACATTGCATAAGTAATTTACAATTGAGCAGACACAATTTGTTGCTGAAACAAAGGTTTAGATTGCGTCTGCGCGAAGCTGTTGGCTGATTTGGTGTACAGTAAAACCCGGCTAAGGGACTCAACTATAAATGTAAAGGTTTGGAAGTACTTAAGAAGGCAGAGTACTTAAGTAGGTTTGAGTACAAATATTGTTTACTTAAGTGTAGTAGATACTTAGGCGGGTTTTACTGTACATACAATGAGTGACGATGCCAAAATGCAATACATCAACCTTGTGTTGCAAAATCTTGTTGCGTAATCTGTGTTCAAAAATCAGTCAAGTTGTTGGTTGTCAACAATTCGGGGAAACTACAGTAGCCGCATTCACTTAGCTTCATAAAAAAGTGAAAGAGAATACAATTTCTAGATAGAACTAATATCTCTTGTATCAAGAAGCCCACAATCGACCGCAGAATGACCACTGAGAATTTTTGATTTTTGTTTTTTTTTTTCATACTACTTGAACCACTTGGCGTCTGGATCGTCCATTGGCGAGTGCAGTCAGCGACATCATTAATCACGCCAGCTCCACCGTTGACATTCGCTAATCGCACCAAACGACTCATCGGTGTCACTCACCGAAGACTTTCAGGCTGCTTGTTGTCATTGTCTGCGATCTATTTTTGGAACAACAAAAATAGCAAAAATAGAAGAAGCGACTGGGGGGGGGGGGGGGGCGGTCGAAGGTGTGAAGCGACACGATCGGCTGACTGGCACAAGACGCACACCTGTCGCTTTGCCAGCCTTTTGTGGGTGGTGTGCGGTCAGTTTGGGGGCGTGCGCGAGCTGCAAATCAAGTGACATTCGCCGTCAGCTGCCTAAACACACCCACTTTTAGTCGTTGTTGTTGTTGTTGTTGTTGTTGTCGTCGTAGTTGCTGCTATGTCACCGCTAATTAGCAGCACGTCACATCACATGCAACTTGCAGCTGCTCGCCGTATGAGCACAACGTCAGCTGCAAAATTTGGCCAAACGAAAAACTGCGATTAACGTGAGCGAGTGAGCGAACAGACAGTTTGACGAGTGTTCTGACTATTTTTAGAAGGTGTTGAAAAGAGGTGAAAAGGTCAGCAGACAATTTGAAAATATCGCAAGCTATTCGCTTGTTTAGTATTGCAATGCAGCACAATTCGGCCAAACAACAACAGCAACAAGAACATCATAATGTATGCAGCAAAGTGTCTTGCAACTTTCGGCAAATTGCGCCGCCGCGAGCGCATTTAGTGAGTCACGCGCTCGGCAGCGGCGGCCAGTAATGAGGAATTTCGAAAATAGCAGCGCCTAAATAAAACCAACAACAATCACAACTACAACAAATACAATAACAGCAATAGCAGCAGCAATAGTAACTGCAACGAGTTGACCACAATTACGTGTCGCCGCCGCCGTTGCTGGCTGGGCGTTGCACGTTGCGCCTGTGGCACACATTGCAGGGTTGTGAGTGCGCGCGGCCCATAATGTGCCATGCTGTCTGCCAGATGCCTATCAGATCAGTAGACGAAACGCTCAAATAAAATGTTTCTGTTGCTTCACCATTTGCTGCGCTGCATCCCGCCTTAACCCATTAAGCGACCGGGCTGTATAAATGTAACAGAAAATTGGCCATAAGGCTGCAGAATTTTTCAATTTTTGATTTGAACAAAAACAATTTTTGCAATTTTTTCTGCAACATTTTGACAAAATTTTGACAGTGTTTAATGGGTTAATAGCGCAAAATTTTGCTTTTGCATTTGCAATGGTCGGAATTTAAATGAGAAGACAAAAGATTGTTGCATTTTGATAACACCGTGCGACAACAAATTTTACACACGAAAAAATCGGTATACTCGCAAAACTAGGGGCCAAACGTAGTAAAACTGCGTTTTTAGTTTTTCTCTCTGACGTCAGGATTTTTTTTAAAAGGACTTTGAAATTTGAAGGACATGTTTATTTCCAAAAATTGTTTTAAAAATTGAACGCATTATAGAATAACAATATGGGTATCAAATGAAAGAGAAAAATCCTTAGAATCTTAAAAAAATAATTTGTTTGGTGTAAAAGGACGAAGAGGTATAGAAAATGTCCTTTTAAAACTTTATCCTTGAATATCCTTGAAAATTTCCAATATTTTTTTGGGAAAAAAATATATCTTAAGGATTAATATGTACACTACCACATCCTCGAATTTCGTTCTTCTAACTTTAATAGTTAAGGATATAAAAAATTTTATATTTCTCATTATAAAACAAAGATATATTGCACCGTACGACAAAAATAGAATATTGAATTAACTCATGTATAAATCGTTATGCTGCTAATACTGGAGGTTAAATACACTAATTCTGCAACTTAAAAATTGCGTTTGAACCTAAGTATATGTTTTCACAAGACATTGAAAATTAAAAAATTGAGTTTCCTTGGATAAAACTCATCCAAGAGTAACAAGATGAATGCATGAGGATACGTACTTACTGTGAATACTAGTGCTCATAACTTAATTTAAAAGTTAACAATAGTCATTTAAAATGCATTTTATGATTGATTTATTTTGAAACAAATTGTTTAAGAAAAATGTACATATGCGTTTACTTTGCCGCTTATGTTTTTGGTACGTGTCACGGCACAGCGACGAAGTAGTACCTATCCTAACGGGCTTGAAAAAGGGCTTCTCAAAAAAGCAATGTTTTTTATGCCTATGGAAAGGTCGACGCCGTGAATTACACTATATCAACCACAAATGGGAGCCTTGCATAACTCATCAACTTGGCCGCGACAGCATCGATCGTTGCCTCTAGTCCCTTCATCAAAAATAATACTTCCACCGCTTTTAATAAAGTTAGGCCTGATTCGACATTTTATTCGCTCTCTTGACGCAGATGGTCGAGCTATTAATTATTTGAAACTACTTTTTCCACAACTAAGCGATGCAAAGATTTCCGCTGGTACGTTACCCGATTGTAAAACTTTGTTTCTATTAATTTTTATATGTTTTTCAGGGGTTTTAAACGGGCCACAGTTGAAGAAATTATTGCAGCATCAGAAGTTTGCTGATCTTTTGAAACCGGTTAAACTAACTGCGTGGCAAAGCTTAAGCGATGTAATAAATAACTTCTTAGGAAACAAGAAGTTTTGAATTATAAAGAACTTGTCCGCAAGATGATTGACGCCTATCGCGAAATGGGGGTCAGCATGTCTCTCAAGATACATTTTTTAGAGAGCCACTTGGACTTTTCCCCCGGAAAATTAGGTGACGTTAGTGATGAACACGGAGAGCACTTCCACCAAGACATTGCACTAATTGAAAATCGCTTTCGGGGAAAAGATATGTGCCACATGCTTTCCGAAGATTGTTGGTCGCTGTGCCGTAACACGTACCAAAAACATAAGGGGCAAAGTAAACGCATACATTTTTCTTAAACAATTTGTTTCAAAATAAATCAATCATAAAATGCATTTTAAATGACTATTGTTAACTTTTAAATTAAGTTATGAGCACTAGTATTCACAGTAAGTACGTATCCTCATGCATTCATCTTGTTACTCTTGGATGAGTTTTATCCAAGGAAACTCAATTTTTTAATTTTCAATGTCTTGTGAAAACATATACTTAGGTTCAAACGCAATTTTTAAGTTGCAGAATTAGTGTATTTAACCTCCAGTATTAGCAGCATAACGATTTATACATGAGTTAATTCAATATTCTATTTTTGTCGTACGGTGCAATATATCTTTGTTTTATAATGAGAAATATAAAATTTTTTATATCCTTAACTATTAAAGTTAGAAGAACGAAATTCGAGGATGTGGTAGTGTACATATTAATCCTTAAGATATATTTTTTTCCCAAAAAAATATTGGAAATTTTCAAGGATATTCAAGGATAAAGTTTTAAAAGGACATTTTCTATACCTCTTCGTCCTTTTACACCAAACAAATTATTTTTTTAAGATTCTAAGGATTTTTCTCTTTCATTTGATACCCATACTGTTATTCTATAATGCGTTCAATTTTTAAAACAATTTTTGGAAATAAACATGTCCTTCAAATTTCAAAGTCTTTTTAAAAAAAATCCTGACGTCAGAGAGAAAAACTAAAAACGCAGTTTTACTACGTTTGGCCCCTAGTTTTGCAAGTATACCGATTTTTTTGTGTGTTTTGGAATTTTTTGATTTTTGTCGCACGGTGTAATCAATGCACAGCAAGAATGTGGCAAATAAAGTGAGGCTAAGCATGAACCGAAAAGCAACAACAACAACCAATTGCTATTGCAGCCATTAGAATTAGCAACTGTTGGTGCGCAAGTTTTATTAAAACATTTACTATCGCTGCTACTGCTTCTTCTTCTTCTTCTTGCATTGCTGCTGCAGCTGGGAGAATGCATTAAAGCGCTTTTGCCATTTCTGCCATGCTGTCAATTTTCATATATGTACATGCAATAAACACATATATACCTATACAAATATATGTACAAATGTCTATATATGTATGTGTTTGTTTGTTCACATTAGGTTGGCCATTAAAATCAATATTTTCGCACTTAAACTTGCACAACGTTCATGCGTGTGTCTGTCTGTTTGTTTGTGTGGCTCACTGGCCGTTTGGCGCACTGTTGTTGTCGTGCTTGGGCGCTTGTCGACGGTCAGCATGTGGGCTTGGATACGCACATCCTGTCTGCTGGCCACTTGACTGCTCAACGTAGTAGGTGGCTTTGCTAGACAACAACAAAAACAACAAATAACTGCAGCAAACACAGCACACAACTAACAACAAGTCAGCACAACACAAATTCTTACTCACAAATACTAAAAATCAAACATGTATGAATAGTTGACAAGTGGTTGTTGTAGTAGTTGTTGTTTTTGTTGTTTTCATCTTAGTAGAACTGCTAAAAAGTCAATGAACTTTGTGTTGACTGTATCGCCGTATTGACACAACACAAATCATGCAAATTTCAATGGGAAAATGTGCTAGCAAAATGCATTTGAAAATATGAGAAAAGTGAAAAATCAGCGAGAAATTTCACAAACTTCGTGTCCATGATACAATTTGGCACTGATTAATAAAATTAATTATTAATTTAATTATTTAATTAATTAATTTAATTTGAACCCTTCTTGCAGTGTTTCAACTTCACCAAACCACAAAATTTTATTCATGAAATCTTTGTGGTTTATAAAGTATTCCCGAAGATGCATGCGTCCTGCGAAAAAAGGTTAGTTCCGATTTACTACACCAACAGGAATATTCATTGTTTTCTTTAGTATTCATGCAGATCTATATGTCCTGCGCAAAAAAGAGTATTTTTAAGGGAATCAAGAACCACTCATACTAAGAATTTAAGGATGAGTGGCAACTATCTTAAGACTTGAAATGGGCCCATAACCAAGTAAAAGGCTCGAAGAATTGAGTTACATCACTCCTAATGTGTCACTTTTTCGAATGTTTTGACTACTATCAGACTTTAAGACTTGAAAGGACTCCAAGAATTGAGTCACTTCACTCCTAATTTGTCACTTTTTCGAATGTTTTGGCTTCTATCAGACTTTCAGACTTGAAAAGACTCCAAGAATTGAGTCACATCACTCCTAATGTGCCACTTTTTCGAATGTTTTGGCTTCTATAGAGTTTAAGACTTGAAAAGGCTTCAAGAATTGAGTCACATCACTCCTAATGTGTCACTTTTTAGAATGTTTGGTTACTATCAGACTTTAAGACTTAAAAGAACTCCAAGAATTGAGTCACATCTCTCCTAATTTGTCACTTTTTCGAATGTTTTGGCTTCTATCAGTCTTTAAGACTTAAAAGGACTCCAAGAATTGAGTCACATCTCTCCTTATTTGTCACTTTTTCGAATGTTTTGGCTTCTATCAGTCTTTAAGACTTGAAAGGACCCGAAGAATTGAGTCACATCTCTCCTAATTTGTCATTTTTTCGAATGTTTTGACTGCTATCAGACTTTAAGACTTGAAAAGACTCCAAGAATTGAGTCACATCACTCCTAATGTGCCACTTTTTTAATGCTTTGACTTCTATCAAACTTTAAGACTTGAAATGGGCCCATAGCAAAACAAAACACTTGAAGAATTTAGTCACATCACTCCTAATGTTTCCTTTATTTCGAATTTTTTGGCTACTATCCGACTTTAAGACTTGAAAAGACTCCAAGAATTGAGTCACATCAATTATAATTTTTCACTTTTTTTAATGTTTTGACTACTATCCGACTCTAAGATTTGAAAAGACTACAAAAATTGAGTCACTCCCCTCCTAATGTTTCTCTTATTTCGAATGTTTTGGCTACTATCCGACTTTAAGACTTGAAAAGGCTCCAAGAATTGAGTCACATCACTTTTAATTTTTCACTTTTTTGAATGTTTTGGCTCCTATCCAACTTTAAGACTTGAAAAGACTCCAAGAATTGAGTCACATCAATTATAATTTGTCACTTTTTTCCAATGTTTTGACTACTATCCGCCTTTAAGACTTGAAATGGGCTCATAACAAAACAAAAGTTTCAAAAACTTGAGTCACATCACTTCTAATGTGCCACTTTTTTCGACAGTTTTCGAGATATTATATCTCTTCTTCTTTGGATGAAAAGGCTAAGGATCTCTTGGACATGTCCCGGAGCTATCTACGAATTACCATCAACTTTCTAAGTGGCCACTATAGACGCAACATTTCGACGTATTTGATGGTTTCACTAATCTCAAATTGACTCAAAGTCATTGCGTATCCAACTTTACCAACGGCTTTAATATTATAAACAACATTATTTCATTATTACCGAAACACTGCAGTGAACATGGCACGGAACGGAAATGTTATTTTTTTTGTTGTTTTTTTTCTGCCAAACAACAACTGGAGTGGTGTGAGTTGGTGCGACGCATTTGTACGAAAAGCACGTCGTCGCACAAAATTGGAGCGGAATTGCTTGTACGAAATGTTAAAAAAGAAGACAAGACAAATTTTTTATAATGAAGAAATAAAAGCCAAAAATCAACAAAGACAACAACCACAACAACAACAGCAATGCACACACGAAAATAAATTCATTTAAAATGCAACTGCGAGGCGTTGAACGCAAATGACAAAACTACAAACAACAAAGTAAATGTGAAAATAGTCAGTCGGACAGACGTATAGACGGATAGAAGGCGCAATGTGGAGAGCGCGACGGAAAAGCGCGCAACAAAGTTTGCTGCAATTTGACACCTTGTGGGCATTTAGTGCTTCCTCTGCCCACATGCCAGTCGAACCACCAGCCAGTCCGCCAGTCAGCCAACCAACCAACAGGCAAACAAACAAACGCGCTAAGCAAATAAGCACACGAAAGAACCGACAGACGGACGGACGGACGTACGAACAAACAAACAAAGTGCGCGCAGCGACTGGCGTAGCGTAGCGTGGCGTGGCGTGGCTTGCAGCAGAGTGAAGCGTGACAGCGCAACCGTCGCCGCGGAGGCGCAAACGCCAAACATGTAAAAGACGCCTCTTAGTGCCAAAAATGGCTTAAATCGTTTTGGCCAAAATGCAACAACAACAGCAACAATGCAAAGCCCGGCCGTAGCCAACAAATGCCAATTAAATGAATGAAAAAGTGTGTGCGAGACGCGAGCGAGCGAGCGGAGGCGGACGAAGAACGAGTCGAAAAATAAAAAGGCCATAAATCAGACGGCATTTAACGCCAATTCGCAAAAACAAAATGTATGGAAAGTTAAAGTCAAACCTGGGCGCAAATTGAAAACTCGGTTGTTGAGCGCAGCAGGCGGACAGGGCAGCAGGCAGCACTGCGACGAAAACGTTGCAGTTTGGCGCACAAATGACAGACGAGTGCGGCCGCCAAACTGGCCATTTCGGATAGTTTTGCAGCGCGGCAGACAGTCGGCGACGCTGGCGTCTCGGCTCCTTTTATTGCTGAATTAACCACTCAGAAATGTTTTGTTTTTTTTTAATCATACCAAAAATCAAACAGCCACAACAACAACAACTACGAAACGAGCGCAAATAAAGCAAAAAATTAAAAACAAAAAGGAGAAAACACATTATTTAGACAAATCACGTCATCAGGCCGCACGTTGTGTCTCCAACTGAAATTTGGCGCTGTTACTGTTATTGTTATTGTTGTTGGGTTGTTCTGGTCGCTGTTGTTGTTGCTGCTGGCGATTGTGTATCAGCTGGCGCGCACACATTTATTCAAAATGAGTTAACAGCGTTTTAACACCTCCTCTGACGGCCTCCACTGCCGGTCAGACATCCGCTCGGCCGTTCGTCTGTCTGTCCATCCATGCGGCTATCCGTCCGCACGTCTGCACGTCTAGACGCGCGTCTTAGCCACAGCTCCATACCAATTCATATTCATGTAGGCTTCTGTGTGAGTGTGTGTGTGTGTGTGCTTGTCATGAATGAGCGGTAAGTGAGTGCCAAATCTTGAGTTGAAAAATCAATTCATTAATTTAACACTACTCAAAAGATAAAATGAAACACGACACAAAAAAAAAAGCGGCCCAAAATTGCGTAGTTGTTGGTAGGCGCTGCGGTTGTTGCTTTTGTTGTTATCGTTGTTGGCCAATAGATTTCATTCACTAAAATCTTTCAGACGCAATCAGCGGTAGCCGCCTTTTACGCTTACAGACAGATAGACAGAGCGACTTTTTGGCAAATACGTATGAATGTATGAACGCGCATGCGTATTGCTGCATGCTGGAGCGTAAGCGTTTTCATTCATACAGGACTACGCTAAAACTAAAAAAAAAAACTTAACTTTTTCGTGAACTCGTTTGCGTAAGTTACGTAATTAGACTTAAAGCTATCAGAGTGAGGTATTGTAATGAAGTTTGATACGGCTTCCACTGGAAACTTCATTAATGCTCCGAACACATTAACGACGGCAGCGACCCATCAACCCTTCAGTCAAAGTATAGAATCAGTGGGTTTCGAAGAAGACGATTACTTTGGACAACTGGACGACTGCACGAACACCGACCGCATTGGTTGCTGTCATCAACCTTGGAACTATTCTTTCTCGTATTTCGAAGGCGACAACAATATAGTATTTTCAACACTGATTCAAAAGGTATATCTAATTGCATTCATCTAAGTTTTCGCTTTTGAGAACAATTAAAAGTTGGTTCATATTTCAGTTAAAATTCGCTCTTTCCATTGCCATTTATTTTAAATTAAGTGTTCAACTGTAAAATGGTTATAGATTAATGAATAGAGGAAGTGCGTAAATACCCCAGAATTTGAAATTATGATTATAACAATGCGTCTAGAGCTTTCATTGTAATCAAGTAGTTGACTACACATCGACGGTTGAAGACGACGCCATCTTAAACTTGTGTGGCCGTATTGCTGCCGTCTTGAATGTGTTCGGGTTATGAGAATAGATTGATGAAAGCAGGGTTGCCATGTAAGAATAGTATGACAAATGTGAATGTTTAGATTAAGAAGGATTAAGGATATCAGGATTTAATTTGTATTAATTTAGTTGCTATTTTTATTAAAAAGAATTTATTATTTATATAGATTAAAAATAATATTATGAATTCATTTGTTTTAACCCTTAAATGCATGGGGCAATTATTTTCGAATCAATCTAGAGCAATCATGATTCAAATTGATTCAACAGAGAAAGGATTTAGGAACTGTACTATATATGGTACGCCATGCATTTAAGGGTTAATTTAGTTTTTGTTTTTATTTATTTAAGATTTTATTTAAATTGGTTAACTGCAAATGGGTTACTTTCATTTTTTTGAAACTTAAAGGGGTAACCCAAGGGTTAAGAGTTTGTATGAAGAAACATGATCTTATGCGCCAATTGACTTCAAATATTATGAAAGGACTTCAAATAAGAAATAATTAGATAAGTATTTTTTCATAAAAATCTGACGCGATCAACAAAGGGTTAAGAAGAAATTGTTAATTGGCTCAATTGATTATTGGCCCTGTTAGTATTCTCTACCTATACTGTCAATCTGTCAAGTAATGAAACATGTAGATCGCTTTGGTGATACTCGTATTCAAGTTCAAAAGTGCCCAAAAAACCCATAGCAACAACAATAACTGGAAGCCTAGTGGACCAACGATGCAATGCATTCGCAACAACCAGACAACCAGTGCGTGATGACAGAAATTAAAAACGAAACCATAAGCAAAGAAACTAAACAACAACTACAACCCAAAAAAGCCCATAGAAAAGTAACAACAGCGCCGCAAACGCTTTCAAGCACCTCATAAATAATTTTATTATAAATTAGGCGAGCATTTTTCATTGAACGCGCTGCGCATTGCGCGTGCAGATGCCACACAAACAAATGGCAGTAACTCGCCGATCTGCCTGCCACACCCACGAGTACTCAGCTCCTCGACATAATTTCGACGACTGGCTGTGCGAGCAGCGGAAGCAGGGGGCGTAATGTTACGATTTGTATGCTGCCACCGCCGCCGTTGCGTGTTGTTTCGACGCAACAAATTCCACAGTTGTTGTAAATGTTCAGAGACGAACTTTTTCGCTGCTGCTTTTTGGGTTTTTGCAGCCGAGCCCTGTGCAGTGCAGTTCAGTTCAGTGCTTTGGACTTCACTGGGGCCAATGGGGAGTAGTGTGTCTGAGAAAAATGTGCCGGCGGCGCGGCTCTTTGGCACTCAGTCACTACGGAAATACTCTGCGCACCTTAGATGGGGGACTGCTCGTACTTTGAGAGTGAGCAATGTAGCAAGTAGCATTGTTATTGTAGTTGATGATGATTTTGCTTTGGTTGTTTACGTGACCTCACATTAGTGTTCTAACTACGCCGATCTGCAGATTTCTGATTGATCTAGTGAGATCAACAGACCACGAACCATATTGTGTATCACCCAAGGACTACAATCGAGTATTATGGAATGTGGTGGACATAAATTTTACAGTGAAAGAAACTTGAAAAATCTTTCATATCAAACAAAAGAGTCTCACATAGAAAAGTTTTAGATCTTCAGATGATAAAATGACATCACAATAGTTTCTTTCTATATCGATTTTTGAATGGTTTCAAAAACTGTCGCATGATGTAATTTGAAATCCACATATTTTGACTTCCCAACCAATTCGTCGCGTGCCCCAATTGCAACGTCTCGAGGCAATGCATCTGTTATAAATATACGTAGATAGCCTAGAAACATGTATTATATATTGTCTTCTTCTTCTTGTTGTTTTACTGCAGTCGAGTGAATGAAATTTTGTCCAGATGGAGTACAAATATTACAAATATTAAAGCCACAACACTACTAAATAGTGTTCAGCGGAATCATTGCCCAATGCCACAACATGTTGCCAGTAAAAATCTATTAAAGATCTATGAACTAGACCAGCTAGCAGTCGTCGCAGACTGTGCGTCTTTGGACCAAAACTTAGCACTGAATCTTTCTTTTGTGCGCTGGTGTCGCCCAGCTGCTCGTCATGCCGTCTGTCTGTGGCGCGAGCGCATTTCTTTAGCGTTTATTTAGTTGAATTTTTATGAAATGTGTAAAACATGTGGGTGACGATTTTTTTATTTAGGTTTTCCTTGTGTACGCCAGCAGCAGCAGCAGCCAACTGGAGCATCGACTGCATGACGCAAGCGGCACCACAGCGAATTTCTTCAGTCCAAATGAAACGAAATTCATTGTAATGAAGCGAGAATTCGCCTCGACAATGGGGTGCAATTTTCATTTTCAACCATAGTTCATGAAGGCAACCCGGAGCCGCATGCATTAGTAGGCAAATCCCGGACGGCAGCTGCTCTAATTGCGGATGCGGTGTGCAGTGTTTGTACGTTTGCGTTAAAATCCCACCTCGAAAGTGCTAAACGGCAAATAAACTGAAGCGAAAATAAACTGACAAGCCCAAGTAAATATTTTCAAAAGCCGGGGGATTTTCGGTTTGCAGGAAGCAAAGATCGCTGCAGATAAGCATTGCCGGGCACACACACGGATCACGAAACCCAGAGTTGGCCGAGAAAGCGGCTTATGACTGCGCGCTGCATTCCTTCATGAATTCTTTCATATAAATGCTTTTCACGCAACACACTACGAGTAACTATATGTGCATCTCGCTCTGGCGCGCGCGCCAACGTGTCATTGTCGCCGCTGTGCCCACGGCAGAGCACAAAGGCACAGCGCGTCCGGCAAAACGTTGGAAAAACATTGGAAACGGTAGGTAGACAAATTGGCACCATTAAATAAATATAAATACAAAGAGAAAGAACAAGAAGTAAAAGACAACAACAACAACAACGACAATATGAAAGAAATTTCAAAACGGCTTTTGTGGGCGCATACAAAAACAACACTAACAATGACAACACACAATGTAAATAGAAATCACATGAAATATGAGAATCTTGAGGAGGAAGAGGGGGGCGGAATGAAGGACCGCCAGATGCTTAAAGCTCCGTTTAATCGTGCGCCGGTGGCATCTAATCTATATGCGTGTGAGTGTGTGTTACCAACAACAACAATAATAGCCACAGTAGCAGTGCCGTCAAACCGCTGTGCGCCGCACCGCCCATTGAGCTGTTGCTACATTCTCATCGGAAATGGAATTATTAATTTTAAATTTAAGACAAAAACAAAACACACTCTCTGAAGTGTGTGTTGAGCGTCAGCGAAATGCGATACTGCAGCGAACCTGTCACGCTGACGTCCAAATGTCCGTCAAGACGTCATCGGGCCGCTGTTGTTGCGTTGGATATGAATGGGCAAAAGCAATAAGGCAACAAACACAACAACAACAACAGCGACACTATGACAATGATTCATGCCACTTGCCACACAGCAAACGCAGCACAGCGCACAGCTGTTACATGAGCGTCAAGCGGCGCGTAAAATCTCGACTAGACCTCGCCGACCATTGGGAATTCCTTCCGTTTCGCACTAAACGGGGAAAAGCAGAGAAACTTTTCGCACAGCTGTGTGAGGTCAGCCGGCATCTTTTCCATTTTCGTCTGCTTCTTCTTTGTCTTGTTGTTGTTGTTTTCCTTGTTCACACAAATGAAGCTGCGCAGGTAACTTCGGGGCGTGCCTGACTTTACTTTTAGACGTTTCAAAGTGTGTGTCCCATTGTTTTTGGGGGCCATGCAACTTCAGTTTGTCAAACGCGCGTCGTAAAAACATAAAATGCCAACAATGACAGTGGACAATGTGGGCGAACGTTTGGTGATTATGTGGGAAATCCAAATCAACGGCAACTCGCGACCAGGTCAAACGACAAGCAAAGGTTTAACTTTGGACTCGGTGTGGACCAGTCAAGAGTCAGCGTCAGCGAACTGCCACGTTGACTGACGACGAACAAATGAATGGGATCGTGTGGGAAAAATGAACAATGTGGGAATAATTGATGTGTGCTTTTTTTAATGGTGAAATTTTCCAAATGGCCGTTTGGGTATTGGGGATTAGCTTGGCAGGATTTCCGCATTCAAGCGTTGTGGGCCCAATGTCAAATGTTATGTCAACACTTAATTACGAACATGCGAAAAATTTTGCACATGGGAAAATACTAAAATTTCAATGCTGGACATAAAAGATTTTAGTATGTTGGGCGGACTTTTAAAAAAGTCTTTCGTTTGAGTTAACTTTTAAAACAACAATTAACGACAATGTAGAAAAGATGGAGAACTCTTGAAACTCTTCAATATTATTATCGAGATTATTATAAATTAATTAAATTAATAAAATTTAAACAATAAAGAATGTTTTGTGAAGCAGTAACAAACTTAAAAACTCCAAAACTAATAAATAAAAAGACATATTTAGACATAAATTTACTCCACTTTCAAGTTCTCCAGTGGAAGGATCAAGTTAAGAACGCACTATCCACTCTTGGTGTGCTCCAAGAAAAACCGGTTTTTATGACCCGTTAATTGAGTAAGTAATCTTAAGTTGACAGTCCCAGCCTCTCAAAATATTAAAAAAGTATTAAATTAAACTTTTTGTTATTAACGTCGCTTGACACATTATAAAACTAATTTATGTTCAAACAACATTTGAATAGTTTTAGAAATACTAGTTAATTGAAATTCAAATTTAAAGAGTTCAAATAAAAACCATTAATCTGAATTAACCAAATTTATACTAAACGCCAGAATTGAGTTTTATGGCCTATTAAAATAAACATAAATAAATAATAAATAAAGCTTTATTGTGCTAAACTTGGATCACTGTTAATATTCAAATAGATTCTTGAATTCAATCATTTCAATTTGAATAAATAAGCCATTAACACGTGACCTGTGAGTAAGACCATTTCTAACATTTAAATTCATTGTTGTCAGCTTAAGGGTTAGTAGTATTTTCCAAATATTAAACTTGAACATTATACAATGAATCGAAAATAATATTCAAAATTCATCTAATGATCCTTGTAATCCATCATGGAACAAGTTTTCCAATTCAAAAACTGTAAGTGCATTGGAAGTTCGAGAGGACTTTGAAAATATGTATCGCACCAACTTTAAGTAGATCGGACAGCCATAAATACCGAGGACTGCAATTAGATCATTTTATAATTTCCTATTTTCTATTCTCTTCTCAAAATTTTTCCACATTGAGTTAGGAATATCCAGAGCTGAATTGTCGTAGATATTCCAGTGTCATTGCTACTTAATCTAATCTTCTAGTCCCCATTTACCCAACTGCTATTGTCTAAAAAAAGGAACACAGGTTAAAGGCATAAAAAATTCGTTTAATCCCTTCAAGAAACTTTACTCGAAAATTCCCAGTCTCAGTTAAATTCAGCGCCGTAAAATGTTGAGAGTAGACCGTTGTTGAATCGTTGTTGTATGGGTGACTATTTTAGATATGAATGGATGCTATCAACTATTTTCAAAATCTTTTCAATAGATTTCATTCCAGCAGTTGGCCTATATATTTTTGAATCGGTTTTCGACCTCACAACTCTAACTTTAGTGTTTCGAGCAGAAAGAAACAGCGAGAAGACCTATTTTTAATTCAGGCTAAAAGGATGTTAGATTTTGTTGGGTCTCTTCTCTGTAAGAGACATACTTGGGGGTCTAAGATTCACATTTTGATACCAGATATTGCACCTTTTTTTTAATGTATGCAGCACTGTTTTTTCCAACATGTTTGACTTAGCAAGGAGTTCAGAAGACCTAATTTAATAGTTAGCAGAAAGATGATTCGTATGGCGAAAATATTTTCAATTCGCCCTAAAGAGCACGTTTGACTTGTCAGGGACTTATTGAAGAGATCCGAAAGACTTAATTTAATAGTAAGCAGAAACATGATTCACTCGTATGACGAGAAGACCTTAAATCGTTTCAATTCGCCCTAAGAAGCGCATTTGACATGGCAGGGACCTATTGAAGGAATCTAAAACATCTAATTTAATAGTTAGCAGAAAGATGATTCGTATGGCGAGAAGACCCAAAGTTCAAAATCTTTTTAATTCGCCCTAAAGAGCATGTTTGACCTGTCAGAGAATTATTGAAGAAATCCAAAAGACCTAATTTAATAGTTAGCAGAAACATGATTCATTTGTATGACAAGAAGATCTAAAATTCAAAATATTTTCAGTTCGCCCTAAAAAGCACATTTGACATGGCAGAGACCTATTGAAGGAATCTAAAAGACCGAATTTAATAGTTAGCAGAAAGATGATTTATATGGCGAGAAGACCTGAAGTTCAAAATTTTTTCAATTCGCCCTAAAGAGAACATTTGACCTGTCAGGGACTTATTGAAGGGATCCAAAAGACCTAATTTATTACTTAGCAGAAACATAATTCATTTGTATAACAAAAAGACCTAAAATCTTAAATATTTTCAATTCGCCCTAAAAAGCACATTTGACATGGCAGACACTTCTCGAAGAAAGCCAAAAGACGGCTGGTCAAAAAATTATATACATTCTTAAAGCTAAATGGGAAAATCCATGTAAATTAAAGTCAAATTTCTGGTACTCACCGGCTGGTCTATTGTTTCGACGGCCACTTTCGGGTTCCTCGACAATTAGCGGCGAATGACGGCGTGCGCTAACCACCGACGGTGTTAGGCAAAGTGCGGCGAATATGATGAATTTGAAAAGTCGGCTGGCGCTCAGTGTTGACTTTGTGGTAAACGCTGGCGCTGACGACGACGACGTTGGCGTTTGCGTTGCCGCTGACGTTGACGTTGACGCTGCTTCGAACGCTGACGATGGCAATGCTGACGACGATAGTGGCGATGATGATGATAATGATGATGGGGTTGTTGTTGTTGTTGTTGATTCGGTTGCTATTGCAGGCGTTGTTGCTGCTGCTGTGGATGCGCATGATGTCGGACATGATGTGTGCGCCGTTTTGCATGTGACTGTGGCGGCGGCGGCAGCTGGAGCTTCCATGGCCGTTGTCGCGTTCGAACTGGATAATATGGCGTTGTTGCTGCTGCTGCTTTTGTTGTTGTTCTTGTGTTCGATCATGTTGTGCGCTTCTTTCTATTAGAATATTTTTTATATCTTGTTTGCAATTTGTGTTTGATTATTTTGCAATTTTGCACTACGCGCTAAATGATTGAATGCTTCGGACAGCACAAATTTTCTTTTAATAATCGATTGAAAATTTCTAACGGATATGCTGAATCTTTTGCTTTACTCGTTACACTTGATTTATAATTTTTTTATAGTGCTTTTGCTGATTGCTTTTGTAGTGGTTTAAATCCGCGGAAATCGACACCTACACACACATACAGACGCGGAACGGAAGCCTTGCGCCAGCGAACGGTCGTGTGGCGTTGTGTGGCCCGGAGTGGGCTTGGGCGGTGTGGCGCTGCTACGAGGTGAGCTGCGGCGCGTTGCCGGCGTTGATCGGCCGTTTGGTTCGGCGCAGATTAGATAACACAATTTCCAAGTAAAATATATTTAAAAATTTTATTATTACTACGTCGACTTTTATTGTGCGATTTCGTCGTTGGGGCGCCTTAATTTTCCGCCGCTGCTGCTCGCTCGCGTTTACTGTCCGCTCTTTTGTTTTATCAATGAAAATTTTAATTGAAAGTTGACGCGTGATTATTTTTGGTTTCGGCGCTTTCGTGCTCTACCTTCTTCCGTTGTACTTGAGGTTGTTGGCGCTTTCGTATCGACTACGATCGCTGCTGCAGCTGTTGTTGTTCTTATTGTTGTCAGTTGAATGTTTTTTTTTTAGTTACTTTTGGTTTTTTTCTGTGTTGTGTCTGTGATCGACAGCAAACTTTTTGTCAGCCTTTCGTTTTTGTTGTTTCGTGTCTCGTTATTGCTCCCAAAAAATTGTATTTTGCTGTGGTAAATTGTTGTTGTTGCAATTTGCTGTTGTTGCTATAATTTTTCACGTTTTCGTGTAAAAGCATGAAATTTGGCGCTTTGCTGCTTCGCCAACGTTGGCGGTTGTGCTTTTTTGTGTGTTTGTGTTTGTTTGTGATTTTTTTTTGCTTTCCTTGTTTCGCAATTTTTCCCCCTTACACACTTTATTTTCGAAAATTTCTTTAAATAAACGCGTGTCGGTTGTTGTTCGTTGTGCTGACTCGCTGTGCTGTGCTGTCGTTTTTAGCTGTGAGACTGCGACTGTTTGGCTGCAGCGAATGTCAGAAAATCGCTCAAAATCTTTAGAAATCAAATGATAAAAACATTAAGAAGAGGAAGAAACTCAAACGTCAACGCGTCAAGTGGGCCGTGCGGCAACAATTGTTGCAACAGCAAAAGCCGCAGTGCAACTGAACGGAAAAATGTTAGAGTACCGGAAATTTCACTTTGATTGATTCACGTCCTAACACCGTAACCGAAAAGCGTTGACAAAACGCTTCAAGTCCGAACACTTAAAACACTGTGCGCTGATTGCGAAAACGCTTTCCTGCTGCACCCAAAAGTTCTGTGTGCTCGGCACGAACACCGGCAAACAAACCCACTAATCGCAGCGATCGAAAAATGTTTGATTCTGTTTGTTGCGAAACTTTAGCGCACTGCACTTGACCGGAGCGGCGGCTGACGTGCGCGCGATCGATCGATTGTGCAAACCGTGTTGTTGTAATCTGAACGCAATGGCTCGAATGCCCGTTGCGATGTCGCAAGTGAGAAACTCCCGAGTTGTTGCAATTTACGTTTGACGGCGATATCGCGTCGTCGTGTGTGCTCCTTAGCGAACGTTTCGGAAAATAATGTCCGCACACGGGATCGGTCGTTGAATAAATAATCCCCTTGGCGCGCGAGCACAAGTGAAAAACTCTGTATTTTTATTTCGCTGCCGCTGGCCGTTTCGTCGGCTACTCGTACGCGTGTGTCCCACTGCCGTGCGGCGAGCCGAGCAGATATTGAGCTACAGATACACAGAGATACAGATACGTATCTGCGCTAAACCGAACCGAACTGAACTGCGCGGCGCGACGTTGTGCTGTGCTGTGCCGAGCCGAGCCGTGCGGCGGTGCTGCTTTGCGCTCATTCTGCTCGTGCGTTTGCGTTCGTTCGTTCTGTTGCTGTTGCTGTCGCGGTCGACTGCGACTGTTGCTGCGGCGGCTTCAGTTGTTGCGCTCTTGTTGCTGCTCCCCACCCCACTGCCCGCCCCCAACGACTCATTCATTGAATGGATAAACGAGCGCGTGCTCGCCGCTCGTAAGCGTTCGCACAATTCGCTCGGCGACGTATAAATTGAAACGAGCCAACGTGTTGAGTGCCAGTAGTACGCACGATCCGCTGTCCGCAGATCCGCAACATGCGGCCGGCAGCGTTGGGGGAGCTATTCGCCGGTGCCGGCCCATGTCCGGCGACGAGCCTCTGCGAGCATGAGCGGCTGTGCCGGCCAAGTTATCGGCCAACGAGCAGCGCAAATCGCGAGCCCAAGCAAACGCAGAGCGGTTGGCGCTTTTTGAGGCCACTTCGTGTTTGCGTGTTTGGGGCTGTGCGAAATGAGGCGACCGAGCGTACGCCGGTCGCGATCTTGGCCTGGCCTACTCAAATTGGCCGCAAAGCCACTGGGCGCATTTCACTCAACGCGAGACAGAGCTGCAGTAGGCGGTCGGTCTGGTTGCGCTCTTGAGCGGTGAGCGTATTGCAACCCGACAGCCAGCGAGGTCAGTCAGTTTTTTACAGCCAGCAACATGTCTACAACATAGTTGAGATGCATGTTGCCAGGCGGCGCACAAAGTTGCGCGATCGCTGGCAACATGTTGCGGGCATGCGAAATGCTACTTGTTGCTCGTGTGTTGTTGCTTTGTTCTGCTAGTGGCTGCAGTGCAGCTTCAATAAGAGGATGTGCGGAACTAATGCGATTCTTTAAGCCTGCTAGAGGTGACTGCTAGTCATGAGTTGTCACATTTCTACCGCATTTAGCTGCAGTCAGTTATCTACTTGTGCTGTGTCAACTCTCTCCCTGTCTCTGTCGCTCCGATTCGATGCGCCACATTGGATTGGATTATGGTTTGAGCATAGTTTGGATTGGCTGCTAGTCGTTATTTACTACGCGCAAACGAATGTAGGTAGTTGAGCAACACGGTGTGAAAATTTGTCACAATCTACGAGTGATTTCAGTTGTTTTTTTTGTTTTAAGAATGTGAGTGAGTGACATGTAATGTTCATGAATTAAACTTAATACAGCGAGATAATCATGATTTGTATATCCTGTACTAAAGCGTAAGAAACTTGATCAGAATTTTTTGTGCCCAACCAGGAAAAGACTTAGGATCAGGTTGTTCAAGCCTTCATTAAAGGTCAAAATTAAACAGCAGATTTTTTAAGAACTGATTAACATATGAGAATGACTGCGAAAAGAAAGTACGGACTAGAGGAAGAGTTGCTGGGACGCACGAAAATGAAAGATCCGTCCCCTGAAGGCCGAAAATAAGAAGTGTTCATGAAAAAACTGATCCCTCAAAAAATTTGTTTATTTTTGGAAGTATTCACGCAAAATCGAAAATTGTTGGTATGAAGATGCCTCTAAGTGTTAGTAATAGAATACAATGCAACAAAAGCAAACTGATTATTTTTTTATAAAAGGCCCAAACCTATCCCTTTACTCCATCAATCATGTCTTGCACAGTTGATTCTGCGATCTTTTCAGCGGACTCCTTCAACTTTTTTGAACTGATTTTTATTTTCACGGACGGATGCATTCAGGTTTTTCCTAAAATGCGCCTACACTGCATTGGCAAAATTTTCTTTGGCAGGACCAGCCTTCCTCCCAGAACCTGAAGCCCTCTCAACAGAGAGGTGTTCCTTAACCCTTTCAGTCACAATGTCAAATATATTGGACTACACCCCATACAATTCATACAGCGGGCTGTTATTTTCATGTCGGGAAGGGTTAAACTTTTTGACAACCTTTTTCACCATTGCAACACCGACATCCACATGTTTTGCTACCTTTTTTTTGGGTCCATGGAGAATGTTCATTCAAAGTGTGCACAATTATTTTTCGCTGCTGAATTTCGTTCGCTGCCATTTCGATCGAGAGTTAAAATCAAAATGAAACTAAATGTAATTAGTTTTTGTGAAGTTTAAGCTTTTTGAAAAAGCAAATCCTACTGTTGAGGTGCGCTCTTAAAAAATTTAAAAATCAAAGAAGAGGGATCACTTTTTTCGTGGACACACCTTACTTTTGAAAGTACTACAAAAGCTGCATAAAACTATAAGATGTGTGGCCCCAGATACCTCGGGCTCCAATAAAAACCTGACGATATTATAACATCGTTTCTTCGGTGAAAGAATGTCATACAAGTAGCTCAAAAATGAATCATTCTGAGAATACTACATTTTAAAGTTTGTCAGTACAATGTGTTTATCTGGTACGGTATCGATTAAACCAGATTTTTACAGATCATATATCATCCAACTTTTGAGCCCAATATCATTTGATATCATAATTTGTACCATTAATTTTCATATTTGCGACAGTTTAAACCCCTAAACCCTCCCTCTGTGCGCCAGTGATCCTGCACCAAAACAGCGATATCAGAATGCGAATATAACCTATGTTCTTCGATATGAAATGAATCAAACTTGCTTTTCTCACAACTCTAATAAAGTATATTTGATTGATTTATGGGTTTAATTTAAGTAGGCACCAACAAATTAATATTTTTAGAAGTGAATTCAAAGCAAATTACAAAAATTTTACTGTTATCCCCCAAAATAATTCTCAAATAACTTGCAGCGATATTAGGGAAAGTTTGTGTTCTAATTGAAGTCTACGAATTAGGCGCGTTTGATCAAAATCTTGTTTCTTTAAATAAAATCAAAAAATTATAATTTTGTATTTTTTATAAAAATTAAGTAATTTTTCTGTAATTAAGAAATATTGATACAAAATTTATTTAACCCGTTTTAAGCTAAAATTCTTCAAAAGTAAACTAGCTCTAGAAATCTAACAAAGTGCGTGTGTGCACACTTCTTAGGCAAATGTTTCATGATTTAAATATCAAACAGAAATATTGAGACACAGGATAAAATTCGGGGCCGAAAGAGTTAAATGTAAAACGTATTCAAATCCTGATCATGTATGATTATTCCTGAAGAAGACAGACAGAAAAGTGTGATCTCTAGTATTACTGGGTTTGTTTGGGGCTGCTGTTCCCTGTTGTTCCCTGCTATTAACGAAATCGCACCAAAACCGCTTCTCAGAAACAAGTTCTGAAACCTTTTCCTCAATTTGATCATAACTTATTTTCAACCATATATGTGAATTAGGGATCGCAATTTTTTGCCATTTTGCGATCCCGGGATTTTCGGGATTGAAAAGTCAAATCCCGGGATCCCGGGATTTAATCCCGGGATTCATATAACAAATTTTTTAATAAAACAATTTTCCCGAATTGCATAAATACTTGTTTATAATATATTTACCATAAAAATGGACACATTTCAATCACATTTGGGTAGTTTCAAGATTTTTTATCTTGAATTTAATCACATTTTGTTTAACCCTTCAATTCGCATGTCCAAAATAGTGAAAAAGAAAATTTTCTTTTTAAATAAAATAGCTTAGATACGTTTGGATAAGACAAAAAAATACATAAAAAATGTTTAAACTACCCTCATTTTTATATTGAAAGAAACCACACAAACTCGCACTTCTTTAATTACGCGTGAAACAAATGAATAAATTTTACAAATGACGTATCGCTAGTGTTGCTAGGAAAATTAAATAACCAAGTACTACTAATTGACTTTGCTATACAAGTGTTAGAATTTAAAAATAAAAACCTATGTGGTAGGAAAACAAATATTAAGCATTTGTCACCTACAGGTGACACTGGGAATTGAAGAGTTAACTTAAAAGTTTTTCATTTGTCATTTAACTTCAGTTTCATAGCATTTTGTTTTATCCAAAAATTACACTTAAACATAACTTATTACTTTGCAACCGATGTATCATAAAGTGCATATATATGCATATTTGATAAAAAAAATAAAATAGTTAATTTGTTTGTGCTTTTAGTTTTACTTCGATTATTTCGATAAAAAAGTTAAGCGTTTTGATTAACTAAAAACTGAGATCTTAAAAATACAAAGGCATTAAGTGTTTTGTTCTCTTATCTAGAGCGAAATTTATCTCAAATGAACCCTGCTGAAGAGAAACATCCTTCAGATTCAACACTTGTTGGTTGAATGCTTAGTAAATAATCATAAGCCTTTTCCAAAAGACGCCCTCTATCCCCTCCCACCTCCCTAAGAAAAGCAATTGGGTTTTTGTGTTTTTTAATTTATTTCATTTGAACTTTGAAGCATCTTTTGGAATCCCGAAAATCCCGGGATTAAAGGATTTGAATCCCGGGATTTTCGGGACTGGAAAATATCCGGGATCCCGGGGTCCCGGGATTGCGATGCCTAATGTGAATGTAGGTGTATACTACTACATTTACATATCTTCACATTAGGCGCTGGAAAAATGTCCGCATTGCTTCCACATTGACTGAACGATGTAATTTCAACACCCTAACGTTCATTTGTTTCCAATCTATTCATGAACTATCGCTGTCGACGTCTGTGGCTCACATAGTTGTTAACATCATTATTGCCACCAACATTATCACCAACACAATCATCCTCGGCTACACGAACTGCGTCAGCGACAGCGACGGCTGCGTCCACGGACAAAGACGACGACAATTTTTAATTGCACCGCCAATTAATTTGCATGTAAACACAAATTGATCACAGCGACAGCAGCAGCAGCGGCAGCAACCGCAACAGCAACAACAACAACAACCACAACTGCAGCAACTATTTACTAGCATCTAACATCAACAGCAACAAAAGCAAAAACAACACCCATAATACAAACAAGCAACTCTGTGCTGGGTTGTTGCTCTACGTATGATCGTGCTGCTGTTGTTGTTATTGTTGTTGCAGTTGCTGGTGTGGTTGCTGTTGCTGCTGCTGCCTAGGTCGTTACTGCTGGTGATGATGTCGATCGTTGGCCGTTCTCCTTCTCCTGTTTAACAACGCAGGCACACAAGACACATACACACACACATACATATACACATGCAAACGCACAGGCACGCTTATGCCTGACACAAGAGCAATGCAACATGTTGTCAATTGGCTAATTTGCCGCAACGACCGAAGCCGGCAACGAGCCCCAGTCTCAGCCCCAGCCCGATGCCGACACCGACACCGGCCGCTGTTGTTGTTGCCCTGTGCACCAGTGTTACCACACTCGTGCGCTCTCAATTTCGCTCCATTGCCTTCTTCAGCATTGCACAATTTCCACACCCCCTCAGACGCCGTGCATCCCCGCGTCCATGATGAGCAGTGTTGGGCCTCTTTGATGTTTTCTTCTTTTTTTTTGTTTTTCTGGTTCGGTGATGAATTCGTATGGCAAAATCTTTCATATTTGTACTGTTTTTGTTGTCATTTTTGCTGGTGTTGTTATTGCTTTTGTACTGCATACATTTTTAGCGTCTCGTTTCGTCTCATCTCGTTTCGTTTCGATTCGCTGCGAATGAATGCAACACACCAAACGTTCTCGTTCTCGTTGGCGCTCACCTTTCTGGCAGTTCGGCCATCTGACTGACTGCGCGGTGATTTGTCTGTATGTGCAATTGATTGCTGATCTGCACCAACAAAGAAAAGATGCACCTATCAGGTGAATAGTGCGGTGGGAATAGAAGAGAAAGGGCCACGGCACACAGATAATTTGCATGTAGCGGGAGACTTTATACAATTTTATAAATTTTTTTTATTTTATAATATTTTATACATAATTTTATATAAGTTTAAAAAATCTTTTTTTTATAAAAATTTGTAAAAAAAAAAGAATTTTATAAAATTTTGAAGAAAATTATTTGTTGGGGGTACAAATATGTTTGGGGGTTTGAGGGAGGGAAAAATATGGGGTAAATAGTGTTAAATAAGTTGGGAACATCTTTTAACTGTACAACTGTATTCTCGCTAAAAATCAGTACTATTTCTACTAATATTTTAAAAAATACTTACAAAAAAGTAATTTTTTTAATTTTTTAATATTAAAAATAAATACTTATAAAAAGTAATTTTTGTTAATATTTGCAAAACCAAAGCAACAATCTATGTAAAGATTTAATCTATAAGATGATAAAAAAGAATTTTCATTATTTATTTATTTCTACTAATATTAAAAAAAAAATAGTTTAAAAAAATTTCTTTTTTTTTTGTTTGTTAATATTCATAAAAATACTTATAAAAAGTCAATTATTTTTAAGTATTTGAAAAATCAAGGAACAATCTATATAAAGAGATAATCTATAAGATATTAAAAAAATAAAAATTTTAAAACCAATCGAATAAACAAAAACACTTGAAATTAATTAAAAAGAAGAACTAAAAAAAAAACAAAAATTAAACAATAAATTAAAAACAAAAAAAAACCAATTCAAAATTTTCCATTATCTGCCACAAGTCCATAGTACATCCTAATAATTTAACTACAAAAATCCAACAACAATAACAATAAAGAAACTAGTCATTGAAATGCCCGAATCAATAAATCAATGAAATTTCCACTTTTCCTCTCACAAAAAAAATCTTATCAACAACAACAACAAACTGTTACATACATAGAAAGATTTCGGCAATTTGCGTATCTATTTTTTCTTCTATGTATGCTAACGAAATGCGATGTTATGTTATAAATACTGCAAGTAACTAAGAATATAAATAAATAAATTATAAAAGCACATTTGTGAATGTTTTAATTTTTTCTCACGAACAACGCAACGTTACCACCGCCACACCTCGCCAGACCAGACCAGACCACACCATACCATATAGTCGAATGTCGTCGCCTTCAACGCTAATAACAGCAACAGCATCATAAACTAAAAAAGCAGCAACAATAAACAATAACAAGCAGAAGTGTTATAGGCGAACTGCAACGACTTATTTGAACGCTTTAAAAGTCAGACAGACAAAAAAGCAAAGACAAAGTACAGAGACAAAACTCAGAGCTAAGTTTAATTTAACATCAGCATTAAGTTAGTAGTCCTACTGACAACTAATGCATAGTTAAAGTCGAATGTTCTTGTACTAGCAATGTTGTATATGGACACCAAGAATGGGTTTCAATAACAACGTGTGACAAAAATCAAACAAATTCAAAACACACGAAAAATCTATATACATACTCGCGAAACTAGGGGCCAAATGTAGTAAAACTTCGTTTTTAGTTTTTCTCTCTGACGTCAGGATTTTTTTTAAAGGACAAAGTCCTTTCAAGGACATGTTTATTTAAAGAAATTATTTTAAAAATTGAGCGCATAGCAATATGGGTATCAAATGAAAGAGAAAAATTCTTAGAATTTTAGAAAATTTAAGGTTTTGGTGCAAAAGGACGAAGAGGTATTGGAAATGCCATTTTAAAAGTTTTTCCTTGCACATTTCCAATAATTTTCTTTGAAAAAATATATCTTAAAGACTTATATGTGCACTACTACATCCTTGAAGTTCGTCCTTCTACATTTATTAGTTAAAGACATAAAAAATTTAATACTTTTTTTACGCTGATACCTTCAATTCTTTGAAAGATACTGCAAGTACCAGTCATGACAGACACTAATGCCCCGAACACATAGACAACAGCAGCGACATGGCCACGCGAACGCAAGATAACGTCGGCTTCAATGGTCGCGGTGTAGTTGGCAATGTGATTATAATGATGGCGGCAGCAACAGCACAACAATCTTATGTTATGTGACGTTTGAATTTTCAAATTTATGAAAATAAGAAATTTTACGCATTTTTACGATGTTGCCAATTTAAGCAGTGATACCAATTGCTTTACTTGTGTCGCCTACGACATAGAGACAAGCTCTAAGTTTGACTACAGCGACATCTGTGTTTGTTGTGCGTGTCGTCGCGCTGTCATCAAAATAACCATTCCCTTACGATTATTCTGATTCTATATTTTGCCAGATGCAGTCGTGTCGCTGTCGTCGTCAATGTGTTCGGGGCATCAGACGTGACTTAATCAAAGTGTCAAAGTGTTTTTGATCGCATATACAACTATGTCGAATTTTTCGCATTACAAACCTCACACCGATGAACGAATATGGTCGACACTCTAGTGTAGCGCATCAAAACAACAACATCGAGATTATTAACGTCAATAGCCATAATAACAACATTAAAATGAGCACAAGACCGTGTTGAACATGGCTGCCATTTGTTGGGCGCGTGGATAACGTATACCGTCTTCAGCGTCAAATTGTGACAGATTTGCGTAATAAATATAAAATGTGAAGCGAGCAGCGTGCGTTACTCAGCTACTCAGCTATTCAGTTGTACGATTTAAGGAGCTGAGATGTGTCACCTTGTACAACAAGTGACCACACACACATTCGTACAAAAGTTGCCTTTCACTTTCATCTTTCACTATGAAACATTAAATAAAAAAATTGTGTGTAGAAAATTTCTTTTCGAATTAAATAATTTTCGAGACAGTTTGGTATTTGTATAAAGATTTTGCTGTTTTCAGTGCAAAAACCCCACAAAAGTTAATTGCTCACAAAAAGCTTCCATTCGCCATGGACTCATTCATCACTTCTTTAGAAACTTAGAGAATTATTTTAATCCAACTTAAGTAACTCAAACATAAATTTACTTCCCAAGAAGGCCATGAACTATTTTATTCATATATATATTGAAACTTGTTGGAATCAAGAAGACTTTATTTATGTTCCACTTTACTGTTTACTCTAAGTGGATCTCAGACTTCTAAGGAACCAAAGTTTACACTGCTCGCTCGCTCATGTGTAGCGGTTGAATGTTGGTCTGAATAAACAGAAAAGACAGACAGACAAAAACAGACATTTAAATTTTTTTAAATTAAAATTTCTATTAAAAGTGTATCTAAAAGCCAAATCTTTAAGCATCTTTTTTTCCAGCATTTCTCCTAATTAGCTATCTCCCTACATCTACTTATCTCTCTTTCTCTGTTCTCCCCTGTATTTCTTATTATTTTCTTAATGTTATTTTTAATTTAATTTATACTTATTGTTATTTAATGTTATTTATTATTATTATTACTCAGTTTTAATGAATTTTGTTTGTAGCATTTTAAAGAACATTCAAAATCTTGTATGCGGAAATATGTCAATAAATCATTCAAGTAAAAACAAAGTGTCAACACTTTCGGAATCTGATTCTAGAGAACGTAGGACAAGCAGAAATTCCGAACGTTTGTCAGAGGTAACAGGTAGCTTTTGTCCACGTTGCTTTTCTTAACCTATTTCGTGCCTTCGATTCGTTAATGAAACATGGAAGTTACTAATGTTTGCAGTTTCATTTATTATGATAGACTTGTGTAATCTAAAGTTTATGTTTTGTTTTTTAAATTACACTTACATGTATTGGCTTTCTAATAAAATATGTGTTTTTTATGCCACGCCTTCTCTACAAAAAATTGGCGAGCTTTAAAAAAACATCACAAAAAAAAAACACAATGATTAGAAAGGCAGAATTAGTAATATTGTATTATAATAAAATACATTTAGATCTGTTCAGATGGCCACAGAGAGTGCGAAAGTGTTAAAAATATTGTTACGAAAATGACTTCTCTAAGTTCTTTTGGATTGTGCTTGAAAATAAAACCACTTCAATAACTCAGCGCAAAACGTAGTCTGAAACCAAAAATCGCTTTATTTACAAATTTAGACTTGTTACTACTTTACACTACTACTATTGCATGTTTCCCCTCTGCTTGCTCAACACAGACTCGACTCTCTGCGCTGCACACTGCTGCCTTTTATACTTGTTTGGCTTATCGCGCCGATGGTTCTTGCACATTCCATTACCATTCGCGAACCATCCTTGCCATATCGGCATTATAGCATGCCGGCCGTACTTCAAAGTGCATGCCTAAAAGTATGCTTGGAAAAGCATTCATGCATAGCACAGCACAGAGTGACTCATCGTTACAATATCAAATTTGAAAATGCCATTACGAACAAATGGCATCATCGATGTTGCTCAAACTCATTTTCCATACATTTTTCCGTACCTAGTTCGTCCGCCTATTACAAAAGCTTTCAAATTAAACCTTTTTAAGCATTTCTCAAAATATTGGTACGAAATGGGTTAAAGACCTCCTTTTCGTGATTTTGTACCTCATCGAATTGTTGGAAGATTGCTCGCCAGTTGTTTGGAAGTGGAAGTGGAAGTGCACACTTCTCTTCTGTAAGCTAGTATAACCTAACCCTACTTTCTTTATTTCATAAAAGATAGTCTACAATAATGACCTTACAGAATAAGATAACAATTCTAAAAAACGAAATCAGAACATTTTTTTAATTAAAGTTTAGTAGTAGAGAGATCAAGACTGAGCGAAACTGAGATCTTTTTGAACTCTGTAAGCGCTCTCACGATGAAAGCATTCAAAGCATAATTATTTAGTTCTATTTGGGCAAATAGCGAAGAGGTCATGGCATCAATGTACGCGAGAAGGGTACATTGAAATCAATTAATCAAAACTAAGAAGGTACGGTCAATCCACAGACCCACTAATATCTTCACTATCTATATGTGTACAATCGGTTTATCAGTTGAAACTTCCGCTATATCTGAAAGAAGAAGATAGTGCCAAACATTTCTTAAGCAACTGTCCAGTGCATTCAAAACTTAGATTACAGATGCTCTCTTCAGTTGTAGTGAAAACTGTTGTCATTAGTTCTATTCCATTATTCGGAACAATACTAAAGCGGCAGTGATCGTAAGTCAGAGTTGAAATTGTTGATGTTGCTGATTTTTAGGTCATTCGGTCGTTTAACCCTTTCTACCCGGAATTTCATCCTGTGTTTCGATATTATTTTTTGGTATTTAAATCATGAAAAACTTGCCTAAGAAGTGTGGACACGACATTTGAAGTCGCCACGCCTCTTTGTTAGAGTTCTAGAGCTAGTTTACTTTTGAACAGTTTTAGCCTCAAACGAGTTAAATAAATGTTGTATCAATATTTTTTAATTACCAAAAAAATATTTAATATTTATGGAAAAATACAAAATTATAATTTTTTTATTTAATTATTACAGAAACCGGGTTTTGATCAAACGCGCCCAATTCGTAGACTTCAATTAGAACACAAACTTTCCTTGATGCCTGCAGATTATTGGATATATTTTTGGGGATGACAATAACATTTTTTTAATTTGCTTTGAATTCACTTCTGAAAATATTGTCTACTTAAATTAAACCCATAAATCAATTGTAGTTTTAGCTATAAGATGGCAAATAGGTGAAGTTGCTCTCAGACATCTTTGGGGTCGAAAGGATGCAAAAAACTGTAACAAAATAAATAAATATAACAATGAATGAAACTGTTTAAATCTAATTAAATATCAAACTTCCTACAGACATCGGAAGTGTGTAGCAATTAGAAGCGAGGGCAGCTTTATTGTGTTTTGGTCGATTAGAACAGAATTTGATTTAACACCTCGAGGCAATTTAATCAATCTTGCTGTGATTGCAATCGAATGGGACAGCAATCACGCCCGCTGCGCAGCTAATTTAAGGGCTCACAAGTGTGCGCCAACTGGTTTCTATTGCACTGAATCATTTTTTCACCGCATTGGCATTTCGTAAGACGCCCAACGAACAACGCAGGGCTTCTTATCGACGCGTAGAGATCAACTTTATTTGCTCCCAACGCTGGCGCTCGCGGTGTCATCCCGCCAACCGCCAACCATGCGCCCATTCATCAATTGCACTCCATATATCATTTAATATCAGCAATAACAATCACAATTGTACTGCAACGTGCAGTGCTGGCTTGGCTGAGTTGTCGAGTGTTGCGCTGCGTTGCGTTGTGCTGTGTCGTGTTGCATGTAAAAAAGCAACTAAAGAAATTGTAAGACGGTAGCGTTTCACAAGTTGTTCAAACTTGTCGAAGATAAATTTCAATTTTTCCACTTTGCGAACGCGGACCGAAAATAGAAATGACTTCATGTCGCCCATAGTGAGTGCGGCCGAGCGGGCAGGCTAGCGGCGGGCGGCTGTTGGTAAGACAAGGCACAAACAAATGTTATGCAAATTACAAATCATTAGTGCTTCCGATAAATTAATTTAATGACAATCTTAATTGCCATGAATATGTGCAAACGATCAGCTACAAAATATTCCACATATCAACTCGCCAGCGCACTCGTTAGCATTTAGCATAAAATTAGAACAAATTCAAATCAAATGGCAGTTTGTATGAATAAACAACTTTATTTGAAAGGTTGAAGAATGGATACAAGTCTAAAATATGGCAAAGTTAAATGTTTTATAAGTGATGAGAGGATTTTGGCCATGTGGACAGTTAGTCCTTCAATCCTTTTTCAATCTTTTTCAATATCCAATACAAAATTTAATTGTAACATAGACATTCACGCCTCCTTGAGGACTTTAAAGACTTCTAGTCAAAGTGTTCAGGGCTGTGAACCAAAGTGTTAAAACCAGTTTGGTTTACAGAACACGATAAATAAATCACACTTACAAAAAAAGGAAATCTTCAGGCCTTTTAAAAACCATTTGGCTTTTGATACAGAAATACAAAAAAAACTATAAGGAAACCTCCAGGCAACCATTTTCCATAGCATTCAATACAGAAATTAAAGTCTCTATATAATCTTTTGAATCTTTTTGATTGAAAAATGGTCGAAACCCATTGACACATACTGCATTATTTAAATATGTTTAAAAACAATTAAAAATAACTAATAAAAAGAACACAAAAACACTTTCTTGACAATGTGTGCACACATATGTACATATAAATATACTTCGATATATGTGAAATTAACTGCATAAATATGCATGAAGTATACAAATGAACGGCTGGACTGCTTCGATGATGGACAGCTGGGTGAAGTGCGAGTGAGTTGTAAATGGGCACTGAGTGGACACTGACACTGAGAACGTTTGACAAATCACGCAAAATCGTGCCGACAACTTTGATGCAAAAAAAATAATAATAATATGGAAAGCAAACAAACATAACTCAGCAATAAGGAAATATTAATAAACGTGAAGTCAGCTTTTGCTGATAATGAAACGCATAGACTGACGCTATGGTACATACAAACATACTTGGACATGTGCATATAATTTTTTTACGTGTAAGATGTAAAACTTGCTGAGATCACCCAGTAAACCTTGTCATATGGACAGGGACTAGCCATGATATATCTTCTGCGAAACAGTACCAGAAAACGATTCTATGGTAACCGAAAGTTTCAACGTAGCCTGCTACAGAAATCTGAGGCAGTTTTTGCTTTCGGAGGTCAACGTAATGCTGCTGGTTTTTTCTCTAAGATTGCGTTTCCATAGTTGCCACAAAGAACTGGAACCCACAATAGACAGATGTATCTATGATAACAATAACTTGACTTGGACACGAAGATTTGATAAATTATATTTTTAATTTTAATTTTAATTTTTAATTTTTTAATTTTATTTTTTTATTTAAAGTAATCCAAAAATTTATTATGGGAGGCCGAATAGCCGAATACCATTCAAAACCATATTTTGGACTAACAATTTTTTGTGTGGGGGCTTGAACCTCAAAGCCCCCCTGTGTACGCCACTGTCACAACAGTCCAGTTACGATGCTGAAGCCTCCTGCAATCATGGTATCTTCTATCAATCATCTTCAAGATTGATTCATGAATGAAGGGACCTGCAGTTCTATGCCGCGTTAGAAATTTTTCAATTTCAATTCGTCTAGCATTGCAAATATTTTATGAAAGAGCTTCAAAATTACATTGGCATTCCAGAGTTAATGGACATTTAATGATATTTTTTAGTATCCGACCGAATATCCGATTTCGGTTTCGGCCCAAATAAGATGTTTCAGTTTCACTTTCGGCTAAAAAATGCCCGAACGGCCGAAACCAAAACTTTCAAAACAAAACTTTATTGGGTATGGGGGGGGGGGGGGTATTCTCAATGTCTTGCAACATTGCAAAACTTGCAGAAACTGATCTTTGAAACCCTGAAAAGTGCCAGCCTTCGAAAACATCCAAAAATTCAAATACAGTAAAAAATGCCGCGAACAGTCGAAAATTAAAAAATTGTTGATATCGTGATTGAAAGTGCCTTTGTAGTCAGCTGATGCACGGTTGTACTTTTACACAAAACATGGGTTTCGGTGTTGCAAATATTGCAAAAGTTGCAGATATGTTTTTGACTGTATTTTGTTGTTGTATCATTGTACGGATTGCAAAAGTCTGCATAATCGGCAACTTCTGCAATGTGCAAGGGTTTTGCAAGACATCGAGAATACCCCTAAAGTGAAAGGATGAGAAGGGGAATTTAGATGCCACCAATGTAAATAAATTTATTTTTTTAGAATATAATATTAAATTATTTAATTTTGAATATTTGCGAGTAAGGTACGAAAAAATGATTTTTGTATGTTTATGTTTTAAAAAAATTAATGAACTGTTTTTATTTATGTTATGTTTGTTCTTTATTTACTTAAAGTAAAATTAGTTTTTTGGAACAAATTCTTGATGTGGTGATTTTTATTTCCACTAGAAAGTTTCAGGTTCGGTTTCGGCCGAATATTAAAAAAAAAAAACAAAATTCGGTTTCGGCCCAAAAAAGTGGTCTCGGTCGGACACTACTATTTTTCTTCCAAGGATTGAATTATCCTGCTGGTTCTAAGGCATTTTGACTGTGGCCTCCAGTTTCTGCTTCAATGCACTAAGCACGACATCTGTGACCTTTCATCATATCAACAAAGTAAACATTAAAGTATTTAACTATTTCAATCAGTCTTTTTTCTCCCGTCTTTTAAATTTTCCCGTAAATCATAAACTACAGATGTGGTTTCGTGCCGCCTTGCCAGTTCTGCACGCAGACCAAATTTGTATAGCAGTTGGAAATTCGAGTCTTCTGTGAGTTGTCTGATTGCTATATGTCAATCAATCAATTGTACCAGCAATCAAGTGAGTTATTACACGATCACACATAATCTGCACAAAGAGTTCCACAGCGCGGACGCAGCTTTGACACCATCAGCTATGACAGCTTGGTTTCTGTCACCTATTACACAAATCCCAGGCGATTTAGCAGCGATTTGTTTTAGTGTCACACTGTTAACTTCTGTGATGCTTATTTGTAAATATAGCAAATTGAACACGGCACGCCAAAGATAGACTCTGGAGCCATTGTGTCGGGCGCAAGCAGTGCAAATAACTCACAATAACTCAGACACGTCAACGGCGCCGTCAACGTCCGTAAGGCAGCTCAGATTTCAGGTCGAGAAGAAAATTTTAATTGAACTGAATTTACAATAAAACTCGTCTCGGCTCGGGCTCGTCTACGTGCGGTAAAGAAAAGATTAACAATGACAACAACAGCGGCTATGGACGCATTGCAAACTGCAGTTTCAAGTGCCTTTGGATCACTTGATAAATTTATCAATCAACATTGCAAGACCGCAAACGGGCAAACGCACACACGCACGCACACACACAAACGAATATCGGCGAGTGCATAATAAAACTGAAATTCAATATGCAGATACACACACATGTAAACAATGAATCGGCACATTCATTAACCCGTGAACGACTGCAGTGTGGGGGTCGGTGAGAATGTGTTTTTTTATGTGCAAATGTGTGTGTGTTGGTGCCATCTGAAAACCATCATCAGCAGCACCCAACCGCCGACGCAGAGCAGCTCTGCGCTGCGGTTAAGCTGTGCAGCGCCTTTGTTGCTGAATGTCGAGGCGTCTCAAGTGATCCGCAACTCAACGTACAATCATTTTCAATTTCTCAAAATGTCGCCGCTGTTGTTGATTGTTGTTGTAGGTTATGGCTGCTTTTAATGATGATGCGATCATTTTTCATTTTTCATCGTTCAGCTTTCAGTTCAGTTCAGTGCAGCAATTGTGCGTTTTACGAACAATTGTTGTCGGTCGGGTGTCTATTGTTTGCTGCCAAGAATGCGTCGAGACGCTTTGAAATGCTGTGTATGTATGTGTGTGTGTTTGCGTGCGTGCGTGCAGTGGCAGCTATTGTCGCCTTTGCCTTCGCCTCAATGAATGCTTACTAATAGTTTATCATTCGAATCACAACTTTTGATTAGTTTTGATTGGTGTCTAATTTATGAGTGACATTCATTGTCGCTTGCACAGCATTTTTTCATGCGTTCTCGCTGCGGCTGCGGCTGCTCTTTTCTATGTCTTATTTGTCACTTTTACTGTTGACAATTGTTCAGGCCGCCATTACTAATATCCATCAATCCATCAGTGTTCGCATTGAATTTATGTGCAACACAAACTACTCCAAATCTTATAGTCGTTGGCATTTGTTGCTGATGCTGTGATTTGATATATTTTACGATTGTTACATTCATTAGTGACAGTGATTTTATGAACAATAATTGTACTTGGATTAGGTTTTCCCCCTCAGGCAAACTTAAATCTGCCTTACTAACGCAACAATGTGGCCTATTGAGGCATGTAAAGTGTGTTCAATGATAAATATAAATCGCAGTTATATTTTTCCCTCTTAAAGTTGGCCTAAATAATTTTCCTACGCACAAAAATTCGACCTTAACGGCTTAGACATACAAACAGATAAGCCACTTGCGTAGAACTTGCTCTCTTTAATATTTGCCAAATCCCTAATTCAACATGCACTCAATTTCATAAACAGCCGTAAGCACGTTTTCGGCATTTTTCCACTCCAACTCGACATAAAACAATCCCCAGATACAAATACAACCTTAACTTCGGAACTAACGCAGTTTATTTTCGCAACTAGTGAGTAGCGCCAAGTGTCTTATCGGCAATTGTGGCCCGTTTCGCATGTTGCTTATCTAAAAATAGCACAAACTCACAAATTAGGTAACAATTTCTTGTGTAAATACCAGGAAAACAGACTAACAAGCAAATGTCCTCACGCCACCTCGCCGCCGCCGTACGAGAGAAAACACCACAACGAGCCGTCAAGTGTGCAGCGATAAGCAATTGTTGTTGTTGCTTTTATTGTTGTTGGCGTTGGCGTTGGTCTTTCATTTGTTCTACATTACACGGTTAATTGGTATCACTAATTGCCAACTGGTGTTGCTGGGATAAATAAAAAAACACAACCAAAAAGCACAAACGTCTCAACTTCAAGCAACAACAACAAATAAATTGTAAATAGGTGTCAAAACGTAAACGAGGTGTTTTTTGTGTGAGTTGTTTCTCGTGGTTTTTTAATCATTTTACATTTGGACATTAGCTGTAACGTTTTTGTTGTTGTTGTTTTTCTGATGTTGCCTTGCTTTTATCAGTGACGCGTTGTTATTCATGTCTGCTGTAACAGCTGACAACAATGCAGCGAGAGAAACAACAAACCACAAAAACAATGCCATTGTATGCAGAACGAGTGGAGTGAATTGTTGTTGTGCACTTTCGAACAATATTGAAGACGCGCGATAAACGCACCCAGTGAGCTTCAGCGATTGAACAAATTTTCGTGTAAATGTGATAATTCCAGTGAATTTGGACATTATGACAGACGGACTGGCCAGCAATGGACAGACACTGAATAGCACAGCCAAAGCCGAAAAGCTGCCATGAAATTGAAAACCTATGTACATAATTACCTGAGTGTACATAACATATGTGTTTGTATCAGTTGACTTTATTCAAACTAACCTTTATTCTAGCCTAACCTAATTTAACCTCATTTCGAAG
The DNA here is from genome assembly GCA_963971225.1 of Melieria omissa. NCBI lineage: Eukaryota > Metazoa > Arthropoda > Insecta > Diptera > Ulidiidae > Melieria > Melieria omissa. The sequence goes on from OZ020268.1 coordinate 20,862,371, forward strand.
CACGACGAACTCGAATCGCGACAAACGTGTAGAAAACTATTTGTCTTTTCTAACCTAACCTTAAGTTAATCTTACGTAATCTGATCCCATGCCGAAGTGTATTACAGCCATCGTTTCAACCTGACTAGTCAACTTAACCTAATCAACTCAAGTCAAATCTTACTCCACTTAGATATGAAACTATTGTTTTTTTTTAAGAATCATTCAAACCACATCTAATTCAAAGTGAAGCTAACGTATCGAAAATTGGTTTTCTAATTAAATCTATTTACTCCTCTTTACTCCGATTCACACCCCCTTCGAAGCTCAGTAAACATGTGAAGAAAAACTATTTCATTCGAACCTAATCTCACATAACATAACCTAACTTAACATAATCGAATACACTCTTATCTAACCTAACCACATTTTATTGCACTTAAAAGTGAGATCTATTTATTAGAAAAGCTATTCTAGCCAAACGAAATCACAGCTAATCTAATCTGCCAATACCTCCTAATCTTCTGTGAGTTGTTTGATTACTAAATGCGAATCTCACATAATCTGTAGAGTGAGTGAGAGTAGGAGTTCCACATTGCGTAACACCTTCAGCTATGACAGCTTGGTTTCTGTCAGCTATAACACAAATTCCAGGCGATTTAGCAGCAGTTAGAATAGACTTTGATTCTGTTTGTTGTACTGAGAGAACGTCCATCCATCCATGTTAGAGAACATCTCCTAGATCCACCGACCTAATGAATCTAACTATGTAACTCACAGGGGTTTAGGTGATTGGTGTTGTCTTCTGAAAACCAGAACTGACCCATGTAACAGCAGTTAACTTCTATGATGATTATTTGTATAGCGAATTGAACACGTCCAAAGACAACAAGAATGTAGAAAAATGGTTTTAACATTATCTATATAACCTCACTTTGAAGTTAGCATGTGTTGAAAGAACTATTCAAAACCGATCTTACACCACTGCAAAGCTTGGTTCCAACTAATCTCATCTAATCTGACATCGAAGTTGACTAACATGACATCACTTTGTGCACTGAACGGCTCATGTAAAAAAGAGTTCGTATGGAGTAGCCTCACTTCTTGAGGTAAAGTTTATTGAAAGTTTTCCAAATTGAAAGTTTTTCAAAAACAATATTTTTAAAAGAAAACTTCTCTCATTTGGATTTTGCAAATGATTTAGAAATGATAAGATGACATCGTAGCTAGTCAAACATTTTCCATCTTCATTCTCTGCATTCGCCCTCTAGTCGATCTCCATACATTTCGCCAAAGGGCTGCAATCATAAAAGTGAAAAACAAAACGTTTTCTAAATACTGTGGCCTCGATATCGATTAGCACAATTGCCGCCAACCAAATTGCGTACTGTCGGTCGTTCATTTGTTATTGTAAGAACAACACTTAAATTATCAGTCAATGACAGTTTTCTATAAATAAATACACAACAATAATATTGACTTTTCCTCACCTTGCCGCCAATAAAAGGGAACGCCTTGAGCAATCAATAAACAGACAAGCAAGTAAAAACTGCCTTCAAGTGCGAAAGGGTGCAATTTTGACAAAATTGCAACAACAAAAAAAGAAGACAATAACAAAATAATCAAACCATAAATGAATAAAAAAATCGAAAATAACAGAAGAAGCAACAGAATATGGAAGCGACGAGTTGATAAATTGACGCCGTGAAACTTATGTGCGTAGATATGTTAGTATATTTAGTATGTCACTATGTGCGTTGCAACAACCATAGCAACAAGCGCCGCACCAAGAAAAGTTCAATAATGATTGGCAGAACAGGTACGAAAAAACAAAAACCAAACATAAACATTGTCAATGTGCAAAAATTACGACAATTGTTCCGAACATCGGGCACAATCAACAGCAACAGAGATAAAAGGGGGCGAATTCACAAGTCATGCAAACATACATACGCGAGCACACACAGTCGCACAAGCCAAGCCATCGAGCAGACTCTGGCCAGCAATCGCTCGATCGGCACATCGTATCGAACGTTTCATCGATCGATGATTGATTGCACACGTTTTTGTTGGCGTTTGTGCATAAAAGTTAACGCACCATACAGCGGTGCGAACTGACGACGTCAGCAATCTTCCACGCCAATTCCAGCACGTTGCAAGTTAACGCGCCATACAGCGGTGCGAACTGACGACGTCAGCAATCTTCCACGCCAATTCCAGCACGTTGCATATCAACGTGATCGGCGACCCAACAACGGATAACGTTGCACTGAATGGCTCGGTAACGCGATCCTCCTCCAAAAACCGTGGGATCGCTGCCCGTCGCATATGCGCTGCCTGCAGGCTGAAATGCTGACATAGCACACGTGCCTTAGTTAAGCAAAGTAGATAGTAAGCTTCATTAAGAATTAAGAATAAAGTTCTTGTCACTTTTGATCGGACCTCGGACGAGGAAGGTAAACTTTGGTGTTTTAATTAATCCAATTCTCTTTGCAGCAGAGCCAAGGGCCAGTGGTTGGCCCCATCTCTAACTTTTTTGGAGCTCGCGGGGCGAGCTCCTTAACTGGCGCCCGAGCAGGGACCCGCGCAAAAATGCGGGTCGACGCGTGAAGGACTCAGGACGAAGCAACCGCTTCGAAAAATAACAGTAAGTCTAAAATAAAAAAAAAAACGTAAAAGAAAACAAGATAAAGAAATACGTCTTCATCCTGCGATTCCTACGGGACCCTCCAGGATATAACAAATAACAAAAGTGCTGCGACCCCGAAGCCCCTCAGCCTTCCATAAAAATTATTTGGGAACTGCCAGCGATTCACCACCTTCGGGGGGACCCTCCTGTGCAGTAAAAAATAAAAAGTGTACGGCGATTCGCCAACTCCAGGGAATACTCCCGTACACTCGGCATATCCCCAAATATAAATTTATCAAAACCGGCGATCCAAATGCTTGGATCTTTCGGTAACATAAAACTGTGAAGAAAAAGTCCTGAGTTCCTAACGCCAGCGAATTGAAAAGGATCGGCCTTATCCCACCTCACACCTTGTGCGTTCGCGTGAAAGTCGGAGTATATCCTCTGGACAAGTCGAACGCCGAACGGTGATGAGCGGATAGGTGGAAGACACCGTGCCTTAGTAGGTCGGCTGCAATTATAAACGCGGTCGACTAAAAAGGATAACACGGACTTCCCAGGCCGGCCCGTAGTCGGTGTGAAGCCAGTCGCTCCTTAGTAGGTTGCCCGCAATCAGATTGCGGACGACTAAAACGGATAAAGTGACCCTTCCGCGACTAAAATTGTCAAAAGCCGTTCCCTTCAGAACACGGTGAAACGAAGTTTAAAGGCAGACGCCGTTGAGCGCGAGCCGCCGTTAACGTAAGATCACGGTACACATAAATAAAAACCGCTTCCTTATTTCCAGATAAACGGAGAGTAAGCATCGAACAGAAGGTGCCAGAGGATTGAGGATTGTGCAAAATAAAACAAACAAAAAAGCAAAATTGTGTTAATGATTTGAAGGTGCCAGAAAACAAAAATTGATAGAAAAAGTGCCAGAAAATAAGGAAAAAAGTTGCTAATATTCAAATAATAAGAAGTGCCAACCAATTTTTCCTTGGTGAAAAAGAGAAATCATAAGAATTCATAAAAATTCCTTGGTAGTTCAAAGAAAAATAAAGAAAAGATAAATATAAGTAAAAAGAGAAATGGTAAAAAAATTCTAAAATTGTAAAAATTTTTTTGTATTTTAAATTGTGAAAAAAGAAAAAAGGAAGAAAATAAGAAGTGTGCAAGTGCCACCCGAAAGGTTCTGAAAGGAAGAAAAAAATAGAAATAAAAAAATACTAATCATTGAAAAGGGTGCAGTGCGTGCAAAGTAAGTGCGAAGTGAGTGCCAAGTGCTAGTAAAGGGATATATACGGAGGCAACACAAGGACTAGAGTCACAGGAAAATAACAGGTGAGTGAATTTTTCTTCCAGCTGACCGAATTGACCAGAATTGACCAATTGAACCAGGTATAGAGGGACGACTACCTAGGGTCGAACAAAAATAAAGCCATGAGAAAACTTAGTTCAAATAGGAAGGGCGAGGAAATTTTCGTAGCAATCAAGACAATAAAAGGGAAAAACAAACCAGTGTACCGTAAAGAGATAGTATCTAAAGACAATAGGGTGACAGTAACGACGGAAAGTGGAAGAAGAATTCACAAGGCCCATATCGAGAGTTGCACTCCAAAAAAATAAAATAACATAAAATGCGATAAATTCAATCACATAAGCACTTACTCCGGCACATATTCGCACCAGCACACAAAATAAAACACAACTGCACGTAAAAGCCACATCAAGAACACTAGACAATAAGGATTCAGAAGAATTTTTAAAGAAGAAATTATGAACAGAAAAAAGAGCATAAATAAAATTTTATGAATAAGATTTTATAAAAAAAAAAAAAAAAAAAAGGCAATAAATAAAAAAAAGGAAAATCAATGCGGAATATATACCGGAAATCTAAATAGAATGGTGATGGGAGTAGGAGATAGAAAACAAAAAAAACAAAAAAATAATAAAAGGCTTCATGTCTTAATGGCTTCAAAGAAAAAAATACAAAAAAGTATAAAACTAGTAGATTTAAGAAATATATGTAGAGGAAGCGGTATAAAAATAAAAAAAAAAAAAAGAAAAAAAAAGGAAGAAAAAAAAAGAAAATAAAAAAAAAAAAAAAAAAAAAAAAAAGAGGGAAAAAAAATAAAAAATAAAAAATTTTTTTTTTTTAACAAAAAATAAAACGAAACAAATAGAGAATTACAAAAACTTTTAAGGAAAATGGCACAAAAAATATGTATATGTAAAACATACGGCACCCTTTAAATTGTATGAATAAATATAATTACAGGCACACATATACACAGGGAAATTTAAGACATAAAAAATTAAGACATAAAAAATGCACCTTAGGTCGACATTCCACTTCATCATCACGGTAGTGATAATCTCCGGGACAATTGCACTTAACATATTTAAGTACGACTCCCCTCTGGTGGTCATCCAACACAGTGACGGATGGATAGTGAATGGGCACTTCAAGCTGGTGCATGCTCTTGACATCGGCTTCTTCGATGCAGCTTTAAGGAAGCTCGAAATAGCCAAGCCAACCATGAGGGACGATTTATCGAAATCTCTGGTCGATTACTACCTCAAGCAGACGAGGCTACGCCTTAATGAATTACTGAGTGACGGCAACAGGATGAAACGCTCCATAACCTGGATCGGAGCGGCATGGAAGTGGGTCGCAGGCTCACCAGACGCTACTGACTGGGATGAAATCCTCCAAAAGCAAAATGAGATGGTATCAAACAACAACAACCAATACCTGATCAACAAAAAAATCTTCAACGTAACAGAGGAGGCAATCAGGAAGGTCAATGATGTCATGGCCCACATAAACACTATCGGCAAGGACATTAACTCAGAAAGATCCGACACGTTAATATCGCACAAGGTCCTGGTGCTCAAAGAACAGATATCCGAAATCATCAGGGCTTCACAAATGGCCAAGGCAGGTATTGTCAACACCAACCTCTTAGATCAAGCAGAAATAGATCGAGTAATCTGTGAAGAAGACGGACTACCTTACCGAAATCTAGTAGAGGCGCTTCAGTACGCGAAACCCTCTATCTACTCGAACGGAACTCTGCTCCTCTACGTGCTCGCCGTACCGAAAGTGAAGAAAACCCGTTATAGTCTAATGTTGGTCAGAGCCTCAACGGCGAAGGGGAAACGAGTAGATCTGCAGTACAAAAAAATGCTGATGAGCAACGACGAAACCTATGGTCTCACCGGCGATTGCTACTCATCAAACAACTCCACGATTTGTGAGGCGAGTTCCCTGGTAAAGTTGCCTGAAAACGAATGCATACCAAGACTGCTGAAAGGCGGCAATGCGAAGTGCCGTTTCGAACCAGACAACCAAGTGACCGTGGAGCTAGTTGACTACGATACGATATTCCTTTCCAACTTCGAAGGGATCATTCGAAGCGACAACCAGCTACGAAAACTAAACGGGACCTTCCTTGTGCAACTGAATAACGAGACAGTGTGGATTGGAAACCAAACGTTCTCCAGCAAAACGACTAGGACGCTGCAAGCGGTACCACCCGTTCTAACAAACGTTACAGAGATAGGTTTGAAACTGAATATGAAATATATCCACGAGTTAGGGCTGGCAAACATAAGCCGCCTCCGCAAGCTTGGCCGAACCCTCCATACCTCGACGACCATAGATGCCATCCTGATCCTTGCCCTAGCAGCCATTTGCTACACCATATGGAGAAAGGTGACAATTCGCGTCAGAATCCCCGAAGTGCACAAGCCTACCACCCTAGAACATGGCTCCATTCAGCCTCACACGATCTGCGGGACGCAGATTTTTGAAGGGGGAAGAGTTAACGCACCATACAGCGGTGCGAACTGACGACGTCAGCAATCTTCCACGCCAATTCCAGCACGTTGCAAGTTAACGCGCCATACAGCGGTGCGAACTGACGACGTCAGCAATCTTCCACGCCAATTCCAGCACGTTGCATATCAACGTGATCGGCGACCCAACAACGGATAACGTTGCACTGAATGGCTCGGTAACGCGATCCTCCTCCAAAAACCGTGGGATCGCTGCCCGTCGCATATGCGCTGCCTGCAGGCTGAAATGCTGACATAGCACACGTGCCTTAGTTAAGCAAAGTAGATAGTAAGCTTCATTAAGAATTAAGAATAAAGTTCTTGTCACTTTTGATCGGACCTCGGACGAGGAAGGTAAACTTTGGTGTTTTAATTAATCCAATTCTCTTTGCAGCAGAGCCAAGGGCCAGTGGTTGGCCCCATCTCTAACTTTTTTGGAGCTCGCGGGGCGAGCTCCTTAACTTAAATGTATGTTTAAATAATTCAATTCTCAAGGCACATACAGACATGCGTACATACATACATACATACGTAGGTGCGCACGAGCGATGCATTGATATTCGCTGTTGAGGTGCGAAACGAATCGACACCGAAGAGGCGCAAAATTGCTACACTGCGCCCTCAATTGAAGGTATATGCTTACATTTTCGAATCGAAAATCAATATAGTTGTATGTCAAATATCTAGCTAACAGTTGACAAAGATATATAAAATGTGATTGAAAATAAATCTATGTACACATTGGTTTTTTAGAATTTCAATGTCTTTTCAGTGTCTTGCAAGTGTTTACTTTTTTAATGGAAAAAGAGGATTAATGAGACATATTTTCAACGTTCAACGATCAGATAATTTTTAGTGGCTTTTTAATAATATCAAAAATACACTCATCCTGACATCAAACTGTTCAGAAATTAGTTCCAATTTTCGGAAATCTTACGTGAAATCCCAGCAGTTAGTTCAATAGTTATTTCCAGAAAGACATATTTTTTTTTTAATTTTCAAACCACTTTACACTTTACTTTAGTTTACAAATTACTTGATACAGATATCTGAAATATATACTGTGTTGTAGTAAAATTCAGTATGTTTCAGAAAATGGGTTTAATGGTTAAAAAAAATGGTTAATGGTTAAAATTCACAGGAATCCCAGTTTTTATTAGAAGAATGGTTTTCAAAAATGTCATAGTTCTCAATCAACTGTGGCTTCCAACTTAGGAGCCAAAAGAACTTGAAATCAATCGAATTTACGTGGTTCACAGTTTTCAAATCCCACAGATTTCACGAGTTCTTTGAACAACTGCCCAAGATCGTCGAATTCACATGTAAAATTTGATAAAATCTGAGAAAGAAGAAAGTTGCAGTAAATGGCTTCAATTTTTCCAAAAATTTGCGGGAATCCCAATAAGTTCGTATTTGAAGAATGGTTTTCAAAAATGTCATATTTCTCAATTAACTGAGGCTTCCAACTTAGGAGCCAAAGGAACTTGAATCAATTGCATTTACTGCAAGAACCAAACACGGTTTCAAAGTTCTTAAAATCCCACAGATTTCACGAGTTTTTTGAACAACTGCCCAAGATCGTCGAAATCCCATGTAAAATTTGACAAAATCTGAGAAAGAAGAAAGTTGAAGAAAATGGCTTCAATGTTCCAAAAATTTACGGAAATCCCAATAAGTTCGTATTTGAAGAAAGGCTTTCAAAAATTTCATATTTCTAAATCAACTGTGGCTTTCAATTTCGGAGCCAAAGGTGTCGAATCAATCGCATTTACTGAAAGAACTTAAGATCTTTCCAAACATGGGTTTAAAGTTCTCAAAATCCCACAGATTTCACGAGCTTTTCGAACAACTGATCTCCGAAAATTTAATAAAATCGAAAATTTGATAAAATCTAAGAAAGAAGAAATGCGAAATCTTAAGAAATTCTTACTCATCTTCTATTACAACAACTACAGCTACATGGTTCAGTCGGAAATAAGTCGGTTGGTAGTCACAAGCCTTGTACAGTTACAGCAACTCCACTCCACTTCAAAGAATAGAAACAAATTTCACTCGAATTTCTCGCAGTGCGCTTTTCAACAATGACAATGCAAACGCACCCATTGTGGCGTTGCGCCGAAGCACATTGCATGCATTGTTAGGCACACAAACGCGGCTTTGGTGCGCTCACCCAATCCACATTGCGTATACGCATCGTTGACCCTGCAAATGGGTGAAAAATTGCCCGACAACGCCGTCGCGGCTCACTTACACTTGACAATTGACGCGTGTTTTATTGTTGTTGCAATCTCGACTTATAGCTGCTGGTCGCATTCGTGTTCAGGAATGCAATTTTTTCGACGCTTATATTTTTTTTATTATTTTGCTTCCTTTCGACTTCGTTCGACTTTGTTTTAGGCGTTGGTTGTTTCCTTGATTGTCTCGCAAGTTTAAGGTTCGTTCGTTCGGCGTTTAACTTGTTTGTTTGTCTGGCTGTGTGTGCGCTGCAAATTGAGGGCGCTGGAATTTTTTAACTGGCGCGCGCTTTGTCGCCGACGTTTGGCGGCGGTGGCGGCGATCGCTTTGCGCTTGACAATTCTGCCGGCAATGGTAGTTGCAAATTTTTCTGTTCTCGTACGTGTATTTTCTGCACTCGCGATGCTGTTGTTGTTGTGCGGCTTTGAGTAATGTCTGCGGTTGCGTTTCGTTTGCATTTATGGCGCGCGCGCATTTTTCGCATTCAACGCGACGAGTGGCAGCAATGGCAAACCGCTGCGCCCGCTTTCCCACTGCCGTTGCTCTCTGTTCTGCTGTTGTTGTTGTTTTGCTTTTATTCACGTTTCGTACAGGTTTGCTTTTGCTGTTATTGGCTCGTTGCTGGCCGCTTGCGGTGGAGCACACTTGGCAGCCGCGCTTCGGCTCAATAGCGCAAACGCTCGTTCGACTCGCTCGCAGTTGCACTTACAACGTAGCTGCAGCCGTAAGCCAGAAAATTGTAATATTTAGCGAAACCTGTCCGCGCAAAGAACGCCAACAGAACAAAGCAAGGCCCGGAGAAAAAAGCGTGGCAGAAGAACTACGCGTTAGCGTATCGCGTGTCGCGTTGTAATATTCGTGCGTGTTCGGGGAGCAGCGCAAATCCGCTGGCGAATGTATGGCAAACGCATCAACTACAGACAAAACGAATTCACGGCGCGGCGCGGCGTGGACTAGCGTTGGTAAGCACGGTCTTGGACAAACTGAAGTTGCTGCTTGAAAGCTGCGCGACACGACTGCCGGCTACGCCAGCCACTACACTCAGCGCCAGTCCACACGATCGCCGGCTGGGTGGCGGCGCCGGCAGCGCAGATGGGGAGGAGAACGCTGCTGGGCGCTGGCGGTGTGCCGCTGTGCGCGTTCGCACATTTCGTCTCTTGCGTTTCGTTTCAGTTGAGCGCCGCCTGATTCTAGCCGGTAGACAATAAGAACATGACTAAAAAACAACAACAAAAACATTAGCAACAGCCAGCCTACGATATTGAAGCAACAACAACAGCAACAGCCGGTCGATGACGCAGTGACGCGGCCGCTGTCGCTGACGCTGGTGAGCGCGCAGCAGCAGCAGCGCAGTCGTTGCTGATATTAGTCTGATATCTGGGCCTGATGTCTGTCGCTATCGCGGTGACTGGCGTGTCTAGCGTTGTCGACGTGCTGCCAGCGACTTTTTGTCATTCACTTCGCCGCTTTTCACGCTTGATTTTCTGCGTATTTTCGCTTTCGCCGTCTCCGTCTCCGTGTTTGTTGTGCTTTTCGGCTTGTTTCGCTTAGTCGTTCTGGCTTGTGGCAACAGCACCGCCACCCCCACATATGTCTGCTCGCACCACTCTCAGCCAGCACACACATCGACACAGCCGCCACATCCTCATAAACGCCATTATCAGCATCGGCATCGGCAATTATTTTTGTCAGCGCGCTTCTGCTGTCGCCATTACCCGCTTTTTTCTATACTTCGCATATAGAGCAAGTGAGCGAATTGTAGAATTGTATTCTATTTAGTGTACAACTGTGGGGCTGGACTACGCCAATCGAACTGAATTGAAGCGGAATACCTATATGTAGGTATGTCGTTTCGGTCGGTCAGCTCGAACGGGAAATACCTTACAAGCTGTATGACTCTATGTGTGCAGTTGTACAATTGCACAGTTTGTAATATTTTTTGTGAATAAATTAGCGGCATTCAGAATTATTTGGAATTATTTGTTGAGCAATATTTACTTAGTCGATTTCAAAGAAATCGATTATATCATATATCTACGCTTTTCCAATCTTCGAAGTACTTTTTATAGACTTTTTCAATGAGACAGTATGGTCGTGTGAAATACAAAATTTTTTATTTGCAAAACTTGTAATTTCTGGTGCATTGTCCTTCACAACATTACCTGATCCAGTATTATTTCAGACCCCTTCCAAACTCGTTCATTGGTTCGTTCATTTGCATCAATGTCACAGTGATCCAACATTAAGTTTTTCTATGTAATTTGATTTAACAAAGAGGGACTCCAAATCACTGATTGACCAATTTATATGCTTGACCAATATATATAGTTAATATAGTTAAGATTGGGACTCAATGGAACACGCTACAGTAGCTGGACAGTTTAACCTTTTACTCTGTGTCTCGATATTTTTTTTGGTATTTCAATAATTTTGTTGGTATTGAAATAGCCACGTCTCTTTGTTAGAGTTATAGAGCTAGTTTACTTTTGAACAACTTTAGCTTAAAACGGGTTAAATACATTTTGAATCAATATTTTTTAGTTACAGAAAACATTATTTAATATTTATGGAAAAATACAAAATTATAATTTTTTGATTTTATGTAGCCATTATTAAAGAAACAGAGTTTTGTTCAAACGCGCCCAATTCGTAGACTTTAATTAGAACACAAACTTTCCCTGATATCGCTGCAAATTATTGCTCTCAGGCAACTTTGGGGTCTAAAGGGGCAAACAACCTGTCCAGTGCCAGAACGATATACGAGTAATGAACTTACTAAAGCGTTCTTCAAGGGTTACTGCATTGGAAGCGAGGGCAAGTTATGTTTAGCTTTCTCTTCTCTGCAGACAATAGCGACCTCTGAGGATCGAATCATTACATATTTATGTGGATGTGAGTATGTGAGAATGTGAGAATACGCAATGAATAATGCAAAAAGAGGGGCCGATCATCGCGAAGAAAGATACCAATCAAGTAGAGGAAACCTTTTTATTACTTAGTGTGACTGTGAACAATTGTTGGAGCACATCGAAACTAATAAAGGATTGAAACAATTATTTAAGGGAGAGGGCTGGGTTGTGAACCAGGCTGGGGTGTGAACCATTGCCGTTTTTTCTTTCCCTAATTGACATATCGGCAATCTTTCAACTGTCAATTTTGTCTTATGATATGACTCTGCTTTTGTGGTTACACCGAAGTACAAACACGTATTGCTTGTGACAGCAATCGAGTTTGAAAGACATCGTGTTTGAAAATCTACTGAGAAAACTTGTTGGCTTTTTTTTAAAGTGCTATCTTAGTGACTGAGCTTATTGCAAAAAGTCTGTGTAATACATGTTTATTTAGTGTTTTGATTCTATTTTACGATGCAATATTTGTTTATGTCGAATTATGATTGGAAGTGTCGTTTATTTTAAAGTTTCCAAAATGGCATCGTGGTTGGGCTGTGAACCACTGAGGTGGCTGGGTTATGAACCACCTGTTTTTCGTACTACATTTGTTCTAACACTGTCAAATATGGACGGATATATTAAAATAAAGTAATTTTATGTAATTTCACTCGATTTCGTTGTGTTCACTTGAAGTGAGCCAATACGAGAAACGTTCGTATTTCACATGCAAACATTCCGACACAGATTAGGATGAAAATTAAAAAAATTGAGCAGTTTCATTCATTGCGATTTTTTGGCCTAAGAGGCGTCATTATAACTTTTTTTCACCTCTTGAAGTTTCCTGATTAAATAAATTCTCAATGTACTTAAAAATGATGGGTGTTTTCTTCGTATTTTCCGACTTTAATAGGGATTTTCCAGATGGTTCACAACCCAGCCACTTTTTTGAAAAAGCGAAAAATCACGTTCTTAGAAAATTGGACGTAGAGAGTTAAATTTCAATCAAAACGGTAATCAGTCTTCATAACAAAGTTGCGTTATATATTCACCTTTCCAACGGTATCTTCAATTTTTCGATATCTTCATTCTGTGAAAAGTTAGAGCCAAAAAACAAAACCCCTGTTCACAACCCAGCCCTCTCCCTTATATATCTACCACCATCCACGAAAATACAATCTGTAACTATCTGAACAAACCTTATTGTCATTTATGCACATATACAATGTGCACATAGTATATACAATGCACAAATATGATGTGCTCATTTTTAACCACGGACAGACACTATCACTGCAAGTTTTATTGCCAATACTCAGTTGCTGTGCTTATGTTGTTGTCACAATCACAATCGATTGTTTGTTACACACCCACTCCCAGTCGTGGTGAAAAGAAATCCCAAGCAAAACCAAATCCAAAGTCGTAATCGAAAAAATTAAAAGTCAAAAATTCAAACACATTCGAAAGAATACAAGTGCACAAACGATGCAACATACATTTCAACAAATCATTCACTTTCAGGTGCGAGCCCAAATTTACCAATGGTGGCGCCAATTGTTTGATACCAATAAATCAGCATGAATGTTTGTCCAATTTTAAATATAAGTATTACATTATGAAGATAAATCTACCTTTGTTCTTTTTGCACACTTTTACCAACTAATCTTTCGAACACAAAGCAAACAAGTTATCAGTTTCTAGTATTAGAAAACAATCGACCTCAAATGTAAATGCCGCACCCCCCAAATCACCACTTGGATGCGCGCCTGTTCACCTACCTACTCGTCACCAGGCTAACTGACCGACCAGCCGGCCAGCTCACCTACACTGACTCATACACAAATCACGCTGACGACGCGACTGGCGCGCGAACTTTCACGCCACATTCATTAGCGGCGTTTTGTTAGCCGTCGCCGTTCTGCGCATTGTGTGCGATTTTGCTTGGGACAGCAACAGCCACCAGCAACAGTTGCTGCTGCCGTGCTAGCACTAACCTATCTTCAGGCGTTCTTAGCAAACTTCACAAGTTGACACTTTTTTTGAGCACCTTTTTGCATAATCTTTTTGCACAAATTTCGTTTGATGACCAATCAATTGATCAATTAAGCGGTTTTTACTGGCCATCAGCAACGCCAATCGTTTCAGTGCGCATCGTGACGCGCTTGCAACTCGATCAAAGTCGTTAAAATGCAATCAATGTTGCCAAACAGGGCAACTAAACTAATCAGTACGCAGTGAAGTGTACGAATGACGGCGTTTTTTTAGTTTATAGTTGAGCTTTTTTCATCTTTACGAGTAGGAAACTTAATTTTATTACAGTTCCATAAATAGATATGCAAATTATGACCATATGTGAATAATTGAAAGTTTGACCAAAATGTAGTTTTACTAGCTATGGAAAGTGAGATTATACAGGGGATTGGTTGGTCACACTCGGCAATTATAATTCTGCCAACGGAGACCTTCCTTTCTCTTCTTCATCAAACTTTGAACAGCTTTTTCGAGATAGCTTCATACATATGAATTGGCTATGCTTCATTTTTGTAGGTGAACAGCTCATGAATCTGGTGGTTAATTTGTATTTAAAAATCGTTGCCAATACGAGTAGAGCCAAATATCTTTCCTCAAGAGAGTAGTACCTCCCGCTGATCACTTAATACCTGATCACTTAATACCCTTTGCCTGGATTTACACAACTGAATTGGGTTAATAGTTGCAGCCTATCTGCAATTGTTTCACAACAAAATTTGCCTCCTTAAGGCATTCACAATGGATAATAATGGCTCCGAATGGAAGTACGGGTTTCAACTACAATTTTTCCAAATCTTACCTAACCCAACCCATTCCAACCCTTAACAAATATGTTTACCGCGTCGTCTTTTTTCCACTACAGGTCACTCTGAACCCTAAGCATAGGTTTCAGAACAGAAATGTACGTTCTTAAAGCATTCACAATGGACAATAATGGTTTCGAATGGAAGTACGGGTTTCAAGTACAGGTTTTCCAAATCTAACCTAACCCAAGGCCTTAACAAATACCGCATCGTATATTTTCCACTACAGGTCCCTCTAAGTCGTACATGGGACTATTACGGCAGTTATTTATATGTAAACACAAAAAGCATTTTATTGTAACTTATCAGCTCATTAAGCGCCGTGTTCCAGTGTCATCACAGCCTATATCGATCTCATATATAGTGCAAGTAAATTTTCAACAATTTAAACCCCTTCAATGTTCTCCATAGAGATCAACAAATCGAGTTCTTTAAATTCCTAAATGCCTTCAACAATGTTCTGCTTGCGAGTATTTAAAGTTTTCAGCTTATTTTATACTTTTTTGGGTTTCAACATTTTTATATTCTTTTAAACGATGTGGAATAGTGTTGCTAAGTGGCGCTAGATCCGAATTTTTCTACGGTCATGAGCATCGTCACAGGCAGCACTAAAATTCTCAGCTGTATTTAATAGCTCAAGAACTACAATGACACAACAATAGATACATAACAACAACAACAACGTCAAGATATGGCATAATACTATAAAATATCAGCAATGTTTCAAAAAACACATCAAGCGGATTAGGAAAACATTCCAAAAGCGGCGCGTTACTAATGCCGCGACATGGCATCGTCGAGTAGCGCACAATCAGCGCCGGTGGCGGTGCTGCTGCTGGTGAGGTGGGGCGCGTGATCTCAAAAGCACAAAGAATTCACCGACAATACTGACAACGCAGCAGCAAGAACAACAATGAACGACCAGCGGCCAGCCAGGCAGGCAAGCGACGAAGCAACGAAGACACACAAGGCGACTGAGGCAGAGTCAGAGTCAGCACAAAAGTGCGCGGTAATCTCATGAGAATTTTAGGAATTTATAAATAAACTTCAACGAAAATAAATGCCAATAAAAAGTGTATGTGCTTTTTGGTGTTGCCACCATCATTATTCTCCTTTTTTGTTGTTGTTGTTGTTGCTACTACAGTCGATTATGATGTTTGCGCCGAAGCGACAGGGAGGCTGTGATAATGACGCTGCTGATAATGAGAATTTTGTTAATGTTGTTGTGATTGTTGTTGTTGTTGCTGCTGATGCTGTTGATCTTTGTCATGGCAGTGACATGAGTATGCATTGCAGAATGTGTACAAAATCGACACGAAACTGCAACAAAGTAATGCCCCGAACACATAGACGAGGGCAACGTCATGACTACATCTGTCAAAATATAACTATAAAAAATTCCCGTTTTAACGATATCGTTTCCATATCGTTTCGATATCGTTTGGTTGGCTGGGTATTTTAGAATTAGAAAGTTCACATGAAAACGATTATGTTGACGACTGCACGGTTACACGACCACCGACCGCGGTTGTCGCTGTCGCCTTAGAACCTTAGAACTTTCTCTATTTCATAGACTATAAAACCAAACCCATTGGCATCACTGATTCAAAACAGATATTTTTAAAGGTATTTTCCCACACTTTTACGAGTACAAGTTTTTTATTATTTTTTAATTTACAAGTTCTAAAAATTATTACATACATACATTACATTAAGGAGCTCAAAAAGTATGTTTGTGTAGATGTTTCTGTTGCTTTCATTGTAATCACTTGGTTGACTACACGGCGACAGTCGAAACCGATACCACCTTGAAGTTGTGTGGTCGTGTTGCTGTCGTCTTGAATGTGTTCGTGCTATAAGTATTTAAGTAGGAATAAGCTTGGTTCGAAGCCCTTTCAATTTAATAAGAGTTTTTACTAGTGTCCTACCGATTATTCGGATTCGGTTTCGGCCCAAATAAGTGGTTTCGGTTTTAGTTTTGGCCAAAAAATGCCTGAACGGCCGAAAAAGAAACATTCTAGAATATTTTTTATATTTTATTGTGTAGCAGATATGTATATGTGTAGTGAAAGGAGGAGTAATTTTATCATGTTTAGGTGATTTTATCATGTTTTTTTGTTTAAAAAATGAATAAATTATTTTTATTAATAAGTATTTATTTATTAAGGTTTTGTTTGTTCTTTATTTACTTAATTTACTTTAATTACTTAATACTTAATTCGTTTGTTGAAAAAAAATGTTTGATATATGATTTTTATTTCAAAAGGTTCGGTTTTGGCCGAATATTAAAAAAAAACCGAAATTCGGTTTCGGCCCAAAAAAGTGGTTTCGGTTGGACACTACTATTTTTCTTCCAAGGTTTAAATTTTCCTGCTGGTTCTAAGGTATTTTGACTGTGGCCTCCAGTTTCTGCTTCAATGCACCAACCACGACATGTTTTTACAATAGGAATACAGGAAATGCAAAGAAAATAGTGCCAGAAAAATAGTTCAGCTCATTGTTTGCTTTTTAGGAAAGCATTGGTAGGGAAGCGTTCTCCCTGGGTCAGATCGGTCTCCAAGCAAGACATCAAGTCGTTGCTGACCTTCGCTAGGAATACTCACATTTTCACCGATCATTTGTGATTGTGAAAATGTGACCTGCAATGTTAAGGAACTCTAAGTGGTAGCAAAAAGATCCAAACAGGGTCTATGCGTAGCCGAACTGGACGGCCAGAGTACCGAACATAATCTAACCTAACCTTTAGAATAGCAAAACTTAACATAGAAAGTTGTTCAATACCAAAATGGGCGAACCAGGTCCAACTTTGCACTCATTTGTTATCAATAGCGACACTTCAGTCTTAATCGACTAAGGGGGACTTGAAGGGTTATATATATGAACAATACGCAAGTGGTTTGGTCCCAGTTGTGAGCAAAAGAACTGGTGCGACACCGCTTGATAGACGATCAAATAGGCCAACGAAGGACATTGCCACACAATTCGGCTTCATTGTCTGCTCGATAAATTGTCGCAATGTGACTCATTGTTTTCTATTCAAGCAAATACATTTATCGATCATTGTGCTATGGGACGGACAACTTAAAGTGCCGCAGTCATCCACGCGTGCAGACATCGTCGCGCCGCTGTCTCACTCGCCTTGTCGACCCGTGTGTGCGTCCGTCTGTGGCTGCTGTGTCTGTCTGCATTTGTGCAATATGTAATTCACAAAAATAGCCACGACACGGCGAATTAAGTCAAATAAAATAGCAAAATGAAACCAAATAAACTAAAAGAAAATAAATATTTAGACACCCAACTGAGATGAAGCGAAGAGAGGGGGGAAGAAAGAAGAATCGGTCAAATGATTCTGTAGACAAGCCAAATTGGCGAGCAATTATTTTTGAAATTTATTGTGTCATTTCATTCATTTGCAGCAATAATTCACCGTTAATTGCCAGCGCAACAAAATAGAATAAAATGCCATGCAGCCAAATTAACTAAACCGAAGTGAAATGAAATGAAATAAAATGAAATGAAATGCGATCGACGAGACCAGCGGCCCGAGCGCGCAACATTGACGCCACGAATCGACTTCAAATCGAAACGCGTGTCAAATAAATCGAATTATGGCGCTTTCGCATTCGACATTTGCATATGGCACTCCATGCGTTGCGACGGTCGCACTGCCGTTTCGTCGTGCGCGCCACTATCGATTTGTATTGAAATTTTATTGAACCGCAGCAATGCCGCCAACAAGAGCAGCACCGACAACAGCGACAACGACAACGCCAACGCGACAAGGTGTAACCGCAGGCGGAGCTTACGGCGTATTTTTCGCAATTAGCTCGAATTTAGCTCGTAATTTACGTCAGCGCGTGCGCATTGCGGCCGATCGTCAGCGCCACCCAGCGCCACGCAAATGCCGCGCCACCGTTTCATTAATTATGATGAATGATAATTGCGAAAAAATTGAAATTAAGCGACCGCACAACAACACCAATGCACACACGCAAGCGACAGCTATGGTAGCGGCAGAGGCAGCAGAAAGAAACATTAAATTACTTTTGCCATAGATTTTATATAAAAATTTATTTGAGAAAATTATTAGCGGATCGCCTGTGTGACTGAGTACTCGCTGCGCTTCTAATTGTATTTTCAGCTGATCTTTTCATTAATCTTTGAGCATTTCGAAATTGCACGTTATGCACTTATTTACAAACATTGTAATTGTAATTAATAATAATAACAATAAATAAGCTTGATGAATGTGATGGATTATGGTGATTCAAAAATCAAAAGCATTATTTCGAAAGCGGCGCGTCGTTTTCAGTTATGACTTCCTGTTGCGCTGCAGGTGCCAAGGTGGCCTAATGCGTCTTTTGTGAAATATATTCATAAATATAAAATTTTATATAATATTCTGAATATAAAAATTTTGTACGAAATGCTTTGGTATTATAACGGCCCATTATTCAGAATTCTAGCTACTGCTTCTGAATCCGATCCTACTTCAAAAAACTTATAGCACCGTGCCACAGCATTTTTCACACCGGGAAAAATCCATATGTGCGTGAAACTAGAGACCAAACATAGTTATACTGCATACTCAGTTTTTCATTTCTACCTCCTTTGTCCTTTTAAAAGGACTTTAAATTTTTGAAGGGGATAAAAAATAGAAAAAATATTTAACACTTTCGCTATTTTGTTGCCATATGGTAACATATAAAAAATCCTTAACGCTTTCGCTATTTTGATGCCATATGGCTACTTTGAGGACGTCTGAAGCCTCTATGGTTTCAGGAACACATTTTTATTGGTCCTTAGAATAGTTTGAAGTTTTAGGAATGATACGAAATTAATAATCTGAATCTTTAAGTTTAAAGAAGAGAAGTAAACACGTTTTTTTAATGGTATATCTTAACATAGTAAAGGAAGAAGAAGCAGAAAAATTAAATAACTTTTTAGTTTGACGTTTTCTTTCAATTTAGATACTTTTTTTTTAATTTTGTAAATGAAAAACTATTCAATTTTTCGTTATGCGTAAAAATTTTTATGTTTAATTATTACAGCCACAACGATGTGGTTGTTCTCACAGAAAAACACTCGGGGTCCGAGTATACAAATTTTAAAATTTCTAAAACGTAAAATTAAAAATTTTAACTTTCCTCAGTAAAAATCTGTTGCGAAGGAGTTAACCTCAAATGAAAGTAGAAAGGCTCAAGAATTTGAATAAATTGATTTTTTAGCTTTTTGTAAAAAAAAAAAGATATGAAAAAGGTCTTTTGTAAATTTTA
This sequence comes from Melieria omissa, assembly GCA_963971225.1. NCBI lineage: Eukaryota > Metazoa > Arthropoda > Insecta > Diptera > Ulidiidae > Melieria > Melieria omissa. The sequence continues at coordinate 20,882,034 of OZ020268.1, forward strand.
ATCTTTCAAATCCTTGAAAATTTATATAGAATTTTCCTGAAAAGAAACTATGTTAAAACCCAAAACCTCCTTGATAACGTGTAAAAATTTCATTACTCTAGCTTTATTGGTTCGAAAGTTATTAAAAAAGAGGTGGAAAGCTGCAATTGTAATGAAGTACAAAAATTCTAATTTATTTGAGTATCAGTATTTTTAATAATAAAAAGTTACAAAATCAATGAAGCGATAAGACAGCAAGATTAAATGATGTTTTGTTGGTGTTCGAGCAAATAATACATTGGCTTTGTTTAGTGAGTGAAATCGGCCCCAACTCTTCCCTACTACTTTCTTTAACCCCTCCTCCCTATCCCCTATCACCCTTTTCCTCTCGAGTCTTAAGCACATAGGGTATTCTAGCCTGAGTGCTTGAGAAATTGGACCCTCTAGAGTTCACTTTCTTGGCTCGACTCATATCCATTGCATCCATTCCAAGTGGCTTCGGTTGGGCTTTAGTCAAACATGGCCAATTCTTTGACCATTGCTTTTGAATAAATAAAAGTCGAAAAGAGTCAAAAACTACTACTTTCTTCTAACCTTCATTCCTTTTATAAAAACAAACCCTGCACTTAGCTGCTTAAGTGCAAAATTTGACTAATTATATGAATAGTCTAAAATATTCCAATGTGTTATTGAGTATCTTTCTGTATAAAAGCATCCACACAATTGTCCACAGTTTCGATTACCTGTTTACCGTTTCACGACTTACAACTGTACATTGTTACTTACTCACGCACTTCCTGACCACAATGTTGTGTGTGTGTACAATAAACGTTTGCAAATCGAGTCAACAAATATTTTAAGGTTACATACAAATTTTCATTTTGCACACCAAATAATTTCCATCCAAAGCAAAAACCTTTATTTTCAAGGCTCTGCTGCTTATTTCGCTTATTGCCAACCAACGCCAACAACGGTCAATCTGTCGCAGACGCTACGGCACCGAATCGCTGGAAATGCACCAAAAGGAATTTCCCTAACCTGAGCTGTCGAACGGTGCGTTGAAATGCATTTAGTGCGAAGTGTCATAAAATTGAGCAGAAAGCGTGAAGAGGCATTGGGAAAACCCGACGCCAGCCAGGCTCGCAAGGAGCGTAGGCCCAGAACGCTGTTGAGGCTCTTCCGGTGTGCCGTGTGTTTTACGTTTAGATTGTTCGCGACCTCACAACACTGCCCACTGCTCGGCGTGACCGACTGCCTAATGCTGCTGCTGGTGCTGCTACCTGTGCGGGCCACCAGGCAGCAACCATAATTAGCACGAAAACCAAACTGGCGAAAAGGCAAGAATGTGTAAGCGAGAGAAAAACGGTGCAGCAAATATGCGGAAATGTCCATTGTGAAATGTGAGTAGCGCGGAAGTCGCTTTTCGTGCGAACCGAACGTGCGGAAATTCCGTTCCGGCTGATAAGGATGTCGCTGGCCATGTGGCCTGCACACGCACGGCGCACACGGTGTGGCCGTGGCGTGGCGTGGCGCATTTGTGTCAACGCGCCCTAAACTGTGTCGGACATGCGCAGCCGACTTCTGCGGAAGCTGTTATTGGTCGTAATGGCGCTGCTGCGAGTTCATGCGCCGCGGTGCTGTTGCCGGATTAGGCCGGCGCACTCACAATGAGAGCGGTTCACGGTTCAACTGTGCGCTATGGGCGATTCGTGAGAACAACAACAATGGTGACTGTGTTGTTTCACTTTAGGCACGAAATTGTGTGCAATTGGTTTAAGGTTGCAACTTGTTTACCGGAAGACGGTTTGTTATGTATTTAAAAAGTTGTGTGGTGGATCAGATTATCACACAGTGTTTTTTTTATTAGATCTGACTATGATAATTGAATTAAATTTTCTGTTTTAAATAGTTAAAATTGAATGGAAAGGACAAAATATTTGAATTTCATTGATTAGTTGATTAAAGTTGATAATTGATAGTGATAATTCGATTCAAACTTTTGAAAGACAAGGACGTGTCAAAGCGAATCAACATTTAGTAACATTAACATGTCTGCCGTATGGACGATGAGGCACCGGCGAAGACGATATTCGAAGATGGAAGGATCAAATTCAGAGATCGTCCTATCACCTCTTGGTGTGACCAAGAGAATTTTTGCTGCAGACCGTAAACCAGTAACGAGTTTTCATGGCCAATTCAATAAGGAAGTAAACAATTATATTCAAATAATTACTTTAATCAGATTAATTAGACTTTAATTCATTTCGGTGGAGAATTGTCTGATTAAAGAGATCCAGTGGCGCATACAGGGGGAGGGGGTTTATGTACAACTTTTAAGCCGAATATCATTCAAATCCATATTTTGGATTAGCAATTTTTGTGTTTGGGTGGGGAGTTTGAACCCCCAAAACCCCTCTCAACCCTTTATGCGCTACTCAAGAGATCATTTGATTCATCAGTTGGCAAGCAATAAACAATGAACTAATATAATGCAATTCTTTCACATTGATTTGACTCGATTGAGAAATCTATTAATTTGGTCCATTTTCTTGGGCGCCCATTGCATTTCTTATTAAAATTCTTCTTATTCTTGACTGGCACGACAGCCCGATTACGAGACTAAGGCCTAGCTACCCGCAACCAACCGTGTTGTGCGTGCGAATGTTTTTACAAGGTCGGAAGGGACCTACAGTTTTATGCCGATTCCGAACTGCGAGTTGGGAGCTTTTTCATAAGCAATTTTACTCTCAGAGGTTTGCCATTTCCTGCTGAAAGGACAGCCGCCGAAAGAAAATTTGTTGTTTTTCTTTTTATTTTCGGTGTTAACGCAACGGAGTATTGAACTCGTGAAGTCTTGACTCGCGGCCCAACGCACTAGCCAGCTGTAGCTGAGCGGCCAAATCCACTACTTCAAAAGCACTGTAACTGCATATAAATAAAAACCTTCAGTTATAATTAATGAGAATTTAATTACAAATCAGATTAACTTCATTCTATGCAATAATTATAATTATATCTTACAGTTAAACTTAATTAAATGCAAATTTTGAATAAACATTGAAACGTTTATCTGATTTAATGTTTATCTCATATAATGTTGATTGAATTATCTGCTCATTAATTACATTTTAATTAAAGTCAGCTGTTCAATACGTTCAGCCATTGATCATGAATTCTCGAAATTCTATGTGCTAGATTAAATGCGCTATTTCAATTTGAAAATGTGAAATTTTAATAAGCAATTTTATGAAAATGTTTCCTTTCCATTGAAATGCTGCAGCAATACAGTGAAAACAAAAAATCAATGCCACATGCCGCACTGCTCGCTCTGTCCACTTGATTTGTGACGCTTGGCGCGTCATTCACCACCACTCACGCCCCTCCAGCCAACGACGCGTCTCTCCCATCGCTTTGACGCCACTTGAGCATCGCGTCGCAATGAAATGATTGCTGTAATTGGCATCGTTGTCAACATGTCGCCCAATTGCAGCCACTTGCGACTTGTTTACATTGAGCGCCGATTGCCCTGTCGGTAAATAAATACAGCGAATGCCGCCCGTAAACATTTCCCTGCATCGACGAGTCGGCAACACTTGAGCGCCGTTGTGGCAGTGGGCGGCTGCATCGATTGCCTTTTCGAGTGTTTTCAAAAGCCTTTTTATTTCCACTCTGATCATTTTCCTACACTCAGCACTTGGCGCCAGTCGGCAATAATACTTAGTTTGTATTTTTATAATTATTTTCTAATTTCCTTTTGTTGTCAGAACTGCATAAAAATAAATGCTAATGAATGTGAAAGTTTAATGGAAAACGTACACAAATTCCTTTTTCCATACTATTCCAAACAAAAAGGCAATTGAAATGCCATCAAATATGTGAGACTGTGTGATGTGAACTTGAGTGCGGAATACTTAAGTAAGCGCCATCAAGTTCAATTATATGCAATTATACAATATTTAATATTAAGTTAAGATAAACACAGATTCTTATTTGAAATTCTCCTAGCAGCCATCAAAAACGAGCTACGGACATGTACTACCAGCTACAATTTGCTGTCTAAACTCCTCAACTCTCTAACCCCAAGAAAAATCTTATACTTGTATAAGATTAGATTGAATTGGAGGAAGAGATGGAAGATGAAAATATTAATCTCACAAAAGTTAAAAAATATGTAGAAAAGAAACATATTTTGTAAGTTCAGAATTGTAGCAAAATTGTTGCTTTAAAAACTATTTCTTCTTTATATTTAAAAATTATCATTGCAAACTGGTTTTCACAATGTCCGAAAGAGATGATGAATGAGGTGAATCTCACAAAAGTTAAAAAATATATAGAAAATAAAAAAAGCTCATATTTTTAAAGTTCACAATTGTAGCAAAATGTTAGCTACCAAAACTATTTACTTCTTTATTTAAAAAATTATCACTATTATGTGTGAGTCAATGTGATAAAATTTATGTTTATAAACTAACAATGTGGAAGTATCGAACTGCAGCTGTAGATCAGTCAATCTTCAAATGAAGCCAAAGTATGCGTCGATTCAAGAATTTATTTGTAAGGTCTAATCTCTTCCCCTATTTCCCATCGAGCCTGAAATTATATTCAAGGACAGTTAGTGTACGGGTTGTTATGGCCAGTTAAGTAAGTAAGTAAGTTAGTGTACAATTTTTAGTTAAAAAAGTTCCCAGTCTACCGCTCAGAATTGACTTGAAACTGTAAATCTCTCCATCCGTGTACAAGTTTGAACGCATAGCACGAAAGGTTGAAGAAGAAGAAGAAGAATAAGTTATATTGTTATAGTTATATGTAAATACAGTGGGGTCTTTGGACCCTTTTGGGGCTTTTGTATCGCAAATATGCTTTCAAATTGTATTAGATTCAAAATTTGTGTACTTAACCCACCTCCCCCCAAAATCCCTTGACAACTCAAAGTTTGTCAGTCAAAGTGAAATTCAAAAGTTAAATATTACCTCATTACTTGTTAGAATCGCTTAGATGTCGAGAACCTGACCACAATTTAGCATCTCTCTTGTTATATTAAAAGTTTTACTCTCATCTACTTCAACAATTTCACTTTCTTATCACTTGACATATTTGCTTAATTTATTACTTTTTTTCTAAAATATTTGTGTCGCTTGCACAAATCACGCGCTGCCAGCAATTTGTGTCTAAAATCGTTTCGTTGGTCAACAATAAATAATGCGACTTACCTTCATACATAAATCTGAGTGTTCTTACGGACGTGCGAAAAATGCAACAACAAAAAGAGCAAAACACAGTATTTATGTGCGTACATACGCATATGTCGGCCACGGTCAGTAGATTATAAAGAAATTACGTACAGCATAATTGCTGTGGAATCTGCAGAATTCGGCGGCCAGTCATCAACAATAAATACTATGAAAATGTAGATATCACAATGTGTGATGTGTCATAAAGTGCGAACAAAAAGTAAAATGTGAGTATTTTTGCAAAAGCAACAACAATTGCATTGAAAATGTGAGCATTTGTGTTGAATAAATAAAATCAAATGGATGTTGCTGAAAGACAGAAGAATAGGAATTTTTATTTGATTGCGTACGATTTTATGGTTGGTGTTTTATTTTTAAGTAATCTTTTAAAATTTAAATAAAATGTTTTCAAATTAACAAAACCAATGGACAGTCATAAATGGGTTAAATTAAACATTAAAACAATCATACAAGTACACATAATGCCAACGCGATAAAATTAAACGCAAGCGATAAGACTCAAAAACGCTCCGAATGATGATGGATTTATAGTATAGTCGTTAAATCAAAAATACTCGCACGAAAAAAAACAACAACATGACACTAAGACAAAATGGTAAGTGACGCACGGCCGGAGTCATCTAAAAATTAAATACGAACTGATAAGATCGCTGCTGTGCGCATGCAAAACAAAAAAACCAAAGGCTAATCCAAAAATAGAAGGTTGCAAAGTGAACCTTACGGCCAATCCCACAATTTGTCAGCTCGTGCAAAATCAACCGCAACGAGGGAGTCTTCCCCGCTTTTGCGCGCTAAGTTTGTGCTATTTTTTTTTCTTTTTTTACAGTTTTAAGAAAATTATTATTGTAGCACTTTTGTAATGTGGCTGAGCTGGCACCGAGCTAAAGTTGAGGAGGGGAATTTAAGTCAGATAACGACTATTAACTGCGCGCAAACAGCATCCAAAACAACAAGAACAACAACAGAACAACAGTGTAAAATGAAGCACTGAAGAGTTGTTGGTGTTGTTGTTGTTGCGAGCGCGGCATGCGTGAGAAGATCAAACTGCGCCATTGGAGATAAATCACACTAAATTGTTTTGTTGCTGTTATTGTTGGGATTCTCACTGCTATTTACTGTTGTTTTTGCTGCTGTTGTAATTCTTGTTGGCATTCTTTTCGCTATGAGCAGTCGCCGCTATACAACAACATTGGACATGGAAGTTCGCATAAGCCGCCCCACATGAATGTTGCTGCGACGCTCGCGAAATTGTTACACGACCGCCAAGTACGACTCCAAGCGCTTCGTGTGCCTGATGTGCGCTGTAATCGGTGATGAGTTGTGATTTGTTGCTTTGCTCGCACAAAAACGAATCTTGTCAAACATGACAATTGGCTTTTTTTATATTTGTTTTGAAATGTCTGTACTGAACTATTGCAATTAGAAAAATTTGAAAATTGCAATAATTAAAAATTACAAATGAAAAAGTTGTTTGCACCAATTAAAGTGTCATAAATAATGTTGGACATTTTTGAAGTTTTCCTTTCACGTCTGCTTTTAATTTGCACATTTTCATTAGCACAAGTGATGCTTCAATTTATGAAAATTACATAATTGAGTCGACAGACGCTAAACACGAAGTTGGTGTAGGGAGGAGTTGTCGATATTTTATACTGGATTGTCAATCAATTTTGCTTTGTATTATTTATAAGCTAGCAGTCTATAGATGTTTTTCTTGGTTAACGGATTTTATACATGCCATAACATTATGGGTGGGTTAATGGGATTTCGAAAATACATATTGATTTTTGCTTCGTAGAAACCCAAAAGTTAATAACCTCACATAACCTCACTCCGATTGTAGGGGAGGCACCCTCTAGTGGTCAACTTTTGAACCTTAATTAATTTTGTATTTTTTGTACTCAAGAATGTTGGCGATCGCTGAATAAATCACTTAAATCGGTTCATTAGTTTCCGAGATACGATATTTTCTCGCTTACTTAACAACTACATTTACACGTGGGGAGCCAATGGCATAGAAAATGGCCAATTTTGTATGGCGACCCCCTTAAGACTTCGAGATAGCGGGTAGGTATGTTTGGAAGAAACATTCGGAAGAGAAAATAAATGGGTGTCAGTCATACATTTGATACATCTTGGGGCTACCTGGGAGCAATGGGAGTCCATTTTATAAAAACCACCATTTTGTATGGGAGCCTCATTAAGGTTTGGATATAGGCTATAAATATGTTTGAAAGAAATATTCAGAAAACAAAACTAGTGGGGGTCATTCATATATTTTAACCCTCTAAGTGCAACTTCTGACCAGCTGTGGAGCAATTTGTCGAATTTCCCAGCTTTATTGTGAACTTTGACCTCGATGCGACGCCATTTCCATTTGCGTCCATAGTTTTCATATAAACTTACGCCGCAACCTATAATGTGTTATATTTTTGTTAATTTTTTGGAAGCTTAACGTCATGGGCAAATATCTGGGACCTTTAGCACACATTCAGAAAGTTTTGGCATTGGTTTAAGGTAGTTTAAGTGTTGTTTGATTAAAGCCACTGGCATTGTGATCATCTTTCCATTTGAGTTTATCTTCAACTGTTTCTACGTCCATTGATTTGTTCCGCTACGCAACCATATTTACATATAAAGTTTATACATACCTAATATGTAATGGAACATACAATGTACATAATATATGTGCGTACATAATTAACTGCGCTCTCTGTCCATTCGTTCTTTCGCTTTGCTATTATCTCCGTCCGGTTAGTGCACATTGCCACGCCCCCATATAAAGTGTATTCCAGCTTTAATTATTCCCACCCATTAAATGTGAGACATTCAACAATCGTTGCAACAACAACAATGCAACAGCAAAACACTACGCAAACTCATCGCCGCGTCACACTGAAGGCGCGCAGTGCATCAGCTGCATCGCAAAAAACGACACAATACACTTGCGAACGTCATGATGTGATCTGGCCACAGCGCACAAATTTCACTCATACTATGTTGTGCATTTGTGCAGGAGCACAACAACAACAACAACAAGCATTAGCACACGTACGAGCATAGTTGTTGCATGTTCTACAGCCGCAAGTCACTTTAATTGGAGTGAAGTGGAATGCGTTGAAGTGCGGGGGGCAGTGCGGCGAAGTGCTGATGGAGTGATGTGCAGCAGTGTGTGGAAGACGCAATTCGCTTTGGCGGGGTGTAGTGTGCAGAGGGGACAATTGGAGTGGCTGCCAGCCAAGGAGTGGAACGCTGTCGAGGCAATTGGAATTCCTACAATTAGGGAGAACATTGCATACTTTTCTAACAATCGCAACAACAACTACAAAAACAAAGAAGATGAACAACAACAACAACTAATGCAGTTTGCTGGCCTGCAGTTGCAGTTGTTCGGGCCGCTTGTTCCCGCATGCGGTAGCAGTTGCAAAGCTGCAATGACAACAACAACAACAAGAAATCAGTATGTGCTGGCTGCATGCTTGGGCAAATTTTATATTAGCAACAAAATTCCATTTCATTGTAAAGTTCTCACATCGCTGGCCAGTGGCCGCTGTCCGTCCGGCCGTTTGATGAGAGACAAACGCTGACGCAGTGCTTGCACTGAAGACACAAGACAGCCGGCTGGCTGGCAGGCAGGCAGACAGACCGGCTGGTGGGCTATGGACAATGGATGGCGCAGAGATTTGCGACCAGTCTGGGAACAGCGCGTTGAGTGCGCTTACAGTATTTTCAAAACAACAATGGATACACTTTAGGAATTGACATGCGATCGCTGATTTTCCTCGAGCCAAACGCGAACAAAAAACACTGACAGAGAAAAATCGACAAGTTCAAAGCAGAATAAAAGCGAAAAACATCTCGTATTGGCGCTACGTGTGAGAACAATTCCATTACAAAAAAGAAATAATAACAAATAAATAATAGTGAAATAACAGCAAGAAATTGCAGCAACGTGTTGCCGGCGAGCGTGTCATGTGGCCGAGGTGAAGTGTTGACCTGGCGCAAACACAAACGCTGAGCCGCGTCCGTGGCCGTGCCCGATGTGCAGGCATTTCCTTCTTGCTTTCCATGAATTGCTCTTTGCGTGTGCTGCGCCTCCGCATATTCACACATCAATCAATTAATTTCTCACTCTCTCATATGCAGACTGTCTGCCAGCCGACCGAACTCTGCCACGTTGCCTTTGTCTGTCCACCTGCCGGTCTGTCTGCCGCGACATACACACACACATAAACATACATACACACATCCGTAAGCATACAAATGTGTATGTGTGTGTGCATTTGCAAGCATTCAGCTCGCTGTCCGTCTGGCCGTTTGTCGGTTTGTCACATTTGAACGTGATTATCGATCGCATCACGTAAACGAATTCCGCTGCAAACAGTCGGCACGTTGCTTGTGAAAAATATAAAAAAAAGAGGCGAAAAAGGCGGCTAGCAGTCCTTGTCGTCGCCTTGTGTGCCCTCCAAGTGTCCGTCCGCACCCATGAGATGCCGTGTTCAGCTGTAGGTACCTGTTGCCACAAGTGCTGCGGCAATTGTTACCATTGCTGACTCTTTTCGCGTCTTGTTTTCATATTTTGCGAATCTTATTTAAAAGAATTCTTTTCTTTTTTTTTTTTGTTGTTGCCATTTTTGTTCTCAACATAAACGCCAACATTTTGTCATGGTCACGCAAACAAATTATCAGATTTATCGCACTGCATTTAATTTAATGGCTAAATGGGAGGTTGCCAGACTTTCAGTGCTGCGCTCACGTTCTCGCTGTGCGTTTCTTTGTGCTCCGAACGAGATTATCGTACAAAATAAGTGTTTATAAATACTGTGTGCTATCTGCATGCAATTGTGGCTGAGCCTTGAATATTCTGGAATATCCTAGTTTTATAGTAGGACCCGTGAACCGGCTCGTAGAAGATTGTGAAGCCATGTCCAGGAACCAAACATTTTAATTTTTAAAACAATTTGAAGTCTTACAAGTTTTTTTAAATTGAGTAGACTGAATGCTACAGCTTACAACAGACTGTTTTATATCAAAAAATCTTCATACGTTAATATTTTAAAAGAGTAATTTTGAATTTAGTTTTTTTAATTTAAATTTAAAAACATTCTCGTTGAATAGTTATGGCAAAAATAAATGCAGAAATGTTTTATGCTTTCCACCTGCAAACTTCATTGAAAGAATGCATACCAACATAGTAGGGATTGCAATCCCGGGATCGCGAATCCCGGAATCCCGGGGTTCCGGACAATTTCAGTCTCGAAAATCCCGGGATTGTAAAACTGGTCCGGTATTGCAATCCCTACTACATACATAGAACAAATACCAGATGGCTCCATGAGCAAAAATACAACACGCCAAGACAGATCTTTCCTTGGACCCACCAGAGCAGATCCAGGAAACTGATCCTGCATAGGGACGTCAAAAGATGGTGTCTGGTGTACAATGTCTTCTGCAAAGGTTACAGGAACGAAGACTGCGAGGAAATCACTGCGTTTCTCCTCTGCGAATGTCCGACGTTTACAAAAAGGCGCTTCCAATTCTTGCACAGCACTTCCTCAGTTAAATAGTGGACTTAGAGAAGATGTCCCCAAGCCGTATTGATAAATTCATCAGAGCTACAAAGTCGCTCTCATCTACGGGGAATGTGTGGCCCCTAAGTGGGCCACTTAACCTACCTTTCCTACTGTTGTATTTATTAATGTAACAGTGGGTTTTTAAAAAAATAATTTAAAATTAAAAACATTTTTATAGAGAAAAAAATAAAAATAAATAATACAAAAATAAATAACAAACAAAATCATAAAATAATAAATAATAAAATAATAAATGATTAAAAATTACATATTTATATAAATTTAAACTTTTAACATTCTCCAGTGAAAAGTTATAGTGAAATGGTTAACACATGTTCTCACTTTTAATCTACAATAGATCCAACTACATAAGTCTTTCTGACCAAAACCATTTAACGTTGTAATGCTTAGAATAATATAGAACAACTCAATTTTGACTCCAATCGATATTTCCGTTCATGAAGAAAGCATCGAAGATAAACGTCAGTTAAATGATGAGAAAGTTGAAAAAATTTCATGATTTCTTAGAATTAAAATACTGTCTTCCATTCCATTCACTTATTTGAACTAAAATTTTTCTAATTTTTTTACATTCATTTATAAGTTACGGTCTCTGATCCAAAACGCCACTCCAATCCACTATCAGCTCTCTCTATCTATTCTCTCTTTATAGCATCCGCATAGACTCAATCTATAAAAAATACATATGTAATACATACATTCGTACCTACATACATAATGTACATACATACATATGTACATACATATATCGAAGTGCCGCAAATCCAATTCACAGCCGTGCCAGCACCCACCCATGGCCACACTGGCAGGCAAATCTGCATAAGCGGAAGCAATTCAAAGGCAAAATGCAAAAAATTACAATGTGGCGCCAATAAAGTGGCATTTTTATCGCAACAAAGACAACAACAACAATTGCAACAGCAATAACAACAAAATATTGTAGCAGCGTAGGTCCAGTTCGCAAATGTCATTGTCAGTCAAATTTACATGCAACAAAGTCAACAACAGCAACCGCAGTCGCAGTTGCAGCCACACACAGCACAGCGCCGCGCCGCACCAGCAATCGTCGCACCAGACACGCCAACATCGACAGCCAGCGTCACCATAAATTCAAATAAAATTAAAATCAACATAAAAATAGTGAAATTATTTGCGCTGAATTATGTACGCAATCGAACGCTGCACGCATGCGCAATGCAAATGCAACGCAACGCCCAGTGCAGAGCAAATGCACCAGCGACGACATTTCGCATTTGTTTGCATGCAATTCTCATTTAGTTAATGTTTCTGTTCATTTTCGTTTTCATTTCATTTCCAATTCCCATTTAATGGAACGAGCAACAGCTGCAACATTCAACGGCCACATCATTGGCAATCAGCATCATCGCCAGCACCAGCAGCAGCAGCAACATTTAACCGTTTAATCGACGCATTCAAGGCGCACATGTATGAAGTTCATTGTTTCTATTCGGCGCGGCTGACACTGGCCGGCGCTGGCCACACATTAGCCAATTCAATATTGACAACGCGAATAGACGGAAGAAAGCGTTGCTGATGTTCTTCTTCTTCTTTTTTGTTTTCTGCTTCTTCTTGGTCGTATGGTCGTCGTAAGCATTTAAGTGTTATGTTGATGATAGCATCTGAATGTTGCTGATGAGTTTACAGTGCCACGGAAATGTTTCGAGGTTATTGCCTGCATCGAATTGTGAGTGATGAAATGCAATAAATATGCATACATATTTACATACATACATAACTGTGCAGATGGCAAGGTTGACCTGCAAAGATAATGTCATATTTTCACTCTTAGATGACCTAAGGTTTCGTAAATAGGGAAGTGAAGAGCGGTGAATCCACTCCGCAGTAATTTGTGGTAAAAGTTCATTTCCCCATTTTCAACTAAATTTGAAAACACTTATAAAAATAACAAAAATGTATACATGAATCATTGAAAGTACGTAAAAGACAGCTTCAATCTCATAGGTCTTAGAGGTTTAAAAGTTAGAGTTGGCTTTCATAGACTCGTTTTGAATGCATGTAGTCGAGACAGGTATCGTACTTATTAATGTGGAATATCTCGGATGCATATTATTGGCTGTAACTATTCAAAAACCAACTGATTATATTACTAAATGTTCAAAATTTCAAACTTTTACCAACATTTCAACCGTTGAAGTAGGGTAAAAGGTTCGGTTGTGGGCATAGTTCGGTTGTGGGCACCCCTTCGTATCTTTTGATAGAAAGCAGGCTGGGTTTTTTTGACTAAGGCCGATTGTTCATTATGGAACCACGATCTTTTTGTGTCAAATACTGAGTCGAACAGACACGCCTGCTTTGTGCTGGGACCATATATATCTTTCCGTGCTTAAAAAATAAGACAAAAATTTTTTTAAACATTTAAAATGGTGTCATAAATCGAAGTGAATCCATCGAGAAGATGAGTAAAATGCATTTTTATTTAGTAAATTTATTATACTTTGTGATCCAATATTGATTACAACCAATATGTTTACCCCGACCAAATTTTTCACTACTTCTCAAAATGGCTGCCAAATTCGGTTGTGAGCACCGCAATTAGTTCGGTTGTGGGCACCCGTCTTTTAGTGATTTGGTAAGTTTTTTTAAGTTATTTCATTGAAAATGGTCTTTTAACGCATTTTTTGGTTGTTTTAGCTATATCATCCGAGGATAAATAAAAAAAATCGTCCGATATCTTTTTTAATGTGCTGGATGTAATTAAACATTATTCTGCAGATAAGCTAACCACAAAATCGACTGCCGCAGCGTATGCGATTTCCCGACCCACTCTTCAACGCTACATGAAGAAGGTGGAAGAAAATTTCGGAGACATCAAAGCCGTCGACGGTGGTATTTTCTTTGATCTTGTTCGTGGATTTTATCGAATCAGGTTAACTGGTGTTTTCCACCTTCTTCACGTCACAGCACTTGAAGAGTGTTGAGTAATTAGGTTGAATTTCATTTTACTTCAGGTCTTCTTGACAGCCCAGGAGAATGACTTGGTCACTTACATTTTGAAATGCCCGTCCATCTAAAGTGTGCCGACATGCGTACCAGCTACTTCACATGCGTGCATTGTGCATTAAAACTTAATATTTTTCTATATTCGTGTTGGTTTTTCTTCATATTTCCCCGTTTCCAGCAGATTTTCCAAGGGTGCCCACAACCGAACCAAAAAAAAATTTTCGTTAAAAATGACTACTTTACAAAATAAAAAAAAAAAACTTTTCTATTTGACGGAATCGATTTACTTTTGTCATTACTTGTTAGCTAAGGTCTCTAGCTTTCCATAGATGTCCATATGTCCGATTAAGAAGAACTTGGTAAAAAGTTATGAGCCAAAAACAAAAAGGTGCCCACAACCGAACCTATTCCCCTACTTCAAAAATTTTTTTCTAGGTCTCACCTACCTACTTAAGCATGTTACGATGCTTTATAATTAATGAATCGCACCTATCTTCTAAACATTCATATTTTCGTTTTGATAACCACACTGCATCAAAAGTTATCCAGCAAACTGACTAACAGACGAACATAACTTGCTCAATTACTTTGGTGATCCTGACATTATTTGTAACCCTTTGCTGTATACAATGTAAACTTTTCATTGATTTGGAAACAATTAACCATTTTACTGTCATTCATTTTTCAGTTGTGTCTTTTATGTTAAAACATTTGATTACTAACGGAATTTTACGAATAACATTGACAGTATGTGCAAAAGAATCGAAAAAACAAGAGGAGTTTCGATTTGGTGAAATAATTTTGGTTTCGAAAGTATTCGAAGTATTACATTTTTTATATCTTAAACTAATAAAGTTATAAGGATGAAATTTAAGGATGTGGTAGTATACATATTAGTCCAAAAGATGTATTTTTTTCCAAAAAAAAACTATAGGAAATTTGCAAGGATATCCAAGGATAAACTTTTAAAAGGACATTTTCAACATCTCTTCGTCCTTTTACACTAAAACATTAAATTTTCTAAGATTCTACGGATTTTTCTCTTTCATTTGATATATATTGTTATTCTACAATGCGCTCAATGTTTGAAATAATTCCTTGAAATAAACATGTCCTTGAAATTTCAAAGTCCTTTAAAAAAATCCTGACGTCAGAGAGAAAAACTAAAAACGCAGTTTTACTACATTTGGCTCCTAGTTTTGCGAGTATATCGATTTTTTCGTGTGTAAAATTTGTTGATTGTTGAAATTTGTTGGTTGACTTTGATTTTGGCGGTAGCGTTCTCACAAGGATACGAAAAATGTCCGCAAAACTTCTTTCATAGATACAGGAATTCAACAAAATTTAATTTTTACCATCAGAACTTACACGTAACAAGCAACAAGAATTATATGACAAAATTGTTTTTTTCTTCACGGAAATTGTAACGAAGGCATAAAACGACTCAAAACCTTTTAGCTAAGATGAAGCTTCGGTAACAAAGAGGGAAATCGTGTCTCCGGTGGAAATAGGTACCAAGTAAAGGAAGCCCTGTAAGTGTGACCAACTGAACAAGGTGCGCAAAGCAGAGACGCCTGGAGAAAGCTTTTACGTCAGACCGTAACTCGGTAATGGATTGCTACGGCCAGTTGAATTTTAAGTTTTTGTTTAAATTTTTCATAAACAACTAATTCTAGAAGCCTTTTCAAACTAGTTGTACTCGTATGAAAGCAAATCACCAAATAGTCAGACAGGGATCAACTTCCCTCTCAAGTCAAGTAACGATCATCGAAATTGTTTGATCACCAACATTGTCGTAGTCGCTGCAATGTGTTCCCTCCATTTTTTTTGGTGCATAGTGTTTAATTTAAGTGAAAGGTTTGGTCTTATTTATAAAATTTACATGGTACATACAAATAATTTTTACTCATCAAAAACTTCCAAGCAATCTGTAGTCAACACCTCGGTTTCTTAAAGCGGTGCAAAAAATATTTCACCACGTCCGATCTCCGCAATATTTATACCACCTATATCCGACCTAAAATGGAGTTTAACTCACACCTATGGGCAGGGGCTTCAAAAACCCATTTGGAGCTCCTGGATCGGGTGCAAAACCATGCCATTAAACTTATAGAGGACAGTAGGGTCGAAACGTGGGATGTGTGGTTTTATTTTACCGATACTTTTTCGGTAATTGCTCAGTGGAGATGAGCAGCTTGCTGCCATCACTCCGGGTATTCCCCCGGGCAACCCGTTTGAACACTGGCGCCCATGCGTTCCACGTCGAAACGATGTTCCAGCGCACTACGCACTACAGAGAAAGTTCGTTCCAGGCCCGTACAGGGCGATTGTGGAATGATCACCCTGCATATATTTTCCCCAGCACGTATGATTTTGATGAGTTCAAGGCAAGAGTCCATAAATTCTTCACCCAACATCCTTTCTCCCAACCTATATATCCTTCCTGAACCAGCGCAATGGCTTGCATTTGTAGGGGTATCCCCTGCGCGTTGGCTCAAAATTAAAAAAAAAAAATTGTATCATATAAAAATTCTTATCGATTTCATTAGTTCACTTCGCTTCAAAAATATGCCACGCAATCATTTTAACCCACAAAAAAATACAAACAAACCTATTCTGTCGCTTGAAAATGTTGTCTGCACTCCAACAGAAATTCGCATTGAATTCACAGCAATTGCAATTATTTACTTCAATTGAATGCAATCTGCTAGTACGCACTTTGTTGTTGCTGTTGTTATTGCTGTCGCTGTAATTGCAATTGTAAAATTGTCCAGTCAATTGGAAAATTTAAAGCGCCATCAACATTTGTGTTGTAATTAGCACAAACTGCAATTAGCATAACTTCAATCAGCTGATTGGGATCACTGACAATTGAGCTGAGCTGCGAAACGATGACAAGTTACCAAAACAATTATTTTTCATTTCTTTAAATGCAAAAGTTGATGGAAAATATGAGCACAAAGTAGTGTAGATGAAAGTTACAAAAATTGAATTTTTTCCAATTCTTTCTTTAACGCTTTCGACCCCAAAGTTGCCTGAGAGCAACTTCACCTATTTGTTATCTTATAGCAAAAGCTACGATTAATTTATGGGTTTGATTTAAGTAGGCACTAACAAATTATTTTAGAAGTGAATTCGAAGCAAACTACAAAAATTTTACTGTTATCCCCAACATTATTTCTAATAATTTGCAGCGATATCAGAAAAAGTTTGTGTTCTAATTGAAGTCTATGTATTGGGCACGTTTGATCAAAACCCTGTTTGTTTAATAATGGTTAAATAAAATAAAAAAGTGATAATTTTGTATTTTTCTATAAATATTAAATAATTTTTCTGTAACTAAACAATTTTAATACAAAATTTATTTAAGCCGTTTTGAGCTAACATTGTTCAAAAGTTCAAAAGGGTTTGTTAAAATTATTAGCACAGAGTACTGGGAATTAAAGTTAAGAAATATAAATTTTTCCCATTTCCTTAAATGCAAAAGTTCATCGAAACTATTAGCACAGAGTGCTAATCCGTCGATGCACAGCAACCAAATAGAAGCATTTAGCTATGACTGCGAAAACTTGATCTCTATCAGATCGATTAATCTAAGTTTCTCCTGCAATTTTCTCTTCTTCTGAGGCCTAAGTGAGAATAGGACATTTAAAATGTCTGACAATTTGTCACACACTTCTTTTATAAAGTAGCAAGAAATGTGTTTTTGGCAACACTTTAGATTATATAAAAAATCCAACAAATTATTTGCCAATAAGCAGCAACAATTACTTAAACATTGCTTGAAATATTTGTAAGCACTCAGTGAAAAATGATGTGTACGCGCGATACAAACGATGATTTATTCTCTAATGCATGTAACTGACTATTCGATGTGTATAGTTTGTTTATTTATGAATGTGAATGTGTGTGTGTTTGTGTGTGTTCGGTACATGAGCACGCGGTAGCCAAACCCATAAATGTCAAACCATACCCGGTTGTACGTATGGGTGAAAATGTCATTAGGTGAGAAAATTGCATTTTTATGCAGGCAATAAATCTTCATCAAATGCAACAGCTACAACAACAACAACCATATTAACAACAACAGCAAAACACACAATAATAGTAATAATAATAATAAAAGCTTGTAACAGCAACAATAACAAGAAATGTGAATTGTAATTGAAATGGAAATTGTCATAGATTCGGATTTGGTTTTTGTTGTTATTGTATTTTGAATATTTCGCTTTTGCGTTATGCACAATTTGCATGCCGTGCAATATGTTGTTGTCTGCTGCCGCTGTGATTGTGATGGCTGTCGCTGATGAATATGCGGAATAAACATTAATTTGTGAGCGCTTGGTTGGCTAGTCGGCGGAATGGCGGAATGGCTGGAGGCGTTGGTGGCGCAGCGAGCTGCCATTAGTTGTCGCAAAGTATGACATCTTGTTTGTGGACGCCGCTTCTAAGCCGATTTGATGGGCGTCTGAAATGACATTTCTCATTGTTGACGTTGTGGTTGCTGCTACTTCTTCTTCTTCCCTGTCTGTCGTACAGTTGCAAATTTCGCAGTGTCCGTCGGCGCTGTGACGCAAAACTGCCGCCGCAACAACATCAAGAAACCACATTCAAATCCATCGTAGCCGTAGACAAACGCCACACCGCCAGCAATAAAAGTGGGTGTGGCCGCCATTGCATACTAAAAGTGTTTTTGCAATTTAGTATTTTTGCGCGCGCCGCACAATTGCGCGTAATTGCTGGCAATTTAGCGGCGACTGTCGCCATTTTTACACTGCGCCACGTTTGCTCGTTGGTGTACTTTGGCTTTTCATAGTCTTTCTGTTTAGCCATTTGAAGTGCCGTTATGCAAAGGAAAATCATTTCGAGAAAAAAAAGCAAAGAGAGAATTAAATTTTGCCGCTGCGCTACATTCAACACGCCCGACTGTCAGACACTAGTCGTGTCTGTCTAGTCTGGGCCATTGTTGTATGTATGTATGATTGTTGTTGTAATTTGTTGTATTGAATTTGCATTCGCTTGAGTGCGCTTCGAACTCAGTGAATTCGCGTTTGCCGCAATAGACATTTGTCGCATTTGTGAGTGTTTTGTTGTGTTGGTGGATTGTTGTTGTTGCATTTCAATGCAAAAATTAAGTTTTCAAACTGAAAACTCAAATTCGAATGCAATTCAAACGAAAGCGTGCGCACGTGACCGACGTGATTTGAGTTACAAATTAGTGGGTGTGGTGTTGGTTGGTGTTGTTGCTGCCGCTGGTGTCGGTGCCGGTGGTGGTGTGGCATGGGTGGGTGCTGTCGCTGCCGCTGAGTGGCAAAATGCAGGCATGCAACTATTTTGCTGCTGTCGCTGTGATTGCAGCCATTGGCACTGTTGTTGTTGTTGTTTTCCCAAATCGTGCACACTAAACCATTCACTGTCCGCGAACGAATCGCCCGAACTGCAACTTTTCACTTTGGCGCAATTTTTTGCGCACCAATTGACATTCACCGCAATTAATCATCATCAATGCTGATTGACAATCAAATCAGAAATAAATCACAATGAAAATGTAATCTATTTTCACCTGATGACATACGGCGACACTATCGGCATTTGCATTTTCTGCTGCGTTTCAAGCGGCAGCAGGAGCAGCCAGTCGCGGCAACGTGCAGGGCGGCAAAAAATCGTGAAAGCAACGACGAAGCGATTAACGAGACACATGGCAGCACTGTGTGGGCGTGGACAATGCAGCTGACGCATGCGGTGCACTACAGCCGGCCGGCCGGACGGGTAGGTTCGGTCTAATGCAGCCATTGTTGCATTGATGGTTTTTTGATTGTGGTCTTTTGATAGCGAAATGTGACACAAATTGAAGATTTGTGTTGGATGTTTTATATGTTTGATTTCCAAACACATCAATTAATATATAGAAAGTTAGTTTAAAGTGACAAAATTCACGCGCAGTAATTTGAATCACGTGACTCAACAGTGTGAAAATAATTTTGAAATATGACTTTTTTCGATCTTTGCGGATGTGATGTACTACTGTGGGAAAAAAATAGTAAGACTTTTTAATTTAAATTTCGCGCGGAAATCCATTCGTCGAAATATTTTTTTTCTAGGTTGGTATGACTGTCAGTGACATCTGTGCCAAATGTCACATCAAAATAATCATTAGTGTTTAGTATACGTTTGTCTTTCTGAAGCACAAATAGTGCATACGGCGATTTTTACAAATGAAATTATTCAACAAAGAAGTTCCATTAAATTTTGTGTGCGAAATCAAATTTCTGCTGCCGAAACGTTCAGAAAAGGCCTTCGGTGATAATTGTATGTCACGAATGAGTACAAATTACTCAAGGAGGGTCGAGACCGCGTTGACGACGAACCCCGTCCAGGACGGCCATTAACATCAACTGATGATCAACACGTCAATAAATCATGGAATTGGTGCTCGATAATCGACGATTAACAGTCAGAGACCTTACTGGCATCGTTGGAATATCGGAAGGATCAGGAAAACCATTTTCAGATCATTTGGGCCTAAGAAAAGTGAAAGCACGATTGGAGGCTATACCGGACATTTACTTTAACAACTTGGGGGGATTACTTTGAGGGGACGCAATAGATTTGGAAGAATAAATAAAGAATTTTAAAATTATGAACGAAGTCTTACTATTTTTTGCCCACAGTAGTAAATAAGAGATAATTCTGATCTTCTACAAAATCAAATCTGCATTCTGGGGTCTAGATTTCTGATAAACCTAACAAACTTAAAGATAATTGAACTCATGATTGTGCAATGCTTTATCCCAAAGCCAAGCTGATTAGGGTTATCCTTTTCAAAACAAGAATTTCTTTGCCTTAAAGTGCTAAAATCTATAGTCAAAACGAAACAAAACCCAACGACAACTTCGTACTATAGGGTCGAGATTTCTGCCAGCTAACCTAACGCAGAAGAAACGTACCCATATTTCAACTTTAAGATCTAAGCAATAATACCAACGAGATGATCCTTTTCCATGGGAAAGACAACTATCGTTTCAGCCATCCTACAGAACCAAACCTAACCTCTGATTTTCTGATTTGTATCTTTTTCGGCAGGGGATAAAAGCGTTCGTTGATACTAACCCGTATCGATCAGTATGCCAGATTCTTACCAGCTTCTGGATCATCTATTGGAACTCTTTCAGCCCCTCTATTTCCCTTTTAAGATCGGTATGCAGCTCTCAAGAAAAGCGAAAACTTCATATAAAAAAAGCTCAAGAAATGTTCAAGAAAATTTCCTTCCGGACATCGCAAGAAAACTGATTCGGATTTTAAATACTTTTTTCATTGAAAAGTGAAAATGACAACACTGTTTTCGGCAAGAAATATATGTATAGCTATTTATTTCTTAAAGGAAACGTGACAGCTGCCTGAACAAAAGTGCGGAAACTCAAATTTAATATTGTTTATGTGTTTCTAATGTAATATTAAAAAAGTCAAATTTACTTGACTACTACTTGTTCACGCTCCAGAAATACAGATATGCTCGTTTCTTAAGCGTTTTCTTGAGAGTTTCATACCTACCTTAAGCCAAGTTTTAGAGAAGAAAAGTCCAATTGGTTTGGCTAATTTAATGGTCTGAAATATTCCAATGTGTCATTGAATCGACCTGATATCGAAACACCCACACAATTGTACACATAAGCTGCAAATATGTTATCAACGTTCACTTGGGACTACACAAGTAATCAGTTGATTCATGATGTTTTAAATTGAGCGCTTCTAATTTTTCCAATATTAACAATTAATGCGCTTATTTTTTGCGCTGAGTGCAAACGATATGCGCTCAACGCATTGAGCTGAGCTCATCGGCAAAAACATTGATTTCCTCAATTTGGTTATTTATTGCCCATTTTGTTCAATTGCCAAAAGCAATTTGCCAACAGCGATCGACAATGAAAACTGCGCAATAAATAACCAAAATAGAATAAGTTTAACTTGAAACTATGTACGGCCACCGTACATTAATTCGCTTTAATTCGCATCTATGCCAAATTGAGAAATTATGGACGTTTGTTTTTTCGATAGAAAACAAAGTGCACAGAATACACAAAATGCAAGAAAAAAACACTTGCTCCAGTTTCGCAAAATAACAGCATTTCCGGCAGCATTTGACAGGCCCAGCTGACCGGCACTACTTGACGTATGATTAACAATTTTCGTGTTCAATGTTTACGTTTCGATACGCATTCGATTCTGGCGAATTCATTCTGAAACACACAAAATGCCAAATTTAGCGCACAAAACGCTCCCCGCTGCTGCCCCGCGCTCCTTATTAGCTCAGCTATTTCTACGCAATGCTGCCAATCTGGTCGATTTATTATGAAGAAAATCAAATTAAATCAAAAACATTCAGTGTGAGCGTTCTCCAGTGTTCTCCGGAAAACTACTCACGCGTATTTTTATGAAGTGCCAATCACTTGGCGTACACACCCCGCAACACGTCGCACACCGCGGCCGATCAACTCATTCATTGTTTTGGCGCTGATGATATGTTCGACGCATTTGCCGCTTTTGTTATGGTTGGCGTTATTAATAACGAGCCACAATTAGAAATTCTTGCGAGTACAGTAATAGAAATCAAAATAATTATAAAATTATTTTGCGTTTTCCATTTGCATTGCCAACTGCGGCGCTGGAATGCGGCGGCAAAAATAGCCCGAGGACGCGAAAAATAGAAAATCGAGAAATGTTGTTTATCTGCCGCTGTGCAAAACTAGTATGGGGGCGAAAATGAAACAAGGCGTAAAAGCAGCTGCACCGCACCGATCCCCGCACCTGGAATCAGCGACAATCGGCGTGTGAATTGCATGATTTGGAATTTTGTTTTTAAGGCTGTGCAGATGGAAATGTTGGCCATTCGATGGAAATCAATTATGGTGATTAATTATGGCAAGAATTTACTGAAGGCGGCTAAAAAGCTCACTGATTGGTGAAAGTAATCGGAATGCACTCACGACAGCGCTTTGGCATCCCAGCGTGTAAGATCCAAACAATAATGTTAGATGTGGTATTCGCAAACCAAGCAAAACGCTAAATTTTGCAAAATCAGAAAGTAGTTAATACTTGGAAATCCTTTTATTATTTGAAATGTTACGCTGTCAAACCATCTGTGCAGCATGGAAAGATAATTCAATATTTTGGAGCATTCTCTTGGAGAATTTTCAGTTCTAATAGCTAAAGAAGAGAGGAGCGAGGAGTGATGAGTGATGAGGCGGGCATACCAGGCAGAGTCCAGTGTTGCCAAATAAGGAGATTTCCGCCTAGATTTCGGAGATTCTTGGCCTTTTGGGAGAATTTTTAGAAAGAAGAAGAAAGTTTAGGAGATTTATATTTTATGTTAGGGGATTTTTCGGATCCTTAGTGAATTTTTGAGAAATTTTTGTATAACGTATGAAGAATGAATGATAAAAGTATGAAGTATTGGGAACGCTGGCAACAAAACATATATTTTGGCAACTTTTTTAATAGTCAAAGCTTCCTATTGTGTTAAAAATTTGTAAGCTTACAAAATGTAAGCTCCTTCTATCTCGTTCTTACTTATTGCTGTCAGAATGAAATCCCGCTGAAAATGACACTTTTTGTTTCATTCATTTTTGTTTTGTGTTTGTTAAGTTTTTGTTGTTAAGCTGAAGATGAATAAAAAAGTCTACAAAAAATGTGTGTGTATATTTTTAATTTTTTATGAGAAGTTTAATTTCTCTAAAATGACGCAACATAAAAAAATTTAGGAGGTTTTTTTTTATTTTTGAAGGAAATTTCGGTATTTTTTTTAAGATTTAGCGGAAAGTCATTTCAGGTATCTGGCAATACTGGCAAAGTCTCTGATTTAATTCATTTGTTGATGATTTAATTCATTTGTTATGTTTTGTTTTTGTTAACTTTTTGTTGTTAAGCTGCCGATGTATAAAAAGGGCAACAATAAAAGAAATATATGTGTATTTTTTTATGAGAAGTTTAAATCCTTTAAAATGACGCAACTTACAAAACAAATTTAGGATTTAGGTTTTTAACTTTTGAGAGGAAATTTTAGTATTTTTTTAAGATTTAGGGGAAAGTCATTTCAGGTAACTGGCAACACTCTGATTGTGTTCAATTTGGCGAACGTCACAACGATCCTTGTATCTGTCCAATCCAAGTTGAGAAACTTCCCGGGTAGCTATTCGGCACGCGCTGAATATTGAACCAATTTTTGTAACGTGTCCTATTCCCAGGACGTTAATTTTGGGTTGTTGGTGCCCGCCACGTAAAATCAATAACCCAATGAAAACCAAAAAAAACCTAGGAAGACGTGCTTAGGTTGTGGAAGGAGCACTCGCAGGCGACGAAGAGAACAATGCCGCCAGTGTTGAAGATATCCAGACGGCACCAATTAATGATGACGGTGTGAATGTGCCATGGCGAGCTCCACAGTAAGCTGCATTAAGCTGATTGGGTTCACGAAACAGCTTGTTTCTAAAATATGGCTAGAGGAACGTATGGTCCGCCTACAGACGCATAGTTGAGAGGGATGTGATTCAATGTGGTATTGCCACATTTTACGAGCCCATCAGCATCATTGGTGTCACTGTTATCCTGTACTCAAATAAGGACAATATTGTAGGAAAATCCTGGCTTGCTAAACTTTGAGAAATAAAGCGACTGCTTTTGATGTGTAATAACTCTTATCGAAGAACTTTGATGCAATAGACCCCTTCATAAACGATCTATGAAAGTCAGAGAGAGTTCTGTGTTGTTTCAACAGAACAGACTACAAAGATGGGTAGTTCTCTACACATACTGTATATTATCATTTATTTGGATCATATATATTGATTGAACATGTACATTTATTTGTTTAAAATTCAAGATGATAACTTTGATGATAACTTTACAATGAACCTTTAGTAACATAGCTCAAATATGATTAAAACTCTTTTACAAAAATCTTTAGAAAATTCTTTAAATAAAAACTGTAGCCACAATTACCACAACAACAACTGCCCACCGCGACCATTGGACAATTGCAGACGATCCATCTGCAATTGCGTATTCCGGCGCAATTACACCGCAAGCAATACGTCCGCCAGCATCGCTGGTGTTTTCGCTGCGACCCAGATCGTCCTCGCCATGGTTGATGACCAGAGCACGTCCAACAATGCTGTGTTCGCCACTGAGACTTATGACCGAATCAGTGAAGGTGACGTCCGCGAGACCGTTGTCATCGGCCACAATGTTGCCCAAATCGCCAACGTGCCGCACGGTGTCGTTGGGCGCGCCGTGCACTTCTTCATGGGGATTGAAGTGCTCGCCGGTGCTCGAACAGCCCCGACTCAGGTCACCGCTCTCGTGCACATGCAAGCCGTGTGGACCGGGCGCAAGGCCTCTAATGTAGACGTGAACAGTGACGGGAACATCTTTGCTGACTTGAGTGAAGGTAACAGTGCCTTGAATGTCACGCAGAATGCTCGGCGCGTACTCCTGAATGTCGGCGACAGCGCTCGTTGTGGTGAAATTAGATATTTGCGCCAAACCGAGCGGCAGACAGCAGCCCAGAATGTAGAATGCACTTAAGAGGGCAGACATCGCTGAATATTTGTTAGGAGGAATTGTTTTGAAATTTCAACCAAGTCTTGAACAGAGCTACGCGATCAAAACGGAACTGAAGCATTGCGGTTTCAACAGCCACTATCCAAGCTTGAGGCATGCGGCTTTACATTGCCCAATGACTAAGTCGAGACTGTGAAAAATACCACTGGAATTTCTGATATTTGCGATATGAGGCGCACACTCAGCGTCTGAAGGGATTTTTCAGATTTACTCGTGGTGAGTTTAACAACAAAATCTTTCTTTATGTAATGTTATAGATCTTCAATGAGTTATGAAACACTTGGCGTGCATTGCTATATCAGACAATCGTTTATTATTTATGTCGAATGTTTTTATCAAGACCCCAATTTTGTTGCTTGGGCCCATTATTGGGTATAAAGCTTTTGTGTTGCGTACTTAGAAGCTATCAGTCATTGATGTGTGACTTGTATTTTCACAGTTAAACGGAAAATTTGGGTCGCTTAAAGTACCACACACCTTGTTCAACGCCAATTAAATGTTACAAGTGGACCGACACTCCTAAGCGATGGCGCTGTACCAAAGCTTTTATTGTTTTACAGACAATAATTGAATGCCGTAAGCAGTGGCGTAAGCAGGATTTGGTTTCGCGGTTGGGAACTTTGAAGTAGAATAAAATTTATATGTATGAATCTACAGACCGAAATCCAAAACATGTATGTTTTAACTACCTAACATAATTTGTTAAAAGGAGACAATTTTTCTCTTTCATTTCATACCCATATCTTCATTATTGCGCTACTGCAAATATTTGAAAGGTGTATGTCCTTAAAATTTTAAAGTTCTTTAAAAATGACTTTGGGTCAGAAAATGAAAAACTGACTATGCCAGGTTACTATAAATGACCTATATTTTCACGCCTATATCAACACTAGGATGGGTCTCGGCAAAAAAAAAATTGTTTCGCGCGGTATAATAACTGTAAAGTTGGTGTTTTCACTCAGTGCATCATAAGTCATTTTTTTCGATTCTATTGATGTTAGGCTTAATATTTGCTCAAATAATATATCTTTCATCTCAGATTTTAAAACCAAGGGAGATTATTTATTTTATCTAAAAAAAATTCGAATATTTATGATATTTGAAAATGGTCGAAAAATCACCTTTTTTTTACTTCCACCGCCAGTAATTTCTCCAAATCTCATCTGATTTGGACAATCTTTATATCTCTGGAAAGGCTAAGGTATTATCTTTTGAGCGACAGACAGCTTCTTCATAACTAAAACAACAGGAAAGAAATTGTTTTTTCGAAAATACTAAAAGTTAGTCCAGAAAACACTTTTTTTTATTTATTTATTTATTTATTTATTTATTTGAGTCTATTGTACAGTTAAGTAGCTTACAGACTAACTACAGATTAGTTACTTAAAGTAAGTGTTTAAGCTATGTTTAAAAGACAATTTGGAAGATGAAAAATCAATAAAATTATAAAGTGAATTAACTTCAGCCAAAGTTCTAGCCAGGGGCGCAAATTGGGCGTAGTTAGTACGACAGCAGGCAAGATTGAAAATTTCATAATTCCGCAACTGTTTGGCAGGAACATGAAAGTTGATTCTATCAAGCAATAAGGGACAGTCAATACCACCAGTAACTAAATCGAATACAAAGGTCATGGAGAGAATCTTCCTCCTGTCTTCGAGGGACTTGATATGCAATAAGGAGCACATAGAGCCGTACGACGGAACAGGGTCAACAAATCTCAAAGATCGAAGTGCATATTTTAAAAACACTTTCTGGACTCGTTCAAGTCGTTTTATATGCACACTGTGATATGGTCTCCAAATGAAAACCGCATATTCAAGCACTGACCGGACATAAGCATTAAAAAGCGTTTTTACGGTGTAAGGATCAGTGAAGTCAACACTGTTCCGCCTAACAAAAGCAAGCATAGAGTAAGCTTTAGAAAGAGTAAAGTTAAGATGGCTGGAAAAAGTGAGCTTAGAGTCAAAAATAACTCCAAGGTCCCTAATCTCACTGAGAGACTTAAGGGGCGTGTTATCGATACAGTAGGAGGTTTGCAGCGGACAGAGAGACTTAGAGTAAGTAACATGGGAGCATTTATTGATGTTCAATGATAAGCGGTTTCTGCAACACCAAGCAAACACATTATCAAGGTCAGACTGAAGGTTTTGCTGATCAATAAAGGAAGTTATAGGAGAGTAAATTTTTAGATCATCAGCGTAAAGAAGAAACCTGGAGTTTGAAAAACAACGGCTAATATCATTAATGAATATTATAAAAAACAAGGGCCCAAGAATGCTACCTTGGGGTACTCCAGAAGACGCTATAAAAGGCCGAGATGAAACATTGTCAATCACAACAGTACAACTGCGATTGCTAAGATAGGAGGTAATCCAGTTTAAGAAGACCGAATGAAAACCTAGTTTAGCAAATTTTGAAATAAGAATACTATGGCTAACTTTATCAAAGGCCTTCGAAAAATCCGTATAAACACAATCCACTTGGAAACCAGAGTGAAAAGCGGATAGACAGTCTTCGGTGAAAATAGCTAAGTTTGTTACAGTTGACCGGCCAGACATGAAACCATGCTGATTAGGACATAAAATGTTTTTGACAGCAAAATATAGTCTATGTTTGATGATACACTCAAAAAGCTTGGACACAGCGGACAACTTAGAGATAGGACGATAATTGGTAACATTATTTTTGTTGCCACTCTTAAAAACTGGAGTGATTGAAGTTACTTTCCAAGCATCTAAAAAAACCCCAGAAGCAAGAGATCTATTAAAAATCTATTAGTCTAGAAAACATTTTTAGGTGCATTTTTTTTTGTCGAGTAGTGTTATTGATGATTGAATATTGATGATCGAATATACACGCGACGGTTATAAATTAAATTTCTGTACTAACTTAACCCTTTACACGACAACAGCGAATTTTTTCATGAAATGTTGTTTTTTAGATATAAACCTAAATTTACAAAAACACGTATTTTTTTATTTTTTAATATACTTTAATTTTGAAAGGTTTTTTTTTGTAAGCAACATTAAAAACAAAAAAAACAAAAAGCATTAAAACTTGTTTTTTTATTCTAATATGTTTAGTTTTAAATGAACATTTTTAAAGCAATTAATGCGTTTGTTGTAGCATAGTCCTACTCCGCATTTTTCATAAAGTGTTTGTGTGTTTTTTATTACTAAGTTTTAATCACTTTTGTTTCACTAAAATAAATGCGTGCAACTTTTCGCAAAAACGGTCAAATAAGTGCTGTCAAGTAAAATTTTGCAACTTTTTCCCACTTTTAATGCCAGTATTTCAAAAAAGGAACCTTGCATGTTGTAAAATCGCAAGAAATAGTCGTTTTGATAATTACTTCCCAAATTACGGGCAATTTTACGGTTGGTTGCAGATATGCAACTGTATCGTGTAAAGGGTTAAAAATATTTCGGGGGGTTCAAACCTCAAAACCCCTTCCCTGTGTGCGCCACTGACCGTAAAATTACATTTAATCCAAGTTCCATAATGAAAAATATATCATATATTATTCGAAATCACACTTCCTTGTATTTTTATAATTTTTTTTTAAATAACATTTCATATTAATTTGTATTCAACTTAATTTAAATCTTTTTAATGCATTAAAGTTATTCTAAGTATTTAATCGGTCTGACTCAATCGACATTTTACTATTGAACTGAGTCTTTGACATGTATGACTTGTGCGTAATTCCACAATGTATGTATGTATGTTTGTGTGCATGAGTCAAATGTGGGAAAAAAATTCCGCTACCTCAGCCCTGTCCCCTCTCTCTAAGCCGCCTCTTTTTGTACTTGTGGTTAAACGTAGGGGAGCACATGACAAATTAATTTATAAGCAACACATAAAAGCGAGTTTGTATGTATTGCATATTTAGTGTTGTTATTGCTATTTTGCTAAGTGTGGAATTCATGTGCATGTCATGTTCATTAATTAGCCAAAGTACGAGCGTGGTAACTGACCATTCACTATTGCCCCCCAAGCACAATTACACACACACAGTCAAACGCAAACCAACAAGCTGTCAGCTGTTGCGTGAGACTGCACGTGTAATTGAGTGGCGACACCGAGTCTGACATGTCTCGCACTCAGCGATGACTAGCAGTGAGCATTGCCCAGCAACACGACAATCGTTGTCACACTCAAGCGACATTACCCCCTCACTGGCGGGAATATTACAGCATTTAATGTCCTCCTCCCCTGACCGCTGGCATACGAATACCGCACTACAAATTGCGCCAATTGTCAGCGTGCACGAAATGAATGCCAAAAAGTCGGAAGAATTGCATCAGATTTCAGTGCTCATGTAGCTCGAATGGTGTCTCCCCCCGCTCCCCACCCTGCTTGGGGACCATCACACGACGCTGCATGTTTGAATGCCGATCAGTTTGTCGCTTTAAATGTCGCCGCGTGAATTACAATTTGCCAACTCAATTGAGTTGAGCTGTTTTTGTAATTGTAATTGCTCTGAATCGGAATTAGTGGAAGTTTTGAATGGCGGACAATTCCATTGTGGTTCCCGCTCGCCCACCTCGACACTGTCGCTGCGCATTGCATTGGCGAGTCCACGTTGCATTTTCGCGTAGCCCCGCCGTGGCGAGCGGGATGAGGTGCTGCCGCCCCGCTATTGATAAAAATCAATTTGAATGAGTTCTCCGGTTGTCGACAATTGCATGATCTCATTTCTATTTTCTTCGACGTGAGCTCATTCATTACGCCAAAGGTTGGGTACTTGGCATTCGCGGCAATTATGACGATCTGATCCGATTCCCAGCAAACGTGAGCAGCACACACGCTCGCACACAAGCACACATGTGCACCCATTTGCTGCGCCCGTTGCAAGCGGTCAGTTGGTGTTGCATTTGCGACAACACTATCCGACAGATTTTCATTTCTCTTTGTGCAAGATATCTTCAGATATTGAGCAAAATTTATTGGAAATAAAAATATATTCTTTGGTTCGACTTGTATGGTCTGGTCTGGTTTTCAATTGCTCCAATTGCTCGTCATTAATTTGCTACCTCTTGGTGACATATCTTCCTACCTGATGTTGACATATCTGCAAGTGCGCCCACAAGTACGTACGTAAGATACCTTTAAGTATTGAAAAAAATCATCATCAAAATCAAAAAACATTCTGCTCTTCAACAAAGCGACACTCAGGACACTCACAGCGTTCCTCATGGGGCATTTCGCCATTATACTTTTATCGTAAACATAGTTTAGATTCTCTTGTGGGGATTACTTACTTACTTCCTGGCATAGTTGCGAGAAAGTTGAAACAGT
This sequence comes from Melieria omissa, assembly GCA_963971225.1. Lineage (NCBI taxonomy): Eukaryota > Metazoa > Arthropoda > Insecta > Diptera > Ulidiidae > Melieria > Melieria omissa. The sequence continues at coordinate 20,912,758 of OZ020268.1, forward strand.
AATCTGCTAACAATGATGGATACTGTTTCACTAGAGCACAGATTCATTCAGAACCATTCTAGAGTCGGCGTGAGTGTCGCCAGATGACTTAACACTCATTCGAACAACACAATGGTTGCCGTCTGTTGTTGCTCCTAAAACTTTCAATTATAATGAAATTAAATTATATTTAAAGTATATGGAACACACAAATCTTTAAGTGGATCCTGAGCAGTTTTACAGTTTATGCATTCTCATTACGAACCCATATTCAAGCTATCACACTTTGTTAAATAGTGTTATTTATGTCGATTTTGCTAACTAACGTAACTGCAAGTGGAGTAGCAACATTCTGCACGTCGTCAAGTGATTCCAAGCTGGAAATCCACACTAATTGTGGCCAAGATGAATGATGATTGATGTTCGCAATAGATGTCATGAATAAATAGCACTCTTGATTGTTGACAATTGTAAACATTGATTTAAAATGCTATATGTTAATCAAAGCTGGAGATTGATTGTAGGAAATGACGCCTGGTAAGGGGATAGTTGTTGCCGGTTTGAATGATTGATGTGGCGCATATTAGTTACGAATAATGGTTGATATAGTGATGGATAACCGTTAATGCTCATGATGATAATGAATGATTAAGGTGGATGCTGACTGAAGGTCAGAGAAAATTAATAGTCGGTTAGTAACGGTGGTGAGAGAATTAGAACCAATATTGACGAGTTATGACAGTGAATGGTGATTAGCAATTACACTACACGACACGAAAAATGCACCTAAAAATAAAAGTATTTTTGAAACTATCTTTGGGCCGCTGAAAACGAAACTGAAAATCAACAAATTTTTTTAAGAAGCGTTTTCGAAAATTCTTCGAAAAAACTTATTTCTTCCCTGTTGTTTCAGTTATGAGCATATATCTCGAAAATGAATAATCTGACTAACACAAACTGTTCGTCGGTCAGAAGATAATACCTTAGCCTATCCAGCGATATACAGATTGTCCAAATCAGATGAGATTTGGGAAAGTTACTGACGGTGAAAGTTGTAAAAAAGTAAATTTTTCGTTATAATCATAGATCTTCGAATGTTTTTTATAAATAAAATAAATTATCTCCTCTGGTTTTAAAATCTAAGATGAAAAATATATAATTATATATATTATATTATTTGAGCAAATATTAACCGTAACATCAATAGAAATAAAAGAAAAATTACAAAGTTATGAAGCACTGAGTGAAAACACCAACTTTACAGTTCTTAAACCATGCGAAACAATTTTTTTTTCCGAGACCCATCCAAATGTTGATATAGACGTGAAACTAGAAGTAATTTATAGTATCCTGGCATAGTCAGTTTTTCACTTTCTGACCCAAAAGGACAAAAGGACTTTCAAATTTTAAAGACAAATATTTTTTTTAATATTTGCGGTAGTACAATAATGAAGATCAAATGTAAGAGGAAAATTGTCTCTTTTTAACTAAATTTTCTATTTTGAACTTTTGGGCCCAAAATATGTCAAGTATGAAAAACATACATGTTTTGGATCTCAGTCTGTAGATTCATACATCTAAATTATATTCTATTTCAGAGTTCTGAAAGATTTGTAGTTTATTTTTTTCAAATCATTTCACCATTTCTTAAGCCTCATTCATTTTTCAAATTTGCATTAAACTTGTAGTCGAACTTTTATTGAGAATTTTGCGCTAGTTGACCACTCAATAAGTTCCATTAAAACTAGTTAGTAGTGTGTATTGTATTGTTTTTGCAAAAACCAACACTTCTACAACCCAACAATGTCAAATGCAAAAACAGTTATTCTATAATTTATTGATATGTAATTACTTTAATTATTTTGTTCACCATCGACAAGCACAACATTTAGTGTGCCACTCAGAGCGAACAGAACTTCTCAGTCCATTGTGAATACGCCACTATTTGTTTGGACCGCCTGTTTTTGACATTTCACTTGCAGAGGAAAATTGTCGTGCCGACTGCAGAATTGTGTGAATTTACTAAATTCCAGTTTGATATTTCCAAATTACAAGAAAATGCGATATTAATTGTGCTGAAACTGTGTTTCCGCTTCAGTCATGGACGCTAATGGAGATCAATTGATTCTGGCCACCGGAGGCTACGACCACACAATCAAACTGTGGCAGGCCCACACCGGCATTTGCGTTCGGACAATGCGATTCGTAGAGACCTCGGTGAGTGGCCCCGTTGTTCTACAGTATTTCTATAAGCTCAACTAACCGATTTATGCGCCCTTTGTCTCATCCAGCAAGTGAACGCGCTAGATCGCACACCAGACAAGACACGGTTGGCCGCCTGCGGCTATCAGTGCATACGGCTTTATGATATGGAGTCCAATGGCAACACGCCGGTCATAAATTTCGAGGGTGTCACAAAGAATGTAACGCGGCTGGGCTTTCAGGAGGACGGCAACTGGATGTTCACGGCTGGCGAAGATCACCGGGTGCGCATCTGGGATATGCTATCGCCTCAGCCACACTGTTCGCGTGTCTTCGATTGTCAGGCGCCAGTGAACGCTGCCTGCTTGCATCCCAATCAAGTGGAGATTGCAATGGGCTCACAAAACGGCGGTGTCTACCTGTGGGACGTCAAATCGGAGGTACATGACCAGTTGATACCCGAAGTGGACGCGTCCATTCAGGACGTGGCCATCTCGCCAGACGGCAAGTACATGGCAGCGGTCAACAACAAAGGCAACTGCTACATCTGGGAGCTGAGCTCGTCGCCTAATCAGCAGCTGAGCACGCTCAGTCCCAAGCTGAAGATAGCGGCACACAAGCGCTATGTACTTCGTTGCAAGTTTAGCCCAGACTCGCGGCTGCTGGTCACCACCTCGGGAGACGGCACGGCGCGCATCTGGACAACGTGTGACTTCACAATGTGGCGCGAGCTCTCCGTGGAAAACTATTGGGTGTGGGACGCGGCATTCAGTGCCGACTCGAAATATGTGTTCACCGCCTCGTCGGACGGCGTAGCGCGCCTGTGGAAGTTGCAAACGAAGAACCCGGAGCGCAAGTACACCGGTCACACAAAGGCTATTACGGCGCTATCATTCAAGGACGAAATTGTGTCGGAATAACATGAACTGCTGTGGGGGCGCAAGGGAACGACGCCGATGTCGACGGCAACTATCACGAGCGGCGGTCGCAAACGCAACGCATGCTGCTTATTTACGTACGTCAAGAAAGTATGATGGTAATCGGAGGTGCAACGGGAGAGGGACAGCGTTATTTGGCCAATCCCTCTTTATTTGGATTTTTACTGCAGAAAGTTACTACCATTTTCGTTTCGTTTTGTTTTTATTTTAATTTTATAATATTCATATATGTATGTTTAAAATACGTGAATGATACACAATAGTAAATAAGATCAATACAAATGCGATAAAGCCAATAATTTAAGTTATACATTGAAGCAATGAGAAAGAAAACCCAGCTAGACGATGTTTTATATCAAACTTAAATCTGGTAATTTTTTCAAACTTCAAAAATATAATGAATGACATTTGAAACATAAAGCGCGTCTTAGTTGGGAGCTAAGCATAGTCGACTTCAGATTCTTGGCGTTAGCAGGTTTTAAGGAATATTTTCATTTGACGTGCTCCACTTTTTCTGCATGTCCAGTTGCACAGTTCCGCTCACCATTATTCTACCTACTTGATCGGAAAGTGTCTATGATGCTGCAGAGTTACTCGACGTATGGAATATCCTTGGCCACGATCGACTCCTTGATGGCATCCGGGTCGTCGCCCAGCTTGTAGCCCACAATGCAGGTGACGTCCACAGCCTTACCGGTGGGGTTCAGCAGCAACATTACCTGGTTGACGGGCGCGGCCGGCCGGAAGGGTTTATGTGGCGGCATGGTGCACGCGGTGGGCGGCAGTAGGCGCACCTTGCAGGGCTACAACAGATGTAAAACTTAAACAAATTGCAAGCAAAAAGGTGAACAAGCACTTCACGCACCTTGCGCACGCTCGCCTCAAACTGGAAGTCATGCACCGGCATTTTGCTCTTATTGGATGCGGAAATTACGATGACGGACACATGACGGCTGGGACGATCCTCGGTGAAGCTCAATGTCAGCTGCATGTCGTCGTCGTCCATGAGCACGCGCTCCGCGAGTGCAGTGTCTGGTACCACGTCGTCCAGCTCGATTGTGATCTCAGATAAATGCTTCGTAGGCAACGCTGCGGGCGCTTTTTCCGTTTCGGCTGCGGCATGTTCACTCGCTACCGCTGTTGGCGCTGCTGGTTTGGCAATGTCCGGCTCTTCGTTGTCAAGGCACAAAACCAGGTCGTCGTCCAGCTGGGCGGCGGCTGCACTTGCATTATCGACGGCGCTTGGCTGACTACTGCCGAGCGTTGTTTTCGCTGGCGTGACGGGTTGCTTCGGCTGCGTTTTCTCTTTAACCAAATCATTCAACGTGTATTTCTCCGGTTCCCTGTGGAATTTTTTGTAATAAGTGTTAACAAGAAAACATATCAAGTATTTACTTAGAAGCTGGAAAGTTACGAAAAAGCCTAATAAAAATTAAGCCGACTCCAACTTTAAAAAAAGGGAATTCGCCTAATACAATTTCGAATTGCGCTGCCACTACGGCAAACATTAGCAATAACAACAACAACCAATGTAGACGCTTACGTACTTTTTGAAGCTGCCAACGCGATCGCTGGTCGGCAGACTCTGCTTGAATAGCTCCTCGCTCAGCTTGTCAATGGCCGGTAACCCCCTGAAGTCTCGTTTATCAGCCACATTGGTATCACCATTCACTTTATCGCCGTTCACTTTCCCGTCCGATTCCTGTGGGGCACCAAAGACACTAATCGGTTCCAGTAAATCCAAATTGCTGAAAATTTCATTCAGATTATTTGCGCCGCTATTCGAATCGACCGCATTCGACTGGGCCACGTCGCCAAAAATTTCGTGCAACTCCGCCAGTGTGCCAACGCCACCAGGTGTAGCTGTTTTCGTAGTAGCCGTGGCACCAATCGCAACGGTTTCCAGCAGCTCCACATCACCGCGCGCGGGCGCAGAAGCGGACGTTCCGGTTTTCGCCGGCGCGTCACCCAGCAGATCAGAAAGCAAGTTTGCGTACATTGCGGGCTTCGTTGTTGTCGTCTCACCCGAGGTCGACGCGGTGGAAGGCGGCAATGTTGTGGTTGCCGTTGGTGTGTTCTTGGTCGAGTGCACCACAACACTTTTGTAGTGCTTCATGACAGCTTGCAGCAGGTCATTCGCCTCGATGGTGTCGACTGTAGACGAGAAAAATATGCAAACGAAAACACAGTTAAAACGTAAAGGAAATGTACAAAAACGGTTGTGACGCGGCGCACCAAGTAACGTATCTTCAGTGTTTTCCATCAGGTCGGGGAGTCGCTCGAGAATCGGCCTGTGCTTCTTGCACGCCATGTATAATTCGCGCATCAGTGTCACCGTTTCGCCGTTGTGGTCCTCGCGCTGCCCGTCTGTTTCGTACGTGTCCAGCATTTGACTCAACAGGTTGACCGTGTTCTGCACCTCCTCTAGAATGCTCTTGTGCTGCATCCTCAGTTCAGTGCGACGTGACTCCTGTTCCCAACAACGAAATGCCGTTCATTTTTAATTTATTAAAACATTGTCCACTGCGCACCTGATTCACACGATACTGTATGAGCAAATTAGCACGCTTGAAGTTCTCTGGATCGTTGCTCTTAATCAGCTTGGACAACATCTGCTCGTCTATGCCCAGAATACTCTCCCGCTTGGCGACGGCCGCTGGCGTATTGCCATGCTCGACGCCGCCCTCTTTACGGAGCATGTCGTAAACCTCGCGGATTTTCGACCTCTTCGGAAACTCGGTTGTCCACAGCAGCAGGCACTCCATGATGCGCTCCTTAATGGCAGTGGGCGTCTGCGCACCCTCATACTTCTTCGACACCAGCAGTATCAGCTGATTCAGAAAGCGAAATTTAGCTGCCTCGTCCTGGAACTCGGTGCCTCCTTTCGTCATGCACTCTTCCAGCAACTATGTTGAGATGAAAAATACATATGACATAGTTACACACACATACACATTTCATTATCTCTAAAACGCACACTTATCGCTCTGCTCGATTCCGTTGCATTGCTGGATCGTATCTTTCGCATAAGCATTTCCTGCGCCTTGTCCACAAGCTGCGGATTGCTGCGCACAACCATACAGAACATCTGCAAACTCAGCTCGTCCACCGTTTCCCGACTAGGATTTGTGGCTCGATCTGCACGAAAAATTAGTGATGATTGCTATGGTTGTCACTACGTGTCGGTGCCTCAGACTGAAGACACCACTTACCCAGCATTTCCTCCAATATATTCTCGTCAGTTGTCATTTTCTAAGCTCTTGGACTTGTGTTCCGTTTTTGGGCTGAAAGAAATATCTGAAATTCACCGACAACTTCTTGCAGAAGTATAATGTAGTAAAGTGCAGTAATATAAATTTGCTTCCTCTTTATTTACAATCCCTCAACTGCATTTGACAGTTTTCCGCACAGTTCTCAATAGTTACTGCTAAACACAGCTAACAGGTTCCGAAAGCAATCATAAGCCCACAGTGGTCGACAATGCCACAATATTCAACTAATTCAACGCGACATTTTTCTTATACAGTTAATGGAGAACATATGTCTTAAAACCTCGATTAGAATATTAGGTGTTTTAGTCTACTTAACAATTTTTTAAGCATAATTACGGTGTAACAGTTATACAGTGATATTATAGAACAGGGGTGCCCAAAATCTGAAATTGCATTTTCTGTAATGTTATTTATATAGAAATAATAAAACCTTCACCCTTAAAATTATTAGTGAAAAATATATTATTTTCCTTCCTTTTACTTCTCTTCGGAATTCGGATTCATTTTGCAAGCTTCGAAAAATATAAATTGGAAACAAACACCAATTTTTCCAGTACTTCTCAATCGAAAGCTGCACACGTTTTGAAACAAATTCATACGCTAGACAACAACAAAATCTGCGTTTAAGATAACTGTCGCCAATGCGTGCGGAGTGATGTGTGTGTAAACTAGAATGCTCAGCCTATGTCGAAGATCATTTACAAAAACAATTAAGGAACTAGATTCCTCAGCCTATTTACAAAAACAAATGAGCAACGAAAGCATAGGGCATGGGCACCTCTGTTATAAACGTAATTATCTACATAAATGCCCAATAAAGCTGAATTCTCAGCTGCTCCAACAATTAGTTTATCATAAGATCTAATTTTCAATAGTTCGAAGTGATTTCAAAGTTAAATATTTTGAACTAACAACATTTGCCTCTCTAGCCCACTGTGGGGCAGGAAAAACAAGTTCACGAACTCGTCACCTCAGAAAATGAATGTCGTATGTTCCATTCAGCTTAGGAAGACATACGACTTTTGTTTTCTGAGATAATGATTACATATCGGGAAACATTTCGCACTGAACACATCCCGCGACGTTTATCAACATTTTCCGAATCGATACTGTAGTAAAACTGTGCGATTGCTAAAAACTCCCAAATTAATTACTAAATATTAGCCTAAATGGATTGAAAATCTTCTTCTTGCAATCAAATCGACGCTCAGTTACGCAGATAAATTCGAATTTGTCGCGTGAGCGGCAGCAGTGAACGCAATTCCGCAGCACACGCAAAGGAGAAAGTGTTTGCTTTGTTCGGAGCAGCTATTGAGCCACCCCCCTAGGATTTCCCACGGGCATAAGGCATGGGTGCCTTCACAAGCAGGCAGAATGCAGCTGTCGAGGAGGCCGAGCAACGCAGCTCCAGCCACGCCTACAAGTATCCGCCGCGTTCGGGCAACTTTTTCGGCAGCCACTTTATCATGGGTGGTGAACGCTTCGACACGCCCCAGCCGGAGTCGTACCTGTTCGGCGAAAATGGCGATCTGAACTTCCTCGGCAATCGGCCCACTGCATTTCCATACCCGCCGCCGCAGGCAAACGAGCCCACCAAAACATTGAAGAGCCTCGTAAACATACGCAAAGAGTCCGTGCGGTTCGTGCGGGTTGCACCGGAGAAGCAGGAAATTACCGCAATCACCGCCACAACCGTACCAGACAAGCCGGATGGGAATGTTTTGAGCGCCGAGCTGGGCGCTGGCGGAGATAGCGTTCTGCCGCCACCATGCTCGTACAACATCGAGTTCACTTTCGACTCGGATGCCAAGTGCGCCATCACCGTCTACTATTTCTGCACAGAAGAAGTAAGCCCCAGCGGCGTGACACTGGTGCCGCGCGACGGCCTCACCTCGGAGACATACCACTATGAGAAAGGCATCAACCAGTTCTTTTCGCAGCCGGGTCACGTCTTCAATCCGCAACTTATACCCGAGGACGACCTTAATTACAATCCGGCCAAGGAACAGTTTCCCGTGGCCATACACTGCGTGGTCGAGGAAGGCAACGAGGACTGTCGCCAATCGCACACCACCATCTGCGTGATTGACCACCATCCGGACAGCAATAGCTACGTGCTACGCGCACTTAAACAGAAAGTTTTCGTGGATGGGCTGTGCTATCTGTTGCAAGAGATCTACGGCATAGAAAACAAGGTATGTCATACCCTTAAAAGCCATTAAGCACCCTATCATGCAACCTTTCCCTCTTGTAGGCCGTTAACAAAAGCTCAATTGACGAGGAAATCGACGACCACGGCAGCGAGTGTGTAATCTGCATGAGTGAGACACGCGACACGCTCATACTGCCATGTCGGCACCTGTGCCTGTGCAACTCGTGCGCAGACTCGCTTCGCTACCAGGCCAACAACTGCCCCATCTGTCGTGCACCATTTCGCGCGCTGCTACAAATACGCGCCGTGCAGAAGGGCGTTAGCACGCACGCGCTCCACCAAAACACGCCCACATCGGCGCCGGGTGAGCCGACACCCTGTGATCAACACATTCCACCCGGCTACATTCCAGTCTCGCTAATTGAGGCACTCAACGGACCACCACAGTTTGTGGGTCGAGTCAGGTTCGATGCAAGTTTTACACTTTCCCGTTTCCCTGCTTTACAGCTCTCTGTCCTTACAGACCCAATGACAACGATGTGATTGACGGCGTGGCCAACACTATCGGTGCGACCGAGAATCACAAAGCCACCTCGCCACTCAAGCCGAATCAGCGCCGCCCAAAGATCAAAAAGAACGCCTCCACTTCAACGAATACCAGCGAAGTGGGCACCATCACCAACACCACCCAGTCAAACCAAGCGCTTTCTGTGGTAGAAATCACTAACGAAATCAACACGAACAACAGCAGCGCGGCCGCTGCCATAACAAACGTGCAGAAAAAGTCACCACTGGTTGAGAAGACCGAAAAGCCGAATGCGCGCCAACAGCCACAGGACAAACTGCAAATTGTCAACGAGCGCCATAGCCTCAAAGTGCCAAAGTCGAAACGCAACTCTGGCGGCGTGAACAACAACAGCGGCGGCTCCTCGTCGTCGCACAACGACGTGGAGGACGACGACAGCGAAAACGAAAAGCTGTCGCCACTGTTGTCGCCCAGCACTAAGGCGAAGAGCCTGTCAGCGCAGTTGCCCAAGAACAAAGACAACATCGGCGTTATCGGTATGGACTCGGACAATGACGAAGGCGACGATGAGGTGGAGGTGGCGCTGAAGAGCAGCGCGACACTAAAGAAACACAAACGCCCGGAGCTGAATGCGGCAAACGAGGGCGCGGGCAAAGTTGGTGTGGAGTCGGCGACAGGAAACGCCGAGGACTCGGACTACTACACGCCCGAGGACACGCAGAACTCCATACTCAGTCCGCTATGTCCAGATCGTGATCGCTCAAAGAGCGGCGATAAGCTGGGCAACCTAAAGTCGAACGCGGGTAGCTTCAAGGGCGCCAACAGTCTGGCCAAGAAGAATCTACACAAGAAGTCGACCTCGGTAGGCAACATTGTGGGCCCAGCGGGCACTAGTGGGGGCGCGACTGGCGATCTAAAGGGCAATGTCAGCTCCCTGCCAGGTAAATGAGAAGCCAAATAAAAATGCATGCAAATAAAAATTGCACCTTTGACTTTGCAGACATGCTTGATAGCCCGATCAGCGGCAATTCGGCGTCCACGCGTAGCTCCAGTGACAGCTACTCGTCCAGTTCGTCCACCAAGCAGCTGCTGAGCACAACAACAGCAGCCGCCAACATCATCGTCGACGACAAGACGGCTCTACAGAATGCAGTGAACGTTTAAGGGGCACGGTTAGTTGGGCCCAACATATTATTAATGAGAATCTGACATTATATATATTATATCTGCGTATGCATAGCGGAATGAATGTATTAACGGATAAGGCGACAACTAGCGCAGGCAATGAAATTAAAATATCTATTTACCCAAAGCAATGGCAATTTTCTCTTCGAGACCACAAACTGGGCACCGGGGAAAAATAGTCCAACCAATTTGGACTACGGCAATGAAACATAGAAACGACAAATCGCGACTACTTCTTTTTATCATCAATTTAATATAAACAGATGATGAAACACTCTTCCGCACAATCTGCATACGAAATACTAAATTTAATACGTGTAAAAATCACGGCGTAAAACTTCGCTCTCTTTTAACCACTGTAAAATGTGCCACTTAGCATATAAACTGACACGTTCTCAACTAATTCGGTGCATCGTTAGCATCATTTGCACTGTCTGTGCGGCTGGGAGAAGAGTTGGGTTCCGACGCGGCGTTGCCGTTGATCTGATCTCCGTCTGTGTTGTCGTTGCCATCATTGCCGTTGCCATTGGACGCGCCGTTCTCATCGCTGCTCAGGATACGCTCGCGATTACGCAGGGAGTGTATGCAGGCGAGTAAACGAATCATAAATGCCGCCGGTACTGTGATTGTGTCTTTTGTCTGCTCGAGCATCACTGCGTTGCGCTTCATGAGCTGCAAAAAGAAACATTCATTGAAGATTAAATTGTTATAATTATTTGATTAAATATCTTTGGAATTGGATTTAAAATTTTTAAGAGATAATTCAACATTAATTAAACATTTATTTTATTCGATAATAATAATTACGAGAACATTTTTTTTCTTTTGGATTGAATTCAATTAAGTCAACTAACTAAAAGTAAATTATTTCCATTATAATTATTCTGTTTTTGCTTTTGCTGGAATAGTCAATTCAAGATCAACTGACTTCAAAAGTTAATTATTCTTTTACATTTATTTCTTTTGCAAAATAAATCAATTATTCTCACTAGTTGTCTAATAAATTATTCATAGTTATTGTATACTTTATTCAAAATATTCTCTAATAAAAGACTAACTTCAGATCTAGAATCTTTAAAATTAAAATCCATTTGTTTATCATCATTTTAGTTAAAAATATTTACTCTAATCTCCACTATCTTGAATATATTATTAAAATGAAAATATTTACAACACTTACATCTTCCGCTTCTGCTTCATCGAAGTTAGCACTCTCCAGTATGGGCGCCCATATTTTTACATCGTAATCTATGCCGGAACTAGCCAAGTACGGCAATTCCGGATGCGGCTGAAGGCAATTCACCACATGCTGATCGCCCTGCATCAGCATTACCAGCTTCCCTGTGCGCCGATCCCAGGTGAAAATATGCCCACAATCAGAACCCGACATCACATAGTTGTTGCCCCAAAAATTTGCCTCCTTAATCATGGTGCGCGCGTTGCGGTGGCCGGTGAACTTCATCAGCAGAAAGTCGAAGACCGCCTCCTTGGCCTCCATGTCCAATTCGGCCAGTTCTTCGTTCAGTGTGGAAGCCTCGTCGTCCTGGAATTGAGTATTGTCTACGCCGTCATTGATGCTGCCGCTAGACGGTATATAGCGTAAATTGTCGTCAGCCACACCTTCGGCGACATTCGCCGCCACCGCCACCTCCAGTCTATCGTCTTCCGTGTCCATTGCAGTAGCGTCGCGCGCAATTAACCGGTTGCGTGCATTATTCAGACTACGGCTAGCTGCGCGGCGCCAGGCTCGTGAAGTCGATGGCGCTGCCTCTGCAAAAGCATACAAATTGTATTGGTTCAAGAGAAACTTGAAATCGTGCGCATACCTTCGCTGCTATCGCGCGACACTGCCGCCAACAGTGACGCTTGATTCTCACGGTTCAGCTCCTGCGATTGTCCCGTCAGCCCGATGCGAGTACGCGGGTCGTTGAGCATGCGCGATATCACCTCAGTCATGCGGCTCATGATGTTCGCCTGCAGCTGCGGCCGCACCTGCCCGATTTCCACGCGCCCGCGCGAATAACTCTCGGGCCGTGCATCCGGTCCCGTGTCAGACCAGTCGCCCCGCAAGCGCAGACGGCGCGTCACCTGTTCGGCGGTGAGCGGAGGCGGCGAAGGCGTGTTGCCCGTCTCGCTACCACGGCCGCGCTCGTACAGCTCATTCACGTCGAGGCCGTCCTGGTGCAGATCGAACAAGTAGAGATACTCGGACGAGTAGCTGACGAGCAGGTGCGACTCCTCGGGACTGTACTTGACGCAGGTGACGCGGTAGTGGCGTTTGGTGAGCATCGGAATGGGATATGCCTTGACAGGACGCGTGTGACGATCCTTTGTGGGTATGCTGGAGTCGCTGAAGTCTATTACCGACAGATAACGCCGATCATAGATGCGCACAATGGCGTCCGAGCTGCCCACCGCCAGGTAATAATTACTGATGGGCGACAGGTCCATGGCGTTGATGGCCGACGGACTAAATATGAGTATGTTGTCCTTGCAGCACGTCTTGTGACAACTGTTAAAAGTTTAAAATACAAATGTTATATATTCACGGACACAGCAACAACAAATCTTTGCTCACCTGGATATCTGTCGCAGATCGAATAGTCGCACGGTGCCGTCTTCGCCGCAGCTCATGAAGGAACGCGGCTCCGACGGCACCGTTAGCACCTCGTAAGTTGTGCCGCTTTTGTGGCAATTGAATAAACTCAAATTGGCCTCGTTTTCGCCGAGCCCATACGTGGGCAGAGCGTTGCCGAGGTCATTGCAGCCATTAGCACCCAACGCAGACAACGGCGATCGGCGCCGCTTGACATACGGCGCCATCAGTTCGGTGTGCAGCACAATGCCATCGCCAGAGCATGAGACGATCGAGTGATCGTTGGTCTGGGGCATGAAACGCGCGCTGAAAATGTTCGCACGATGCGCGGTCTTGTACTTGAGCAGCACCTCCTGATTATGCGGATTCGTAATGCCGATGAACTGGTCGTCGCTGCCGGACAGCAGATACTCGCCGGTGTCGTTCCAGCACACCGTGTTCACACAGCCGGTGTGCACCTGCAGTCGACACATCAGGCCCAATCGCTGCACATAGTCCAATGAATCTGTTGAAAGCGACACAATTGAAATGTTTGGCAAAGGTCAACGTCAATCGCGGGCTACTGCCTCACCTTTGGTGCTGGCTATGTAATTGTGTCGCACCACTCGCGGCGGATACAAGCTCTGATTGCAGACGCTGCGGAAAACGCTTTCGCGGTGCGAGGCACCGCGAGACATGCTCATGCAACTGCTTCGCCTCCGCCAAGAAGTAGCTTTCAGCTTGGCTTTGATTGCTGTGGCCCAAATGGCAATCGCTCACCGCAAAGATAACAGAAAAAAGATCTGCAAGATAAACATTTTTCTAATTATTTGCCGGCACTCACATCCGCTTGGTCGAGCCAAAAATACTTTTCAGATTTTATTTTTTTTATAGTCGTACTTTTGTTTGTGTTTAAAGTTGCTTCCTCGTATGTATGTTAATATTATGAAACATTTTTTATTTTGTTTTTTGCAAATTTTCGTCATACTCGTATCAGATAAGAACTGTGGCCAGTCATTATCACTGCTATGACTTAGTCAGCTACTTTTGAAAGTGTATTCTTCGTTTGAGTAAGAACTAGTAATTATGTTTGTATATAAGTTGGTAATGTTGCTGTTAAAAGATACATACATACATAAAAAGAAGCAACTAAATACTTGATATTTATTAGGGGAAAATTCAAATCATAGCGGCTTTCCTTAGAGAAAATCAATCATAACCCTTCGAACAGTATCAATCGTATGTTTAATTCATAATAGAGACCATAAATTGATTAGTCAAGTCCGCTCAATTCGTTTCGGTATTCATTCAGGTGATTAATAGGGTCTGAAGTTTTTCCCTTCTTCCACAATATCTTCTTGTGACTATCTGCTTTAGATTACAATATTATATTTGTTTCTTAACCCATTTCGTGCCTTTGATTCGTTAAAGAATCAAAGAAATTAGTAATGTTTGCAGTTTTTTTATAACGATAAACTTGTGTAATCTAAAGTTTAACCCTTTCCGACATGAAAATAAACCCGTTCTGTATGAATTGTATGGGCTGCAGTCCAATATTCTGGACATAGTGACTGAAAGGGTTAAATCTTTTTATATTATCCTTCGATATATTGGCTTTCTATTAAAATATTTGTTTGCTATGCCACGCATTCCCTATTTAAGATTTGCGGGCATTCAGAAAAACCTCGCATTTTCTTTTCTTAAAGTTTTTTGAAGTTCTAAAAATAACTACACCTTTTCAAGTTCGATTTCAGAAAGCGTAAAAGCAATTTCAGAAAGCGTAAATTCAATTTCAGAAACATAAATTCAATTTCAGAAAGCGTAAATTCAATTTCGGAAAGCGTAAATTCAATTTCAGAAAGCGTAAATTCAATTTCGGAAAACGTAAATTCAATTTCGGAAAGCGTAAATTCAATTTCAGAAAACGTAAATTCAATTTCAGAAACATAAATTCAATTTCAGAAAGCGTAAATTCAATTTCAGAGCAAATGATGAATTTATTTTGGTTGCATTTACACAGATTTGATTTGTTTGGATACCTCTGTGTTTCCTCCGATATCTGCCCTGTACATGTATATTGACAGGTTGACCAAAAAGGAAATTGAGTCATCATGGCGTACCAGGACCGACTGTAGCCCTCCCTCTCCTTGACGAAAACACGATTCGTACTGTCCTTGAGTCGTACCTCCATTCGACAGCTCGTTGGAGTCATCACCGGACACTGCGCTATTGGATCTATGCTTACCAAATGGCGCCTCTCGTCGGGTGATGTCTGCCGTAGCTGTGGAGATGAAGAAGAAGTAGAAACGATACAACACTTCCTGTGTCACTGCCCGGCTCTGCAGAAACGCCGTCTCCCCACCTTGTGGTCAATGTTCCTGGCCGACCTGGCTTGCACGGCGAAGGTCGAAATCTCGAATCTGCTCTCCTTCATTAAGAGGTCGAACTGGTTTCCCCTTGATTGAGACTATTGGTTAGCTCCAGAACACCATAAGAAGGGATTCACAATAGGCCATTATGGCCTCCGAGTGTACACATAGCTTTCGTACGTAGTTAAAAAATTTGGCAAAGTGCACTTTTCCAAAAACATTTTTTATACAGGTAGGTAGTTTCTGAAATTGAATTTACGTTTTCCGAAATTGAATTTACGCTTTCTGAAATTGAATTTACGGTTTCTGAAATTGAATTTACGCTTTCTGAAATTGAATTTGTGTTTCTGAAATTGAATTTACGCTTTCTGAAATTGAATTTACGCTTTCTGAAATTGAATTTATGTTTCTGAAATTGAATTTACGCTTTCTGAAATTGAATTTACGCTTTCCGAAATTGAATTTATGTTTCTGAAATTGAATTTACGTTTTCCGAAATTGAATTTACGCTTTCTGAAATTGAATTTACGCTTTCTGAAATTGAATTTACGCTTTCTGAAATTGAATTTACGCTTTCTGAAATCGAACTTGAAAAGGTGTAGATTTGTGCAAAACCCAAACACAATGATTGGAAAGATAAAATTAGTAATTTTGTATAACAATAAAGTAAAAGTTAAAAAATCAGAGCAGCAGCAAGTTAAGAAGAAGAAGAAAGTTAAAAAATAAAATTTTATTCTGCGATTACGGACAAAAGCCATCATCGATCTTTCTCAAACTGATTTTTCGTGCCTTTTTTTCATCTAATTTGGCCTCCTATTGCAAAACATTGAAATAAAATCATTCTCAAAATATTGGTACGAAATGGGTTAATCTTCATTGCATGATTAAAAACAGTGACTTTTTGCAGCTGGTTTTTCTCCAAATTTATACACATCCAACTACATTCGGGGTAAAAACAAATTGCCAAGTTCTAAAATAAGAATACTAGGTACAGTAACAAATATTATAAAATCACCAGAACAATTTCGCCAAAACAACACCATATGAATTGAAAGTCACTCACTTATAACATGATAACGTAATATTTGTACATTAGCTGAAGTAGTCCAACAAAACAGGCAAACTACTGTTCGAAACTTGGGTGGTTTCAAGTGAAATCGTCTACGTCTAACAACGAGTCTTTTTTTTTACTTTCCACCTGCGATAATATTTCGGAAACCCCACTCAAGCTGTTTTCTACCATTGACCGTTATTGCCCACAACCAACAAAGTGAAGTGTGAGAAAATCAAAAGCAACCATGGTTGTGTGGAAAAATCAACAACATTTCATCAGCTGTAGTTTTGCATACTATGGGCCACGATGTTTCTAGATAAATCACCCTATAAGTGCAACTACATTCATGCATACAAACGTAAATAAACGCATTTTTGTATCACACTTCGGCAAGAAGCAATTGCAACACCCGATTTGCACGTTGACGCCAGCGTATACAGCAAATTTAAATATCCGATAAGAATGTCATAACACCCTACGTACGCACTCACACTGACAGACTAACTATAATGTGAGTATGAAATAATCAATAGCAACGGTTTGTTAGTTGTAGCGATAGTTGTATTCCGCCCCTTAAGACATATGGCACCATGACCCCCGCGCTGAAACTTGTTTATCAAAAGTGCAGCGCGCAGTTAGCAACAATTTAGAGGGAGAAGCTTTTCGCTGGAGCTGCGTTTATTGGCTCAACAAAATTCAATAGAACATTCAATGCTTTGTGCATTGCTCGGCAGTGTGCCAGTCGGCCAAGGTACATACATCGCCACACGCTTGTTTTTATAATTTCCAATTTTTTTAGTTGATAATATCAATTACACGGCTACTTGGAAGGCGTGATAGTGGCACTTCTGACGCCGTTTCTCCTTATCTTATCAGCTACTGATGCCGCGCTGATGTATAACAAAGAACTAACATAGCCAGTGGTAATATTATCATTTTTGTTTAATGTTTGTATTATTCAAGTGTCCGGAGACGGCGGCAATGGACACTAACTGAACTAAACGTAAACAAAAATCACTACTGCAGAGTTGATGAATGATTCGTCTAATTGTTTTTTAATGTAACTTTATAGCGAGTAGAGTTCGTTCAAAGAAAATTTACAAGCCTAAAATTGGACTTTTAAATGTACTTATAATGTCTACACACATACACATAAAACAAATTAACTTTCTTGATGCCGTATAGTGCAAAAATTAGCTAGAAAGCACAGATTTCATTTACTTCAAATCATCGAAAACTTGCAATCATTATTGTGCACATTGACATTGGACATTGGATTAACATTCAGAGAACACACTGGGTCATGCAGACCCATACTCGTACTTTAACCCTTTCGCTAGTTTTCCGTTTTAGGCTTCTATGTGGTTACATAAGCAACATTCCATAAGAAATTTCTTATTTTCTATACTCGGGCTCTGTGTTTTAGAGTGTTTTTCTATGAGAGAAACCACATCGTTGTGGCTGTAATAATTACTTAAACATAAAACTTTTTACGCATAACGAAAATTTGAATATTTATGCATTTACTTCAGCTAAAATTAAACAAAAAAAGTATCTAAATTGAAAGAAAACGTCAAATTAAAAAGTTCCCTAATTTTTTCTGCTTCTTCTCCCTTTACTATGTCAAGGTATACCATTAAAAAACGTGTATACTTCTCTTCTTTAAACTTAAGTATTCAGTTTATTAATTTCGTATTTTTTCTAAAATTTCAAACTATTCTAAAGACCAAACAAAATGTATTCTTGCAACCATAGAAGATGCAGACGTCCACAAAGTAGCATGTTGCCATATGACAACAAAATAGCGAAGGGGTTAACCGGCAATACCAGTTCTCCTCGCAATTTTTTAAATATGCTACACATTTCAGAGGTGCCTATGATATTTTTAAATTGTTAAAACGATGTTTAAGGTACGCCGCAGAATTGGTTCAAGTCAACAGGCTCTATAGTTGTGGACTACTAGACAATCGAATGTGAACAGGGTCTAATTGACCCATGATGTTCATAGGTTAAAGGAACAAAGTCAGTCTGTATCGGGGTAGACTATCACAAAATTGTAGGGGCGTTTCTAAGGTTAAGGACCACACAAATATCAGTAGCCAGTAACCAGTACAACAAAAACTACAAAAATTAGCTGGACGGCACAAAGTCAAACACTTTGGCTCAAGCTCTATGGTGACGGCCTAAAATGAGCACAGAATAACGATTTCCCAGTGAAAATTGTAATTGAAACGAACTTAGCAGATCACCAAAGGCAAACACTCACAGCACACAGCATTTCCCTAAAATCACATCACAAACTACGACGACACAAACCAGCGCCGGGCAGTGCGGCAGCGATTGCACAGCAACCTTGGCGGTGATTTTTGGAGGTGATGTGCTGGCGATTGGCTCTTTTAGACGCGAAAACAACAGACATCCAAACACCTCGAAACGCGCAAAGAGTGAGAGCGGATGCGGACGAAAAGACGACATACATAACGTCAGACATGCGAATTGCTTGCGTAGGTCTTTGGCTGACAATTTGCCTATGCAGCCCGCGCGCGCGCTTAATCCACAGCGGCCAATTGTTGGTTGCAGGCGAATGATCACAGTGGACACAGCACAGCACTTTTGGCAAGCCCCAATTCGAAGTTGAGTGGGTCAGCTGTGTCGTGTGGGTATGTGAGCGCGTGTGTGTGGTGCTGTCTGCAGAGAGGGCGCGCACAGCGTGGCGGTACACATAAATAATTGAAATAAATTGAATTAATCAATACGAGCGTAAAATAGGCTTGCACAATGGCCCAGCGGCGCGCGGTATATCGCAACAGTCGCAAAACCCGGATTTGTCATTTCAACAAAGATCGCCAGCGAAATTACGACCCATTGTTCTACTGCATCTATAACTATCGCTGGGCTTTTACGTCGCGAGCAGTTTGCTTGTGTTCACTTGATTTGATGAGCGCTCTTACGTACACGCGGGCACCAATTTCCGTGATATTGTCTTTGTTGGTGGATGGCTTCTGCGCTGGCGTTATTTGTTGCTGCTTGTTTTTGTTGGGGGCCTGCGCTCGTTAATTGTGTGGATTGACATTGATTTTCTGGTTAACACTTTACACAAGTTTTCGAAATTTTCGTTGCTTTCATAATTGTTGTCATTCGTTATGGTTTTTGCAAATTTCACGTGAACATTTTTAAATTTAGAAAATCAAAGAAAGAGGCATAAAAATACAAAATGACAAAAACGAATCCTCAACTCAATCAATTTACTACAACGGAAGCAAGGGTGCGCTACGGCAGGGAAGCGTTAAATACAGGTAGCGGCCGGCTGTATACGATTACGGTTAAAGAACGCTTAGCACTCGACGAATTCAGTTCGTTTCCCAGTGGAAATATATTGCACAATTCTTGGCGTATTTTGCCCTTACTTGCATGTGCGCTATTTTAACAGTTCGTGAAAGTGAACAACGAAATCTACCTTTAAACTGGCATTTTGTTCACTCGCCAGCTGCAAAA
Organism: Melieria omissa; assembly: GCA_963971225.1. NCBI lineage: Eukaryota > Metazoa > Arthropoda > Insecta > Diptera > Ulidiidae > Melieria > Melieria omissa. The sequence continues at coordinate 20,932,505 of OZ020268.1, forward strand.
TGTCTTTTCTGCTGTATTCAGACCACTTTTTATTTTCTTTAATTTCGTTTGGTTATTTTATTGTTGTGTATGTGCGCTTTTCCCCACCGAACTAAGCAATACGGCAATGAGTACAAAATCGCACTATCCGAATTTTTCTGTCAGTTTCCTGCTAACCATACAATTCTTGTCGACTCGTCTGTGTCTGCACAACTGAAACTGAAGGAAAATTGGCTGGCAAAATAATCTGCGAGAATAGCGCTCACCTCCCTCTCGACCTTCCGCTATTCTGATCGAAAACACAACCCACAACCACACATCAGCTCAGCTGTTTCATATTGTGTTGTTAGTGCTTTTCGTTTGTTTACGTTTTTCTCATTTCAATTCCTATTTATTCCTTTGTTTTGTTCTTTTCGTCAGCATTTGTTTTGAATTGCTGTTGCATTGTGCTTACCGTGAATACGCCTTGCATTTCGCCACCCTGCATATATCGCACTCGCTCACACTCACTCTGTATGCCCGCAATAGCAACGCACAACTTCCATGCAACTGTAAATGTCAAATGCCAAAATCAGCAGCAGCAACACCTTTTTGCATTTATTGTGGAATATTCGTAAGGAATTTCAATTAAGAAATTATCTTTTTAATCATAAATATAATGAGCTGCAACTATGCAGATGGCCTCTCGCCATATAGAAATAAGGGCGTATTGGGTGTGCCCGAGGTGAGTAGCAGCAGCTGTCTCAAAATGAGGCCCACTTCTACGATTTCCGTTTACCCTCTAGAAATTTGATAGTGGAGCAGCGGTAGAGCAAAAGTGCGCCGAACTTGTGGATTGGCTACAGGCGGCTAGCGGACGTGTTGTGGTGCATACCGGTGCCGGCATTAGCACCAGCGCAGGCATACCCGATTTTCGGTAAGTCTCGGAACTTGCTGATGCACCAGTTCATTAGTACACAAAGTCAACCTGATATTCACAGCGGTCCCAAGGGCGTCTGGACTCTGGAGCGCAACGGAGAAAAACCAAACATTAACATTTCATTTAACGACGCTCAGCCCACTAAAACACACCTGGCACTGCGTGCGCTGGTCGAGCACGGTTATGTGCGCTACATAGTCAGCCAGAATATTGACGGATTGCATTTAAAGTCGGGTTTGCAGCGCCAATACTTGGCCGAACTGCACGGCAACATGTTTGTGGAGCAGTGCAACAAGTGTAGGCGTCAGTTCGTACGAGCAACGGCAGCGGAAACAGTTGGTCAGAAACCTTGCGGCGGTACGTGTCGCGTGGGTGCTGGAAGTGACAGCAAGGGACGTGCTTGTCGTGGCGGTGTGTTGTTGGACAACATACTGGACTGGGAACACGATTTACCGGAGCGTGATTTAGACATGGCGCTGATGCATGCCACGTAAGTGGGGTGGAAGTGCAAGTTGCAATAATGTAAGGTTTGGTTATTTTACAGTTTGGCCGATGTAAACATAACGCTGGGCACCACACTTCAGATTATACCGAGTGGAAATTTACCCCTGAAGAATAAAAAACACGGCGGGAAGCTTATCATTTGTAATTTGCAGCCCACAAAACATGTACGCATCAGTCTGAATCCATGCCTATTAGGGTTTTTAGTCCGGCTATCACTTTCGTTACTACGGGAACACTCTCCCGCAAAAGAAAAGTTATGTAAGAGTTAACTAAAATTTCGTCAAGGCTTACAACATTTTCACACATCGTCATGGACCACTTTACTTTAAATCATGTCCATTTTTTTTTGTTTAATTTACAACACATTTAAAAATCCTAATAGGCATGTGTCAAAAACTCGAAAAAATTGATTCTATGTAGTTATTTTCCCTCAAGGACAAAAAGGCTGACCTTATCATATCTACTTATGTCGACGACATACTGAGTAAAGTATGTAAGCGATTAGGCATCGAAATACCCGCATACAATGCACTGGAGGACCCCACAAAAACACAGGCCGCAACGGATCAGCCGCTGGAATGGACAGTGCCTCTAACAGACGTGAAGACTCTGGAGAAGGAATATAATAAGAAAATGAAAGAAGCAGCCGCACAGCGCAAGCTCAGCGGTAGACAACGAAAAGATTTTCTAACAAAAGACCAACAAAAAATGCCACACCAGAAGCGTAAAGTCAAGGACGAAGTGAACGACAGTGATGACTTGGACGAGGAGTAATTTAAGCCGACATATAGGCGGAATTTAATTTGCATGCATTCCCGAGTATGAAGACCCACTCAAGCACTGTTCAATTGGTGCATATGCGCAGCAGTTGAGCTTCCAGTAAAGCATCCCATCTGAAATGCATGAAAGTGAAAAGCCGATGTATCGCCGATATTCGATGTATTGCTCGCAAATCTTTGAAATATTTATTTTTGCTTTTGCTTGTTATATGGCATAAATGATGAGATAACATTGTGTTTTTGTATCTTCTTATATGTCTACGTAATACGCTTGAGTACAAAAACTCATACAGTAAATAGTTGATAAACATTTTAATGTAAAAAAATATGTATTAAAAAAGTGTAAAACCGCTTATACATACAAATACGTAGTACTTCAGCGCATAAGACGCATCACATTTGTAATGTGGCGTTTGATAGTTTTAAAATGTTGCAACTAAAAATGTTTTTGCTCTTGTTTTCATTTTGTTTCTTTGTCAAGTTAAAAATTATGCCTAAAAAATTGCAGTTTGATTTCAAGTTGTACAACGTAAACACGAGTTGTTGTTGCTGTCACTGCCAGTGCCGCACGGCCGCTTCGCTGCGTTGCATCGGACTAGTCGAGTTCAGGCCGCGCGCCGCACTGTTCCAACAGTTATACACAGTAATAGAAAAAGTCTGAATGTTTTGTTTTAATTGTCAATAAAATCGCTCCAATATGGCATTTCTAATTGTCCCTACGTTCTTTGCTTGATTAATTCGTAAAGACTTATATGTAAATATGTATATAATATTGTATATGTGTGTGTGTCTTTTGGATTGATTCGTCTGAGTTTGGGCTGTGTGTTTCGCTACAATTTATGTCTACGTTTAACAACAATTCTACAAAAACGAATTTCACTACTTTACATCCATTTTACTTTACTTTAGTTGATTAGACTTTAGCTTTTGTCTGATATATCTCTTGGTTTAGTTTCAATTCGATATTTTTTAAAATAGCACATTATGCTCTATAAACTGTGTGAGTAAATTATTATCAATTATTTCCAAACATAACTGTTGTTTGCAACAATTTTATATACATATATGTATGCCGAAGTGTAGTCAGAAGGACAACGGAAATTTCTCATTGAAATACTTTATTTAACAACTTACTACAGACTGGAACCCAAATATTAACTTGTAAGTCTGGCCGACACTTGCAAATACTGCAGGAAGCGAAGACAGACAATTGAAAATTCCAAAAGAAATTTGATTCTAACTCTAATTCCCATATTGTTGATGCAGTCTGGAAATATTTTAAATACTTCGACTAAACACAAAATCCATGATTTTTCTGGTAATGAATCGTTGCCAATCAGGACAAGGAAGCCCAAGATGATCTCAGTCCGCCCAAGGCAAAACTTGCTTTTAGTGGAATATCAAAGGGCTTTTTTTTGGGTACCGAGTGTACCTGCCTTGTTCCAAGAGAAGTTATGTAGTAACAAAGGAGCAAAAGACAAAAAGTGTAAGCACAACAGGCAAGCAGTAAGCGTCACGAACCACTGATCCAGAGCGCAACAACTTAGAGTTTCGGTTATTATTCTTGACCTCGCAGAATTTCATCTTTTTTATACTCTGTTCCGCACTATGAAACAAATCTAACGAAACTAACTTATGAGCAAATATGCGTGGTTCACATATTTTTAGGTAGAATTCTGACTACAGTTGCAACTTATTGAAATTGGGTGAAATTTCTAAGAGCCGTCGTCTTCAGTGAGATTTACATTATCAATGCGGTATATATGTATTAAGGAGTTCATACCCAACCGAAGCAGATGAATAATTCATATAACTAGATGAGAAAATTGCTATGCTCTGCCTTCCGCGCAACTTCGAATAGTTTACTAAATCAAAGTTGCTGCAATTCCACAAAATTTGCATGCAACATGTTTTGTGCTTTCTTCACAAAGTTGCCCAATGAACTATCACAAGCAAGCACTTCGATATCTTGGTGTAATATTTAGCATATTGTCCAATAACATCGCTTAAAAGTGACAAGACTTAATATAACATCGAAACCCCAACCACAAAACCGGTGCGACCACGAAAGGAATATCCGCAAATCCTGGGGCAGATTGTCTGATTGCAAATAACCAGTGGGAAATTCGAGTTAGGACAAAGAAGAAGAGTTCAATAAGTATTTTTTCTACGTATAGTGTAGAGCAGTAAATCGTAGCTTGCACGAACTCACGTAAAAAAGATTGTCTCACTGCTAACAGGCGCAAAAATCAAATCATATATATACAACGATTGAATAGGAAACTTGCAGTTCCAAACTTGCACAACTTTTTCACTAAGTAGTTTTCTGGGATGTTTCCAACATACCAATTGCAAAAGAATATCATCAAAGAATATGTATTTATATATACATATATTTAATTATTTAATTTCAACTAACACGATATTTGGTTTTTATCCTACTGACACAATTTCAGCGTAGTTTCAGTTGCGTTTTTGTTCATATGGTCAAATCTGGTTTATTTCATTTTTATAGAAAACATTGCTTGTTGCTACTCTACTGAACTTTATGCTTACGAAATTAACACTATGCGCTAATAATGCAACAATTTTATCAATTGGCCAACTACATTTTTATGTATGTATGTATGCATGTACTTGCTAAGGCTACGGACAACGCTGCGTTGTTGAATTTACGATTTTATCTTGATTTCATTTTTTGTTTCGCTTAATGTTGATGCTAATTTTTTGTTTAATTTTTTTTATTTGTATGTTTTGTCTCAATATAAATTATTACTTATACGCATATTTTATGTGCATGTATATATTATATATATATATGTATATGTAAATATGTTGTAGATTTGTTTACGCTGTACTGCTGCTCAAATAGAATAGACTTAAACTTAGACTAAGGAAACAACGCTTAAATAATCAAATGCAATTTTCTTCACTCCCATTCAAGTGCTTTTAATATGTTTATAATTAGTCACTTAATCTGTAGAGATACAATATTTATTAATTATGTGGTAGTTAAAAATATATATAAAGTTAGATAAAACGAAATATGGTAAGAACATTTGGTGTTGCTTTTTGCTTTTAATGGTCTTTTCCATTCAACTACCATCTAAGTATGTACGTTTGTTTGTTTGTATGTATATCATTAGTGTTTTTGATTACCACATGTGTGTTTTACTTATGTACAGAAATACAATTCTCAATTTTGTCAGTACAATTACAATAAAAAAATATTATTAAACTCGCATCAAGTGTACATAGATTTGTAGATTGGGTTACGCTAACGACGCATTTGCCTTCTTAAATCTTATTTAGATCATAATGTTATTTATAAAAATCTATGTAAATGTTTACAAAACACAACAACAATGGGGAAGAATGCGCAGTTCTGATGTGTAGATGTGTATGTGTGTGTGGGTGTGTACTTGGCTTGCTTTAAGAAGAGATGCGTAAAATTTTGAATAGTTAAAATATTAAAATACAAAACTTGTACAACTTCTCCCACTTTATTTGGGAAACTTGCACTTCAAATTTAGACAATGCTAATTAAAATTGAGCAGAACTTCAGAAACAATTTGATGTGCTGGACTCACATGGAAGTGAAGAATTTTCCCAATTAACACGGGAACTAGAAGTACATAGGCAATGTAGGAAAACGCTTGATGCAAAATAACAAGAGTTAAAAAAATATATGTGTATTTATGTAAACTGTACTAAAATCAAAAATGAATCGAAAAGAAAACTATAGACTCCGCAAATATGGAATAAAATTAAATAAATTTTCAAAAATTATTTGCAAAAACAGCTGAGGACGCTCACTGATTGACTCACACCAATGTTGCGGCACGCAGCTTAAAGATTATTGGGTAAATGTGATGTGAGTTCGCCAGGACTGTAGTGACCACCGGTCTTGGTGCATGTGAAGCGTCAAACAGGAAGTGTTCAAGTTTCGAAATTTCACGAGTATTTCATTGTTTACTGACCCGCCAACAATTGCTCTAAGATGTTGTTCGCCAACGTCTGAATTGCTACCGTTACTTTTTACAATCTAATGTCAACAAATTGCTTAAAGGCTACTGTAAAAAAAGTTTATAACGTACGTGTAAACATCTAAAAATTGTACCATTACAAAGTCCAAGTCGAAAATAGAAAAATCAATGGAACAAATTCGCCTAAGAAAAAGCGCAGCAAAAAGGAAAACTCGCGACAACCGCTGAAAATATACACAACAATATTCAACAGCAACTGCACTAAACTAATCGCATCAGCGACTGCAACACAGTTGGTCAATTTTTACAAGAACTCGCATTCAGGCCGCCCAGCGACACGATCGCCGGCCCGGTAGTCACCGCTGTCTTTACATTGCTGACACTGCCATTGTTGTTGTGACTGAATTTTGTTGCCGCCGGTGCTGTTTTCACCAAGATGATCTTCTGGTTCAATGCGGCCGTATGATGTGTTTGCAAGCTATGATTGTTGTTGTTACTCGCCACCGCTCCATGGATGATGCTATTGCTTGGATTATTGCTGGCTGCAATCACATTGGCACTTGCCGGCGTTAACTTCTTATTCATGCTCGACACTCCAACGCCCAGATGGTGTGTTGGCGCCGGCGTTATGGTGACTGTGCTAGGCGCCAACGCATTCATGGCAGCGGTTTGAGTTGAGGCTGCCAACGAGGAGGCAGGAACAATAGTCGTCACACCGTTCTCGTGTTGTATGGTGTTATTGTTGTATATTGCACGTGCCGCCGCCACAGTCGGGGTTGCAGCCGATGTCTTGGCATGAGCTCCGAGAAGCCCGCCGCCTCCACTACCAATTGTTACCTTCGCCGTCGATGAAGGTGCGCCAATGTTGCCGCTACCCACTGTGCCTACGATTTGAGCAATTTTTACGCCTGCAGGCGCAGCATTAAGGGGATGCTGCAAGCAAAGGAAAACAAACAAAATTAGTTAACGAGCTAACTTGCCATCAACACCGACTCAACTCACATTGCTCTGCTGCGTTTGATATTGCTGCTGTTGTGTGACAGTGTTGTGGTACATGTTGCTGACCTTGCCGCCCATGCTGCCATTAGCAATAGCAACAACTGTTTGATTACGATTTTGAAACATTTTCGCTGCCACCTCATTGCCGGTCAACATCAAATTCTGCGTCTGCCCTTGAATTTGGACGCCGTTGGCGAGGAACATGGTCTGCACGTTTCCCACAGACGCACGTGCCGCCAGTTTGCGTTCAGTGTCCTCTTGCTGTTCGCACAATGAGAATAATAAGAAGAATAAGTGACTGTTTGGGGTTAAAACCTGTTTGCAAATACCTACCAATGGGCTCGCAGATTTTCGTTCTTGCATATTCTCATCGAACCCCGAGTCCGACGAGTTGTCGCTAAATTTGGGCGCTGAGGAGGCCGTGCAGATGGAACTGGGTGAGATACCATGCAACGTGGCGTTCGTCAACTGCTGGTGGGACGGAGCGTTGAGGCCGCCAATCGCATTCCCACTTCCGTTAATGGACGCAATGTTGGTCGGTTTTGTCAGCACGTACGACTTGTGCACGGCACGTACCACATTCTTCAGCTCCGGCCCATCGTTGCTGGCCTTCACACGTTCCGCCACGCCGGCACTGAACTTCTCCAAGGAATGTTTGAAGATTTTGCCCGTTTTGATTTTGTGCATGAGCTTGTTGCAAGCACTGTTACTGCTGTTGCTACTGCTGCTGCTGCTTCCGCTGATGGTAATCGGTGGGGAAATGGTGGTTATTTTGGCAGTGGAATGTCGCGGCATTTGCGCGCTCGCCGATATGTTTGCGGTGCTTATACTGAGCAATGGTGTGGCGGCGCCGCCGAGATTTACACTGCAGGGCTGGACAGTGGTTGCTTCGGTTATTGCTGGCGTTGGTTTTGTTGTACTATTGCTGCAACTGTTGACGATTGTGATTGCGCTAGCGCTGGCTGGTGCCAAGGACTCAGTCTTTATTTGCATGTTTGTGCTCATATTATTGTTGCTGTTGCTGCTGCTGGTGTTCAGATTTAAGTCGCCATGTGGAAAGCATTCCGACTGCCGCTTGAAGAACAGATGGTGCTTCTTCAGTACGGGCGTTGAGTTCGTGCTTACCACAGGTGGCAGTGGCGATGCAGTGACTGCCGCCGTTGGCAATATTGGTGGCGACAGTTGCACTACCGCTGGCAATGTGGCAATGATTTGTTGTTGCATTTTCGGCACTTTAGTCGGCGGTTGCTGATGCTCTGCGCATGGCTGATAGTGTGCCACATCGATCAACAGCGCGCCGCCAAGTGCGGCACACTCATAAATCATTCCGCAGCAGGTTTTCCGCTCCAGCCATTCGCTCTCATCGAAAAATTGCACATCCTGCTCGGCGGCCATGGTGCGGCGATTCCGACGCGGAACCAATAATTTTCGTCGCTTGCTGCCGCGCAGCAGTGGGCGTCTGCGATGCATGGCGGAACTATCACTGCTGCCGCGACCGCCGCTACCGGCATCTTCATTGGTGGCACCAGACACACTGGCGACGGCAGCCATAGTGGCGTTGCGCGAGCGATACGAAGACGCTCGGGTCTGAGTCTGGAATTGCACAATGGCGCCGCTGGCAGACAAACCGTTGCGCCCACCATCCTCATAATCACTATCCAGAGAATCGGGAGTGGTGGGCAGAGAGTGCTGCTCCCATGTCGGCGTGTTAGTAGTCCCACCTGAACGTCGCTTGACGCCCGCAGGCGCTGTGGTGGCCGCTTTGCTTTTCTTGCTCTTCTTGAATATCTTTGAAAATTTCTCGGGTATGAGTGATTTGCTGTTCTGGGCGCGACGTGACGAGTGACCGTTGCTGGTGGCACTAATGCCGTTTGAACTATTGGTGTTGCTGCTGCCGTTGTTGGTATTATTGCTTGTGGTGCGCTGTTCGCTGCCCTCTTCGCGACTCTTCTTATGTTTGGACATCGATTTGGTACCAGGACCGGCGCGCGCATCTACCACCTGCAACCACACGAGGGAAAATTTAATACAAGTTTATTACGAGACTTTAAAAACAACACAAGCATGTTTAACAATAACACTTACATGGCCCCAGTGTCGAGTGCTGCCTACAGGCAGCCGTTTGTAGCGCTTTACCAACAGCACGCAGGCGTTGCAGATTTCGCCGTGGCGCGGATATTTCAGATCAAAGCACTTCATCGAGTCGCATTCGTATTTGCGCGAATCTGTGAAGCGCGAGCTGCTCGACTTGGCGCGGCAAATGCAGCAACCCTCCGTTGAGCGATACACGCGTGGTTTGTGAAACGAAAACATTGCGTCGTGTGTTTGTTTTTTAGGGTCTTTTTTTTAATATTTGAATTTATACACTTTTTATTTCGCTTTTTTTCTGTGTTTCAGTTTCGCTTTTTACTGTCAAAACCTTTTTTCTAACTTCAAGCCTTCCTTTATGTCTTCACTGGCGAAGGCTAAATTTTGAGCATTTTACAAAATTGTACGCTACTTTCTTGCATTTCTGATGATTATTTACGCTTTTGCTCCATGTACAATATCTGCAAAAAGAAAATAATTTATAATTAGAAAAATGTATTTCAGAAAACCCATATTACATATCTACTATTAGAAATTAATACATGTATGGTGTTTTTTATAGATGCACATTCGTACATACAGGTTTTTATCACATCCCACTAATGTACGACCTCTTCTTGGACACACCACAGTCCTTTATGGTAACAAGAAAAAGAGTATCCCTACCGAATCCAAACATGAAGACAGCAGGCCACAAATATAATAATTCCATCAAACTTTACTAAAATAACAGCAACAAGGAATAATAAATTCAATAAGTTCACTGTCAAAGTATAATACATTTTTATACTGGAATTAAAATAAAACTACAAGCATCAGAATTCTGCAATCAGCCAAAGAACACAAGTAATATGACAGCGTTAAAAACGTTGGCCTTTACTTTTCGTATTTACGGTGAATATTGAGCGCGCACTCACCAACTCTAGCACAATTCGCCAGGCAATCCCCGCAAATGTTCCCCGCTTGCACCAACAACAAATGCAAACGAACGATACAAACTGCATCTACTAAAAATAGACTGCATATCGAAATAAGAAAAACCACAAATCGACCAGCGATAGAGAGAAAAGCAACGCACGTAAACAAAAGATAAAAGTTAAACAAAACGAAAACAACTGCAACGCAAAATTGATTGTGCTCACGCATACGTGCGCAGCCCACACAAGCAACAACAACGCAAATGCACTAACTTTGCACAAGAAACAACGTGCCGCATATGTTGTTCTCGCTCGCACTGACAGCACTGTGCGACGGCATCGGTTCGTTTGCGCGTATCACAGCCAGAATGCTTGTCAATGAGTTCATTGTTGTTGCTGTCGCATTCGCAGTCGATCAACCGTTTGACAAGCGGTCTATACGGTGAAACAACAACCCCCAACAACAACAACACACCCATGCATATATACGAGGGATACACATCGCGCGCATTGCTGTGCCCGGGCAGGGCGCCTGAGTTTGACACCTTGCTACACACTCGTTTGCATCACTCGCTAGCTCGCTCGTTCATTCGTTCGTACCTTGGGCCTGTCGTTGGTATACCGCCAAAGGTGTCAACAGCATTTTAACGCTCCATTTTTGTACGTGTCGATTACAAATAGTATGAAAATATAAAGTGACAAGCCGAGTGAACGTAACATGGAGTGGAGTGCAGTTTGAGTAAATTGATTTGCATAATGTGGACAAGCAAAGAACACAAGAGAGGAGCAAAGTAAAATAGTAAAGGCAATTTCTCGCACTTTTTTGCCGAGTAGCAACAACAAGAAGCGCTGATAATTCCGATGCAATGCGCCGAAGACAAACAATAAACTACTCGTTAAAAACGACTAGCTGCGGCCAGTGTTGCCGACTTCCCAAACGGGCGGCACAACACAGTATGTACTGATTTTTGATGTACTGTCTTGTATTGCTGCCTCCAACCGCCAACTCTTCGGCTAGCTGACTGGTTGGTTACCCCAGCACTACGCCGGGAAATTTTTAAATCGTGTGTATATACGAATTAATTTGTTGTTGTATCGTAAATTGAGTGATTTAGCCCGCTGGCCGTGCGCCGTCTAATCCAGCAATTGGGAAGATGTTTAAATTTAGCTCAAATGCATTGCAAGTAATGCCGCTGCCGAAAAGGTGGGAAATGCAAATGCACAAAGACGTAATTGTTGGCATGGAGAGGGCGGCCACAGTTTAGCAAATATAGAAATAATGTAGACAGGGCAGAAGAACTGGTTTCACTTGTGGCAGCAAAGCGAAAAGACAGCGGAACACAAAGCCGAACACCGAAAGCTGCTCAATTGGCCAGCAGCGAACGAGGCAAAACGCAAATTGAAAATTTTGAAATTCGAACGAGAAACAGAACAGGCGGCAAGCGATTGAAGAGAAGCAAACGCGTTGACACTTTTTGGGTACATACCAGGGGAGCCGAATTTCGGTGGGCAGCAATTGTGAAGCGCGTCCGCCTTCACAAATGAGATGAAAATTTCATCGAATGCGAAACTCGGCGAAAACTGCTTTATTCAAACCACTCCAAGGCTTCTTTGACAAGCAGTTTCAGTAAATTTTTTTAAATGGTCACTGCGACATTAACACTCAAAGACATCCAAATGTAGTGAAAGTGCACCGAAAATACCCAAACTGTACATCATAAGCAGCTTCAACTTTCGTGTGCAAATTACAAATTCTTAAGTTAATTGGCAAATTCGATTGCTGTACCCAATCACAAACTTTTCCCCCACGCATTTCTTCCTACAACCAGCAACGTTTGTCAACGCTATCATGTTGCCGCGACTTGAGTTTACGTACCATTTCATCCATTTCATTGCCAATACACAAAAATTCGTCCAAACAACAACGTTTAGTTGTTTATTAATGACTTCTATAGTTTTCACAATTTTTATTAAAACTTTCAAACTTCTAACACTATGTCGCGCACACCGCCACAAAATGCACATCCAAACTCGTCAGTGACACAAAGAAAAACTGAGCCTGGCCGTCTTTTCGTCTGCCTGCTTGCCTGCCTACCAGTCCCATTCAGCCACCAGCCACAGTTACAGCTACTACAGCCACTGCAAGACCGAATACACAAAGCGAAAGCCGTGCCAAAAGAGACGGCACACGAATACGTATGCAGCCGAAAACGCGCAGCAAAGCAATACGAAAAACACACACAACGCCAGCCACCAACAACGGCGTCTACTTGCTCACACACGCCACTCACCCCACAACCGACAACAACAACACCACCACCAACGAAGCGGCATTGAAAGCAAAACCAAACCGACCCGAACCACCACAAAACGAGTGCAATCACACAAAGAATATGCGCGCAAAGAGACCGCACAAAAGCCGAATAGAGCACGCGAACGGTGCGCAACAGTCTCCACGCGAGAGAGTGACGGCGAACGAGCGCGCTTTGGAGCAACGGCCAAAGGTGCGACCATAGTAGCTGCAACAACAATGCGGGCTAAATTCATATCAGAATCCAGCCAGAAAATTCACTTTTCGCATTGCGTTTCACACGCTTCGCTTTGTTTACGAGCGAACAGCATTTCAGTGCGCGGCAGAGAAAACACCGGACCAAGATAGAAACCGCGCAAAGACAAAACGACGATAAGCAGCTGTTTGTGCTGCCAGAATGAAAAACGTAGTAAAGCAAAGCAGCAAAAGGAAAACCCAAATAATAAACAATGCGAAAGAGAAGAGAGACCCACAGCGCACGAGAGTGCAAACCGGAAAATAATGTACAGAAATTCCATCAAGTGCTTCTATTTAGTTTTGAATGGCTTGTCTGCTTTGAACATTGTGTTGCTTGGTGATGTTCAAGGTGTATTAATAAGGTGATGGCACTACGATTCCCATGTATTTTGTTAGTGCTTTTGGGCATCCTGCTTGTCAAAATCAAATCAAAAGACAAGCAACACAAAAACAATTTTACCAATTTTTGACAATGAGGATGCCCATTCGCGAAAAGCCAAAAGAGAATCAGAAGAAATCAAAAGAAAATCAGAAGAAAAAAGTTTAAGCAGCTGTGTTGCCACCACTACCTTATTAAATGTGCCTTGGTGATGTTGCAACCCGCAATACGTAGGTGTGCGTATTATCAAATCCACCTCGCAAATGTGTACGTGATGACAACGACGTACGAACACACGGCCCATCAGTAACAAAATCCCTCGCTCGCTCGCTTGTTCGTTAAGTCGCTCCACATTGTCGTGCAGTGTGAAAAGCATGAAAACTGTTTGGGGGAAGCGCAATGCCACCGACGCCACCGCCACCAATGTGGCCGTTCAACGCACACATCTCGGCGCAGTGCTATTGGAGACCGCGGAACAGCGTAAATGCATGAAAGCGAAAACGCATTACAGTGGAGGAAAAAAGGCGCAAAACGAACTGTTGTGAGCGCAATTGTTGTCAGTTGTCATTGCCGTAACTTGTTTACTCGTTCTCTGTTTGTTGGTTTGTGTTAACGCTTTGACGTTTTCATTCGTTTCTGCGCTCTTATCAACGTTTTGTTGTACAGCCAAACTGATAACAACAACAATTTTGCCAGATTTAAACGTTGCAGTCGGCTCATTTGGTGTGTTTGCGTTCGCAAAGTCAAGTCAGTCGATGATTTTACGCTGCAACATTCGAACTGTTCATTTCCTGGGTCATGGCGACACGACAAAACACTGTTGTCAAGCAGTAGCAAAGTGGGCAAAACGTCAAACGAACGAGTTGGCTTCAAAACTAAATTAAAGAAATGTAATACAAAAGCAGCAATCTTTTTAATAATAAGAAACGAAAAGTCGCTAATTTGAACAAACACGAATACAATTCAGTTTAACTATTTAAACATTGATAGTAAAATAGTTTGTCTTTGGTCTAATCGCATTTTGGAACCGTCGTGAGTACGGACTCGACTTAGCCAATAGTGAATAAAAGAGCTTTTGCGCAACCATCCTCTTACTAGCCACTAGCAAACCAAACCAAAATTCTGCCTAACACTATAATTTCTGCAGTTTCAGTGGGTTGTCAGCTTTTTGCTGCGTTTTTTTTTAATGAATAATCAAATAATTGCTGATAAAAAGCTTTAACCACTCTCTCTTTCCACTATTGTATATAAAGCTCTACACTCAAGATGGTGGTGGGAAGTTAGTTACAACGTTGTCAACTGGACACAATTTCAGGTCCAAGAGACTTGTTAAAATTTTATCAGAATCGTATCACACTGTCTGGGCACTTTTCACTTTAAACAGATTGAACCATGTCAACAGATAACTTTTCAGTTCATTTTAATAGCTATTAGCTTATTTAGTGCAAATGATTTGTCACTCATCAAATGCCGATACCCTTTTTAGGTAACGCAACCTGATAATAATTTCGGTTTGCTTTGCTTCGCACGCTCATTCGCCCATTCATATGCCGTCATTTGCTTATTCGTTATGTTCGCGTAAACAATTCTCTCATCTACAAATGCTAACAGAAATTCAAAAACAGACAACAAAACTTGGCAGTTGCGTCGTCAACATTCTGGACCCAATATTGTCTAATTGATACATTTGTACTATAGAAACACATTGTTATACTATGATGGATACACAGCACACTGAGTTTATTTACACCAGTGACTCAATCAACAAAATACTTCCGGTTGACATTACAAATTCGACATTCGAACTTCAGCGCTCTCCGCTATGCTATGACACCCAGCAACAATTTAGATTTATCATGCGTGAGAGGTGACTGTTCCGTGCATACAACTGCATAACTCCAAAAATTTTCATCAAAGTACAAATTCGTTCATTTAAATCGAAACGTGACCACGCGACATCACTGAATCTAGAATAATTTTCTCCTCCAATTGCCGCTATCGACAGAACATTGAATGCTGGCAAACCTGTTTCACCTTTAGGCATAAAACTGAAGAGCACCAAGCAGCCGCCGAGAGTGCCCCAGCAAATACTCAATGCTCTCTAACAAGCCATCTCGCGTGCATTATAAGTGTTTTTAGGCGTTAAAAATGTTGCGTGCGTCACTAAAATATTTAGCGTTGATTTTTTTCTTTGCAACACACGTTGGCGCTCACTATTACGTCTTGAATGGCGTGGAGAGACCAGTTCACAGCAGAACACCGAAAGTGATTCGCGCTTGCCGACGACTTTTCATACAGCCAAAATTTGATAAAGTAAAGCGGCCAATTGACCTCTGGCGTTTCGATCGCCCTTTGAACAGGTGGCAACGCCTCGGCTGATATGACATTTGCTTTAGTTCAATTGTTCATTGCAACTTGCAAGTAACACCATTATACATTTCAAAACCGGCTGGTGCATTGTGCACCTCGCGCCTTTTCCTTCTTGCTCGATCAATAGGCAGCGCAACGAATAACACCCCCGGCCAATTACTCTACACTACCATCTCACACTGTTGTTGCCACTAACATTTCGCTGTCGGTAATTTTGCTGCCCACTTGCTCAGTTATCAACAACAACAACTTCGTTTGCGTATTTGTTGCCTCTATTCTTCATTTGCTCTTCAATTTCTTTTCCTTTTGCATTTTGCTTCAGAGCAACATTTTCAGTTTCTCGCTCGCTCTTTCGCATCTCTATCAACGTTTGACGTTGTCGGCTCCTCATTTACTGTCGTTTTGTTGTGCTTCTGTTCCTGCCCGTTCCACGCAATTCGCCTCTCGTACCTTCTCTCGCGCCTTCTACGCTTTTGCCGATTTGCACGATTCGCCGTTGTTGCAAATGCTTAACAACACATTTGCCATTATTGTCATTATATATTTTCGTCGTTATCGTTGTGCTGTGTTGCTGTTGCCGCCGCTGTGTGGTGGTTTCTATCTGTCCTTTGCTGTATATTCATTTGTGCTCACTGCTGTTGGCTTTCATGCGAAAACTGTACTTGCGCGGGTATTGCGCAGAACATTGGCACCGCCGACAGAATGGTTGGTTGGAGAGCTGCCTACTCGTCGGTCGGGCTAGTAGCTGGGGGCTGCTCAGTTCGTTCTAACATTGTCTTTTAACCATACCGATAATTCGACCGAAGTAAAAGAATGTCAGGAAATGAAGGGGGAAGTGCAATTCACTATAAACGACAGTTGCAAAAAATGCGAAATTTACGCTGGTTAATTGCGGATTTGAATAACCAACCAAAGGTCTGAAGACAAAATGTCAAGTCACCACTTTGCTCTGTTCACAATATCTCGCAGCTACATTCGCCGTCCCTGACAGATCAAAAGCGTGAAACACGCTATACAGACAAACACCGGTGCAAGGCGTCTCTGACCCCAAAATCGCATTCAAGGCAATTTTAACCCAACACCAAAGCTACTCTCTGTTGCGCGTCACGCCGAAGGAGCAACAGAAGACACCGCACCAAACTTTCGCAAAATTCCAAAACCAAAACAAATGCGTATATCAAAAGGCAAAAGAATGCCGAGCAACAAAGCACAAAGAAGCGAATAGCAAAAACCTGTCGCAATAAACCTTCGATAAAGCGGCACGAGCTCGCGCCGAGGTGGCGCTCGTCTCAGTCGTCGTCCCGTTCTCGCGCACTGAACGCAACGCGGTTTTCTCGTGCACCCAGCTGCCAGCTCCGGTCCGTGCATTTTTTTGTGTTTATACCCACTGTGCGTGCGATACGCAAACCCAAATGTTGGCCTTGTTTTGACTTGGCCCGGCTGAAGTTCGCTGGTTAGCTCGTCGCCTCGTTCGTGGGCTGTTTGTTTGTTTGTATTCAGAAAGTCTTTTGTTTTCCGTTGCGCTCAATCCAACTTCATTCAACTCGATAAAATAAAGCTTCTCAATGTTCAGCCGCTATTCTGAACGACAGGTCTACATTGAGAGGTGAGGCAAGGGGTGGCGCTACTGAGCGTCAACCGACCGAACAACCAGCCAGCCGAGATTTAACAGCCGGTTATGTTGGCCCTGGTATTTTCCAGTTTCGCGATATGCCAATGTTTTCTTGTTGCTTTAATAAGCAATAAAAAATTACATACATATAGGATATAGGCGAAAACAATAACAACAAACACCAACGAACCAATAAACCAAAGTCAAATCGAAAAAAGAAAGTAAAATACGAAATTTTGAATTGTTTTTGTCATTAATGTTTTTGCACTACTTCCTCTGCTCTTCTTTGTCTCCTCATTTCGTATTATTTGCGAGCCTTTTACGTTTCCTTCAAGAGTTACACTTTACACGCATATTCGTATGTAGTGTAGATACACAACAATAACAAAAGCAGAAAGAGGCTGGCAACGCCGCTACCACCTCCGGCGTTGCCGATGGAGTTGGTGCCGCTCAGTGCTGTTCGGCTCGATTGGTGGAATACGAACGTGGCACACATATCAACAAATTATGTAGGTTGGCCCCCTTTTTACTCCCCTCGTGTGCACACAACCACCCGCGTTATATATGTGCATACAATATTTGTTGTTGGTTTGGTGTGCGTGCGCAACATTGCGGCGAATTAAGTAATAGAAGTTGGCGAGTGCTCGGTTTTCGGTGAGCAGCTGCTGGAGGCGCGCTCAAGTCGTTGGCGTAGGAAATCGTCACTGGTGCAGCAGTGGAAAAGTGCCGCAAAGTGGGTGGGCAGGGAGAGGCGGATTGGATGTGGCGTGTGTGCGTGCGTTTTTGTTTTCGCATACGTTGCGTTTTGAATTGTTACAAAGCCGATTTTTATTCGAACATTAATAGATATGTGAAAGGAGGAAAACTGCACGCAGCACTTGAAAATTATGAAATACGTCATTCTCTCGGAAATGTTCGCCTAACAGCGAAAACTATTCACTCTCATTCGGTTGCTAGTTGGAGTCTTTCAAACTAAGCTGGAATGGTCCGAATGGTCTTGCTAGACGAACAAGATTTGGACACAAACAAATTTGGGCCAACGCAACAATCATTCAATAAGCAAAACAAAAACTAAACGGAAACAAATCGCAGTGCAACGATCGAAATGACAACTAGTTGTCACTGTTCTCCTACAATCTTTTATGCCTAGTAATGCTATGTTGAAATATATTTAATATAGTACGAGATTTGGAAGGCTCAGGAAGCGAGGTTGGTACAGAAAAGTATATGAGATCACCAAGAGAATTGATTGCACTACCTCCGTTCGTCTGTCAATAAGCAAATGCGCACTAAATCCTTCCAATAAGTCACGGTTTCGGAATGAAAACTTTGTATAAACTAGAACCAAGTTTGATAGCCACCTAACAAAATTGTACCAATATGGGAGAAATAAATGGCGGATATTTGACCAAGTTGGCATAAGAAAATTCGACGTAAATGTTTGCCATATTTGGCATTTGCCAAAACTCAAAAGCCTCTGTCATCGAAATACCTTCAAATATGCAATCACAACGTCATATTAAAAGAAAACGACAATTGTGGCCTTGGGTGATACACTTTACTTTGCAAAAAACTATTGCAAACTATTTGAAAATAATTTTTTTGTGTAACATTTTGCGTCCACCAAAGAGTTTCTCATAAAAGATCCAGCACTGACTAAATTGTTAAGTCACTCGAAACGCAATGTGCGAAATCTAACAAAACGAAATGTGGCATTGCGAAAAGACGCAGAAAATACACCGGAGCCAAAGTGCTGCGAAATCAAGGAGGGGAAATCACTTATACCTACACATATCAATTCAACAGCCGCCAATCAAGTGCTGGTCCCCCCGGCATTCATTGATGCTGCAACAGCGACACCCTTTCTCTTTGACCACATACCGCAGACAAGTGCTCGACTTGTGACTTAGTCAAATTAAAATAAAGCTTAACTTACCACTTATTCTTCAATCTGAAACGACAACCGAGAAAAGCAATGCGCCACACAAGACGCCAGTTAGTTCTACCCGGTTTTCTTTTCTTAATTTACCACTTAAATCACTTGACATCTGTCAAATAACACAAAAGTACTTTTTACACTTTATTTGCACTAGGCACTTTTAATTTTTAACAAATTTTCAGTAAGAAATTGCCTTTTGAAAATTTGCACCGTAGGGCTGGCGAAAATTTCACCGCGACAGCTTCGAACCGGAATTCACTGAGGAATGAATTACAAAAATGGCTGCACGCAAACGTTTTGTTCGGTCTCCCTTTTGTGTTGCTTTCTCCTTTCGCTCGCTTGTGTCACTCATTCTTTGGCATTTACTTGTGTTTTGTATTTTGCCATTTTCTGCATTTTCTAGTGATTTCTTTGCTGGATAGTGATGCCATTCTAGAATTGAGGGCTGTAAATTATGCCACTAACGTTGCCAGCTTGAAGTTCATCGTTTTAGAGTTTACTACGTCTAACTGTATTCACTTCATTAGAGTTTAGTTTATTTCAGTCAATGGAATACAATCCTTACAGACTAGGAATACAGTAAATTTCTTAGATATTAGTTAAGATACATATTTACAATATGTTTAAATGAATCTCTATCAAGAGTAATATCGAGCAATTAACAACATCTTAACATTTTATTTAATATTAAAATAGATCGTATTATGGGCTCATTAGTTGCAAAATTAGTTATATGAGTTGCTTAAGAGGAACACTAAGTTTTACTCGTTCTAGAAAGTGCACGACAGTCTATTCTGCCATTAACAATGTCATGGATAAAGATCAACGATTGGACAGTTCTTCTGGACTCAAGAGATTTTAAATCAATGAGCGAACAACGGGCTAAATATGATGGCCGAGGTTGTGAAACATGAAGCGAACGTAAGCAAATTTTATGAATTTTTGTTTTAATTTTTTTTAGTTCGGTATTGTGATTTCACAGTTGATCATGTTGGATAATGTGAGGCAAGTGGTCGTCGTATAATGTTTAAATCAAGACGAATTCATACAGGTGACATCGTTGAATCAGCTGTTTTGTGTTTTTTTTATTTTGGAAAAGGACTAGACTTCCAAAATGCTTGTGCACAACTGTGACAGTTTAAAACATGGCTGAACTACAAGGTTGTAGCAAGCCACCGGCTGATCGTTTATCGCTTTTGTCAAAACCGCCGGCAGTGACTACGTGACGCGAAACTGAGCGGGGAAATGATTTTCAGACCATTTTTTGCTTTTTCCAATCGTCCGATAGTGTACGGGTTTTTTTACCCAAGCATTCGCACAGCACCAGTTACCAGTCAATTGCTTGCTTTTAAAGTGATAACTTTTCTTATTTGCTGTAAATATAACGTTGCGAAAAACCTTTTTTTACTGGTCGAAGTCATTTTGATTGTTACCCGTACCAACAGAAAGCATAAATAAATGATTTCAGACGGTAAAGTCAGCAGATATTCGGTTGCTTATTCATTTAGTTCATGTCTCATTGAGTTTGCCGTTTCTAGTCCAGCAGGAAACAGTGATGGCAAGTTGAACTCTTTTCAAACGCAGAGCTGCAACACAAGAAATTCAAACGTTAAGGCTTTGAGGGCAATCAGCAAAAACTGAAGTTAAATCATATTAAAACTAGTTGGAACATACTTATGACGTTTTTCAGCAACAACATTTTTTTTGCAATCAATTTCCTATAAACGTACTACAAAATGAGAGAAAAAAAAATTTATTTCATTTGCAAATAAACTTCGAACGCACCAGCAGCCCTTGCCCTGACTTTTGTATAGCGAATTTGCTGTACGAACCCTAATCAACTCTGGGGCCTGGTTTGACCGAATTTGCGACTCTGGGGCCTGGTTTGACCGAATTAGCAACCGTGACTCCTCTCAGTTTCGCGTCATGTAGTCATTGCCGTCGGTGTGCTGTGTTGCCGCTTCGGTTGAAATGAAAATACCTGACTGAAAACAACTGACCTGAGCACTTTTCCCGTTTTTTCACTCAAATACAGCACCGTCTGGCAACAATCAGTTTGTTTTGTTTTCAGTTTCTCCCTATTTCGTCGGAAAATATCACCTGATTTTGACAGTAGCGATAAACGATCCTACCAACAAAATACATGTGGTTTTTGGTGTTGCGGGGATGCTATTACCTTATTCTTGTGCCATGGTTTAAAAATAAAAAAGCAAGCTTCATTTTGATTAGCTGATTTTGACAATCTAAACCCAGAAAACCGAAACAAAATACATTGAAATTTTGTTGCTTCCCTTACGCTATCACCTGTATGAATTCGCCTTGGTTTAAGTGTTATCTGGTTGATGATAATTTCGTTTCATTCATCATAAAGGAAACCCCCAATATGTCGGGCCCAGCTCTCTTCAGCTTTCGTTCTCAAAAGTACATTTATTTATTTGGTATAACTATATGCAGAGATAAACTTAACAAACTTAGATGATCTTCCTAATAAACGTAAAATAAGGAAACTGTCAAGGCACATTTAATAAGGTAGTGGTGGCAACACAGCTGCTTAAACTTTTTTCTTCTGATTTTCTTTTAATTTCTTCTGATTCTCTTTTGGCTTTTCGCGAATGGGCATCCTCATTGTCAAAAATTGGAAAAATTGTTTTTGTGTTGCTTGTCTTTTGATTTGATTTTGACAAGCAGGATGCCCAAAAGCACTAACAAAATACATGGGAATCGTAGTGCCATCACCTTATTAATACACCTTGGAAACTGTCTTACATTACAAGAAATACACAAATGTTAACTTCTAAGTCAATTCCTTAGAAGTTCTTCAAGTATTGTCAACTTCTCAGAACAGCAACTTCCAATTTCTCTGAGCTATACAGTTATCCTTCTCATGCACTTTGAATCGTGAAATCAATGTCATCCTAATAATAACACGAGGCTGAGTTCAAGTTTATAAAATTAAACATTAATCAATTAACAGTCGGGTTCGTCGATCTGCTGTGGAGCAACAGTGCTGAATTAACAGTGTGGCATCCCTTGATTGAGTTTATTATTTATGGAAAGAGTCAAAAATCTAAAATTTGGTAGATTAAGCGCAATTTTATTGCTAATCATAAGTGCAGTGTGGGCACTGATTGCACTTAAGCTGGATATTGTTTAATAATAAAAACACCGCAAAGAAAGAGAAATGTCGGTGCCACCAAAGTTTGCCGGCACTGGCTTGGAGGAGGTCAACATACCCGGACAGGCCTATTTACGCGAGGCGCTCACCTCCTGCACGGATCCGCTGAAAGCGATTGAGGGTTTTCAGGTTTGCCAAAAAATTTGTATTTCTTGCAACATATTGCTTACATGTCAAATTAATTTGTGGAACTGCTTGTAGCTGGAGAATGGCGTGCTGCTGCCCTCGTTGCGGCCCATGTTGCCACTACTTGATTTGCATGGTGTACGGCGTCTGGATTTTCACACTTCGCTAATGGAGGTAATAGCTGCACGGGATTTATTTGTTGCAACTCTAAAGTATTTGCCAAATAGGAGCTGCGCGACAAGCTGATTGCACACATTAATGAGCTGGGCCAGAAAGATCCGCGCGAGCGTGACAAGAAGCTGAAGGAGCTGCTGGTGAAGAGTTTTCCCGTGGTACGCGTAAAATCGCTGCGTCCGGTAGTCATGGCCATACTGCGCAACACTCAGCACATCGACGACAAGTATCTGCGCATATTGGTGCGCGACCGAGAGCTCTACTCTGATACTGACACAGAGGTGAAGCGCCAAATCTGGCGTGATAATCAGTCGCTGTTCGGCGATGAGGTGTCGCCGCTGTTGTCGCAATACATTCGCGAGAAGGAGCACGTGCTTTTCGACCACACCAATCTTAACAATCTGTTCTTTCATCCGTCGCCGAAGGTGCGTCGTCAGGGTGAGGTGGTGCAAAAGTTGGCCAACATGATTGGCCAGAGCGTAAAGCTGTACGACATGGTGCTGCAGTTTCTGCGTACTTTGTTTCTGCGCACGCGCAACGTGCACTATTGCACGTTACGCGCAGAGCTGTTGATGGCACTTCACGATCTGGAGGTGCAGGAAATCATTTCGGTGGATCCGTGTCACAAGTTTACTTGGTGTCTAGATGCGTGTATTCGCGAAAAGAACGTGGACATTAAGCGATCACGCGAGCTGCAGGGTTTTCTGGACAACATCAAGCGCGGTCAGGAACAGGTGAGCGTAAAGAGCCATTAGAGTGCGAGAGTGAGCATTAAGTGAATTTGGTTTGCAGGTGTTGGGCGACTTGTCGATGACACTGTGTGATCCCTACGCCATTAACTTTCTGGCTACATCCGCCATAAAAATACTGCAACACTTGATCAACAACGAAGGACTGCCGCGCGACAACACCATACTGATCCTGCTTCTGCGCATGCTGGCACTGGGCCTCAGCGCGTGGGTCATGATCGATTCGCAGGACTTTAAGGAGCCCAAACTCGACTGTCAAGTGGTGACGAAGTTCCTGCCTGCTCTAATGTCCCTCATGGTGGACGATCAGTGCCGCAGTCTGCACTCGAAATTGCCCCCCGACGAGCGCGAGTCGGCGCTTACCACGATCGAACACTCGGGCCCGGCACCGGATGCTGTGGAGGCTTACATACAAGAGAGCTCGGTGGCCAGCATTCTGGCCATGTACTACACGCTGCACACAGCACGCTTGAAGGACCGCGTTGGTGTTCTGCGAGTGCTGGCCATTTTGTCGGCGTGCAAAGACGACCGCGCCTACGAGGACCCCTTCCTGCATTCGCTGGTATGCTTGAAAAATACGAAGTGAAGGGATTTGATTTTAATTCGATATATTAATTACAGATTGCACTATTAATACCCATGGCCGAAGAGTTTTCCACCGAAGATTTTTGCACAACTCTCTTTGATGAATTCCTCTTTGCTGGACTCACACGTGACAATGTGACGCGCCACATGCTGAAGCTGCTGTGGTAAGATATATATTCAGCAGAAAAAACTCGTCTCGTCAAGTTTATTGTGCGTTAATGTGCTTGTAGGTATGTGCACAACAAGCTGCCCCCTGGCCGTTTGGTTACGCTCATGAAAGCTATACAGCCCACGGCTGGCCACAATGAGACTGTGCACAAGCTGTACGAGACGTTGCAGGAGCGTATTGGTGCCACGCTGCACGAAGGACCGCTGCCTGAGCAGCAGGAGGTGGACTTTGACTCGCCCTTAAAAAGTGTGCCCACGCCAGGACCCGCCTACATGCAGTAATACTGCATCTTGCAGCAGCTTTTTACGAAATAAAATCCCTGATCACAGCGCGCAATTGTGGATTTTGTGTATTCTTTATTTACTTATGTTGTGTGTATCTCTCTGTATTACAAATTATAAATACTACTTTATATACATACTATAGGCGAGTACTTTGTAAATTCAAACATGGATAAAAAAAGCGTCTCAAATACAAACAACTAGCATGATGCGTAATGCTCCACGATCGAACGGTAATGGCGAAACTGCAGCAATTCTCAAGGTGAACGCACCAGCGACATTTCTTTGATTGAAAACTTCTAATTAAAACGAGATGTTTGGGAAACAACCACGTGACCAGTCTCAAATAGATTACTTCCAATTGCTAGACTCCATCCATGGGCTGTGCAGGCTTATGTGGCTCAGCTGCGACGGCTGTCGTTTCAGCTTTCATAGGCACAGTGTCAACGTCCATGCCACTGGGCGTAGTTTTGGCGGCAGCGGCTGCTATTCGCGATCGATAGCTCTCGAAAAGCTCGTTGTACTCCATGTAGATGCGCTGCCACTTCACGTGGGACTTAAGCACGTGCAGAACGCCCTCCAACAACGTGTGCTTCGGAATCGACTGAAAATCGAAGAACAAAGTGTGTGGTTGGAAGGAAAAGCGCAGCCAGCGCTTAGGGCGCGTAGGGAAGACTTACCAGTATTTTGTCTTCCGGTTTGGCACCATGGGCTGTTATGGCGAACGGCGATCCCAAGAGATCGTTCAGCAGCAGTCTCAGTCGCTTCTCAGAGCCTCCGATCGCCAGATGATAAGCCAGCATGTCGTACCAGTGCTGTAGCTCCATGGGGGAATTAATGGCCTCGCACAGCTTAATCTGATTCTCGATGAAGCTGATTTTGGCGCTCGTGTGCCAGTCGTGGCTATTCCTACAATGAAACGGAACGATAAATACTTGCGCAAGTGAGCAATATACACGCGATCGCATACATATCCACGGCATTGATGCTAGCGGCGAACGTATTTGTTGAAGCCTGTGTGGAGATCAGTGGATATGAGTTGTAGTTCTTTTGGAACTCTTTCGGAATAGTTGTCCGCAGGCCATGCCGCATAATGGGGTCCTTGGTGTTTAATACCAGCCACGACTGCAGCTGCGCTGAGTAAGAGTACGAGTGGCCGTTGGCGAAGAGCAGCAGCGGCACACCATGCTCGGTGATGTTGAACTGCACCACAGTGCCGTATTTGCCGAAAATTTCATTGCACGTTGTGGCCAGGCAGACACGTTGCTTTGCGATGTTCCATATGCGCAGCAAGCCACAATCGGTTACAACACCCACCAGGCGCCCGTCAGGACACTGAAAGAAGAAGGCATTTCGGTTGGCTGCGTGGCCATTTTCACTTGCCGCTAACTTACAAAGGCGCATTGTATGGCGGCGGTGGTCAGCGTGATGGCGGGCAGCACTGGGCTGCCGGTTTCCATGTCCAGCAACCGCATGGTGCCGTCCAGGCTGCATAACATCACATAGCGCGAGCAAAAATTAAAGTTTACAATAGGCGAACCTAAAATAGAACTCAATTAGCTTATCGATGGATTCATCTATCATCAGTTACGCACCAATTAGCACGTCCCACAGCTTTTCCAATTTCGCCGACGTGAACATTGAGTAGGCTGTAACTTTGGCCAATGGACCCGTGGCAGTGGACAAGAATCCGTTGTGCACATGCACCCGATGATCCAGTGCTGTCTTTTGAAATTCGCACTTCGTGTTAGCGTTTATCGCCAACTTTGGACCAGTTGTTGAGGCTTGATGAGGCTTGGCGGCAGTGATTGTGGGTGCGATCGCGGTACTGCTTGTGGCGGAAGTGAGGGGGAACGACTTCACCGCTTCCTTGTTTGCTTGAAGCGGCTGCAGTCTACCTAACGGCATAGTGCTCTTGATGAGACGTGTATCCAAGCGGCTGCAGGCGACAAAGAGTAAATGTCAAATTGTTGAAAGTTGAATGTCTTTTCAATGGAGCAAAAAGCCACTTGCATTTCTTCTGCTTCGGTTATTATCGGTTTTGGCACAGAAGTGTCGGGTTCCTTAATATGACAGCCGCTGTTGATAATTGTGCAGTTGTCCGCCATGGAGCTGGTAACCGTTGTAGTGGTCATGGGCCTTGAGGAACTGCTCAAAGTCAAAGCGGAATCACTAAAAAAAGTGAAGAACATGGATTATAATTTAAGTTTAATTTTAGATAGTCCACAATACACTACAAGCATCCGTTAAAAATATACATATATATAATTGCATACATACCCGACATCCTGATTGAGCGGTATAAAGACTGGCGTGATGCGGCGCTTTCCATCGGCTGTACGTGTTTCCAGCTGCTTGTTGATAGCTTTAGCGTTCGCTTGGCTGTGCTCGCTGTCACCGTGGCCAGCTTGTGCTGTTGATGCCGTAGTGGCAAAGCCGTTGGACGTTGACGTTGGCTGTATGGGCGCTGCTGGGGCGTGGAAACTGTTGCCAGCTGTGTGAATTGTTGGCAGTGTGGGCGGTTTCGGTTTTTCCGGTGTAGCCAACAACAATTCTGGGTTTTCAATAAGAATGTCCGCAGCGCTGCTGGAGCCATTCTCAATGGTAACACTCTTGCCATATATGCGTTGGTATAGCGAGTTCTAAAATAACATCACAAATAGACGCCGAATTAGCTCTAATCATTAGGTTGACTCCATCTTAATGCCCACCTTGTCGTCCTCGGAAAGCGGCGTACCCAGCTCAGACTCGGAGAACTGCAGGCAGGCCACAGTGCCATCACCGCTGCAAGCCATCAAGATGCATTTCTCCGGGCCCCACGACAGGTCCAGAATGCTGTCGTTGAAGAGCTCATGTATCACCACAAGTGGGCGCTGCAGTGCCGTCATCCACACAGAGAGTGATCGGTCGCGTGAACCCATTGCCAGACAGCAGTACTGCTGTTGTTTATTTGTTTTGGGTGCCTGCCGCGTTAATATCGAGTTGTGAAATCGCACGCAAGTCACCGCTTTGCGATGCCCCACAAAGTCCTTGTCACATTTCCAGCCTTCACGTTCGATTATCTGTGCCGTGGGACCGCCGCCGTTCATGGCGTGCGCCGACACCAAGTACTGGCCATCCGGCGACCATGAGAGCCGCAGTATGTGAGTGGTGCCGCCGCACTCTTCGAATGGCTCAGTGATGGTGCTGCTGCATGTCCAGTCGGTAGTCTTCCAGATCTTCACGCTGCGATCGTCGCTCTGCGAAGCCAGAAACTTGCCCACCGGATCCCAGGCAACGCCCTTCACCAAGCCGGTGTGTCCCTTCAGCATGGCCACCATGGCCGGAAAGGCCTGCACATCCCAGACGATGATACTATTATCGATGCTGCAGCTGGCCAACCAGCGATCATGCGGCGACCACGCCAAATCGAGCACATCGCCCGAGTGACCACGCAGCGTAGCGGCACATTTCCACGTTTCCGCATTTTTCTGTATGCCGCCAGTGCCGAAGACGCCGGTCGAGCCCTGGCAAAGATACAATTCAATCAAAAGTTATTCCTCTCAAACAAATGAAACATGGTATTCGGTTTGCCTTTGACTTGCGCCAGATCATCACGAGCTTGTCATCAGAGCCGGAGGCCAACATCTGCCCATTGGGCGACCAGCGCACGCAGTTCACGCACGCCAAATGATTGTCCATCTGGCAGAGCATCTTCGGCACGCTCTCGTCCAACTCCGCTTTTTCGGACAACACCGGCAGCAGGTTCCAGATCACGACACGCCCGGAATCCAAGCCCTGTCCGCCAGTGGCGAACTTAAGACAGTCCTGATGCACGTCCACGGAGAAGATTGGTTTGTCTATTGTGCAACAATATGAAGAATAAACAATTTATTATTTTGTTTTATTTTTTTTGGCGCCGGTGCTGGAGAATGTTACGTCTGGCGAGTGGCCAGCCGGCGGACAGCCATTAGACAACTGCAGTGCGGCGCGCCACATGCACTCACCGTCATGATGTACCCAGGTAGGCTTCAGCAGTTTCATTAATTTTGTAAATTCGCAAATACGCTGTTCACCACAATTTAATAAACAATTTTAGCAATTTAGTCTACTTTCTGCTAGTTTTACTCTAATTCGCTCGCATCTTTCTCCCACTATTTTGCGCAAATTATTCCACAGCCACTGTTCGGTTAATGATGTGCGAAATTCTGCCGGACTATCATCGAATGTCGATAGCAACTAAGTAACCACAGTTTGGAAACTTTCTACTTAAACTTATGCATTTTGTGTGTAATCATTCGTTTTTGCCAAATGATTTGAAGAAATATCTATCTGAACATGTTAATAGCGCTGGAAAAAAATCTTCTGTTTGGCGAACTGATTGTAGGTACCCGATTATATTCGGCTCATTCAACACTAAGGACCGTGTTTAGTTCGCACTGGCATAACAAAACTTTGACAGTTGTCAAAATCGTTGCCATCGCTGTGTTGTTGTTGTCAGTCAGCAGTGTTCGCATAATTCTTCTGACAAATTAGCTGATTTTTGAGAAATTCATACGCAATATTAGCAAAAATCCAGGGCGGCGTAGCAAAAATATCGCAGGCGTGCTGCACAGAAACGGACGCATCAGCGCCGGTCATTTCAACCGCCCATTGCTGGCGATTTGAATAAAAACGAACGGAAGTTGTGTGGCGCACAACTCGCAACAAAGTACAGCGAGTACCGAGTGGTTGCACTTGCTGCAAAAAAGGGGCGAGGAAATTTCAAACGGAAGATACTTTGAAAAGAGGTCGGAGGATATGCAAACGCCAAGTGAGTAGCCACCGTTGTGCATATACAAAGCTAGTTCCGGCTAACGCGTTTCCTTGCAGAGCGCAAACGATACCAGAAGGACGCTGCGTCCACGGATGATATCATCACTCTCATACATCTAGTGCGCCAAAATCCGGCCCTGTACAACTATAAATTGCAACCGAATCAACGGCGACGCATAGACGTGCTCAACGGCTGGGCACAGATAGCAGCGAAAATTGGCAGTAAGTCCAAGTTTCATTCCGCGATCCACGGCCAGTAGCATTACTTGTAAGAGATACCACTGGCCGATTTTATAGATGCTTGGCCACTATCTAACGTTTGATCCTGAACGTTTAACTACCATAGAACTCATTTAGAACTCATTTTCATTTGTGCAATTGAATATCCCAAACTAGATGTATCCAGAAAATAGAATATAAGCGTTTCTGTTCGGTTATACGGTTGCACTTACCTGCTGTCGTTTATATTTCCAGACAAATACACCGTCGAAGAGTGCCGCCGCAAGTGGAAAAATCTCCGCGACACCTACCACCAGTACCGCCTGCGCAAACCCAAACTGGAGGACGGCCTTTCCAAGTGGCGCTACGCCAAGGAGCTGGACTTCCTCTCCAATGTCTATCAGCCCAAGCTCAAGTCGCAGCGCCATCAGAACTATGTCATCTCCTCGCAGCGCTCAAATATGCACGACATGTCACGCCTGAAGGTCGACGAAGTGCACATCAAAGACGAGGATCACCATGGCGGCAATATGGGCCATCATCACAGCAGCTCCAGCATCACACTGGTGAACGACGACGCGGCCTTCATACTAACCACTTACGAGGAAAGCGTGAACGATGACGTTACAACCATCGATCATAACGCCCACGAGGATCCGAGCATGTCGTCGCACATGGAGCTGACACACGACGACGACGTGGAAGAGGAAATTGTTAAGAACGAGCACGCCTCGTCGCTGGACGATGCTACCGTCGCCGAAGTGGACTACGAGGAGGTATGTCTCTACGAGGAGGCTGGAAATGCGCCGAGCGTCGATTGCGAGACAATCATTGGCAGTGGCGCTGGCGGCGTTGCGCGCAGCACTTCCACCGACTCGAAAGTGTTCACGTGAGTATGAAAGAAAAACCAATGAGCTACAGAAAAATCACTGATTAGATGTATTCTTTTGCTAGCAGTCAGCATCATGACCAGCACGGTCACGCCGACTCCTTTACCTACATGAACGATTTCTGCATTGAGTCCATACCACACTTGCCCAGCGGCAGCGCCAATGGCGGCAGCAGCAGCAACAGCAGCGTCATAGGTAGCGGTGGAACAAAACTGAAGAACGTCTGCGTGGCGACGGCGGCCGCGTCCATAGTGACGGCGCCCGTGTCGGTGACGACCAGCGGCGGCGTCACACAGCCGACGAGCTCGTCCATACTGCAACTGCAGGCGCCTTCTGCGTCCGTGATGTACGGCGGCCAGCCGGCCGAGGAGCTGGATCTGTTCTTTGCGTTCCTTAAGCAAAAGATGCAGCGCTTCGCCAAGGAGGAGATTACCGCCATGCAGGTGGAGTTCCTCAACTGCGTGCAGCGCCGCGAGGCGGACAAGAATCAAAAGTACAACCAGGGTGGCGGCAATGGTAACGGCGGCAACGTGACAGCCATCATACATCAGCTGTAGGCGTACCAACAACCGATGGGGCGTGACTTTGAATTGAAAGTAACTGTAGCGGTGTACGCATAAGAATTCCCAGCAGCAAAGTACGGCGCAGTCCTGAATTCAGGCGTGAAGGTGTAGAGTAAAACTCAAACAGGCAGCGGTAAAAGCGACTCCAAAGTTGTTTTTGGGCATAAGGGTAATAAATCCTGGCGCAATATTTTGTCAATTGCATTAAGGTTTGTTAAGGTATGTTAAGACAGTTTTGGGTTTAAATTCTGCAGAGTTTACCTTATTTAAAAGAGGCTGACGGTAGCCCAACATTTTTATTATGTAGACTTAAAGCGATGAAAGGAAGAAATTAAATAGTTTTCTAAATAATTTGTCATATTTTAACTCTGCAGAAAAGCTGAAGATTTATGCAGATTTTTCGCTAGGAAAATTACATATTTCCAGACTTCTTCCAAATTGTACAAAGTGCACGTTTTTGTATACATTTTGAGTTTGAGTTCAGATATTTCGCACTCGGGGGCAATAATAGCTTTCAAATGAATTCAGCGCTGCACACGCCTGGAATTCGCTACTGGGAAATAGTAGTTAAGAAAGTGTAAATGTCCTGTGTATCTTATGCATAAAATTTATCGATGGTTCCCCTGTTCCCCTAACACGAAAACGCTGAATAAAGCATGAACGTTTTTGAAAAAGGCAGTTCGACGGGTATATTTTTTCAGTATATAATTTGCCTGAGTTTAGGAACTGACATTTGTTATTATTTTTATTTTATTTAAAATTTTTCATATTTTATATATTTTTCCTCACAATTGACATGAGCTGCGGTTTAAATTTTAAGGGTTAAAGTGCTATTCGGATGCTTTGTTATTGTTGCTGGTGTAGCTACATATGTAAGTGCAAGCAAGATTTGAAATTTGATTGGTTTTGAAAATTGATAAAATTGATATTTGAAATTCGATAAAAAAGATATCGTGCTGCCTCTGCATAGCGCAGGTTGTTGTCTTTTAAGCATAGGTTGTTGTAATTATCATACATATCACTAATGTGCAAACGAGGGAGAACTATGGGTGGACTATAGCCAAAACCAATTTCCAGTTAAACCAGTTAAAGTTTTTAAGTCAATGTACAATGATCGATTTTTTTTGCCAACCGCCAGTAAACTCAGTCGGTCCTTAGTGCTGGTAAAATAGTGCCACATGGCAGGAAAATTATGTTCAAATATCAAAGTCATGATACACATCGATTTAATTGTCCTTTTGTAGGCATTTCAACTGAAATTTCATTCAATTGCTGCGTTCGCTTTATCTTTGTTTGTTTTCCAGTCATTCTACAAAACAAAGCAAGAATATAAAATGCCCAACTAACGATAAATAACAACAATCAGTCCGTGGTTCATCGGCATTTCGCGTTAACGCTCTATTTCCACGCTTAAACTTAGCAGCTATAAAACAAAAAAAAAAGGACAAAACAACAAAACAAAATGAAAATCTCAACAACTTCTTGTACAAAGAACAGTAAGAACGACGAGCGCATCGCGAGACAATAACAAATGCAGAGGAGGGTTATAGCGAAATGTTAGCAACTGAACAATGGGCGAACCGGCAACAGGGCGCAAGGAACAACTCAGGAACAATATCAGTAAGGTCATCGATAAAATAATTTAACTACAAACTATTTACAAACGAAGTAAACCGATCAGAAGAGCGCTAACACGAGAACAGGTGGCAATGGTTGGTTCGGATTCAACTTAATGGCTTCGCACTTCTTTGTGATTTGCGACTGTGCGCTTAGGTCTATGCCGTGCTCTTGGCTATGTAGTCGCCGTTGAAGTATATTACTGTTATGGTTATGTCGTCGCGGTACAGACGCACCACATCCTGCGGCAGCGACAGGTAGTATGAGATTTTCGAATGCTCTATGCCATAGTCGGTTGCGCCCAGCGCGTTGCGTATTAGATGCGTGGCGGAGTTTTGGTCCAGCGGTTTACGCGCGCGGCCATCCCTATAACACAAGAACGAAAATTAAAGCCAATTCCCAATCGGAATGTTTCCGTTCGGCATACTTGCGCTCCGCCAGTATCTTGGACACCTCCTCTAAAGTGACGTTACCCGTTGGCAGCTTCATCGGTTCGAGCACCTTCTTTGCCGTAACGTGCTCGCCTACTAGACTGATAACCTGCGATGGCGACAAAAAATCCCACAGCCCGTCACTGGCTATGACCAGGAATTTGTCGTTCGGTCCCAGAACGTGATGCTGCACCTCCGGCTGCGCCGTCAGATAGGGCGGGGTGTAGTAGTGTGGCGGCACTGCGTGCTCTCCGAATGATGGCACCACGTAGTTCTCCATAATTTCATTCGACCACTTGTAGCGAAAATCGCCGAGTGCACGCAGAGGTGCCAGCTGCCCCAACAGTCGCTCGTTGCGTATAGCCGTCTCATGCTCCTCCTTGGGATGCTGCTCCAATATGCGTTGCACTTCCTTCAGATTATCGGCGTTGTGTTCGTTGTTTAACTTCTTGGGTTGCCACTGCCCCGTTTCGGGGCTCTGCACACCAAGCACGGCGCCACAGTCGCCAGTGCTGGCCACGTATAGGTCCAGGTTTTCCACGTGCGCCACACAGGCCACAGCACCTACAGAGCGAAAAATGCAAAAATCAGACAATTCCTGGAATTTCATTTACACAAGCGACTCGCTAACCTGACATGGCCACCGACATTGTGCGCATGTCGGTGTGCTTCAGCGCCTCCCGCGATAGATCACCGTCCAGGTGTAGGAAGGCATTCTCGATTTCTGCTGCGCGATCCGCAGCCGAGTGACTAGAAATTTTTTGTACAAATTGACTAAAGCTCTCCTCGTACAGATTCTTGATCTCGTTTACAAAATCCGCCTGAAAATTTGAATAAGAAGTATTAAACAGGCGCATTCATATTCGATTTGGAGTAAAGTAGTTTGATTCTGTAGAGTTAAATTTCCTCAATTCAACCAGTAAAAATGTTGTAGATTTCCAAGAATCTGACCACCAATGGCCCCGAAACTTGCCTTGTCGTTGTGGCACTTAAGAAACGACCGACTGTTGTATCCTTTTTGCATTTGCTCGCGCAAAATTTCACGGTCGATTACAGCAGCAGCTATGTAGCGCAACAGTCGCTTGGATAGCACCTGCGAGCATGCAGGGCCACCGTGTCCGTCAAAGACGCCACATATAAAGCCTGTTGAAGATAACGTTGGGGTTGTTAACCTATAAGTTCGCACATGCCTCAGTACAACACAACGTTCATCACACTTACCGCGCTTATGTACGAATGTGGCCTCAGTCCGCGAGTCCTCGCATGGACTGTTGGAGCTCAGCTGGTTGGTCTCGTAGCTGTGTACGGCGATGTCTCCCTCGTTAAAGGCGTGTGTAAACTCATTTTCCCGCAAGATTAAGTTCACCTATAATTAAGTAATGTAAACAATGCTAAAATACACAAACAGCGAATGTTTGCTTATCGGCGACGCATTCCGGGTGTGTGCTTATCGGCGCAATGGCGTCGTGTCGTGCTGCACCCCTGGAAAGGCGAACAACACTCACATCGTACGGCGACAGCTGTGGCAGTTGCGCCTCCTGCCGCACCGAGATGCGAAACTTTCGCACGCCGCCACCGTGCAAGCTGGATGCGGCAGCGAAGGCAACGGCGGCCGCGTTGTTGTTGTTATGCCGTATGCAAACGACAGAATTACGCAGCAGGATCGTTAACATCTAAATCTCCTTATTGTCTATATGCAGTAGTGCGAGTGCAGCAATTTAAATGCTCGTCGAGATGGGCAGCTACCGACGGTTTCAGTTGGTGGTTCCAGCGTCTAAATCTTGTTTGAACTCTGTACAATTTAAACCAGAGTAACAGCTCGCCTCACTTTTCAGCACTTTCACCGGCAGATCAGCAATTTGTTTGTAATTTGGCAATATCACTTCTTGCCTTTCTTGTGTGCCTTGTCAAATATTTTTCATTATCTTCAATATTGTTATTCTGGCAGAAAAGAATTCGGCGCAGTGTTGCCGACGCTCAGTAAAGTGACAGCATGTGCTACAATTGCGCAAACCTTGTTGGCTTTGGCTGGCCGTTTAGTTCCTTCCTTGTTCAATTTCAAAGCAGTATGAGGTGAATGTCATGTGCAGACACTGCTGCTGTTATGTCGAACACAACTTTATTGATAAGAAGCGATGCAATCGAGGCCAAGGCTGCGGAATTAGATTTGATCTTGAGGTGATTAGCAACATTGACGCGGACCACCTGCAGGTGCAAATGTGCAGGGTAAAGTTAATGAGGTTGCCATTTATTTGAAAAAACGCATATGTCCGGAAAGGAATGAGTTTTCTCTAAAAAAAAATGCTGAGTTTTTCCAAAGACACACACGCAAGGTAGCAAAAATATAAAATATTATTAGAAATGTGGGTGGTATTCCAAATTATGCCAATCTTTTACGCTGCTGAAACAAATGTAAACACAATTTTTTAAATGGAAATTTCACATTAAATCAAATTTGATTGTTTCTGCAAGTAAACAGATATGTCGAGTAAGTGAAATATGTTTCAACACTACTAACTATTTTAAACTATCTGTATTTCCAACTCAAAACCACGTCGGTTAAGTTCCTATAAGACTATCGCCCTGACTAGAAATTTTTTAAAATATATTTCTGAATGAGCGTGATTTGTGTGTGTTTCCCAAGACGATTTAGAAAGGAACAACTAAAATTGATTAGTTGCAGAATCATGTAAGATGTATCCCCAGTACTAATTTTATTTTATAAAACGACAAATGGCAACGTTTAGCTTGTGAAAGTAATTGTAATAGATCGCCGCTTGTAGTAGATTCTATTAGTAGCAGAGTGTGTGTGAAAAATGTACCTGTTTCTGTCATAATCGTTTTGAGGGTGTTTATATTTTTTCCTATTCGCGTTGTGTGTGTAAATTTACGAAAAAATAAAAAATTCGTACGGAAAATTGCAAGGTGCACGCATAAATTAAGCGATAAGAAGGGCAAAAGCTTGGCGTGTGCGTGATTGTGAAAAATGCGAAATGCGAAGTTTGGAAACATGTGAAGTAATGGTCGTGGCTGTCTGAGCTGCGCTGGCGTTTCCCTTCGCCGTCGTCTGAGTTGCTGTCGCTAACGCTTTGGACAAGCAGGCAGTGCATGCATACGTGTGGTTATGTTTGGGCGAGTGTTTATGTGTGCGTTGGTGTGTGAAAATTGAAAATTTTCAACAATTTTTTGGGAATAAAAAACCTCACGACTGGTTGGCTGAGAATTGCGATTCGGAATCGCGAAGAAATACTGCGAATGAAATCGAAAGATTGCGCTGCCATACATATGGATACTGAAGTGAAGGATAACACGCGAATTGTGCCTACTTGGGTGCAAATGGTTTTTCTGACGCTGCTGACGACGGCGGAAGCTGTGCTGATTTTGATAATTTTTGCAAACATTTCTTAATTAAGCTGGCGAGGAGCAAGCAGCAAGACGGAAACGGCTGGCAGTGCATGAAAGCTGGCACAATCTGGTGGAGTGGCGAAAGGAAAGACGACGACAGGTAGGTACAGAAGGGCGAGAGGCGCAGGGATGCGTGCGCGTGTGTGTACACAATGAAAACGAAGATTTCGAAAAATGAAAATGCATAAAATTGCATTTTTATTCAAATCGATTGGCGACAGCGGCCAGTCATGCAGCTGGTGGCTGGGCGCGTTGCGATGGCGATTTGGTGAAAGCGGAAGCGGCAAGCGAGAAGAAAGTTTTCCAGTAAATTTTGCCCCCGGCCGCTCGATCGCCTCTGCCCGTCGCCATGTGCAGTCCCTTAGACGTTGCTCTCGTATGGCTGCGGCGGTGTGTAAAAAGTCGCTGCGTCTCAGCGCTGCCTATTGCAATAAAGTGCTGCAGCACGGCAACAGCACCAACCACACCAATAACGATTGGCCCATACACTACAGCAGTGGCAACACGGCGACTACGCGTGCAACTCCCTTTTGCGGTTATTTGGTTTGATGGTTTTTGCTGCGTTTTCTTTCCTTCGTTTGCATTTTTTTTTTAATTTTCTCCTCGTTACGTTCACTGACGCTTGCGGTGTTTACCGATGTTGTTGTTAGTGCCTTTGGTCGTACTGTTGCCAATAAATCAGGCCCAACCAAGCAGCACATTCCGCTGCAGTCGATTTTAATTTTCTTTGTTGTTTTTGCTGCCTTTTGAAAATTTTCTCAATAGGTGTGCAAATTTTACATTTATCTAATTTTGGTGAATTGAACTTTGGATTGTATATTTAGTTCATTGCCAGCACTTCCTGTCTTTCGATAATTTTAGAAGCCAATCTACATTAGTTTCCGTTTTATTCGTCTCGAACATGATCGGATTCGACGTGTGTGTACAATTCCATTCGATTGCCATCCTTTCTGAGAGCTAAGCGGCAATCAAAGCTCTAAGATCCTACCAGGTGTCCTCGAAATTGGTTTTGGAGTGCCTTGAGAAGCTGAATGAACTTGTTACAACCAGGTCTGGGTACTTTGGGTTCCGGGTCACACCGGCATTGAAGGGAACGAACGGGCTGACGAGCTGGCAAGGAACGGAGCTTCCACACCCTTTGTCGGCCCAAAACCTTTTTGTGGTTTGGGAAAAGGAGTTTCCTCCATCCTATTGAGAACGAGACAACCGGAAGGAATCAATACTGAGAATATCAACCAAGTCTGGAGCATTCGAAGCTGGTTATCGGGTCCTACAATAGAAAACGTTTCGAGGAATGTATGACCTTATCAAAAAATAATCTTAGGATTATCACGGGAATGCTTACAGGGCATTGTGGATTGAATTATCATCTAACTAAACTAGGAATCCGCGAAAACTGGTATTGCAGGTTCTGCTTGCAGGAAAACGACACTGCAATACGCATACTAGAAGAATGTACCCTGTACTCATGCATAAAAGAAAGAAGCACCTGGGGTACTATCTTATACCAGGTACGGACTGGGTATACAGAGGTGTAGGAAGCATACTAAAATTCCTCCTGGATACTGGATTCACTGACAGTCTTTGAGGTCCAAGAAGGGGGCACAATAAATCTACTAGGCCGCTGTGCATTATCCCCTTAAATAATAATAAATTGCAGGTCTTTTTCGAGCACATACCCAACGATCTTCTAGATTTGTAAATCTGATGTAGAATGAATGGTAACTAGGCCGCATTAAAATATGCTGCAAGAATCTCTGAAATCTTTCTATCAGTCGAAAAAAGTATAGTTTGGATAGTTGCCACAACAGCAATGTGCTTTCGAGTACATACAAGTCGTCCCCCTTACGGTCATACCACAGCTATCCTTCTTCCACGAAAATAGGTTGAGCCTCGAAATATAAAGTCTTCAAAATCAGACAATGTGCATGTGGACTCTGTTGTTTCATACCACAGTTGCTGCATGTTCTGATAAACGCCAACAAGTTTATTCAGCCATCAGATCAGCAGCCCACATTTCTCCCATCCCCCCACCCCCTACGCGCGCCTTTTCCCTTGACCGCTATACGCTTTAGCAGAAGTATTAAAAAAGCAAATAATTTATCGCGCTTACATACGCCGCGTATTGCATTAACTTGCACGATTGCGAAATTGTTTTCGCCCGCCCACTCCCCCACAACACACTCTGTGCGCTGTCTCGCTGTCTGTTAAAAGTTTGCCGTTGTTTTTTTTGCAGTGAGATGCTGCAAATTTTTAGCGTTGAATTTTTAAGGGAGCTGAAGTGTGGCGCGAATGCTTGACATGACGGCTGATAGGGGGCGGGAGGGGGGGGCGTGTTGCGCACTTTCCATGCGTTGCATAAGCATTGAGGGAGGCCAGGCGGCGGCGGACAGTTTCATTTCCCCTCCAGCTGTTTCGTTGCCTGCGCTGAGGTGAGCTGCTTCAGTGTTCCACAGTGCGTGTGTGCGTATATTTATATATGCGTTGGTGTGTGTGCAATTTATGCACTTGCTGCAACTGCCCCTGAGTTTATTTACATTTTCAGTTTGGTTTTGGTGTTGTTTTTTTTTGTTGTTTCTTTCAAAAAATGAATGTTCAAGAGCTCTGCAATTGTGTCCCCTTGCGTCTGTTTGCATTTGGAATTGGGTCTTTTACAGTTGTGTTTTTCGTTCCCCCCCCCATTCTCTTTGGTTTTACTAATTTCGGAATTTAATGTTTTACTTCCTTCATTCTAATTGTCTTATTTTGTATCTGTTCACTCAACAGTTTCGATTTGGTTTCATTAAATTATGCAAAGCATTTATATTCGTTTGAGGTGTGTTCACACTCTGGCTCAAGACAACGGTCATTGAACAATGAAAAGGAAAATGAGACCATTTAGCTTATTAAATAGTAAATTTGACTTGTTAAATATGCCAATTGAAAGTGACAAAATTTGGTAAAAAGTAAACTTATGTGTGTATGAGAAAGGAGACTGAATTCGGATTTATTTGATAGTTTTCTATTAAGAACTGGTAATCACTATTCTCACATGTTAGCTTAACGCTTAATCACCTTCAGTTGGCGTTTTCGTTTTCATTTCCTCTATTTGACTATGTTGTCAAATTAAATATTGAATTGTGTTCCACAAAAAAAACGATGTGAACACATTCTCATGACATGCTAGTGCAGTATTTTCTTATTCTCACTGCCTTAAAATGCTTTACTTTATAATTTTAAGACCTGCTTGCGGTTAATGTTCGGGCTGCTGCCGCTGCTGTGTGTTGCTTTTCCTTTATCGCTGATGCTGCGGTGCCTATTTTTAAATGTCTGCCTTTCGTCTCCACTGGCACTGGTTCAGTGCACCTTTCCTTTTATTTGCATTTCCTGCCTTTATCGCAGTTTTGCCTGTCTTGCACACCGCATCTTTAACTGAGCTACGCTGCCGCCACTGAGCATCGCCAAGTGCGTTCCGCCTCAGATAACATTTGACTTTTTCGGCTGTTGCGACTCAGCCACAATGCACTTAGTTTATCAGCGAGAGCAACAGATCTCAAAAACTCCACAATGCATTCGCTCGCAATTTGTTTGACTCTTGTCCACTTTCGTCCACGTGTCGCTCTATCTAATTCATTCTTGCCAGCTTTGCAGATGCCTTGCTGCCTATTTTATTGCTGAACATTTTACAGTTGTCGCTGCGAAATGTTTTGCGTTTGAATATAATTTTTATTTTTTTCTTCTTCGACTTTCGTCTTTTGCATTTCTTCCGCATATGCCGGCCCGACACTTTTGACCGCTTGCAATTTCCGCTTCGATTTTTTAAGCAAATGCTTTGCTGTTGCTTCATGTTGTGGCTATTGTTGTTGTAGTTGCAGTGGCTTGTTTGTAGTTGTTGGCTTTGAGTTTTGGCTGTGGAACTTTTGGTTAAACTTTTCTCCACTATGTGCACTGTCTGAATGTTTGTGTGTGTGTGTGTGTGCTTGTGTGATTGCATTTGCGGTTCGCTTAGACAGCTGTGGGCCCGCCATCACTGCGTTGTGTATGAATGTGTGTATGCGATGGGAAACGAAGGGGTCATCGTTGACGTTGGCGTCGCCATGCTTCCTTCTCCCGTTTTAGGTTTAGTGTGCTTATTGTTGTTTCTTTGCAGCAACGCTGAGTGGGTCAAGGTTGAATTCGCTCTCCCCCTTCGGACTTTATGACCGAAATATTATTGTTTTATTGCAGCAAGTGTTTGTTGTACACTATTTGAATCCATAAGAAAATTAATTCATGCTGAAACTTTTCTATCTGCATGTTGTGCAGTTATTTTTCCTTTGCATTGTGGTGTCAGAGACATATACATAGATATATTTATATATTAAGTTGGGTTTTATTTAGTGTATGTCCCCAGAAGAAGGCGTGACCGGCATGAAAATGTGTTCATTCATGTAGTCCCCTTTCTTTTTACTAGTTGCGGTTCATGTTGATTCTTCTCTTTAGAGCCAGAATGTCGTTGTTTAGTTTTTGTTCGTTTGTTTAAAATTTTATTTTCTACCTTCTAATGAATAGCAATTTGATAAATCTTTAATTGAATACTGACGATTTCTATTGTTCTTCATTACAGCAATATGAAACATCAATTTACACAATAAACATCGATTCCATTCACTATTTTTAATAGTCCTTAAATTGAAATTCAACAATACAAGATATTACCAAAGTAAACGATGCCCGGGCAACGTCCAAGTTAGGCGCAAGCAAAGGAAGTAGGAGGGCGCTTAGGCATCCGTAGACGAATCCGTAGCCTACGAGCTCTGCAGTGAAGAGTAAACTGCACTGCTATCGCAGCCCAGCTCGATAGAAACGTTTAGCAACACAATGGGAGCAACTGCTTCGACGGGCGGTTATCCAATGGCCACAGCAGCTGGCGGCAGTAGCAGCAGTTCTGGACTGCTACTGCCCTCGTCAGCTGCTCTGACCTCGATCGCCTCCGGCAGTGGTGGCGGCCCTGGCGGTGGTATCAACATCGGCGCCAGTGCTGCTGGTGGTGGACCGCACTTTCGCGAGCAGCGACGCAAGCGCGTGACCGGTTTTGCTACGCTCAAGCGCAAATTCATACGTCGACGGCGCTCTTCAAAGGCCTGTGATCATGCGCGGGTTCTGCGCGATTTCGTGTCCGACTGGACGCCGCTGGAGCTGGCGGCGCTGTGCGAGGAGTACGAGGCGCTGGCCGCTTTGCGCGACTTATCCGTAAGTTGTCGAATTTTTTCACATGTGAATTGTGTAATTCGTTAATGAAACCTTTCTGTTGCTCTGGCAGATGCAAGCGGAGCTGGCACGCCCACCGGCCACTACCTACAAACAGGATCTCGCCGCACTATACGACATGAAGACCTGCACCGACTGCGATCTCGTATTTCGCGGTTCGATTTTTCCAGTGCACCGTTCCATACT
Source organism: Melieria omissa (assembly GCA_963971225.1). Classification (NCBI taxonomy): domain Eukaryota; kingdom Metazoa; phylum Arthropoda; class Insecta; order Diptera; family Ulidiidae; genus Melieria; species Melieria omissa. The sequence goes on from OZ020268.1 coordinate 20,974,117, forward strand.
GTCGTCGCGCTGCTCGTACTTTCGCGACTTGCTGGCAGGTTGCCCAGGCTTTGGGGCGCGCATTTGCCTCGAGTTGCCCTCGTCGCCGATCGACGTGCAGATGTTCTCGTCGCTGTTGCGTTACCTGTACACGGGCGATCTGTGCCCGCACGATCCGACCATCGACATAAGTTTGCTGCGCCAGCTGGGCGACGACTTTGGCACACCAAATCCGCTCGAACACGATCTGCGATATCTACTGGAGACGGGCGATTACGCCGATGCCGCACTCATATTCACGGCGGAAGGCAGTGACTATCATCGGCCTGACTCTGGCAGCTCGGAGTACGGCTTTCGGCCGAAACTGGAGCTGCCATGCCACAAGGCCATACTCAGCGCACGTTCGCCATTCTTTAGGAATCTCATAGCTCGTCGTACACGCAACGTGGACGAGTACACGGAGCGAGCGTTGCATGTACCGACGCGTATCGTGTTGGACGAGACGGTGATACCGAAACGGTATGCGCGCGTACTGCTGCACGCCATCTATTTAGATACGGTCGATCTGACACTGATACTGCGCGGCGCGGGGTCAGGGAACTCGGCGGGCTCGCTGGGCGAAGTGCACGCGCTGACGAATACCGGTCGGGCGCGTCCCACACCGCTAGAGGAGGCTATGGAACTGTATCAAATTGGACGGTTTTTGGAGCTGGACATATTGGCGCAGGGCTGCGAAGACTTGATATTGGAGTGGCTGACGCTGGACACTCTACCGACGGTGCTTAAATGGGGCTCTCAGGTACCGGGTTCATTCGTTTTCTTAAATATGCATTGATTTTATTGTAACGAAACGTTTTCCTATTCTATGCGAGTAACGTAAAGAAGAAATTAATGAAGATTTGGTTGTTGATATCTTGCAGGCACACGGGTCAGCCTGGGTGTTCCGCCAAGCGTGCCAATACTTGCGTGAAGAGTTCTCTGCTGTTATTGCGTCGCCGGTGCTGCATCAGCTGGACAAATCGCAGCTGATCCATGTACTGCAGAGTAACTTTCTGCAGGCCTCCGAGCTAGAAGTGCTGCAGGCGGTGCTGAAATGGGGCGAGCAGGAGTTGATAAGGCGTATGGAGGACCGCGAGCCGAATCTGCTGTCGCATACCGCGCATTCGGTGACGCGCAAGGGCGTGAAGAAGCGCGATCTCAGCGATGTGGAGTTGCGTGAAATACTCTCGGAACTGTTGCCACTGGTGCGAATGGACCACGTTCTGCCGCCCAACAGTGAGGTGCTGGCGCAGGCCATACGTCGCGGGCTGGTGAGTACGCCTCCGTCGCACATGATCGGTGACGAGCGCGAGAATCTGCGCGTGAACGCTTGGATACGTGGCGGCAAAAATCAGGGCCTATTTGTGCGACCACGCCTTTTTATGCCATACTTCGAAGAGGTGAAAGCGTTGCTGGAGGATCGCATGGCCTCGTCGCACCATCAGGCAGAGTTGATGCGCATGCGGCGCTCGCGTCATTTGCCCGACATTCCGGACACATTGTACATGGTGTCGCGTATGAATGCTGCTGCCAACAGTGGTGTGGGCGTTGGTGTTGGCTGTGGTGGTGCAAATAGCGTTGACATGCTGGCTGCTGCGGCGGCCATACCACCGCCAGACACCCAGACGCTGGCGGCCATGTTGAAACGCGAACATAAGCTTCACCAGTCACCCATGTGCCAGCGTGCGCTGCTCTTGCCGCTTTCGTCGAAGCACGAAATCGACCGCCAGATACGGCTGCGCGTGGTGCGCGAGTTCAATTTGCCAGACGCAGTGTCCGATTTGCTGGAAAGTTCGCTCCTGAGCCACCAGAGTGGTGCCTCCGAGGACGGCGGCATTACGTCAACCACACAGACCGACCCCGATTTGATCGAGGACGATGATCAGAGTCCGCCACCATCACCGGCAGCCACCGGCTCCGTGCCGCGACACACTGCAGTGAGCGCATACCTGTCGACTTCGGTGGGTTCGTCGGCGGCCTCGTCTACCTGTGGCGGTGACGGCGTGCAGCCCTGCTACAGCCGCAATCTGACATTTCCACGCCCACATCCGGGTGGACTGCTGGGCCTGGGCGGTGGTGGCAATGGGGGCACCGGTTTGCCGCCGAACTATGCGCGCTTATCGGCGGCGGCGCATCATCGCAGCGACTTGCCAGCACTCATCACCGAGGGCGACTACCGCTTTCCGCACGGCAGTGCGTTGGGCATTGATATGGGTGCCGAGGGCGGCGGTGCAGTGGGCTGCGCGGACGGCGGCAATGGCGGCCACTTGTCCGACATGATGCCGGACGTGGCGATGGCCACGGCGTCGCTGGGACAGCTGCATTTGGCAAACAGCGCAAACGGTGGCAGCAGCGGCGACATGCATGAAAGTCTGCAGCTGGACTTGGGCGACGGGCCGAGTCACATAATGGGCGGCGGAGCGGGCGCCGCTGGACCAATTGGGTTGCGCGGACTGCAGGTGAGTTAGCTAAAGCTGGCGCTGTGCTTGTGGGAAGATTTGAATTGAAACTGTTTACTTACAGCATCAGCTGCCGCCGAGTAACTATCATCATTTTATGCAGCGTTCCAATTCGCCGTTCGACATACTGCGCCAGGGACAGCACTCACCGGCGCCACACCCTCCGCCTGGGACATACAATTCCGGACCGCCCAGATTCTTATAGAGTTTGCGGGTGGCCCCCGATCAGGGCCTTTATTTTAGCATGCCTTTTTGAAGAGAAATTAGAAAACGCAAAAATTCGAACAATTGGAATGCTCGACAGCCAAAAAGTGGGAGCTCAGTCGGCAGCTGGGCTTCTCATAAGAAAATGAACAAACAAACGCACTCAAAATTCAAATTCAAGCTAAAATAAGGCGCGCGCACATGCACACATACACACACACTAACACTAACAATGCAGCAAGAAGCAGGAGACTAAAATAGAAGCAAACAGCAAAAACAAATTACTTGAGTAAGTAAAGCGAACGCAAACAAATGAACGAATAACTGACACAACAGGAAATTATCTAAATGAACCGCCATAGTAGGCAATGCGGTTTTGTAAAACACGGATGGGATAGTCTAGATGGGGTTAGGATTAAGCGTCATGTAAACAATATTTAAGACAAGTGAACGCAGCATTTCTAAAATGCTGACCGATCACTCGATGTGGTAGGTCAAGGCACTAAATGGCAAGCGATTGCTCGCTTGAACGTCAGTTTGAAACGCCGACGAGATGAGGCATTTGCGTTCATATACATATATACATAAATTAGCTATATTACAAATACATATATTCTAAACGAAAATATGAAAAGCTAGTAAAACTATTCAAATTCAAAATCAAATTAACAACATAAAAAAAATCAAATTATGGGAGCCGAAAAGGCAACTCATACGCAATTCCACAAAGAGCACACACACCCATACATTCACACAAAAAAATATATAATATTTAAATTTGTGCTTAAATACCATAATTCGTATACACTTGAGTTGTAGCACTTTGCTGTCCTGCCCTGTCGTGTGCTTGGCAGCAAACGATCTCTTTTATGTTATTTTATTGTACCACTTGTAGTTTGTTGTCAATTTTCAACGGCCACTCAGTTGTGCAGTGGCTGGGCAATTGCTTGTGTTCTGGTAAACATTATTTGAAATTAGACGTGGAGTACACCCATTTTTTACCACTTAAAAGCTGCGAGTCAGCCGGAAACTATGGCAGCTAGCTGGTTGGTGGTATTCGTGCGTGCATTTAGACTAAGTTTACGGCGTTTATAATGATTTCGCTAGCGATTGAGTGCTCATGGCAAAGCGAATTCGCCTGTTTTCATTTGTACTTTAACAGTGGTGAAGTGAACAATATTCATTCTAAAGTAAGTTGTTTGTTGCTATTGAAAAGCAGTTGTTTACCACGTAAATAGTATTTAAGAAGTTCAAAACCACAATAAACCTACCACGCACTTGTTCAATTAATTGCTCCATAGTTCATTAGCGATTCGCTGAACTAATTCAAACATTTTTATTTGCTCTTTTTCGTCGCTCGAAGACTTTCAATTCGCTTTTCGCCATATCGCTCTGCCATGAACACTTTCATTTGTACACGAATACGTTTCGCCGAAAACTTTGCCTTAAGCTGATGTCAACATAGCCGCAACTGCTCCACTTTAGGTATCGTTCCCTTACGCAAACGCATTGAATTTGTTTTGCACACCACTAGTTTGCGTTTAGCTGCGAACAGACTCATTACTTTTAGATAAAAAACATCTTCGTTTGTGGTTGTGAGATTTCGCATTTGCTGAACATGGCTTTTCATATTGTCTGTACACGTGTACTGCTGGTACTTGATATTTCTTTCATCTCAATAGTATGTACGCCGTCCTATCTCTTTAAATGTAAGGAACCTAAGTCATCCGCTTTATTGTTACTATTCCTGTATATGTGTCGTGATTGACCGCCATGAAGACATCTTTGCAACTGCCACCAAACCGGTTCTGTCGGTATGTTTGCAAGTTCATTGCATTCATGTTCATTGCAGATCACTCAAATCGGTGCAAATTAATAATTCATTCACACTGTTTCCAGTGACGGCAAATATGATTCGCACATTTCGCCAAGAAATGGCACATGAATTTTAAGTTTGTTACTAATTTTATATGAATTTATGTTCGTAATACTAGCAGTCAAGTAGTAAGCAATGCGTTGTTTACTGCCCTTTTTGTGCATTCACTCGGCCCCTTTATTGCTTCTGAGTGGAGCTGCCGTTCGGCTCGACGGCGCTCTGTCCAACTTTCGAAACGAGGTTGCTTCGAGTTTTGTTCTCATGCTGAGCACCTGGCGTACGCCACAAGCTTGTCTGATCCCATATCAAACACAAATTACATTATTGAATATCAATGTCTCTATGTTAACTGTTATCTTAATTTATTTAAATGTAGTCTTAGTTGAAAATTTAAGTTGTGTGTTGTCGGAAGCGAGAGAGGGTGTTTTGATTTTGATGTGAACGCGCTTAGCAAAAACAAATTTTTTGTAAAATATTTATAACAGCAAACGTCGTCGATACGCGTTTAAATAATAAAATTGCAACTAATTTAATGAATTAATTATATTTATTGTAACTGTAATAATTATAATAATAATTGCATATACATTACATTATAAACCAAACATTGTAATTTGAATTAACAAACAATAAATGAAGAACACATGCGAAAATAGAACACGAATAAATAAATAATTCAACAAATAAATATAAACAATCGTGTTATAAAATTTATAAGCGCAAAGATGCAACTAAAAGAAACTACAAAAAACAAATTAAATAAAATAAAATACAATACAGTACAGAAAGAACAGAATCTTAAGCGAAATAAGTGGAGTACGTATAGCATATATTATTAAATTAACTAATTATATATATATAAAAGGTGAATATATATATATATATATATATATAAACTTACAATTGAATTAAAGAGCAAATGAACATAAAAACAAACACAAAACAAACAAATAAAACAAAAGAATCGTTTCAAAATGTTGTATTTGAAGAGCAAAAAACTAATAAAAACGAAAAAATTACATAAAAGTTTTCTAACTTGTTTCGAAATTATATATAAATGCCAGTGGGATATTCTGTAGTAAGGGTTCTATAGTAAATTGTTTTTGAAAATAATGTCAGATGTTCTGTTAGAAGGCATTCAACAAGTTATTATTTTTGTGGTACAGGGTGTGCCATTTAAGATTTGGAATTTGAATCGGTTATAAAAAAAACTAATGAATATTTTTTGGAAATTCCTGTTTCATTACAAAGCTTAGACTTTGTTATTCAAGAATGTAAAACGATATCGTTCATATGACTGCCACGACTGGCCTAACTACTGTTGACCGCCACTCGGTCAACCCAGTTTTCAAGTACTTTTTCGATTGTTGCGGGTAGAATTTCCGGAATGGCAACTTCGATTTCATGTTTCAAAGCTTCGTCTCTGGATGGTAAGCGTAACACTTGTCCTTTACGGCTCCTCACAAAAAAAAAGGTCCAACGGACTTAAATTGACTTCAGAATTTCGGCTGATTATTCGATTTTCGAAAACGGTGCCCAAAAGTTCGATTGTTACGTGCCGGATGGTCATGAGCCTTCAGTTCTTGGACCAATTGAATTTTGTAAGCCTTTATACAGAAATCTTTATGTAAAATTCTCATCAAAGAAGTGCGGGAAATGTTCAATTCCTGAGAGCGATGGCGAGTTGACGTTGATGGATGTTCACGCACATTTTCGGCTACAAAAGCAATGTTTTCAGCTTTGCGCACTGTACGAGAACAGGATCGGGTTGTTTGGTCCATTAACGATCCAGTTTCACGAGCTCGCTTTACAAATTTATCCACAAACTGAGTTTGCCAATCTTTTTTTTGGATTTTTTTTTTAATTTCTTACAGTTTGGGTTGAAGACTCTCCACTTTGGAAGTGAGTTCTCAATATTTCCTAATTTTGTTCAAGCGTATAGCGTCCCATTTCGTAAATTGCAGACTTTTAACTAAATTACGAACACAAATTGAATAACATTTGAAGTGCCATTCTCAAAATAAAACGTAGTTCAAATTCCAAACGCTAGATGGACCACCCTGTATTAGGGAAGTTGACTTTGTTGGCTGAAAGCAAGGCTTAGAAGTTCGACAGCGAGGGAGTCGAACTTTTATCCTATTATTCTGAAAACTATGTGTTTTTCGAATCGGTGCTCACTATATTGCGGGATCTTCTGAACCGAATCATACGAAACTTACAGTACCTTTAGTACAACTGCTGTCGTCTGAAATATCTGTTTTGTAAAAAAATTGTTATACCGCATGTTTCTTACCTTCAACATTCATTCAATGTGCAATTTCTTGTTTTTTTAATTAATGTTGGTGGCTGTCGTCTCGTACCATCGCAACGGTTACTAACGATCTCAATTGGTCGCGCGTATCGCACTGCAATAATGTCTAATAGGTAAAGATATTAGTACCGTCCTTCTCTGCCAAAAACCAGGCTTGGCTTTCATGGTGTATGTTCTGCTTGCACACGTATTACTCTTTACGAGAATATGAAACAGTACGCAGTTGAACAAATCTTTGAACAACATTATGTCTGTTGCATCCAGTTGGGCAGCAATATATAAAAAATTGACAGATTGCCGCTTATGACAAATTGAAATAATGATGTATTAATAAATAAAATACAAAAAATGGCCTTTCTGACGCGGTTGTTCAACTTGTTCAATAATATATATGGGCGTAATGTGAATGAATGAGAAGAATGTGTGTATGTTCTAATAAAACAAAAATAAGGTAAGTACACAAAATTGTTGTACTCTTATGGCTTATAAGATTATTGCGATGCTAAAAAAATTAATTGACGAATGTCTGAACTGAGCTGTGCATTGAACAATTATAAGCTAACTGACGGGGTTTATTGTTGTAAAAAACAATTTTTTAAATCATGAAATATTATGGAAGAACAGTTCGGCAAGTCACAATGTAGTGTGCAATTTTTATTTTGATTTGCAGTTGAAAGCTGTTAGAGACTAAGCAAGCAATGTAAGCATTCCTTGCTGATATGAAGTTCTGAGCATTGCGCAATACAGTCTATACATTCTTCAGGGTCTATAAATCCGTTGTACACAATTCAGCTTACTAATCCATACATCTTCATTTGGTCACACGAAACAATGACAGTTTGACTTTCGTTTCAAATATTCTTTTCGCTAATGGCTTAGGTGCAACGTTTTCGATTGCATAGACAATTTTAAAATAATAATAATTATTCATTATAAGTAGTAGTGGAAAATGTAAAAGTTATTGACGCTTCAGATACGCAGAAATTTAATCTCTGAAAACTTACTGAACAATCACAAATTTTTGGCCGCTGATTTGTGAGAGGCTGCGAGTTGCTGGCTTTCAGCATTGCAGTGCAAGCAATATTCGACCTTTTCTTAGTGTCATTCATTCAATGAAAATGCAATGTCAAGGCAATAATGCATAATGTAATAAAACAACAACAAATAAATATAAACATTTAACTAGAAAGCGAAACGTGTTTTTTGCGAATGCAAATAGAATCATTAAGCTTGTGCTTGTTGGAAAGTTGCGACTTTAGTCGTTGTCTGAAAGCAGTCGGCGTTTTATTATTTTCATTAATTTTCAACACTTTCGAACGCCTCATTGCCACCAAACTAAACTACTTACTAATAAGATAAATAAAGCAATGCGACTTATATATACTATGCATATATGTACTATCAGTTTACAGCTTGTGTTATGCTGTAAACGATGACGAATGAAAAATGCTAATGCTAACATGCCAACAACGATAATGAGCACCTGCGCAGCGGCCGAAGCCTGAATCTTGCGGCGCTATGCCTAGAATTGAAAGTGTCAACAACAAAAAGTGTGGGCAAGTCTACTACCTTACGGGCTTGCGCCAATATCTATTTTTCTTATATATCTATTTATATGTGTTAAATTTCACCACTCTTTGTACAAACATCAGCTTTAAGTTAGAATGCCATGAACCAAACTTAATCCTAAAATCTTGACAGATTTTTCTGGCATATCCTTCTGGATATTGCAAACTCTTATCCAAAAAATTGGATATAGTTACTTACAAAAAGGCAATGGTTTCAATACACTTAGCAATCGAAAGATTCTATTTAAATTAATTAATTAATAAAAAGTTGAAACCCAAACCAAAACAACAGGGTTTTCCTAGTCACCTGCCCAACACAATGTTAATAGCAAAGCAAACATGTTGCCTCAACATGTTGACAGCTGTCTGTGGGCTGCTTATGACGTACAAGCGGTCAGCAGGTAAACAACAGCGCCACCGCAAATGCAAAAATCTGTTCAAAGCGCAACACAAACTTGGCTGAGTTAAACCGTTTGTAGTGGCCAATTGTAATTTCAGTTGAATTTGAATTTTCAGCGTGAATGGTCGCTGGTGTGTGCGTTTGAAATAAAACCGCCAAAGTTGGACACAAAATCTCCGAGTCTTAGAACAGCCGCGTGCAATTGTTAGTGATTTAGGGAAATCGATTTTGTGTTGAACATGTACGAACGTAGCCTTACAATCGGTTAGATATGTAGGCATTCTTGTGTGCATATGAAAGTGTAAATACGCTCATTGAAATTCTCAGTGTAAATTTTAAGAAATCATAGAATTTCTAAATACAAATAAAATATATATCAACTAATCTAGAATTGAATGGATGCTGTGTGCACCGTTAGCCAAAAGTTCGAGCAATTTACGTTAAATTGCAGCAGCGCAAAGAATAAAGCGTTTAAAATAATCACTGATAAATCGTTAAATATGCACAAATTGTCTCAAATAATGTCGTTGTTGTTGGCGTTCTGTCTGCTTGCCAAATGTGTGGGTGCAACCGAGAGTCCTGTCGCTGCAGTTGGCGCAGTAGAAACGAGCTGGAAGCCGCCCAACATTGACACTAGCCATAGCAACACCGACAACGAAAGCACAAATATTGAAGCCGTTGGTGCGTTGACATCAATGGAGTTGCAATTATTTATGCGCGGCTTAAATTCGGTGCGGGATGCGCTGTGCAGACGCGATCTGAACGCAACGCTGCGCGGTATTGTGACAGGACAGCGCTGGGCTATTGCAAGTAAGTACAAATTTGCTGGCACTAGGGGGTCATGAACCCATTTTTTCCAAATAACCCGTGATGTTATTTGGCACTTTGCGCGTGATTTCATTTGAATTTCAATTAAGTAATGATGAACTGGATTGACTGCTTTCGCACTGTATAAATAGTTAAATATTACAAGCCAAATGTGATTGTTTGCTTACATCACCTTAAAACATCGAAGTTGTTGTATTCTTTTCGTTAACTCATCACGTCGGTAAAAAGGGCTGATTCGCTTTGATAAATACATAAAAACCCAAAACACAATTTGCATTTTAGGATTTTGGTATCGCAACATAGTTTGGAGCGAAATTTTAAATACTTTGGAAAGTATAATTGAAATGTTCTCTTCTCTTTCATTTTAAACATGCGTTGCTTAAATATTATTAGGGGAAACTGGGGTACATTTGACTTTGGGGCACATTTGACTATGGCCGTTTTGGAATAAAATCGGTGCGAGTAATGCAATTTCTCTATTGGGAACAATAAAATACGTAATTTCATAAAGCGTCATGAAGTTTAACAGTTTGTGCGCAAATTTTGTCGAAGCAGCACCTGCTTTTCTTTTTTTACGGGAGTTTCTGTTATTTTGTGACAGTGATACGTAAGGAATTTGTGAAGTGAGTTTAATAAATATCTTAAAGTGATAAACTAATTTTACTTACATTATTTTCTATTATTTCGAAAAGTGTTGCTAATTAAAGGTCATTAAATTATTTTAGGTAAGACAATTGAATTAAGTAAAGTAAAACATATGGGGAACATTTGACATATCTTCTTCTTCAACTTCTCCAAATATTTTGTAAAATAAGTTTATTTTTATCCATGTAATTTTTTTTTGTGTTAAATTTTTGTTGACTAGAGGCTTATAAATGAAATATCTATTATTTATTTTTTCCTTCGCATAAAATAAAAGATTAAAAAATATATACAGCCCTGTTCCAGAATCCGAGTCGGAATCGGATTTGAATCGGAATGAAATCCGATTCCGATTTGAAGAGGTGTTCTGCAATCCGAGCGGAATTGTCACATTCGAAGTTTATTTCGAATCCGATTGTTAGCAAATTAAACAAAGCTTCAATCAGCTGTTTGCTTTTAATGTTCAAATGAAAAAGGCAATTGTAAAATTTTGTAAGATTTTTTATTTTATTTAATGAGTTGGGTTATTTTATTGGCAGTATTGCTTGAGAACGAGCAGTCCGCCGTTGAAAAAGCGCAGAATTTTGCGAGACCACAGCAATCCCATGGAATTGCCAGATTCGTCGTAACTAGTACAAGTCATTTCAGTTATGTTCAAAATTTCCTATTTAAGGTTTATTACTAAGTACCGCCTAAACAAAGCAGCATTCAACATGATCTTGACCGAAGTGAAACCTTTCCTTCGGCAATGCTCCATTCCGCCAGAATTGAAATTGGCTACGGCTTTGCAATTTCATGCCGAAGGAGGCTTTCAACGATCGGTAGAAAAGGCAACCGCCTTTTCCATTTCGGAAAGTGTGTGCTTCTTAAAAGGTCCACCGCCGGTCACTAAAGCTTCTCTTCTATTATGCGCTAGCTTCCTTCTTACTTCACTTTTCCAATCAACTCAACTCTATGATTGAAGAAAATTTTATAAAATTAATTGATTTAATTTACTTCTCACCTTTTTTCATCCCGTTACACTTTTTGTTGGTAGTCCTTGCCCGTTCAGCGACTGCGTTAAATGCTTCCGTTTATTTTCAAAATCGACTTTGTCGCCTTTAAAGAAACCTTTCGCGGTGTCCGCATTCTCCTCCATAAAATCCAAGACCATTTTGCTCTGGCCAGCAGTCTTATGCTTTCCCGTGATTAAAAATGAATTTATTAGTTTTATTTAACACGATGTTTCATTTATTTGCTTACATTTTCGTTATTTGTTTTCGTTTTGCTGCTTTCCGATTTCAATTCCACCAGCTTTTTGTTTAGCGGATTATTTTCGACAAAAATTTCCGATAATCGGAATGCAGAACACCAAATTTCCGATTCAAATTAGTTCGAACTTAATCGGATTTGAGAACAGGGTTGCATCGGAAAATATTTCCGATAATCGGAATGTAGAACACCGACGGTCGGAATCAAATCCATTTCCGATCCGATTCGGATTCTGGAACAGGGCTGATAATGAAATTTTGCTTATTTTTCATCAGAAGCGATTTTATTTTCTTTCACAATTATAGATGTCAAATGTTCCCCTCCCAAAGTCAAATGTGCCCCTTGATTGGGTTACATTTGACAAAATGCCGTTTTTCAAAAAATATGAAATTATAACGAGGAAAATCTTCTTTGTAAAAAAATAACTTTAAATTTCCAAAGTTTAATAATCCTTTTCGAGAAAGCAGCATTAATTTTTTAAAATAATCAATCACATTTCGAGAAATATAGGTTTAAAAAAAGGTGTCAAATGTACCCTAGTTTCCCCTATTTCAATTATTTTCAGAATTTTATCAATGATTCAAATTCAGTACTCCTAACATCGTATCGTGGGCACGAATTATTAGCCAACCTGTCTAATGTTCCCCATATGTTGTCCAAATGATAAATTAATGGCTACTGATTTCTGTGATTCTAATATTAGATAACTGATTCTTCTACTTGGCAACTGATCTGACGTTAGGAATACATAAGCGCTATTGTTCGTAGCCACACTTTTTCTCTTTGACACTTTTGGACAGCAATGTGTAACATCGTTGGCGGCGGAAAGAACCATACAAGTTATTCCACACTACACTTTTTTGGAGAAGCTATGCGCGAAATAAATTTCATAACAATGCATCTCTTTCACTCCCACACAAATTGCTGCATCACAATTACATAGAACATTTTCAACGTCAAAGTAACGTGTAAGTCATTTCCTGCGAATTGTTGACCGACACTAAAAGGAAACATTCCAACACTTGTTGTTGCTGTTGTGAAATAAAAACAACATCTACGTTGCACTTGTTTGGCAAATAGAGTGCAACTCTCGTGCATTGTTCATGAAATTGCTGGCTAGCAAAAAAATATAGACAAAAATGTTTTCTTGACTTGTGTAAGTAGGAAATGCTGTTTGTTTGTGTTTTTTGTTCAGTTCCTTGCAAGTCTGACTTTGAACTGTGAGAGCAAAGCTTTTCTTTATGCAAAGTATGGCCGAAAGATAAGTGCCATTGCGATCTTTCAATTACTTAATTATTTAAATGTTGATTTCGTTATGTTTTTACATACTAACAGTTATGGAATGTTGTGAGCCATTGATTTCTTTAAAGTAAGTTGCGCTCGCTTGTAGTTGCGTAGTTGGTATTTTTTGTTATGTTGTATGTCACGATTAGCAGAGCATGACACGATCATTGACAAATTGAAGCATTTCATCTGTCAGATTAAGACACTAATGCGCCTGTGCCAACGCTATTTACAAAATTTATACGCACGCATGCGCAAAACTTCATGCCCGGCTTTGGGAAAATCGCTTACTGGCTTCGTGCACGTGGACTCGGCATTTCGTCGGAAGGCCGCTCGTTCGAGGCTGGTCAACATTGTGCGCCCTCTAACCCAGAAGTTGTACACAAATTTGCCGTAAGCAGAGCATGAGGACGCGTCTTGTGCTGGCTGACAGTGTCAGCTGCCAAAATGGTTGTGTATAATTATGACAACAACAACAATATTGGGTAATAATAATAATAAATGGCCGTAAACAAAAGACTTGCTAAACACTTTGTGCACATGTTGCCAGCATTGACCACCACACAATGCAACCGCTACTGAATACACTGTAGCTGTCTCGTATGCTTCTTCTTCTTTGTTGCCATAAAGCGGCACATTAATGCTGCCGTATTTACACGCTTGACTTGGTCTTTTAGTATTTTTTATGCACGTCGGCACTGCGTCCGTCGCGTTGTTATTGGGCCAATTGAACGAGGCTTGGTTGTTGTTTTGAATGCACATTTTATTCGCCGCGCTCGCCGCCATGTGAAATAATTCAAACTTGTTTTGGTATTTCGCCAGCGCTGACTGCCTTATTGAGCAACTTGCCATTAGTTTGTAGCTATTACAGAATTTGAAAGTGAAACCACTGCAGAAGTCGGAGGTACGGCAACGGCCGGTAGAACTAGAAACGTCTAGAAACGCGCCAATGCATTTGCGATTGCGATGTGTGTGTCGTGGACAGACAGGGACAACGCTTGCCGCTCTGGTGCCGCCATGAAATGTGACACTATTTAGTGTATGTAGTGTTGACAGATGGTGCGACTTCCTCTGATTGCCTACTAAGGGGATTTTGAATTTTACATACTTGCAGTAAATGTGTGACCGGCGCTTAGGGAAACTGTTGTTTTCGAATTCCTGATTACCTGATTCATGCATTACTGCATTTGGATTGTAAACAAATATACGATGTTTGCAAGCTTTGATTTGTATTTCTTGAAAGACATATATTTGCATCTTATTGAATGTAGAATTCTTATTTGACGACATAGTAGCTAATACAGACAGTATACAGAAAGACTAAAACGAATGCGATTTTGAAGGGAAGAAAGATACTGCAACTAATGTTCCAATGTCCCTCTCGCGTCAGAAGTGAGTTGTGATTTGAAGGTCCAGCATTTCTTACTAGTTTAAGCTAACTTTACCGAATTCTAAGAAGTTAGTCAGATTCATTATTTATTTATTTCGGTCTACAGAAAAAATTCTTACAGATTAATTAAAAATAGTTAGCAAGTGAAGCTTAAATCTGGAGAAGGATGAGTTAAAATCTACAATATGATGCTGCTATATTTGTTGCACAGGCTTATGCATCTAGAAATTGGCTCATTAAAGGCATAATTTGTTTTGTGAATAGCGCCGATGAAAAGACGGTTAACGGTTACAGAATCTTAATGGCTCTCAACACTGTTCGATTTTTTGTAGTATAATAGTTCATTATTTCAATCTAATACATTTTTCATTGCTTTGTATTAAAATTGTTTCAAGTTTTATACAGTTTAAGTGAGGTTACGTGGTAGGCGAGCCGCTGACCTCAACAGACAAAGTTAATGTAACATCGATGTTGCATAGATATGTATGTAATAAATTGTCAAACTTATTGTATCAAACCAAATAGATTCTACGTGTAGGTGATACGCGGCTTTAAAAAAATGTTTAAAAATGTTTCACCTTCTTCTCTTAGCAACTGTTAAAAAAATCTACATTCGACTGGTGAACAGACCCCAAGGTTTTAGTTCAAGTCAATTGCTATATTGATTTATGTGTCTAGCTATTTTATGTCCTTGTTAATAAATTGTACCGACATTTATTGGCAAATTGCTACTATATATTATAGTACATGTTTACCTCGTTGCTTCGGTGTACATCTTATGTACGAATTGCTTTTAATTTGATCGTAAATTTCGTCGAAAATTTTTTATGAGCATTAACTAGAAAATAAATGACTTGCATTGTTGCTGATTTCAGTGAAAAATTGCTAATTGATTGATTCCCCTATGGTTTTCGGTATTAATAGACTTGAGAGCTTAGACGCTACACAACACTTCCTTATAGAAGTATCTGCCGCCGGGCAAATGGCGTCATCGAGACGTGGCTCAAGCCGTGACTTGTGCAATTTTGCATGTGTTCTTCAAGTATTCGCAAATATGAATGGTTCTGTGTTTGTCCAAGAGACTCGCTTGTGATGCGTTGGCTTTCTAAAAACAGTATCAATAAAAAGTACAAACTATGTTTACTTTCAATAGGCTCTGTGAAATTTTTCGTTGCATCGAATTGCACTGAAACTTTATTGTGTAAGTGCAATTTTTCTTTGAACATTAAATAGGAATTACGAATAAGTCTGGTGGCAATTGTTACATGGACATTGACAGTCAGGTCAGTTAATTGCAAGAGTTGCGTACATTAGTTGCGTATGGCCCAAAATAGGAATTTTAATCTAAACGTTTTCTTTACGTCCAAAGTCAGGATAACTGATAATTAGCAAAAAACTGTAGCATTTAGTAGCGTAAAATTATTTTGCACTTATTGATTTACTGCGCTCGGATTAAGTGGGCTTTTGAGGTGTTGCCGGTGAATTCGAAAATGATAGGATGTCTGTGTAGTTAGTAATTATTGTGGCACTCATTAGAACACCTAAAAAATGCAAAGCAGTGATTGCGTTTGTAAAATCTTACTTATGAATGGCTTAAGTAATCGCACGACTGCGCCGGTACAGTGACTAGGAATTTATGTTTTTGTGCATGTAAGCAAATAGAAGTGTAAGTTTTTCACAAATTGGCAAATGTTTGACGTGGTAGTAGCATGTAAAGACGCATTTCTAGCAGTTGTCAATTAGGTTGAGTTGAAAAACGTTCCGTAACTCAGTGTTGTAGTTTTCCACTCTAACGGTTATATAACAGCCATTTTGGAGTTGTATGAATGATGCAATGCTTAAAGTAAAGCTATGTCAACAAAAATATTTGGCATATGTAACATGCGATGTTAAATCATTGTATATCGGAGAAAATGACAATTAGAAATTCCTGTATACATTACTTATTTATAAGTGAATGTATTGTTTAATTTATTGTTATTTTTTATTTAATACATATTTGTTGTATAGTGTCATTAATGTTCATGTTTACAGAATTTTATATAATTTATTTCTTTTGATTGATTTTCTTCAGTTTAAGTCAGGTGTAATCACATCAAACCGCCTACATCACATCACATCACATCACATCACATCACATCACATCACATCACATCATATCACATCACAACACATGACTTCACATCGTATCACATTACATCACATCACATCACATCACATCACCTCACATCACATCACATCACATCACATCACATCACATCACATCACACCACCTCACATCACATCACATCACGATAGCGATGGAATATTGCTAACAATCCTGTGGTCAAAAGCAATAGCCGCCTATTGCTGTTTCGAGCAATCTTGTTTTAAAGTTTCAGCGCGCAGTGTTTTCATTATGGGAATGCGAATAGGTTTTTATTAATAACTTTTTTATTTTAAAGCTACAAACTCCCCGATTTTACACAAATGTAGAGCACAGTCAAGGGAACGTGGTGGCATCCATAACTCAATTTCTTCTTAAGTCGACTTAAGCGGTTATTGCTTTTGACCAAAGAATAATTGGCATTAGTGGCATTCCACCCATTCCTAGTCTATGATTTGATTTGATTTGATTTGATTTGTTTTGATTTGTTTTGATTTGATTTGATTTGGTTTGGTTTGATTTGATTTGTTTTGATTTGCTTTGATTTGTTTTGATTTGTTTTGATTTGTTTTGATTTGTTTTGATTTGTTTTGATTTGATTTGATTTGGTTTGGTTTGGTTTGGTTTGGTTTGATTTGATTTGATTTGATTTGATTTGATTTGATTTGATTTGATTTGATTTGATGTGATGTGATGTGATGTGATGTGATGCGATGCGATGCGATGTGATGTGTATGATATTATTGCGGTTATTGCTTTTGACCACAGGATTGTTAGCAATATTCCATCGCCTTCTTCCTCGTTTGTCAAAAAAGTATTTAGAGAATATTCCGAGGTTGTCTTATTTATAAAATGTGATTTTTTCTAAAATGAACAAAAGAAAAAAATTGAATTATAATTTAAAGTTAAGGTTGAGTTGAGCTTCGGTAGTTGTATCAACAGCGAAACAAAGGAAAGATAGAACAACAACATAATCATGAGGCAGAGACAGATTAGGTTGCTGGAAGAAACATCAAACTCATTGAATTACATCATCTTGAGTCAGCAATGTTTCATCAACTCCTTGTAATCACTTCTATTACGTGTAATTGCAAATTGATTCACTCGCAAGTTACAGCATAATTCAACAGCGGAAATTTCCACACACCTTCTTTATGAATTAAACGCTTGGAATGCGGCAGTCAATGCATAAAAACACGAAACTTCATTCCTCACAGCTGCCAATTATGAGTTGGGGTGTAGTGTAAACACCAATTAATTGATGCTGTTGACAAGTTTTTGTTTTGCATTAGAACGACGTCACACTGACGTCACGCCAGATAAACAATATTTGCATTGCAATGCAAATGCCTGACCGCTCAATTTCTCATATTGGCTAAGTAAGCAAATAAAACCCGTTTCAGTACACTTGACTAGCACAACTGCGACTGTGTTACTCGTATCTATGCGACTTATGGAAAAATCATGTCGATAATACTTTGTCGCTGTGTGTATTTTGTGTCCAGTTGTACGTGTTGTGCATTTGCTACCGATCGATCGAGTGGTCCCAGTAAAGTACTGAGTAGTATATCGTGTGTTAAGGCGCATGCCTAACGGCAACAATTGACAGCTGACAGCCGGCAGGCGACGGCGAGCATTCGGCGTTGTTTATGCCTTAGACGCTGCCAGCTGTCCCGTCCCGTCGTCGTGCGGAGTGCGCACTTGCGCACTTAAAGCCGAGCACTCCAAGCTGTGTGTTTGCTGGACGACGCCTCGCTGCTGATGTGCTGTTAAACGGCTTGGAATTTGGTATAACCATTAATTGCTGTTGCTTCAATTCTCACTTCATGTATTCCTGATTGAATTGAATAAAGTCGCGTGCGTTTTATAAATGACAGCAGACACATAAGAAACAAAACAAAGCCAAGCACAGTGCTGACTTGCTCCGCAACAAGCCAAGTTTATTGCCAACGAGCGAGTCTGTTGCTGATAGAAATCAACAACTAATACGAATAGTCGATTTGTTTATTGTCGCTCCTTCGTCGCACATAACGATGTGATGGTTGTGATGACATTTTAAATGTGCGCAATAATGTTGTTTAAGTGTTTTCATTTGTAACGACAAGTGATGCTTGTTCAACTGATTTTACAAAAATTTAAATGAAATCATAGAATTTTTCTAGAACGTGCATGAAAATGACTAAGTAGTTCAAGGTCATTGCAGGGGACGACAATAGGATGGGTTAGGTTTTTTCCATTTGTATAGAGGCAAAGCCGAGAATTAAGTGTAAGTTAGGTTATGTTAATGCGAGCTTAAGTTGGTTGGGAGGTAAGGTTGGGATTTTATCTACACAGTTTCTAAACAATTTTGATTTACAAAGTTGACTAGCATTGAAAATTTGCATTTTCTTACTATATTTGGTTTAATTATAATTGACAAATGGGGTCTTCCACCTTCAATCAACAGAAAAATGCAATAATTTTCAATGAACTTACTTTAATTCGTACGAGTATATAATATAATTGGTATAAATTTTGCAACTTAGTAATTTTGAGTAATCAGTGTTCAGAAATCAATTGACAAATAGAGTCTTCCCCCTTCAATCAACAGAAAAGCGCAATAATTTTCAATTAACTTATTTTCTTATTTTGATCCGTGCAAGTATGTAATATAATTAGTTAAAATGTTGCAACTAAGTAATTTTGAGTAATCAGTGTTCAGAAATCGGTTTTAATTTAAATGCAAGACGTTTTTACTACAAATATGCAAAGTGTGTTTATACAAATTCCTTGGAAGTTACTGCTACGCATTACATTAGATTCCTAGTCCAATAATTACCTTTTATACCGGCTCGCATGTGCATTCCTGTAATAATTTTATTTTAATTATTCAATAAATCATTAGTTTGTCATTTCCAAGTGTTGATCAGTAAAAATTTGCGAATTCAATTGAATTCACTTTTATACTGAGTTGATGCATAAAAATAAAATTTATTCAAGCCTTTTCCATGCCGTGACATTTATTTTATGTCTTGATATAAATTGTTCTACAATTAGTCCCAGCTTTATTGTATAAATATTACATTATTCGTTTAAATTAATAAAAGCAATTTCAACAACTCACATTTTTATATTCTTTATGAATTTTTCTAGTGTACGACGCAACAGCTAAAAGTGCCGTTGGCCTTGAAAGTGGCATATTGTATCAATTTGGACATTACGATGAATGTTTGGATCGACAATGGTACAACACCGCCGGAGCGTCCAATGAGGAAGTCGACAATGCGGCCGTGCGCACCAAATATTGCTTGGCAGATGTGGAATTGGACAGCCGAACAGTGAACAATATTGGCAGCCGTCGCAAACCGGTAGGTTGAGAAGCGTCAAAAGAATTTAAAGAAGCAAAGACAAGAAAAAATGTCAGCGATTAGCTATTCGGGAATTTGAATTATTGAGTAGATTTGGCAATTTTAACGGTTCTCTACAGACCACAGCACATGCTCGATACAAGAATTATTCAAACATTTTCATAAATTACGACAAGTACTCACATGCATACAGAAAAATGTATTTAAACTACACAATGCTAACGGTTTAGTCTGTTAAAATTTCATGGTTAAAACCAAGAAATCGTCAACGTTGCTACCTTTCGGTCTGTCAATGACAGCGAATTGGTTAGTTGGGTATGCAAGGCATGTTTGCAATTTATGGACACATTTTGGGAAAGGAAATTATACTTTAACAATAATAAATTTATGTATTTATGCTTATGAAGATACTTTTGTGAAGAGCTTAAAAAACTGTCGAGTAGTAAATGATGTAATACATTTATAAGAAAGAATAAATAGGCTTATGCAGTATCGTGTAGTGTTGCCCAACAATTAAAACCGAACTCCTACAGTGCTTTGCCCTGTTAGATGTAGGACTTGGGTCACTTGGCCATATAGGTAATATGGCCAAGTTAGTTATTGTTGAACAGATTCAATAAACAAACGCGAAAAACTAGATATTCAAATATTGTAAATTTTCTAGTTGCCACAGCACAGTCTAAAGCTAATTCATATAACTAATCATTATTAGAATTTCTTGATTAATTAGCAGTTTAGTCGATTTGTGGGCGTTTAGCTTAGCTGTTTAGTTGAAACTGCATACACTGCACACAAAGTGTTTAAAAGTTCATCAGATTCAATTTGTTTTGTGTAGAAATATATTCTGTCCAAAAAGTACCGGGAATGTAAAATATAAAAATTGAAAGAAAATCTTTTTTCCGTAAACTACTAGATTTGAGTATAAACAATAAGTAAATTGCACACGATTTTACTTTTGATTATTGTGAGTAAATTTAAGGCAAAACTAAATACATCAATTAATATACATTTTAATCACATTTGGACACGTTGGATTTCTTTTTTTTTTAAATTGTTTTTAAGACTAGAATAAACGCTGACATGCATTTGTGTGTCCTATGTTACCCACATTTCGTTAAAGGTGACAAAATACATATTCATGATTTAGTGAAAGTTTGTAGTTAGTTTTATTTAACAATGCTCGGTAATTTATTAACATAATTTGTAGCCAATCAATCAATAAGAAGTAAGTAATTAGTTACATCAACAGTTTTCCAACAAAAACAAAATCATTAATGTGCCATTAACACAAGTTTGACTTGCAGCAGTGTACTGTACAGATGATCGAATCGGCTATTAAAATAACGTAGTACACCTAATTCTGTTTTTACACGGTAGATTGGTTCAAGGAAATACCGTGTAAAAAAAGACCGTGTAAAAGAGAGAGAGATTGATCCTATGCAAAAATAGGTGTTTGGTTCCTTATCTCTAAAACCTATTAAAATTAGAGAAAAACAAGGATTTTTTAAGAACAAGTATTCATGTTTATTTCATTGCTCTGCTTGTATCCACAAAACGATAATTTTCTTAAATTTGTGATATAAACATATTTCGCAAAAATTTATTTTGACAAAAAATGTGAGCCCAAAAGGTTTTGAATCGTGCTAAATGGAATAAAATCGTGTAAAAAAACTAAAAATGTTTTAATTTTCAAACCGTGTTTAATCAAAACCCTGCAAAAAAACCGTGTAAAAACAGTGTACAAATTTTATCTTTGGGCGAGCGTTTTTATAAGCAACCTACGACAACAACAAAAGAGCTCCAAAACGGGCCTTCAAGAAGCAACCATATGGGAAGCGAACTAAAGGCTTGATTACACGTAACGAGTCGAGTGACAAGACATCAAAATGGTACTAGGCCAAAAGAATTGGGATAGCGAGCAAAAGCGACGAGTTGTTCAAACGTATTTTGACACGTGGCGAGTCAGTTCGGTTTTACAAAGCATAAAATGAACTAAGCAACTCGCGCAATTAAACCCAACCGAGCGAAAAGTGGTGTGTGACGCATTCCGCATGTTACGAGCGATTCCGCGAAAAAGAGAAAAATGTAACGGTAAAGTAGTGCTCGGCCTAGCAAACAAAATGTGATTCTAGTGACTCTCTCGCCACTTTCATCGGTCACTGACTCAATCAACAACTCGCCTTACTGTTTAGACGAAACGAGTACTCGTTCGAGTTGCTGTCTTGTCACTCTACTCGTTACGTGTAATCAAGCCTTAAGGGCAGACCAAAGAAAAGATGAGTAGATACAGTGATCGATGACCTCAAAGAGATGAACATCGTGAGAAATCTGGAGGAAGATGGTTGCGGAAGCAGTGGCCCATCCAGGACTGTCATGCTAAGAAGAAGAAGAAGATGAAGAAGAACCTACGACAACCCATAGCATGGTTTAGTGGGAGAGTTTTCTTTGTTGTTTGATGAAACCAAAATATCCAATACTTGAAGTTTCGCATTGCGTTGCGTCTACATTTGTGGTCCTTGTAATCAATCGGGCAAATAAAAGTATTGTGAAAGTTAATTTTCTCTAGTGCTGCAGTTTATGCAATTCGACTGAAAGATTCAGAAAAGTTTCCAGATTCACTCTGAAAATAAACTTACTTAAATAAACTTACTTACTTAAACAACACAGTCGACCTCTCGACACAGCGCGCTTCGCCATTGCACTGCATTGCGAAATGAAAATAAAATGCAATTGAACGCACAATGCAAATGTGAAGCGTTTTGTATGCAGGCAACAGTTTGTATTTCAGGGCTGACCATTAAGTTTTTGTCCAAATGACTTTTGCATATGCAAAAAAGATGTTTATTACCGTTTTTTCATATTATGAAATGATGCGCTAATTTGCCAACTGCCAGCAAGCCTCGGTGGCGAAAAAATACATTTAAAGTTGAATAAAAATAAATTTCTTGCTTTCATGGTGCTGACACGATTTATTTACTTATATGTACACTTGTTTGTTTAGAAAAACTAAACATTTCTTGAATGAATATTACAGGCAATGAACTATACGGTGGTGCATTGGGGCGCATGCGTGCCGGCGAGTTGCCAGCCAGACGACATTGCAGTGTTTCTGCAACAGATTTTGCAACGGCCGGTGCAGGTGCCAGGCGACGAGGCGTGCGAGCTGAGTGAGAGTGACACGCTTCCAATCGACAATGCCATGCTGGCCTATGCGTAAGTGTGCTGAGATTAGTTAAGCAACCACTTCACATGCCCAATGTGACTACATGTGGCCAATGTGATAAATGTTCACACGAAAGCGCTAAGGCGAGACGTGGTTGAATCATTTGCGACATAAAGAGCGAAATGAAATGATTGAAATGTCTACAAAATTGGTATAATTTGCCTATGTTGAAATCGTAAAGCTTGAAATTTTTACTATCGCATTCGATTTCATATCACTGCATTTTGAATATGTCCCAAGAGTGAAATATACGAAACTAAGCAAAGTTTCTTCGCCATTTTAGCATTGCCATATTATTCTTTGTCTTCCTGGCCGCTTTGAGCACCACCTATCACGTCTACTTGATCTACACGTCCAAACACACTGATGACATCTCCAAGAATGCGCTACACCACGAGACGTTGACCATTGCGCTGCTCTCATTTTCGATTATAGGTGGGTGTGGTTGCACCTCGTCGCCAATTAAACGGGCTAATTTGTGCACTTGTATTTTTGCAGAAAACACGAAGAAACTGTTTCAGGCCAGCAAAGATCAGCTCGGCCTGAATTCCATCAACGGCATTAAGGCGCTGGCCATGCTGCTCATACTCGCCGGTCATGCGCTGTCATTCATTTACGGCAGTCCCGCTTACAATGCGGCATTCATTGACGAGGTAGGTGATTGCGATCGACACTGTGCGTGCAAATGAGTGCCGGCGCGAAACGTGTTTGCCGCATTGACAGGTTTCGGCTACAACCGAAACCGTTAAAAATTCAAGCACCACGCACATTAATGGCGACTTGCGCAATCGGTGTTGTCTCTGTATATTAGCTTCAATTTAACGTTTTTCTTTTTGTTTATCTTTGCGTTGTTGTGTTTGTTTTGTGGCTCTTTGCATTAGCAAACCAAATTGCCCACTTTTGCCTTCTTGTACAACTCGCTGCTGTTTGTGGACACATTTCTGCTGCTGAGCGGTTTCTTGTTCTGTCGCATTTTGCTGATCGAATTGGAGCGCCGGCGCGGCCAGCTGAATCCGGCAATTTTGTATGTGGCGCGCTACATACGCCTGACACCGGCCTACATGGCCGTCATTGGCTTCTACATGACTTGGTTTCCGCGTGTTGGCAACGGGCCGCTGTGGCGGCAGCGTATCGGACGCGAGCAGGAGCGCTGTCAGGCGTCGTGGTGGCTGAACATTCTCTACATAAACAACTACGTTAATACGGATCAGTTTGTGAGTGGATGCTGGCCTGTTGCTTTGCGGTGCTGCGGGGCGTATAAGTAACTCATATTTCTGTTTCTGACTTGCAGTGCATGTTCCAGTCGTGGTATTTGTCGGTGGACTCGCAGTTGTTTTTCATAGCGCCGATTGTTATTTACTTGCTGTACAAATCCCGAAAGCTTGGACAACATTTTCTGGTGGTATTGGCCGTTTGTACTACAGTCGTGCCGTTTGTGGTGACCTATGTGCGCAAATTGGATCCGACATTGCTGGCATATGCTGAGTAAGTAAGACGACCAACAT
Organism: Melieria omissa; assembly: GCA_963971225.1. Classification (NCBI taxonomy): domain Eukaryota; kingdom Metazoa; phylum Arthropoda; class Insecta; order Diptera; family Ulidiidae; genus Melieria; species Melieria omissa. The sequence continues at coordinate 20,998,569 of OZ020268.1, forward strand.
GAATGTATAGGTCGCTTGAATGGAATGCGGTATTAAGTTTGCAGCTGAATACTGAGTAGATTTTTTGTGAATACGAAATTTGTCCGCTATAAAACGGCGTTAATTTTTGCCGACAGTGTAGAATTTCGAACCCCTACGTGCACTGCACTAACAATGCTTAGTTTTGCTTGTTTTGTTTAATAAATTGTTTTTAAACAAGCAAAACATTCAAACGATATCAATAATTTACAAGATGTAATTTATCGAGATCTTCCTGAGAGCCAGCGGGTTGATAAAAATCTAATAGGAGTTATCATATAACGTTAGATGACGCCTTGAGTGCATTGATATCTGCCTCAGCTGCACAGACAAAAAGAAAGTAGAAACAATAAATTTCCAATGCATTTCTCGGCCCTCCAAGAACAACAACTTCGTACGTTCGTGGCCCTGAAATCAAGCTCTGTATTTGATTGATTAACCCGGCATTGGTGTGGTGGGTATACCATACTCCAGAGGTTGTATTTTTGTAAATAATACGGATATCAGTTTTATGTGGGCACTATCCTGCTAAAGTTCATTGGGGTATGTGGATACCCCACCACATTTATAACGTAACTTTTTGTATAAATGATTTTGAATTCAAATTGATATTTTCGTCGCCATCATGTCATGCCCCACCACACCAATAACGTAATTTTTTCTACCACACCAACGCCGGGTTAATTAATTTGACCCTTCGCCTTACAGTAGAAGTGTGAATAAGTATTGCCGAACATATTCTATGTTCGTCTGTCTTCAACAGTACTCGCAATCCACAAATTGTACTTTACTACAATAGAAACAATGTCAGTCACAACCAAAGACAGACAACCTCTTGATCGATTTGAAAAATTATTTTTACTATTTATATATTTCGATGACACTTACAGCGAACTGTCTGACTTGGCCAGCAATGCTTTCTACATTGGCTACTACATCAAGACACATATGCGTGCGGCAGCCTATTTCATTGGCCTTCTGACCGGATTTGCAGTGCATCTAATGCAGGAGAAGAGGTAGGATTTTCATAATTTTTCAAATTTGTCAAAACTCGTTTGTTCTACATAGATGTTCAATTTTTTCAGCATTAAGTTACCAACACATTTGGTGCGCTTATTGTGGCTGTTGGCGATTGCAATCGGCAGTGCTTCCATGTTCTCGATCAGCCGTTTCTATACGCGACCATTCACGAATTTCGAAAGTACACTCTATTCCGGCTGCCATAAGTTGGGCTGGAACTTGTCGGTGGCCTGGTTGGTGATAGCAGCCACTACGGGCCACGCCGGCTGGCTGCAGGGTTTTCTCAGCAGTCGCGCTTTTGCGCCCATCAGTCGACTAACCTACTGTGCGTATCTGTCGAATGGCATCGTTGAGTTGTATCACTCCTCGCTCGTACGCAGTGTTGGCTATGTAAATTACATTAATCTGGTAAGTGGTTTGTGCACCTGACAGCGTAATTTTGTCATAACGATTTGTATGTTCCCAGGGCAACGATGTGCTGAGTCATATAGCAGACACATTTGTGTTGGCATTTGTGTTGTGTTTGCTCTTCGAATCGCCAATTCATGCGCTGGAACGCATACTGCTGCGAAGAGTGGGCCGGCCTGAGAAACGAGCGGCAGCGAAAGACGCTGGCGATAATCAGACGCCCAGCACTTCGGAGGAGCAAGTGGCGTAGTCGTGCCGCCAGTGCTGCCCTCAGTAGACTATGTTAAATACTAATGTATTGTTGTTGGTTAGCTGCAACAAGTTTTTGTGATGTTTTTTAATTCTAAGCATATTTTTAATGCATTTTGTTTTCATTATATGTGGAATCCACGCTTGGTTGCAAAAAAAAAATGCAGTAGAAAATAACAAATATCTGTAGTCTGTCTCTCTTTTATCTGTGTGTTAAACCTGCAACAGTTTTGCTGCCAGTTTTGCAAACAGTGCGAAGCGTAAACTCCACTAGTACAATATTTCGATCATGCTTTGTCCATTTAGTGCAATTGTTTTGTTATTCTTTTCATCATATACGACTAAACTTGCCACTAAATTCTTACACACATGGAAATTGGTAGCTTAATGTGGATGTGTTTAAAGAGAAGAACAAACTCACTTTTATTATTTTAAATACTCCAGACAAAGATTTTAGTAACACATTTAGCTATACAAAGATTTTTAAGTGAATATTGTATCATCGTATAAGCAAATACTTTTTTTGGCTGGAAAGGTTTATATTTTAAAATAAATAAAAGTAACGAATAATAAATTAAAAAATGATGTGTGCAGTGCAAATCGTTCGGGTATATAATGGGAATATACAATTAAAAATTTAGTTACATATCTATGTTAAATTGTCTTTTTGGTTGACTTTTCGGGGTTCAATATTAATTCGTGTGGCTAATCATCACTCAGACGGCGACGTCTACGTGAGTAACGTGTCTCTGTGACTTCTGCTTTGCCTTCTTCTTTCGTTGGCGGTGTTGTAGGGCGTTTTTTGATTTCTTCCTCTTCAGCAATCTCGTCTTCTTCATCAGCCTCTTCCTCTGCTTTGCTGTTTTCATCTGCTTCAGTTTCACTTGCTGCTGGCGTCTCTTCTGCTGAGCTGCGCCTGCGCGCAATGTACTTGCGCTCTTCCTCCTCTGGGTCTGAGGCCCAAACGTTTTCCTGTGGCTCTGTCATATCGTCCGCAATATGCTCGCTGCAATCTTCGGACACTTCTGCTTCGGCCTCGGATGGTTCCGCGCCCGAACTAGGCTCCTCTTCGGGTTCTTTGTGCGCACGCTCTACGAAAATACGATTGACTAACAGCCGCCTTATCTGCTGCGAGGGCACATCAATCAGGAAAGCCAGCACAACACCCAAGCCCACTATGACGCCGACCTCGTTCAAATTTATCTGCAATAAGCCAACAACCACTTAGGTGGCACTCATTTGCTTTAAATGCACATTGCCTACCAAATCACTCATCTGAAACTTGCGCGGCTCCTTGACGCTGGCCGTGTTGTACAGTACCACCACATAGCTCATCAGCTGCATGGGAAATGCAATGCGCGAGAGGAAGAGTATGGGCCGCATTGTTGTGAGAAATCGCAACAGCGAGTTTTCACCTTTGGGAAACATGAAAATGATCCAGATGAGCGCCAGGCCCAGTACGAGCGGACACCAGGCCGCATAGGAGGCGGCATCGTTGGCGGAGTAAATGTAATCGGTGCGCATTGCGGCTGATGGCGACCAGAAGCACCAAACAATGCCCAGCACAGCGAGTGTCCAGCCGAGCGGCACCAGCTCCGGCGTAGTGTCCAAGCAGCCCGCATGCGCACGGTGCAGCACGCCCGCACCAATGCCCAACAGGTACGGGGTCGCGCGGCTGACGGGCGACGAGTAGAGCAGGTTGGCAGTGCGGTAGAATTTGCTGACGCTGCGTATGAGTAACATTTTAGCAGCTGAAGGCGAAGGCCACAGTTCGATGTTGCGTATACTCACTTCATGCCGTGGAACAGCGTCATAGAGAGATGTTCGCGCTGTGTGCGCGAGAAGCGGGCGGCTACGGATAGCGCGTGTATGGCGCCGTAGACAAAGAACGCCGCATCGGCGTCGGTGTAGTACAGCCAGACAATGAGTGGACCCAGCAGAAAGAGTTGAACTTCGAGTGCCAGCTGTATGGTCATGGGCGAGCACTGCCGAGGCGATGTTTTGCAGGGCGTAATTAATTAATTTCAACCATTTAATACATTTTAAATAAATGTTTATTACCGTTTCTTCGAAATCGATGGCATTTTGCACGCTGAACATGTTCCGCCACATTTGCTGCTCACATAGTTGCGTATTCTGGCCAATTAAGTTGGTCCACAGCGGTCCGGCGCCCAAATGTGGCAACACCCACGTCATCAAAAACAACACCACATACACTGTGGGCAGATATCTAAAGTATAAGATGCATAAGTATTCGCCGCATATTTTAGTTAAAGCGAAGTCGAACCTGGTCATCTTTGCCGCCATTCGCTTCAGCAAGTGAATGTATGACTTGCATTCCATTTCCGCAGACAGTTGATAGGCGGCCAGAAAGCCGCTTATCACTAGCAGAATGTCCATGTAAATGATGGGCGAACGAAACAGTATGCTGGACGGCTGATCGACGGCGCGCACCAACTTGTCGCGATTGGTGATTGGCAGATGGCCAATCAGCAGATACTTGAGACACACATACAGCGCAAAGGTGGCGCCCAGCTTGAGCACATGAAAGATGGGAAACTCGTCGGCAACGTGGTCGGGCGCAATCAGTTCGGTGAGTGTGCGTTGTGGCGAGAACGCTCTGAAGCTTTCCTGTAGCAGCGTTTTCAATGGCAGCGACTCTGTAACAAAAACGCGTTAAGCAATGTTTTTCAAGTGTTTGTTTACCTCACCGCTTGCTTGAGTGGTAGAAGTTGCTTCCACATTTTCCGTTTCATCAGTGATGGCTTCTGCTGAGTCGTTCGATGCAGCAATTTCTTCAGCTTCGGTTTCGATTGACGCTGCATCTTCGTTTTCGCTGCTTCTAGTGAATTTTCTGATTGATTTCAGTTTAACGGTGATAAACTCTCGCATCGCTGACCAGTGGCAGAAGAATAGGGAGGCAATGCCGGTTGTGATCAGCAGAGATATGAGCAAACTGCGGAGTGAGAAATTATTAAAAACAAGGAACTTTAAGAAGTGAGGCCAATAGTCTCTTCCGCTGATTGTAATTTTAACATAGTGCAACAAATTCTAAAAAAATTTCGAGGGACAAGGTCAAACCCATCTCATTCGATAGAGGACCTCAGTAGGTAAAAAAGTACCGAGGAATTTTTTCCAGGATGTTCGAGTTTTTTTTTAAATGCAGTTTAAAGATGGCGGCTTAGTGCCCTTACTAAAACTTTTAAATCGTCATATCTGTTGACTCAAATGTCAGAAAGGAATCATCTTTACGTCAAAAGAAAGCTAATGATATGAAGTCAAAGAAACCATATCCTTTGTTGAAACATTTTATGAGAAAGGACTAAAGGACATCAACTAAATTTTTATTCTTGAATATCCTGGAAACCGTGAGAGCTACATAAGTTTATATAAGCGACTTCTGGTGAAAAAGCATACAAAGATCTATATTGCATATTAATTTCATTTCAATCACTTTCACTTTCACATGTTGCACTGTGTAATTAAAGGGGTCCTTAGAGTAATAATTTTAGGCATCATAACCTCCTCCCTACTAGAGGTGGTAGCGACGTTCAATAATACCGCAATCGGCTTCGATAACCTTTCTTTCTACTTACACCGTCATCCGGAACTTGCCGTCTTTTCGCAGCAATTTCCCGAATTTTGCGCTCTGCCGCATGTAACAGTCATTGTCGTCCACTTCGATGTGAAATTTCACGCCCGAGTCGTTGTAGCGACGCAGGTTGGTCTCGACCATCTCCTGCACCACCTCAGCAGGGCATAGGTGCGGAACGCAGATGCCCCAATTTGCCACACCGTAGCGCGGCACAAAGTGACCAGGCTGCAAAAACAAAGCAAAACAGAACACAACAAAAACCAAATATTCAACCAACTCCTCGTTAGGAAGACGAAGTTTGCTCACATTGCCCAGATGGCTATTCCAGAGTCCGCGTCCCTGCGCCAAATGCAACGGCACCTTCAGCGCCGGCACCGCTGTCTGTGTCTCGATGTGCGCCAGACAGTATTTGCCGCGTATGCGCATTGGTATCTCGGGCGTCACCTTCACCACCGTCTTCACCTGCGTGCAGAGATCAAAGTCGCCCAGTTGATTGATGTTGCCGCGCAACAGTCCCGCCGAGATTTTGCCGGTGGCGTCGAGCACTAGCAGCAGAAGGAATAAATCAATTAGACAGTTGCGCGGTTTAGTTGGTTGCTCGACATACGCTGCAAGGTCCACAACTTGTTGCCACGCAACTGACGTTGAAAGATCTGCAACTGTTGGCGGCACTCGGTGTGCGCAACGCGTGCAGGGTTTACTACGAAACCGGGCAGAGTGTGCAGCAGCGATTCGAAGTGCGCTTGGCTTGTGGTGGGTGACACAGGCGCGGCATCGTCTGCTTGCTCATCTCCGTTGGCCGAGTGCGCGGCAGAGGCGCTGTGGCGCGGCATGCGTATGGGTTTAGGAGGCTGGGCGAAGGGATAGAAGCTGTTGAAGGGCCAGCGATTTAGATAGGACAGCCAGGTTTCGGCTGCCGGCGCTGGTGTTGGCGGTGGCGGCGGCTCTGCCAAATGGCCAGTTCGCTCACCCAGCCACTGCAGCCAGGCGATAATGCCATTGGTTTGAGAACGTTGCTCCTCAGCGTCGGCCTCAGCGCTACTGTCAGCAGCTGGCTTTTGCTGCGCGCTGCCCCAGAGACCGCCGAATAGTGAACCGACGAGTGACGACGACTGCTCAGCGCTGTCCTCCTGCTGTTGTCTGGCCGATTTTTTCTTTGCTTGACCAGCGGGCGCTTTTGTAGCGCCCCTGCGCTCCTTGTGTGCGCTGCGCACACGCTCGAATTGCACCTCCTCCGCCTCGTTGGCTTGGCTGCTTTCGGCCGCAGCGCTGTCTATGGCCGCACTCGTCTCCTCGTCGGCGTCATCGTTGTCCTCTTCGTTGTCTTCGCTGGCATCGTTATAGTTTTCCTCAGTGGCTGCGTTGTCCTCCTCGTCGGAGAGGCGCTCGATTTTGTGAAATTTGAATTTCTTCTCGAACGGACGCCGCTTCACCACTTGGCGGTTGGTGTCGCCAATGTCAGCGCTACCGAACTTTAAGCCCAACTCGTAAGTGGATTGCGGGAAGGTGAGGAAGTAGAGAATGGCCAGCAACAGCAGGTACTTGCTGCTGGCTTTTGTCGCCGTACGGCTGGACCTGCGTTCATGCCCAGCAACTTGCGACATGCTGATGAATCAATGCACTGATGGCGACACCTACTGATTCTGTATACATTTGCCAGACGCAACCAGCGAATTGTCTCTACACACAATATTTGGTATATATACGATTATATTATATATACTATAAGGCACTGTACAGTGGAAATATTTCACAAATTTCTTCAACTTGTTTCCACCATCAGCCAACAAGTGGTCTGGAGTACGTTTAGATGCTTTAAACCTTGATCGATTATTACTAAATTTCCCGACAATTTCTTTCAACTGAATTCCGGAACCAGACAAATGCGAATTCTCTAGTCAGCTACTTTTCAATTGCAGAACTTTCTAAAAATATGCACCAAAGCAAAATCTTGAAGTGAAAATTTTCATTGGCTCGTTGCGAGTTGCGCGCGTTCGCGATTCGTTGGCCGCGTTGCGTCGAGTTCGAAATCTCCACGGAGACTGAGGTATCACACATCTTTACAGACGTCTTTCAGAAAATCTGCTCGCTAGCCTGCGGAGGAGGCAGTATTTTCAGCGGCTCTCAGCAGAGTGCGTTGCTCAGTTGACGCTTTCTTGTGCGGTGTCTAAATTTAAATCGGCGTCTTTTGTTTATGCCACTAACATTTTGTTTACAACGGTGCCGCTGTTGTCGTCAAATCATGCGCAGTGGAACTCATGGGACCGTGGGAAAATCTCAAAGAGAAAAAAAAACCTTTAGATAACACAGAATCACCACCAATACACTAAACTAAAACTTATTTTTATAAGGCCTGCTTTATTAAAATTCATTTAATAAAATTTCACAGCATACAAAACAAAAGGACAGTGTAAAGCTAAACCTTACGTACTACTTGAAAATGCCTGTCAAACAAACAACGCACACGACAATATAAAACAAAAAAAAGCGACTCCAACTTTAGTTGGATGCTGCAAAGGCTGAAAACAAAAAGCAATGATAAAACGCAAAAACATTCAATGGTGCGAAAAACATTCAACTGCACCGCGCACGAACACGTTAAAATGAACAAACCCAGCGACATAAGACTGAAATCAATCTCAGGTGCACGAACACATTAAAATGAACAAACTCAGCGACATAAGACTGAAATCAATCTTGGGTGCAACTGCAAAATTCAATAATAAAAAAATCAAAATATTTCGATAAGATGCAACATTGTAAAGGTGCCGCGTGCAGCGCTACCTACGAATTATGGCGAGTGCATGAAACCATGTACGTGCAGCGATTGCGCATTGGCCATCAGTCCAGTGGCTGTTCCGGGCATCGGTGACGGCGTCGCACCGGCCGGCACACCGTAGGTGGCTGCAATGCCGTTTGTAAGCGCATTGGCGGCGGCCTGCTGCGGTGCGTGATGTATGGGCGCAGGCAGCACGGTTTGTGGCTGCTTGATGGAAGTCGAGTAGGAACAGCCAGCGATCCACATTGGCGGAAACATGAAACGCTGTGCCGGGTGGTAGTACTGCGAACCGCCGAACAGCACGTGGCTCAACACATGGTTGGTAACGAAGCGCGACTGCGTTACTGCAATGGGCAGCAGTTTCAGCGATACGTAGCGTAAGCCGTCGTAGCCGCTGTCAAATGAGGTCACCGGATAGGGTATGTAGGGGCGGCTCGGCAGAGGACAATTGGTGCCCGTGGAGACGTAGCAGAGCGCCAGTACAATCTGCGTGTCGTTGAGATTGTAGCGCAGTGGCGGCTTGTTGCGGTACTTGGGCATAATGGTTCCGAACATGCGGTGGCCCAGCACTAGCCAGTTCTGCAGGTACGTCGCGACGGCTTGCGTGCGAAAGCTCTCCTGGTAGGCGTGCAATAGAACCTCCTCGCTGGCGGAGGCAATAGTAGCCACAGCCCAACTTAGATCGATGATTTCGTTCAGATCGAAAAGAAAGTCCTGAGGCACACGATGCGCAGCAATAAAGTCCACCGAGTGCACATTGTGCGTGACCATGCCCACTGTGAAAGAGTCGAGTTAAGGTCATTCAACTGGATTTGGAGAGTGGCACTTACACAAGTGAGCACTGTCCTTTTGCACACAGAATACGTAGTTGTAGTCGGGAAAGGCGCCAATGGTTTCCAACAATGCGCACACAACTTCGCACATGCGCGAGTGTATGTCTACTAGCTCGTGCGGTTGCAGCACACAGAAGATGGCGCGCGCTATGCCGTTGGCATCGCGCAGCATTACGGCGCCGTACTGCAGACCCTCCAGCTCGAAGTATGTGCCAAAGATGATGACTGGAATGTGCCAGCAATTGGCAATGCACTTCAGACGCAGCATTGCGTCATAGTCTGTCTTGCACATGCGATGCAACGACTGCCTGTTGGGTGCACAAGAAAAGAATTGGGCTGTTAGAAACGAAATCTGCCAGCTACAGTGGATGCTTCTCACTGCTCTGAAGGCTTGGCCCATTCCAAGTCCAGGCGCTGACCGCGCAGCACGGTGCCCTGCAGTTGCTGTAAGCACTTCTCCGCTGCCTCGCGGGTTGTGAAATCGAAAAAGGCCGTGGTACGCACCTTGGAGATCTTCCGTATCTCCTGTCGCGGCACACACTGTACCAGCAAGTCGATAATATCGCGATTGTTTACAGACAGATCGACGTTGCGCACGAAAAGCGTTTTAGTCTGGAATCGAGATGATTTGTTTATGAATTTTGTACATAGTCAATGGCAATGACTTACTGCCTTCGAAATGTCGGCATCTCGTTCAGTGTTGGCCCACACAACCTTCAGGTCGCGATCCCACATCCGTATAACACCCGGCGTGGTACTTTTCTTTGCTTCTAGTGCTTGCATGTGCGTCGCAAAGTGTATAAAGACATGGCCACGATTCTTGTGGATGCCGCTCAATTCGATGGCTGCTGCGTCACAGCAATCGCCACCACCACCACCGCCTCCGTAATCGCTGCCATCGCCCCCTGCTCCCACACCTGCCACAGCACCCACACCCATACTCTTCTGCATGTCGCGCATCGAGATGGCGCCACGGGTGAAGATGCGCTGCATGGTGGGAAACACGGTGCGCAGCTTCTCCTCTATCTCCACCTCGTCCAGATGCTTCGGAATATTGCTCACGAACAGCCGGCACTTCTCGTACGAGTGCAGAATCTCAAATTTGCGTCGCGGTGCTACATAGTAGTGGCTGAGCACCTCCATTGCGCAGGCGGCCTCTTCCTCGGTGGTATACTTTACATAGGCGTAACCGCGATTAGCCTGATTGAAGTCCATGGGCAGCCGAATCTCGTAGATGCGCCCGAAACGCAGAAATGGCTGAATGAGTTTTTGCTCGTTGAGGTCCTTGGGAATGCGGCGCACGAACAGCTCGCATGCACTGGTGGGCGGTGGACCGCGCCAGCCCTCTGGTGGGCCCAGCACCTTGCGTCCATTCATCTGCATAAGCGCGAACTGGTGCGCGCTGGTACGTGGGGCGGGAGCTGATGCTGGCGGAGAAGGCAGTGTTGGCGCTCCGCTGCTCACATTATCGGATCCGGCCGACTCGGGCGACGATAGAGCATGTTGAAAATGTACGGGCACATTCATGGCGACCTTCACCAGTTGCGGCGTCCCATTTTGCGTTGAATAGTCCATTTTCCACTTGCGCAAAAAGCAGTTTGATTAAAATAATATGTGCGATGGCTTCTTTACACTACAAATCGCTGAACTTTTTTTTATAAGTATGAAAACAGCCAATTCGAAAATCTGTAGCAGCTTTTTGCGTTTTCCGTTGAAGCAGTGTATCCAAATTTGGGAAAAATTCAAACTCAACTTTCCTGTTAACTTGTGGTGGTGCCAAATTGTAATAGACCACTATGAAGTTTGGCACAGGGTGATGGCGAAGCAAAGTTATGAAGTGTTGGCTACCCATTTATAACGATATCTTTATTCATTGCAGCAAAAAGTACATCGAAATGCAAATATTGTGCAACAAATTTTTGAAACTTTTGGTTTTAGTTATTTTGGCAAATGCAAGTCCAAGTGCCATTACTAATATGTATTAAAATTGTACCCTTTTTGCAAATTTACAATGAAGTCAGTTAATTGCGCATAAATTGAATTAAATTAGTAAATATCGAATTTCTTTATTATGCTAAAGATTCTGTGGCCGTAAGGAATAACAGCCAAAGTCGATTTTATGAAGTTTTCAGAGGAGAACTTTTAATTTATGAATTTGCTTTGGATTACACTAGATAAATTTTAGATTCTTGGGCGTAAAACATTCATTTTATGAGCAAAAGCCATAGAATTTTGTGTAGACTACTACATTTGAATACAACGAATGCAATAGTGGTAATAACTCAATTTTGTCCTAATTCGACTTTGGCTGTGTATTCCTTACGGCCACAGGATTAATAACAAGAGAGACACAGGCTATGAGAGCAATAGGAAAATAAATATTTTACTGGGGTATTTCACCGATTTGCCAGATCGATACCAATTTTTTTAACAGTAATTTCCAGAATTTTAAAAGTAACGTAAACCCAGAAGTAAAAATGTCAGACTTATATGACATTTGTTTAAAAAGGTACAAAAACTGTCTTAAACGTTAAATTTATAAATGCAATATAATTTTAACATTCCATTAGAAGATTTCATAAAATAAAAGAATCGAAAATTTTTGGATTTATCACCACTTGAAATCTTAAGTGAAACTGTGAGGCCCACTTCTGGGAATGAGGGCAAAAAAGAGTGAAAATTATATCTAATTATCAACATTTTAGCAGATGTCATATGCCACTTTAAAGCGTTTTAATACTAATAGACATTTTTGATATCACATAATCGTTTCAGAATCGGGGAAAACAGTCCGATACGCTTTGTATAGGAAACCACGCACGAAATATTGAGCAAACTGACTCAATAAATATTGAGACTTTTTCGAGCTTTGAGTGGATCCGTACTAAAGGTCTCCGTTCTATGCCACTCTGAGCCAGCATTTTGTTCTGTGAGAGTTTCTCAGAACTCCAATTTGAATTCCTGGAGATGGTAACAACAACACGGCCATCAGCAAAATACTTTGAATTTTGCTAGAAAGGGGATTTGAGTATCTTAAGTGTGTAATATAATTAATATTTGAAATCTAAAAAGTGTTAGTTCGAATACGTTACGATAAGAACGCGGCGAAGATGTTTTGCAGCAATTCAAATGAATCCGCTACGTCGGCATCCACTTCGTCGCCTGATAAAAGTTACGGTTTATCTTCAGTCAGTCTGTCGCCATCAACATCAGCGTCGTCCTCGTCGTTGTCGTCGCCTAGACGCCATCTGTACACGTCCGACGAAGCGTTGGCGGCGGCCAAGGCCATGCCGGCTATACTTGAAAATGGTCGTAAGGTGTTCGGGCCACCTCGCAATTATGTGGGACCACGTCCCTCCTACGTTTGCGAGCTCTATGTGGCACACATACCGCGCGATCTGGACGAGTTGGGCTTTCTCTTCTGGCTGCACCGCTGCGGCACTGTGTACGAGTTCCGACTAATGATGGATTCCGGCAACACAACGCGTGGCTATGCTTTTGTGCGTTTTGCACGCGAGGAGGAGGCGTTGGCCGCTTACGAGATGTTGAATTTTCGGTTCGTTAGTGGCGAACGTTTGCGTGTCTACCGCTCGCAGGGTAAAAATCGTCTCTACGTGAGCAACATACCCAGGGCCTTGCCGATGGCAGCGTTGGAGTTGGGCTTCCGGAAAGCTTTTCCCGAGATGCAGAACTTCACTGCGTACCCCGCTAAGGTAGCCAGGCAATCGACGTCCGATTGCGAGCTGAGCGAGCTGAATCGTGGATTTGCATTCATCGAGTTCTATGACCATGAGACGGCGCTGGAAGCGAAGAAGCGCACCACTCCGGGACGAGTGCGTATGTGGAGTTGTGACTTGAAAGTGCAGTGGGCCAAGCCGAAAGTTGAAATGGCCGCAGCTGGCGTCGATCAAAAGGCGAGTAGCAGTTGTTTAATTTATCGCTTTATGATCTTGTGAATCATTCGAATCATTTATGATTTAACACTTTTTAATTGCAGTCACGTTTTGGTGCTTCACCGCGATACAGGTGATTGCGACATTTAAAACTCCAACGTTGGTTGCTGATATGACATTTTTCTCTAAACAGTTTTGCAGCGCCTCAGAATGACTACTGTGCTAAACTACGTCTTTATTGCCTGGCGAACGATTGGTGTGTGCCGATTGTGGTCTACGGCGGTTGCTGCCGCAATCGGGGCGTACAGTATGGCGGCGTGAGTTTCCGTTGAGGCATGCAAATTTCAAAAGCGGCAATCTATTTGATTTTCTCACTGACGATTGCAGATTCTGCTGAAGAACCCACGTACTGGCGAGACTAGCTGTATACTGCTGGAGATGTCGGTGGAGGGCGGCATGCAAGATGTGCATGTGCTGCTGTGCGAGGTGGCGGTGTTGGTCTTGGAGCGGCAAGCGGACTTTCCCAGTCACCATTATGCGGTTCGCGTGCTTAACGGCGCCTACGCAGAGCTAGGTGAGTTGCTAGTCACTGTATATCTTTGCAATTGGCGTAATTTTGTTTACTTTCTGAATGCAAGTTCATGGCGCCATCAACAGTACGCAGCCGACGCAAATGCAAATCAGCGCCACGCATTTTGCTTATCCGGCGGCCATTCGGCAGCTGGCTGCCGCACTTCAACTGCTAGCACGGCACTCCTCGGAAGCCATACTGAATACATACAAGCTCAGCTTTTTCAGTCCGCACAACACTACACCCACACTGGAGTTGGATGGTGCCTCGTTTTACAGTATTTTTCCGAAATTTCGCAACAATGCGCCGCTAGGGAATGACTTCAATGACACTGAAGTGACGCTGCTACTCATATCGGTCACTATCGGTGGCGGTCGCGATGCAGTCGCCTCCAATCGCTGGAAGGGACTAGGTGTGCCGCTGAAACTGCGCTTGAAATCACAGCGCAACATTGGTACCAGTGATGGCTACGTACTGCGCTACGTGGACGTGCAGCAGTTGGTGACACGCAGCCTCTACCACCCGGCGCAGCGATACAACTCGACGCCGATCTTTCTACCGATGCAGTCGTTTCAGAAGTCCATCTTCAAGTGGCTGGATGGTTAAATGAAAAAAATGTACCACAACTGTTCGGAACTGTTAACCCAAAGCATGGAATGCATCTTTCGTTTTTATATGTAAATGTTATGTTTTTATTGCGGTGTCGTCTTGGCTTTTACACTCATTTATATTATGTGTTTGACATGTTAATCGAGTTAATGCTTGTTCTTTTTTACTTAAAGGCTGTAACCAATTTTCTTCTATTTTGATCAGATATTTGGTTTTTGCGTAGCTTTATTAGGCTCAAGTGTTTTAAAGTAGCCAGTTACTTTTTGAATCATTATGCTTTATGTGTATTGAATATTATGATGAACAAGGATTTTAATGCAGCCGAACTGCACAATCACTTTATTATGTTTTATTTGGCCGAGGAGCCGAAATGCCAACTGAAATTATGTGAAATAAAAGTTATTTTTGCCACTTAATTTGCATGGATGTATGGAATTTGTATTAAAATGTAAACAAATGATGGAGTTGTATGTTACGAAGTTAGGAAGGGAGGGGATTCGTTGGAAGAGTGAAGCGATTGGTACAGATTTTATAATGCCAGACGTCCATTTAACCCTTTCGGTACGTCTTTTTTGTTTTTAACTTTAAAAATCATTCTTTTCCATTTTATTACTCTAAGCCTACATAATGAATAATCAAAAGTCATTTTTTAAAATATTGTTCGAAAAAGTGGTTTTTGGGCATCATGAAATATGGCATAGTAAGAAATAAAAAAAATCGTACAGCCTTGATGAACTTTATTTGGGATCTAACTTTTTTTACACTAACTAAAGCAATAAAGCAATAAACCTACTAGATTACTTACGTAAACATATAAAATAAATAGATTTTTGTAATAGAATAAATAAATGTACGAAGTGACCTCTTTTTGTAAAATACGCAGCTCGATAGGACTGCGCACTTTCTGAACCCTTACAAGTTACTTGGTACGCTAATCAAAATATTTTTTTCATTATTTGGTATAAAAATCTTCAGAGAAAAATACAAAAATTGAAAAATATAGTATCCACAAGTTGTTGACCTAAAACAGGCACTGAAAAGAGACTATGCCATATGGCATAGAATAACCGAAAGGGTTAAAGAATGAGCTGTATTGTAGCACAGAATAAACAGTAATACAGAACGCGCATCTCATACAAATTCAAAAATGTTAAGGTGTCGTAATATTACGGCCACTGTTAATTTAACATTACGTCCTCTGCTAATAACATTAGAATCAGCACTAGACAGTTTTCATTTCTGTTATATCACAGAACAAACAGCATAGAGATAAGAAGGAAAGCAATGATCGCATGCAGGCTCCGCGAAGCATTGAAGGAAAATAGCGTCAGGCTGTGGTTGCTGTTGTTGTCGGCCAACAAAACGAAGTGCCACTTGCTTCTTACATATATGGGGCGAAGAGCAATAAGCTATGGTTGATGTTTTTGTTGCTAGGAAATGAAACATTGAATTCGAATTATTTTTGCTTTGTGGTTCATTCTGCGTGCAGCGCAGAGGGTACATTCGATGTTGGTAGCAATTTTACAACGGAGTGTAGCGTGCAAAAATATATGAGAACGAATATCAAAATGGGGTAACTTATTGACTTAAAAAGTCACTACGCTATAAAGTTATCACACTATTTTTAATATTGAAGATAGTTAAACGATTTAGTACAATTGTTATGTACGAAATATCTTTTAAATTGTGAATTTACATACAAATACCGAAAAAAAAGCAAAACAAAAAATTTACTCTGCCATCATTCGAGATCGTCGTTGCTTAGTTACTTTTTTCTTAGGACTGTTTGCTTTGAGGTTGGTATGCAGCTCTCAAGAAAAGCGAAAACTTCATATAAAAAAAAACTCAAGAAATGTTCAAGAAAATTTCCTTGAGTCATATTTTCTTGAGGTGTACGCACCTCACAAGAGAACTGATTCAGTTTTTAAATACTTTTTTCATTGGAAAGTGAACAAAAACAACACTGTTTTCGGCAAGAAATATATGTCTAGCTATTTATTTCTTAAAGGAAACGTGACAGCTGCTGCATACTGTTTATTCTGTGATTGTAGGCAACCTTAGACTTGCAATGTTCACCTTTTTGCTCAAGTCATGACCCAAGTAAAATAATATATTGTCCAATTTTAGAATTAGTTTTACGTAATTTTGTTTAATGACTCCTAAAATAAAACGCAAATTGTTTTTTATTGATTTTTCGAAAAAAGTTTTTATTTGATTTGAATTTTTTGCTTTTGCTTTATTAATTTCTTTGTTGTGATTAATTAAATTAAGTTTTCAAATTGTTAGTTTCAAATGTTCATATTTACAATTATTGAGAGTTCAATTGTCGATTTTCACAATGATTAATTTCTCGTTATAGTTTTTTAAAAATAATTTTATTTGCCAATATCAAGAAGTCTTTTGCTTTTGCTTAAAGTTAAGAATTAATATAATCTTATTATTTTTGTTTGCTAATACAAAAAAAACAAAAACATAATGAAGAAATGCGACGCATGCCGCTGTCAAACATGGAATTAGGTTTGGGGCACTGCATCGCGGAGCCATGACGCCACAGCGACCACTGTCGACTTGTCATCCCTCACCTGAACAAATGTGCCTATTTTTGTTTGAATTTCTTTTTAAAAGTTATATGATTATGCTTAAAAAAGATATTAGCGTTTAAATGTCAATTTTTTTTGTTAATTTTAAATTGTTTTTGTTTTACATTTTAATGTTATTAAATTTCATTAAAATTGAATCAAATTCCTCAGTGCTTGCAGTGCAATTTTATTAAGATTTATTTGCTTTATTTGAATATTTTTCATGTTTTTAGTTTTTTAATGTTCGTCAAGTTGCAAATATTTGTTCAATATTTTATTTTCAAATCGATTTGTTTGTATGTATGTGGGTGAGTAATGTTAAGTGGGTTACGCATCGAAGATGTTTTTGGTTGCGTTGTTGTTGTGAAGACTTAATTTAATTGTAGTATTTACAAGAGGCAACGTTTATCAGTGTTTTTTTGTTGGCTTGAATGCATTCGTTCGTTTCATTGTTTCGTTCGGTACGAGTATGTTGCAGTTTTTCTGTGTTGCACGTTTGCTGCGTTCAGACTTGAGACTACAACAACAAAGCAACAATGCAAAACAAACCGAAATTCTATCTATCTACTATCAAAACTATACTTGGAATTTCAAAAGTGAAATATGCTTCCACATTCAGAGCATTTTTGTGAACTTGAAAGTCACTGAAGGTGACAAAATTATAACAAAACAGAGATCTGATTGTCAAATTGAATAGTCACGGCACTTGGGCCGCGCTTACTTCGTTCGTGGATAAAGATTCGAAAGTAATAGCAACCAAAAATTAATAAAATAAAATAAAAACAGAATAGAAAATAATGTGCTTACGATTTATTTTTTAGTTTTATTTGTTTGAATATTTGAACAAGTATTACTCATTCGTATTCAATTGCATAATGTCATTACAATAACTATACCTATAATGATCATAATCATAATAATCATAATAATTAATGTGTTGCAAGTATTCATGTAGGTTTCTATTAATTAATGTGTGTGTTATCATCGAATTATTTTTCTTGCTGGTGCTTTTCATAAATAAATTGCAAGTATTTGCGATTATGTGATTGGGTTTTAATTAAATTTCAGATTCACCAATTCACGCTGCTTCTTCTTCTTTCTGCTATGTACACTGAATACACTGAAAATAAACTGAAAATTAAACATACAATACATAGTTTTCATAATTTTCCAGCCACAATTGATGAGAAATACTTGTAATTTAATTGAATACTTTTACGAATTCTTGTGGTTGTTTTATTTGTTTAATTCAATACGACTTAAATATCTAAGAATCATAAGACTTTCGTTTCGTGTGTTTTTTTTTATTTTCTGTTAATTTGCTGTTTTGCACATTTCCTTCTTCTTTTCTACAGTTTTTTTGTTTTAGTGTATTTATGTTGTTTATTTTTTTCGTAATTAGCAGAAAGTGTTCATTTAGTTTGCAATCTGGTCAATAATTCAATAAAGTGCAATGCGACAGTAAAAGTATCGCTTGGTTGGTGGATCATTACATAATACGCGGAGCAAAGTGAGAAAGTTGGTGCCACTAGCCAAAGCATCAAGATTATTCTTCGGTTTTGAAAAATAGACATTTTAAGATATTTGAGACATTTTAAGATCTTTGAAGGTGAAGATTTTGTTGCCTACACTTGAGTTTGCTTATGGGAAGAAATTTTGATCTGTTGATGGCTGCGTACTTCGGTTCACATCCCTAGAAACAATTTCTCCATATAACTTTTTAGCGACAAATTTTCGAAATAATCTCGAAAATGCTTGCATTTTTTGCCTTGAAGATTTTGAATATTTTCAAATCAAATGAAATATTTTTTTTCCAACGAAAAACTTGTGATTTCGTGAACGTGCGGGCATTTAAAACCGAGTTTAGGTGTAGTTATAATCGTTATTTGATTTGAATAATGGACTGGCCATGCGACAGTACTGCAAAATATGCGTTTTATTTCAATTTTCAGAAAGAAAATAAGTTTTCGTAATAGTATCCAAAACGTTATTGAAAACAAGAAAAATGACGCTGTCGAAATGATATAGAAATTTTCAAAATTTTCGACATCGTTACGATGTCTCGGATAAGATAATTTCAATATCGCAACGATATCGAGATTTTCGAAGCTCTCGATATCGTTACGATAGTGTCTTTTTGCTCGTTTTCGATATCATTTTAGACACTTTAGCAATACTCGAAAACGCTAAAAATTCTCGCTTTAACGATATCGTTTCTATATCGTTTTGATATCGTTTGGTTTGCTGGGATATTCAATATTGCTATGATGTATTCATACATTTTTGGCTTTTTTGCATTTCATATAAATGTCAAGAAGTATGAAGTGGATTTAAGAAAAATTTCGTTGAAATTTTTTAAATAAATAATTGCCAAATCAGTCAATCCATTAGGCCAGCTTTATTTTGTCACCTGAAACCAGGAGCGAACATGGCTGAGAGCGACTATAGTTGACGAAACCTATACTTCTCGTGTCTGCCCCTCAGTATGAATCAATCTGGTTTGAGACGTTTGATGTGTTGTGATGTGTTGAGAAGCGACCACTTGCTCGGCTCTGCTCGGTTTTTTTCCGGAGGTCGGGCAAATTTAAACCACATCAACAGGGAACAAGTCGTTCCAACTAATTTTTATATTTCCAAGCATATAATGCAACGTGACATAGAGAATTACGAAGTAATTTCTTATAATTTAATCTCAAACTGATTTTATTTTAAAATTGATAAAAAAAACAATAGTGTACAATCAACGAACTTGAAGTAATAGAGAACGCGCATCTCATACAAGCAAACGCGTTCTATGGCGGGCACTGTTACTACTTAGTACCCTCTGTTATTGACAGCAGAACCCTCTGTTACTAACAGCAGAATTCCCTGTAACTTCAGCGTAACATGTGAATAGAAGTCGTTTTTTGGTACAATGTTTTACCTCTTGGACTGTGCCTTTTTCGGGCGCTGTGGGTGCGAGCTTGTTTTCTATGAATGAATGCATTTTGAAAATTTGACTCAATCATAGATAACTCATCAAACATGGCTTTTCTGTGGCTCAACCGTGGATTCTAATGTGGAAACCTTCTAAATGCAGCAAACCAGAAATTTACCCACGGCTTTTAAAGCTCATTGGAAAGAGTGCACTAGCATTTGTTGACTTTATTGATGGTCTAAGACAGAGGTGCCCATGCCCTATGACCTCGTTGCTCATTTCTTTTTGTAAATGCTCTTCAGCATAGGCTGAGGATTCCAGTTCATTTGTTTTTGTAAATAATCGTCGGCATAACCATTTTAGTATACACACACAGCACAGTATGCTTTGTATGTATTGGTGCTTGCTCTTCCATAAGAAGGTTTTGGGCACCCCTGAACTAAGAGTAGGTTTAAACATTTATTTATTTTATTTTCTTCTGTTCTTAGTGAACTTAACATTTTTTTCCCAACTCTTTTCTCAACCGTCTGTCTATTTGCCGCATATCTACATACATTTAGATGTAAAGTAGACAATGCAGCCGAACTGACTAAATTTCTATGGCTTTTTGGTTTCATTTCTCACTTGCTGCCGTTTCTGTGCACATTGATTTATTTTTTTCACTTCTCAAGCGTTTATATGTAGTTCATGCAATTTGAAGTGTGTGTATGTGTATTTGTAATGTGTAGCTTATTTAGTTTACTTCGTTTAGGTTAGCAATTCTGATATTCATTAAGTGTTTTGCTTGGACCCGGTAGTACTCCGAACAAGTGTACTCGCCTATATAATATTTATTCGATTTGATTGTTAGTGCTGCTCTCGACACTTGCACTAATTACATAAAGTAATGCTTGTAAGTAGCTGTCCTACACTTACATTAACTGTTTTTGTTAGTGTGACTGCTGTTGCTGCGCACAATTGCCAACTCTAAAGCAAATGTGCCAACACATTCAGTCAGAAACATATCTATGCCTCAACTTTGTTAGTTCTTTGCATTTTGTATTTGATTTGCATAGACTTTTCTTTGAGTTTAGCTGCTGTACACACGTTTTCGTTTTCTGTGTGCATCTCTACGACTACTAAATTTCCTTAGTACAAGAATAAATGAATTGCTTTTCAAGAGTTTTGATTATTTCGTCCATAAATTTTGCCGTAATAATCAAGTGTTTTGCTTATCAAATGGACACACATACATATTGATCATTACATAAATATTACAAAAAAAAGAAACAAACAAATTCTGTACATATTCGAGCGCACAAGTTATCGCATTGTGGATAAACATCAAAAATGCTCATAAAAAATTTGACTCATTTTCAGTGTGTCAGCTGTTGCGGCGCTGTTGCCTGCTGCCTGTTGATATTTATAAATGTTTAGTAGTAATTTTCAATTTCAATACAAATTTTAATTAAATTCTCAATTAAGTAATTCTCAATAAATGTTTGCGTGCGTTTTGAATTGCTGAAAAAATTTCTGCTTTTATTCATGTTTCTTTTGTTATTAAGTTCGATTGTCATTTGCTGTGAATGTTCAACACTCTACGATTTTAGTTTAGTTCAAATTTTAATATACTAGAAAATGTGTTTTTGTTTTTGATTTCACAAAAATGCTGTCGTTTTGTTAATCAATTAATCATTTAAGAAAATGTTTCATATTATAGTTGGTTTAAATTTTTAAATTGTTTATTTTTATTTTTTCTTTTGTGCGACAATTTATTGCAAATTTAAGGGGCTTGAATAAAGATGCAATAAATCGTTGGCTTTAATGCGTTCGCTGTATAAGAGCTGCTGCTGTTGTGGTTTTTGTTGTTGTTGCTGTTATTTTATCCAAAACATAATTACCAAAATGTCAACGTTGTTGTTGTTGTTGATGATGATTACTGTCTAGTAGCATTTTGACTGATTTATTTGTTGTTGCTTAAGTAATGCTACTTGACTAATGACTAATTTTCTATCTTAACAATTTTTGCACTCTTCAATTTATTTAGAGTCAAATTGAAAACTACACTTCAATAAGTTGTCTCAATTTTATTAAAAATTATGTGTTTTGTGTTGGAAAAAACTTTGTTTTTGTGTTGATTTTATTTGTTTGTTTTTGTTTTGCAATAATTGACATGATTGTTGCCTTACAACGCTAATAAGTATTCAAGTCCTTCCATGCTGCCCTAAACCATTTCGTATTTGGGAGAATTTTTTACATTAAATAATTGTGGTATGTCTTTTGTTGTTTATAAATATTTTTGTATTTAATTTTCAATACAGAATATGAATTTAGATAAAACAGAGTGAGCAACAGAAAGTTTTTATTGCGAAAATGTTGCTGCAATGTTTAAGTGGGAGTAAAATTTTATCGAAAGTTAAAGTGAAATCTTGCCAAGTGTTGTTTGGTTGTTGTTGTTTGGTGTGGTTGTTTGGGTGAGTGGTACGGAAATTGTAGCATTAAAAGTTAACCTGAAAGCATAACTCAGCCTCTGGGGCTTTGGGCAATCTGAAAGACATAGCTTTTGATTTATGAAGGTTGAAGTTTTTTACATCAAATTATTGCCCGCACTTGTTTACACTTTTAGGATGACTTTTGTTTCATTAGTTGTTGTCAAGTAAATTGTCATTTAATTGTGGTTTTAAAAACTATTTGCAGCAGAAAATTATTGATTGAAGGAAGAAAGAAGTTGTGAGTTGAATAAATTTGAGTAAAAAGTTAAATTTCGTTGAGTACTAACAGAGGATATGCCAAGTGTGCTCTGCACGTTTGCTAAAAACAACAAATTTTAACAGACTTTTCAGTGATAGTTTGGTTCATTTATCATGGGTTTTGATTTTGTATTGTAAATGAAAATTTGTGGGTTGTTTCGAGTCCGAGTTGGCTGCATTTGGTCTAATGCGTTTATAGGCCTGTATTGAAATTCTGCGTAATATAATTTTCTATAAAGTATTTTCCAGCTTTCCTTCTTATGGGTCTAATATACAGGGTTTTTCATTTCAAACCGAAAACTTTGGCAGCCCTGCGTTCGACAACCGCAGCTGTCATCTGTCGTTGCATTGCGTTAATATTGTAGTTTAGTGTTTGGTATTTATGAAAATGCACCGATTTAGCATCGCTCAACGTGTTAACATAGTGAAAATTCACTACAAAAATGGTGAACATTTGAGCAACACTTTTCGCGCACTAAGGAAGGATTTCGGACGTCACGGAAGGCCTGTTTTGTCAACAATTTCGGATTTATTGGCGAAATTCGAAAGTACTGATTCTGTACAAGATGTACAGAAAACGTAATCGCCCTGCTCGTTCGGCCGAAAATATTGCTGCTGTAGCTGCCAGTGTTGAAGATGACCCGAATTTATCGCTTCCCCGACGTTCACAACAATTGCACATCTCCATCACCTCAATTTGGCATATTTTGCATTTGGATTTGCATCTTCATCCATACAAAGTCCAGTTGGTGCAGAAATTGGAGCCGGGAGATCACAGAATGCGTCATAACTACGACGCATGGGTGCTTGAAAAACAGTCCGAAAATCCCAATTTTTCGCACAAAATTTTCTTCAGCGATCAAGCACATTTTCACCTCGGCGGTTACGTTAATAGTCAAAATTTTCATGTGTGGGGCTCAGAAAATCCACACGTGGTTGTCGAACGCCCAATGCATCCACCTTGAGTCACTGTTTGGTGTGCATTATGGTCCGGTGGTGTCATAGGGCCATATATTCAAAAAGGACGAAGGACAGACCGTTACCGTCAATTCTGAACGTTATGGCCGTATGATAACCGAGTATTTCTGGCCAGCGATCGAAGATATGGATGTGGAGGAGATGTGGTTTCAACAGGACGGCGCTACATGCCACACAACATGACCGAACATGACAGAATTGCGAACCAGGTTCGTTGAATGCATAATTTCGCGTTTTGGTGATGCCAATTGGCCGTCAAGATCGTAAGATCTGAACCCTTTGGACTTTTTTCTTTGGGGCTACAGACAATCCGCAGACTCTGAAGCATTTGAGGGACAACATACGTGCAGTTCTTGGCGCCTTACAGCCTGCTATATGTAAAAAAGTCATCGAAAATTACCTAAAAAGAATCGAATGATGTCATATTCCATTACTAATGGCACAAACCAAATATTATTTTGATAATAAAGTTTCATCAAAATTCAAATTTTAATTGATATTTTTTCTTTATTTACTTTTTCGGCTCATGACGAAAAACCCTGTATAACTTTCTCAAAATAGTTAGTTAAATAGTCCATTAAAGCACTCATGAGGACCGCAACTGTTGTTTTTCTATGTTTCAGTTTTGCCTTTTAAATTTTGTCCGTTTTTCAAAACATAACAAAAATTAAATGAATAAATTTCAGCAAAGCTTAAGACCAACAAATATATGCAAACGGCTACAAATTTACTATCAAACGGGAGAATTTACTGCAAATAGTAGTTAAAACAGTAGCAAAAAGGATGCTATACAAATGTTAACAGTCTTCTAATTCAAAGCAATTGTTGCCGAGCGGTTATGGCAAGTTCTCTAAAAAACAAAAAACCAAATATCGACAGAAATTCAAACCATTGAGGCAGATCTAAATACTCATACTGTGTGTTTATAGTATTTACAAAGGCATATTTAATATTACGAGTACATTGTACAATATGAAATTTAGAATCTGTATATAGTTATTTGCGCTACTAAATAGCCTAGCAAAGTGTTCGTTGAGTATTTATTCAGTTTGATTTCTCTGCAGCTACATATGTGTGTCAATGGTTTGCCTTTTTGTTTTTTTTGTAAAACTGCGCCATTACGAAATTCTACAGCAGTATTTACACTATACAAGTTTTGTTTGCCAATTGCTATTTAAAGAAGAAAAACACAGAGTTGTTTGTGTAGCGGCAAAAGCGATGTCACAGCTGCTCGGCTTTACGATGAAAAGTCGAAAGCTGAGATTTCAAGTTGCTTACAAAAATGATTTTTACACGCTTTTGCATTTCAAAGTGAAAGCCAAGTGGCTGCCTACGGCTTTGTTCATTAGTTGTTCGTTTAGTTAGATATTTGTAAGAGTTGTTTGTGTACCTATTCACTTATATATGTGTTTGTATTTATATTTGCATAATTATAGCATTCAAGCTGTTAATTACCTTCTTTTTGCATTGCATATTTAGAGTTTTTTGTTCGTGTATTGTGAACTTTGTTACATTTCCAATTCATTTCTTATTTGAATAGCACGTTTTGTTTGTTGCTTTTTGTTTAATTTAAAAATTTGTTTTTTATGTTCTTTGCTCTATGCTGTACTAGAATATCATTGCACGCTGACATGGGCGTGGCGTTTGTTAGAAGTCCGAGTGCAGCGTATTAGTTCGAAAGTTGCTCATACGCCTTGTGGTGCAGCAGGAAATGAATTTACGTTTTGCTATGCACTACAGCTAAAGTATACATTTCAGTGTGTACGTGTGTGTAGGACAGTGTACTTGTGTATTTTTTTATGTGTATGCGCACGCACACACCCACAAAGCGTGTGTGCGTGTGCCATTTTATATCACAATAGTCGTTTTAAGCATATTTTTGCAGCGTTTCTTTGAATTTCAAATGTAGTTAGTAATTGTTTAGCCGTTTTTGCTTAGTTTAATAATTTGAGATGTGCATGTTTTCTAATAATAATAATAAGTGTTAAGTGTTAAATTTAAGTATAATCAAATTTGTCCTTCACGGGCAGCCGTACTTAGTGCTACTTATGATTTGCATCTAATTGAAGTAATTAAATTATATGTAATACACTGTATGCAGAATTTACTGTTAATTTGCTGCTTAAATGTAAAGGAAATTCAAATTGCATGTCATCCTATCACTATTGAATAATCAAATAAATTACAACAAATACGATGTCTCCTCGAAAACTATGCACTAAAGTGAATTTGCCTGCGGGCCCTAATACCCCGTGTACCGGTGTAGTAGTGTGTGTGTGTTGTGATTTCATGTGTTGGGTTTCATAGAAATTCAATGACAGCGTTTGTCAAAGTGCGTTTTGAAAAAGCAGCACAACCGCTTCAACTCTGATAATGCGCATTTGGCAAACGCTGCCGCTTAAATTTTTTGTCCTTGTCATTATTTTGATGTCAAACGCTTCTCGTTTTCTAGATTTGTTAGTATTGTTTATTTGTTTGCTGCCTTTTGCTATCATTTTTGCATTACATTCTATTTCAACATGCTGCTCACAGTGAAGCCTGGTTGCCTGAACTCGGCAACTGTTCAATATCTGGTCTGCGAGTCCATGTGCAGGAAGCGCTCTTGGCCTTAACAAATAATGTGGAATGTGGAAATTTACATTTGTCAACATTTGTCGAGTTTGGTGGTGCGTTGTTGTTGCCATTTCGTGGCATATCCCAGCAGTTTGTGTGCATGCGTGGGTTAAGCGTTGACGATTCGGCATTGAAATAGAGAAAAATGCGCAGAATTATTAGTAAACCGAACCGAGCAACATTTTACTTGAATACAAAAAGTGAATGAGGCTCTGCCGTTGCGTTATGCTGCTTACAGTACACTACATTTATTTAACACAAATACAAATAAATAAAAAAACAAAAAATGAAAATAAGCCTTAAAATGAAAGCATTAAAACGCATTGGACAAGCGTACACAATGCACACAACGTAAAGAAAATGCGGACTGGCTGCTGCGTAGCGACAAATACTGCAAACATTTTTTAATTTAAATTTTAATTTGCAGTCTTTGTTGCTGTTTAGTCGCTGGCTGTTTCGACGGCTACAGTGATGCTACAAATGTTGCTGTTGTTGTTGCTATTGTATGTGGTATTGGTTTGACTAAATATGCAATTGCGAGCGCTGCTAATTTTGCTACTGTCTGGCCGCATTGATTTAAGCTCGGCTTGGCCTTCTACTGCTGTTGCTGCTGCTCAGCTGCTCTTCGTAGCCGAACGCTTGCTGGCTGGTTTCGGCCTCGTCGGTTGCTTACTTTCCAAATAGGTGGCAATCTCGGTGGCATTCTTATTGAACGCCACCATCATGGGCGTGTTGCCGCACACGTCGCGCGCCTGCAGATTAGCGCCAGCTGCCACAAGCATCACGCAAATGTCGCGCCGATTCTGCTCGGCTGCAATGTGCAGTGCAGTCTGTCCACTGCAAATAGAAAAAAGAGGAAATTTTAGCGAACAATTTGTAGTTTTTGCTCTGAGTTGAGTCTGAGTAAATCAATGGAATGTGGCCAACAACTCATCACACTATCGATAGTTCAGTGTATTTGGATACTTACGATTCCTTATCAGCCATGTTGATTAGACGCCGCGATGCGCACGAAATGATGTATTTGACAATATCCTTGTGGTTGTATTTGCAGGCAAAGTGCAGTGCCGTCTGTCCGCCCTTGTTTACTGATTGTAGTGAGTATCCTTGTTCATGTAGTGCACGTAACTGCAAGCAAACGTTAAGCGCACAATTAGCATCACAGCACAGACACATCGCTAAAACTACAAAGCCCACAGCAGTGGTGGTCACACACACAGTGAGACTTAGTACTTGAGATGAACGGACGGGTGAAGCTAGTGGAAATGGACCAATGGGTGTTGTAGAGAATTTAGCGAACATGGCGACACAAGTGACAGACAACGTGTAGATTTTGACACGCACATGGATAAGAAAGTGGCGTTAGTAAGAAATGAGACAATTGATTGATTGATTGATAAGTGCTAAACTACCATTTCGAGGTCGCCCTTGTGCGCCGCTAGTAGTACGGCATCGGAAGTTTGCTCCAGTATTGGACTGCATACACACACACATACATTGGAGGCGTGTACGTGTGCGTATGCGAGAGTGCAGGCGGAGGCGGTGCGGAGGCAGTGCGGAGATGAGTTTCGTTTGATTGATATTTTGTATTTGTTTTACGAAGTAGGCGTTGTAAAAATGAGCAGAAATCAAATAATGCACGAAAATAGAAGAAAAAGAAAGTAAAAATTTATTATTATTATTATTATTGTCCGAGGTAAGTCGCTGCTTAGTTGAAGTTAGATGTGAAACAATTTGACTACTTAAGGGAACGGGGGGTGTACCTGAATCCATAACCGAAGACATCTTCGTTGAAACTGAACAAACGGTCTTTATTGCTGCGTGCAATTTGTGTACAAATCGAAGGCGTTTATTAAAATTTCAATTTATACTTGTGAGAAGAATGACATGAAGACATGGATGGACTAAATGGTACTAAATGCTTTTGATGAGGTGGCGAAAATTGGATTTGAAATTGATTTAAACTATTTTCAAACATTGTTATGGAAACTGTGGACCAATTGTAGGCTTTGAATTTTTTGTTTTTGGAGATTGGAATAATGCAATGACGTGGAGGAAGGAGAGAGCAGGCGCACAACTTAGAGGTTGCTTTTGAATTCAGGCCAATAATTGGGAGGTCATAACGTCTACAGGCATAACTCCTGATTTAGTTGTGAGCACTTTGATCACTGCTAAAAGACCCAATGTCCTAAGAGCAGACTGTCAGTTGGGCTCATGTGGAGTTTAAGGGCTTAACCCTTTCGTCCCCGAATTTTACCCTGTGTCTCGTTATTACTTTTTGGTATTTAAATCATGAAACATTTGCCTAAGAAGTGTGCACACGACATTTGAAGTCCCCACGCCTCTTTGTTAGAGTTCTAGATCTAGTTTACTTTTGAACAATTTTAGTTTAAAGCTGGTTAAAAAAAAACGTTGTACAAATATTTTTTAATTGCACAAACATTATTTTATACTTATGGAAAAATACAAAATTATCACTTTTTGAGTTTTTTTAACCATTATTAAAGAAACAGGGTTTTAATCAAACGTGTCCAATTCGTAGACTTCAATTAGAACACAAACTTTCCCTGATATCGCTGCAAATTATTGGAATTTATTTTGGGGATAGCAGTAAAATTGTGTAATTTGCTTTCAATTCACTTCTAAAAATATTAATTTGTTGCCTACTTAAATTAAACGATGACAAAAAGGTGAAGTTGCTCTCAGGCAACTTTGGTGTCGACAGGGTTAACTGACTGAACGGAATGCAGTACCACAGCCATATAAGCTGATCACAATGTGTGACGCCACACTCGGAAGTTGTAAACACAATGGTGTAGCAAGCAAAAAGTTAAAGTTGTGAAAGTTTGTCATTTGGGAAAAAATTTCAACATGTAAAATTTACAAAAATTTCAAAAAATTTTATAAGGTCAACCAT
The DNA here is from genome assembly GCA_963971225.1 of Melieria omissa. Lineage (NCBI taxonomy): Eukaryota > Metazoa > Arthropoda > Insecta > Diptera > Ulidiidae > Melieria > Melieria omissa. The sequence continues at coordinate 21,027,277 of OZ020268.1, forward strand.
ATGTATTTGTAAAAATATTGTAAGGAACTTTTAACAGAACGCTTTTGCTTGGATCATATAAGAAGTACACCAACATTTCTGTGGTCAAAAGCAAGCGTGGATGCCACCACGTTCCCTTGACTCTGCTCTACGTTTGTGTAAAATCCTGGAGTTTGTAACTTTAAAGTAAAAAAAGTTATTAATAAAAACCTATTCGCATTCCCATAACGAACACACTACGCGCTAAAACTTTAAAACGAGATTGCTCGAAACAGCAATTTTCGACTTAGGCGGCTTTTGACCACAAATTTGTTGAGTTAGCCGCAAAGTTTCAGTGGTACTCAGTCAAAGACAGTATGACCAAACTATCTCATAATAATAACTATCTCAATAGTTATACCAAAGGTAATACAAATACAATTGAGGAGGTCCATAACAAAACGCAATAATTCCACTTCTTAAGTTTTTCGGTTTTTGTACTGAATCCAATTCTACATATTAAAATCTATGTAATGATTGTTATAAAACATACCAAAGGTCAATAATTTCACTGTAACTCAAAACCAAAAATAATGGTTCAGACCAAAATGAAACATTTTCATATGTATGCCTACTGACTTTAATTAAATTTATTCGTTTATCAAAAAAATTGTTCTGGTGAAATTATTGAATTTTGTTATGGACCTCCTCAATTGTATTTGTATTACCTTTCCTATAACTATTCAGATAGTGATACGTTCATACATATCAATGTCCTTCAGGCGCAGATCCAGAAAAATATTTCGGGGGGGGGGGTTTTAAAAGGTAATTCTTTAATATTTATAAAATGCCTTTTAATTTGTATGTAGTTTTATAGTCAATCCAAACCCCCCCTGGATCCGCCACTGATGTCCTTAAAAAGTTTGCCACACAAGCAATTCTCTCTGTTCATGCTGTCGACAACATAAGAACAGTTTTACGCACAGCAAGCAATGAAAATCAATGATTACTTGCTGCTGTATGAAACAGTGAATAGGAGAGGATGACATACTGTGGTTTTTGTTGTTGTCGGCCAAAAAATTGCAGTATGCGTGTCGGTTTTGGAAACGATTATCCAGAGAAGAGCATTGTGATTGTTGTTATTGTTGCTGGCTAGCAAATTAAATTTTAATTGATATTTGCTTGCTGGTTGATTCGGCATGAAGCGCAACGTTAGAACTGTCATTCAGCATAGTCAATATGATTTAATGCAAAGCATGTATAGTGTCGGTAGAGGTGACTATATTGCACTATATACTACCCTGACCACATTAAGTTCGGACACTGAACAATTTTGCAAAACCACTTTTTAATCCACTGTATCTTCCCTTCTATTTCACGGATTGTAATAGTTGATACCGCGTTAGAAAGCTTGTGTAATTAGCTTTTAAGATATAAAACGCAACCAATTAGTGCAATGTGACTTAGTAAAGAGCCGCTGTGACTTAGTAAACTAATACCTGAAATCGTGTGTTTTCCTTACATAGTTGTAAAATATTGTGAATAGGCTGACTTTTAAAGCGTCAATCGAAAGACTCACTTAACTTTGGGAATTACCACTGTGGCCGTTGTGACAGACCATTGCGTAATTTTTGTGCGCAACAAATGCATACAAGTGAGTAGTGCATAATTAAAAAAAACAATGAAAAATTGGCCAATAAAATTTCAAAGTGTGGCGAAGAGAACGTTGCTGTGTGGTAGAGTGCTTTAAAATGATTAAGAAGGTGAATTAAGGTGGGATTTGAGAAAACTGCAATGAGCTGAATGTGTTCGGTTTACCTCTTCCATTTCATAACCTTGACAGGTTTTCCAATTTGTAAATCATCGTCTGCATTTTATGTGTTTTGGGTGTTTGCGTTTGGCACCAAAATAGTTGAGAAAATTCGTTAATGCAAACAAATATGAAATGAAATGTCTTCATAGAAAATGTTGCTACTATTCAAGTTGTGACTACATATCAATTGATATATCAATCACAATATCGACTAAGTATCTATTGGCCATAATACGTGCAAGTGCTATCAACGTACCCATTGATTGTAACGTTTTATGCCATTACGAATTTATTGAAATTGAATTTCGGTTTGAGAATCGAAGCGGTTTTGGGTTGTGTAGGTGAAGATGTCGGAATACGGTTTAGTCATTGCTGTCAATATAAGTCGAAATCAAGAAAACAGATTGGCGTTTGCGTGTGAGTATACAAATTGATTTGCTGCTGATTAATGTATGTTTGTGGTACTTACATTCATGCGGCAAGGACTAAGCTGTATTCTGAAATCTTTTGTCGGTTGGTTAGAAATAGAAAACTAAGGGCGCGAGAAATCAAGCAAAGCGGAAAAGCTATTTACATGGTAGGTAGAAGTTGCAATGTAGAGCAGAAAATAAATCTTGTGTACATGGTTCATGTATCGGATATTGTTTTGAATGTTTAAGATATTAATATTTTTTGAATTAATCATCACAAGTTAGTGTTCTGGCTATCAAATTGAAGATAACAATATTTGGTTGTTGATATAAGTCTTTAACATAAATTATTTTGATAAAATTATTAACATTAATGTTTGGATCAACTCCAAGGATTTTATAGTTCAAAATTGAATTAATCGTTTTGGATATTTTAATATGAATTCGTTCCAAAAGAAGTGCTAAATATAATATCAAAACGCAATCACTTTGTAGCAATAAGATTTATAAAAATAGTTTTTTGTCAAACCATTCTATTTCACAGAGTATGTTTTGGTAGTCACAGGCAGTCGAGGGTTAATAAGCGTTCAATTATTAAAAACGGCGAATGCAAATTATCAATTAATTAAAACATTCAAACTCAAACTAGCAAATTATATAAAAACTAAAAATATTCAACTAGAAATACACACAACCCGGAGTTTTGTTTTTAGTAGAAGCAATGAGAAATGGCCTCCAGGGAAACAGCATTGCAAAAACGACTCACACACATACACACAAATGTGTATATGTAGTTGAAAAAAGCATAACTTTGCTGTTCATATTGCATGAGCTTTGGCTTTCGGTGCTTTGTTGTATTTGCATTTTGCATTGTTAATTAATTAACTTTCACAATAAAGCAAACGTTCAATATTTAACACATTCTAGCAAAAAGCGGTGTACCCCACCCCTTTGTCCCATCGCAATACTTAGTTTTTGCGCCCCAACCCCTAAACACACCACACCCACTTGGCACTTGGCATAGTGCAGGTGCGCTTGCTTGCTGCGCTTTACAACTCGAAGTGCTTCTTGCGGTAGTAGAAATTACAAAACATGCGTTTACTCAGGTAGGGTAATTGCGTACCAGTGCTGCCGGAGCGGCCGGTTTGGTCGATGTTGCGGCGCTCGTTCTGTTGCGCCATGCGCTGGGAGAACGCCGAGAAGGAGCGCTCCTGGTCGGGCGTTTGTGGCATGGTCGCTGCTTCGTGGTCGAGTATGTACAGCTCGTCGATGGCAATGTCGCAGATGTAGTGGAGGTTTTCCTGGGCGCGATCGATGCGGAAATAGTGCTCCGCTGTGCAGGCTGTTGAAGTAAGAGAGAGAGAGAGAGAGAGAGAGAGAGAGAAGGTTTGAAATAATTTTTTTTTATTGATTTGAAAAATTATCTCTGTCAGACTTGGTAGATTTTGGATCAACTTACAATCAATGAAGCACCAATCCTGCGACACCTTCGGATACGTTATGGACTCCTCGAACTTGGCATTGAGCATGTTGCGCACCTGCTCCAGATCGCACTGCGACTCGATTTCGATGCGCCCCAGCTTGTTGGCCAGCTTGCGCAGCATCTCCTTGTCGTAGTGGTACTGTTCGTACTGCTGCATGGTCACACGGAGTATGGTCAGCTGCAACTTCTCCAGCGGGTTGACTCTGTTGAAGTGTGCAAACAAAACAGAAAGTAAGAAAATGCAGCAAGCAATAAATTGCAGTCACTCATACGCCCCGGGGAGCGTTGGACCATTGCACGTTGCCGTCAAGTCAATTAAGAAACACTTGTGTGTTTGCGCGTTATAAACCAAATTAATGACGTGCAAATGCAGTGGGAATTGTGTGTGAGTGTGTTGGTGTGCCGTGCAGCATATTGACCCAGTTTATGCGACGATAAGTGTGCAATTCAAGCGCCCACCTAAGCAGCACTCAATTTGAACATTTTAAGGCTGCACACGCGACTGCACAGCAATAAAATTTAAAACAACAACAAGAAAAAGCAGTTGCCTAGACAACACAGAAGTTTGTGGGTGTGACAGGGTAGACTTGATGTCACTGAAGATGCCATAGAAACACAAGAAAGGCAACAAAAGCTGGTCAGCCTCTCAGTGGGCCAAGAAAATCGCTGCACAAAATTGCAAATGCTCAGTCGAGAGCAGGTTGTGGCCCATGCGGGTGCGACCATCTTCGTTGGCATATTGAGGACAAGCAGTTAAAGTTTCATTGCCTTTTAAATTGAGCAGAAATGCTCAATAAAATAACTAAAACGGTCATATAAACTGACCGGACACATGTACAGGGTGACTCGAAATTGTATAAATTAAATTAAATGTCGATTATTCGGTTTAAAGACCTCAATCAGACTGTACATTCATAATTTATGTGAATTCAAATGAACTGAAATGTTCATTTATGTGTGTCATTTGCAATTTAAATCCTCGCCTAATGGCCCACTGTTCAATATCCCTACGCCTCTTGCGTATTGTAAACTCAAAAGCAATTACAATAACAACAATCAAGTCTAAAAATAACTCATTTTGTTCACTTACTGCACATCGCCCCGGCCGTGTTTGCGTTTGGCCAGCATGACTGCCTTGTTCAGCAATTCCATTTCAATAATTGACGGCTTCACACGACACGCCTCGCCGTCGACCTGCATGGGTATGGTTTTCTTGGTGACGATGCGCGCCGTCCGGCACTGGCAAATGCAGGTGCCGTGCATGCCCGCCTGCAACATGGGCAGCTGGTACGTGGTCAGGCCGACGACCTCGATGAGTCCGTCGTCGATGGCTGGCTTCGACTGGCCGAAGGAGTCGTTCCAGGGGTGAGTACCGCCGCCGTAGCTAAACATGAAGCCATAAATAGACAAGCAGACAGACAGCGAGAGAGAAAGAATGAGACGTTAGTTTGAAATTTAAGACTTGCAATATTTGTTTGAAATGGCACTCGGATTTATTGCCATTTGAAATTAAAAATGTCTTATTTATATCATTTATACGCTCAACCAATTGATTAATGTGGCAATAAGGGCGTCGAATGGACCGGCCACCCTACCTGGGTATGTTGAGGAAGAGTACCGCATGGCAGCCGGCGTCGCGCAGTTTGCCCGTGTAGTCGGTGCCATCGCACTCGAGCGTCACCCACTGCGACAGGTTGCGGTACTGGCGCAGTATCAGATCCTTGCCGCCCATCTGGCCGTAGTACATTTTGTTGCGTAGGCGCGAATTGAAGCGTTCGGGATGCGCTTCGCGCGCCTCGTGAAACTCCAATGCAATATGCGCGTCCACGCCGAATGAGTAATAGTTGTTGATCACATTGAGTGGAACGTTGTCCTTGCTGCGGCTGACCTGGTCATCTTCCACGTCTCGGTTGGGCGTCACATTGAGGCGAAAGCGATCCATTAGCACAGTCTGAGACATGCCGATCTCGCGGAGTATTTTGCCAATCGGCTCATCGGTGTAGCCCTGTAGATGTGTAAGAATTCGATTTCAGTTGTATTTTAAGTTGAAAATGTTTAAATTTATTTTAATACTAATTATAGATTAAGTAGATAGGCTCATTTTACTAACTATGAACGCAGATTGGTTCCAATGCATTAAATTTACATTATTGAATAGTAAAATCATTACTAACTCTAATTCACATTTTCAAGTGTTTGTCTAGTTTTAGATCTTTTTAACTGAATTGAAATAATTGATTTGCACTTACGCCGCCCCAGCCGAGCGCACGTGCGAGATCGTTTCCAGTGCCCAGCGGCAGCACACCCACAGCAGGCGGCGGTGTTATGGGCGGATTGATCATGTCCAGCACAGAGAGCACCCAGCCAACAGTGCCGTCTCCGCCGCAAGCCAGCACACGCAAATTTGGCGCCTTGCGAAACAATTCCAACCTACAAACAAATTAGTTTTGTTTTCATTTAATGAAAATTCCGCCTCGCACTTGGCACTTACCCCATTCTCGGACCGCCCTGCGTCAGATCGAACACCTGACGCGGATTGAGCAGATGCTGAAATTTGCCCAGCAGCTTGACGCCCTGATTGCCGCCCGACTTGGGATTGATGAAAACAATCACCGGTATGACCTCCGGCGACGGTATGGGCTTCACAATGAAGGCGCGCGGCTCCTTCTTCTCCTCCTTTTGCTTGACGCGTTTGCTGGCCTGTTTCTTCTTGTTGCTGGCATTGGTAGGTTGGGGCTTGTTGTTGACGCGTATGGACGACTTGAAGTTGCCCTTGCTGGGCAGCTTGACAATCCACGAGGGCGGCACAATGATGGGCGCATAGTTGCCTGTGGCCAACAAAGCAGAGGAACAGGGAATTGTTGCGTTAGTAAATGAGGAAAAGTGTGTGAAGAATTTTGTCATTTTATGTTAAATAGTATTGCTTTAAAGTCAAATTGGAATGGCACGTGCTGTGCTTCAAGGCCGCCAAATTCTTTTGAAGATTGACAAACATTTGAAATGAATTAATGATATCTCACAGCAAGAAAGCTGTACATCTGTGCAAAATTTGTAAATAAACGTACATCCGCTGTTCGCTTAGCATTGCCTTCCAGCATTCGTGAGTGCACCTTTTGTCTTAGTAAATATTGAAAGTGGCGGTATTCACAACAAGTGGGAACTGGACAAAAACAGAATATGAAGTACGTTGTAAATTACACTATTTTGCACAAAATGTGCAATGACAAAAAGATTTTTTAGACTAATTTCAGGTCGTTGAACGTGAAAATAAAAATCGCATTGTTTGTTTGAAAGAGTTTTTTAAACATTTTTTTAAAAAATGTTTTCTTATTTTAATTACGAGCACATATTTCCTAAACGAATCATCCGATAATCGAAATCGTAAAAAGATTTGTTGGCTTTAAATAGTAGGATTGTGATTTGATTTAAATATTGTCTTAAAATAACTTGATTTTTCAACCAAAATGATGACTCTGAGAATCCACCATTCAAAGGATGATTCTGAGAATCTTATCTTAAATCAAATTAGATTTTCAACCCACTCGTTAGTCTTTCACAAAATCCAATTACACACGTCTCATTGGTTTTCAAACCAAAAACTCAAATGGGTTTTCACTTATGCTTCATAATTTTTTCATTTCGAATAAATTCTAGGAATGCTGAGCTCAGCAATTTACATTTTAAAAATAAAGGCAGGGAATGTTTTAATTTATAAAAAAATTACATTTGAAATTATTTTTTTAATTTCATGTTTTTAATTTTCAAAAATAACGGAACAACCGTGAGGTTTTGCAAATGCCACAAAATGAAAATCATGTTAATCGGTTTATTGGCTTAGAAATTACAATCGAAAACGTGAAAAAAGTCTGGGAAAACCCGGAAAGTGACACGCCCGTAAAATAAGTTTTAAAAACGGTTTGCGGATTCGAAATTAGCGGCCGTCGATTTGATGTCAAAACCAGAAAAGCCAACAAAAATTTGAAAAAATTTGAAATTTTTCGCCTTGTGTTATTTTTTCAACTTTCAGTGTAAGTTACTCCATCAAATCTTATCTAATTTGGATGATCCCATGAAACTAATTTAAGATGGACTGATGGAGACACAGGTTCCAAAGAGCTTCTCTCATTAAACTAAGGTTAGGACTGTTTTTAAACGGCTTCTGTTGCGGCTGTATGGAGGAGGAAGAAACTTTCCAATCCACTTTCTATGCACTTGTGCTGCTTTATTCAGAAGAAGAATTAACTCAGGGCAATTGCTCCTTTAATAGTTTAATGGATAAGACTACTATGTCTACTATGCTTCGTGACAGTGTTGCCAGACACCTGAAATGACTTTCTGCTTAATCTTAAAAAAAAAATACTGAAATTTCCTCCCAGAAGTTAAAAAATCTCCCACATTTTTTTTCATTCATCTTCAGCTTAACAACAAAAACTTAACAAAAAAACCTGGAACAAATGAATTAAATAAAAAAGTGGCATTTTTGGCGGGATTTCATTGTGACAGCAATAAGTGAGATCGAGATAGAACGACCTTACATTTTCTAAGTTTACAAACTTTTAACGCAATAGAGCTTTGACTATTAAACTAGTTGCCAAAATATGTTTTATTGCCAGTGTTGCCCATCATGTAATGTAATGTAATGATAATGGGTAGGGACAATGAATGCCCTTGTGCACTGAAACCTAGTAGGTTTATTGTGCCCCATCGTACTTCGTTATCCAAAAATCTCCCAAAAATCCACTAAGGATCCGAAAAATCCCCTAACATAAAATATAAATCTCCTAATCCTTCTCCTAAACCATTCTTTCTCCTAAAAATTCTCCTAAAAGGCTAATAATCTTCTTAATTTAGGAGGACATCTCCTGATCTGGCAACACTGCTTCGTGAAACTCAAACTGGTTTAACTAGTGAGCGACCTTATGCTCGACGGCTGGTGGTATCACAATGGGCCTTGATGGCCTAAGTGGGCTACGGCTTGGGGCAACCACTCGACTCCAACCTACCTACTAATTTTTGGACCATGCGTCGCCCTAATTTATCGAATGATTTGTTTATGAGACATTTGCTTCTAATGAATGTAATAGCCAAACATTGGTTTTTTCGAAAATTTTTTGAATATTTAATAATAATAATAATATTTATTTTTAGTTAGTTTTCACAAATTGTCTCAAATTCTATTTAAAGGTTCAATATGTTTGTTATTATTAATGGAAAACGTTAAAAAAACAAATTATTTCAATTCACTTTCACAAATTGTCCCATAATTGGTTTAAGGGTTTAATGTACTTTTTTGCCATTAAGGAAAATCTTCCTCTACTCGTATTACTCATTTAGTCATAGATTGTGAATGCCACACTTGTATTTGATGCTGAACTGGCAGCTGATGTTGGCCGCAACAGCAGAATTTGAGACAATTTGTGAAAACTAACTAAACATTTTTTTAAAAAATATTCAAACAATTTTCGAAAAAACGAATGTTTGGCTATTACATTCATTAGAAGCAAATGTCTCATAAACAAATCATTCGGTAAATGAGAACGACGCAACAGCAGAAAATTGCAGCGTTTTACTGGCATATGAATGCCGGCGTACGGTGCGCAGAAGCTGACAATCAACGTCGGTCAAAAGGAGTGTTGAGAGCGCTGGTGGCACTGGTGACATGCAATCAGACACCGACAGCAAATGCAACTGACAATATGGGCACTTGGCGGCGTGCACCATTCGCTTTCATTGCAATACACAATAAACCTTAAGGCAGATATTTACAACAAATCCACATTCATATATCCACACACAAAGTGCCGAAATGTAATTTCTGTGCGAAAGTTTGCAGCGGGCATTTTTAATTGTGTGTAGATATGTGTGTGTGTAGGCGAGTGCGACTGAGCACAATAGCGTCCAAAATTGCACTGTCTCCGACAGACACCGTCTATGATGTCCATTGCCGAAGCGATGCGTTTTGTGTGTTTGTGCTTGGAATTCTATTCATTTGTGGGCAGTGAAATTGGTCTAAAGCTGCTGGTCGGTTGCGCGGCCGCATTGCTGTTCGGCAATCACGCTTCAGATGCAACTGTGCGAATTATTTCGCATATTGGCCGCATGCAATGTATGGCTAAGCTGGCACACAATGGGCATTGGCCGATATGGGGCTTGGGGGCCACAGTCTCCACACAAAGCGGTCCATTGCACTCGGTTGCCGCAACAGCGTTTGCTGCGCAATGAGCTGCAATGCGTGCAGCCTAAGCTGCAACATGGGCCAACATGAGAGTGGGCAATGAAATTTCTCCGGCTACATATTGGCAAATATTTGCCCAATGCCGGCTGCGGCCCTAATTGGTTGACGTTGTTTGCGAAACATTTATAATAAAGGCTGCACACAGCGCTCGCTCTGGTTGCTGCAGCAGTGGGCGATATTCCAATCGGCAATGTGTGCTCGGCATTAATTTAATTGCAAGCAGCTGCACGATATGTCGACCCCAGGCATGTTGTCAAGGATAACTGCAGACGCCTGTTATAATTTGTCTGAGGCAATGAATTCGATTTGTGTGGCGTATGATGAACATTTTCAATGCTCGGCTGTCATGTTTGCTGTCAAGTGAACGGTTGGTGAAACTAAAAATAAGTAAGAGTACTTCAATGCGACTACATTCATTCGATATTTTTTCCCAGTTTTATTGTTAACTCTTTCTAAAGTAAACGTTGGTAATGATTAACCCTTTTAGTGCCGGGCGAAAAAGAGGTGCCTATGCGAGAATAACCGGCTAAATTTCACAGTTTTACAAGGGTTTGGGAAAATGCTCATAAAAACCAAACGAGAAACAATATTTACATGATTCAAAAAGCATTATACTAAGGATGAAGTAGAGAATAAACAGAATTTCCGAAATCCTGTATTACTAACTGTTGGTTTGTCAAAAAAACAAACAAAAAACAAAAATGTTTGACACAAGCGGAAAATGTTTGACACAAGCGACAATAACAAAATTGACGCTTTCAAACTGGAGCTGGGACGAAATTTACTGTTCACAACAACGATCGAGGAGACACTAACTGATCCTAGGTCTCGCTGCAACGTTATTTCGCGAGAGTCTTCAAACAGTTGTTTACATAAAACGCTGCCGAAAAGTTCCGATAACATAAACGTCCACAAAGAGTTAAAACAAAAAACTATTTTTTGTTTATTCTCTCGCAATGAAATTATTTAGATCATTTATAACGTAATACAAAATTATTTTGAGATAGAGTTGTCCCGCAATGCGAATAGTAAAGCGGTACAAGGCGCGGGCCGATATATCGGCTCTGGCACTTCTCGCTAGTGCAGCAAGAGCTGATATATCGGCCTCCGGCACTAAAAGGGTTAAACAAGAAAGTGGCTCAATAAGGCTCAGATGGGATTAAAATTCGGGCGCTACACTAATTTTTTAGAAAATATTTACTTACTTACTTACTTAAGTAAGTACTTAGTTACTTAAGTAAGTACTTACTTACTTACTTACTTACTTAAGTAAGTACTTACTTACTTACTTAAGTAAGTTAGAAAATATTTATAAAAATTAAATTACATCAAGTCGCACACTCACTTCAAAAGTGACACAACTAAAAATTGTTAATTTTTATTTTAATTTAATTTTTAATTTCATAAGCAAAAGTTCAATATATTTTGTTGTTGTTAACAGTTGCCAAAATACAGTTAGGTCTCTCTTCATGTCGAAAAGTTTGATGCTATTTGATCGCTGCAGCTCAATGCAAAAGAGTCCTAACTCAAATTGTGTCACTTTTGACGAAATAAATTTTTGTTGAAGTTATTTTAAGTAAAGTTGTGACAATTTTAGTACATATTTTTAAATAAAAAGATTAATTTCGAATTTTCAAAATTTTCCTTTAAACTTTTCAACTGTCATTTATAATTATTAAATTCAGCAAAAGTGACATAACTTAAAATAATTCGGTAAGTATTGAATTAAAATATCATCAAAAATGTTAAAACTCAAAATTTTCGATTTTCTAGTGTAAAATAAAAAATAAAAAATCTTTGTAACTTATCCTAAAGCATAATCTGTAGGGATTTTCTACCAAACGGTCTGTACGTTATTTAAAAAAATGTTTATTCAGCTCAAAAGCAGTTTTCTGCGTTGCCTAAGAAATTAAAAATTTTGAGTTGTGTCACTTTTGTAGTGGGTGTGCGAAGTGTTTAAAAATCTATGGAATTTTATTAGTATTCCACTGTCTGCTTTAAATCTGCTTTAAAAACCTGTAATTTACTTTTGAAAGAAAACTTCGTAAGTGTATTTGCAGAGTTCTAAAAAAATACCATTAAGTTCTATGAATTTTTGATAAAAAATTATACAATATTCACAGTTGACTGTTTCCTAAAACTAATTACATTTAATTCCGATACCGATTAAATAAACATTAGCGCTCCACGCTTGATTATCATTCATCGTGACAACAACAAATCACAAAGCAAAGGTCAACATTCGACAATAAGCGTTTGTTTGTCGCCTTATTGGCATTGGTGACAAGCGAAAAACATTGTGTTGAAAGTGGAATTGAAATGGATTTTAATTAAACTAACAGCCTTATTGAGCCAAGTGCGTTGGACATTGGCAGGCGTGGCACGTACATGTTGTCCACTGAGCGCTGATTTGCTCTGCATGCGAACGACAAATTGCATTTGGTAAATTTGGTCGATTCGATGTTGTCCTAAGCTGATTAGGATTTCAATGTTTTGTTGGATATTGATTCAAGTGTTCTGCACTTACCCAGTCGGCACTCTTCGCCAATTTTCGATTGATTAAAACAGGTTTCCTTATTGTGATAGACCTCATGACACCAGGCGCAGGATAATGCAACAATTTCCTTGGAACCAAAAAGTTTACCTTGCACAGCCTGTTGAGCAACCAAAAATGCAAAACGAGAACAAAGCAATTAGTGTGGAAGCAATAAATCAAATTGGTTTAATCATTTTCATTTGGCTGATGATATGAGAAGTGATTGGTGCAATCTCGCAGAAGTAAATTAAGAAGAAGCAACTGCATTTCGATGCATGGGACGTGTGCTGCTATTAGTGACAAAGCGGTATTGATGATGAGAAGCTCAAGTCTGAGCTTAATTTCAGCGCAAGGAATCCAAGGATTCGGAGTTGCGTGCCAGGAAAAGCGCATTAAATATGCATTTAAAAAGAAAAAAAGAAGGAAGAATGCAAAAGAGGTCAAGCACTAAGAGGCTACGTTCACTTAGTGCAAGGCTCCTGTGCATCGCTGCTGGGTGCGTGCGTACTCGACACGGCCGAATTGGCCGAGTTGCGAACGAGCATTTAGTGAACTACGTGTCTGCTGGCGTGTTGCGTGTCTTGGCCATGGAATGAACAACGATTAGAAAAATTTTCAGCGCAAATACGCAGAGCAGTGCAGAATGCAAAAAATCGAAAATGCCAAATAGCACGCAACACCTCTGTGCAGTGGCAATTGGAGAAATGCGTGCAGCAGTTACAAATTGAGGGCGAGCGAGAGAGACAGAAAGACAACGTAAGCCAGAAGCACTGCAGAAAATTGCTGGGAGAACAGAATTCACACACACTGGCCATCAGCAATCAATTTCGAAATTGAAAAACGACTTAACACAGTTCGGCAGCTGTCGCATGCAGCCAGCAGCAACGTTCAAAACTGCTGCAGTCGATGCAGCTAAAAATCTGCAAATGTTGCGCCAACATTTCTCTACGTTTGTGCAAATGTGCACAGACTGACATAATCGCCGAAATAAGCAGACAACGGAAGCACGTTGCGTGGCGCCATTGCAACTCGCCGCCTGAGAAAACGATTGTCGTATGTGATATGAAAATCAATAGAACATAGGACATTCGTTTTCTGCAGCGACAAACTGTTGGCTGTCACTACGGTCGCTGCTTAACAGGTGGCTGAAGCTCGCACTTGTTATTGTTGTTATGCTGCTGCAATCACACATTGAATGCGTACAAGCCAAATGTTTCGGACGCTGTTGATTTTCAATTTGGCCGCTTTTCCGCGTGGCGCGCAGTTTAATTCTATGAACGAGTATCTATGCGGCTGCAGCTTTATGGGATTTATTGTTGTTGTATGCTGTTAATGGTTACGAATGCGCATAGTTTTGGTACGCATTCATTTTTTCAATACTAATGCAATGGAGAACTTTGTGTGTTCTATGAAATCTGTATACTTCTGTTTGTGATTTTGATTGAAATGTTTGAAAGTTTTCATTTATGTATATTTTTTTTCTTACCTTTCCACATTGCTTGCATTTGCCTTTTTCCATTTTACGATGCACCCAATGATGATGCGTGGTCGTTTGCTCCCTGTATTGTCTTACACCTACATCGCGATATGTTGGCTTACATGCTAATTGAGTCTTTTCATTAACGATTGGAATGCAATTTTGATGGGCAATTAATTGGCATGCGGAGCATTTCATGCGCTGTCCACTTTTCTGCAATTATACAAAAACAAAAGTTGTAGTTATATGTGAAATATTGGAAGTAAAGCTTCGGGCACAAAAGAAAATATGACATGACTTGGCATTTTAAATGCAATTATTATTATTTGGTATACAAGTAAGTTTTAAAGGACTCTCAACAAAAGACACCAGTAGTCTTGAAGCATACCGAACTAGGTTAGGTTAGGTAGAGAAGGGTGTGTGCTCACTTCCACTCGAAGCGTAAATTGGCACCTTGCGAATCCCTTCTTAACTGGTTTTGGCGCTAACCAATTCGGAGCAAACCAGTTCGACCTCTTCACAAAGGAGACCAGATCCAAAATTTACAACTTTTGTAGCGCAAGCAAGGTCTGCTAGAAATCTTTACCCCACGGCAGGGACTCGGTGTTCCGGCAGAGCCGGACAGTGGCATAGGAAATGTTGAACTGTTGTTACTTTTTCTTCATTGCCGCAGCTTCTGCAGACATCACTGGATGAGAGGCGCCATTTGATAAGGAAAGAACTATATAGTGCAATATAGTGAACACCCAAATCTTGACATCGAGCCTCTAAATATGCAACAAAATTTTCAAGCCAAAAACAAAAAGTGTATTTTGAGCAAATAAAACGAGTTTTTGACCAAAAATGTTAACCTTGATATAGTGAACAACCTCAATATTGTGAACAGGCCTTGCAATAATTAGTTCACAATATCCAGACACCACTGTATGTAGCACCGAAATTTATGTTAAAGCGCCATTTATATGTGAAATTTCTTCAAAGTGTCAACTAAGCCAACTAGTATTTTGTATTTTGCTTCTATCTGAAGTGTCTGAAAAGTGTAGCAGAATGCCGGCGGCTAAGATGACGGAGATTATGCTTTAATTAAGTAATTATTATTTTGCTTCCATCTGAAGAAAAGTGCCGGAAGAAAGTCTTATGCTAAGATGACGGAGATCATGCTCCATCAATTTCAAACTGTGAGTACTGATTCCGACGATTCAAAAGCAGTAATTTTCATACAATCGACAAGGCGCGCGAAGGAAACCCACCAACGTTTGTAGACACCAAATTGGAGGCAATTTCGCGCCAAACCCAAGAAGGTTAGGTTAGGTTGCGGTGGCTGCCTCTATGAGAGACACACTCGGAGGCCTGAAAGGCCCATTGTGATACCACATATTTCACCCGTTTTTGAACTGTGTATGCAACACTGTTTTGCCAACATATGTTACAGCACACATTTCAAGCGGATGGGGAAAGGGGAGGAGGGGACCTACAGTTTAACGCCGAATCCGAACGGCGATTGGCAGTTTTTCGTTCACACTTGGAGGTTTTGCCATTGCCTGCCAAGAGCGCACTTGTGCGATTCTTGTAATTCTCATTCCCTTCATGTGGATAGCGATAGAAGTAGATGAGTTGTTCACCAGCCCGAGCCAGGAATCGAACCTGGAGCCTTTGGTATGAGAAGCCAGCGCGCTACCCGCTTGACTATCGAGGCCGACCAAACCCAAGAAGAACTTGCAGCAATATTAGACGTGACTCAACCAGCCATTTAATTGCGGTTGAAAGGCATTGGTTTGGTCCAGAAGGTCGGAAAATGAGTGCCTAACAAACTCAAACCAAAAGAATTAGAATGGCGTGTCACTGTTTCCGAAATGCTCTTCCACTTTAGTTGAAGGCATCAAAAATTGGCTTGATATTTTCTTGGCTTAGCAGTTTTATTGGCGCACAATTCCAGGCGCATTGCCAGAAAAAGTCGCAGCTACCAATGGGCAATAATTTTTTTTTACTTATCATATTTTGCACTAACGTTTAAAAATCGACAAAACAACCTTTAAAACTTACTTGTATACACTATACAAAAAAAGTCTTCATATTTACTTTACATATAAAAAAAAATTGCATATTTAACCCTTTCGACCCCAAAGTTGCCTGAGAGCAACTTCACTTATTTGTCATCTTATAGCAAATGCTACGATTGATTTATGGGTTTAATTTAAATAGGCACCAACAAATTAATATTTTTAGAAGTGAATTGAAAGCAAATTACAAAAGTTTTATTGTTATACCCAAAATAATTTCCAATAATTTGCAGCGATATCAGGGAAAGTTTGTGTTCTAATTGAAGTCTACGAATTGGGTGCGTTTGATCAAAACCCTATTTCTTTGCTAATGGTAAAATCAAATCAAAAAGTGATAATTTTGTATTTTTCCATAAATATGAAACAATTTTTCTGTATTTAAAAAATATTGATACAAAATTTATTTAACCCGTTTTGAGCTAAAATTATTCAAAAGTAAACGAAACCAGGGAAAGTTTGTGTTCTAATTGAAGTCTTTGCATTGGGCGCGTTCGATCAAAACCCTGTTTCTTGAATAATGGTTAAATAATATCAAAAAATTATAAGTTTTGTTTTTCCACAAATATTAAATAATTTTTCTCTAATTAAAAAATTATGATACAAAATTTATTTAACCAGGTTTAAGCTAAAATTGTTCAAAAGTAAACTAGCTCTAGAACTCTAACAAAGAGGCGTGGCGGCTTCAAATGTAGTGTGCACATTTCTTAGGCAATGTTTCATGATTTAAATAATAAAAAGTAATACCGAGACACAGGATAAAATTCGGGGTCAAAGGGGTTAAAAAAAACTAGTAAGGCAGTGAAGGTCTGATTATCTCTTTAAACTTTAATGCCACGTTCGCCAGTAAATGTTTGCCTTAATTGCACACATTCGCCGCACAATTCGAAACTACTTAAAATTTAATTAGGGCGAAATTAAAGGCAGCCACACATACACAAACACATGTACACCAACATGTATGTAGAGCGTTTGTATGTTTATGTGTTTGGAGTTTTCGGCGCTTTCCATTCGGCTGTGAATTTTCCAGGATTATGTGTGGTGGAGTGCCTGTGGCTACATGCCTGCACACACACACACATATATACTGTCATGTCTGTGTATTTGGCTTGTCATATACATACATATGTATGTATGCGTGTACGGTTTGTTTCGCGGCTTTGGTTGCTGTTGTGTTTAGTCTGCCTCGATGATAACAGCAATTAACCTACGCCACATAAACATAAACACAAACACCCACAGCTAACAACAACAACAACTAATACAGCATATTGTAATGGCATATTTGCGCTTTCCTATATCACTTAACTCCATATGCCGACAAGTATGCATGTGTGTTAGTGTGTGTGTGTGTATTAAGCACGCAATGAATGAATTACCGCATTTGGATTGCCATTTGGTAATTAATTTAAATTACAAAGCAGAGCGGCAAATTTTTGCATAGTTAAATGCTATCGCGATGAATTCAGTGCTGCATGCAAACAATTTGTAGTCTTGTTACACTTGCATTGATTTCCGACTACAATGCGACATAACATACGAGTGCATTGCTAATTGAAGTTTGGCGCTGTGTGCTGTTGGGAAGAACTTGTTTATTTAGCCAATTAGACATTAAGACATTTGAAAGCTACAATTATTATTATTACAAATTTTTACAAAATAAATTAAATCAATGAGAAATGTTCTATTACTTACAATACACTCTTCATTCAGGCAGCATAGATCGCCCGAAACCGATGTTGGCTTCCAGAAGTGTTCACCTTGCACCGCATTCTCAGTCCAATCGGGCACAATGCGTATCGGTCGCCTGGCATTGCCCGCCGACCCCGAACGTCTGCAATAGTGGACAGAGATGAAAAATAATGCATATTAATTGTTTGCAAATAAAATCAAAATAGCTGTAATAATAATATTTATAGCTAAAGACGCCTTTTCACTTTCAAGTCACAGCTGCGCAGCAACAAATGTTCAAGTGCACGTGTACTGAATGAATGTGATGAATGGTGGCCAAACAATAATTGCACCAGAAAAGCCTTTATTTTCGTATGATTTATGCAAATAAAACACCATAAGAGCCAATTAATGACCAATTAAATGCGTAACACAGATGTGTAGATATGTGTGTATTGTGCACATTTAATCAGATTTGGCGTAGACTTCCCATGTCTTGAATTACTACGCAGTATTCATATTCATATTCATTGTGATTGTACCTATTTATGTAAAAGACACAGCTGTTGGCATTGTAAATTAAACAATTGAACGTAGAATTTGCAGTAAAAAGCACAAACAACGTATTTAAGTGGAAATATCCTTTTCAAAGCAGAGCAAATTAACATAATGGCGCTGCATATTCGTTGGAAATTAATTTGTGTTGTTTTCGAAGATTAAAATTGAAGTTGTTGTTGAAATTTTGTTCATTGTAAGCAAAATCATATTTCAAAATTGGAAATTCTTTAAATGAAATTGGTTTAAGAAAAATCGATTCGATTCGATGATTAGCTTAGGTTGATATTAATGTAAAATAAATGGTTTATTTAAATTAATTAAATAATGTATTCATAAAAAAATGTGATTTCTTAGGGGAGAAAATATAACTTTATTCACTTTACATACTGTCACAAAAGTGTTGTGTTGTTTTGTTAGTGAAATTATTTAATACATTCGGTCCCTTAGTCTTGAGATGACAACTAAACCTCCCTACCTACTTTCCTACACATGTGTTTGTGTTGACTTTTTTATGTGAAAATCTATTCTAGAGTCAGATTGTGTTGCACAATTTGACGAAAATTGCTGTCACACAGTACTGAACTCATAAAAATGTCTAAAATCTTTATGAATTTTGTGAGATTTTTAACTATTTTTAATATACATATATCGAAATTGCACCATAAACTGCAATTTAAAACAATTGTGTGAGAATATTTAAAAAATTGTGACAAATTTTGTCTATTAAAATTTATTGATAAAAGTTCTAACATATGCATAGAGTTTTGTACATATAAAATAGTCACATGTTGTCACAAATTGCATTATAGTAGTCAAATTTTGTCACAAATTGCATTATAGCAGTCACACTTTGTCAGAAACTGCTTTGAACCATTCACAACTTGTCACAAATAGCATAAAACTAGTCAAATTTTGTCACAATTCGTATAAACCCAGTTAAACTTTGTCACAAATAGCATAGAACCAGTGACGATTTGTAACAAGTTGCATAAATCTAGTATAACTATTATAAATATATAAAATTTGTAAAATTTTTTCCACAATTCGCATAAACCCAGTCACACTTTGTCACATATTGCATAAAATAAATCACAATTTTTTACAAATTACATAAAACTAGTCACATTTTGTCACCAATTGCATAAAACCAGTCACACTTTGTCCTAAATTGCATAAAACCAATCACAATTTGTCACACATTTTATAAATCAATAAATGGTTAATTTAAATTAATTCAGATTCCATCATCAATATTAACATACAATTAGCATACAATGATTCCAATAAAAAAATTTTAATTCTTCTTGGCATCACAGGGTCTACTCAGATTTCTTCGGAGGTTGGGTGGATTTAAATACATTAACAGGGAACATCAAGTAGTAGTAAGTATGAACAATGTACAACGACGTATCTAATGTCTGAGTGCTGCGCTTGCTGGGCTGTTCCGACTACGAAAACGAATTTTAATTCAGTGAATTCAACAAAATCCATAAAGGTTCTGGTTTATCAATATTTGTTGTAATTGGAGGTGGCTAGTGCGTAGGGCCGCGAGTCAAATGCGACGCGCGAACCCAGGTTCAAGACTCCGTTGCTGCTAACACCGAAAAAAAAGAAACAAAATTTTTCTTTCGGCGGCTGTCCTCTCAGCAGGAAATGGCAAACCTCTGAGAGAGTAAAATTGCCTATGAAAAAGCTCCCAACTCGTCGTTCGGAATCGGCATAACACTGTAGGTCCCTTCCAAGTTTGTACAAATTCGCACGCACAACACAGATGGTTGCGGGTAGTTAGCCTAAGTCTCGTAATCGGGCCGTCGTGCCAGTCAAGAAGAAGAAGAAGAGAAGATTGAAGGTAGCACAATATTTATTTAGTTCTTTTTAGCTATATATGAGTCAGGTCTAGTGAACTATATTGACCTTTGCCAGATCGCAAAAAAGGGAAATACAACAATACCATATCTTATGAATTAAGATTGAGCAATGATACATGAAAGTCCTGGACGTCTTGCTTCTCATTCATTAACCCCAATTTCGATTGTAGTCAATAGAGAATAGAGCACGAACACCAAAATCGTTAAGTCCATGGTGTCGTGTCTTAGACAAGCGAGTTGACTGATCCTGCTGTGACTGAGCGATGACTAAGTTCTTTGGAGATTCTGCAGAATTGCTTCCCTATCAAGAGTTTCTTTGCTAGACAAGTGTAGGTATGTTTGATTTGATAAATATTTGAAAGAAGCAAGTAAGTGCAGCTTTTTCAAACATTGGACTTTCAGACAGCTTGATGCCGTTTGTTTGAGAAGTTTATTAGTTTCACAAAAACCACTAACATCTTTATGGTCTGCAACTCATCGAATGAGAACCTCTGTTACGTTCAGTGGCGCCCGTGAGTGAAGGCCTTGTAAGTTAAAACCCCACAAATATCTGTTAATGACAAAAATTGTGAGTGGTAAATACGGAATGTCTGCAACCCTCCTCCTCAAAAAGAAATCCTGTGTACGAAACTGCTTAATTTCTCTAGGTTTCTCAGAAATTAGGTATATTCGACACTGTCGAGTTGTCACTCGGGCTCCGAGTTGGAAATAGTTAAACTCAAAGCGAGCTCAACCCTGGCCACTCAAAAGTGAGATGAATAATTTGTAAATATTTTTCTAATGGAATTTTCCGAAAAGGCAATTGAAAAGTTTTAGCTTCTAAAATATGAAAATAATAACATTTTTTCAGACACACGCTGGCAAAACAAGCGCACGAATAACAAACACAAACTGTAACAGCAAAAGGCAAACAACAACAAAAATAACAATTAAATCGAAGGTGGAAACGACGGTTTGTAAAAATGGCAGCAAACAAGAAATGCAAATATGTCATAAAAAATGGGCCAAAACAACACATTGCTACATATGTAAATAAGAGAAGAGAACACGAAAAAAACACGACAGCGTCATCGTTGTGCTACAAATGTCATGTAGTGTTAACGGTAGCGCCGATTGCTGTGGTGTAACGAATGACAGCAGCCAATGGACGAGAACGAACGGCTTTGGTACGCATTCATTCAGCAACAACAACAACAAAATTGCACAGGACTAAGCAAAAGCAAAATAAAAATGAAAAATGTATGCAGTTTGAAAAAAACAAATGCCACACAGAGCGTCCACCACTCGTAACATTTCGAGGATTATTTGGACGTGACGGCTCAGCTGGTGTGTCGGTCGCATTGACCGTTAGCTGTTAGCTGTTTGCGTTGTCATCAGCAAAGCGTTGATTTTTGGCGCAACATGAAAAGCAGAAACATGAATTGTTATTGTTGCAGATTGCGTGCAACAATTCGAGAAAAAGAGAAAAGGAGGAGAAGGCAATGTGTAACGTTTGGGCGTCGTTTTTTTTTGTAGTCAATGCAAGACGACAAATCCCTGCATGAAAATTGAAAAAGTGGACATTATGTTTGTTTCATAACGTTCTTGGCCAATTTTTACTTTTTTGAGGAGATTTCTTCAGCGTGTTTTTACTGAGTTACCAGCATGTCGTGCAGTTTGTACGCTCGTATCGAGATCTGCGACTGGTGTCCACCCAGTAAGAAACTTTGGTAACTTTTTGTGTTACTGCTTCTGGCCAGAAGCGTGTAGGATTTGTAGCTGTTTTCCATGTCACAGCCAGACACGACTGGGATTTCTGACGGATATCAACGCAAAGCGAGCAGCAATTTTTGTTTTTGCTCTTTTCAATGTAATTCGTGGGTGTGCTTTGAATTCAAGTTGGGCGTGTGAAATGCATCTGACAGTAGAATTAGAGAGAAATGGAAGATATAGAAGCGTAAAAAGCTCAGATTGTGGGCGCACAGCTATCACTGACACTGTCGGATTTTGCAAAAAGCCACAGTTAGAACAAAAAAATTGGTGTAGTGTGACTATCAGAGAATTAGAAGAGATATGCTGATGGAAAAATCTGCTTTACACATTATTCTTGAATAACTTAATACCGACTTTAGCTTATTTACATCTATTTATATTAAACATTTCAATTAATTTCAAATAGAAATTAACTTTTTAAACATTCACACTGATTAATCCTTTCGCTGCAATTTTTTTTTGGGGAAAGTGAACATTTTAAATTTATCGATTCATACTTTTCTAAAGTTATATGAACATTTTCCCATACTCATTTTTGAAATTTTTTCTTACTAAACCATATTTTGCCGGCCTCTATAGTCCAGCGGGTAGCGTGCTGGCTTCTCATACCGAGTGCCCCAGGTTCGATTCCTGACTCGGGCTGGTGAAAAACTCGTCTACTTCTATCGCTATTCACATGAAGCAGATGAGAATTACAAGAATCGCACGTTCGGATTCGGATTTCTTATGGATAATAAAAACTGAATATTTCTTTGTTACTTCAGCTAAAATTATTTAAAAAAGGTTGTCTGAATTAAAGTACAAAATCAAATTAAAAAATTCTCTTATATTGTTCTGCTTCCTATTTCTTTTCTATGCAGAGATATAACATTAAAAAAGTGTATGCTTCTCTTCTTTGAACTTAGATATTCAGTGAAATAATTTTGTATTATTCCTAAAACTATTTTAAGGACCAACAAAAAATTATATTTTTGAAACCATAAAGCATTCAGACGTACACAAAGTAGCATGTTGCCAGAGGGCAACAAAATAGCGAAAGGGTTGAATTTGGGCAAAATGGGCATTGTAGTAATTCCTGTCAAGATTTACTTTACTTGCTGCACTATTTGAAGAGTCCAGTCACTGTCAAAGCAACCGTAAATTCATTGTAATTCTCAAGGTACTTCCTGCAGATATTCGGTTACAGCGCCGCAAACCACCAGTAAAGCACAGAATACATTTCTCAATGGCATTTCTGTCGAAAGCCACAAGCGTTCATGCTCCATTTCAAATATTTATGGAAATTGCCATCGCTCATGCACATGCACCCCCCTTCACCCCCGCTTCACCTCCGCTTCCCATTGCACATTCACAAACTCATCGAACTGCACTTGTGAGCGCATTGCGCACTGGTCGTTTTGCGCCTGCGCACCGTGCTCGCTCACTGACTCACCCACTCACTCACCTCTGCCGCCGCCAATTGCCCAGCGAGTCTAATTTTCGCTGACGAAACGCCGCCTTTCGCTGCATTCCAATCGATGAGCGCCGGAAGCGGCGACCATTATTGTTGGCCGATAACTGCGCCTCTGAGTCGGCGTTGTGTGACGACTCGGTTTCCGTGTCCGCATCCTCGCCAGCGCTGCCATTCGCCGCATCGCCGTCCGCGTCGTCGTCGCTGTTCGATGCGTCGTCGTCGTCGTCCGTTTCGCGTTGTTCGCGCACAGCGAGCAGCAGCTGCTCCACGGACATGGTGTCGCTGTGGCTGCTCTCGCTGTCGCCGTCGCAGTTCAAATACGAAATGAACATTGCTGCCGCTTGCACGATTCACTGACAACTGTGGACAACTGCCGGTTGGCGCTGTTTTGCCGTCGCTTGCAGCAACGCGGTATTTCACTTTTGTTGTTTTGAATGGCGCGTTTTGGCGGTCTTTATTGCCGGCCACTTGATTATTTCGCGGCTTTAAACAAGCACAACTCTGTTTTCTGTTTGAGTTTTTTTATGTTATTTGAATTTTTTTTTTATTTGTTGTTTTTTTCACTATTTACGCTTTTCTCTGTCGAGGCAAGTCATTTAAAAACCATTACGTTCTGTACACCGCCGTCGACGCTTTGGCCGCGTGTTTTTGCTTGCCGTCTGCACTTTCATATTTGTTGATTGTTTTCGGCTTTGGCTATGTTTTTATCTTGGCGTTGTATCTGAAGCACAGCGATTACGGGCAACAATAACAAAATGACAATAATGGCAATGGCTACAAAATAATGCAATTAAATTGTTATCGGCAGCGTCATACCAACACTGACGCGCACGCCAGCCAGCCGCCATTTGATTCACTACCCACCCGCACCGGCTAAGCGAACCTTCACCACTAATTTGAAATCCATTAATTCAGCTTTCCATTTGACCCGTTCCACTGTAAACGTGTTCCATGTTCCCCGTCCGCCACATGCAGATAGCAAAGATTGATGCTTGTGTGAGTTTTCCTGCGATTGCTTCAATGAGCATTTATGTGACAGACAGTGTTGGCCGTTAGCTGTGATAGCAGCTGATATGTACTCAGTTTTAGTTAAGCATTTCAACAGATACCATTAATGGATATATAGTTTTTATGCTTTTATAATATTGACTGAACTGTCTGGCGGACTTTGGAATGAGAAACGCAGTTTATGTTTTGGTTTAAACATTTTGGGATGTATATTCCCAATTGGTTCAAAAGATGAATGAAACCCATATTAATGTGTTATGAGTTAGCTCTCGTTCAAAGAATTTGTCATATTTTAAGACATTACTTTTGTAAAGAATCTATAGAAGTAACTATAGAAACTATATTTCAATAACTGTAAAGAATTCTCAAAACATTTTTTATGAACCCAAAAACTAATGAAAAATACAAACAAGTTCATGAAAATCAAATCGATTTACAAAACTGTCACAAAAGCATTCACACAAATCATTGTTTTTTTGGTGATTATAGAACAATAACAATTGCTGGCCACCCCTTCATTTGCACCAAATGACATTGAATTTGTCATTAAAAAAAATACCAAAAATTCCACGAGCGACTTTTGTGCGGCGCGGACACGCTTGATTTGCTGCTAACTGTTGCATTTATAATTGCACGGGAAGTTCTGTCGCGTTGCTGCATACATACGTTGCTTTATATTCATATCTACAGTGAGCGTCAAAACAAAGTGTGCACCTTTCTTTATTATTGTTTTTTGAAGCAACTTTTAATGTTAACATTGCGTCGCTCACTCACTTTAAGTTTATTTGGGAACTTTGGCTTTTAAGAAGAAGGAGAACGTATCAAAGTTGGAAGTGAAGTTTAATTGAGTTTCATAAACTTTTCTGGTGTCCCCAAAGCTCCAATGCATTGTTTCTTTGGTCTGTTTTGTTTACCTAATCAGGCTATATTTGTCTATTATTTCAGTTAAATGATTGAAAATGTGATTTCTTGCATTTGGCACCAACGAACTAAGAAGTAGTCATTAAAAATTCTGACATAAAAAAGTTAAAACATCTCACCAACTAGTCCAATTTTTTAAAAGTTAGGTTTTATTTAACATGTCTTTTATGTAGATTTTAGAATTTATTAGAAAAAAATTATAAAACATTTTCAAGAGTAAAGTTTCTAATTTTTTCTGGAATACCCCTCATGAGGAGTTTTCTTTGTTCCTTCGTTAAATTTCTGGGTAGAAGCCAGAAGACATTTTATCCATTTTTTGTAAGCCATTTTATCATTAAATACTCAATCAATGCTCTAAATCTTCTATGACAGAGTTTTCATGGATCACCTGATCAAGGTAAGTTTGATTTGAATTTGTATTAACGAAGTTATTAGCAAAATTGCATGTCAGAATTTTTAACGACACACTCCTTAGTAAAGTTTGATTGAATTAATAACTACATAAACATAATAACTCTTAAAGAAACTCATTTAGGGTCCCCAAACTCCCAGTGATGGTTTCGTTAGCCTTAACGTGTTTTTTTTTTAAATTCGCCCTTTTTTTTGCTCTAAAAACTCCCCCCACTAGCTCCTCGGCTAGTCAATAGAGCGCAATCTCCGTAGGTTAACCCGTGGAGCAAAACGTTTTGAATACAGCAAAACAAGAATAAAGTGAATCGGTCAATTAGTTTTGACGGAATCATGGCGCAATGGTAAAAAAATGTGTTTTCGAGAAAAACGCGTTTAAAGTTTTAAAACCGTGTTACCGCGTAGTGAACGAGACGGATTTGAAGCTCTGTATCTCAAAGACGTTTACGAATTCGACAAAATCTGTTCGTATACTTTTTTTATGATAGTTATACATAGATAGTCTTATATATAAAATTCTCGTGTCACAGTGTTTGTTACCGTACTCCTCCGAAACGGCTTGACCGATTTTTATGAAATTTTACATGCATATTCAGTTGGTCTGAGAATCGGCTACTAACTATTTTTTATACCCCTAAGGGGCGTGGCACATTTTTGTGACCCAATTATTCTGCTGAACTATAAGTCACAGAGGAATGAAACTTAGCATGAACCTATCATGTAATCATATCTCTCGACAGACGGAATGAGGCGGGTTTTGGACAACGGGGCGTGGCACCACCCATACAAGCAAAATCTTTAAAATAGAATATCTTCGAAATTATAAGTAGCACAACATTAAAATTTAGTACCCCGTCGTCCCATAGATGAGTCATTCTACTGATAACATTTGATGGGCGTTGGCCAAGGGGCGTGGCACATTTTTTGTGACCCAAATATTTTGCTGAACTATAAGTCGCTCAGCAATGAAACCTACCATTTTATCTTTTGACAGAGGGCATTGAATAAGGAGCAGGCATTGAATAAGAGGGCATGGCACCGCCCATATAATTTAAATCCGGTTCAAGCGCAGTACATTTCTTTACTGAAACTTAACAGCAACATTGTTTATTTGTGGGCCTTGATTGCGTTAATCAGTAGCTCCTACTCTTCCTTCAGTTGGTTTTCTTCGTCAATTTGCATCGCCATAGATTCGCCACCTCGCGTATTTCATTATAAAAAAACAACAAATGTCGTGCGAGACAAAGTTCGCGGGGTCAGCTAGTTATATATAAAAATATGAAATTAAAAAAAAAATAGATTTTTTCAAAATTTAAAACTAGATTTTAGTACCTACCAATTTTGAATAAGTACGAAATAAACACTTAAACACATGTTCAGTTTTGGCTTAATTCTGGCGTTCAGGTTAATATCTGAGCTTTGATGTATTCAGAGATCTATAGTAGAATTTTATGGCGAATATTTTCGTGGTACATTTTATCCTTAAAAAGTCCTGTTTTACGGGACATTTTTGGCATTTTAGAAAAGAAGGGTCAAATTGACCCATACAAATAGGAGTTACAGGGTTAAAATGCTCCACAAAAATGTTCTTCGTATTATGAAACTGCTGAACACATCATATACCTAAGATTTGAGGTTACATGGTTTTCGTATGCCGAATCACCATAAGAATGAGCAAAAAGGGGAAAACTTTGACCCTCCCTAAAAAAAATGCAGACGTAAACTTTCAAAACGCCAATACACGTATATTTTTTTTGGGCCCCTCTACCAGAATCCATTGTCAGAACCTTGCTATTTTTTTTTGTGTTGTGCAGTGTAATCATACTGCAAAGAATTGAGATCAAAATTCAAAAAAATCCATAAATCAAGTGCACACTTTCTTTTGACGCGCACTGTGTGTGTACGAGATCGTAGATCCAAAGCCAGAACTATGCCACGGCAGCGACAATTGGCATCGTTGATTTATTAGCTGAATGCGTTTATAGGTTAAATGCCGCGGTGGCGCACTGTCGAGTGGTCGCAAACGTGTGTACCAGTTGTCTTATCGCAAGTGCCTCATTGCTGAATGGATTTGTGACGAACTCGGTATTAATTTGGATAGCGAAGCGTAACCTAATTCGGTGGGAGCTGATGCATGTTGTGTGCGCGTGGCAATTGGGCACTGAAAGCGGCCCAAATTATCAAATAGATAACGAAATTATGTTGATGTGCTTTTGAATGCATTTAATGTGTTTATTTGTGAACAATTGCGTTAATCATTTCGGCTAATTTTGGAACGATTCGTACTTTGGACCTGCAGATTATGCATGTAAATGTTATTTCGATGCCTCATATGATAATTTTTTCTTATTTTTTTTGTTGTCTCGGTCTTAACTGAGTCACAGCGGCTGTCATTATGCAAGTTAATATAAATAACTTGGTTTCATGAATCATATTTGACTCATATTTAGAAAACCATTTCCTTTTATAGAAACAAACACAATCAATAAAAACACCAAAGCAACTGTGTTTAATTTGTTGTAATTATATACTCGTTAATTGAACCCGAGTTGGCTGAAGAAATTGCATAATAAATCAATTAATTACGCTGGCACTTTGCGCCCTAAATCGACACAATCCAAATGGTGGTTGTCAAAAATCCATTAAATTGAGCAGAATTAAATTAGCAACAAACGACAAATTGACATTAATTGTCATTGAACTTAAACCTGGGAATTACTGTCACGAATAGTTTCTTTACGACAAATTGACAATCGACAGTGGACCGAACTGGCAGTCGAGGGCGAGGGACACATTTCGCTTGAGCGGCAGCACAAATGTTGCCAACAAGCGACAGTTCGTAGAATTGTTTGGCACCTTTTTCAATTATGGGCTGGTGGTGAAGTGCGTTGTGGCAGTCGACGATTGGTGGAACAGGTCGATAATGATAGTCAGTGGCTTTGGTGCAGACAAAAAACTGCCTGTCATTTCTGTAGCTGTTGGCTTTTTGGGGAAGAGGTGAATACATTTTGTAAATGAAAAACTAAAAAAACTAAACCAAAATAGCAAAAAACTACTATAAATGGAATTATAAACAAACTCAAAAAACTACTACAAATGGAATTATAAACAAACAAACTCAGTTGCAGTGTAAAAAAAAGTTATATGTATTTGTTGCTGGTCTTTATAGTCTCGTGTATGGTTTTATGAAAAACAGATTTACGCCAAAAAACCTCAAAACTATTTTTTAAAATATAATTTTTAGGTGCATTTTCATTATTGCCAACTGTTGTCGTCATTGTGTGTCTGGTATTTCTTTCGATTCTAAAAAAAAACATTGTTTTGCAGTTGTTGTTGTTTTTTTCACATTCCTTGAATGACAGCATAATAAGAGCGAAACGTCAAAATGACAATACGCTGTTTTGTTTGGCAAAGCAATCAAGCGTTGCCGCTGGCGTTGGCTGCTTGATGCCATTGCTTTTGAAGCTGTTGTTGTAGATGTGTATATGTATACATACATATATACATTTATATATATGTACGTAAGTATTAGGGATCGCAATTTTTTGCCATTTTGCGATCCCGGGATTTTCGGGATTGAAAAGTCAAATCCCGGGATCCCGGGATTTAATCCCGGGATTCAAATAACAAATTTTTTAAATAAAACAATTTTACCAAATTACATAAATACTTGTTTATAATATATTTACCATAAAAATGGACACAGTTTAATCACATTTGGGGTAGTTTTAAGATTTTTTATCTTGAATTTAATCACATTGTAAGGCGGAAAGGGAGGCAGTCGGTGTTGAGTCGTCGAAGTGGTTGGTTGTGCGCGGCACATCACCAAAATCCAGTTGTCATTTACAATCAGTTGTCAATTACATTCAAAATTGTCAGTTTAAATTTAAATCAAATAAATAAACATAGTCATCCTTGATAACATTTTGTTTAACTTAAAAGTTTTTCATTTGACATTTAACTTCAGTTTGATAACATTTTGTTGTATCCAAAAATGACACTTAAACATAACTTATTGCTATGCATCAAATGTATCATAAAGTACATATATACGCATATTTGATAAAAAAAATAAAATAGTTAATTTGTTAGTACTTTTAGTTTTACTTCGATTATTTCGATAAAAAAGTTAAGCGTTGTGATTAACTAAAAACTGAGATCTTAAAAATACTAAGGCATTAAATGTTTTGCCCTCTAATCTAGAGCGAAATTTATTGCAAATAAACCCTACTGAGAGAAAACATCTTTCAGATTCAACACTTGCTGGTTGAATGCTTAGTAAATAATTATAAGCCTTTTGCAAAAGACGCCCTCTATCCCCTCCCTCCTCCTTCAGATAAGGAATTGGGATTTTTTTGTGCTTTTAAATGTATTTCATTTGAACTTTGAAGCATCTTTTGCAATCCCGAAAATCCCGGGATTAAAAGATTTGAATCCCGGGATTTTCGGGACTGGAAAAAGTCCGGGATCCCGGGATCCCGGGATCCCGGGATCCCGGGATTGCGATGCCTAGTAAGTATGTATTGTTGTTGCTGTTTTTGGTAGGTATGCCATGTGCGTCATCAATATGAAAAGTGGCAGCAGCAACAGTGGCAGACTGCAAGCAGCTGTGGCGCATTGTGAAAAGTTTGCACAAAAACTTGCTTCAAAAATATTGGCAGTGATTGAATTTTAATAAAATTGAGATTGTTGAATGTGATTTAATAATGATTTATTGCTAGAAAATATAAATAAAATCTATTCCCAGATAGAGATAAAAATATTTTCAAAAACATTTGTTGAAAAAAATTGTGTCTATGAACAAATATTAGAATAAGTTCTACTATTTCCACTATTTGGAGGTAAAATATTTTATGTTTTACTTAGCCCAACTTAGTACAGTTCAAATGATGTAATCAATTCGAATATTTAAGAGATCTACAAGATCAATGTTGCCAGATCAGGATATTTCTTCCTAGATTTAGAAGATTCTTGGCCTTTTAGGAGAATTTTTTAGGAGGAAGAATTGTTTAGAAGAAAGTTTAGGAGATTTATATTTTATGTTAGGGGATTTTTCTGATCCTTAGTGGATTTTCAGGAGAGTTTTGAATAACGAAGTATGTATATATGTACAGTATTTTTCGTTTATAACGAACCCGTTTAAAACGAACTTTATTAAGATTTAGGAGAAAGACATTTCAGGTATTTGGCAACACTGTTCAAGATCTTCAAGTGTTATCTACTGTTGCAAAAGGGTTTGTGGAGCCAAAGGCGAGTTATAGTAAATGTTACTTGTTGGTTCTGTAAAGTGTTAGTGAAGCCAGTCTGTTTTTATGGCAGTTATTCAGAAATCACTTTATAAAGACTGGTGACTAGCCTCACTTTTATAGGGTGTTTTTTTTAGAGGTTTGTTTTTCGAATAGAGATAAAACTGGCATTTTGTGGTCAAATCTGGCAACTCTAATGTCATTTATGTTCAGTTTGGTTTGCCATTTCATCATGAACAGGTTGACAAAAGAACAACGCTTGCAAATCGTGCAAATTTATTTCGAAAATAATGGTTCCATTCGCGAAGTTTACCGCAAGCTCCGTCCATTTTATGGTCGACATAATCGTCCATCAGAGCAAAATCGGTCCATCCATCGGTTAACCATGGGTCGTTTTCGCACTACGTTTACTCTATGTGATAATACGCATCCGCAGAGACGTCGAACAGTGCGCACCGAAGAAACAATTGCCGCTGTAGAGCAAAATGTTGAAGAGGACCCGAATGAATCGATTCGCCACCGTGCACAGCAATTGGAGCTTTGTCCATCAACTTTAAAAATTGGACCTGTAGAATTGGCTTTATTCGCGCCAGCCGCGGCGGCCACATGCCCGAAATCATATTTAAACATTAATGGCATAAAATTATCCTTCCAATAAAGCCAAATTGATGGACATTAAAACGATTTTCTTGTGTTTTATTTCAATTCGAAGTTCTATACCTCTAAAAAAGCACCCTATACCATCAAAGTTATCTGTTTAGCTTACTTGATTTTAACGGCTCTTTTGTCTAGCCTCTGCAAAACTTGTTATTGTTCAACTGATAGCCTTTTTAGTACATTTTTTGTAACAAAATTTTCTTCCGTATCAACATCCTTGTGCAGGATCCACTCTTCATAGCTCTATTCTTAACTCTTAGACTCTACAATGCGTCTTTCAAGCTATAAAAAATGCATAGCTTCATGGTAGAGATTCCTAGCAGAGATGCTATCATTTTTTGATTTCAGACTCTGAAATTTCAATAGACTGTTTTCAATATTTGCAATCAAACAATACTCGTAACTTTGGCTGTGGGCTGTGGGTCCAATGTAACCAACTATGTCTACTACCGGAACGATCGTAGTGGAAAGAATTGATGGAAAATGTGCAGGAGGAAGAGCAGGAAGATAGCCCAGAGAGGGGAGGCGGGGGTAAATGAGAGGAGCACTTCTACAAGGTGTTCGGAAATAAAATGATTTTTTAACTCAATGAGTCATGAACCCACGTCTCGGCATCTACACCCATCCATCGACCCATCCAAAGCCTTCTTTACATGACCCCACTTTGAGGATCAGAGGCAAAAACTTTACGAGGCATTGGTGTCCATCATTACCCCAGAGAACCTGAGCATGGAGTGCAATATGCTGCATGGACGCCGAGGTTATGCATCAACTGCACATCCATGAGAAAGCCAGGCGAAGACGCGAGCAGGAATAGTTTTTATCGCCGCAGATGTTGGCTGGAGTCGTAACGGACGAACGAAGTTTGAACCGTGGGACAAACAGCTAACAGTTTCCTGATATAATGAATGCAACACTGTATTTTTCGATTCTTGTAATTTTCATCTACGTGATGTGGATAGCGATAGAAGTAGATGAGCATTTCACCAGCTTAAGCTAGGATTCGAACCTAGGGTCCCGGTTTGAGAAGTCAGTGCGCTACCCACGGGACTATCGAGGCTGGTAAAGAAAAAAAAAATTTGGGAAAATTTATAAGAATATTGAATTCTATAACATAACACATCGGCTGATAAGTCCCCGGTCTAAGGCAGAAAACGAAACTTTTTTTGAAAAATTTAATTTTGTTCATCAACATGGTTTACTTCAAGAGCGATACATTCATTCCAGCACTTCTCTAACATTTCGACACCTTCATTGTAAAACGAGAACGAGCAAACCAATCAATAATGGTAGATTTTCCGGGTGCAGAGTCCGATTATACTTATCGAGCCAGGATTTTGTTTCAATTGCGTTTTGTTTGTATTTTATGAGAACACAAAATTATTTGTTTTCCATTGTTCTTAACACGAACAAAGTTGTTTAACTAAAACCATTGTTACTTTTGAACCAAACGTCACATCGCAATGAAATTTTTACAAGTACCTTTTGAAGGTTACTACTTAAAATAAAAAATATTATTTCTTGTTTTGTAGCGCTTACTATGGGTCAGACTGGGGACTTATCAGCCAATGTGTTAAAGGCTGTTAGATTCTAAGATGACTAAAATGAACTATTCAAACTTTTAAAGATTTGTTAGAATATTAAATAATTTCACGCCACTGTGCAACGCCTTACAATACCAACATTCGCCAAATGCGAATTTGAACAGTTGAAATATTTGCTTTGCACTCGCGCAGCCTCCCGCCTCAAAAAGGAGAGCCAGACGAAATTTTTAGCGCCTTTGTTGCGCTAAGAAAATAATCAATGCAGCCGGCAGGAGGAGGGCGCACTGCAGCCGTTCTGCACATGCGGCACCAAAGTGCTAATGACACTTGCGGCAGGAGCTCATTTCCAGTGCTTTAGTCATTGTCTCAACAGCATTGCGTGCAGAAAAATAAATACAAAAATAGATTTGTGCGTCTTTTACGTCATTGAATGAAAATGGCTTGAAATAATTACAGCGGAACAAATGAGGCGACCGATAAATGATGGAGAGGCAATAATGACGCAAGACAACACACACACGCACAAACACACAAACGCATTGCCAACAACAACTTGGCACAAGTTTTTGCTTATTTTTGTTTGCTGTTGTTGTTGTTGTTATTGCTAATGCGCTGGTCAATATTTGCGGCTACGTCACAAGGCGCGTCACTGTTTGGACTCTTTCAAGCCAATGCGAGCTGCGCAGCTGCCAGATCTGTAAGATCTATATTTATTGTTTATTTAAAATATTAATGCAGTTCATTTAACTTATTTGCAATTGAAAATATCAACAAACGCAATGAAGCGTTGCGAGCAGAAATGAAACGCAACAAAATGTGATGGGACTCACGTGACATAAGCAACCGCACAGCACAAGTGGAAGATACAGCTGCAAGTGTCGTTTTAAGGTCTATGCGAATATGAACACATGTGCTACATATATGTGCAAATATGTAAGGGAGAGGGCTGGGTTGTGAACCAGGCTGGGGTGTGAACCATTGCCGTTTTTTCTTTCCCTAATTGACATATCGCCAATCTTTCAACTGTCAATTTTGTCTTATGATATGACTCTGCTTTTGTGGTTACACCGAAGTACAAACACGTATTGCTTGTGGCAGCTACAGACATCGTGTTTGAAAATCGACTGCGAAAACTTTTTTGCTTTTTTTAAAGTGCTATCCAAGAGACTGAGCTTATTGCAAAAAGTCTGTGTAATACATGTTTATTTAGTGTTTTGATTCTATTTTACGATGCAATATTTGTTTATGTCGAATTATGATTGGAAGTGTCGTTTATTTTAAAGTTTCCAAAATGGCATCGTGGTTGGGCTGTGAACCACTGAGGTGGCTGGGTTATGAACCATCTGTTTTTCGTACTACATTTGTTCTAACACTGTCAAATATGGACGGATATATAAAAATAAAGTCATTTTATATAATTTCACTCGATTTCGTTGTGTTCACTTGAAGTGAGCCAATACGAGAACACGTTCGTATTTCACATGCAAACATTCCGACACAGATTAGGATGAAAATTAAAAAAATTGAGCAGTTTCATTCATTGCGATTTTTTGGCCTAAGAGGCGTTATTATAACTTTTTTTCAGCTCTTGAGGCTTCCTGATTAAATAAATTCTCAATGTACTTAAAAATTATGGGTGTTTTCTTCGTATTTTCCGACTTTAATAGGGATTTTCCAGATGGTTCACAACCCAGCCACTTTTTTGAAAAAGCGAAAAATCACGTTCTCAGAAAATTGGACGTAGAGAGTTAAATTTCAATCAAAACGGTAATCTGTCTTCATAACAAAGTTGCGTTATATATTCACCTTTCCAACGGTATCTTCGATTTTTCGATATCTTTATTCTGTGAAAAGTTAGAGCCAAAAAACAAAACCCGGTTCACACCCCAGCCCTCTCCCTTACATATATATATGTAATGTATGTGTTTTCGTTTTGCACTCAAATAAATATTTGGCAATGCTTTCGTTCTTGTTCTGCCCAGTGCTGCATACTCGTATGTGTTGCCATTAGGCGAGTCTGGCCTGGGTTGTGCGCCTAGAAGTGTGCCGCAGTGCTGGCAGTAAGTGTGTAATTAATTTGCCTTGCATTAGTCAATGCCATTTGTTAAGTGGTTGTTTTGTGGCACAGACTTGGTGTAAATAAACTCGTTTGGGTTGATCGATATTCTGTTTAAAGACCAGAAACACTTGTTTGGTCATTAAGAGGATAAAATTAAATGCAAAATTTGCTGCTCACCATTAAAGACTAAATTTATTATTAAATTTATTATTTCAAAATGGAAAAATTTGGATATGGATGGATTGCAGCTTTATCAAATGATATCAATAAACCCATTACTATTCGGCAATCACGAACAGGTCGATGCGCAAGAGTGACATTAAATGGCTGCCTACTGCAAAATCGATAAAATGCTTGTAAAATGTGAATTTATAGGTTTATCGAAAAAATAATACCCTTAAAACGTAGCTGGAGTCTTCAGCTTTCATAAATGGAGCCAACCCAGCTACTAGTTCCACCACCTGCCTTCCCTCCTGGACCTATTCCTATCTTTCTTCCTACCTACCTTCTACCCCTGAACCTATCTATCTTTCTTTCTACCTAGGACCCTACGACAGAAACTTGCTAAATTATTAAAATTTGGGGCTATATTTGTTAATTTGTGATTGTATTCTTGATCTTTAACCCTTTCGCTACAGACTTTTACTGGGAAAAGTTAAATTTTAAGAAAGAAAGAAGCAATTTTTTAATTTGTATACTCGGACCCCGTATTTTAGAGTGTTTTTCTATGAGAGAAAACACATCGTTGTGGCTGTAATAATTGCTTAACCCTTTCAGTCACAATGTTCAATATATTGGACTACAGCCCATACATTTCATACAGAAAGGGTTTATTTTCATGTCGGAAAGGGTTAAACATGAAACTTGTTGTGCATAACGAAAATTCAAATATTTCTTCACTTACTTCAGCCAAAATAAAAAAGTGTCTAAATTGAAAAAAAAGTCAAATTAAAAAGTTATCTAATTTGTGTGCTTTTTCTTCCTTTACTACGTCAAGATATACCATTAGAAAAACGTGTATACTTCTCTTCTTTAAACTTAAATATTCAGTTTATTAATTTCGTATTTTTCCTAAAACTTCAAATTATTCTAAGGACCAACAAAAAATGTATTCTTGAAACCGCAGAGGGTTCAGACGTCCACAAAGTAGCATGTTTCCATATGACAACAAAATACCGAAAGGGTTAATATTAGTGAGTTAGTTTACGGCTTTAGAATAGGAATGAAAATACCTGCAAAAAAAAAAAAACAAAAATTATAAATTGCTTTCTAAGTTACTACCAGAAACACCACCTAACCTAACCTAACCTAACCTGGTATTTTATGTCTTACACGTATGAGACGCTCAGTCCCTCTGAAATTATTGCGTTGAAAAATTGTCTAAGATTGCAAAATCGTCCACGTTCCCTACCGCAGCACGGACACACGTTTCGGTCATAAGCCACACGCGAACATTAAATGAAAGTGAACGCGGTAGATGTTCACCGCTGCTGCCAACGCTTGTCACGATTTCACCGTTGTGCAATTTATATTGACGCGAATATTTAGCAGAGGGGGCAGAGGGCAAACAGCCTCGAAGGGATGCCAGCAGAATTTCACATGTGCCGCAAAAATTCTTCTAACGGTTCGCACTATCGATCAGCATAAAAGAAGCCATTATGCATCTACACACACACACACACACATATATATACACACATATATTAAGAATATGTGGAAATACGTTTGTGAATAAGTATTTGGCATTGCCATTGTTTGCGGCCCATGGCCCAGTAAAAACGTAATCAGTAATGCATTGCACTCGGCAACAAGGTGGTTGTTGTTGTTGTTGTGGTTGGGGTATTTTGCTATTTTGCTTATAGCTGGTACTATTGTTGGCAGTTGTTGTTATTTTTGTTGTTGTTGTAATAAATGACTTGCCAAAATTACGTGCGGTCATTTCGCATTATGTGGCAACGCGGCCACTGGAATACCGAAACGAATGTTCGAGTCGAGTTTGTTTGAGGCTTAAAGTTGTACAACTTGAAATGAAAATTCCTGGCTTAAAATTCAAATTTAGATATTTATTTGCAGACAATGGCGTGAGGGTGAGTAGCGGACTTTGACTATGTTGTTCGAAATAAAAAATACAATGAAACGTCAGAAAAACAGCAACGGGAAATGCAATGAAGAAAGCGCAATTAAATTGAGACGGAATTGAAATGATTTTGACTTTGGCACAGAATCAGTTGTTGATAGTAGCAGCAACAAAAATAAAATCATAGCAACAATAAAAACATAGCTACAACAACAAAAAACATATCAACAACATCACAGCAGAACTGGAAAGTGGAAATAGACAACAGTTTTGTGCTCAAATATGAACGAGGGAATTCCTTTGTTATCTTTATTGCACAGTTTGTGTGTGCACAGACAGTCGAGTTAGAGTTGCCAGCACGTGTATACAATTTTTGAGATTATTTATAGTTTCATAAAAAAATTGTGCTTTTGGAAATTTGGTGAAACTGAAAACAGTTCATATGTATACACTTTTCTTTTTTGTCTAAGCTGCTGAAACAATTCTCAGAACCTGGTTTTAGGCCAACTCAATTGCCAACCAACCCAGTTGTGCTATAAATAGAACCAGCATCAACACAATTTGCGGTTCGCCCTACAACAACAACACTTTTACACTGTTTGAGTGCGTGCAGAGTTTGTGGCTGTGCCTACGCTTTGTGGTTTCGCCAGCGCAATCGATGGATTGTAATTGTCTGCCGTTCGCAATCGATTGTGCTGCTTGCATATTTCGAATGAGAATTTCACTTATTTTTAGATTAAAGTCAAGTGCAATAGATATTGGTTTTGTGTGGGCTGCAGATTGTTGAAGCCGCTTGGTTTTTTGTCGGCTGGGCCAATTGCATTGCGGCTTTTGCTAAGCGTAGCTCTTTCGCTTTCTCGATCTGTCATTTGCCAAGCATCGCAAATTCTGAGCCAACAAAGCAACTTTTATTGGCGCAACCAAGAATTGCATATGGCAAAGCAAAACTTGATGGACTAGGGTTTACAATTTTTGCAGAGCAATGGGGTGTTTTGAGTTATTAAAGACATGTCGCTCACTTCACGGATATCCAGCTGCGAGCGAGTTCACACAAAGTTAATTACAATGTGTGGGCGTTTGATTTGTCTGGCACGAATTCGAGCAGAATGAGTATGGTTGTGTGTGTGTGTACGTGTGTTTGTCTTAAGCGTCAAGTTGTGATGATGAATTGGATTTGGCTGTCTGCCGCATGATCCACGAGTTTGCTACGGTGGTTGAGCACATTTCGACATTCGATATAAACATTCGATATAAACTTTTGCTTCAATTGCGTTTTGACATTTGAAATTGGCTTAAACTATTGCAAACGAATTGGATCAATCAACAAATTATTGTGCGATTGAAGCAATTTACAGGAATGATGTGCAGACACATGTGTGTGGTGATTGGCGAGAACGAAAAGAGAATTGTAGCCATTGAGCTTAAAATTTTGACTATAATTTTACCACAGTAGATCGTTAAGTGGTCTCTTACAAAATCTAATTGTTTTTACATTATGTGCCACATATTATTTTTTCTCTTGCTCACTCCTTTTGAGAGCATAGGGCCTTCACAAGATATTGTCTTGCGTTGGTGACTTTAATCGGTTGTTGTAGGTAGTCGTAGTAGCCTGTCGTAGGTAGTTCTAAATGACGATTGATAGAGAGTGATCTATCGCCTCTTAGGAACGACGCCTCCGATGTTGTGAGCAACCGATTATAGCGCCACCTGTTGTGTAACAAAGGTACAGTCAACTCTCCTACAACGCGGTTTCCATATAACGCGGAGCTGAAATTGCGACAGCCCTCCTATAACGCGGTACTCTTACAGCGCGGTTTCCGTTCAACAACGTCCCATCAGTCCTTTCCGTGCACCTAATGAATGGTTTCAACTGGATATGTTTATATAAACATTCAAGTTTATCTCTTAGCCGTTTACGGCTTCGGTTTCAATCGTCTCAGAGCTCTTTCACAGTACGAGAAAGGATGGTTTAAAAAACTAAAAAGAAAAGTTACACATTGCACAATATTAAGTTTCAAGGAGAACAGGCCTCAACAGATGCTGAGGCTGCCGAAAATTATAAGCTGTAGCTAGCTAGAATTATCAATGAAGGAGGTGATTCACCTGATCAGATTTTTAACGCCGATGAGACGGCATTATATTGGAAAAAACTACCAGCTAAGACCTTCATTTTAGAGTCCGACCGATTAATCGGCATCGGCATCGGCATCGGCTAGTATCGGCCAATAAAATTGGTATCGGCATCGGCTAGTATCGGCATCGGCCAAAAAAAAAAGAATCGGCATCGGCATCGGCTTCGGCCTTTTTTGGCCGATGCCACATCGGCTTTTTTTGGCCGATGCCACATCGGTTTTTTTTGGTAGATTTTCCTGCTTTTATTTCTTGTTTGTTTTTATTTGCAGCTGAATCGCACTGTCTTTCTTTTTCATATCTCGCTTTGTATATTTATTACATTTTTATTATACGTTACAAACCAGTGTTGCCTGATTAGGGGGTTTCTCCTTAGATTTGTTTGGATTTTATGACAAACACTTAAGGGGACAATATTTTACAGATATTTTTAATCTATTTTTGCTACATCAACACCTTGTTCAGCAATATTGGCTATTGGGTCTTTTGTTAATTCCTTGTGCCAAATAGAATGAGCAATTTTCATGAAATATTTATTTTATGTGTTATAAATTTGGGGGAAATTTTAGTTTAATGTATTTAAATTCTGAATTTTCTTGTAATTTTATTTAGTTTTTAGTTGTTTATTTTCTCGTTTTTGTTTGTTAATTTGTGATGAATGTGATGAAATGTACTATATATGTAAAGTTTTATAAAATAAGC
Organism: Melieria omissa; assembly: GCA_963971225.1. NCBI lineage: Eukaryota > Metazoa > Arthropoda > Insecta > Diptera > Ulidiidae > Melieria > Melieria omissa. The sequence goes on from OZ020268.1 coordinate 21,067,300, forward strand.
AGTGTTTTTGATTGAATTCATTCGTGTTTTTTTTTCTATGGAATCGGCATCGGCATCGGCATCGGCCGATTTTCGGCCTTTTGACCGATTAATCGGCATCGGCTGAGAATTGGCCGATGCCGATTAATCGGCATCGGCATCGGCCAAAAAATTTGGTATCGGTCGGACTCTACTTCATTTCGAAAAATCAAAGGCGTGCTCAGGGGTTTAAACCTTCAAAAGAACGTTCAATAAAAAGAAAAGAAGAATTCAATAAAAGGAATTTATAATTTATCTTGTCTTTTGTATTTATTGGTCTCCATATAACGCGGTATGAATGAAGTGATTTGTACTAATTCTGAGTTTTTTATAGCGCGGTTTCCATATAACACGGTACGCACTCATCGAGTTATAGGAGGGTTAACTGTAGGAGGATGGTTGGGGACTCCGCTAAGATTGGTTTGGGGCGCTGTTTTTCAGGCTTTGCTGGTGCACCGTGTAGCTGTATATTTTATTTTTAGAGCCGCACAGCGCATGATTGGAAGTTATATTGCGTTGGAGTGACTGGGAAAGGATCATCTGAGAGTCAGAATTTTTGAACTGTGGAATGTTGCTGGGCTATGGAATATTTTGAGGACAGGAAAAATTGGAAAAGTTGGAAGAAAGCGGGACCATAAACCAGATAGGAGTCGAACCCCCGACTTCTGGGATGGTAGGCTAATGCATTTAGCTAGGATCTCGAAACTGCCTACATATAAGAAAAGGTATTTCAATTAAAGATGTTTAATTTAAAGAGGGTTTAGTCCAAGAAGTTCGCTAGTTTGGGTTCTATTTCGAACTCCTATTACATGATTAGCTATACAAGTTGTCAAGTTCTCTCCTAATAATTATCTCGAGAACAGTTTATGCTCCATAATTCATTCCCTTCTAAGAGTATTTATTCTAATATAGCCAGCCTCCTAACCACTAAAGTCATTCGCACACAATGTGCATAGCTGTTTCAGCATCTTTCACACAATGTCTACAGGTCCTACAGGTAGACAGTACATACTCTCTCTCTCATTACTCTAGGTGAGACCAAAAATGTCTGTTACATTATCGTTACAGTTATAGAAGACATTTCTTTCCAGACCAATAACACAGTGCAACACTGAAAAAAGGGACAAAGTCAAACCCATTTCATACGATAGAGGACCTCAGTAGATGAAAAAGTGCCAAGGGATTTTTCCCAGAATATTCGAGTTTTTTTTAAATGCAGTTTAAAGATGGCGGCTTAATGCCCTTTCCTGAAACCTTTAAAACATCATATCTCTTGACTTAAATGTCAGAAAGGAATAATTTTTGCGTCAAATGAAAGCTAATGATATGAAGTCGATGACACAATATCCTTTTTTGAAAAGTTTTATGAAAAAGGATATGAAAGACCTCAATTAAATTTGTATCCTTGAATATCCTGGAAACTCAACTCAACTCGTGATGAGTTATCTTTGATCTACAGTTAATTGGTTAGACACAGTGAAACCAGGGTTCCTGCCATTGAGTTTTTTATTCTAACTCTCGATTCGGGGTCACTAAGGTACTATCAAAAACACTTTTACTAGCCACAAAAGAACTTTTTGAACCTCTTTAGGAACAAACGTATTTTTTGCATAAATTGAATGTTAGAAGTATTTATAATTTGTTTCATTTTGTGGATGTGGTATAAAAAATAAATTAACGGAGATTGGGGGTAAAGACAGCAAAGATTGCCTTGAGGTCCATATATCTAGAATTTTATGAAAATTCTCAAACCATGAACAACTCTTCTTGAAATTAAATATTTGTAGTTTTTTCTTTGTATCCCTTACCTTATTTTTGGGAATAAATAAGCAAATTATAAAAAATAATATACCCAAAAAATTTCAGACATTTTGAAATATTTCACATAACTCAATTCGTTTAGTTTGATTTTTAACGAGTTTGTGCAGTTCGACTTTTTCCAGCAATACGAACATGTTGGGCAAACGGGAAGAGGAAATGTTTTGCACAAATGTGAAATAATTAACAAAGTTTACAGGTCAATGAATTAAGCGTTTAATGAGGCTAATATAATTAAATTTTAAATATTTATATTCACTTGCACTCGACGCGAGAAATGACGTCAAAGCGAGGGTTTTCCGAGGAAAACTCAAATGGCAGTGAGGACATGTAGCAATAATGCTAATTCGTATTTGTGAGTGCGGGGGGAAACAGGGCGAATAGGGGCGCCTAATGGAGTGAAAGACGCTCAACGAATTCAATGTGGTGGGCACAAGTCTTTTGGAAAAGTTTGCAGACAAATGGGCAGCAGTCGGTGTGGATAATCTGTGCCCCACTGTGAACAAAAGCAACAACAATAACAAAGTGAGGCAAAACAGTGGCAATTAAAATTACAAATTAAACTTTGAAACTTTAGAAACGAATGGCAAAAGCCGACGCATGTGATTGGGATCACTTCGAAAAAGGGGGACGGGGGGCAAAGGGGCTGTGCATGAAACTATCAATTCTGTAATTTGCTTGCCAGTTGATAAACCATTAACTGGTCGTTAAAAGGCCACGGAAGTTGGGGATTTCCGTTGAGTGTTTCGGGCTTTTCCAAGAAAAAGAACAAAAGAAAATGAAATAAATTAAATAAAATGAAATAGTACCAAAAATCAGCGCTGAAGGCGTACAGTAAAAAATCTGCAGATAAGCAGATTAACTGATAAGAAAGCCTGTAAATAAGTGTGCTTGCCAAGGTTTATTGCATAATTGGCTCGAGCAGAGAAATTATGAAAAGCAACTGAAATATAAAAGTGCTGATTAACGCAACATTTGCAAATAATTACGTGCAGATTTGAGGGAAAATAATTTTGTTTTTTTTCAGGAAATAATCCCATCGTTTGTAAACATACAGGGCTGCTAAGTTGCTCGTAAATTTTGAAACAATTTATGTGTGTTTGGTGGTAAGATTGCAGCATTTATTTAATTGTTTGATTTATAATTTGTACGATGCCAGCATGTTTTCTTGATTTATAATTTGGTGGAAGCAAGTGAAACTACCTCAAATACTTGGAGAGTAGAGATTAGGCTGCAAACTTAGAGAAAAGCTGCGCAGTTGCCAATGAAACTATGGTTGGGAGACCAGCAAAGGTGAATTCCTATTAGCAGTGTAGACCTGGCAAGTGCTTTTATCATTGATTGACAGTTCAAAGAGATTTAAAGTTCGGTGTGAGAATAGTTTTTACTATTAGTTAGGGGACAAGGATCGCCTCTCTGCTGTGATTACAAACACTTGGATCACAACAAGTGAACATGAAACCTCATTGCACTAAGAGAAAGAAATCAGTGCAGTTGGCTATTGTGAAGAAAATAAGGAAACCATTGTGTATAAGGAAGAGATCCAGAAGGCAATTGGATCAATTTTGGATCAAGTTCAAGTTGCTTGTAGATATTTTGATTTCTTCACTTATTTCTATCAAACAAGAGTCTTTAAGTTATGACACCAACTAACTAAAATATTTTAGTCCCCTCCTGTATTTCGATATCCTTATCTTTGTTTACTGATTTCAATGGAACAACTTTCCATGTAGATCTGTTTGAAGTTATCTAAATTTAATTTTGAATTTCTAATTAATTTAATATTTGTGCTTCTTGAGCGAAAATCGTTCAACTGTGCCAGACAAACGAAAATATTTTTGTCCAATTCGCTGTCTTTAATTTTTTGTACTGATTTCAAAGATTCCATTTCCCAGAAAGTTCTAAATGACCAAAAAATTAAGAAATGAAATTGATAAATGAATGAAATGAATGAAGGTATATTTTCATAACTCAATTTTATAAAATGTAAACAAATTTATTTAAAAATTAACTTAACTATTTAGTTAGTTTAGTCATAAAAAATGAATTATTTAGTAAAATTCGTTTAATATTTAATAATTTTTTTATTTGTATAGAGCGAAAATCCAACTGAAGTATTTTTGTCCATTTCAAAATTTTTATTTTATTTTTTTTTTACTGAACTCAAAGACTAACAAGACTAACATTGCTGTTCATTACTTTGTCGAAGTAATCCAAAAATTCACCCACATTTTCATTCAAAAACATTTTCATATTTCTTCATTTATTTGTAACGAGCAAGAATTGTTCAGCTCTGCCATAATTAGTTATAATTTTCCAACTAGTTTTGTCTGAAGTTTTATAAAAATCACTTTTATCGTCATTTAAAACTCATTTGATATTTGTTAATTTATTTATTTACATATATTTTATATTTATTTAATTTATTTATATTTCTATTGAGCAGAAATCTTCAAGCTATTCCAGTCCAACCGAAACCTCTTTCGAGCTCTTCGATATTTTTATATTTTGTACTGAACTCAAAGACTAATAAAACTAACATTGCTGTTTATTACTTTGTCCAAAGTTATCTAAAATTCATCAACATTTTCATTTAAAAATCTTTTAAAATGTCTGCATTTATTTGTAACGAACGAACGAATTGTTCAGCTCTGCCACCAACCAACCGAAACAATTTTTTTCATTCACATTTGGTACATTTAATTTAATTTTTTAATTAAAATAAAAATATTGCAAATTACGCCTGTCTTTTTGTAGTGACAGTTGTTGTTGTGCACAGTTTAAAATAAATAAAATTAAACAAAAACAACAACGCTAAATCATATAGAGGATTAAAATAACTAAAACCGCTAAGCGCTGAAAAGTGCTTCAGCTAAAATGAATATTGCTTTACTTGTTGTTGCTTTTTTTATTTGTTTAGCTTTTTGTTTTTGTATGTTATTTGTATTTAGTTGATTTAGCGTACATTTGTTTTCGTTTTGAATAGCCGAAAATCAGCGAAAAATCACATGAAAAGCGTAGCAATTACAGCATTAAATTGTCGCTGTCGCTTGTATGCCACTCTCGTTGTTGATGTTGTTGTTGTTGTTTTCTTGTCTGCTAAAAATAATTTAGTACGATTTTAAAAATTGATCATTTAAAATTTAAAACATGTGGTGTTTGCATGTTTATTTTTATATAATTATTTAGAAGACATAACAAATAAAGCTAAAAGCCACAAAGTGATGTGCTGTGGCGTTTCATAGAACAAGAGAGAGAATGAGACGGACGGACGGAGTGCGAATGGTGAATGGTAGCAACTCGTAAATGGACAACAGGTGAAACGTGTGACGTCTAACTGCTGCATGCGTTGTTTTTGTTGTTGAAATTTTTGTAGTTGTATGTATATTTTTGTCCAATTTGTTGTCATTAATTTTTGGTACCGATTTCAAAGATTCAATTTTCTAGTAAGTTCTAAATTACCCAAAAGTTTACCTTCATTTTGATCTACAAGTTGATTTATTTATTTTAAAATTAATTAAATTAAAAAAATCTCATTAAAAATGAATTAATAAGTAAAATTCTTTCATTATTTATGCATATTTTTATTTTTGTGGAAATCGAGCAAATCAAAAGTCGAGTAGTCGCAAACACAAAAAACAAAAACGAAATTGAAGTATACGAAATGTAATGAAAAATTATTGAAAACAAATAAAAAAGAAATAAATTTGTCTCAAACATACAACAATGGCAGTAGTGTTCATTGGAGAGTATTACAGGCACTTATGGCAAAAATGTGAGGTTAGATGTCAGTGTGAAATTCTAAGGCCAATTAAATTATTAGGCGACTACTTATTATTGTTAGGGAAAGTGTACTGCGACGAAATGATCTAAAAATTGTCCGCCCGGTGAAGATTGGGTTAGGACAGGTACGCTGGTTGGCCAAGTCGGCTACCCATAGACCCTATTGGGCTCTTAGCGGTACCAGTTAGAGCTCCTTAGGGTTGCAGGTAGGTAGGTAAAAGTGATCGGTGAAAGGTGGGTGTTCTTAGCAAAGATCATGGTCGATGTAATGTCATGTTTCGGGACCTCATCTAACCCAGAGAAGAAGGGGACCCAATAGATTCGGTAAACATTTGAAGTAATTTCAAATGCACTAGACGCCTTAACTAAATATACATATAAAAATTTTTAACAAATGAAAATATTGTGCATGCGGTCTATTCAATACATCACTCAATACAGACCGGTAGAGCTAAGAAACCACTGGAGGATTCGAATATATGCAAAAGTTAAAAGATTTCTTACATACATACACACACACACATACACACCAAAAGAAAAAGAAGCGAAACCTAGCTGCTAAAAGCAAGGTGGCAGAGCATGGACTAAAGGGGCCAGGCAACCCAATCAATGTGGAGGCAACCCCCATGAGAGCGCGCGCGCAAAGTCCAAGTTGGAAAGTGGTTGAAAGCCGCACCCGTAAGAGGCAGCCCCGACCGGACGCAGTCGTGATTAAAAGCACTAGCGGAAACTCATACGCCGACATATTGAGACTAGTGAAGAATGAACCGCAATTGAGAGACATGGGCGAATTGGTCACTAAAGTCAAAAGAACCGCAAATGGCGAACTGCTTCTTCAGTTGGCAAAATCCACAGAACCTGGCACAAAAAAACTGCACGCCGCAGTCGAGAAGGCACTAGAGGGGAAAGCGGAAGTCCGTACGTTAACCCAGACAGTGTTCGTGGAGATCAAAGATATCGATGAAATCACCACTAAAGAGGAAATTTACGATTCAATTAAGACCCAATTCCCGGACGTTGATATCCAACAATCGGCGGTAAAAACATTAAGAACTGCATACGGAGGAACGCAAACGGCAACAATTGGGGTGCCGGCCGAGATGGCCGAGAAATTGATAGCTGCAGCGAAAGTTAGAATAGGGTGGGTGAGCTGCCGCATCCGACAACGAGTGCAGCCAACCCGGTGCTTCAAGTGTCTAGACTTCGGTCACTTGGCCAAAAACTGCAGAAACGCAGACGACTTTTTAGGAGCCTGCTTTAACTGCGGCGACAAAGGTCACCAAGCAAAAAACTGCGAGAAGGACGCGAGATGCGTAATCTGCATGCGGAAAAAACTAGACGACGTAAAGCACCAAACCGGAGGCAAAAAATGCCCTCTCTACGCCGAAGCGCTAAGCAAAAGCATACGGAGCCAAACGCAGCAAACAAGATTAAGGTTATCCAAATAAACCTTAATCACTGCGCGGCCGCGCAGGATCTGCTCAAGCAGAGAGTCTACGAGATCGGCGCTGACGTCGCTATCATAGCGGAGCCGTACAAAGTTCCAGACAGTAGCGCGTGGATAGCAGATAGCACTAAACGCGCTGCAATATGGGCGTGCGGTAAGCGACCGATCCAAGAACTAATGCAACCAGCCGATGCAGGATTCGTATGGGCCAAAATAGGCGGCGTGTTTTTCTGTAGCTGCTATGCCAGACCGAGCTGGACGCACGATGAATTCCAGACAACCACGGAGCGAATCGCCCGGCAAGCGCGAACGCGCCACCCCATAGTCATCGCGGGGGACTTCAATGCGTGGGCAACGGAATGGGGAAGCAAACGCACAAACGCGCGAGGCAGAGCCGTACTGGAAACCTTCTCTACACTGGACGTATTTATTGCCAACGATGGCGACACTAGCACCTTCAGAAAAGACGGCAGAGAATCCGTGATTGACATCACTTTCGCAAGCAACTCGCTCAGTAAGCAGCTGAAGTGGGCGGTCGATGATCAATTCACCTACAGCGACCATCAAGCCATACACTTCGAAATTGGAGGAAACAAAACATCAACGACACTGCAACCAAAACGGGGCGGTACAAAGTGGAAGGCCAAGTCGCTCGACAAAGAGTTTTTCCAATGTATGCTGTGCGAAAATAGCAACTTACCCCATACAGCTGAAGAAGCGGCTAGCCAGCTGGCCAACTACACATCAAGAGCCTGCGACGCCGCTATGCCCAGACTCAAAACTTCAAATCGCCGCGCCCCTGCCTACTGGTGGAACGACAGTATTAGGCAGCTCAGGGCAAAGTGCCTTCATGCCAGGCGTAAATGTCAGCGCGGACGGCAAAATCCGGGCTATGAACTACGCAGAAAAGAGTTTGCCAATACTCGGAAACAGCTCCGTAACGAGATACGCAAAAGTAAAAAAGAGGCCTTCAAAGAACTATGCGACGAAGCAAACGCTGACCCTTGGGGCGGCGCCTACAAGCTGGTCATGGCCAAACTGAAAAGCAGACAACAGGAAACCTGCCCGATTCTGCTGCAAAGCATAGTCTCAGCACTATTCCCGAGGCATCCAAGTAGAAGCCCAGAGCTCGCATGCTCCCAAACATTCGAGGTGCAAGTGACGCCAGACGAAATCATCGAGGCAAGCTCAAGAATCAAGAGCAACAAAGCACCGGGACCAGACGCCATACCAAACGTGGCCTTGAAACTAGCCATATCTACTCGGCCGGATCTATTCGCGGATGTTATGCAGCTCTGCTTGCAGCAAGGTATATTCCCGGCCAGATGGAAAAAACAGAACTTGGTCCTCCTACCAAAACCTGGAAAAGCTCCTGGCCAGCCGTCGGCTTACCGACCAATCTGCCTGCTGGACACAATGGGTAAGCTGCTTGAACGCCTTATCTTCGACAGACTTACTCCATTCACCGAAGGAGAGCATGGGCTATCGGACAGGCAGTTCGGTTTTCGAAAGGCACGGTCGACGATTGATGCAATCGCTACGGTAGTACACACGGCAAAAAACGCAATCCAGGGGAAGAGATGGAAGGGCGGCACGAAAAAGTACTGTGCAATAATAACGCTAGACGTAAAGAATGCGTTCAACTCAGCAGGATGGGTCCATATCCTGAGAGCGGTCCGAAAACTGGAAGCACCGGACTACCTGCTGGCTATCTTAAGCAGCTACCTTGCGGACAGAGTACTGCAATATGACAGCGATGAAGGCCCCAAACAATATGTAGTAACCTCAGGTGTTCCACAAGGGTCAGTCCTCGGACCAGTTCTGTGGAACATTATGTATAACGAAGTGCTAAACCTCCCCGTTCCAGAAGGCGTGGTAGTGGTGGGATTCGCGGACGACATCGCGATAACAGTGGTAGCGAAACAGCTAGCGGACGTGGAGCAGAAATCAAATGCCACAATAGCGGTCGTCCGAGCGTGGCTTCAGTCAGTGGGCCTACAACTGGCAGAAGAAAAAACTGAAGCGGTACTGGTGAGCAGCCGAAAGAAAAGCGAGGTAATGAGAATCGAGGTTGGCGCGAATATCATTACCTCCAGTCGATCCTTAAAGTACTTAGGCGTGGTCATCGATGACAGGCTCAGTTTCCGAAAACAGGCTGAATACGCCTGCTGTAAAGCGTCCAAAACCTATACCAGCCTATCACGGATGCTGCCCAACATCGGGGGCCCAAAAGCCAGTAGGCGTGTGCTACTTGCCAGTGTGATATCGTCCTCGCTACTATATGCAGCTCCAATCTGGGCCGAGTCCCTGCAAATCAAGGCGTATAAGCGACAGTATGAGCGCGTCTACCGGCTTGCAGCACTGCGCGTGATAAGCGCTTTTAGAACGGTGTCAGACGAAGCAGCCTGTGTCATCTCCGGGATGTTGCCAATCGACATCAGGGCGGACGAGACGCGGCGTATATATGTCCTTAAGGGAACGCTCTCGAAAGAAGAAGGAGCGCGCATCGAAAGAGCAACCTCCATGAGGCAGTGGCAGGCGCGATGGGACCGCTCGGGCAAAAGCCGGTGGACACATACGCTCATCCCATGCATAGACAAGTGGACAAGTAGAAGGCATGGCGAGGTAAACTTTCAATTAACGCAGTTCCTTACCGGCCACGGTGGCTACAGAAGCTACCTACAACGCTTCGGCCATGACGACAATGCCAATTGTCCATCCTGCGACAAGCCAGAAAACCCTGAGCACACTTTATTCGAATGCCCACGATTCGAGGCCGTTCGATCCAGACTAAACACGGCGACCCAGAAAATCTTGAACCCACGCAACATAATTGACGCGATGTTGGAATCAGCGGAAGCCTGGGACGAAGTATGTGGAGGCATTACTTTAATGCAAGCGGAACTGCGAAGAGCAGAATGGGCCAGAAGCAGCCAACGCACAACAGAGCCTGGAGAGATAGGCTAAACTTAACCCCCCTCTGCGATGCGATACTTAACGGTAATTCCGCAGAGGGAATGAAGGGTTAACAGGGGGTGGTTTTAGTCGGTAAGAATCCGGCATGCTGGTGGGTTGCCCCAGTATCTTTCGAAGATTTCCACCTCCTGCGCGGGAAAAAAAAAAAAAAAAAAAAAAAAAACACATACACACCAGTGTCTACCCACCAAGCAAAATGTGAGAAATAGGCAACAATCATCAGTAGCAACAAATTGGCGACTCGACGATTTATTGCCGCAGCGGCAAATTAGCAACATGCCACAAAAACACGTTTTTTTTCAGGACTGTGAAATATCCAATTAATATATTTTATATTTCAGGGAGATTGATCGCATTTAAAAAATTTGTATTCATTCGTCGACGGTTCATTGACCAACAGTATTGATTCAAGCTCAAAACAATGAGAGCAACATTGAATATTTGTATGCAAATAAAATTCCATCCCAACCAAAACTGACTGACATTTTATAAATTGATAATTTCCCAAACAATATGATGTATTTAGATATGAAAAAGAATCGTCCAGGCGATAAGAAAACGACACGTCACGGCGAGTTGCTTTCGGCGGACGTTTTAGAACGACTGGTGATACGAAATCGCTGGCGATATTACCGATCAATTTGTTGCTAGGGCGACTCGTTTTCTTATTGCCGGCAACAAAAAATGTCTGGTGGGTAGTTTATATTATAAGAAAACTACATACATATCGCACACGCACATCAAAAGTGACACAACTAAAATTTTTGATTTTTCAGGAAACGCAAAAAACAGTTTTTGAGCTAAATAAACATTTTTTTTCAATAACGTATAGACCGTTCAGTAGAAAATCCTTACAGATTATGCTTTATGATAAGTTGCAAGAATTTTTTTTTATTTTTCTCTAAATCCTAAATTTTGAGTTGTGACTGTTTTGATGATATTTTAATTCAATAATTACCGAATTATTTCAAGTTATGCCACTTTTTCTGAATTTAATAATTATAAATGACAGTAAAAAAGTTGAAAGAAAACTTTGAAAATTCATAATTAATTTTAATAATTAAAAATCAACACAAAAATTGTCAGAATTTTGCTTAAAATTAACTTTAACAAAAATTTGTTTCGTCAAAAGTGACACAATTTGAGTTAGGACTCTTTTGCATTGAGCTGCAGCGATCAAATAGCATCAAACTTCTGACATGAAGAGAGACCTTACTGTGTTTTTGCAACAGTTAACAACAATAAAATATGAGCTTTTGCTGATTGGTAGATTTATGCATTGTGCATAGTATTAACACATAAACCCGAAAATGAAAAATTTTGAGTTGTGTCACTTTTGTAGTGCGTGTGCGATATGTTCCTTAAATCTTGAAGCCTTTAGTGCACACAATTCTCACAAAATGCTTTGAAATGTGCCGCAGTCGTAATGACAACACAAAATGGCAACAAATAAACCACCCAAACGAAATGACATGGAAGCGAGTTGTCTCGGCGAATACAATGGCGGAGGTGTATGAAAAATGAACAGCAATCGAAACGACAACAGGCACAAGGCTAGAAATTGCCGGCAACAGCGGTGCGCATGGAGTCGTTAAGCGTTTGACTCAAGCGCAGCAATAGCAACTACAACAACAACATGAGCAACGACAATAACAATTACAAAACCTCAAATTAGCCATAATGCGTGTGTGTGTGTGTGTGGTGGAATATATTTTGCGAAAATTTGACACAAATGACACAAATGCAAATATTTGTTGTATCTTGTTTTGCGAAAACACAAGCGGAAAATATTCGATTTAGTGACAAATACTAACAGCAGGAAGGCAAATATTTATGGGTGTGGAATGTACGATGGCATTAGGCGACATTAAACAAATTTATGATATTGTGTGTGTGTGTAAGTGACAAATGTTGTAGGACAACGTTTTTTTAATTAGCTGCAAAAGTCAGCGTGCGGTTGCGGTGTTCGTGGTGTGAGACTGGTGTTGGCCTTAAAAAAATGCCGCATGAATCAGCGTCCCAGATGCCACGTTGTGTGACTGTAGCAGGTGTGCGGAACAGTGGGGAAAGAAGGGAGGAGAGAGTGAATATTTCGTTGAAGAGTTTTTTTCAGGTAAATGGCAACTGACAAATGAGCAGCGATTGGGCCGAGTGATAAGCGGCGCAATAAATGTGCAAGTCTGCCCCTGAAAACACGGTAAATAAATTTTATTTATGTGTTTACTTAGCTTTTATTTTTATAAAAAGCAAAAGAATGTGAAAAATATAATGTGACCCATTCTTGATGCCATTACAGGTAAACAATCACAGCTCTACTAATTTTTAGCACATATATTGTTTTTAAAATATTTCCATAGGAATAAAATGTCTTTAAATATTTTGTTTTTTTTTTATCAATTTTGTGTTATTGTAGAACTTAGCTACAGATTGGACAATCAAAATTAACTATTAATCTTTTCACAACAGATAGAGCAAGAAATTACTTTTAATACTCTGGTCTCGGTAGGTAGCCGACAAAACTTGCACTTTATAGGATGTTCATACTTTTATGGCCCTTTAACCCTTTCAACGACTTTTGGCCAGTGCAGATATGTCTGCATAATTGAATTAAATGTGCTGTAAATAAGTAAAAGAACATTTTTACATAACTTCAGATTTTTTTTTTTTATGCACAACGTATACCAAGTATGAATTAGTTAGGTTATGCTAACCAAAACACGTGTTGTGAAGTATTGACTACAGACTACTGTTTAGTCCCATCCCAGCACTTTAAAAGGGAATACTTTTCGCACCAGTAGTTTTTGAACTTATATATCCCCGCAGTATTGAAAGGGTTAAGGCGCCGAAGCTTTAATCTTTGGGTGATTTGCAAAATCTTCGACCCTATTCGAATTGGGACGCCTATCAAATACGAAAGAATAAAGAGGTCTATGAGCGGCCTAATCATGTCCTCCGTATGGACAAAGAAGCAATAAAAAAGGTGATCGATGTGGTAGTTGCAAGTCAACGGCTAAGAGGGAGACCGTGTTTGCGGTGGTCCAAGGACCAAGGTGAGGACACCCTACCATCTCTTGGTGTGGTCAACTGAAGGAGACGTCTGGAGAGAACTTTTGCAACAGGCCGGAATGGGGTTAACGAGTTGTAATGGCCAGTAAAGTACGTCCAGGCCAAATATGAACAATAATTTTGATGTACAGTCGTGTCTAGGTATAGTGAACACCCTATATAGTGAACACCTTCATATGGTGAACACCCAAATTTTTACTTGGAGTACTCTAAATAGAGAACAATCGAAAACATCTAAATAGTGAACAAAATTTTGAAAGCTATTTCAAGCAAAAAGCAACAAAAAATCCAAGAAAGAATCAAAAATGAAAGAGGGTATTCCCCTAATTTGTATTTTTGCTGTTGATTGTTACAAAATCAGCTGTTTCTTGGCATTAGTAGTTATGTTTTTTGTCGAGTGCAAATCGATTGTGGTTGAAAGTAGGGTTTTTTATTTTAATAATTTCTTGAATCTTGAGCAAATAAAACGAGTTTTTGAAGAAAAATGTTAACCTTGATATAGTGAACGACCTCAATACTGTAAACAAGCCTCGCAATAATTAGTTCACTATATCCAGACACGACTGTAGTTATGTTTTTTCAGGTTTAACATTTGTTTTACAATTGTTATTAAGAAAGGCATAATCGTTATGGTCCCAGTTGTTTGAAAACATTTATTTTGACTTCTGAAATATTACCCAAAAATATTTAACACAAACAAAAATAACAAAATCTTCTCAACTTTAAATACTGCAAGAACAAAACTTTTCTATATTTAATGCATTTTGTATGCAATCGAAATTTGCTGTCACTACCCCAACAACCCTTTTGTGTTGTAGCACAGTGTAATCAGTACAAATGACTTTTCAAGCCGCTCATCTTATTAGACAAGCGGTTGTCTTTTCTAAGGTTTCATACATATTGTCTGTGTTGTTTTTGCAGCATTGTTGCCTTTGACATTTATTGTTATTGTTGTTGATTTTGCGCGCATTAAAATTACATTAAATCACAATTGCCGGCACTGTGGTTGTGTGCGTCACCCAACACTTTCCTCCCCTTGTCAAAAGTCGTTCATTATCGGCGCTGGTCCGACGCTGCTTTGTTGTTGTTTGTTACTGCCTTTTGGGTCGTTGTAACCGACAAACGTGCACTAATTAATTATCACTTTCACGGCAGCAATAACAACGAACAAATGTCGCCACTTTAAAACTAAGAAACCTCACACGCTCACTCCACACAATCTGGCAGCCTCTCTGCTGACAGCCGAACGTACGCGCGCGTTACGTTGACGTTGGGCCGAACGTGTAGCAGTATTTGTTTATTTACTTTTTTTTTTCTGATACTGGCATTTGTTGCTGTTGTTTGCATATTCAAGTGGCATTAATTCGACAATGAAACTTTTTAATTTGCGTTTCCCGTTCCCGTTCACTGCTCGACAGTTGGCCTTATTGCCGCTACTGCCGCCACATTCCGACGGGCGATCGCCAATCCCAACGACACATAATCACTAACACTGTTGTTGTTCTTACTATTTTTTCCCATTGACAAAAGCTTTTGTTAACTTTTTTGCTTTCTTGTTGTTGTTGGCTTTTTGGTGCTATTCTTTTTTATGTTGAATGCGAATTTGCAATGTGACACCACGTCAGCCATCGGCATTGCGTTGCATCACTTTACAGCATTGTTGAGTGCGAAATTAATACGTTACGTTACAACATCCACAACAACAACTACGCTGCGGTAGAACGCGTCAAAAATAGCTGACAACCGAGCGTGAATTTCTTTTTTGCCGCACTGATTTTTCCACACTAACCGAAAAACTGAAAATTTCACCAATCTAATAGTCGCAAAATTTGTTGGTGTACGCGCGCACGCCGCTTTACCGCTGACAGAAAACTGAAGTCGGATACAAATTAAAAAGCCACGAGATACAAATCGTACCGCTGCGACGGCAACGGCCGCTGCTGCGACACGCTCAGCAGCATTTATCTCCATCGTCAGATTACGTGTGTAGGTGTGTCGGTTTGTCTGTTGGCGCTGTCTGCTGCTGCTGCTGTGCCGTGCGATCACCGGCGGTTGAAGCGCTGAAAGAGCAACAACGGCGGCAGTGGCGACAACAAAACCCAACACACCACACTGCGACAAAGTGGTGAGTTCGCGTGATCGTGCAAATGAATGTGCGCGATCGACCGCAGGGCCCCATTTTATGAATCACTTCGCGTGGAAACTATTTCGCTAGACACTTTCTTAGATAGAGAAATGTACAGTGAGTATTAGTGTTGAATTGTGAGTACTATTGCAGATTTTTTTGTTTTTAGTTTGGTTCTATGATATTAAATATTTTATGGAGAAAGTTTGGTCGTTGAAAAGTTAAGAATTCGTTTCAAGCAGAAACAACTTTGGCGACATTTTCTTGTTAGACAATTTCTAAGAATATTTTTTATCCATTCCAGTAGGCTTCCATGGCTGAGAAACTGTTTTAATTTTTTAGTTTGTTTCAATGATTTTAAATATTTTATTGACAAAGTTTGATCGTTGAACGGCAAAGTAAAGATTTCGTTTAAAGAAAGTTTGTCGCTGATATAAATTTGGCGATATTTTCTTGTTAGACAATTTCTAAGAAAAATTTGTATCCATTTCCGTTGCTGAGAAAGTTGCATTTATTGAGAAAGTTTGGTCGTTGAAAAGATTTCGTTTCAAGCAGAAAGTTTGTTGCTGGTATAAATTTGGGTCCATTTTCTTGTTAAACAATTTCTAAGAAAAATTGTTATCTATTTCAGTAGGTTTCCGTTGCTGAGAAACTGTTTGTTTCAATGATTTTAAATATTTTATTGAAAAAGTTTGATCGTTGAAACGGGAAAGAAAAGATTTCGTTTCAAGCAGAAAGTTTGCGGCTGATATAAATTTGGCGATATTTCTAAGAAAATTGTATATCCATTTCAATAGGTTTCCGTTGCTTAGAAACTGTTTTATTTACCTATAATTTTTTTTTATTGTTCCAAAAAAAAAAAAATACACAAATTACTTGCTGTCTCCTGAGCAGTGGCGCACCCAGGATTTCATTTTTGGGGGTTTTGAGTATAACTTTTGAGCCAATTACCAGTCGAAACCATATGTTGTACCAAACATTTTTGTGTTTGGGGAGTTTGAACCCCAAAACCCCACCTGGGTGCGCCACTGAACTTGAGGGTTGGTGCATGTCGGTTTCAGAATTAAGTTTCTAAGAAAACCCGCATAGATATGTCTAACCTCATATAAGTAGCTATGTGTGTCTGCCTTATAGAATATAGATTTACCTGATAACCATATAGTTTTTTTGAAATAACGTACAACTTTTTGTACTAATAATTTTTGTGTTTGGGGGTTTGAACACCCCTGGGTGCGCCACTGAATGTCCGCCTCAGAATTTAATGTCTAAGAAAAACCACATAGATATGTCTAACCTCATATAAGTAGCTATGTATGTCTGCCTTATAGAATATAGAATAACCTGATAACCATATAGTTTTTTAACGTATAACGTACAACTTATTCTTTGATGAAAGTGAGGTAAGCTTGAATTGGGAGTCCCAGAGACAAGAGCTATGAACCTACGGTATAACGTCTCCATGATATTGTTAACACTAGAAATACTGCAAGTTTTCTATACCTATAAAGACTACATATCATATCCGCTGATATCTTGAAAAGTACACATCTGATTTTGGTAATGTTTTACAAAATAGATTCTAAAACAATATTAAAGTTTTCACGAAAAAAACACAAAAATTCACCAAAGCAAAAGTTGATAGAAATACTAAAGAAAATACAGATATATAAAAATTAAAACCCGTCAAAATTACGGCAATGGTCTTTCTAGTGTTAAAATATTTGTAGCGATCAATCAATAACTGTACAGATTGCTATAAACAATCAATTGTAGATCAATAGATATGTGACAACTTCTCTAAACACTTGTTAAATGGCAGTTAATCCTTTCGGGAGGGAGTTTAGTTTTGAAAACCAAAATTTTCTTGGAAGAGATGTTCCCATGCCATGAAAATTGGGGCTAGAAAATTATGTTACATATTCAAAAATTCTGAAATCACTGTTTTATCCATGAAAATTGGGAATAGAAAATAATGTTGCATACTTAAAACTTCTGAAATTATCTTTTATTCGGGGACATCAAATTCAAATAAATATTATGCATGGGTCATAAGATCTGAATAATTTTTTTTAAGGGTATTAAAAACTTGCTGGGACGTTTCATCTCAGTAGTTGCGAAAGGGTTAAATGACAGTTGTATTATGTTGACAGTTGTAAAATGACGCAAAATACAACTGAAAAAAGCACCCTGTATCAATTTGCATTTATGCTTTAATCCAAAAGGAAATGGCGCTTTTTGTTACGTTAACTTTGATATCTCTTTCTCTCTCTCTCTGCACTCGAAATATTTTTGATTGCCACCATTTATCACAGAAAATGTCTATATTTCCGATTTGCGATTCAGCTTCTATCAACAGTAATTGCCGTCTGTCCTGTTGTTATTCAAACAAACTATTTGTTGTTGTTTTTGTTGCTGTCACTGCTGCCAATAGACATAAGAAAACGAAGGAATATAAATATTCGTTAAAGAGTGAAAGAGGCTTTGCCGCTTCTGGCGCTGTGCTGTGTCTGGCTGCGCAGGGAGTCAAGCAAAGATTTTGTAATTTCTGGCATCTGCGCTATTTTGCCACTAATTGCATTCCTGTCAGTTGGTATTTTCTATTTTCTTGACATTCACAGCTTTTACTTGCTTTACTTCTCGCTCGCCCTTTTGCTCTTTTCAGTCCAAGAGTCAAATATTTGATTACTTTTGCGTTGGTTTAGCTGTCGCCTGCGGCTACGTCTTTATTAAATCGAATTCTGAATTTTTGTTGTTGCTTTATTTTATTTGAATTGTTGTTGTTGTTTTGTTTTGGCTGACACATTTGAATAGCTGAGACTGACGGCAACAATGTGTCAATGTGTGAGCAATGTTACCAACCAGCGCTCAATTACTCATCGATCCGGTTTGCATTCTACATAAGTGTTGTTGTTTTTGGTTTAGTGTTAAAAAAATGCAATTTGTGCTGTTGTCGTTGCTGCTGTGAATTTGCTGCTGAAGTGATTTATGCAAATTTTGTTGTCGCACGCCAGCTGGCAACAATGTAAGCGCATAAGTTGCATGTGTTGCAGCAACAATTTTAGCATATTTTTGCATAAGCCGAGTTGCATGGAGTTGCCACTTTGGTGCAAGTGGCAGATAATAAAAAAAAACAAACAACAAACAGAATATAAACAACGACACGTGCACGCGTCTATACATAGATAGCCATTACAAAAACAACAAAAGCAACAACAACGACATATTTATATTTACATTCATATTTATAAATCTTCCCACTGTTTATAATCGGTTTTGATGCAGTGTTCGACAGTGTTGTTGGGGTAGGCGGCGAGCACTTACGCGGCGGAGGCACTTAAGTCGCGGCGCAAGTATCATTGAACTCGCGTAAGCGAACATACGCGTGTGAAATGAATAAAACGCACATTGCGCTGAACAAAATAAATGCACACAAATGCAACGCAGCGTCGCTCACATCCTCCTCATCACTGAGCAAAAGAGTGCCGCTGCTGACGTCAAGAAAATATCACGTTTTTTGGAATTTACACAGCCGACTCAGCGTGAGGCCACATCAAACGAACCAAGTGGCAGCGTTACTAATTGCCATAACAACAACAACGCAACGCATTGTGGCTTAAAACAACAAATGTCAATTGTAAACAAGCGAAAGCAGCAAACCCCCACACGACTTTGCCACCCACAGCTGGCACGTTGACAGTTGACCGCAGTCGCGCGCGCCACAGAGGGTTGCGGTGAGTGCGAATAAGCGCGTGAAGAAGCGCTGAAATGATTTCAAATGTATTCAAGAGCAGCTCATAAATTGCAAATTATCCTGTTAAAAGAAAAGCAGCGCCCCACGGTTCACGCGCGACCATATTTTGCCGCTTAGCTGCCGCATTTCCGCACTCGCATCTCACGTTTCGTCTGCTTAAAATGCAGCAATTGAACGACTTGGCTCACTGTCTGTCCATCGGTCCGCACCGACGCCTCGACGCTGTGTACGCTGCACTTCGCCCTGTGCATAGTTTACGCTTCTTTTTTTTTATGCCACAATTGGCTGACACGTTTTTCGTTTGCTTATTTTGCTTTTAGTGCTGCGGTAACACTGTGTCACAGCATTTATGAATATTTTATTTCTCTGCCTTGAAAACCCTCACTGCGGGTATCGCATTAAAAGTTTGTTTAGCCACGTTTACTACTCGCTCACAATTGGGAATTTTTAACCTTTGCGGCTTAAATACTTTTTAAGTAATCTGTGGTCATATGGAAGAATAGCTTAAGTTGATATTAGCGAGAACTGATTGATTGTGTTGGGAGCCTAAAGAAGTGAAGGCATTTCAATGTGTTTCAATTGAGTTGAAAAATTCTGTTTTTTTAAACCACAGTCAGAACATTACATGGCTTTCAAACTTTAATTTTTAACTTAAGCTACTCTTCTATATGACAGCAAAAATATTTAGTGATTCAAGAATTGTCAATACTAAAAATTAATGCGACTCTATAACTTCGAACATTTCCATTACCGATAAAATATTTCAGATATCGATTTGAAGGCACCGTGCAACAAAAATTTAAAAAAGTTCACACCGCAAAAAATCTATATGGACGTGAAACTACAGACCAAACATAGTAATACTGCGTACTCAGTTTTTCATTTCTACATTCTTTGTCCTTTTAAAAGAACTTGAAAATTTTGAAGGGTATAAAAAATAAAAAAAATATAAAAAATACTTAACCTCGTTAGAATATAGAGATATGTACATATATCAAATGAAAGAAGAAAGGCTCAAGAATTTAAATAAAATTGATTTTTTATATATTTGTAAAAAAAGGATATGAAAAAGGTTCCTTGAAAATTTTAATCCTTTTTATCCTTGAAAGTTTATATACAATTTTCTTGAAATGTAAATGTAAAAATTTCATTATTCTTGCTTCATTAATTTTGTATCATTTTATTATTTAAAATATGTACTTATACTCAAATAAATAAGAATTTTTGTACTTCATTAGAATTGCAGCCTTCGCCTTTTTTTAACCAATAAGGTTAGCGTAATGACATTGAACCCAACAAGTATAGGAACCTTTATTGTGGCGGAGCTGCTGAACTTCCTTTGTCACTTGTTTTGGTAGCAGTGTGAACTGCGTAGCGATCTCCTTAGTGGGTTAGTCGATCCCACTGCTGACAGAAAATTTTGGTCAATTAGGTAAAAAAACTAGCAAAGTTTCGGACTGTCAGTTGAGAGTTTTCAATGGTCCACCAACTATTTGTAATATAAAACAACAATAACATCAAATATGTACGATTGCCTGTCTGTTTGGTATCTGTTTGTAACGTAATTGTTTCAAAACTGTCTGTCATTTGTCCGTTTTTTATTCTCACATCTCTCTCTTCTTTATCTCTCACATCTCTGAATCAATAATGCCTTGTGTTGGTATCGTTAATCGATTCAAGTTCTGCCAGGTTGAATTGATCCATCGCTAGCTGTCTTAGGCGATGGAGAGGTATGGATACTCTATGGTATGGATTTCTGGTTCAGGCAATTTTTTTTTATTTGATTTATTGATTTATTTCAGCATACAAGATTGCTCTTTTAAATGCTACAAAAAAAAAACATTTAAACCGAGTAATAATAATAATAAATAACATTAGTGAGGAAAATGACTCCCTTGACTGCGACTACCTTTTTTGGCCCAGAACCATTTGTGGTTTGGGAAAAAGAGCTTTCTCTATTCTAACCACAAAGTACGAAATAATCAGCAGAAATCAATACAAGGACAACCAATTAGGATTGGAACAATCTAAACCGATTATTGGATCATAAAATTGAAAAAGATTCGAGGAATGCATTATAGATATCCTTACAAGACTATGCAGGTTAAATTATCACCTGGCTAAACTAGGAATTCGTGAAAACTACGGTACACAGTAGACAAGATTTTCAGATTTCCTATCATTTTATTGTTTTAAAAATGTTCTTTAAAACCCCACTAAGTTAAAAACTTTTATAGGTTTATTCCTGGTAATTTTTTTTGAGCATTATTACATAAATGATGTATCGACTTGAAGGGAAGTCTGACGACGCATCTACCATCCGACCTCAGGGATGTGATCTTTTGGTAGAGGTCTTTGCAGAACCGATCCTTTTCAAAGATTGGAGATGGTTGTGGAATTTTTTCTTGTTCCTAAAAACGTTTGAATTGGGAACTTAGGAATTAGGAGGATTTGAAGTCTTTTTCACTTTTGACGAAAATGTTGGCAATTTCTGGTGGCGCGGTCCACTTATAAATTCTATCGAGGAGGATAGGATGTAAATCGCTTCCGATTTACAGAAATAGCAAATGCAAATGGATTACTGATCTACACAATTTCTTCGCCAAGACCAAATGTCCCAAAAGATTCCGTCTGGATCTACAAGGATCCCAACAGATAGGGAGGACACCGGCATTTTAAGAATGAAGTGATTCACAATGGACCCAATGGGGTGGAAGTGCATGCCTCATATTCCCCTTCTTTATCATTCATCATTCATCATTCATTCTATTTCATGCATCCTCATTCTATTCACCTATATAAAATTTACTATGGTGAAAACGAATGCTGCAGGTTCTAATTGCAGGAAAATAAAATTGCAAAACATAGATATTTTAGCCCAATAACTCAGGACTACGTGCGGTAGGCTAATCACCTACTTGGCAATAAAATACAACCGATTAACGTAACCAACACAAGGCCATGTATTGTAGTGGCCCTATGCTCAAAGGAGGAGTGAGCAAGGAAAAAATATGCATATACACTAAGAGAATGCTCTGTCGCTTAGCGAAAGTAGCCCCTGGGAGTTTATCTCATAGCATGTGCAAACTGGGTATCTAAGGGTGTTGGAGACATACTAAAATTCCTCTTGGAGTTGGGGCTAACGGATGAACTGTGTGTCCATGAAGGGAGCACAATAGATCTTCTAGGTCGCAGTGCACTAACCCCATCAATAATAATTATAACACCTAATAGTAATAGGCGATGGAGAGGAGGACGAGAGAGACGCCGCCACATGTGAAAGTTTATTACTGGGTTGTGTAGAACGCCCCCTGTGCATCCATTGCTGTAAGGTAGGAGGTGTTGTTAATGACATATAACACATAATTTTGGTCTAAAGATTCTAATACAGTTATTATTTCCAGTTTTTCTTCGCATGTTTTAATAAAGTTTCACGTTCTGTGTATAAAAGATCACAGTTTCATTTGGCCATTAAAGTTCCGCATGAAAACTGAAAGGTTAAGAGATTTTTATTGACGTTAATTCAATCAGCTCGACTTGAGTTTCAATGCATAAATCAGCACGTCCAAAAATACTTATCAACACCTCACGCAGACTCGACTCGACTCGTCTCCAGTCGACACTCACTTTAGTCTCTCACGTACAGCTCGTTTTGCTGACATGCTGACAGAGACTAATCGCTTGTTAATTTTGCACAGAAGCTTCAGCATTTCGGCCGCTAAAATGCAAATGCAAATTCACGTCAGTGGCCATAAATCGTGCTAAAACAGAGCGAAATTCTGAGAAAGTGAGCGCGAGCGCATTTTGCTTCGAGCACAAATATTTAAATGAAAAAGTAAATCTTTATTTTCGTCAAACAAACATTAAAATAAACAACAAACCGACAAACAAGCAAACCAATAAAGCCAACAGCTGGTGGTTGTTGTTGTTGTCGTCTGGTCGCAATGAGCTGCGCTGGAGATATTTCTAAATTTTTATAGACATTTTTATTGTGCAGTAAAAAGAATAAATAAAAATCAAAAGCAACTAAAAAATGCAATCATAAAAGTTCTCGAAAATGCCGCATTGCTGAGACAAGTTTGCAAATCGCACCTAAAATTGAGCCATAAACATGTTGAAGTGCCACAGCGGCTGGGCGGCGGCGAGTTCAACCAATTCAGCGACTGAGTGAGGTGCAGCAGCGTATTTTGTGCGCTGCGGGCGACTGATAAACTTGACGTATTACTGAACACAAAGTGGATTTATTATCGCTGTCATACGCCTTTGATGGCACAAGGGGGCGCGAGCGTTACAAACAACACAACCTCAAACAAATTACAAAAATATCTGCT
Source organism: Melieria omissa (assembly GCA_963971225.1). Taxonomy (NCBI): domain Eukaryota; kingdom Metazoa; phylum Arthropoda; class Insecta; order Diptera; family Ulidiidae; genus Melieria; species Melieria omissa. Next base: position 21,090,615 of record OZ020268.1, read on the forward strand.
TTGGCTTTCACAAGCGGTGTTCACATATTTGTGCCCACTTATTAATGATGAGCCTAATAAGAGTGGCGCATCATGGCCGCAACTCGTAAATCATATGGCGCACACTTTTTCGAGTCACGTGACGCGGCTGACAGCCGCACGGCCATTGACACACATACCTACACAGCACCAAAGCACATAAGCAGACACACTCACTCACTCTCTCACTCACTTACTCACTCACACACATAGCATTGAGTGCAAAATGGCCGACAGTGGATTGGCTGAGGGATTAGACGGCTTTATGTGTTTTATTTATTGCTACTTTTTTACAAGTGGCGCCATCTTCTTGTGTTGGTGTTGGTATTGCGCGCAAGTTCAATAACCACAGCCAACACTTTTGCCGCAACTCAATTGGCCACGCAGCACGACGAGCAGACGCCGCCAGTTGGCGTTCGCTTTGTCGACGTGCTAAGTGGCGGTTTAAAGTAATTCAACCGCAGATTACAAGCTGCTTGGCAGTGATTGTAAGCGTGTCCGCGCAGCGGGAGACAAGCAGACGTTGTCCTTTTTTGTGATGGCGGTTAGAAAGAGGAAATTAAAAGGACATCCGTCTGGGCGGCATTCGGGCGGAAATTTGCTGGGAAATTGCATTTAAAATTCGGTGTTGGCTAATTAGTGTTGCTTTTCTTGGCACACATTGTCTGGCGCGAGTTTGGCTTTGTTTTTCAAGGCGCAAAATTTCACATTCCAGCGGAAATGAGCTCAAGATGGAGCAGCGTAAAAATAAAGAGAAACGTCAACTAGTTTTTTCTTGCATCAGTTACATATTTCTTGCTGTCACAAGCAACCGATCAAATTTCCCCATAAATAATGCGTAGAAAGTGTAGAAAAACCAAACAACTGAATAGAAAAACAAAAAAATAAGAGAAATCGAAGAAAGTGTAGCAGCTTTGGCGGCGCCAAAACACATTTATTGCATTGCCTGCGGCGAACGTGAGCCAAATTGGAAATCGTTGCCGCCGTTTCTTCTACATTGCGGCTGCAATGCGTGACAGACTTTTGGTTGCTTGTAGAGACATTTCCTGGCATTTTGCATCAATATTCATTACGTTGAAATCGCTTTTGCCGGTAGAAAACTGTTTAAATATTCTGGCCTAAAGACAATATTTGTAAAATTCAGAAGAATTTCAGCCCAACGAAAATATGACAATGATTGAAGGCATGAAAATAAAAGTAATGAAAGTATGAAAAATTAACGAATGAAGAATTTGGATTAAATTGGTTGAATACAAACCATGTTTCTTCTTTTCAAATAGTTGAAGGCCACAAGTCATTTATGTATTAAGCATGGTGGGATCAAGCAAGATTAAGCCAATTTCCTCATCAAACAAAGAACATTTTGTGAATCAAACATTTCACTGTTTTGATGTTGATTGAGTTGGGTTTAAAACCCATAAAACGGTAGAACAATTGAGGGTACAGATTTAGCAAAATCTTGGCTTTTAAACTATGGAATCAGGAAAATCATTGAGGTCCTAAGCATAGTGGCATCAAGCAAAATTAAGTAAATTTCCTTATCAAACATGTACAATTTTGCCAACCAAACATTTCATTGCTTTGATGTTGATTGAGTTGGGTTTAGAAACCATGAATTGGTAGACCGAGTGAAGGTACAGATTTAGCAAAATCTTGGGTTTTAAATTATGGAATCATTGAGGTACTAAGCATAGTGGGATCCAGTAAGATTGAGTCAATTTGCCAACTTCTCCCAAGCGAAGCTGATTCAACTAAACATTTATTTTTTTAAGTTGTTTTAGTTGTTTTTAAGTGGTTTTATTTGATTTGGCTTTAAAAACCCTGGAATCAGGCTTTCACAGTGGGAAAACAGAATTGTACGTTAGAATCTTTACTCCTTTACTACATAAAAATGTCATAATGTTCTGTTCAAAGAGCCAAATAAATTAAGTCAATTTAGTTCTAAATTTAGTTATCGCTTTTGCTGTTCACACACACTCAATTTAGTTACTTTGTTATCGAACATACCAAATAAATTAAGTCAATTCAGTTTTAAATTGAGTTATCGCTTTTGCTGCTACTTTGTTATCGAAAATGTTATCGAACATGCCAAATAAATTAAGAAAATTTAGTTTTAAATTGAGTTATCGCTTTTGCTGTTCACACACACTCAATTTAGTTACTTTGTTATCGAACATGCCAAATAAATTAAGAATTAAATTAAGTTATCGCTTTTGCTGCTACTTTTTTATCGAAAATGTTATCGAACATGCCAAATAAATTAAGAAAATTTAGTTTTAAATTAAATTATCGCTTTTGCTGCTACTTTGTTATCGAAAATGTTATCGAACATGCCAAATAAATTAAGAAAATTTAGTTTTAAATTAAGTTATCGCTTTTGCTGCTACTTTGTTATCGAAAATGTTATCGAACATGCCAAGTAAATTAAGAAAATTTAGTTTTAAATTGAGTTATCGCTTTTGCTGCTACTTTGTTATCGAAAATGTTATCGAACATGCCAAATAAATTAAGAAAATTTAGTTTTAAATTGAGTTATCGCTTTTGCTGCTATTTTATTATTGAAAATGTTATCGAACATGCCAAATAAATTAAGAAAATTTAGTTTTAAATTAAGTTATCGCTTTTGCTGCTACTTTGTTATCGAAAATGTTATCGAACATGTCAAATAAATTAAGTAAATTTAGTTTTAAACTGATATATCGCTTTTGCTGTTCACACACACTCAATTTAGCTTACTTTGTTATCGAAAATGTTATCGAAAATGTTTTCGTTTTGCTATAATAAATGATTTTTTTTGCTTATGTATTAAAAACGTTCTTGAAAACATGTATTGAACATTTAGTAATATTTATACAAGTTTTCAAACGAAATTCAACAAAGTCAACAAATCTTAACTAAATTCGCTTTGGTTCCGTCAATTGTGAATGAATTTGGTTATCGATAAAAAGACGACACATGGTTTCATGGCGAATCGAACTCAATTTATAGTAAACTTAGCACTAATCAATTTAGTGCAACTTAATACATGGAGATTTTTGTACAAGAAATTGAATTCAATTTAGAGCCAAATTGAGAAAATTCATGAATGGCGCAATTTAGCTTCGCAGTCTGAGTAGGATGTAACACTAACTTAACAGCACAAATAAACATTCTTCAACCTCCACAATTGGCTGCGGCAACACTCATTTGTGTCTAGTTTTTTTTTACTTATTTTTAATACATTCACATTCAGGTCCATGAATTATTGACTTGGCCCACATCAAAACGTGATTTAATTTTTAACTTTTACCACCTCTAACCTTTAAAAAAAAATTGAAAAATCCTGCGCTTTTACAGAATTTTCCAATTTTACGCACACATTTATCTTAATTTTTCTTTGGCTTTTTCTCCCCGCTGGTTAAATTGTCTTTGCGGCTTTTTCGGCTGCCATTCAAACAAACTCGAGTGCCCAAATACGCACACACGCGCACTCCCACTCACATCTAAACTCACAGACGCACACACACATTCAGGCACATTTATTCCCACACACACACATACACATGGCAGCTGCGCTTGAGGCCAGTTGCGCGCGTCCTTGACTTTGCCTTTGTCGGCGGCACGCTCGGCCAGGCGTTGTAGCTTGCGGCAGTGCAGTGTGTGGATTTCGCTTGAAAGCTTAATGCCTTAGAGTTGCATATGCACGACAGCATCCATGCGAGCTTAATATTTAATTTAATATCTTTTGGCTTTGTTGACACTGATTTGAAGCTTTAAAGTTGCCAACTTCCGGTCATATTATTGGAATGAACTTGGGCACAGAGGCATTCATTTTGCATAGAAGTGTTGGTACACAGATTCGATTTTTAAGTGTACTGCTGTGCCAGAGATGCCATATTTTTTCCATGAATTTTAATTTAAATTAGTAATCATGTAGAATGGAAGCTGAAAATGTACAATCAAGGACGAACTTTCTCCTTATCTTTTATACTACTAGGCTAACTTTTCCAATCTGACATCAACAGCAGTTAGGAAGTACTTTTTATAGGTGGTAAGGTTGGGCACAGAAGATTTTCATTGCTTGCTGAGCGAGGAACAGAAAAAATGTGTCTTTGTTTGGAGTTAGTGGAGACGGATCCATGGACTAAAAAAGAAGTTTAACATTTAATGTAAACTTGAGGTACATATGCAAATTAGGCATGATCAAGTGCAGGATTGTTGGATTTCGATGTTCCGCAATCTCTCATTTTCTGTGGTTGGGTCAAAAAAAGCATGAGTCAAAAAATTTTGGGGCTACAGTACATTTTGATTATTGCTTTGTAGAAACCCAAAAGTTGACAACCTCACAACTCTGATCATATGGGAGACGCCCTCTGGTGGTGAATTTTTGAACCGTAATAAATTTTGTATTTTTGATACTCAAGAATGTAAGTGATCGCTGAATAAATCATTTAAATCGGTTCAGTAGTTTCCAAGATACGATGTTTTCTCGCTTACTTAACAACTACATTTACAAGTGGGGAGCCAATGGCATAGAAAATGGCAAATTTTGTATGGTAGCCCCCTTAAGACTTCGAGATAGCGGGTAGGTATGTTTGGAAGAAACATTGGGAGGGAAAAATAAATGGGTGTCGGTCCTACATTTGACACGTCTGGGGGCAACCTGGGAGCAGTGGGAGCCTATTGTGTAAAAACGACCATTTTGTATGGGAGCCCCATCAAGGGTTGGAGTTGGGGCATAAATATGTTTGAAAGAAGAAGAAGAAGAAGAAGAAGAAATGTTCAGTAATGAAAACTAGTGGGGGTCAGTCATAGTTTTTAACCCTCTTAGAGCAACTTCTGACCAGCTGTGGAACAATTTGTCGAATTTCCCAGCTTTTTTGGGAACTTTGACCTCGATGCGATGCCATTTAGCTCCATTTTAGCCCCAACATTTTTTTGCACATGCACTTTTTTATCAAACCGCATAAAATGAGAGGTTGCGGAGCATCGAGAAGCTATCATTAAGAATCTGCATACAACACTAAATCATGTCTAATGTACATAGACGACATATTATGTCGAAGGAGTTTACTACTTAATCGGACAGATGTGAAAACTATTTGACTGTCAAATTATTACTGATACATTGAAGTATTGATGTATATTTCATGTAAGTTTGGTTGGGACTTGAATAAACGACCATCTTATATCAGATAGATTGCGAACTTTAAAGTAGCAATCCAAGGTCAAGATTCGTAGTCACCTCTCGTAACTCGAATGGAACATCTCAAAATGAAGAAGCAGATAGTTCAGTTCGCAAAGCTTCAGAGTAGCAATCGCAATAACTTCAAGGTAGCAATCGAAAGTAGAGATTCGAACTCACTCCTCTACTGTGTCACGTGATTGGAACATCTTAGAATGAAGAAAGAAACCAACAATGTGTTTGTTTAAAAATAACGATTCGGTAGTGAACCATCTACGGTCCCTATTTGAATATTTTGGTCTGTACTTCTTGAAGAACAAGTTAGATCAAAATAATGTCCAAAGAATCAAATGGTGTCGAAAGTAATGAAGCATTCTGTGACGATCATTCCAGTCCAAGTTCAAATAAGAGTTAAGGGGGTCGTCTACCTACAAAGTTTTAAAAAATAGTTTTTTTTTGTACATAATTTTCATTTGGAAGACGTGAGGAATGTTATTTCCAAAGGATTTGGGTAAACTCTTTACGGTTATAGAGCTGTAGAGCATTGAGCGTGCTCGCTCACGGTGTTTCCGCACGCTCCGTGTGATTTTTAAACGCGTTTTGTCGAAAGTTGTATTTTTCTAACTTACTTGCACGATTTTAAGAAAAGTTTTACACGCATCGATTCGATTTCTTTTTTTACTTGCTCAGAAAACATGTCGCTATGAGTAGACACGAGCTTTTGACAAAATATTGTTTTTTTTTTATTATAACAGGCAATAAACATTTGAAAAAAAGGGAAAAAATAACTTTTTTTTTTTTTCAAAAATGTCCACCATTTCGAGAGATTTTTGAATTTTACAAAAAGCTCGTGTCTAAACATAGCTGATGTAATATCAATTATAGATTAGTTTAATTTTTTGTTGTAGGTTACGTAGTTGGCCCAAAATCTTGCAGGGAAATTTATATAAAAATTCTGATGAGGGCAGGTTCAAGGTCATCCCGCACTCGAATATGTAGAAATATAATTTTTATGATCTTGCCACTTGAAAGATTATGATTAAATAAACAAAAAACAAAAAAAGTGAGTGAATATCTTTTTTCGTTCCTTTGTAATAAATTTTGAAAAAAAAGGCTCGAAAATCGGGCCGCTACGTAGACGACCCCCTTAAGACAAGTTAGGTTAGGTTACCCCGAGAATGTGGTGTTTACTAGTGAAGCTCACCAGTGACTGAGTGTCGTACTTGGAGACCCCATTTATGTAACTCAGATGAGAACGGAGTAGGGCCCAAGTACTCTGAGTACAGCGTAGCCTTGAGATAGCCGAATGGATCCAAGAAATGCACTCAAGTTTTTTCTGACACCACTTTCTTTGTGTGAGCTTGTGTGTTCTCAGTGTGAGCCGCTCTTAAACAGTGCTCTACGATGCTCTTAAAAGACGTTAAATTATTTGTAAACAAAACTAAACGGCCTAAACATAATATAGTGAAGAAAGTTTTCAATTCGAGTTATTTAAATTTAAAATATTTCAAGGAAGCCATTGAACTTTGAGATTTTGAAACAATGATTCAGAGTTGGCATTCATTCTTATCCAACACTGAAATAATTTGAACTATCATATAAGTAGTCAATGTAAGGGAATGGAACTTTGAGTGCCAATTCAGTGTCCGATATTCATATTGCGTTTCTTAAGCTGTGCGTTTCTGAAGATGGGGCAGTCTTCTTCGAATATTAAGGACGCATTCTGTGCAGTTGATGTTAAAGAGTAAAATATTTTCCCATGAAAAACCTCCCAACCCGTGGTGCGGAGTTTGCAAGCACAACACAGATGGTGAGGAAAATCAGGCTTTACATGAAGCTGTTCTCTTCATCTCTCTGCTCTAGCATTAATATACAGGGTGGGCGGAAAGTTTCTGCATAAAAAAAAAAAACACCCTTAAGGATCATTTGTATTGCTTTTCAAAATTATTTTTATTTAAACCACTAAATCATATCCAAGCCAAGTTCAATTGATCATTCATATTGTGTATGTGTGCCATTTATTTCGTATCACTCTAGGACTGGCTTTCGAAAACTTTCGCACAAGATCGATGCTTCGGTTAATGATATGGCTTCCCACTCTTGTTTTACTCTCTCAATAAGTTGAAGTCTATTGGCAGGTTTTAGACTCCGAAATACTGAATCTTGAATCCTGGACCAGATATGTTCAATAGGATTAAGATCTGGCGAATTTCTCGGCCAGTCTTCCTGTTGTTCCTTGACTGTTTCGCCGTATGACATCGCGCACCGTCCGGCATAAAAATCGCTGTAGATGTACGAGAGAATTGCTTAGGATTTTCAAACCATCACATTATTGGGGATTTTCCCATTTCATTTTCAAATAAACCAAGCAATCAGAATTTTAACTATATTACAATTGAAACGATGTATGCAGAAACTTTCCTCCCACCCTGTATATGTTAATAACTAAGTATATATGTGTATAAAATGAAGTGCACTTTGGTACTTATCAGCGTCACATGTGCCAGCAGCTGAACATCTGTTGACGGGGCATTGTGACTTTATCCCAAAGATAAGTGCTGAGTAAAGACAAGATAAATGTATGTACGTACCTGCAATGAGAAAAAAACAAAGCGTCAAATTAATTTACAATCAAATGACAAACACAAAGAATAAGAAAGAAAGTCATACAATGTATAAATCAATCAAATTTTTGGCTTAAAATAATTGAAAAATAATACCAAATTAAAGAGACAACTTAAAAATTTATTAAAAAATTAATCTAACTATTGTTTATGATGCATATAGAGTACCTTCTTTGTTGTTGCAATGGCGTCAAATTAGAAACATGTGGCAAACGACGCATAAAAACAAAGTAGCCTATAAGCAACAGCAACAGCAGAAGAGTATTGCAGAAAACAACACACAAATTTTGTAACGCTCCCCAAACAAACAAGCAAGAAAAAATACACAAAAAAAATAAAAAAAACATACGAAAAATTGCGCTGTGCCAACGAGCTTCGACGCAAGTCGGCCTTCTTGGGTTGCTGCTGCTGTGCTAACTTGGCCCTCTCGTATGCAGTAATAATGTTGCGAATTAAGTATGAGATACATATTGTTATTATGTTGTTGTTGTTGTTGTTGTTGTGATGACATTAGAGGAGGCGCGTGCGTAGGAGTAGTTCGTGGAGAGCACGCGGTGGCAACAAAATTAAGTCATTTGTCTGCAAGTAAAGGCAAAACATTTTGGCAAACGCCGATACACACACACACACGCACATACAGTCGCATTTGCGGTCGAGCCTGGGTACCTATTTATGTACCGAAATATTGTGTCTGAGCACGTAAGTACATATATTTTTTTGTACGTGTGTGTGCATTGATGCCGACATGCAAAAGTTGAATGGCGGCAAAGAGCTGTGGCTGTGGATGGCTTTGCGCTGTGGGCTGAGCATCAAAGCGTATGTTTTCCTTCGTTCTTCTTGCGGATTAGCAAAACACATAAAAACATTGATGAAGTGGTTAAGAAGGGAAATTGATCGTGGTTTGTGTACTTGATGAATACAATGATGGCAATGGATCAATGCGAAGCTGACACATTTTTTCGAAAATGTTTTTCCGCTTTTACAAAGTCGTTAGAGCAAAATGGCGAACATGTGCCATGCACTTGAAGACAGGTGGAGTAAAAAGCTAAAGTTCACACAGAGATTCTGGGACTATATAAACATTTGTTTACTAAATTCTGGTTCAAAAGAATGCTGGTCTTTCGTTTGGAAATGATTCTTGAAAAATATGAGTCAATAACATCTTTTCCTGTGGAGTCAAAACAGTTGCAAGACATTTAATGAATGAATAAAGGTTTTGAAAGAGAAGAAAACAGTAAGTTTTAAATGTTTAACTAATCATTACATTATTATCGTTGTTCTAGTGCAGCGATCATCATTCTGTTACAAGCGATTAACAACGACGACTGCTTTACTGGCTGAACAGAATGCAGTACCACAGCTACAAGCGATGTGGCTGCCACATCAGTTGATCACGACTCAAAAGTTGTGAACACAATGCTGTAGCAAACGAATGACAAAAGTTCTGAAAGTATGACTGTCATTTCTAAAAAAAAATTGTAAAAAAAATTTAAACAACATATGAAATTTGCTCGTATTGCAAAGAATTTTATTATTTTTAATATAAGATCTGTTTGGGTACGAATATTTTGTACCAATTCGTACACAGTTACGAGGGCGGGTCAATAAGTCCGTGACTTTTTGAATTTCCCGCCTCTTAATTGAAATGGCAACACTGCTCCCGTCAACAGTCATCTGTCAGTTGACTCTTGTCAAAAATTGAACAAGCTGCGACATTTAGTTTGTTTTGACAGCCGTTAATATCAGACTACCGCGTTGACTGAGAAGAAAATGGAAAAAAGTGAATTTCGTGTGCACGGGTGCACACATGTGCAGTTTCCATGGCAAAAATCCATGAATTGGGCTACGAATTGCTCCCTCATCCCGCCTATTAACCCGATCTAGCCCCAAGTAACTATTTCTTGTTCCCAAACTTGAAGAAATGGCTCGGCGGAAAGAGATTTGCCTCCAATGACGAAGTCATCTCACAAACAAATGCCTATTTTGAAGACCTCGACAAATCATATTTTTCGGAAGGGATAAAAAAACTGGAGAAACGTTGGGCTTAGTGTAAAGATCTCAAAGGAGACTACGTTGAAAAATAAAATAACTTTTTATCTAAAAACCTGTGTTTCAATTAAAAAAGTCACGGACTTATTGACCCGCCCTCGTATACAAGTTTTTAGTGAAAGTCGTTTGTGTATGGCAAATCTCTTGCAACGAGAGAGAAATTGAGGGCGTAAACGTTGAGGGCGTAAATTGACAGTTCATGACGTGAGAACTTGCAAGTTTCTACTGGATACATTTTTGTCAGAAACTTTTAGCCAGTAAGATGAAGAAACATATGTTTGCCTGCAAAGACAAATAATTTTTGCAAACATTTGAAGGCAAATGGAACCACCAAAGAAATTTTGCGTTCGTAAGCCTACTGAACCACAAGCTTCTTGCTCAGCTTTGCCTGGTGCAGCTGGAAGGGACGAATTTCAGATTGAGTGGAACGAACCATTTGCCTTAAATGTCTGATTTAATTTAAGTTTCTCTACAGCTTCAAAACTTAAGTCAAACTTCTAAATCAGCTGTTTCTTTCTTTAACTGTCCTGTTTTCATCATTTTTCCTGTGTATTGTGAATGTCCCAAGACACACTGGTGTAACCAAGAGTCAAAACTTCAAGTTCTCACTAATTTCAGTTTGTTTACTTTTTTGTTAAAACTTGCAAGTTCTTGCCAATCGTTATTTTTTTACTTTTTTGGATAGTTTCATTTTTAAGAGCGTAAGCTGGATTCTTCTCTTCTCCTCTTGGTTTTTGCTACATAATTTTTACTGGAAAAGTTCCCCTACATGTAGTCAGTAAGACTTTCGGTTTTTTATCGTCGATATTTCAAAATTAAATATCAAATGTTTGAGCTGTGAAACGTGTAAATTAATCCTGCTTCAGCTATTAACACAGTTACCACAAAATTATAACTTTTAACATTTGACAGGTCCTATACAGCCCCAGCTTCGACATTCCCTGTTGGACCTGAGACAACTGGTTCAAAAAATTAATTGGTTTTTCAACTGGTTTTTGATTTGACAACTAGTCGTCCAAGTAACTGTCAGCGAACGCAGAAGTCAGTCAGTTCGCGTCTAATCGTTCACGTTCTGTGTGCACGTTCATAGGCGAGAAGAGTAGATGAAAATGAGAATGACGAAGCAGAGGGTGAAATCATCAACATATATACTGTTAACTCTGATCTTACGATATTTTTGTTACAACAACAAAAACATAGGAACGTTTGAATTTGTTGACCATGTCTGTTTCTCTGACTCGAGACTCGTTCGATTTGAACGTTTTGTCTTTAGTGATTTCAGTTGGAATTTTGCATGGTTGCGTGAAGCAACAAATTTGAGCAGCAGCTGAAAAGTATATTTTAATAAATTTGCTTATTATCAGGTGTACAACTTTGCTTCCGCCGTTTTTTTCCAAAATTAAAAGCTTTATTGCGAAAAAGTGCTAACAGATGTATTATTCAAAGTATTGTCCGTCGCTAGCGACAACTTTCTCCCATCTTTCCGGCAATTTTCGGATCCCGGCTCGAAAAAAGGAGTCCTCTTTTGACGCTATCCATGAAGCAATCCATTTTTCCAATTCTTCGAAGGATTGAAAATGTTGATCTGCCAGGCCGTGTGCCATCGAACGGAATAGGTGGAAGTCAGAAGGGGCGACATCTGGGGAATACGGCGGGTGGGGCAAGACTTCCCATTTCAGCGTTTCCAGGTACTTTTTGACCACTTTTGCGACGTGAGGCCGAGCATTGTCGTGTTGGAGGATGACTTTGTCTTTGTCGCACCCAGTTTCCTTCTTTCTGAATCATGCCCAGGGCCTTGAGACGTTTTGAAATGGCTTGCTGATTCACTCCCAACGATTCGGCAAGCTCTTGTTGGGTTTGGCACGAATCTTCATCAAGCAATGCTTCTACTTAGTTGTTCATATTTGAAGGTTTTTTCTCTTCCACCACCATGTTTGTCTTCGACATCGAAATCACCATTTTTAAAACGTTGAAACCACTCCCGACACGTTCTTTCACTCAGAGCAGCATCACCGTAAGTGTCTGAGAGCATTCGATGCGCTTCAGCTGCATTTTTTTTCGAATTGTAACAGAAAAGTAAAACTTCCCGCAAATGGCGAGAATTGGGCACATAAACGGACATTTTCGAGCGTGAATAATACGAAAACAAGAACAACTGTCACTGAAACGGCGATGACAATTCGTTAGGCACTGTCCACACTCACTTTAAAGGCATTACCATCTATGTATTTCAACCAGCCTCAGCCGGTACAGCCACCTATCGGAAAACGGCGGAAGCAAAGTTGTACACCTGATATTATTATTTTTTAAATTTATCATATTTTTTTTATTGCAGGCATAGTCAATAATGATGAGGATGTTGTATTAAAGAAGTGTTTTAGCGAGGCCAAGTTCATCTTGGTTCATCTGTACGTGCATTAATATTTTTGTTTTCATTCGCGACAGATTTTTTTTAAAAAATATTTTGTAAATAAAATAATTGTTGAAAAATTTCATTGTTTTATTTTCCTGCAAAAAAAAGTCAACTGCTTAGAAAACTAACCCAGAAAATACTAGTTTCCAAACTACTTGCTTTGCAACTGGTTTCGAAACTGTTTTACTTCGGACTGACTTTGGAGTAGTTGTGAATGGATGCAGACGGGGACAATTGACTGTCGCCTAGGACATTGCTACGTGAAAAGGGTTAGTTTGCTCCAAAGAAACGAATCGGTTGAAAAACAACATTTGGACCAGTCCGAACTCGTACAGGGATATTTTGAAGCTTAATTTAAAGCCACAAATTGTGTTCATATTTCATCACTTATGTCTTAGGAAGTATCTGCATATGTCTGCTTTAAAACTTGCAACTCGACTCTACTCAACCAAAAATCATGAAATATAAGGGGTATTCTCGATGTCTTGCAGAAGTTGCAGACTTTTGCAATCTGTACAATGATACAACAACAAAATACAGTCAAAAACATATCTGCAACTTCTGCAATATTTGCAACACCGAAACCCATGTTTTGTGTAAAAGTAAAACTATGCATCAGCTGACTACAAAAGCACTTTCAATCAAGAAATCAACAAGTTTTGAATTTTCGACTGTTCGCGGCATTTTTTACAATATTTGAGTTTTTGGGTGTTCTCGAAGTCTGGAACTTTTCAGGGTTGCAAATATCAGCAAGTTTTGCAAGGTTGCAAGACATCGAGAATACCCTATAATTTAACAAATTTCGTAGCATACAGAGTTCACTGAAATTAGAGTTTCTATAAGATTCAGTTCCTTTCCTAAGATTCTCTTTCAAGCTAATTTTGTTACGGAAATCCAGGTTTAACTATAGGTTCCTATGGTAGAGAACTCATCGGTTTGCTCCCGACACGAGTCGCAGGACACATAACTGGATATCATAGGGAATGAAGTTGAGAATCTGTTTTGAGAATGTTTTTTTTAAACGGTCCAAATATGGCAATGTTACGTTTTTTGTAGATTGAGAAACTATCAAAGGTCGCTTAGGCAGTTATTTAGTTCACAACCCTATGATGCATCCATATCTCTAAATCGAAGCTCAAAGTCCAAGATTTCGAATTATCATTTAACACAAATTGTTTTCATTCACATTGTTAGGCACAGACACGGTTACTTTGCATGGATTTATGATTAACTCAAAATGTTTGTTTATTCATTAACTTAATTTGGCGCTATATTCCTAATGTACGATGAATATAAAAATATAAATTATAAACCCATTGTTGACATAATTGCCTTCACTTAAATGCTGCATTGTATTATCCTGCAAAACAACGTATTCACGTTGGCGCCCTTTAACGTTGAAGTGTGCGTCAGGCAAATTGAAACGCATAAATTACTTTGGGTTGCCGAGTTCAGTGAACTTCAACACAAACACACACATACACTTGCACATAACGCGCCGTTCCGACTCACTCCATGCCACACGCTCAGAGGCATATTTTCCTGTTAGCAATTTTCATCTCAACTGAAAGGAAAAGCGCTCGCGCCAACTGGCTGACTGGATGATAGAGTGCGTACTCCGTGTTATCATTTGTGATTATGTGAGAGCTCAGACTGGCTACGGTTGCTGGCTGAATGCGTACAGTGCGAACGCGAACCGAGGGGGCGGTAAGTAGTTCTTCACTTTTTCTACTACGCTTTTCACGCCACTCGCTGGTCCACTTGAACGCTTATCGTTGTTATTTGCTTGTAGCCATTTACAGCCCAATTCTTTGCTGACTTGAAATTTTTTTTATATTATTTGAATATTTTATATTATTTGACTTTTTTTTAATATTTATTACACACCACAACCATATGTGTAGCATTATACTGTTTTATGTTTGTTGTGGTTTGGGTAGGAATTTGTTGTGGTTTGCGGCTTTGGTGTGGTTCAACGACCGCATTATGGCCATTTTATAAATAGCAAAGTTTCACAATACATTAAAAAGAAAAATAGGCGCTGTCAAGCAGTGGGCGTTGTTTTCTTTTTGCCTAACAAATCTATTTATTGAATGCAGTCATAGGCAAAATGTAGTTGTAAATTTAAGTTTGTTGACAGAAAAGCGACATAATGGGCGTTAAAGTGATTTTGATAGAGAAGATTTATGCGATTGGTAATGATTAACATGAGTATTGAGTGGATTTGAATAGAACTTAAAGCCGCAGCAGCCGTGGCTTGGTGATTTTTGGCTTGGAGTACAAGTCAGAGGTACAAAGGGGAAGCACAAAGGATAAATTTTTGCCGTTATGATGGCGTTTCAGGACACTGACTAGACATTACTACAAATCAGAGGATCTTAGGTTCAAATTTCGAAAATCGACCAAGCGTGCTGTCTAATATCTAAGAGTGATTTACTAATAAGAGGCTCCCAACGCAACTATAGGTTAGGTTGGGTCTATATGGGCCCGTTAATATACCACAATATTCAACCCAACCATAAGTTCCTGGAATTCAAGCAGCAAAGTTTGTGGATTGTGGCGGAAATCCCGGCCTTAGCTTCCAGTTCTAGTTATGAATAAAAATATTGATTATCCGTAGATCGAGCTTTGTATCAAAAATGATACATTTGGAAATTATTTTCGGAATAACAGTAAAATTTTTGTAATTTACTTTGAGTTCACTTCTAAAAATATTAATTAAAATATTATTGGTGCCTACTTAAAGTAAACCAATAAATCAATCGCAGCTTTTGCTATAAGATGACAAATAGGTGAAGTTGTTCTCAGGCAGCGTTGGGGTCGAAAGGGTTAAAAAATGTTTATTGAGAAATCTTTAACGAAATGTGAAATACATTTTGCTGAGTTCATTTTAGAATATCTTTTTAATAATCTTCATTTGACAGTTAAAATTGGCTCGATAAGCTTCATTGTCCTGTTAACTCTGTAGATTAAAGTTTGACAATGGCTACTTCGCTTAAAAAATTCGCATATATCTTGCTTTGAAGATTGCTGCTTATTTACTTATATGAACGGACACTGTGGCCCTCCCTCTCCTCGACGAAAACACGATTCGTACTGTCTCTGAGTCGTAACTCCATTCGGCAGCTGGTTGGAGTCATCACCGGACACTGCGCTATTGGATCTATGCTTACAAAATGGCGCCTCTCGTCTGGTGATGTCTGGCGTAGCTGTGGAGATGAAGAAAAATTAGAAACGATACAACACTTCCTGTGCCACTGCCCGGCTCTGCAGGAATGCCGATTCCGCACCTTGGGGTCAAGGTTCCTGACAGACCTGGCTTGCGCGGCGAAAGTCAAAATCTCGAATATGCTCTCCTTCATTAAGAGGTCGAACTGGTTTCCCCTTGATTGAGACTATTGGTTAGCTCCAGAACACCATATGAAGGGATTCACAATGGGCCATTCTGGCCACCCTTCCCTACCTAACCTAACCTACTTATATGAAAAACTTGCTCCAAGTGAATAGAAATGAAGTTCTGTTGAGACTGTCACTCATTTTAATCAACTACCATTCATTTCTATTCGTAATCCAGCCAGCTTTATTATTGTTTCTTCCAGATTGAGAGATTTTTTGGTGAGTTTAAATGCATTTAAAGCCGAAAAATTGATGCGCAGAAAACGTCTGAAAGGAAAGTGTCACCGAGAAGGAGGCGACAAATTTTATTTGAAACAGTTTACACGTGTAGAAGAGGACATGACACAGGCATGCGGACAGACGCTGACTGTGGAAATGTTCAACATTTGCTAAAACTGATGAGATTTAACGAACCACGAACCATTTACGTAGGTTCCATGTATTTGCAGTACAACTCGGATAATACATACCAGACTATATATCAGAATTTGATGTTACATGTGGCAGGTCGCATGTCTTAGACGGCACTCATGTTTCTCTTTATGTGTGTGTGTGAGTGCAAGTCTTGGCGTTTGTGAGACGGTAAGCTGGCACACTTGCCGTGTATGTAAAGAGTGCTTATGCAAATTGTTGTTGTAGGCTTATTTGATTTTTGCACTCAACCAGACGTTGGCGCAACGACAAGTGGGCGTTTAGTGGTGTGTGTGCTAAATGCGTTCAGATCTGGGCCCATGTGTGTGTGTGTGTGTGTTGAATGTGGCTTAAGCATGTTGCTTCAATAATACATAAACAAACTGCCAATTAAGACACGTGTGTGCTAATTGTATGCTCCTGTGAACAGCAGTCAACACATGCAGGCAACGCGAAGGACACATGGACGAATGCATGTGTGTGTGTGTTCGAGTGGCATGTTTGACGCAGACGACAGATAGACATCACAAATTCATGCCACATCATGGCGCAACATTGGCATGAGCGCTACGACTTCCGCTCGTTATTTGTTCATATTATCATTTCGCAGAGTTGGCATCGTTTGCGTGCGCGCGCTATAATCCTTCCCATCAACAGTAACGTCATTGTCCTTATTCGAAACTGAAGTGAATTCCTTGCGCCAGCTAATGTTGTCTAATGTTATCTTTCTTATTCTTTCTTTCATTTCCCCTTCAACTTTGAGCGCATTTGAATTGTGCCTGGTTTGCGCTGTCGCTGCCTCTCAATTGTCATTTGGGCCATGTTGTCATTGGCCAATGTTGCATTCTAATTTGTGTCGTTATGTTAATGAGAATTAGGGTAATGAGACCGGCTGAAATGTTTTAATGAGCCGCCAAGCTATTAAAAAACATTTCGACGTCCCTCCGGTGCTATTTTGTAGCTTATTGCCAGCTGCCCTCTTGGCCGCGTCTGCGCTCGAAATTTAGAACGAAAAATATGTAAACTTGTTGGGTTTTATTTTAAGTTTGCCAACGATTTGTGATTTTAAAGGACCATTGTTTTCATTCTCTAAGGAGGATGGTTGCAAGTCGGCGGCAAGTCACGCTTAACCCTGGAATACTAATGTTTGCCAGAGAAACGCAACGATTTTTAGTTTACTGAGTTGAGCAGTTTTTGCGTTGAATTTTGAACTTTACAAAATTATCTTTTTAACTTCCAACTTCTATGTACTTGTTTTGCTTTGTCCAGAAGAAATAAAAACTAACTGGGAAACTTCTTCTTCGACAGTCTAAGGGTTCTTCGTGAGAAGCTCTAACTGGTTCAACGAGTAAGTGGCCCTTTGTTCGACTGCTGGTGGTATCACAATGGGCCATCATGGCCCAAGTGGATTCCGCCAGCCACTCCTATCAACCTATCAACCTACCCACCTAACCAGAAACTGGAAAACTTGGCTCTCTTTACTGACTATCGTAGCAATTCACATAAAACTTCAAATGTTGAGCCAAATCAAGCATTCTACGGTTAAAAACCATCTATATTGAGCTTTGTTTGAATAGCAAAAGCCAACGAATATATATTTTTTGCTCCACTTATGGTTTGGTGGGCTTGTGCTGCTCCCATTGACCACGCGCGCACGTGCTTCAAGGTCAACGCATTTCCACATTGCGCTCTTGGCTTTAATTGCGACGCAAGGAAGCGTTGCTATGCGTTCGACGCAATGCACAAAAGCGTGAAAACTCCCAATGAAAGGAAAATGAAAAATTTGAATGGGGGAATGCTGCGCTCTGTTCACCTCATACTTAGTTAACCGAGGTGTGGCAGATGCCATGCAAAATGTTGGTTGCTTGTCTGTGGCATTATGAAAAATTTAAAAGTCTATTTAGATGCCGGTTTTTCGTTTTTTTAGAAATGTGTTCTCGTCTTTAATGTCGAAGCGTGTGAAACTATGCGTGAGTTGGTGGTTTTTATTTATTTTATTTTTCGGGGGCCATGTGAAAAGTCGAGACGAGCGAGTTGACGATAATGCATTAAGCATGTAGTGGTGTCAGTGTTATTGACAGCTTGTGCAAACATTTGGAAAGGAAAAAATAAACAGGAAACGAAAGCGGAAGCAAATAACTTCACTCTGATGGTTTGAGAACAATTCAAGCGTTGAAACATCGAAAAGTAAGTAACAAGGAATGAGAAATTTTTAAGTCGCACTATTTCAGCCACGTGTAACGAAAATAATAAGAAATATGTGACATGTTTTGAGGCAAAGTTCACGGCCCTTTTACCGAAGGAGGCGACCTGACTTATATGTATGTATATACTCTATGTATGTATATACTCTATGTATGTATATACTAGCCCGGACTTTTCACAATCTTGTGCGTTTTAGATGGCAAATCGTTGCCATAGCAAACATTTCCCATCAATTGTGTGCGGTCCTTTTTTGTTTAGTTTGCAATACGTGTTGCAAAACACAAAGCTCAGAACTATTGTGAATGCACTCGTAGAGCTTTTGCTAAGAAGCCGCTATTCTCACTTCTAAGTATTTCGGAGGTCCTTGAAAATGATTTAGTATCTTGTTTATGTCCTCTTCACACAATTTTTTATTAAGTTTATCTCGTTCAATTCATTTCTTTATTTCTTTTTTTCCATGTTTAATGTTTTTTTGCTTCTTGCTTCTTTTTGCTACAGTTTCTTTTTAGAGTTTTGCAATTCGGTGTTGCATTTGTATACTAAATATAAACTTTTGGTTCTAAGTGTTGCTTATTTGCAAGGGTATAGCAAGTGCATCTCTGTGTACTTTGTTAGTGTAGCGTAAAAATATGCTACACCATTTTGCAAATGCTACAATGCCAGACTCTTTGCAAAAGATTGTGCATAGGGCTATTAAGTTTCTGTAAGACCGCTTCAAGCAACATAAAAGGGTGGGAAACGATTTGCTTTGCAAGTGTCCAAGTAGAGCATAGTTTATGCGCTTCCCGTTGTGTCTTCAAAGCGAAGATGGATGGATGGATGTGAAGGGGAGCCGAGGAAATAACCTAAGGGAGGTGATTACCACAAGCACTCAGGCTCTATAGCCCATTGTACTTAAGGCTCACGAAAAAGGTTGATAGAGGAAATGGGAATGGGAAAAGAAAAGAGAAAGTGGGTGGAAAGGGAGAAAGAGTTATGAATTTCCCGGACTCATAAATGAATCTCAGGAGATCACACAGGGTGAGAGAATGAACTTCGTCCATTCTCATGAATCCAGCGTGCGCAATCTCGTTCTAGAGAAGGCAGGACATGCACAGAGAAAGTGCTCTGTACAATCTACCTCCTCCAGGCAAGACACGCAAGTCGGATCTTCGATGATGCCCATGTTGGCCATATGTCGCCCCCATGGATTGTGTCCTGTGATTAACCCGACCATTCGTCGGAGGTCTTTCCTTCTCAGCTTCTGGAGGAAATTCCCTGCTTTCCTGTTGGAGCTTTTTACAAAACCAAAGCGAAGGTAGTAGCGACTTTTTCTACTCTTGTTAAAACGAGACAATTAATGAGAAGGAATCGCTTAAATCTTCACAGACAGTCAAATTGCTGTCGAAGAATTTAAGCCTGTGTTCCATTAAGCTCCGAAGAGGAGGCTTTATTCTATCAGATCTAATTTTACCCATTTAGCCAGATGGTGTAAGATCGAAGTTCTTGCAAAAAATTTCTATAATTTGTTACATATTCAAAACTGTCTCTGTAGGCATTCAAAAGCGCAACGACAAGTGTAGCTTTTCCGGACAAAGTCCATAAGAGGCAGTAAGAGAAGAGAATGTTGCCTGACTCCAAAGTGAGTTCATTGCTGGCCTAAAGATTCTTCGAAAAATCAAGCCTTGACCGCAAATTTATTCAACGATTACTTTCACGTTCAAATTTGTGGCTTTTGTAAAATCCAAATACGAAGTTCACAAAATGGACAGAAAAAATAATATAAAAAAATTACAAGCGTAGCCGCGCTGTCATACATGTGAATTTGTGCCAGGTCCAAACGTTTAAGCTTTTAAGGAAAACAACACGGGCCAATCCACTTGGCCCATTTAAATCTGAGCCGTGATGCTCGAACAAACTTGGCCCTACTCAACTTTTTGGCATAAGCAGCTTTTGAATGTTGCGGCAGACGAGTGAAAGTCGCCATTCGTGTCCGGTGTTGGCGTTAACGCACAAAACATAAATTGGTAGGAACGAGGAGGGGAAGTTCGTAGATGGGCAAACGAGTAGACGGCAAACAAATCGCTTGCAAAAATGTTTTCATTCAGCTATTGTCAGCGGGATGTCGAGGGTTGTGGCGACAAAAGCCACATGTTACCCGGCGTTTTGTCGGCCGGCCTAAGGGCCTTGAAGTGCTTCAGTTGTAGTGGATTGTCGACAGTTGAGGACAGACATGCGGTGTGCGTTCGGCAGCAGGATAATCAAATTTGTACAGTGGCAATAAAATCCACGACTATGGGTTAGTCGGACATGTCAGAGATTTGCAAGGCTATTTGTGTTTGTTTGTAATTACAAAATGTCAACAGGATTGTTATTGATTTGAAGAAGCAACGCATTAGAGGATTTGATGGCCGTAACTGTCTCACATTTGATATTTTATATGTCACTCTTTTGTGAGGTTATGTAAACATACGAAAATAGGAATCTTAAAGAATATTATTATACTTAAATTAGATGCTAAGTGTATATATTTTTGTATATATATTTTGTTGATGTAGACGTAATCGACGGAACTCTTAAATGATCATTCAAAGAAACCAATAAAAAACTCATCGAAGAAAAAAATTGATTAAACTTATTCTTCAACGAATCAATTGAAAGAACACAACACAACAGAACACAACAGAAGACACATGAAGAACAATAAAAATCGTTCTTAAGCACATTGGATGCATGACATACCCGTCTCGGTAGTTGCCGGTCATGGCGAGCGCCTTGTAGCGCGCCTGCTCGTCGGTCGGCAGCACAATGTCCACGGAGCGCGAGCGTGTCGCATTGATGTTGGGCACCGTCAGAAAACAGCCATCCTCGCTGGGCTGCAGCTCCTCCGTCTTGCCGCCGGACGACAGTTTGCTGAAGCACGAATCCACGGAGGCGGCGCGATCGCGCTTCAGATCAGGTACAGTCAGGTAGATATCACGCACGACGAACGCGTGCTTTGCCGTTGGTGGCGAGCCGCAGGTGGCCACCGTGGACGCCTCGTCCACCGAGTCGACCGCGTCCACCGACGCCTTGAGCGCCTCCTCGTGCGAGACATTCTCCAGCGAATTGCCGGTGGGCTCAACGAAGATCGCCTCCTGGCGCGAGATGGAGCGGCGACGCGGCCGCAGCGCCGTCGGCGAGGGCGGCACAGCAGCGCCAGCATCGTCGGCATCGGCATCGGTGATTGCAATGCTGCTAAAGGCGGGCGGTGGCGGCAGCGGGAGATCGAGCGAAGGCGATTGCGGTAGCAGCTCCAGCGGTGACATGGGCGGCGGCGGTGGCAGCTCCAGCAGCGGACTGCCGCACACGGACAGCGAGAACGAAGGCGAGGCGGGCGGCGAACCGGGATCAATCGGAAAGGCATACGGAAAGGGCGGGCAGTCGCCGTTGGTGGGCGACAGTGTGAACGTGATGCCGCAGGGTGTGGTGGGCTGCGGCGGCAGCAGCATGTTGCCAAAGTGCGGCGACTCGTGTTCGGACTCCTCGAGGCCCTCGTCCTCCGATGTGGTGACGGAGCTGCCAATGGTGTGGCGGCGCATTTGGCGCGGCAGCCGCGCGCGCGACTCCTCAATGCTGCTGCCGGTGCTGAGGCCGCCCAGGCGAATGTCCATTTCGAGCGCAGCATCGTCGTACTCATACGAGCCGCCGCCCGTTTCGGTGCCGTCGCCTGTGGCCGCATCGTCGTCGTCGTCGTCATCATCGTCGGCATCGCCGGCGCTGGCGTCGTTGTCGGTGTCGTCGGAGCTGCTGTAGCCGTAGGCGAGCGCGTTCACTTCGCGATGGTCGACGAAGTAGCGCTGCTCGGCACTGAGCTGCTTCTGGTACTCCTCCAGGTACTGACAGTGTATGCAGGGCGGGGGCGTTTTCGTCGACGAGCTGCGCCGCGTCTTGCCGCGACGTGGCACCTCCAGAAATGTGCCCGAGTCGTCGCTGCCCGCGGACGCTGCCGCCGAGTCGAAGGAATGCGAGCGCTGTGCGTGCGCCGGCTGCGGCACCTGCAGCAGACCGGCGTCCGAGGAACGCTCGTCGGCGGACGACGAAGACTGCTGCTTGAGAAGGTGCGACGAGGCGCGCTGGGCCTCCAGTTGCATTTCGTCGAACGACGCCGAACGCACCTAACCAGTTGCGTGAAGACGGCACGGGGGGAAGAACACAAGAAGAGCAGAACGAGAAAAACGATTTACGGTTATTAAAAATGCGAACGCAGAATGGGCGCGGCCGGTGCGGTGCGGTACGAATCGCGTGAATGTAATTCAATGCACAGCCATGTTGCATGCAACACGGAGTCAAAGCGCAAGCAAAAACCGCATGCAAGTGCACAACAATAATAACAACAAAAAAAAACTTAACGATTGTTGTAAAAATGTGCAAAAATTAGAACGGAAACGAGCAGAGCATAAGCAACCAAACCAAACGAAATGAAACGAATGAAAAACATGAAGTGGATGGTTGATGGACAGCGAACACGCCATAATGGAATTCTGCACATGAAAATAAAAATTTAATAATAAATTTCCGCTCGTTGGCGGCGACAAGTAGCCAGCGAAATGTGGAGCGGATGTTGTAAATGCGGAACAAGTACCGAAACACGAGCGCCGCCGCTGCGACAAGCGCCAACGTTAAAAACACTGAAGAGGCAGCACGCAGAAAATATGAAAAATCAACCTGCGGCAACAAGATGCAAATCGCTGTATGACACAGCAACAACAAAAGTCCAACTAAAACATAGCGAGATGTTGGACTTTGCGCATTTGTGTCAGTTATGTCCATAAATAACGGAGCTCAAATGTCAAAAAGGATTTTGCATTTTGTGTTTTCTTGTTGGTATTTTGCATAATTTTTTTATATAAATTTTTGTTAAAGAGTTAAATTATTGCAATTCCATGTCTACCGCTCAGCACAGTGAAAAAAAGCGACAGGCGGCGCTCTTACGTGTCAAATATTATTGTTATTGTTTTTGCTCGGATTTTACAGGGTTTGGTTGCTTGTTGTTTTTATTTGTTTATTGTTGTTATTGGCCATTGCTGTAAATTTGTGCTTGTTGCCAATAAAATGCGAACAATGCCGTCATTCAGTGTTTTTAGTGCGTCTCAGAGACACACAAAAAAATGGTTTGAATAACCGAAATAAACAATAACAACAACGGCTGCTGAAATGACAACGGCACAACAAGTAATTTGTGAAAAGGATTTCAGCATTTAGCACATTTAAACTTCATGGCAGCGTGTTTTTGTGCTGTTTGTGATTGATGACAATGGCAAAAGTTTGAAAAGTTACAAATTGATTTGGGACAAAATCTGTTGTCAGTGAGATTAACTCTTCAGGCGAGTTTCGATGAGGTAAGGGGATCTGGTCCAGTGGTATTTATTGAGTGTGTGGAGTTTATGGTACTTTTCTCAAGTATTAAGGTCTGTCTAGCTATAGTCTAGAAAAGACCTTGAATAATGACTGGGATATCATCACTTTCAGGCAAGTTTCTGTAAGCCAAGGGACCTGGTTCAGTGTCTTGGGTTTCTGGTTCTATTCTCAAGTCTTGAGGTCTGAGAATGGGGTATAGATAATGATGTGGATATCAACTTCTCAGACGAGTTTCTGTAAACCGAGGAAGCTGCTTTGTGGTTCGATTCTCAAGTCTTGAGGCCTGAGAATAGAACATGGATAATGATGTGGATATCAACTTCTCAGGTGAGTTTCTATTAGCCGAGGGACCTGGTTCAGTGTAAAGAGTTTCTGGTTCTTTCTTCAAGTATTGAGACCTGAGAATGGGACATGGATAATGATGTGGAGATTAACTTCTAAGGTGAGCTGAGGGACCTGGTTCAGTGTGTAGATTTTCTGGTTCTTTCTTCAAGTATTGAGACCTGAGAGTGGGACAGGGATAAATATGTGGATATTAACTTCTTAGGTGAGAAGAGGGACTTGGTTCAATTTCTGGTCCTTACATCAAGTATTGAGGCCTATCTAACTCTAGTCTAGAATAGAACATGGATAATGTTGCCGATATCGACTTCTCGTACTAGTTTCTAAGAGCCAAGAGAACCGGTTCTTATTAAGTGTCTAGAGTTTTTGGTTTTTTCTTCAAGTCTAGAGGATAGTCGAGCTGAAGTCTAGAATGTAACATGGATAATGATGCGGATATCAACTTCTCAGGTGAGTTTCTATTAGCCGAGGGACCTGGTTCAGAGTATAGAGTTTATGGTTCTTTCTTCAAGTATTGAGACCTGAGAATGGGACATGGATAATGATGTGGCGATTAACTTCTAAGGTGAGCTGAGGGACTTGGTTCAGTGTGTAGATTTTCTGGTTCTTCGCTCAAATATTGAGACCTGTCTAGCTTAAGTCTAGAATAGAACATGGATATTGTTGTGAATATCAACTTCTCAGACTGGTTTCTAAAATCCGAGAGAACCAGTTCTTATTAAGTGTGTAGAGTTTATGGTCCTTTTTTCAAGTCTAGAGGATAGTCGAGCTCATGTCTAGAATAGAACATGGATAATGATGTTGATATCAACTCTTAGGTGAGTTTCTGTAAGCCGAGGGACCTGGTTCAGTGTGTAGATTCTATAGTTCTTTCTCAAAGTATTGAGACCTGACAATCGAGAGATGAGAGAATCTGTTCTTATTAAGTTTGTAGAGTTTCTGGGTTTTCTCAAATCTAGAATGGGACATAGATAATGATGTGGATATGAAAAATGATAGGCATACTGACAAGAATAGCGCTGGCGCTATTGATAGGGATGGTCATAATATGAGTAAAGATACTAACTGAAAGATTTGAGTTTGATATCATTAGGTTTCCTGATAACGCTTGTCATGTAGCTGTTTCTACTGACCAAGTCTAATACTTAATGACGTTGCAAACTAACATCAGAATAGAGCAGAAACCCTGTTGTCCTTTGGTATTGTTCGCATTTTGTGAGAAGCTCTATGAAATCTGCCAGCAGTGTCCTTCGCATTTTATTGGAATATGTCACCGAAACCGTTTTCAAGGATTTTTTAGTGTTCAGAATAGACTTCAGAACAGACGAATGCAATAGTTCAATGTGTAATTTCTTCTACTATATGTGAGACCTGATACTATGTGTTCGATTCAATATGAAAATAATAAACAAGCAGGATATGAATGAGTAGTTCTGCAACGTGTAAATAATTTCATTAAACTTTGACCACAATTCGTTGTATACCACAAGGAATTAGCACCGCTTTCAGCACATTTGTTGTAAAACATTTGCGCAAAAAATTTGCTAACATTTGTGTATTTTTTGCATTAAATAAAAAAAAAACTTGTAAGCATTAACGTGTTTGGTTTGGTTTGCATAACAAGTGAAAACAATTAAAATGGCTCAAAGCAATCAGCAACTCGATAATAAATAATTTAAATGTCAAAAATGGCAGGAAATGCAGCCAACAATATTGTTGAAAAAAAAAAACAAATTAAGCTGCAACAAAAACACATACACACAAAGTGGATTTCGAAAGGTGAAACCACAAAACAGAAAATTTACATTAATTGCAAATTGTTATGGGTAGTGATTTTTTTTTGCAATTCATAATTAAAGCATTTTGTAAAATGCTGCATGCAATTACAACAAAAAAAGCAATTAAAACAACGAAATTGAAGTTTTGGGCCATGCAAAGTGCCGCACACGATAACGAGATTGGTGTATTGATTGATTGAGAAAATTGGGAGAGCATACAATGTCTCGCACCTG
This sequence comes from Melieria omissa, assembly GCA_963971225.1. Classification (NCBI taxonomy): domain Eukaryota; kingdom Metazoa; phylum Arthropoda; class Insecta; order Diptera; family Ulidiidae; genus Melieria; species Melieria omissa. Next base: position 21,116,628 of record OZ020268.1, read on the forward strand.
CTTCGGCACCTCGAGACTGTTCTGGGTCTTCATCTCGGCGCCGGTCGGTGTACGCGAGCGCGTAAATGTTGTACGCAAACGTTGCATTCTCTTTGCTGTGCGGCGAGCGGCTGTTTGGTGCGCTTGTTTTTGATAATCTTTGTTGTTGTTGTAGTAGTTGTTTTGTTGTTTGCTCTTTTGTTGCTGCAATTGTTGCCGATTACGAAAATGTTTGCTTGTTGTGTTTAGTTGTTATTGATTTAAAGTGTTTTTGTTTTTGTAACTATTGCAATGATTACTTTTATTGTTTCAAGTGTTGTTGGTTTTGTTGTTGTTGTTGTTGCCACTTTAACTGTTTTGCATCACTTGTTGGTGGTGTTTATGCTTTTTGTGCGGCTGTGCGCTGGGCGTGTGTAAAGTTTCACGCGTTGTTGCTGTTGTATTTGCTGATTTACATCTGATTGTTGTTGTTTTTGTTGCGATCGTTGTTGCTGTCGTTGCTATCGTTGCTTCCGCTGAGATTCGAGCAATGCTTGGCATGTTGTTGTTGATGTACTTCCGTCTGTCCTTGTTGTGTTTCCAATTGTTGTTGTAATCGATACTTTCCAGGCTGTTGTTGTTGTTGTTTTTATTGCTACTGTTGCTGCTGCTACCGTAACGATTGCTGACAGTTGCCGCTACAATGTGTCCCAGCACGACGCCAAGCGTAGTTGTTGTTGCTTTGCTTTTGTTGTTGTTATTATTGTTGTTGTTGTTGTTATTGTTGCTGTTGCTTTTGTCTTGGACGAAGTGGCGCGCTGCAATTGCAGCAACATCGGCAACAACAGCAGTGGCAACAGTCGGCGTGGCAGTAGCAATGGCAGCAGTTGCTACTTCAAATCCCATTTTTGTGACACAAACTTGCTGTCAGCTGACTGTTGCGACACTGCGACACGGCTCTGCGATGCGCTGCCTAAATCGAAATTTCAACGTTCGTTCGCGTCGGACGTTCGCGAATTGCACGCTCGACAAAAATTAATTGCGTTGAAGTTATGGCTGTTGTTGTTGTTGCTGTTGTTGTGTGCCTTTTCGAATGCTAGACGGTTATGGGTATAGCGAATTGCAACAACAACGACAAATCGACAAACTGCACGAGAAAAGCTGCAAAATAGAAGAGCAGAGGAGCAAAAAATGTGCAACAAAGTTTAGAATGGGCGGAAATTTATTTCATTTTGTTTTTTGTTGTTGTATTTGGTTTTAATACCAAAAACGTGAACGTACACCTGGACTGCAGTTTATTTGCTTTAAATATACTTTTGTTATTATATCTTATCTATCTTTTTGTTTTAGTTAAAAGCTGAAAGTTCTTCAAGCTGCATGCAACTTGCATGTAATTTTGCTCTATTTTGGTTACCAGGTTATATACAAAAATGAAAATCTGATGTTTTTTGGTAGATTCAATTATTTTTCCAAAATATTTTGCATACTCTTTCAAATTTACTACAACAAAAATTACGAATCATAAAAGTTGCCTGACTTAAAATATTCCTCACACAAATGTTTTCCAAATACCCAAACTTGGTTTTCTTAAATGAAATCCTTTCATTAATTCAGTAAAGCAATGCCATTGTTTTTGAGCGCTCGACATAAATGAGATTTCGCCACGAATGAAAAAGGGTTATGTTAAAAAAAAACAACAACAAACTCTCGTAGTTGTATGATAGCACAAGAAAAGGTCAGTGCGTTCAGCTCTGCGGTCAACTTTTCATAAAATGCACGTTTTATGTTGAGCAGACGACTGAAAATACAACTCTGCGCAAATTCGTTGTTTTTGTTGCCCGTGTGAACGCATCATGGCTGTGTTGTTGGTTCGGATCTGTGTGTGTTTTTCAATTTCAATTTCGTTTTGAGCTTCACGACACGCAAAGCTGGCTGATGCTAATTGGTCCACATGTGTCAGCCGCTGCCGTCTGCCGCCTACCAGTTATTTGCTTAGTCCAAATGGCAACGGCTAAAGTTGCCTGTAAAAGTTGCAGTAAATGTGCTCAGACATTAAAATTGGCCAAAATTATTTTGGAATGGATTTATTTGGCTGTGCGTGAGGACTACCGTGGCAACTGTGCAATGGTGTTTGGGATAGTGAACGATTGTTCAGTACGGAGATAGTGAATCAACCACTTAGTTAACCATAAAGAAGTCAATCATCTACATAGACATAGTCCGATTCGTTTGCACTGGGATTTTGGAAAGTATTCACTTTGACATGAAATTTATATCCGACTAAACAAGACATGTTTGGCATAGATAAGTAAAGAGAAGATATTCGGAGAATCGATATAGTCACATTCATGATCAAAATTCGGCTTATGGACTTAGGGCACCTCGGCCGATTGGTAAACCCATTGCATTGCACAAGTCAGAATGTGGTAAACTATAGTCCATATCAGGGGCGTAGCCAGAACTTAGTCTTGGGGGGCAGAATAGGCGTTTCCCCCTCCCAATTTAGTATTACATGCTTTTTAAAGTAAACTGCTCTTTTCAAACAGGAAATTTTAAGATGGTGTCACCTATATGTGACTTGGAAATTTAAATTTTTCCCCAATTTTAAGTCCAACTTTCATAAAATTTTGTTCGCTGAAAACTAAGTTATTGCGTCTGAAGTGAAAGTATATTTGTGTCATCGGTACAAAAATGAGCATCGAACAAAGAGCCAATGTTAACTTTTGTGTTGAACTTATTAAAACTTTACCAAAAAATTTCAATGGATGTGATGGTTCAATTTTATGCTGAGGATTGATTATTCCCTGGCAGAGTTCATGAGTGGTACACACGATTCAAAAACGATTGTCAGGACATGAATGATGAGCAACGTGAAAGTCAACTGAAATCCGCAATCACCGCAGATTCAATCAAAACTGTGTGTAAAGTCATCAAAGAAATCGAAATCTTCATTGAAATTCTTTAAATTGGATTTAACCCTAGTGTAACCCTTACCCATGTGATGAGGTACCCGGGTACCCCAGTACAAATTGTATGAAAAGTTCCAACTTTTTGTACGCAATGTACACAATTTTGCCGTTTCTGCTTCGTTTTAAAGCTTTCAGTAACATAAAGTATATTTTGTTATAAAAAAGTATATTTTGATATAAAACAGATTTGGGTACCCAGGTACCCCATCACACACATAAAGGGTTAAGCATCTTAATAACATAATATCGCATATCATTTTTACAGAACATTTGGATATTGAAAGACGCCATCTCATCTTATTTTACTTATTATTTTTGGCTTAAAATCACATTTTAACCATTAACCACGCCTTGTTTTCACCTGCTGTGGCATCGTGCGACTTTTACCTTTTTTAAAAAAAATGCATTTGCCAATGAAAAAAGATCATTGAGCACGTAGAAGCCATTCAAAAGATTTGTACCAGCATCCTGAAGGACATTGCAGTCGACGATTTAAAATACTCATTAGATCATGGAAATCGCTGTATTGAGCAGTGTTGCCAGATCAGGAGATTTCCTCCTAGATTTAGGAGATTCTTGACCTTTTAGGAGAATTTTTAGGAGGAAGAGTTGCTTACAAGATTTATATTTTATGTTAGGGGATTTTTCTGATTCTTAGTGGATTTTTTTGACAAGGAAGTATGATGTACTGGGAACACTGGCAACAAAACATAGTTTGGCAACTATTTTAATAGTTAAAGCGTTCTTTTATGTTAAAAAATTGTAAGCTTACAAAATGTAAGGTCGTTCTATCTCGTTCTCACTTATTGCTGTCACAATGAAATTCCGCCAAAAATGGTACTTTTTGTTTAATTAATTTGTTATATGTTTTGTTTTTGTTTAATTGTTGTTGTTAACCTGAAGATGAATAATATAAGACTGCATTAAAAAAAAATTTTATGTTTATATTTTTAGTTTTTTATGAGAAGTTTTATTCCTTCTAATTCATTTTTATTTATTCAAATTATAAAACAATTTTAGGAGATTTTTTAACTTTCAAGTGGAAATTTCAGTACTTTTTTTAGATTTAGGAGAAAGTCATTTCAGGTATCTGGCAACACTGGTATTGAGCCTGAAACTCATTATTTTAAAAAGAATAAATCGGCTTTGCCAGACAAATGTGATATTATTTTTTTTAATGTTTAAAGGTGAAACTACCTTTTTGCTAATGTGGCAACGTCAAAATGTTGAAAAATTAAAGACTATAGGGGCGGGGTTCTGACACCCCTACCCCCTTCCTTTCCTTCTTGCCTACATCCTGGTCTATACTCAACATAAAAAACCCAATTGTCTTTTAGAAAACAATTTCAAATCTCTTAGAGTCTCTTAAAATATTTGTTTCGTCCTTCCGTTCTGTTGTTCCAGTTCCATCATAGACATTTCAATATGAAGCCTCACTTTCCATTGGGACATTGCAGCACATAAAGCAGCGGCTCCAGATGTTCTCGAATCGGTCGTAAACCGCAGCAAACTATACTTAAGAATTGCTTTTAAAATGGACTTAATAAACTTTTAAAACCAGTTAGTTATAACCAGTTTGGCCATAAACCCCCAACAGCCATTTCCAGCAGCCTCGGCACACTGCAACGTGCAAGAAGTAGCAGCGGCCGTCATTCCCACACATCGCGGTAATTTAAAGCAGAATTTCGCTTTATCGCTGTCAGCAGCAGTTGCCGCCGTGGCAAATCCACTTAAAATCACTTCAATTCATTGCTGCCATTAAAAAAAATGCAATTTCAACTGCACTAAAGCGTGCGAAATTTTTTCCATTGCAGTTGGCTGCAAATTTATAGAACCAACCAATTCCAGAACGTAGAATCCACGAAACGAGCCAAACTTTTTAAAGCGCATTAATGGTCATAAATCAATTTCACGCAATTTTTAAGTAAATTTGTAAACACTTTTTTAAAGTTTGCTAGCGTGAAAAACGTTTCATCCCAAAAAAGCAACAACAAAATCAAAAGTGTGGTCACTACAGCCACTGCCCGGCTGGACGCTATGTGAATGTGTTGAGTGAGTGGAGTGGCGGCGAGTGGAGCAAAATGGCAGCAACAACAGCGGGTACAAGTGGATAATATGCTGATTTACATGTTAAAAATAAACAAGTATGACAGTGACAGAGACAAAATAAACACCAACAGAGAGAACGATGGCGTCAACAATGGCCGCAGTGTGTCAGCGTATCACCAGAGCATGAAATGCAAATGAAAAAAATGAAAAAAGCGCCAAAGTGATGAGAAGACGGCGCGCAGCGATGGACGCAGGGATGGCATGCAAATGTTGTGGGTTGTCTGCAGTTTTGTGAAAAAAACCGAAGCCAAACTGGACAACAATAAAAGTGTGCGTGCGGCTTTAAGGCACACGAAGAAAATTGAGAAATGACAATGGCAACGAAACAAGGACACCAAGACGACCACATGGACAACAGCAACAACGACGACAATGGTGTTCAAGTTGCAAATAATTTAATTTAATAAAGTCCAACAGCATGTTGGGCTGTCGGATGGGATGAGGCGAAGGGACGAACGAACGGATGAATGGACGGACCCACGGACGAGTGAGCACTTATGAAAGTGTGGAAGTCCGAATCGGAACTGGCGCGCAGAGATTATGTCGCGTAGCAGACGGCAGAGGACGTTCGCCGGATAACAGGAAATTAAGCTCATTATAAGTTTAATTTTATGTTAAAAAGAAACAAAACATCTAATACAAGAAATAGGTCTGGAAAACATTAAATTCATGAAAATGCGCGAATCAAAAAATGCAAATTAAAGTTAAGCAAACTTCGCCCGCGCAAAGTGAGTGAAATTGCGCGTAAATTGTTGATTTCCAACATTTCAAGTGACAAGACCACACGTTGAGCAGCAAATGCCAGCCGAGCATATAATCGGCGGAAGGGGAAGGAGGAATTGGAGCGATGACATTAGCCCAGTGGGCATTTAAGAGATTTGAATTCGTCGAAAAAAACTAATAATTCAATTTTCTGACTAGCATTTACACTCATTGTTGGCGTTTGCTGCGCGTTCGCGTAGCGCAAAAGTTTTAATTACCAAAAAGTTTAAACATAGAAGAATACGAGAGCAAAGCAGCAAAGTTAAAGGAAAACGCCAATAACAGCTGCTGTAAATCAGAAAGATATATATATATAACAATGCGAAAGTAGGAGACCAACTTAGCGTTGCTTTTACAATGTTGTTGATGCGCTGTTGTGTTAATTTGCTCAACACTTCCCTTGTCCCTTGAGACCCTTGTTGCAGTGTTTTTCCGTGCAAGAATTTGTCAAAGCAACGATCGTAAGTAGGTGTGAAGAGGGTAAAATAGAATCCTTGAGTCATGAATCAACTATGAAGGAAGAAGAGTGTCCTTCTGGAAGGAGTTAATATATTAGTTGACATGCTCGCGGGGAGAGTAAATTTAGTTATAAATGGTCAAACAGACAAATTTGCGGTCGCGGAAGACAGAGGTTGCCGTAATGCTTTTGAAATTTAAAATGTGTAAAATTCGATTAGCAAACAGACAGACAAACGGAGCCATTAGGCTTTATGATGACTGAGGACATTCTAACTACAAGTCAAAAAAACAAACGAATAGAAAAGTGCGATTTGTTTGAATGGGAAATTTCGGGTATTTGTTTTTTAATCAAAACGTAAAAGAAATTAATAAAAGTATTAACAATTGACAGAGTAATCATGCAAACAGTGTCTGAAAAAATAATTTTAAGATAGTTTAACCCTTTCAGTCACAATTTCCAATATATTGGACTACAGCCCATAACACTTCGTTCAATAATGTGTGTGACTAACTAATTAAAACACATTTTTTTGCCAAAATTCGTTTTTATTCATCAACATAGTCCCCTTTTAGGGAGATACAATCATTCCAACGCTTTTCCAATCTTTCGATACCGCCTTTGTAGAACGATTTTTCTTTGCCTTCAAAATAGGCGTTAGTTTCGGCGATTACTTCATCATTTGAGCCAAATCTCTTACCACGGAGCATCTTTTTGAGGTCTGCGAAGAGCCAGTAGTCGCTCGGGGCCAGATCTGGAGAATACGGGGGATGAGGAAGCAATTCGAAGCCCAATTCATGCATTTTTGCCATCGTTTTCATCGACTTGTGACACGGTACATTGTCTTGGTGAAACAACACTTTTTTCTTCTTCATATGGGGCCGCTTAATCGCGATTTCTTCTTTCAAACGTTCCAACAATGCTATATAATAGTCGCTATTGATTGTTTTCCCTTTCTCAAGATAGTCGATGAATATTATTCCGTGCACATCCCAAAATACTGACGCCATAACCTTGCCAGCCGATGTTTGTGCCTTTGGACGCTTTGGGCGGCTTTCACCGGTTGCATGCCACTCAGCAGACTGCCGATTTGACTCTGGAGTGAAATGGTGGATCCATGTTTCATCCATTGTGATGTACCGACGCAAAAACTCCGACTTGTTGCGCGTAAACATGTCCAAACAGCTCTTTGAATCATCGATTCGTTGTTGTTTTTGCTCCGGTGTGAGCAAACGCGGCACCCATTTCGAAAACACCTTTTTCATAACCAAATGCTCGTTTATTATGGTGTGTACACTGCCTGCTGATATCTTTAGAATGTCACCAATCTCCCCCACTTTCACTTTACGGTCGGACATAATGATTTTCAGTGTTTTTTCAACGTTTTCCGGAATAACAGCGTCATTTGGCCGTCCAGTAGATGGAATGTCATCGGTGTCTGTACGACCACGTTTGAATTCGGCATACCAATAACAAATTGTTCTTTTTGATGGAGCAGAGTCCGAATAATGTTTTTCAAGCCATTCCTGGCATTGAACAGTATTTTTTTTCATTAAAAAACAATGATAAATCAGCACACGGAATTGCTTTGAATTCATTTTTTTTGAAAACTCAAAAGTAGTGTCACTTAAAGCACTGTAACTTGTAAACTAATGGTCGGATTGACATATAATTTTGACACTAAGCCTAAAAAGGTTCACAATTTCGAAAAAAAATATTGATTTAGTATTAGTGCCGCCATCTATGTGTCAGTCACACACATTATTGAACGAAGTGTTACAATTCATACAGCGGGCTGTTATTTTCATGTCAGAAAGGGTTAATATTGGACCAACCCAACCTTCTTTAAATGCCTATATGGAGTTGTCAAATAAGTAGGGTTTCAGAATCATAGAAACATCTGCAATTTTTGAATTTAATTTGGCTTCAAAAGAAAAGAATTTTCTTTCAGAAAGCCATGTAATAAAATAGTAAAAGAAAGTCAGTCAATAGGGCCAGTTTTACTGCCTTGAGCAATCTAGTGTTAAAGAAGTGCACATAGTAAAACCATTTTCAATGTTGTGCAAAAAAGATCCATTTGCTTTCAAAACCCATTCAAATGCGCATGTTTGAAGCAGTTAGAAATGATAATTAAACAATTTGTCAAGATTTAGCAAAGCTTATCAAGCTTAGCAATGATTGAATGCTTTGAAATGCTCAGAAGCAGTGCAATCATCATCATCAATCATTTGAAAACACATTTGTTTTTATTACCATCTTTCTATTTCTATTTCGAAATCGAATTATTCTTTCATCCGGCATTCAATCTCTTCACATGCTTTGGATTTCGCCTGCACCCCCACTACTCGATTCATTAGATGCCATCCAATCATTTGTTTCACCGGCTAAAATATGCCAGGTCAAGCACGTTTCCATAGAAAGTGGACAATAGAAAACGACTAAATGGTCACTTGTGCCCAATTAAAAGGAACCCAAGACACTGAAACACGTTGCGAACGAACAGGCAAAGAAACAACTTTTTCCGCAAAAAAAATTAGTGATTGCAGCAATATCAGAATATTGATTTTGATTTCATGAATAAAATATGATAAAGTTCTGTGCTCAGTGTACAAAAGTGGAAAACTCCATGAAAATTAAATGCAAAATTTGTGACGTTGAAAAGTGCCATCAGAGAGCTGCACGCAAGCACACAAATATGGAAATTGTGCACGTGGTAGAAAATGACCGACCGACGTGGCATTGGGAGCAAATCGAAATCCAGGTTTCAGAGGAATTCGATGGGGAAACAGCACAAATTTAAAGCGTGAATTTTTGCCATTGGCATTTTGTTGTTGTTGTATCGGTAGCATTGCACAGAACCACGAGCTGTGGGAGCGCAAAGTAGGCTGACCGGGCAGAGCGGAGCGGAGAAGTGTAAGCCTCAGTGGCCACTTGTGCCGGTAGCCGCATTCGGTGCTCAACAGTGGCGCTTCGAGTGGCGAGTAACTATTGAGTGTTGGGGCGCTGAGTGTGGCGTCGCGTGGCAAGTGCCGACGAGTCTCGGTGGCAGCAAAAATTCAATGCAGTGTGTCTGCGTGTGAGTGTGTATATTCAGTAATAATGCACACTCATTGCGTTGGCAGCAAAATGAGGTGAAATGTCTGCTATCGCCCTTCTTCGTCGTCGTTGTGGCTGCGCACTTTCACTTCCATTCATTGTTGGCGGCTGCTGAGACCCTTGTTGCAGTGTTTTTCCGTGCAAGAATTTGTCAAAGCAACGATCGTAAGTAGGTGTGAAGAGGGTAAAATAGAATCCTTGAGTCATGAATCAACTATGAAGGAAGAAGAGTGTCCTTCTGGAAGGAGTTAATATATTAGTTGACATGCTCGCGGGGAGAGTAAATTTAGTTATAAATGGTCAAACAGACAAATTTGCGGTCGCGGAAGACAGAGGTTGCCGTAATGCTTTTGAAATTTAAAATGTGTAAAATTCGATTAGCAAACAGACAGACAAACGGAGCCATTAGGCTTTATGATGACTGAGGACATTCTAACTACAAGTCAAAAAAACAAACGAATAGAAAAGTGCGATTTGTTTGAATGGGAAATTTCGGGTATTTGTTTTTTAATCAAAACGTAAAAGAAATTAATAAAAGTATTAACAATTGACAGAGTAATCATGCAAACAGTGTCTGAAAAAATAATTTTAAGATAGTTTAACCCTTTCAGTCACAATTTCCAATATATTGGACTACAGCCCATAACACTTCGTTCAATAATGTGTGTGACTAACTAATTAAAACACATTTTTTTGCCAAAATTCGTTTTTATTCATCAACATAGTCCCCTTTTAGGGAGATACAATCATTCCAACGCTTTTCCAATCTTTCGATACCGCCTTTGTAGAACGATTTTTCTTTGCCTTCAAAATAGGCGTTAGTTTCGGCGATTACTTCATCATTTGAGCCAAATCTCTTACCACGGAGCATCTTTTTGAGGTCTGCGAAGAGCCAGTAGTCGCTCGGGGCCAGATCTGGAGAATACGGGGGATGAGGAAGCAATTCGAAGCCCAATTCATGCATTTTTGCCATCGTTTTCATCGACTTGTGACACGGTACATTGTCTTGGTGAAACAACACTTTTTTCTTCTTCATATGGGGCCGCTTAATCGCGATTTCTTCTTTCAAACGTTCCAACAATGCTATATAATAGTCGCTATTGATTGTTTTCCCTTTCTCAAGATAGTCGATGAATATTATTCCGTGCACATCCCAAAATACTGACGCCATAACCTTGCCAGCCGATGTTTGTGCCTTTGGACGCTTTGGGCGGCTTTCACCGGTTGCATGCCACTCAGCAGACTGCCGATTTGACTCTGGAGTGAAATGGTGGATCCATGTTTCATCCATTGTGATGTACCGACGCAAAAACTCCGACTTGTTGCGCGTAAACATGTCCAAACAGCTCTTTGAATCATCGATTCGTTGTTGTTTTTGCTCCGGTGTGAGCAAACGCGGCACCCATTTCGAAAACACCTTTTTCATAACCAAATGCTCGTTTATTATGGTGTGTACACTGCCTGCTGATATCTTTAGAATGTCACCAATCTCCCCCACTTTCACTTTACGGTCGGACATAATGATTTTCAGTGTTTTTTCAACGTTTTCCGGAATAACAGCGTCATTTGGCCGTCCAGTAGATGGAATGTCATCGGTGTCTGTACGACCACGTTTGAATTCGGCATACCAATAACAAATTGTTCTTTTTGATGGAGCAGAGTCCGAATAATGTTTTTCAAGCCATTCCTGGCATTGAACAGTATTTTTTTTCATTAAAAAACAATGATAAATCAGCACACGGAATTGCTTTGAATTCATTTTTTTTGAAAACTCAAAAGTAGTGTCACTTAAAGCACTGTAACTTGTAAACTAATGGTCGGATTGACATATAATTTTGACACTAAGCCTAAAAAGGTTCACAATTTCGAAAAAAAATATTGATTTAGTATTAGTGCCGCCATCTATGTGTCAGTCACACACATTATTGAACGAAGTGTTACAATTCATACAGCGGGCTGTTATTTTCATGTCAGAAAGGGTTAATATTGGACCAACCCAACCTTCTTTAAATGCCTATATGGAGTTGTCAAATAAGTAGGGTTTCAGAATCATAGAAACATCTGCAATTTTTGAATTTAATTTGGCTTCAAAAGAAAAGAATTTTCTTTCAGAAAGCCATGTAATAAAATAGTAAAAGAAAGTCAGTCAATAGGGCCAGTTTTACTGCCTTGAGCAATCTAGTGTTAAAGAAGTGCACATAGTAAAACCATTTTCAATGTTGTGCAAAAAAGATCCATTTGCTTTCAAAACCCATTCAAATGCGCATGTTTGAAGCAGTTAGAAATGATAATTAAACAATTTGTCAAGATTTAGCAAAGCTTATCAAGCTTAGCAATGATTGAATGCTTTGAAATGCTCAGAAGCAGTGCAATCATCATCATCAATCATTTGAAAACACATTTGTTTTTATTACCATCTTTCTATTTCTATTTCGAAATCGAATTATTCTTTCATCCGGCATTCAATCTCTTCACATGCTTTGGATTTCGCCTGCACCCCCACTACTCGATTCATTAGATGCCATCCAATCATTTGTTTCACCGGCTAAAATATGCCAGGTCAAGCACGTTTCCATAGAAAGTGGACAATAGAAAACGACTAAATGGTCACTTGTGCCCAATTAAAAGGAACCCAAGACACTGAAACACGTTGCGAACGAACAGGCAAAGAAACAACTTTTTCCGCAAAAAAAATTAGTGATTGCAGCAATATCAGAATATTGATTTTGATTTCATGAATAAAATATGATAAAGTTCTGTGCTCAGTGTACAAAAGTGGAAAACTCCATGAAAATTAAATGCAAAATTTGTGACGTTGAAAAGTGCCATCAGAGAGCTGCACGCAAGCACACAAATATGGAAATTGTGCACGTGGTAGAAAATGACCGACCGACGTGGCATTGGGAGCAAATCGAAATCCAGGTTTCAGAGGAATTCGATGGGGAAACAGCACAAATTTAAAGCGTGAATTTTTGCCATTGGCATTTTGTTGTTGTTGTATCGGTAGCATTGCACAGAACCACGAGCTGTGGGAGCGCAAAGTAGGCTGACCGGGCAGAGCGGAGCGGAGAAGTGTAAGCCTCAGTGGCCACTTGTGCCGGTAGCCGCATTCGGTGCTCAACAGTGGCGCTTCGAGTGGCGAGTAACTATTGAGTGTTGGGGCGCTGAGTGTGGCGTCGCGTGGCAAGTGCCGACGAGTCTCGGTGGCAGCAAAAATTCAATGCAGTGTGTCTGCGTGTGAGTGTGTATATTCAGTAATAATGCACACTCATTGCGTTGGCAGCAAAATGAGGTGAAATGTCTGCTATCGCCCTTCTTCGTCGTCGTTGTGGCTGCGCACTTTCACTTCCATTCATTGTTGGCGGCTGCAAGAAATGCGCCGTTACAGCGCCCAACGACGACGCCAAGTGACTTTTGTGCCAGGCGCAGCTGGACCAGGTTAAGTGCAAATGCTTGTAACAGTTTTTTAGTCTGACTGCGCGCCTTCTGGTGTTGCCACCTAATATTCTTAATTCAATTTGCGGTTGCTCAAGTAACACTCGAGAATTGATGTTTTATTGTTTTGGTGGTTTTTGTGCGGCCAGCAGATAAATCACCAAAGTTACGTTGACACGTTTTCAAACAATTTGCATACTTTTAGAGTTTGCTGCAGACGCCAAAACAAATTGCCCAACCATTAGTCGAGGGGGAAAGAAGTTCACAAGCGAGAAAGAAACTTTGCACATTTATTGACATGCGATTTAAAAATAGCAAATTTATGCAGAACTGCGTGAAAAGTTTAGAAAGATCTTATTTAAATGTGTTGGAATGTATTTTTGCATCCATTGAAATAACAAAAAGTTTATAGGGGGAAAATTAATTAGAAAAAAAAGGAGAACAAATGCCACAAATGTTGGTGAAAAGTCGCTCACAAGTAGAGTCAGAAGTTGAGAATTGCTCATTTGTTTCACTTAAACGGCGCAGCTGCTCTCGTCTTTCGTTGGCTAACCGTGTCAGCGCACAGTGATTCGTTTCATAGAGAAAATTCAAAATATTTATAGTCTCAGTATTTAACGATTTCGATGTCATTTGAAAGGCCTCCAACTAAGAAAACCCCAAAAAATCGGTGCTAAAAATTAATTAGTGTGTGCACAAAAGCGGCTCAAAGTCGAAACTTTTTCACAAAAAATATTTTTATAAATTAAAAATTTGAAAACTGGCAAAACTTAGAGGAAAAGTGAAGTTTAAGAAAAACAAATTGAAATTGATTTAAATTCAGCAGACCATGATTAACTAGTATACTAAATTTTAGTAATCCTAATTTTGTCCCCCGGTTGTATGGAGTCAAATCACTGTGCAACGCATAAATTTACTCATAATTTTCTTGCCGACTTTCCAAAAACCGTTAGCATTTCTGATAAGTTTTGATTTGATGGGCTGCTTGACACAAATTTGCCTCATAATTTTAACCTGTTCTTTTTTTTCTACACAACTGGCGCTGAGCGCAAGTTAAGGAATCTCTGTATGTGTGTGTGTATGTGTGTGTGCGTGCACGTGCCTTGGCCTGGGACGCATAAACTGAATAAAATTTTATATAAATTTCGGCAACAGATAACAACAACCAAAACGACAAATAAACCAACAATGCATAACCAGGAACGACAGTCATAAACAAGCAAAACATTTTCCACATAGGAAGCAAATGTAGAGAAAACAACGAAAAAAGAAAAATCAATTGGCTGCAAGTCGTGAGCCGTGAAACCTTCCGAGTGCAGCTAGCGGAAGATAAGGCAATAGAACAAAAACATTGTAATAACAAAAACAACACAACATAGATCAGGTGATATCTTTGTAAGGTGTGAGTTAGGTGTGCGTGTGTTGAATCTAACGGCACATAAAGAACAAAGAGCAAAAAAGACTATTTGACTGCGCAAAATAATAAATAAAATATACACAAAGGTAAATGTTTGTTTGTATTTTACATAAAGTACAATCACAGACAATGAAAAAGCAGCAAATAATTGAATTGCAAGAAAATCAGATTCATATTAAAATTCCTCATTCGTCTTGTAAACAATAATAACTATGGCAACAACAACGACAGCCAGCATAACAATAAAATTCATTCTGAAGATTAAATAAATGTAAACAAGTGAAGTGAATTGTAGATTTTAGTGTTGAAAATGTTGGTAGATGTCGATATTTGACTTTAATGAAGCATAATTTATACTTAGGTTAGGTTAGGTTGAAGTGGTAGTCAGTCTTCCAGGTGAAAAGATCACTGAACTCTTTCGGCACTACTGGAATAATACGTACCAGCAACTTTTGAATGTCCTTCAAAACAACTAATCAGATCTTCTGACTCACGCATAATATTTATTAGAATTCTATGTCCCCGATTCTCCGAGTCCCCGAGAATGATTTCAGAATTTGTGAGCTTCCAACATCATTTTCTAGTCCCAACTTTCATAGCATGGGGAAATTTCTACTGAGAATGTTTTGGATTTTAAAATTAAACTCCGCCCCGAAAGGGTTAAGCACAACTTATGGCTTATTGTGATACTTCAGTCGATGGCACTACTCTCCCTTACTACACTGGGAACCATGAAGATTCCGTTATGAACCTGATGATGTTAAGAGGTCATAGTTCGGTTAGACTTATGACGAATGTAAAGGCATCCAGCTCTATTGACTCCGATACCGATACTTTTTCGGTAACTGCACAGTGGAGATGAGCAACTTGATGCCATCACTCCGGGTATTCCCCCGGGAAACCCGTTTGAACACTGGCGCCCATGCATTCCACGTCGAAACGATGTTCCAGCGCACTACGCACTACAGGGAAAGTTCGTTTCTGGCCCGTACAGCGCGGTTGTGGAATGGTCTCCCTGCTGCTCCCTGATATTTTCCCCAGACCTTATGATCTCGATGGGTTCAAGGCAAGACCCCATAAACACTTCACTCTTAACCCTATCTCCTAACCTTTACATCCTTCCTGAATCAACGCAATGCTTCGCATTAATAGGGGTCATCCCCTGCGCGTTTGTTCCTGTTAAAAAAAAAAGGATGAGAAAGTTATGTCTTCTTCTGGCTAATAAGAGACACTGACGTAACAGGTGGAGAACGGCTTCTTCCTTCTCCTCGGAGCGACACCCTCGACAGAAGTCGTTAGATTGCAGTCTCAGTGTTTCCGTATGCTTACCCCCTGAGCACCGAGAAGGTTAATCTCATTGAAAGACGTCTAAGGTTGAGCAACTGTTTGGTCTGTTTCATGTTATAGGTTGGCCAAGTTAGTCGGGAGATATGGCAGGTCTATTCCTAAGACCACAACTCATACTTTCAGAATAAAGAAATGGCTGCAAAGTATCAGATGAGCAGTTTTTCTGTAGTGGTCTTAAGACTTTATGGAACTTTTTAGGATTTCCTTGGCCTCGATGGGATTAAGCAGGTTTCAAGGCGGGAAATAACTTTAATTAATCATGAATTTCGTTAACACTAGAAAGAACATTGAAGTAATTTTGAAGGTTGAGAGGTTGAGGTGAGATCTTTTCTTTCTTTCTTTTTTTCTTTAGCATTTCTATTGCTATCAACTTTTGTTTTGATGAATGATGGATTGTTAGATGGACAGATATATGGATGGATAGATAGATGGATATATGGATGGATGGATGGATGAATGTGAGGGGTAGCCGAGGAAATAACCTTTGGGAGGTCATTCATTAGCTTAACCACTCACGCTTTAAAGTCCATTATACTCAAAGCTCAGGAAAAAGGCTGATAGCGGAGATGGGAATGGGAAAAAGAGAAGGTTAGTGGAAAGGAACGAAAGAAGGGTTATGTGTTCATTTGTGCAAATTTCCCAGACCTCTTAATGAATCTCTGGAGATCACACAGGGCGAGAGCATAGACTTTGTTTTCATGACTTATTTTTTTATCGGGTTCTACAATTTGTTCTACAATGAGGATTCTACAATTACAATTAGCCAAATCAGTTGTGAACTTTTCGAGATACGAGCGGATATAAATTGTAGTCTTTGTAGACATGGAAAACTTGCGCTCTTTCTAGTATTAATAGAATTCCATCTGACATTATAACGGTGCGGTTAGTTCTGTTTGGTCACTCTTGGCTAACTCAACTTTTATGCAAACTGACACACTGACAATTTGAAAATTTAACAATCAATTCGATAAACTTGGCGCAACTTTTTGACAATTCGATATTTAATACTCAAACGGTTCGTTACACATTGTCCAACGCTACGGATGAGCCAAAAGTTAAGTTTGGTGTTCAAGTTTTTCTTGTGATCCGCACAAAAACTTTGCAAAATCAGCTAACAGCTAACAGTGCGCCAAAAAGTATGCCACGCTTGCAGTGTGCATGACTACAGGCAGCTGGGATGCACAGCTGTGTGAGTGTAGACACATCGTCGCCTGAGAAAACGATTGTCGTATGTTCTATGAAATTCAATGGAATATACGACATTCGTTTTCTGCAGCGACGACATATTTAATGCACTTTAGTATGGCGGCGTCGGTGGCGCTCTTTGGCCAATTACAGTGCTTGCCTAACAGTTTGTCTTCACTGCTTGTCAGCAGCAATTCAGTCAATCAGCAGGCAAGCTCAGCTTATTGACTTTTGGCCCAATTGCAATGTTGGTGAATAAGTGAGATTCTGCTGCAGACGTTTTCCAAATTACATTCTTTACATTTGCTTTATTTCCTTGAAAATTCGAACCAATTACTTGGGCACACTGAACGAAAAAGTGATAATATTTCAATGCAGTTAAAGTAAACACAGATTTGTGAACTAAAAAGTGCCAAGCATTTGTGAAATTTCGCTTGAATTTTATATTTTTGGAAATTTCATTTACGTAGCATAAAAAAATAAAAAAAGAACGAAATACAGAGAAAGAAGAGTGTGTCAGAATTATAGAAAAATTTCCATACTACGGCTTAGAGTTGTGGCAACAATATGCCACCAGCAAAAACTTATTTCGGCATTCGTGGAAAATATGCAGGAAAAACTTTTTGCATTACAATCACCAAAAATGAACAAACATTGTTGCTGTATGCTGCTGCGTTTTTGCATTTGTTGGCGCTGTTGGTTGTGTTAGCGTTTATGTTGGTTAAGTTTCTCTACTTTCCTTGCTGTTTCCTGTCCGTAATATGCAAATACTTGGGACTAATAATAGTTGTGAGAGATTTTAATATGTTTTATGCTATGCCACACAAAAACTTGGTCGTCCAGAAATTCAAAGCAAAAATAAAGCAAATTGTAAATCATTTTGTACAAAATTATTAAATATTTGAGCACCTTTGGAAGTTTGGGAATGGAAGTTACCTTTACAACAGTAAAGGTACAGTTTCCAAGTTCTTGTCTTTGGTGCATGGCTAGTTCTAGTTATTGTTGTTGTTGCATAATATATGAAGTGCACTCATACACATGTACTTACACTCATTAGTACTCGCACAAACTAAATAAATCAACTATTTGCTGCTTACAAAGTTCCATTTTCTCTCCTTCGTCCTTCGGACACAATTTCAACTACTTAATTTTGTTGACTTTCTACTATTTAAATATTTTATGGAACTGAACTCGTTTGCAATTTGCAACTTTCGAATGCAGATCCCAAGGGTGTTGACGTGCGTTTTAATTGCTGAATATTCCAATATGCAAGTGGGAGTATGCACATATGTGAAGGAAGGTGTGTGTGTATGTGTCATTCAGCATGCACACAAAACTGCTTGATTGAGAATTTAACACAAAACATTGCAGCACTTTGATTGCCAAAGTTGTTGTGTGCATGTTGTTTATTTATAAAACAATTCCATCAAAAAACGTTAAGTAAACTTTTTTCAATAAATTTTTCAACACTTTATATTGAATTACAATCACTTGGCTTTGATTTGGCTGTTCTTTAATTTGAATTGATTTATAAATAAATTCTTGAAATGTTCTTTAGTTTAAATTTAATTATAAACGAATTCTTAAATGTTCTTAAATTTAATTTTAATTATAAAATAATTTTGAAATATTCCTTAATTTAAATTTAATTATAAATTAAATTGTTAATGTTCTTTAATTTAAATTTAAATATAAATTAATTTTAAATTTTTTTAAATTTGAATTTAATTAAAAATTAAATTGTTAATATTCTTTAATTTAAATTTAATTATAAATTAAATTGTTAAAGTTCTTATTTGAATTTAATTAGAAAATAATTTTTAAATGTTCTTTAATTTAATTTTAATTATAAATTAATTTTTAAATATTTTTTAATTTAAATTTAATTATAAATGAAATTGTTAATGTTCTTTAATTTAAATATAAATTAATTTTTAATTTTTTGTAGTTTGAATTTAATTATAAATTAATTTTTAAATGTTATTTAATTTAAATTTAATTATAAATTAATTTTTAAATATCCTTTAATTTTAATTTAATTATAAATTAGATTATTAATGTTCTTTAATTTAAATTTAATTATAAATTAGTTTTTAATTTTTTTTTTTAATTCAATTATAAATAAATTTTTAAATGTTATTTAATTTAAATTTAATTATAAAATAATTTTTAAATGTTATTTAATTTAAATTTAATTATTAATTAATTTTTAAATGTTCTTTAATTTAAATTTAATTACAAATTAATTTTTAATATTCTTTGTTCTTCACGATTTGCTTCTCTTGCCTATTATGTTTCTCTTTGCTCTCTTATATGCTTCATTCTCTCACGAAGTCCTTCCGCTTTATCTGCGCTTTTCTCTGCTTCAATCTCAGTACACTTCACTTCTCTCCATTTTCTCTTCTTTTCATTGTCTCACATTTTATTCTTTCTACTCTTCTCTGCACTTTCAGGTCTTTTCATTGTCTCACATTTCATTCTTTCTACTCAAAGGTTCTTCGTTTTAGTTTCTACACTCAACGCAAAGCACTTACAATTTACACCAACAACATTTAACGGTGAATACCATGTAAGCAACATTTCACTGAACACGCCATTTGGCAACATTTGAACACTTTGTTGACAGTTTTCGCTTAGCTGCGACACAAACCTCAAACGGTGAGCACCAACCAATGGCATTCATTTTTATATTTATTTTCACATTCGATTTGAATAAATATGCGTTATATAATTATTCCATAAAGCAGCGCAATGTTTTCAATGCATTTGCAATTTTTAAATATTTTTCAATTTTAGAATGAAACATTTTTCAAACTAATTCTTGTACCAATCGAGTTGAGCTGTCAGTGTGATCACTTTTTAACTCGCTGATCTAACTGTATTTCTGGATCTTTTCGCTATCATGTGGCATTGGCAATTTTCAAATTTTATATATTTACCCTTTGTGCTGTCTGCGAACAATAACAACAAACAGAATCATTATATTTTCAGCGATTTGTGTGAAAAATTCAAGTCACACATTGGTGCTATGTGATCGATTGGTCGAGCCACCGATTGCACCTCACCTCATGTGCCCCGGACAACGTCTGGGCAGTTGTGCGCGCAACGGCAAAATTAGGCCGTTTAACAAGATGGTGGTAAACATTGTTGTTGCTGTTTATTGTTAGTGTTGCATCACCACATTGTTTGTTGTTGTTAACGAAAATTTGAAAAAAATTAAACAGCAACAAGCGAAGCAATAAATTTCCAAATAGTAAACCACGTTCAACTTCCAGCTCACAGCTTCCACGCTGCGGCTGCCATTGACAGTTGCGACGACTCTCAATTGATTTCGTTCATAACCTCAAACGGTGCAGACAAATTAGCCAAGTGGCCATTTTTGTTGTTGTTGTTGGTGCGGTGTTTTGCCGCTCTTGTTATTCGGCATGTACCTATTTTTGTTGTTGTTGTGTTTATTACGTTGGTTGCTCATTTGACGAGCCGCTAATCAGTTGGGTACATGAAAGCCTTTAACTATCTGGTAATTTGGGTACAACTTGTTGTGAGCGTCGTCGACAGCGCAACAGGTGCTAATGAATTCGTTTGCACTGCGAAGAGCCCAAAATCGTTCGAAACACAGCGGCAAATGTGAATAAGGCAGCGGGCGGCGAACTGAGTTGGCCGCTAACCGAAAATTGACCGCAAACAGCAGCCGTCAACTGGCGCATTAGTTGTCCCAGAGTTTTCGCTGTGAACGGTGTAGCATTATCTGCAACAATTTCACATTGTTCAAGCATGAAATTCATATAATTTAAGAAAAAAAAAAATTAAAAAAAGTGTGTGCAAAGTGACGAGGATCGGCAACAATTGAGGAACTTGGCAAGATGTCGGAATAGCTGAGTGTGGCGTTGCGCCAATCAGAAACCACGGCTATGCCTCATCTAGTCAATTGTCCCAATTGATCAGCAACATTCAAGGTGCATAACTCGAAACGTCAATTGTGTTGTTTGGTTTTTGAAGCCAATCAAGTTGTTGAATATGTCTGCGACAGATTTTTAATCAGCTTAGTTGTTGCTACTGCTATGAGCTTCTTAAATCCTGCCGTATTTCATTCAGAACAATTTAACAAGGTCAGCTTTTGCGCTGACGAAGTGCTGCCGTGTTGTGCATTAGGTTCCTATGAAATCGGTTTATGCCAATAGATTTCAATTGACTAATAGATTAAGGCCCGATGGCACTGAATAAAAATCACCGTGTTAAAATATCTACTCAGTAGGACTGAAAATACTGAATGCTGACGAGGCTTGAATCCCTTTACAACGCTTACTTATTGCATGATGAAAGTTGTGAGCTTCTTCTTCTTGACTGACACGTCAGCCCGATTACGAGACAAAGGCCTAGAAGGGACCTACAGTTTTCTGCCGATTCCGAACGGCGAGTTGGGAGCTTTTTCATAGGCAATTTTACTCTCAGGGTTTGCCATTTCCTGGTGAGAGGACAGCCGCCGAAAGAAAAATTGTTCTTTTTTCTTTTTTCGGTGTTAGCGCAACAGAGTAATGAACCTGGGTTCGAGCCTCGCATTTGACTCGCGGCCCAACGCACTAGCCAGCTGAGCTTCGGCGGCTGACGGCAGGAAGTTGTGAGCATGACAGCTAAAAACGATATCCTTGGACGACAGGTGGAAGCTTCAGTACGCTAGGTGACGCAGGTTCGAATCTCAACTGAATCTGAACTAAATAAAGATAAATTGGTAATGTGGCAGCTTTCATCTACAGTGTGGGTTCTGACCAAGCAATCGAGAACTCCTGGAAGCGAAAAATTCTAGGAAAAAGATGGGCCGGGCTTTGTGATTAGAGTTTTAAAAGTAGTTTTATATGTGCAAGTTGCTATTATTTCTTATAAGCAGCGAGTAAACGCAGTTTTACAGCTGCACTTTTTGTGAGCTGAAACACGATATTCACTCAGTGTTGCCAATTAATCTTAATCTTAAAACAATACTGAAATTTCCTCCCAAAAGTTAAAAAAAGTACCTACAATTGTTTTTATAATTTGTGCAGTTTTAAGGGAATAAAACTTGTCATAAAAATTAAAAATATATACAAATAATTTTTTTTAATACAGCCTTTTTTATTCATCTTCAGCTCAACAACAAAAACTTAACAAAAACAAAACATATAACAAGTGAATTAAATAAAAAGTACCATTTTTGGCGGGAGTTCATTGTGACAGAGATAAGTGAGAACGATACAACGAACGAGAACAATAGGATGTTTTGACTGTTAAAATAATTGCCAAAATATGTTTTGCTGCCAGTGTTCCCAATACATTCAATCCCAATACAATTCTTCGTTAACCAAAAATCTCCTAAAAATCCATTAAGGATCAGAAAAATCCCCTAACATAAAATATAAATCTCCTAAACTTTCTCCTAAATAATTCTTCCTCTTAAAAATTCTCCTAAAAGACCAAGAATCTCCTAAATCTAGCAGGAAATCTCCTGATCTGGCAACACTGTATTCACTTAAAAATAATCAACTAAAAAAAACAGAGACGATTCACTGGAAGTGTGATTACTGTTTATCTGAGGTAATCATATTTGAAGCTGATTTTAGAATTGTGATCTTAGTTGATGGTACAAAGTGCTGATTGAACAGTTGAATAGTTGATCTAATACATGTATGTATTACACAATCATATGATGTGATCTGTGTGAAGCCAAATTATTGAATTTTTTACTTCGTTGTTCGAATTAGTTGACGGCACGAAATCCTGATTGAACAGCTGAACATTTTCTAATAAAAAACAATCATATAAAGTGCTGTGATGGGAATTAATCAATCACTTTTATATTGCCACATTAGCTAAAAGGCCTTTAAACAATAAATAAAATTATAAAATATATATTTTTTCAAAACCCGAATTGTTTTATTCAAAATAGTCTTCTTCGGACTCAATACAGCGATTTCCACGGCATAGAAGCATTTCTAATGAGACATGCTTTTGAGGAATGTCTTGTAGGATGTCGGTAGAAGCCTTTAGATGGCTTCTAGGTCCTCAAAACGCTTTTGTTTTATTTGCAAATGCATTTTTTCCGAATAAGTTAGGTGCCAAATCAGTCAAATAAGAGAAGTGATTTTCGATTAAAGCGATTTTCAGTTAATAGTTCAGTCACAAGTCGTCGCCTGAGAACACAAATGTCGTATGTCCTACTTAGCTTAATGGAACATACGACATTCGTTTGCTGAGGCGACGAAGTGCGATCGATGAGACGGTGTCCGTCAACTTGTGCAGAACAAACTCTGCACCCATTCTGCAATAGCCAAATGTTCAGTTAAAATGCAATAAATTAAATTTGTTTGAGATGTTTAAATTAAATTTCAAGCTTTTCAATGAATTTCAATGACGATTTTGACTGATCTTTGATGATGGCGTACTTAAGTTGGCCAACATTTATATTCTGATGACCGCTTTGAACTCATCAACTCTGCCACTGAATAAACAATCAGCATCATAAGCTAGGTTCATGAATTGAAATGTTTCGGTAAAAGTTTTAACAAATTTAAAACAAAAGTGAATATTAGCTCTTTGTTCAATGCTCATTTTTGTGCCGATGACACAAATATACAAACTTTCACTTCAGATACAAGAACTGCGTATTCAGTGAACCAAATATTATGAAATTGACTGCAAATTGAAATTTTAAACTTCACTGCAAGAAAGTCCTATTTACTTTAGAATCTACCACCATGACCAAGTTTTGGCTACACCACTGGTTTTGACCCTATTTCCTCATTAATCCAGTTTTACTAGAAACTTGAGATATGCCCAACTTTGTAACACTTGCATAATCTGTGTTCTATCATATTTTAAAGCATAGAAAGTGACCTCCAAAAACCTCACAAACATATACACACACGTACAAATACAAATTCAGATATGCTAGCACAAACTGAAATCGTGGCATTTATGGCATTGTTGGCATTTCATTCACCTTCAACTTTAATACACAACACGAGCTGTCGAGCAGCCAAAATGCACAACAACGAGCAACTTTAACAAAAGAGATTAACAAACATTTTGCAAGGCTGCAGCCTCATCAGCGGCAGCAACCTGAACTACTACAACAACAATCGCTGAAAATGCACAAAAAGCAAATACAGCGAACAGTGTCGAAATAGCGAGAGTGGCTTTGCTGTTGTTAGGTTAGTTGTCGGCGGCATTTTGTGGATTTGGTTTTCGTGTGTGTGTGTGTGTGTTGGCACGAATTTTGTGTGTGTGGCGTAGGTTAATGGAATTGACAACCGGAAGCTGCGTGCTGGAAATTGAAGCAACCCTGCCGGCAACTCAACTAACTTTTAACGCACTTTAATCTAACTAATTCTCAACTAGTTGTGGTTGATAGTTGGATTATTTTCAATGGAGCCAACTGACTATTTTAACATGGCGATGGCCTAGGCAGTAGTCAATTGTCCGACTCTGCATGACTTTTCGACTAACTTGAAGTTAGTTATTCAAAAGTTAGTTAAAAGTTATCTTATTTGTGGTTAGCTATAAACTAATTACATTTCAGTTAACTTCAAGTTTACTTTATTTAAATCAGCTATAACTCAACTATTAGTTACGTCTTTATCCATAAAAATGGATATTTCTATGATTGTTATGTAAATTTAATTTTTGTATTTCCTTTTTTATTTGAAAAATGTTTAAATACCTAACAACACTAATATTTTCAATATAAATTCTGTTTTGGCTCTGCACATTAGCAGAGGAACAGGTGGCTTCTGATTTACCAATATTACATGAATTTAATTTATTTGAATACGAATCCATTTCCTTTTCCAAAAGCCTTCTTAACTTTCTTTTGCTTGCACCTCTCATTTTGGCTTAGCTTAAATAATGAAAATTAAAGCAATCGCTTGAAATAATTATATAAAATTGTTTAACAATTCACGTTTTTTAATTTAGTTTTACACAATTAATTTTATTTCGCTGGACTGCGACCGCACGCACGAGGCTAAAGCACTGATTATGATTTCATAATGCACGAAAGAAAATGACAAATATGTAAAATAAAATTCCAAAGAGCAAAAAAACAAACAACAATTAACTGTTTTTTTTTAATTTCTATGCCACAAACGCACGCATTAAATTTGGGTGGGTTCTGCATTACTTTGCAGTTAGCTTATAGTTAGTGACATAAAATCGCATAAGAACAAATAGCAATTAACTGTTCTTTAAAATATGCCAAAAAGCAAAAGTTGCATTGTTTTTTGGGAAGTTCTGCATTACTTTGTAGTTAGCTTATAGTTAGGTCATGAAAGTTAACTAGAAGTGAGTTATTTTTGTAGTCGACTACCGAGTTGCTTGCAGGGAATCAACAAAACACCTCAGTATGCGTACGTCAGTTCGAATGTGTTGCATACGTTTTGGCGCAGTTGGCGTTTTCACACATTTCTATCTAGAAAATCAAAATAGTTTTGATTGATTCTCTGTTATATTTCCCTATTGTATTAAAAAATTATTTTATAAAAATAATACTTAAAAAATATTTTAAGTAAATATTTAAATATAAATATAATATTTAATATTTTAATATTATATTTAATATAATAATATAATATTAATATTAATATAATATTAATATTATTAATTATTAATATAATATTAATATTATTATTAATATTAATAAATATTTAATATTTTAAATTATAATATTTTACATAATATTTAAAAAAATAATTTAAATGAATTTTTTTAATACAAAAATTTCGAAAATTATAATTCTTTTTAATTAAAAATAATAATAATAAAATAAAATAAAAATATAAAAATTATAATTTTTAAAATGTTTAAAATTATTTTTAATTTAATAAATTTTATAATTTTATAATTTTTAAATTTTGTCAATTTTCTTTTAATTAAAAAAAAAATAGTTATTTATTAAATAAAAATTATAATTTTTAAAATTATTTTTAATTTCAAATACATTTTTTAAAATTATTTTTAATTTCAAAAAATTAGAATTTTTATTTAATAAATAAATAAGTTTTTTTAATTAAAAAAATTAAAAAAAATTAATTTTTATTAAATTAAAACTAATTTAAAAAATTTTAAAAACTATAATTTTTATTAAATTAAAAATAATTTAAAAAATTTAATAAATTATAATTTTTATATATTTTTTTTATAAAAAAATATTTTAAAATAATATAAACTTTAATAAAAATAGATATTGTTACAAACAATTGTAATAATTTTATTTAAAATAAGAGGACTCGTGCCCATGTTCTCATTACAAAATCACAAGTTTAAGTTTGAGCATACCTGTCGGTTAAGGATTAACTCAATTGACAGCTGATCCTGTTTATTATATATGTCATACATATCCCTAAACGCTTCCATGCCAGTTGCGACGCCTTTAATATGTTTCGAAATAAATACAAAATGCATCACATGAATGCAGTACATGAAAAATTTCAATATTCATTACGAATTTCAGTTCGCACACGTAAAGCACACGAGCTAAGAAAATGAAATTTTTGCAATTAAAGTTTTTATTTTCCACACTACCGGACGATCAGTGGTCGAGTCGGGGGCCGAGTGCACTGATGTTACGTTTGCATTGCGAAAAGTTTGATGGCCAACGCTGTAAACCAACGCATGTAGTGGCGGCAGTGCATAATTTGCGTAAGCGCCTAAAAGCATGCAGCAGTGAGCAAAATTGCGCTGTTGTGCAGTGTGGATGGTGCATTCGCAAAGTTTTTTACATCTGGCAATTTGCATTTAGAAGCAGAATTTCAAATTATTTAAAGCAGCAAATATTAATTTGGTAGAAAACACATCAACAGTAACACTGTGTGCAGGCGAATTAGCATTTGGTTATTAGAAATTTGAATAGAGAAGGAGTAAGGTAACGGAAACGGTCACTTTAATTTGCAACTCGTGCCCGGCTAATAGACGACGGTGCACAATTAAGTGTCTGTGCAAATGTTATATGGCACTTTGAGGGGCCAAGGTATTTGCAAACCATTTGGATTGAATTTCTATGACAAAGTTTGAACGAAATTGCTTTTCAATAGAATTTTATGGCAGCACATTTAAGTTGCCAGTATAATTCAACAACTTTTTCTTGTTGACTGTGTGGGCACTTGAAATACAATATTCTAATTGTCTATAGATTCAATTTATGATATTAATTCAGTGATTCGGTGACTCACTGATTCTCTTCAAATGTGCTAATTCGCATGCTTAAGGCACATTTCAACTGATTGCTGAAAATTGAATTGAAATGCAGCCAGGCTAATGCTTCAAATTGCTACTCGATTTGCATTATTCATTGATTGGTAGACGAGTGCAGGTTTGCATATTCAGGCCATATGTACTGCAGCACTTCAGTGCGCCATGCAACATGCAACATGCAACATGTTTAAAGCTAATGAGCATAATGAATTTATATGAGTATGTCAAACACAACTGGAATATGGGATTAAGTGTGCAATTATAGCGAAATGTGGTCTTAATGCAAATGATGTCAATTGATTAATTATTCAATGGAATTCACATACATATATGTACAATGTACATGAATGGGGGAAAAAAGCAGACAAGTTGGAAATGTTGAAAAATCAATAAAAATATGAAAACATGAAATTTAATCGCTGTGGAACACACAACATTTAGACTTATTAAATTCAATTAATTAGAAGGATTTATATTTCACAATATTAAAAAAAATCACTAAATATAATCTGGACAGATCAAGTATTCACCTTTCAAACTCTTGAAACGATTTTATGAGCGTATTGAAGAATCATGTCAATGATTGGTTTGACTGCATTCGTTACGAAATTCGAAATGAATTCGATTAGAAATTCTTGTTTGATTTATGTAATAAGAGGGAAACTTATTCAAACTAATAAAGCACTGTAAAAAAAATTGTTTAAATAGTTAGTCAAACGAATATTTCTGAGTGTTGAATGAATGAATTATGAGTGAATGAATTATAAGTGAATAAATTATGAGGTCTTTGCATGTGGATGTGGAAAGCCACACAAGTGCTTTGCTTATTATTAAGATTAGATTATGTAGACATTAATTAAACAGCCAAGTCGTTTCTCTTCAAGCGTCAAGTATTTCCCATTGACTTGAAGGAGAAAGGACCACAAGCGCATTTCTGCTTTCTCATGCATGGTTGACTTGTATGTATGTATGCATGTGTGGAGGCAACACTAAAAGTTCATGCAGACATTCACAGCACAAAACCAAGAACAGTTGTTTCGTATTAATCAGTCATTTAATTTTTTATAATGCAAACTGTGACTGAGGTCAGAATACAATTTGCATTTCGAGTTTTTGTTGTACGCGAAATGTGAGGAGTTCATACACAACAGGCATAAGGCAAAGGATAAATACAAACATTTGCAATCATCGGTGCATTGGTGAATCGGTGAATTTTCAAGTAACTATACTCTTTTTACTTCTCGATGTTTGTCATTTATTCGAAAGAGAGAGTAGCCATCAAACGATAAGTATCACTTCTTTTGTCGTCCTTGCTCTGTTGTTCGAACCAACGACTCTTTGTTGTGGTGAGTATTTCGACAGGATTTTATGCCCACTTGAAAATGGGAAGCGTTTTGTATATATAGAACATTTTAATTCTAACTGCCAGTCTTCCTTGCGTTCGGATTCGAACCAAGAACCTTCTGTGTATATTGCAATTTCCACTTTTTGGAGTATCACTAAAATAAGCCACAAGTTCACAAGTTTCAGTTATTCTGCCCGAACTTGCGATGCGACCCTCGTGTGTAAGTATGATGCTGCATGGCTTCAAGGCGCTTTGCTAATTGCAACTTAACACATACATACGCAGAGATACATTGACACATTCACACACACACACTTTTGAGCCACACATGCAAACCGGTGCGAACATCTGCAGTCATACGAGCAGATACGTTGACATCTAATGACCCATTTTTATTACACAAACAAACACGGTTGTTGCTAACAGCATCGCATCAAACTTCCACTCGTTGCAGCTGTTGGCATCAATTGCTGCTGTTTCACATATTTATCTATGTTTGCCAATTCTGGCGATTTATTGAGCCGCTCTTTGCTGCGCTTAATCGAACTGGGCGCAAGTCATGTGATTAAATCAAATTGATTGCATTCGTTCAGTCTTCACGTTTGCTTTCAGGCATATCATCAGTCATTACGGCGCTCATTACAGATCAGCGGCAGCGCAAAACCGAAACGGAAATAGCTGCTTCTTTGCGTTGCTTTCTCGAGCGACGCGCAACGTGGCGAACGTTACGAGTGCGTGCGCTGGCAGCGTTGAAGGATGGAACTTAAGCCGTGGAGAGGGCACTCAATCTTCATAACTTATGCGCGCATACATTTGAATGTGTGTGTATGTGTGCATAGGTATAAATGAAATCTAAATTTAATTACTGTTGCTGTTATTGCCCCAAGGTGAAGGGAGATGGCTAGGCACAAGAAGCGTATGGTTGCACATTCAAAACGTTAGATTGTATATACAATAAATTTGTATAAAATAAGTGTCGGTGTATTAGTGCGAAACTTGCAATGCCCAGGAGGAGAAGGAGACGTAGATGACATGAATAAGTAAGTAGTAGTAGTAGTAGTAAGTCCAGCTATGCTCACCTATTTGGTCCTTCGTTCAGCTGTCTATCCTTCGTTCTAGTTTATACTGTCTTTTCAACTCATAGTCCGTTCGTCTGTGCATCCTTTTGGCAGGCTTTAGTTCCGTCTGTTTGTATATCTTTCTGCTTTCTCTGTACCACTCTCCGTTTATTAGTCTATCTGCCTGACCGTCTGTTGGTCCATCTGTCTGACTCTCTGTGCGTCACCCTGTTTGTCCACATCTCTGTCCGTCCATTTATTTGTCCTTCTGTCTGTCCGTCTGGTAATTCATCTGCCTGGCTCTCTATGCGTCACCCTGTTTGTCCACACCTCTGTTCGTCCGTTTATTATTCTGTCTGTCTGTCTATTGATCCTTTTGTCCGACTCTCTATGTGTCACTCTGTTTGTCCACACTTCTGTCCGTCCGTTTATTTGTTCTTCTGTCTGTCCGGTACTTGGTCCATCTGTCTGGCTCTCTAAGCGTCACCCTGTTTGTCCAAACCTCTGTCCATCCGTTTATTAATCCTTCTGTCTGCCCGGTCTAACTCTATATGCGTCACCCTGTTTGTCCACACTTCTGTCTGTCCATTTATTAGTCCTTCTGCCTGCCGTCTGTTGGTGCATCTGTCTGGCTCTCTATGCGTCACCCTGTTTGTCCACACCTCTGTCCGTCTATTTATTAGTCCTTCTGTATGCTTCTCTGTTCGTCCGGCTGTTCCTGTCCATCCATATGTTCGTCCGCCCGTTTATTAGTCTTTCTGTCTGTCCATCTGTATGTCCGTCTGTCTGTTAGGGTCTCTATGCACCTCCCTGTTTGTCCATACCTCTGTTCCATTCGCTTCTTAGTCCTTCTGTCTGCCTGTATGTTTGTTCGGCTATCTATGTACTTTCCTGTTCGTACATATTGTAATGATTAGGCACTCTGTCGCTGTGCTATGCATGAATGCTTTTACGGGTATACTTTTAGGCTCGCACTTTAGAGTACGGCCAGCTTAATATAATTTCGATATGGCAAGGATGGCTCGCGATGATAATGGGATGTGCGAGAACGATCGAGAGATAGTCCAATTGGAATGTGCCAGGAACAATCGGCGCGATAACCAGACAAGTATAAAAGGCAGCCGGGTGCGGCGCAGAGGTCCAGTCTTATTTAAACAAGCAAAGTAGTAACAAGTGTAAGGACAAGAAAAGTGTTAATCTGTAAATAAAGTGATTGTTGCTTTCTGACTGCATATTGCGCTGAGCAAATGAAGTGTGTTTTATTTTTCAAGCACAATCCAGAGATTAAAGAACTCATTTTCGTAACAATATGATCTGTTCGGCTCTGTAGTTGTCTCCCTGTCTGTCCGTCTATTTGTCTTTCTGCATGCCTCTCTGTTTGTTCGGCTGTCTTCGTGCTTCCTTGTCCATTTATATGCTCGTCCGCTCGTCTATTAGTTCTTCTGTTTGTTTATATATCTGCCCGTCCATAGCTCTGTCTGTCCTTTTATTAATCTGTCTTTTGTCATTTCGTGTGACTATTAATTAGTCCGTCCGTGTTAATCTGCCTATTTGTCGTTCCGCCTATTTCCACCTTTCTTTTTATTGTTGCACAAGTGAATAAAACGAAAGTGAAAGTGAAGTAAAAAATTCAGAAACTGCCGCCGTTGCTCAGTGCCGACTAATAGAACTCGAAGGCAAGAAGGCACAACTTTTTTCGTTGTTATTGTTAACCGAAGCGACAATTATTCGTTGGGCTGTTGTTGAAATTAAAGTTGCTTATACAAACTTTTGTTGTTTTTGTTTATATTTACAAAAAATGTGCCCAATCAATTAAGTCAAAATTCGAAATTCGCCCTGAAATTATCGAGTCGACTGATACGAACAGCATTTGCCGGACTATAGCAACAGGTATGTAGGTCAAAGTTAAAGCGCCACGTGTTGGCTGTTATTGTATCTGTGTGTGTTTTCAGCAATCAAAACTCACAGCTGGGTGTCGAACTAACACAGAAACGCATTATTGACATTTACAGAGGATGTCAGTAGGGGTTTTAACTTTTTTTGCTGGCATCTTTGTATTGCAAACAAACACTAACAAACAAACACGTGGCAGTTCAACAAGCGCAGCCTGTAGAAAAGCTGCACGAGAAGACATTTCTATGGAAAGGAAGTCCTTCACATGAGCACAACACATCGAGGCAGCATTGAAATTTGTTGGTGTAAAGCTGCACGTGCTGTCAGCGCTTGTCAAAGCAGCTGTCATTTGTATTCGTGCGGCACATTTTTTATTGCAATTTTACTTCGTCACGGCTTACAAATGTGAAAAAATTAAATCGATTTAATTAAATGCTAAACGAAAAATCAATTAATTTTCGCATGTGATTTTTTCCATCGTAGTTGCAATGAAGGTAAATTAAGACAAATTTATAAAAATTTAAATTTAAATTTTTTTTTATTTTAATTTAATTAGGATTTATTTAATTAAATTTTATCTAAGTAATTATCACATCGATAAATGCTAAAATTTCATTCTTCATGTAATGAACCTAAATACATTTTCAGATATTATTTGTTTTTAATGTTTATTTTTTTAAAATCACTTTGTTTACAAATTATTTTTTTAAGTTTAAATTACAAGCAGAATTATCAGCACATCATTAGTACACAGATACATACATATTTTGAGTAAAAAACAAATTGCATAAAAATTAAAATGCGCTCTTTCACACACCACAACATACAACGTTAGCAACAGAAAACTTTTCAATGTCGCCAAACAACATTTTACATTTTACACTTTTCACTTAACGATGCGAATAGTCGTGGCGAAAATCACTTAAATTTAGCAAATTTTCTGGAAAAAAATTGCAACTATGAAAATACACAATTTACGATATGCCATATCACAGAGTGCGTCGACGAGCGACAAGCGTGACGGGCAAGAAGCGCCAAAAGCGAACGTTAACAACACTTAGCGCCGAAAAACTACTTGGCACAAGTGGGCGGCGAAGGCATGACGCGTGACTGCGACGGTGGGCGGCAAGCTAAAGTGCTAAACTCATTGATGACAGAGCGATTGACAAAGTTTTCGCACGACTACACTTGCTGGCGTTTTATGGGCTCGTTCGTGCAACGTCGCGCTTGATGCTTCTTCCTTCTTGTGTGTTATGTGTTTGAGTGTGTTTGAGTTTGTGTGCCGGTTTTGGTGGAACTAGGTTTTGGTAGGAAGTACACAAATATCGGATGTAAGTGGAAGGTGAGCGTAAGTGCACTCGAAGTTATCTGCTTATGTGAGGGGAAAAAATTAATTGCAAGTTGCAACACTGCTCACTCAAGCAACAAAGTGTGAGGGAAGCGCGAAGGGCAGTTTGTGAATGGGTGAGGTGTTGGTGTGTTTGATTATTGAATTGAAAAAGTAAGGCCACGAAAGCACTGAAGAATGTATAAATATAAAAGAAAATTGATAGCTTAAAACGGATGTCTGTCGAGAAAAAAGAAGCAAGAAGTGGGCGAAATGTAATGATTATGTCGAAGATAAGTGGATAACAACGCAAGTCAATAAATATTTAATGGTTTAGAAATGCACACGAATGACAAAATTGGTAGTGAAAAATATATAAAAGCATGAAGAATTGAGTCTCGCGTCAGGTATACATTTGAAATTGTCATAGACAGCAGAAAAGATGTGTGTGTGGGAGAAACGTGAAGAAATAGTCTTGTCAATGGATGCTACTATGGTCTCGTTGGGCAGTTGAGTAGCAAAGATCTCGCTCAGCAACAAAACTTGTACTCTATAGAATGTTTATTCTTCACCTGTCTTTTAGGGAGCAGAAGCATGGACTCTAACGGCCCTTAGGGTTAAATCTTCAGTAATCTTCGGTTTAGGTAAAGTCTTTGACCCTGATCGTATTAGCGATATGGGCGACTATCAAATACGAACAAACAATGAGCTGTTTAGGGACATGGAATCGACTCAACTTACAGCGGCTATGTTGGCTTGGACATGTCTCCTTTAAGGACAATGAAGCTCTGTCGAAAAGGATGTTCAACGTGGTAGTTGAAAGTCGTAGTTGCTATACTCACTCTTTGAAAGATCATTTCATCAAAAGCAAAAAGAAAAAACTACCGTAGGCAAGGTGCCCTTCTTTGCCGTCAACCTTCATCTACCGTTTCTTGGGTGTAATCCTACCCAAGAACTAAGGATTGCCATCCTGGACCAGTTTTACAATCCCGGGATTTTCGGGACTGAAAATCACAATCCCGGGATCCCGGGATTTTTTTCGGGATTGAATATATTACTTTAAGGGGAGAAAACCGTCGAAAGTACAATCAAACGTGGCTTCAATTCTTCTAATTGATGTTACCCCTTGTCTAAGGTATTGTAACGATGAGGCACTCTGTTGCTGTGCTATGCGTGAATGCTTTTACGAGCATACTTTTAGGCACGCACTTTAGAGTACGGCAAACTTGCTATAATTTCGATATGGCATGGATGGTTCGCGGCGGTAAAAGGCTGTGCCAGAACGATCGAGATAGATAGTACAACTGGAATGTGCAAGAAACTTCGGCGCGATAAGAAAACCAGTATAAAAAGCAGCAGTGTGCAGCGCAGATAGTCGAGTCTAATTTGAGCCAGCAAAGTGGAAACATGCAATAGTAGTAGTGTAAAGACAAACAAGTGTAAATTTGTAAATAAAGTGATTGTTGGTTTCTGACTGCGTTTTGCGCTGAGTAATTAAAGTGGTTTTATTTTTCAAGCACAATCCAGATACGAACTTAGAGAAGTCATTTTCGTAACAGTATGTTAGGAAAGCATTTTGGTTACATATTCTTTTTGAAGGTGTGAAGCTCTCATTCGATATGTAAGGGGAAGATAGGTGTGTAGAGGCCAATGTTTAGGCGCGAGCGAGAATAAAGGAGGTGAGATACATACAGAGTACAAAGCATTGCCTTCGGTATCAAGAGGGTAAAACTGAGAGCGTATGGCAGTGCTTCGTACTCTTCTCGCTCCTGGACAATGAACACTATACATCTACTATCTACCAGTATCTACCTATACTTATATGTTGGTTGGTTGGTTGGTTCAAGTGGCGATGCTCCATAAGCGCGTTAGCGCCGTTTTGATACCACTATTCCCGGTAGGTACCCTAAGGTATATTGTGTGGTGTCATCTGTACTTATATGTATTTATTCATACATATCTTATATCCAGTCCGAGAGGTTAATGAACACCTATTTATTTATGTACCATATAATAAATAGAGAAGTAGCCGAAAAAATATTGAGGACATCCAATTGTTCGTATGCGGACAAAAAGAAAACCAAGTTCTAGGTATTTCCCCGGGCAACCCGTATGAACACTGAAGCCCATGCATTCCACTACGAATTACAGAGAAAGCTTCTGATCTGCACTGCGCTATTGTGGAATGATCTCCCTGTATATATTTTACCCAGCATCTAAAATCTTGATGGGTTTAAGACAAGAGTCCATAACTACTTCACTCTTTACCCTATTCCCTTATATATTCTTGCCTTCAATATATCCAACGCCTCGTATTAATAGGGGTCATTCCCTGCGCGTTTGCTCCAATACACAATTAACCCTTTCGACCCCGAATTTTACCCTGTGTCTCGATATAACTTTTTGGTATTTAAATCATGAAACACTTATCTGAGAAGTATGCATACGACATTTGAAGTCGCCACGCCTCTTTGTTACAGTTGTAGTAGAGCTAGTTTACTTTTGAACAATTTTAGCTTAAACGGGTTAAGTAAATTTAGTATCAATATTTTTTAGTTACAGAAAAATTATTTAATACTTATGGAAAAATACAAAATTATCACTTTTTGATTTTATTTAACCATTATTAAACGCCATAACACGTCCAATTCAAAGACTTCAATTAGAACACAAACCTTCCATGGTATCGTTTACTTTTGAACAATTTTAAGATTAAATAAATTTTGTATTAATATTTTTTAGTTACAGAAAATTTATTTCATGTTTATGGAAAAATACAAAATTATCACTTTTTGACTTTATTTAACCGTTATTAAAGAAACAGGATTTTGATCAAACGCGCCCAATTCGTAGACTTAAATTAGAACACAAACTTTTCCTGATATCGCTGGAAATTATTGGAAATTTATTTTTGGGATAACAGTAAAATGTTTGTAATTTGTTTGGAATTCACTTCTAAAAATATTAATTTGTTGGTGCCTATTTAAATTAAACCCATAAATCAATCGTACCTTTTGCTATAAGATGACAAATAGGTGAAGTTGTTTTCAGGCAAGTTTGGGGTCAAAAGGGTTAAAATACAGACAGCAAATATGAACGTTGACAAATACATATAAGGAAAATAAAAACAAATGTAAGAAAATTTCATAAGAACGACAAACAAAAATTAAAGAATTTCAAATAAAAGTAAAAGTTCCTCCTTCTGTATACTTTTTTGACTTTCAATTTTCTTGTCCAATAGCCGAGTAAGGCCATCTTTGCGCTACAATGTACAGCAGCAGTCTGGGCAGCTCGTGTGGCCCCACACCAAACTGAAATTTAATGAAGTTTCCACGTTGGCGCAGTTCAGACGCCGCAGCCCATCACACTGAGTGTGCAGGTTTATTGATGGCAAAAGTTTGGCAGCCGAAAGTGCTGTCGTTGAAAGTGTACCGGTTTACAGTCCGTTGCTCTAAAGCGGAAGGAAATGTCGAAGAAGAAGAAGACGGGGATGGGCAAATGTGCGTCAAGTTATAGCAAAATATTGAAAATTCCTGGCAATTTCGTCACAGAAGAGTGACGAGCACATTACGGATGGCTGCACTTTTGTGTATGAAAAATGTGTCATAAACTTTTTTTATGGAAATAAGTTGAAACCAAAAATATTGAAATGGAAATTGCTAATAATTTTGCCATGACGACTGGCCAATTTACCAAATGCATTAAATCATTTACTCAGTTAAAGCTTGGTTAGACATTTTTGTCTGTCTGTCCAAATTGTGTCTTTTTGCTCGATTCTGTTTGATGTTCGTTTGCAGTGGCTGATTGGTTTTTATGAGCGTGCGCGCTGTTTTATGACCAAATAAAATTCGCAAATAAATTGCAAAAATTGATAGAGCTGCGACCACCGACTTTTATGTGGGCTTGTTGCGCGACGCTTTTATTGCTGCACATATGCGACGACGACGAGTTGAAATTTAATAGCGTGCGTCATTAATACAAAGAGTAGCTGCCACAATGTGTGGCACATAACTTAACTCAGACGCGGCAGGGGTTGCCAGCCAATTGGCTGACAGTGAGACAGCAGCAAAAATTTAAAGAAATCTAAATAATTATGCAAGAAAAAGCGTCAAAGTCAGTGGAAAGAAAGAGATTAAAGGTATTTGAACCGAAAGTGGCAGCCAGGAGCAATGCCAATGCACCAGCAGCTGCAGCAGCTGTTCAGCGACGCATGCCAAGCGTTCGTTCACATATGCAAATTACACACATCCACATGAACACACACACTATGCTATACGCTCGAAAAATACGACCAATATATGCAACTCGACGAAGGATAACCAGCTGACGTGCAAATTATGCAGGCAAGCTGACGGCTGTTGCTGCTACTGTTGGCTGTGATAAATTTGCAGCAGAATTCCAGCAACAGCAATGCGATGGTGGCAACAATGACAGACGACTGTGGGTAGTGTGCAAAGCGGTGCAACGGTGCGTATGAGCAACGAAATGGAATCACATTTGCTTGGCGTTCGACCGAACGCAGTGGCGACAATGTGGCTTCACCCACAAACAAATACACTGCCGGGAAAATGTCATAACGGCTATGGTGCGCACAATTTCTGTTTAAGATTTCCATTAAAAAAGTCATTTGGACCGCACAGAGCGCAGCAGTCGACACAGTTGACACTGCACATAAATTGGCAGAATTGTGGTTTTAAAGTTGCAATTGGTGACAATAACGTTGGCATTGTTGAAAAAGTTGTAGGTGTGAAGCGCAAAATTGCAATATTTGCCTGAAAGCTGTTAAATAAAACATTAACTTTGTATAAAATTGTGCGCCGAGCAGTGCAATTTGTGACACTGACACTTTGCCAGGTGAACGCAGCTGTTGCAGTCCACTTGCAATTATGACGTTGTGCGCTCAGACTTAATGACGCACACAAACACACACACACACATTCAAACACGAATGACCATGGCAAGGGCCACATAATTAATTACATTTTATGAAGTGGAAAATTTTAATTGAATAAACGCAGCTGAGGCACCGCACAAAAATTGCCGCACTGTATTCGCATTATTTGCTTCAGCTGAAATTTACCGACCAAAAGTAACTGGCAGTGTGGATCAACACACATATACATACTCCTACATTTGTGTATATGTGTATAGGTGCGATGTAGGTGTATAGCTGTAATGCAGC
This sequence comes from Melieria omissa, assembly GCA_963971225.1. Taxonomy (NCBI): domain Eukaryota; kingdom Metazoa; phylum Arthropoda; class Insecta; order Diptera; family Ulidiidae; genus Melieria; species Melieria omissa. The sequence continues at coordinate 21,154,386 of OZ020268.1, forward strand.
GAATTAAGTGCTGCCGCGGTCTGTAATGAAATTGTGAATCTCATTAAAAAGCGACCAAATTGGCTTTCGTTGGCCGTAGTTGAGGTAATTTTTGGGCGCCTATTGCTGCATATTAATTGCGCTGCTATCTCAATGAAACGTTTACATGACATGACATACTTTGAACTTTGAAATAAGTCAGTTTCGAAAGGCAGCAGAGCAACGACCTTTGACCAAAAGTCATAGATCGTTGACATTGACTCAAAATACCACAAAAGGAGATGACTTTTCGTTTAACTTCTCAGTAGATAATTTGAAATTTGTGAGAGCCAAGTTGCTTATGGCAAATGTGCGCCTCGTTACGAATCGGCATAGATAGGTAGTCTGGGTAGTTTCCGGCGTCAACATGCAAATGACAGCACTCGTTAACTCTTTAGTGAAAGATACTCACTAATATTTTCAGCAAGTAAACAATTGTCGAATGAAAGTGGAAGAGTCAAAGTGAATGTTGAGCGTACAAATTTGACAGACGATGCCGCTGTCGGGACATTTAAAAATTGTAACCACCGATGATAACAAATTCTGAAGTTCACCAAGTGGTGGTAAACAATCATTGAATGAAAGTGAAAGAGATGACAGAGATTCTGAATATATCCACAGAATATGTTTGCTATAAATTGAATCAAGATTTAGGCATAAGAAAAGTTAAGTTAAGTTTGCTTCCATTAGGCCAAAAGCTGTTCAAATGAACGTTTTCAACGCAATAAATCTAAACTGGTAGAAGTGTGTAGACTTGCAAAGAGACTATGTAGATAAATATTGAAAACAAACTAGTTGTACCTGTGTTTGATAGGAAACTTTTCAGACCACTCTCATACAGCTGTTTCCTAACCTCTCTATCTTTCCGTAAACTGCCAATAACATTTCCGATGGCTGACAATTTCTATTGAGATGTATAAGGTTTTCAAAGAGGCGGAATTTCAGTACCAATTAAATCTCCGATGACTGACAAGTTTCATAGAGACCTATGAGGTTTTCAAAGAGGCGGCATTTCAGTACAGCTGAACCTACTAACAAAATCTTCAATGACTGACAAGGTCCATAGACCCCTATGAGGTTTTCAAAAAGGCGGCATTTCAGAACAGCTGAACCTACCAATTAAATCTCCAATGACTGACAAGGTCCATTGAGATCTATGAGGTTTTCAAAGAGGCCGCATTTCAGTCTTGCTGAACTTACCAACAAAATCTCCAATGACTGACAAGGTCCATAGAGATGTATGAGGTTTTCAAAGAGGCGGCATTTCAGTACAGCTGTACCCATTAGCCTGGGACTTTACGACTTCTTTAAATGTTATATTCAGAAGCTATTAAAATGGACCAAAAAATCAAGTAAAGTACGCATTTATATGACTTTTATCATTCAACTGCAATCAGACACTGTCCAAATTTATTCAATTAAATAAGAATGAATGACATTCAAAAACCACTGAATACAACTTCTTGCAAGATCACCTTTAAAATTCAGACAGCCAACTACTTATGAGCTCAAAAAGTCGCCACACTTGAAATAAATATTTGTGTTATTATTTTTATTGTAAATGCAAATGCTGCCACAATAAAGCTGCAACTGCCACAGGCAACAAATCACATTAATCACGTTAATTGAAATTCAAGTAAAATATGCAAAACATTTCAGAACTTTCATTTGGCCGCGCACTCACCACTCAGAAACAGAAGGTAGAAGCGGCAACATTGACTTTGACTTGAATGACAGGAAATTTATTAAAAGTCTCAATGTGGCATGCCGCAACTGTTTGTCGTTGCTCGGAATTCATTTCATATGAATGTGAATTTATTAAAAATGTATAAGATTCATGCATAAATATGAGTTACGACTGTTGTCATATGTGAGGCTGGAAAAACAGTCTTAAATCTGCTTGAAAATGCATGCAACACGTTGAAGGTAAACAAAATCATTTAATTCATGGAAAAGAACAACGAATTTAATTAAAAATTTTTTTAAATTAATTTCTTTCAAACCCCTAATTTTAATTTTTAATTTTTTAATTTTTTAAATTTAATTTTTCGAACATACATATTTCATAATCCCTCATGTTGTGATCCATTCTCAGGTATGTTTGCGCAAACATCTGAAACTTTTGTGCATTTTGTGCCTAGTTTAGTCAAAGAACTGTTGAAAACTAAAATTCCCTTGTTTTTTTTAAACATCTGTAACAAGTTTGCGCAAACTTCTGTAACATGTTTGCGCAAACATATACGATAAATGATTGCCATCATGAGCAAACGTATGATTGCGCAAAATCTCCGCAGGCAAACAATAGAAAGCGCAATTTTTACACACTCACACACAAACCAGTATAACTGCGAGCGTTGATTTATAATAAACATTAAAGCGAGTTTTGTTCGCGTGTGTGTATGTGTGTTTAACTTTATTAACATAAGCGGTCTCCATTTGCTGACATAAAACACCAAATAACAAGCAGAAATATTACCAACATGAGACGGTAAAAGAAACGAGCACTTCAGGGACAACGAGTGTGGTGTGCATTCCGTAAGGAGATGAGGATACCGTATTGAAGTTCCTGCCTACCTGTCTGTCGCGTTTTGCTGCTGGCGCAGGCCAATTGGATTGAATTATTTATTTGCATAATGATGTGGATTATTTGGTACATTTTGCTAACAAATGCGCGCACGTTTTCGCACAACGCTGCCAGCGGAGGGTTGGCGACGCACAAAATGCTTTATGAGAAATTGTAAACAAGTGTGGCAAAAAATTCAGCTATTTTGGTAGAAAAAAAGCGAACTGAAAGAAGGTACAGAAAAAAGGCATCTTTTGTCTTATGACACAACGTTTATGACCCCTTGAGAGTAGCAACGATACGAACAGAAAAAGATATCAGTAAAAATGTTAATATTTTTAATTGGCTATTATTTTGACTGTTATTATAGGCCATGAATTTGCTTTACCTTTGTTCGGTTGGATACCTTGTTTCGATAATGCTTGGACGGTACTCAGTAGCGAAAAGTACTCAGCATTGAATCGTATTTGTATTGAGTGGCAAAAAGTATCATATTTCGAATCGAAGTTCTTGAAAAAAAGGGCACAAAGAAAGATCTGAGGGAAAGTATTGATTTTTTAAAGACTTTAGTATACTATTAAAGTGTCCATACTGCAGAACTCGATGCACAAAAGTATCGATTCTTTCCATTGCTAGAAATGGATATAAGCTCTTCTATGTAATTCAGTAATTGTTTTAATAGACTTTGTGCCACAGCGATTGGTGTATCGGAAACATTCAATAAAACATTGAAAAACACCTCGAAAGCTTGGTGCTTCAAAGAAAAAAAGGCTTGCAGAAGGATGCAAAAAAGAACTTAGGGAAAGAATTGAATCCTTAAAAACTTTACTATACTATAAAAGTATCCAAACTGCAGAAATTGATTCATAAAAGTATCGATTCTTTCCATTGCTAGAAATGGATATAAACTCTTCTAACTAATTCAATCATTGTTTTCGTAGACTTGGGAACTTTCATGTATAGGAAACTTTCAATAAAACATTGGAAAACACCTCGAAAGCTTGGCGCTACATGGAATAAAAACGTCATGCAGAAAGATGCAAAAAAAGATCTTAGGGAAAGTATTGATTCTTTAAAAACTGTACTATTCTATAAAAGTATGAATACTGCAGAAATCGATTAATAAAAGTATCGATTCTTTCCATTGCTAGAAATGGATAAAAACTCTTCTAACTAATTCAATCATTGTTTTAGTAGACTTTGACCACAGCGATTGGTGTATCGGGAACTTTCACTAAATCATAGAAAACCACCTCGAAAGCTTGGCGCTTCATATAGAAAAATGCATGCAAAAAGATGGTAAGAGAGATCTGAGGAATCTAAACACCTCTAAGTAATACACTCCTTATTCCTAGCAACAGTTAGTCAATGGCTGACACGGACTGAGCACAGCAAATCAACATCCAGCAGCTTTGCTGGCTTGGCTATGTCACTTGTAGGGACAATGACATATATCGTGACATGGACTTGGACATATGTTAGGTCCAGACTGGAATATGCTGCTTTCATATGCAGACCTTGCAATGTTCCCCATTCAAGTCGCTTAGAACTTATCCAAAGAAGATTTCTAAAGTTTGACCTTCGCTCTATTCATTTTTCCTGAGCCCCAGCTTCCTTACAGGTCTCAATGTTTATTGCTGAGTCTAAAATTACTTGAAACCAGGAGGTCTGTCTTTCATGTTTGACACAGTCAATGGAAATATTGGGGGTCCTTCTCTTCTGGCTAAAATAGATTTCATTGCGCCAGCACGTTCCCTCAAACATGTTTCTCCTTTATGTGTTGAGTTCTCTAGGACGAAATATGGTGTTAACGCACCCATTCCTCGAGCCTCAGCTGATTTAATGTGCTGTCGACCTCTTTGATGTTTGATTTATCTGTTCCTAAGTCTATGTTCATTTCCTTACCAAACTCTCAGTTCCCCTTTTAAGTTCAAGTTCTACTCCTTTGTTAATTACTTTGTAATGATTTTATTCAAATACTGAAAAAAGATAAATAAATAAATGAAGCTCCGGAGAAATGAAAATCTTTTCTGGTGGCAATAAAAAATAAAAAAAAAAATAAAAAAAAAATAAATTAAGCTTTGGCGAAAAGGTAGTTGAAGGTAGACAGCTTAGAAGGACACCATGTCTCCGGTTAAAGAACCAAGTTGAGGACAACCTATCCTCTCTTGGTTTGACCAACTAGAGAAGTTGCGCATAAAGTAAAGAGGGGAGAACTTTTGCTCAACAGAAATAATGTGTGCGCCATTGCTTTCATTCCAATGTTATCTTACAAGCTGGGCCCAGATCTAAAGGGTTTAGAATTCTACTGATTCTGATTAGTCAAAGTAAAAATTTGTCTTACACAAAGCATAGAGTTTAAAGTTATAAAAACTAAATAAAATAAATAAATAAAAAATAGAGAGCATAATTTCAATATTCTTTTAAATTGATGAATACATTTCGGCAAAATTTTCATAATTTATATGAAATTCATTTTAATGAAATTAGTTCGGAATTGTTTCAAAGTTTTCTTAGGTTTTATTGCAATACGAAATTCATGTTAATGAAATTAGATTGGAAATTTGACATAATTTTCATGAATTTGATTTCAATGAAATAAAATTAATTGAAACCGCTGAATTAATCTCCTCAAAATTTCTATAATTTATATGAAATTAATTTTAATGAAAATATATAGGAAATGTTTCATAATGTTACGGAAATGATTTCTCTAAGTTCGTATCTGGATTGTGCTTGAAAATAAAACCACTTCAATTACTCAACGCAAATCGCATTCCAAGACCAGCAATCACTTTATTTACAAATCTACACTTTGGTTATCTTTACACTACTACTATTGCATGCTTCCCCTTTGCTTGCTCAAATCAGACACACTGCTGCCTTTTATACCTGTCTGGTTATCGCGTCGAATTTTCTTGCACATTCCAGTTGGACTCTCTATCTCGATTGTTCTAGCACAGCCCATCACCTTCGCGAACCATCCTTGCCATATCGGAATTATAGCCAACCGGCCGTACTTCAATGTTTATGCCTAATAGTATGCTTGGAAAAGCATTCATGCATAGCACAGCACAGAGTGCCTCGTCGTTACAATAATTTTCATGAATTTCATTTCACTGAAATTTCATTGAAATTGTTGATCATTCATTCGTTCATTTCAATGAAATAGTTCTTAATTGTTCATAGGTTTCTTAAGTTTAATTTCAATAAATTTATATTAAATATGTGGAATTTTTTTCAAGGTACATTTGGCACAAATTCTAACCAGAGAAGCAACACAGCCCATGTTTTTCTTAAAAAAATTTTAACAATGCTGAAAAATTTCAACTTTGGCATTCATTTGCTGCGAAATACTTTGGCATTTTTATTAAATGTCATTCAAATGCATTTGTGAGTAGTCAGCTTAAAGTTTTTCTGCTTAGTTTCAATTTAACTAATTGTCATGGACAGACGCTTCAGTTCGATGGCTCAATTCCATGCAAATCTCATTTGAGAATTGTTATTTTGAAATGTATGTCGCCGGCAACAAAAACTCAGAATATCCTAAATAATAACAACAAAAACAACAAGTTACCAACCATATCGGTCGCATATAAAGCAACTAATGGAAGAGAATTTCCAGTGAATGTGACAAGTTGGCAACAGTTTCATAATAAATATTTGCACAGGCTGCATGCATGGCTTGCGCACACAATGGCCGTCGAGTCGAATCGAGTCGAGTTGGGTCCAGGTCTGACTTGCAGGCGGCAATAATAGTGACACAATTTTGGTCTTAATGCGAAATTTTGAGGTGAGAGGCAGGAAAGTGAGACACATTGAGGCGGCAGCATGAGGAATGGAAATGTAAATTGAGAATTGGAGAATTTCAAATGGAAAACGGGTTGCGACAACGGAAACGGAAATGGAAATGGATATTTGCCATTAATTAGAAACACAGCAAAGGTAGCAACTAAATTGGCCCATACCAAGTAAACAGGCAGATAAACAAACAAACATGAAACACAAACAAGTAACAACAGTTTAATTATGCATAAATAAACAATTTGCGGCGCATAGTCTGTGGAGCATTGAATAAACATAGCAAACAAGTGAATAAACTACTTTAACGAGTAGTTATGAACGGCCGAGCGAAGGACGAGCGCGAAGAGGCTTCACCGATGCGGACTAATGAAGTGCGCGCTGGAGTGAGGAATCGTCGAGAGCTGTGCGCGAATTTATGAATGTAATGAAAAGTTGCGGCCACAATTAAAGCGTCCAAGTTGGTAATTGGCTGCAGTGCCAAGTGTGCTGGCTTAAGTGCGAAAACAATTGTTGGCTGACGGCAGAACTGAAGGAGGAGCAGTGGCGCAACTAATTTATGGTTGCCACTGGTCGACGGCAGCTGGCACAAGTTTCAATAGCGGCCAAAGATGCCCCACTCAATCATCCAGCGGCAGTCAAATGGGGAATTAAACTGTTGGCATTGGTGCGAGTGGAAACTTGCAGCAGTAAAGTCGTCGAAGAGAATAGCGGTTATGATTAATGTTGAGGTTAGGTCAAATAGTCGCAAGATAAATAATGTAGAGTACTTGCTCCTTAACTGCACTTTTCTTGTTAAAGTTACAATATATATGAGCACAGTGATGGTTGTCTTAGGAGAATGCTATCTGTTTGGTAGTCAGGCTAAAGGATTTGTCTCGTACTAGAGAATTCACACCAAGGAAACAGTTTGAAATAAGAAAATAATTTAAACCATTTGAACTTATGAATCGCCTCCACTGTATTTAGGTTTTAATATAGTTCTGGATAGTTCACATCCAGACCATTTGGTTAGGTTAAGGTGTCCATAAAATGGGCCCGTTGTGATACCAAAAAGAGAAAGTGATCTGTCTTACTGCAAGTCGGAGAGCTAATACAAGTTAATTTGAATTGTAAATTAACCTTAGAAAGTCATTGATGTTTACTGAACTAAGGTTATTCAAGTTGTCAAAGACGGTAGAGCCTTGGGATTTCCATCTTCGTCCAGAGTGTGCCAGGCAGTGGCAGAGAGAGACCGTTTAAATCAGAGATATTTGACTGTTCGAAAATCCATACCTCATTTGATGCTTGAATTCAGGGGCGGATTCAGAAAAATATTTTGGGGGGGTTTTAAAAAGTAATTCTTTAATACAGGGTGGACCATTTAAGATTTGGAATTTGAATCGGTTATTAAAAAAAAAATAATAAATATTTTTTTAAAATTCCGGTTTTATTACAAAGCTTGGACTTTGTTATTTAAGAATGAAAAACGATAACGTTCATATGACTGCCACGACTGGCCTTACAGTACGCCATTCGGTCAACCAAGTTTTCAAATTTCATGTTTCAAAGCTTCAATCGTCTCTGAAGGCTTAGCGTAATACTTGTCCTTTACTGCTCCCCACAAAAAAAGGTCCAACGGACTTAAATCGCAGCTCCGAGGCGACCAATTGACTTTAGAATTTCGGCTGATTATTCGGTTTTCGAAAATGGTGCCCGAAAGTTCGATTTTTACATGCCGGATGGTCATGAGCCTTCAGTTCTTGGACCAATTGAATTTTGTAAAATTCTCATCAAAGAAGTGCGAGAAATGTTCAATTCCTGAGAGCGATGGCGAGTTGATGTTGATAGATGTTCACGCACATTTTCGGCTACAAAAGCAATGTTTTCGACTGTGCGCACTGCATGAGAATGGGAACGGGTTGTTTGGTCCATTAACGATCCAGTTTCAGGAGCTCGCTTCACAAATTGATCCACAAACTGAGTTGAAGGCCAATCTTTGTTTTGAATTTTTTGTTTTTTTAATTTCTTACAGTTTGGGTTGAAGATTCTCCACTTTGGAAGTAAGTTCTCAATATTTCCCAATTTTGTTCAAGCGTCTAGCGTCCCATTTCGTAAACGTCAAACTTTTAAATAAATTATGAACACAAATTGAATGACGTTTGGACTGTCATTCTCGAAATAAAGCGTAGTTCAAATTCCAAACGCTATATGGACTACGCTATATTTATAAAATGCCAAAAATTCCTTTTAATTTGTATGTAGTTTTAAACTCGATCCTTCTATTTCGGTGGTTTCAACCCCAATTCCCCTTAATCCGCCACTACTTGAATATAAAATATAATCTTTGAATTTAATAAATTGAAAGCAGTAAATTTATTCAGATTTTCATGATGGTTCGATGCAAAAAGACGCCAATAGAATTTGTCGAAGTTCCAATAACAGATCGTTTTTAAATTGCATAGGCGTATTGCTTATAAAAATAAATATTTTATGATCTCTCTATACTCGATTTATTCATTTCCACAAAAACATTCACATGGACTGACTCAAACCACTGTCAAACAACCACTGCGTATACAAAATGGCTGAAGTTTTTATGAGTTCTTTTCAGTGGCGCACGCAGAAGGTTTTTTGGGGGTTCAAACCCCAAACCGCCGTACGGATTCGGCGTTAACCTTTTCGCTATTTTGTTGCCATATGGCAACATGCTACTTTGTGGACGTCTGCATCCTCTATGGTTGGTTGAATAAATTTTTTTGTTGGTCTTTAGAATAGTTTAAAGTTTTAGGAAAAATACGAAATTAAGAAACTGAGTTTTTAAATTTAAGAAAGGGAAGTATACACGTTTTTTGATGGTATATTTTGACATAGTAAATGAAGAAGAAGCAGAAATTCTTTCAATTTAGATACAAACAATCAATCTGTAGTGAAAGGGTTGAACTGTAGGTTCCATTCCTCCCTTCAACAACAAGGTGTTATTTTGGTATTCAAAGAAAAATGCCATTTTTTGAGACAAATGATCGGATGTTTATTTCATAATAAAGAGGAAGGTATACCGTTAATAATGAAAAACAACATCAGCCAAATGGCCACCACGACCACGCTTACAGGACCATATCCTTTTCATGAAATTTTTCATAACCAAACCGCAAAGTGGCTGCCCTATGTCCTCGATAGCCTCACGAATTCTATCTTTGAGGTCTTGAATCGACGCTGGGCTGTTGGCGTACACCTTATCTTTCACGTGGCCCCAAAGGAAGAAGTCGCAAGGTGTTAAATCACAAGATCTCGGTGGCCAATTGTGATCACCTCTTCCAGAGATAACACGGTCCGGAACCTTTTCCCGTAAAAGAGCAATGGTTTCATTGCTTGTGTGGCACGTAGCGCCGTCTTGTTGAAAGTAAACGTTGTCCAGATCAATACCATCCAACTCCGACCATAAAAAAAATCATGTATCATCTCTCGATAGCGCAATCCATTCACCGTAACTGTTGATCCAACCTCATTTTCGAAAAAGTAAGGTCCAATGACCCCGCCGGACCATAAACCGCACCAAACAGTCACACGTTGAGGATGGAGAGGCTTCTCAACAATAATTCTTGGGTTTTCCGAGCCCGAATTTTTCCACCAATTTCTGTATTGCGGTCCGACAAGGTGCTTCACGACGACCCAAAAATGCTTTAGTTTTGCGAACTGTGACTGCAAGATTTTCACCATTTTTGTAGTGAATTTTAATAATTTCAATGCGTTGTTGAAGCGTGTATCGTTCCATTTTTAGTAATGGCGTAGTTTCTACTTGTCAAATGTCAAAGAATAAAAGCTTCAAAAGTGACAGCTACCGAAATACCGGGTGATTCAAAATAACACCTCTTGTTGGAAAACCTATACCATCCGTTTGAAATGTGTGTTGTAATACATGTTGAAAAAACAGTGTTGCATACACATTTCAAACGAGTACAATTTGCGATATCAAAAGCAGCCACTACAACCTACCTACCTACGTAACCCCAAAGTAAAACCAGGTTTTACAGTAGAGCCTAATTATGACCTTCATTCTCAAAATTCAAAAATTTTGTTTATTGAAGCAAAAAAAAAACAGTTGAGTGTGTTTGTTTGAGATTTAATCTAATCTAATGTAATTTGAGTCGAAGCTAAAACTATCTGCAAAAACCATAAACTACTATTTGAAAACATCAAAATATGAAAACCAAATCAAGTTTAGTGGTAACATGTGAAAATGAACGAACACTAATTACACTTTGCAACAGAAGAAAAGTTATACACTTTTGGTATATCGAAAAAAATTTTAGAGTAAAAATGAAAAAGAAAAATTGTCTGCAATAAATAACTTTATCGAAGCCTTTCAATCGATATAAAAAAACAAAACGAAACTTGAACAGACTACAAACAATGTGGCATTCTACCGTTTTTTCTTAATCGAATACGTTATACGATTTCGATAATCAGCTTTTTGGTTATTTTCCATGCTACAATATGTTATTATTAACAATGATTGTCGATTTAAATTTTGGCGCATTTAAAAATCCATTAAAATTAAACAAGTCATTAAGCAAAATAAACAAAAATAAATCAAATCAAATAAATGAAATAAATGAAAAAAATAAAAATTTTCAACAATTCAAACATTGTTTTGGCAGACTTTGTGCCACAGCAATTGGTGCATTGGGAACTTTCAACAAAAAACATTGAAAAATATGTACATTGAAAACTTGGCGCTTCATATAAAAAATTGCATGCAGAAAATTTAAAATGCATTTAAAATTTGTGGAGCTGTTGCTGGTTGGTTTAGCGTTCATCGAATTGTCATTACAGGTATTTGAACTGTTAAAGAAAACTCCCCGTTTTATTCCAAACGCTGCAATTCTCTCACTATTTGCAGCATTGCTATGAGATGAAAATTCTGAATTTTCGCTCTAGCGAAACGCCCGACTATCGCGTGGAGATGTCGATGCAAAAGAACCACACTTTATCGTCCATAACGCGGGTCCTCAAGCCGGTGGCGGTGCCCATGTGGCACTTAATGCTCGTGCACCACAGCAGCGTCAAGAATGCGCTGGGCAAGCTGGCACCGCCCAGGACTCTCTACAATGCCACCTACAAAGTGTGCGAGTTCTGGCGCTACGCGAAGCACATTCGGGTCTTCAACAACGTTGCTCACTTGATACTGTCCAAAGAGGGCGGCAACTTGAGTCTGGCCTGTCCGCTGGCTGTGGGCACCTACGTGCTGAGGAACATACACGTGCCGCCGAATACGGGGCTCTTGAAGTTCATCTACTGGCCGAATACGTTGTACACGTTTTTCGGTACCATCTACGCACAGCAGCCGAACAAATCGTTGGAGAAGAAGGCCACCTTTGCAGTGAACGGCACTGTGATCAAGTCGTGTTGAGTGGCGACAGAAGTATCGATGATCGGAGTTGAAGAGAGGAGAGGCTTGTGACCACAGCATAATTTCCCTATGATTTTACTAGTTTTTTCTGAGTTTAAAATCAAATTATTATTAGAAAGAATTTAGAGTGAAAAAAAATCAATATTTTAAAACAGTGAACCACAGCACTTCAACAGTTTTTAATTAGCGCACAAATAACGCAGTGTTGCATGCGTACGCACAACTTGCATCGCTGTGCGTGCGACCCAAATTGTGGCGCCCGTTCTGCAGCGGAATTTTTATTATAATTTCACACAGTTATTTTCAGTTATTATTATAAGCTGCTGTCGTGCGGTTGCAGCTAATCAGCGCAGTTCACGCCGACATGGCCGCTGCGCTTCATGCGTGCCAAACCGCAGTTTGTGTGTTGGCCATTTTTCAATGCAACCAGAAACTTTGCTCGTATTTTCTTTGCAAAACTGTTGCCAAGCATTATTGCGGACAGGTAAGTGCGCAAGTTGCACGTCTCTTTCCAACTAAATAAATGTGATTAAAAATACAAAAAACTAAAAACGAAAAAGGTATGAAAAATTGCAGATTCAGATGCAACGCCTTCGAGCCAACGCGCTGCTGCTTTGTGCCACTGCTGGGCGTAACTCAGGCGTTGGGATCGTTTTCGCTTCGAGTGGTGGGTGGGCGTTGCTTGGTGAATTTCATACCAATGCGCAGCGTAATGTGCAACTATTGCCAAGTGGCATTACGCGAATGTGATTGCAACGGAAGCAAGAGAAGTCTGCGCATTCGTTCGGCAAAGAGATCGAACCATGCAGTGGTGCAGGACGCAAAACGGATTTAATTAACGCATGACGCGCAAATTGTTTATTAGTCTTCTTCCACTTGGTTGCATTTCGCTCTGGTTCAGACCGCTTTATGGCTATTTTTGTCCGATTTGTGTTATGCATTGTTTTGCAGCGTCAGCCAATGCTGCGAAGTTGGCGCAATTGCGTGGTGAAGTGTTTAATTAAAAAGCTATATTTTTATGTAGAAACTTTTTATGATAATTGTCAATTGTAATTGGAAAAGAGATCTGCATTTAATAAGCGTTGAGAGGTCTTTCATAGGAATGATGATTTTGATTGTAGTGGTCGGTGACCGTTGAAAGGAAAAATGTCTTTACTGCGCATTGGTTGAGTTCAGATTCAAACCAAAGTTGCTCTGACTTGTCATAGATGTATAAGTAGCTTTTGTATTGTATAGCTGAAGGCACTTTATGGTGTACAGGGAGTCAGAGAAACTTCTGAGCATAGAATTTGCTTACATCTTGCCAGGGACGGATTCAAAAAAATTTTTGGCGGTTTCAAAAGGAATTCTTTAATATTTTTTAACAACCATTCAAAAAACAAAAATTTCTTTATTAATTTGTATGCAGTTTTAAAATAGACCCTTATCTTCCGGGGGGGGTTCTAATCCCCAGAGTCACCCAGAATCCGCCACTGCATTTTGCCATCTTAAGGTCACCACTTTCAAACACAATTAGCTTCTTGTCTGCTGAACTAAAGACAGATCGTCGCCTGAGAAAACGAATGTCGTATGTTCCATTGAGCCTAGTAATACATACGACATTTGTTTTCTGAGGCGACGAGATGTCAAATACAGGTTTCCCTCGTATAGCGGGGTACTTCTAAAACGCGTTTTCGATATAACGCGATTTAAAAAAAACTTTTTTTTTCATTATGTTTTTTAATAATTAAATAATAATAATAATTTTTTAAATAGTGTATGAATTTTGATTTTGAGTTGGCATGTATGTACATACTAGGCATCGCAATCCCGGGATCCCGGGATCCCGGATTTTTTCCAGTCCCGAAAATCCCGGGATTCAAATCTTTTAATCCCGGGATTTTCGGGATTGCAAAAGATGCTTCAAAGCTCAAATGAAATAAATTTAAAAGCACAAAAACCCAATTCCTTATCTGAAGGAGGAGGGAGGGGACAGAGGGCGTCTTTTGCAAAAGGCTTATAATTATTTACTAAGCATTCAACCAGCAAGTGTTGAATCTGAAAGATGTTTTCTCTCAGCAGGGTTTATTTGCAATAAATTTCGCTCTAGATTAGAGGGCAAAACATTTAATGCCTTAGTATTTTTAAGATCTCAGTTTTTAGTTAATCACAACGCTTAACTTTTTTATCGAAATAATCGAAGTAAAACTAAAAGAACTAACAAATTAACTATTTTATTTTTTTTATCAAATATGCGTATATATGTACTTAATAAGTTATGTTTAAGTGTCATTTTTGGAAAAAACAAAATGTTATCAAACTGAAGTTAAATGTCAAATGAAAAACTTTTAAGTTAAACAAAATGTTGTCAAGGATGACTATGTTTATTTATTTGATTTAAATTGAAACTGACAAATTTGAATGTAATTGACAACTGATTGTAAATGACAACTGGATTTTGGTGATGTGCCGCGCACAACCAACCACTTCGACGACTCAACACCGACTGCCTCCCTTTCCGCCTTACAATGTGATTAAATTCAAGATAAAAAATCTTAAAACTACCCCAAATGTGATTAAACAATTTTTATGATATTATAAACAAGTATTTATGCAATTTGGTAAAATTGTTTTATTTAAAAAATTTGTTATTTGAATCCCGGGATTAAATCCCGGGATCCCGGGATTTGACTTTTCAATCCCGAAAATCCCGGGATCGCAAAATGGCAAAAAATTGCGATCCCTAGTACATACATCTTTAATTTAGTACCTATTTTATTTTGGAAAAAGCTTATTGGAACAAACCCTAAAATTTATATGAAAGTTAAGTCTTCTATAACGCGGAATTATCCTGGAACGTAACCACCGCGTTATACGAGGGAGACCTGTACTTTAAAAACTCTATTTGGGTTCCGTCAAAAAGTTTATATATAATATTAAACAATAATTTATAGGAATACTTATTTCTATAAGCACAGTATTCAAAAACATTTTAACGTCCAGGCGCAGGTTCTATTTTATTTTATTTTAAACTTTCATTATTTCTGTAAAACTTTGAGCAGATCCAACTAAGTCAAGGAACCAAGCATCAGAGGTTAACTAAGGTTATCAAAAGCACCAAAGAATGCCAAATATCTCAGACCTGAGCAGAGCAAACACTCAAAAAGAGGAAGTATTAAATTTTTTATATCTTAAACTAGTAAAGTTAGAAGGACGAAATTCAACGATATAGTAGCGTACATATTAGTCCTTAAGATATATTTTTTCAAAAAAATTATTGGTAATTTGCAAGGATATTCAAGGATGAAGTTTTAAAAGGACATTTTCAATACCTCTTCGTCCTTTTGCACCAAAACATTTAATTTTCTTAGATTCTAAGAATATTTCTCTTTCATTTGATATCCACATTGTTATTCTACAATGCGCTCAATTTAAAAATTTTTTTTTTTTAATTAACCTGTCCTAGAAATTTCAAAGTCCTTTAAAAAAAATTCTCACGTCAGAGAGAAAAACTAAAAACGCAGTTTTACTACATTTGGCCCCTTGTTTCGCGCGTTTGATTTTTTCGTGTGTAAAATTTGTTGTCGCATGGTGTTATCAGTGTTGCTTAACCGAACCTAACCAAACCAAAAATTCATAATGTTGCTAACTTATACGAGAAATTCTATTCAAATGTCATTATTTCAAAAATGACTTCAGTGAGTTTCTCCTCTACACCCACCACCCACCACTGAATTGTTTCTCGCTCAAGTATGGACACATTTTTTATATTTCCAAACAATCTTTTCAAGTGGTATGCTTTGAGATGAGCCTTGCACATGACAACCTCAAGAGATATGCACAAAAACAACAAATACATAAGTCAGAAAAAAAGAAAATTGATAATAAACACACACATACACACACACGTGATAAGAGTAAAACAATGTTGAGTGCAGAGATACAAAAGTATTTCAGTAAAACTCGCACATAACTGAAAATCTAGCAAACAAAACACAAAAATCCTTTCAAATTCATAGTATCTATGTGTGTGTGTGTGTTTGTCCACATGCCAGGAATGCGGAAGTTTTAGGCGGTCGAGCGAGCAAACTTTCACCAAACAGTCAAAGAAACACAAAATTACATATTTAAATAATGTGTAGATATGTTTTTGCACATTCCGAACACATAAGCATATACACTCAAACACACGTACACACAAGGACGCACACAGAATTCCATGTTTGGGGGTGTTGCAAACAATTTTTTAGTCTAATACCATTTGAAAACATAGTTTGCATCAGCAATTTTTGTATTTGGAAGAGGGTTTGAACCCCCAAACCCCCCTGGTGTGCACCACTACATACACACATACATATATACGCGCATGCAACTGGCATTTGCATGACTACAGCCACAGGTACTTTAAATACATACAAACATACATATGTACAATAAACATTTTAAAGACAACGCAAAGCAGCCAAAAGAGCACAAAGTTTCCAAATTACTTTACGACAAAAGCAGCCGAGCCGCAGCAAATGTTCGACCATAAAGAGGAAACGTGCATGCGGCACGTGTAGTTAGACGCGACGCGCTTGTGGCCCACGTCAGTCGCAAATGAAAACATCAAGCCATGAAAACAAAAACAAACAATATGCCACTGCAATGTTTACTTCTTCACTCAGAACAGCTTCATTTGCACCATAAAACGCTTAACCCGGAACTGGATAACATTTCAAATGACGAAGAAACAAAATAAATAAAGCACAGTGTTTCAGTAAGTTTCGTGCGACTTATTTAAATTCTGCACCTGAAAATAAACAAAACCTGCAAATTAACAAAAAGTGGGCAGTCTATACGAATATGCGATGCCTAGATTTTCGTTGCAACATCTGCAGAATCTTCACCAAATTTCATTCCGATATCCTTTCTCGTACAAGAACTAAGGGTAGTTAAAAGAGAAGAGGGTTGCCGCCATTGCTAAATCGAATTTTGCTGGTGTTGGTCATATTTTCATATAACATACACTTTCCCAAACCGGCCATGCTTCCTAATTGGCGCTAAGAACTGTTGCTGTGCTGCAACTCGGGTATGAAAATACTGAACGAAAAAAAATAGACACTCGAGGCTGACATTTGCAAGCATGCGGCACATGCACACGTGCGTGTAGTTTGTCTGCGTGTGCGGTTTTAGTACCGGAACGCACGGCTGACTGCTAAACGGAGCTTGGCAGTGCCCCGCTTTGGCACCTCGCTGGCTACAAGGTTTGGCTTATACATGGGCTGCTCGTTTACACGCAAGAAGCACACATCTTCCATTAATACATATGTATTTATAGGTCAGCGGCGCACACAGGATTTCATTTAGAGGGACAATGGGGGAGTTTGCGTACAACTTTTGAGCACAACACCATTTGGAACCAAATTGTGTAGCAGCAATTTCAATTTTTAGGGTCTGTTTCCGGCCTGTATGCGCCACTGGAATAGGTATTATAACCTTTGTTATGTACTAATGTATATGTTCTACATTTTTATGAATATGGTTGCGGAAAAAGCTTATTTGCCCCTAAATTTTTACATTAAAATACAGTGGTGCATGTAGCACACCTAAGGTAGCAATTCACCTCGAAAATGGGAACTCATATAGTCGGCGGCGGCAAAAATCATGACAACACTTCGATGAAACCATGGGTTCCGTGGCCCTAATCCAAGAGTGACAGTAAAAAAGACTAACTGAATAGTCTATTTTGGGTTTGGTTAGAGAACCTCCCGAATAAATACTTAACGGTAGTTCCGGAAGGAACTTCCGTTGGGACGAGAGGAGATGTTAAGTGGGTTGAAGTGTAGGGCTTTGAAGCTATAAAAAATAATAAAAAATAAAATATAATAAATATCTAAGGTTCACACATGCGTAGTTCTGTTCACAAACAACACGACTACTGCACATTATCACACAATAGGAGATTATTACTTAATATGTTTTATAGTAAATTGTTGTTAGAGGATACTTTCTGTTATATACATATGACCGTAAAAGAATGCAATTGCAAAAATTTTTTTTTATAAACCTGAAACGAGAAATTTAACATCCCAAACTCATCAAGTAGATGTCCATTCTCATACAACGAAAACGGCGCCAAAATTTCAAGCTTTAAATTGATTGAAGCAGTGTCCATGCTAGCCATGTCTCCTGTATGGACGATGAAGTTCCGGCAAAAAAGGTGTTCGACGCGGTAGTTGGAGGTCGACGACAAAGAGGGAGGTTGTGTCTCCGGTGGAAGGACCAAGTTGAGGACGCCCTGTGATCTCTTGGTGTGACTAACGGGAGAAGGTGCGCGCAAAAAAAAAGCGCCTGGAGAGAGCTGTTGCGTCCATCCGTAACCCGGTAACGGGTTGTTATGGCCAGTTAAGTGAGTAAGTAAACCGGCGAACCTCTAAACCAAAATAGATCATAAATAGAGTCAAAATTTTTGTTAAAAGGTAAGTCAAAAGCACGTTGGCCCTTAACCCTTTCGGAAAGGAGTTTAGTTTTGAAATCCAAAACATTCTTAGTACAAATGTTCCCATCCTATTAAAGTTGGAGAAAATTATGTTGGATACTCACAAATTCTGAAATCATCCTTTTATTCGGGGACACAGATTTCGAATAAATATTTTGCGTGGGTCATGAGATCTGAATAATTGTTTTGAGGGACATTAAAAATGTGCTGGATGTATTATATCAGTAACATCGAAAGGTTAAGTGTGGCTGCTCTATCGGCACCAAAAGGCAGGATCAGCGAAAAGGAAGATTAAGTAGCATCTGCTCAACACCGCTGGGTGCAATGGACTGATCGAATATTATAAGAACTTTTTTTTTAATAAAAATGTTGTAAACTTTTAACAAGTGCCTTTTTTAATGGCAATGTGTCTTTTTTGCCACTGAATGAACTAGCAAGATTTATGCGACATTCAGCATGATTTTGATTATTCTCAATTCAGAAATTTCGCAATGGAGAAAAGTTGATAGTAGTAGATAGGTGGTTGTCCCTGCTACATAGGGATCACACATATGCTGAAGTGCCCAATAGTGATTTTGACAGACAATTTGTTGGGCCCATATTTTCCACTAATAAAACCAATTAGAGCTTTTCACGAAGCTAAATTGATTGTTAATACCCTTATTGCTTATATTCTCCATCTTTTTTTAAGATGAACTCACCCACTTGAATTTTTCTGCAGCACAAGTACATAAGAAATGAAGAACCTTTTCCTTTCTCGTCTATGCAGCTCTTGTAAAAAACATTAGAAATTATCGCCCAATCTTTTTAATTCTGTGCCTTTTGAACAGTGACCCGTCAGGACATGAATCATGATGATCAGCTGGTATTTTTCAAATAAAAGAAGCTCGACTGAAGTAAAGGAGTCAGGTTCTAGAGTTAGTTTATGTCATAAAGCTTATATAAGTTCGAAGCTTACAAGTTAGAGGAGCATTTCGAGCGTTGCCACACCTTGGTCAATCTGACCAGTAATGCTCTATCGAAGGAGCTTATCTGCCCTGAGCTACAAGCTTCACAGCACTCTGTTCATTTGAACCATTGTACTATGTCCAAAGGGGGAGGGTTGGCTAACACAAAGGGAAAGGAGAGGAAAGTCGTGGAAGGCATTAGGGATCCTTATTCCTCCGGGCTTCCTAGTTTCGTCGAGAAACCTGAGGAAGTCGAGTTCTTCCTCTACTCGACTTCCTCAGGTTTTGTTGAGTTTTGCTCCATACATCTTCTTCTTCAAATGACTTCTTCTTGACTGGCACGACAGCCCGATTACGAGACTAAGGCAAGCGAATTTTTCAAGGTTGCAAGGGACCTACAGTTTTATGCCGATTCCGAACGGCAAGTTGGGAGCGTTTTGATAGGCAATTTTACTCTCAGAGGTTTGCCATTTCCTGCTGAGAGGACAGCCGCCGAGAGAAAAATTTTTGTTTTTTCTTTTTTCGGTGTTAGCGCAACGGAGTATTGAACCTGGGTTCGACCGTCGCACTTGACTGGCGGCCCAACGCACTAGCCAGCTGGGCTACGGCGGCTGCTCCATACAACGCTGCCCATTATGCGCCTTCTGCTCTCTATAATGTTAGATACTAGCATATGAAATTCTCGGTCTTATTTGTCCTACAATAACCTGAAATATTCCTGTGCTTTGGAAGAAATGGAACTTTTGTGTAACACTAGAAGCCTTTGAGCATAACTGACTGAAAAACAAGTTGTCCAATACCCTAAAATTGTAATAACGCTTCTCAATGTTTTTTTTTTTTAATTTCAATTATATTTACTATGTAAATACAGACAGATCAATTCTAAATACAATTCTCTCTTCCAAGATTGAAATATGTTCAAATAAAAAAGGTGTGGTTAAGGTTTCTAAGTGCCCATAGTCTAAGTAATGGATTGCATGACTCAAATAGCTTCCAACTGCACCCTGAATTGCTCATATGATAGCATGTGAAATAACATTTTATGACTGGATTAACTTTTTGACATAAAAGAAAGTATGGTGCTATCTTTCATCTCTATTCTGCTCTCATAAGACTTCCTCAAAACTTGAGCCTTTTAATTACAAGTGAAATATTTTCATACTGAGTTCATTCTGTGAACCACAGTGCTTTTTATATGAATTATATTTATATAAATACTCCACCCACATACAGAAGGCCACACCTTAGATTTAATTTTTTATAAATGCCATCTAGGCATTCTCGAGGTAAGCATGCAAGGCCATGCAAAAAATATGTGCAAATCCTGTTGGTAATTACAATTTTAGTCTTTTTGTGAGTCCCAAAGCAAACAAGTCGAAATGGACATAATCCCCACTCAATGAAATGGATGTCACAGCGCGTCGGAAAATACGGCGACAAAGCACGAACACGTTAACAGCCGCAACGGAGTGTAACTACACCGCGAAAGACACGCATAATAGCAGCAATGATAAAAATGAGCAAAACATAAAGAAACCGACACGAAACATTGGCGATGCTCAGGTTGCTGATGTCGCTAATGATCGGGGATGACAAGAGCTCAGGTAATTTTATGGACCGCACACTTTTGACAGCGAACGGCCGCCAACTGTTAGCTGCTGCGCGAATGTGGTTTGTTAAGTAAATAACTACAACAACTTAGAGGCCATTCAGGCCACGGGCAGTAGTAGAAAAATATGCAAAATAAAAGCAGCAACAATGTGAACGTAAACTTGGTGGTTTTCGAGCTTTACGAAGCAGATTTCTAGACTAGAGGAGGAGACTAGAGGAAGGAGACTAGAGGAAGGAGACTAGAGGGGAAGATTTGTGTAAAAATAAAATAAAAAAAATTAAAATTAAATAAAAATACTGCAACTCTGAGCAGTAGACAGCAGTTGGCTGTGTTTAGGTGAATTGTTGAAGCTTTAATTTTCAGATTTTTGGTATTTTTCTCAGAGCAAACATGAGGATTGGTGATGAGAATTTAAAGAAAAATTTCAACAAATTAAAAAGAAAATATTCATTAATAGTTAATAACTGCTAATTAGTTAATAACTGTAACTGTAGTTAAAAACAGTAATTGTTCGCTAAAGTTGATCCATTGTGAACACTTACTTATCTCAAATCGTGTAGACACTACAAAGGGTACTAATCTATGACAGAGAAAGAGAGCGAAAGAGTGGAGATAGAAAGAGGGGAGAGAGAGAGAGAGAGGAGAAAGAGAGAGAGGAGAAAGAGAGAATGGGAGAGAGAGATTCGAACAGGCTAGAGAGAGGAGAGAGGGGAGAGAGAGAGATACGTTCAGGCTATGACATATAACTGACGATTGAACTTAGTGCTAAACCCTTCTTCCGAAGGTAGTACCGAGTGAGCCAAAGGACGAGAAAGAGGTGGTTTAGTGAGGTTTAAGTCCCACCCGGACAGGGTTTTGCCTTTGGATCCTTGTTTGTTCGCTATAGTTGATCCATTGTGAACACTTATATACTTATCTCAAATCGTGTAGACACTACAAAGGGTACTAAACTTTGACAGAGAAAGAGAGCGAGAGAGTGGAGATAGAGAGAGGGGAGAGAGAGGAGAAAGAGAGAATGGGAGAGAGAGAAGGGAGAGAAAGAGGGTAGAGAGAGATACGAACAGGCTAGAGAGAGAGGAGAGAGAGGGAGGGAGAGAGAGAGAGGGGAGGGAGAGACACGTTCAGGCTATGACATATAACTGACGATTGAACTTAGTGCTAAACCCTTCTTCCGACGGTAGTACCGAGTGAGCCAAAGGACGAGAAAGAGGTGGTTTAGTGAGGTTTAAATCCTACCCGGACAGGGTTTTACCTTTTGATGCTTTCCATCTCTATAAATAAATAATTTAAAAAAACACCAGGCTTGGCTTAATCGACGCCAACCACGAGCATTTTTGCGTGTAGGCCACGCCTACTGGGCCTTGAAGACATTAAACTAGAACGAATATGTATACCCGAATAGGTCAGTGTACCGCAACTTACAGTCATGGAACACATATTGCGGCGAATGCTAATATCGCCTTAGAAAAAAAAAAAACAACCCCATAGTGGATCGGGTGCGATAACACAGATAAATGCGAATAATTTGAAAATTTGCATAAGCCACGGCCAGTGCATGTGGCAGCTGTGAGCGATGGTTGGCCGTGTTCGCTGTCGGCTGTTGGCAGGACAACGAAACTAAATGACTGTTAATATTTTTGCTAGACAACAATTCCTGCGGCCAAATGCGACATGTCTGTTGCACAGTTGCGTCGCGATAAAGATAAAGTCGCCAATGTTTGCTGTTGTTGTTGCCGCCTTACTGCTTGAATTGCGTGCGACAGCCTGCGGGCAACACAGAAAGGTCGCAATGCCACTTTTACGCTTATTAAATCGCCCCTGCAGTTAGTGGCCTTTTGCCAGACGTTAATTTCTTTTGGCCAGAAGTCGAGAACTTTTCACTTTGCTGTCGGTAAATTCGCCTCAATTACCAAACAATTAACCTCAAATAACAAAATTACCGTTGAAACACTAAATACCGCACGAATGGATGGATGGATGGTGGCACTCAACTGCTACTTGTTGTTGTTGTTGTTGTACATGAAACATGGTACAATGCAGAAAGCTAGCGGGCAGTTGCTCAACTTCCACCTATTCCGGGTGCATTGAATTGCACTTAATTGAGCTGCGCCGCGTCAAAAGGAACAAAATAAACGAGTGCAAACTTTTAGACGGCCACTCTGGGTTTCCACTGGCCGCTGCAGGTCTCCAAGTGCTGAATTTGCATGCGGAAAACGTTCGGAAAACTAAAAAACGCCAACAGCAGCGCCGCTAATAAAGCAAAGCGCGCAACGCGCCAAAGTGGCATAAAAGCGAGAGGCGAAAGTCTGGAAAGAGCGCAAGCAGAGGCGAGCAATTAATTTAAGGTTGTTCCTTCCGCCCGTCTAAGGCGGCGCAGCCGTGTAATTGCAGCGTACAAGTTGCACAACTGGGACGAGCGGGCGGGCTGGCCAGTTGTTCGACTGGCGCCAGCAATGGGCTGAAACCGTTGCGGTAAAAGTGATTGAGTGTCTGAGTGAGCGGCCGTTTTGTGCCGTATCGCTGCCAGATCTGAAATTGTACAATTTCCAGCGTGACAGGCAGCGAAAGCTCACTTTCGGGCCGCATTGTGAGTAGGAACTGGAAACGCTACAATTTGGATTGATACATATTTACTTGTGTGAATGTATGGTGTACATATGTATGTGGGTAATGAAGTCAAAGGAGAACTGTGCCTCTAACTGAGAACCGGAAAGCAAAAATTCGCTACTGCGAAAAATTTCAAATTTCAAAAAAATTTAGTTTGAAAATTTTTAGTAATTATTTTGTATTTTCGCAATTTTTTTTAACCCTGTGTCTCAATATTACTTTTTAGTACCTATTTAAATCATAAAATCGAACCGAAAATCAGAAATTCGCTACTGCGAAAAATTTCAAATTTCAAAAAATTTAGTTAGGAAATTTTCAATAATTATTTTGTATTTTGACAGTTTTTGTAACCCTGTGTCTCGATATTACTTTTTAGTATTTAAATCATGAAAAACTTGGCTAAGAAGTGTACACACGACATTTGAATTCGCCACGCCTGTTTGTTAGAGCTCTAGAGCTAGTTTACTTATGAACAATTTTAGCTCAAAACGGGTTAAATAAATTTTGTATCAATATTTTTTAATTACAGAAAAATTATTTAATACTTATGGAAAAATACAAAACTATAACTTTTTGATTTTATTTAACCATTATTAGTTAGTATTAACCGAACCTTCCGTGGTATCATTTACTTTTGAATAATTTTAGCTCAAAACGGGTTAAATAAATTTTGTATTAATATTTTTTAAGTACAGAAAAATTATTTCATATTTATGGAAAAATACAAAATTAAGACTTTTTTAGTTTTTATTAAAGAAGTAGGGTTTTGATCAAACGCGCCCAATTCGTAGACTTCAATTAGAACACAAACTTTTTCTGACATCGCTGCAAATTATTGCAAATTATTTTTGGTATAGCAATCACATTTTTGTTATTTGCTTTGAATTTACTTCTAAAAATATTGATTTGTTGGTGCCTACTTAAATTAAACCCGTAAATCAATTGCAGCTTTTGCTATAAGATGACAAATAGTTAGGTGAAGTTGCTCTCAGACAAATTTGGAATCGAGAGGGTTAAATACTTTGTAGAGTAGAGAAACTTGCGAACACTTACTACTCAAATTTAAATCAAGTTTTAATTGCACAAAGTCAAATGGCAACTCTGTTTTCTAACTTTTGGTTGGAATGTTTCTGATTTGATTTTTGTTGTATTAAGAATTCCTACAGTTACTTTCAATTCTCTGATGGCTGTCTGATTTTTTAATTATGTAGAATGTTTCTGAGAAACTCTCAAAGCAACACAAATCAATTTAAGAGTTTCTCCAGTTTCTCTCTGCACTCTGTTGGCTGTCTGCTTTTTGACTAGAAAGTAACTGAGAAACTCTCAAAACCACACAAGACACTTTCAGAGTTTCTCTGTCTTGTTTTTGGCTGTCTGGCATTTGACTAGAAGGTTTCTGAGAAGCTCTCAAAACCACACAAGTCACTATGAAAGTTTCTTCAGTTACGAACACTCACAAAATTTTAAATCAAGTTTTAATTCCAGCAAATAAAGTGGCAACTCTATTGTCTAACTTTTGGCTGGAATGTTGCTGATTCGATTTTTGTTGTATTAAGAGTTTCTTCAGTTTCCTTTGGTGCTCTGTTGGTTGCCTGCTTTTTGACTAGAAAGTCTCTGAGAAACTCTCAAAGCCACACAAGCTACTTTGAGTTGGTAGAGTTTCTCTCTGTTCCCTAAGTTAAAAAAAGTCTAGTTTTTTTTAAGTTCAATTAAATTTTAAGTTTTTTTTTTTAATTTAATTGTTTTTAGTTTTTTTAACTTTACAACACAAAATTTCATTTAACAATTATATGACACCGGCAAGTAGGGATAACAAAAATCATTCTTTGGATATTACATGAAATCTGAAGTGATCCTCCTTGGTTATTCAACCAAGGAGGATCACTACTTGGGTCAAGGTTGCCACGGAACATTGCTCTTTGCTCTTTTTATGAATTTGCTCTTTTTCTTCTTTTTCATTAGTGCTTTCTGAGTGGAAATGAAAAGTTGGCAGCCGTGAACACAAGTCACTTTCAAAGCAGCACAAGTCAATTTAAAAGTGTCTCCAATTTCTTTTGGAATTGCAAAGCTGCACCTGAAAAGGTCGCATAAAAAAAGACAGTCAATTTTTCACGCAAACAAATCACCGCAGAGTTTTTTCAATATCTTTTCTCGTTTGATATTTACTCGACCAACTCTCGAATCCACAATCCACCAGTTGGCATCCCAACAACACATTAACTGCTCAACCTGAAGTACAAAACAACGCAACACATTAAATCCACATAAATCCCACTCACATTCACTTTGGCAACAGTTTTCATGCATCAGGTTTCCACATAATCTTAACTGCCGATTTTTAACGACCAACATTTTTATGCTAATTACACATTCTCCAGCGAGATGTTTCGGCTTACAGACAACGCAAATCAACTGGCAGCAACCTAATAAATTACAAGCAACAAAAAAGTCCTTTCATACATTTGGACACACACAACGCAACATGAAATCATTAAAACACAACAAATTACCCAAAAGGCAAAAACAGGAGCTCTTAATATGTGTGTATGTGTGTGTGTGTGTGACACGTGCATGAGTCTCTGTCTACGCTAATTAACACTTCAAATTGCCAAAAAAGGGCCGCAACATTGCGCCCACAAGCTGCACTTGAATACGCAACAATAGCCAAATTGTAGGTGAGACGTTAGACGAAAGCTGGCAACATGCAGTAAATGGATGGATGGATGTATGGATGTATGTTCCATGTCTGAAGTTGAGATCGAGCTGATTGAGTGGGAGCGAAAAGGTACTTTGGGTAGCAATAAACCTTAAATTTACTGTCATTTGCACACACACACACATCGTTGAAGCTGGCTGAACATAATACTGAGGCGATTCTGATTTCTGTCTGACCGCGTGGATGCTGTTGACAGCTTCTGTTCTAAATGTCAGAGAAAGGTCCTAGAGAATAAGAAGAGAATGGGATGATTGTAGCATTATTGTGAATACAAAAAAACGAATACGACATACACAGTGATTCTTGACAGGAAGTAGGAACCACAAAAAGAGGTTTCTTTGGCTTAAGCTTCGACAATGCATCGGGTGATAGTTTTAGCAGGTAAAATCTGGCATGGTGATGAATATGGGCTCCTAAATACTCATCCTATTCCATCAAAACCCATTCCAATGGAATGGATCTCCCTTATGGAAAGAACTATATTCTACAGCTTCAAGCTTAGCAACGTGGATAAATAGGACCACCGGATATTAATGAGAACAAGACGAATCCATGGGTCATTTAACGAAGTTAGCCTTGTTAGGTTTTACTGTGGGCTTGCTTGGTTGGTTGGTTGAAGTGGCTGACTCACAGTTGTCCCCTACAAGTCACAATTAGCGCATAGCCTCCGTTTTGATACCACATGCTCACCGAAAACTAAGCCTGGTTAGTCGTATGACTAAATCCACCCGGTCGAATTTAGGTATCCAAGAAGTTTCCCCAGACTTACTGTCAAGCATTCGGTCAAACAAGTAAGGAAGTGGTTCCCCAGAGACCTAAATCTTGCCGTTGCCAAAGCTGGGCAGTGACAGAGGAAGTGATTACGAGATTCTTCTTCTTCTAAATTCCCACAACTCCTACAGTGGATATTGAAGGGAATGCTTAGCCTCTCCGCATGTGGACCTATGGTCCAATGGCCTGTGATGACCGCCGTAAGCCTAGCGACGTCCGTGCGAGATTTGTGTATAAGCTCGCGAGATATCCGCTCATTGTAGGAGGGCCACATTGCCCGCAAGGTACGACAAGAAGTCAGCGACTTCCACCTCCGATTGGCAAGACTGAGACAGTGCAGATAACTGCCCCTCTTGACAACTTCCAAAGGCGTCGGAACCGGGACACCCAGCGATGCGTCAAGCGAGACACCTGAGCGCGCCAATTCGTCCGCCCTCTCATTCCCTTCAATGTTCCTATGGCCAGGAACTCAGATAAGGGTGACATCAGCACAACGATTTAGCGCGCTCAGCGCCATCTTACACTACTCGACCAGCCTTGACTGGACCGTGGTAGATTGTAGAGCTTTTATTGCTGCCTGACTGTTAGTGAATATTGCAACTTTGCACCTATCAGTGATAGGTGGTACTGTGGGCTTAGTAAACAGTTGATCTGAGTCTCTTGAATTGATTGAATTTCTTCGGAAGATTTTTGAGGAATGACAAGCAGTAAAATCTTCAGCGATTATTCATTAATCCAGATATGCCGTCCGTTGTACATGTAGTACACAATTGTTAAGGGTTCTGCTTAAACTGTGCTTTAAAATTGCTAACAAAATACCCTGAAATGAAGGTGTTCTACATGTAGTACTCTCGGCATATCGGCATATTTGGTCATAGTATCCTCGAATCCAGACTCTTTAGAATATGGAGTGTAAGAAGTGCTTGATATCTCAGATGGAAAGACCACTTAAAAGCACGTCTTAAGGCACTCAATGCTTTGAACAGAATTTAAAATAAAAATATAAAAATATATATTAAAAAATATATTAAAATAAAAATATAAAAATATATATTAAAAAAATATATTAAAACTAGCTGACCCCGCGAACTTTGACTCGCACGACATTTATTGTTTTTTTATAATGAAATACGCGAGATGGCGAACCTATGGCGATGCAAATTCACGAAGAAAACTAACTGAAGGAGGGGAGGAGCTACTGATTAACGCAATCGAGGCCCACAAATAAGCAATGTTGCTGCTAAGTTTCAGTAAAGAAATGGACTGCGCTTGAACCTGCCCCTTATTCAATGCCCTCTGTCGAAAGAGAAGATGATAGGTTCGTACTAAGTTTCATTGCTGAGCGACTTATAGTTCAGCAACATGTTTGGGTCGCAAAAAACGGGCCACGCCCCTTGTCCAACGCCCATTAAATCTTATCATTAGAATGACTCATCTATGGGACGACGGGGTACAAAATTTCAGTGTTGTACAACTTACAAGGAGGATATTCCATTATTAAGATCTGGCTCGTATGGGTGGTGCCATGCCCCCTCGTCCAAACTTGCCCTATTCCCTTTGTCGAAATATATGAATAAATGGTAGGTTCGTACTAAGTTTCATTGCTGAGCTACTTATAGTTTAGCAAAATAGTTGGGTCACAAAAAATGTGCCACGCCCCTTGTCCAACGCCCATCGAATCTTATCATTAGAATGACTCATCTATGGGACGACAGGGTACAAAATTTCAGTGTTGTGCTACTTACAATTTCGAAGATACTCTATTTTAAAGAGTTTGCTTGTATGGGTGGTGCCACGCCCCGTTGTCCAACACCCGCCTGTCGAAAGATATGAGTACATGATAGGTTCATGCTAAGTTTCATTGCTGTGTGACTTATAGTTCAGCAGAATAATTGGGTCACGCGTCAAATGTGCCACGCCCCTTAGGGGTATGAAAAATAGATAGTAGCCGATTCTCAGACCTACTGAATATGTATATACAATTTCATAAAAATCGGTCAAGCCGTTTCGGAGGAGTATGGTAACTAACATTGTGACACGAGAATTTTATATACATATTAGATAAAAATATAAAAATATATATGTATTTCTAAAATATTTAGTTTTGTATTGCATTAACTTATTTCAATTTCATTTTATAGCTTTTTTCCATACATAGCAAAGGTGTCTCGTGAACAACGCTAATATCTACTTTAATGCCTCTTTAGTGCCGCTATCAACATTATTTAGCTAATATTTACTAATGGCTTGAAAATTGTAGTAAAGTATAAAAACAACAACAACAGCAACAGCAACAAGACTAAATGTTAACATAAACATTAATCGACTTCCCCGGAGACGAACTGAATACGACGGCAAGAGACGAAATGTAGTGTGGTGTTGCAAATTTTGTTGTTGGCAGCAACAATGGAAGAAAAAGTTCATGCTACACAACGACAACTAGCAACAACAAACATAACTGAAACATTTTCACAACAGGGTTGATTTTATGTTGGTGACATATTCCATGGGGAAATTAAATGAGAAATGTTCGACACCAAAAAACGGTAGTCATAATTTTTTAATGACGCAACTATCTTACATTGTGTGAATATTTTATTGTTGTTTGTTTTATTGTTGCTAGCTACTGTACAGTGTCAGGTTGTTGGGGGGAAAGGGGGATGAAAGGTTTGAAGTAGTAAGTTATGTTTTTGTTTTTTATGAGTTTGAAAGTGCGAAAATCTACAATTTGTTGATGTGGAAATTTCTGCATGTTAGCGGATATGAAAGCAAAGAGAGAGATAAATGAGAATAGAGAAGAGAGTTGTTGGCTCGTTGTATTCTATTATTTTATAAAATGAATCCTTTTTATTTCTCCTCAAATCGAATTTATAAGTTTAAAGTATCAATAAAAAATATTGTTATTAATTTTTTATTTATTTTTAGTTATTTTCATTTTCATATTCTACCCCAATTTTCTGTATGGCGTTCCATTATTTTTCTCTCGCGTTTGCCGTAAGCAGCCAAAATGCAATCACTCTGCCATCAACTACAAATTTTCTGCCATAAACTTGTTATTGCTTTTTTAAACCAAACTTTCATCTCATCTGCATAAAATGCATTCAACTTTAAACTCACTGGAGCTTCAACTATCTTCCGCACATCCAACTCCGCCCACCACTTTTTCAAATCACAAACTTTTCTGCATATTTTTGTTTGCCAGTCAGTGAAGTGAACAAAAAAGTGCAGCTCAACTTTCTTGGGCGCACACACAAATAAATATCTACAGCAACTATGAGAACAGTGTTGAAAAAACCTAAAACAATTGATTTGAGTGCAATACGAAAGTTTTCTATTTTTATGTTTTTTATAATTTTTTGTTGAATATTTTCTAATATGAAAATTAAATTTGTGGCTCAATGTCAACAAAAACTGCAAAAAACATTGCATGGAAATTTTACACTGCAAGCCATGAGATTAGAAATTAATTAAATTATTACAAAGTTTTTTATTTGGCAGCATTGGAGTTTTTTTTTTGGCCACGAGACCTTGAAAGCTTATTGCAATGTGTAATGAAATTAAAACTAATTTAAAATGTAAATTAAATAATTAACTATTTAGTTAACTTTTCATGGGATGTCAGTTGAGGAAATTGTTTAACGTTCACCTTAACCCATTGCTGCATAAGGAGTAAAAATTTACCCATGAAAATTGGCTTTTTAAAAAAATCACAGGAAAGTTCGTGGTAGAGATATCTCAAAATCATTGATAGGGATGGTTGGGGTAAAGATGGAACTAGCTTAGTCTAGTGGAGGTCATCCTAAAATTCCGCCATCTAGCTAGAGTTACCAGACTCCAAAAATTGTGAATTTTCCGGTGGTGGAAAATGTGACGAAACATTGTGGCCTTAGAATTTAACGAAAATTTGCCTCCTTACTCACCTGTAAACAACTTTTGTTCACGTGTTTAGCTGATCACTTCAAAAAGTATGGAAATAAGCTACCATTGCTACCTAATGGGTAAAAAATACCCAATAAATATCTCAGCAACGTGCAGAGATAAAAAGCTGATCTGATCATTTTGGGTCAATTCCAGGTCATGTATGAAATTTTATCAAAATCGTATGGGAGGAACTGGTACCCGGCTTTAATGGGTTAACAATCACAAGTCGGTGGCAATTTTTTGGTTATATTCAGTAATGACCTGAGGGAACCCAGCGTGAAGTGCACCAGAGTCCATTCCCAGAGGTCGTGAGTTCGATTCCCATTTTATGGTTTGCTACCCATTTTGTGGTTTCCTAAATGTCTTATTTTTCCCAAATGTTTTTCCCATCCATTCAACATTTCCCAGTCAAATTATTTACCTTTGAACAAGCTTTCTTTCCTCTCTAATCTTCTTCACACTCTAATCAATTGTGATGAGCAGCTCGCGCAGTAAATTTTCATATTCAGTAGCCCTACTAGCAGAACAACAACATCACTAGAAGTGTCAGTTCGTACTAAATATGGAACTGGTGTTGTTCAGAGTCTCAAAGTAATCAGCTACATTGGATTATTGAAAATACTCAGTTCAGTCAATACCAATTGAAAAAAAGGGCATGGGTAGTGATACATTTCAATTCATATTTGTCTCCCAACATTTTTCTAACAAACAGATATTTTGGGATTTCAACCAGAATAGCTCCAGATTCACGCTTTTGCCAGAAAATGTCCATAAAAAAATTGCATTAAATAATTCATCATTAATTATTTCCCCCCAACAACCCAACATCAACTAAAACACAAAAATAAAACAACAAAAAAAAAATGCTAAATTTCACTGATGGCCATGACTCATTGCTTTATTGATTGCTTCAGTTATGCTAAAGTTGGTTTATTGCGATTGACGACTGAGGGACGCAGGCGGCGACAGCATTGTTTCCGTTTTTCTTTTTGCTTTGACACATTGTTTTACACATTTTGCACTTAACAAATTGTTCAAGTTTATTGAGTTTTATTTGTGACTTAGGCATTAAATGGCGGAACGTTACGCACAACACGCAACAGCCATGATTGCTTTAAAGCTTTGCAACAAAAGCTGACAATTTGCAAGCAGCTATGAGTTGATTTCAACATTTTGCTGATTTTCAGATTTTTTTTTTTATTAAAATCGAATCCGAACTCGCGTTTAACATAGAAAAATCATTTAAAAATTATTTTAAAAATAGGTGCAATTTTTTTCCAAATGCATTGAAATTTACTATCGTTAAATTGTCATAAAAATTACATACATATATTAAAAAAACAGTTCATATAGAAGTAAAAAGAATGTTTAAATTTATTTAAAAAATAAATAAATAAAAATAAATTAATTTAGTCAATAAAAAAAATTATTTGAAAACAAAAAATTCACACAGGGGACACCCGGGTTTGAACCGGGGACCTCTCGATCTGCAGTCGAATGCTCTACCACTGAGCTATATCCCCACATGCATACAGCTGTGTTTAATGTCCACTTAACCACAACACTGCGCATGTTTGTGCTCAATACACATTTGGCGTATGTGCTGCAATAAAAGAAACCGAAAGAAGAAGCACAACTAAGCGCGAACAAGCAGTGGACACGAAGTGTTGAAGCGACACAACCATTATGCGTTTGCTTACGAGGAGAATTTTTGCTTTTGCACAAATTTCAATATCGTTTTGTTGTGGTAGGCAGAAGCGTATTTATGAAAAATAATGTTCGGTTTTTTTTACATACAAATGTACAATTGTAGAAATTGTTTGAAATGTATTAAATGAAGAATTTTTCCACACGGCTTTTACTAATAATGAGATATTGTCTTCACTATGTTATACGGGGATGTAGCTCAGATGGTAGAGCGCTCGCTTAGCATGTGAGAGGTACGGGGATCGATGCCCCGCATCTCCAATAGAAGTTTTCTTTTTTTTATTATTTTTACAATCGTTGTTTGTTGTTGTTTTTTTTAATTAAAAATTTTACAAAACTGCTTCAAATTCCTTAAATATTTTGATTTGTTCAACTGCTCACAGATTTTTAGTTACGAGCATAGCCGCCACTCAGTTGGCAACGTGCAAGTCCAGTGGCATTTATCAGAGTGACGCAATTTGAGGTGAATAACACATTTTTTCAACATAGCAGAAAATTCATCTCAACATTTGGCAGCTGCTTGTATAGTGGTTGTTACAAACAACTGCCATGTGGCTCAATGGTCTAGGGGTATGATTCTCGCTTTGGGTGCGAGAGGTCCCGGGTTCAAATCCCGGTTGAGCCCAATTGCTTTTTTTTTATTCTTTTTTTTAATATTTCTTGTTCAAACAATGATTACTTTTAAAATGTGTAGCTAGAATAAGCTTTACAAAAACATTTGAATTGAAAGCTAAATATTTCCTAAAAAGAAAAGGATAAAAATTTAAATTCTTTAACTTAGTTCTCTGTGTGATCACATTTGTAATAACAACATTTAAAAGTATGATAAAACCTATTCGAATTGAAGTTAAATATTTGGAATACCGCTTGTGTTTTTTCTTCAAACTATTCCAAAGAAAAATAAATTAAAATTGGAAATTAGATTGAGCGGTCAGGCGTCAACAATATTGTTTGCTGTTACAGTAGCGACTCGGTAAAAGCAACCGATTAATGACAGGGGCAGTTGCAACTACCGAGTTTGTTGCAATTATCGAGTCTAAATTTTTGTATGAAAATTTGCAAATTTCACAAAGTTTTATAAGGGTTTCATTAGAATTCATTATTATTTTATTCATATTTTGTTGTATTACAAAAAAAAAAACTTAAACTAATCACATTCATTGTGTTTAAGAAAAATCAAACAGAAACAAGAACTCCAAACATTTCTTAAAAAGGCTTTAATTAAGCGAGGAAACAAAAGCAACTTCCAAGAAGCAGGCAATATACTAACGGGACATCAACTGACACTCTACTCCACAAAAAGAAAATAAGACGAAGAAAAAGTTGCGATTATTGAGGTTTTTTCGGCAGCAGTTGCTTTTACTGAGTCTATAATGTATAAAATTCGGTGGTTGCGATAATCGAGGAGTTGCGCAAATCGAGGGTTGCTTTTACCGAGTCGCTACTGTATATAGAAAAGTAGCATAAGAGTTAATTAAGAATATTACAAAATCTATAAATCAGAAATTTGCGAATTGATTGTTTTTTTTAATTAACAAAAAAAAAAAATTAATTCTATGAAACAAAAAATTCATTAAGGGGACACCCGGGTTTGAACCGGGGACCTCTCGATCTGCAGTCGAATGCTCTACCACTGAGCTATATCCCCGCTTTCCTTCGACTTGCCAAAGCACACATTTCACTACTTTTCATGTGTAAACAACTACAGTGCAGGAGTGAAGGAGGGGGTTTAGTTTTCGTTCTTATCAATAAGGAAATACTACTCAACCCACACGTAACTTTTAAACAACTTTAGTAAAATACCAAACGTGCGACTTGCAGCTTGACTGGCTGCTTTGCTGAGTATTTAAAATTTGTCAGATTTATTTTTAGATTATAGCAGTAAGTGAAGTTATAGCAGTGGGACAAAGAGGGAAAAGAGAGGCAGATACAAATCACATTTTTTGCTTGTACAGAATTATTATTATTTTTTTTTGCAATCGCGCGCCTCAGAATATATTTGAAGTTTTCGCATCACACCAAATAAATCTCTATGAAATTTTCATGGCAGTGCAAACTGAATGAACCTCTCGGTGAAAAAACCATAGAATATCAACGGACTTTGTGGCTTTCTCTAGAAGAACCACGCAATTTTAGCGCATGGTTCCCAAAACAGTATCGAGTTGAAGAAATGCACATCTGGGAGTCTTGAGGTAGTAGTGAGTACATACAGTGTCGGACAAAACATTTGCAACTACAATGCAATACTCATATTATTGTAAAGTTCAGAGTAATTTCTAAACATTTTCAGTTTTTTTCAATTTATATTTAATATTAAACATTCCAGCATGAAATATAAACATAATTTTACCACATTACTTATTTAATATATTTACATGAGAAAGAAAACTAAAAATGCATATATTCAGAATGCGACAAAACAATTGCAACTAAAAGAAAATTCAAATGTATTCACTAAATAAGCTAATATTTCGATGCAAAACTGTTGTTTTCAATTACTGCTTTACATCGGCGGGGCATTGACTCAATTAAGTTGTTGACTACGTCCATTGGAATGTTGTTCCAGGCTTCCTGAACTCTCAGAAAAAAACCGTCCTGATTTGGAACATTTGTCCTATCGATTCGTTGTTTGACGATCTCCCAAAGGTTTTCGATACGGTTAAGGTCTGGGGATTGAGCGGGCCAACTCATAACATTAATTTTTTTTCCGTTTGAACCACTTTTTCACCGTTTTTGAAGTATGTTTGGGATCGTTGTCCTGCTGGAATGCCCACTTTAGAGGCATTTCCCACTCGGCATACGGAAGCATCACGGTATTCAGGATTTTTTTGTAGACGTATTGATCCATTATTCCCGTAATCCGATGGAGAGGCCCCAATCCAGCAACAGAAAAGCATCCCCAGACCATAACATGCCCACTATGTTTAACCGTCTTAATGCAGTACGGTGCTTGCAGGCGTTTACCTTTGGGTCGTCTTACACGGGACATGCCATCGCTTCCAAAAATATTGAATTTGGACTCGTCACTGAAGAGAACTGATCTCCACTTACTTATTGGCCACGTTACATGTTCTTTTGCGAACTGCAACCGCTTTTGTTGATCACGCTTGGAAATCAGTGATTTTCTCGCTGGACGGTATGATCGCAAATCAGCTTCAGCAAGGCGTCGGGATACTGTTCTTGCAGAAATTGGAAGCTGCATTTATTTTACTAACTACGTAGAGCTCTTAAAAGGATTCTTTTTTATCTCCCTGGTTATGGCTGCATCGGTACGTGCATCAGTTTTGGGTGGACGTCCACCTCGATGTACCACGGCGACGGTATTATCTGCACGATACCGTGAAATAATTCGCGAAACTGACGATTTATGTACATTTCTGAGAATATCCTTTCTTAAAATCGTCTATAATGCGCTGGCGTAACGGTTCACCGAAGTTATCAGGCGCCATTGTCTTTAACACTGATAATTAATTTATTTAAATTTATATTTGAACTGATCCGTCTGAAAATCTTTCAGCAACTGACGTGGAATTTAATATTTTCTCTTAACTAGTTCAAATAACTGTAAAACACTTAAATATTTTCAAAAAATAAAAAAGAAAATGTGGCACAGGCTACTAAGTTGCAAATGTTTTGTCGCACAGAATTTTGAATAGTTTTACAATTTAAATCGCATAAATGCATAGCACTCTAGATTTTGTCAAAAATGTAATTTATATTAATTACTGACATGTTTAGTAATAAGAAAAAATTAAAAGAAATTTAATACGTCCAGAAATTACTCAGTAAAAAAAGCAAATTGAACAATTGCATTGTAGTTGCAAATGTTTTGTCCGACACTGTAATTCCTGTAGAACCAAAGCATTCTTCAAATCCGATGAGAAATATAGCCATTGGCGCACGCAAGGGGGTTTTGGGGGTTTAAACTTTCCAAATATGTATGTAATTGTTGAAAAGAGTATCCATGTTTTTGAATGAAATTGGGCTCAAAAATTGCATACGGAACTCAGCCGAAAGTTTAATTCTCTGCGCACCACTGGATAAAACCACATGTAAAGAAAGTAATATAAACCAAATGGTCGCTTTTTCATGTTACCAAAAATTCATAAGTCTAAGGTTCATCAGGCTGAACATTTCGTCAAATGTTTATAAACTGAAGGTCTGCAACTTTCAAAGAACGAAGTTGCCTTGTCGATGGCACTAATCAAGTGCCTAAACATTTATTTTAAGTAATGTTAATCGGAAAGCAGAAACTTGAATTCATAACTTTCTTAACAAACAAAAAAGCTACAGATTTCAAACAAATAACAAATCAAATTAGTGAGACGACTCCAAGAGCACATCTTTCAAACTGTTTCACGTTATGGAAAAAAGCTTTTCAGATAGTTGCTAGAATAGTAAATTATCTTACGAAAGATTTTTGTTCTTAAAAAAATTAAAAGATAGTGGCCAGAAAAGCGTTTACAAAAAGAAATATATTATGGCTTGAATGACTTTAAATTTTACTACAATTTGAGGAATGCGAGTGAGTAGAGAGAACAGTGGAGTAGAGACATCACAATTTAATGAGGTCCAAATATGCAATACAAGATTTTAAGAGAAAAACAATGATTAATTAAATTTTTTTAAATATTGAAATTTCAAGAATTTGATGAACATTGAACAAAACAAACGGCTTAAGACTAGAATGCCCGACCAATACAATCTTTCTTTTATGTCCATATGAAATTCTAGCGCCTTAGTATGTAAGGACATTGTTATAGTCTGTAAGAATTTTTGTTAACACATTAAAAGCGGGCCGGGTAAAATTACCCGTTGTGAAAACTGCTGCTTATAAGCGGGGCGGGTATTTTTACCTTTTGAATGTAGGCACTTTAAAAGCGGGAGACGGTATTTTTACCGGATTGGTTTTCATATAAAACTGAAAGTATTATTTCATATAATTATTTTAGTTTCATAAATTTCAAGTTTTATTTATTTTGGATCGCGCAATTTTTGCTTGTTTTGCAAGTAATGCCCGCTACGCAGCATAGTTTCATATACTAGGCTACCCGCTTAAAATGTGTTAATAGACTGAATCGATGAATTAAAAAAAAAAATTAACAAAAAATATTTTTTAAACATTGTTTAAAGAATATTTAATTTTTTTTAATTTAATTTAGCTTACAAAATTGTGAATGTCACGTAAGACATTTTCTCGGAAAACGGACTTTCAACGCATTGTAATAAAATGTTTTGGAAATACAATGAAATTCTTTACACTCACTTCTTGATTGCAGCAAAATAAACTACAATAAAGAGTAATAAACTTAATTTTCGACAATCTTTTAACTACAGTTGTATTGAAAAATAAAACAAATTGTAAAAAAAAACTATTTATATAAATAAAAAAGTACAAAAAATCACACAGGGGACACCCGGGTTTGAACCGGGGACCTCTCGATCTGCAGTCGAATGCTCTACCACTGAGCTATATCCCCACATGGGGAGACCGGCGCCAAATCAACATTCGAGCATGCTCTGCCTTTCGTTTTCGTTCTTATGCATTGCGGTTCTTTGCGTTTGTTCTTGACTTTGTTTTGCGTTTGTTTTTGTGTTTGCTTTTGCCGCTACTGCTGCATTGCCGATCTTTACCACACAAACACCCACTGGCAGTGTTATCAAATGATTTTTATTGAAATTGTTTATAAAAGGAAATGATTTATTAATTTGATGTGAAACTTGAGAAATAAATTATTTTTGCAGTTTTTGCTTTGCAAAAAATTTTAAACAATCTGCCATAAAATATGAAGTTGACTTGAAAACTGAAGAGTGGCGGAGAAGGTGAGTGTCCACAGCAGCATTGTACCGTTTGAAAAATCGAAATGGTTTCGTGTGCTGCCACACTGGCAGCCAATACAGGGAAGATTGTTTTTGTTGTTTTTCTTTTATTTGATTTTTTCATTGAGTTCAGCCTTCGCTGGATGACGCTGCACTTCCCTCATCGCTCAAAATTGAAATGCAGTTTTTTTTTTACATCTCTACTACTTTGCTTGAGGAAAATTTCGCTGCCCGTG
Source organism: Melieria omissa (assembly GCA_963971225.1). Classification (NCBI taxonomy): domain Eukaryota; kingdom Metazoa; phylum Arthropoda; class Insecta; order Diptera; family Ulidiidae; genus Melieria; species Melieria omissa. The sequence continues at coordinate 21,192,957 of OZ020268.1, forward strand.
TGTGGCAGTTTGACGAACAATAAAAACAGTAGCGAGCTCTGTGGCGAAAAAAAATAAAAATAGAATGTCGTAAATTCCGCATTGAGCTCCCACGGCACTTGTGACAATCGACGTCGCCTGCTGCACTGAGCACATTTGCCACTCAACGGCCTTCATGCGTCTAAGTTGTTGTTTTTGTTGTTGTTGTTGATGTGTGACGGTATTGCCGTGTTTACGGTATTCCATAAAAATGGCTGCCATCACTTCAGGACTTCATGTTCGGGTCGTCAAGATTTTTTATGAGCTGGCATCGTAAAACGGATGCGTTGTCTTAAGCCTTTCGAACTACCTGAGCGAGCGAGGCAAACGTGAGTTCTCATATATTATCGCAACTACATACATACTGACAGATGTACACACATATGTACACTAGGGATCGCAATTTTTTGCCATTTTGCGATCCCGGGATTTTCGGGATTGAAAAGTCAAATCCCGGGATCCCGGGATTTAATCCCGGGATTCATATAACAAATTTTTCTAATAAAACAATTTTCCTGAATTGCATAAATAATATATTTACCATAAAAATTGACACATTTTAAGCACATTTGGGTAGTTTCAAGATTTTGTATCTTGAATTTAATCACATTTTGTTTAACTTAAAAGTTTTTCATTTGAGTTCATAGCATTCAGTTTCATACATTTTGTTTTATCCAAAAATGACACTTAAACATAACTTATTACTTTGCAACCGATGTATCATAAAGTGCATATATATTCATATTTGATAAAAAAAATAAAATAGTTAATTTGTTTGTACTTTTAGTTTTACTTCTATTATTTCGATAAAAAAGTTAAGCGTTTTGATTAACTAAAAACTGAGATCTTAAAAATACTAAGGCATTAAGTGTTTTGTCCTCTAATCTAGAGCGAAATTTATTGCAAATAAACCCTGCTGAAGAGAAACATCTTTCAGATTCAACACTTGTTGGTTGAATGCATAGTAAATAATTATAAGCCTTTTCCAAAAGACGCCCTCTATCCCCTCCCACCTCCCTAAGAAAAGGAATTGGGTTTTTGTGTTTTTACATTTATTTCATTTGAACTTTGAAGCATCTTTTGCAATCCCGAAAATCCCGGGATTAAAGGATTTGAATCCCGGGATTTTCGGGACTGGAAAATGTCCGGGATCCCGGGGTCCCGGGATCCCGGGATTGCGATGCCTAATGTACACGCATCTGCTTGACACTAAATTGCTTGAGACCATGTTTATGGCTTCAAAAGTAAAGTGCAAAAAATGTGTTCGTCTTAAACACTTTAAAATGAATCGCCTCAAAGGAGCTGAGGTAAGAAAAATATTTACAAAGGGGACACCCGGGTTTGAACCGGGGACCTCTCGATCTGCAGTCGAATGCTCTACCACTGAGCTATATCCCCACTTGGGGCAGTAGACATTCCCCCATGGGAAAAGTAAACAAATAGAAATGATTCAGAATATTGTTTTCAAGCGATAGTTCAACTGAGTTGAAACAATTGACATCTGTGTGGTGGCTGGGATGTTTTATCTTTTGACTGATAAGACCACTTTGTTGTTGTGAAATTGAGCTCTATGAATGTGAAGCATGAGCAGAGTAACCGGTACAAATTTTGGAAAATGTTAGCACAAAAGTGGGGAAAAAGACATTAAAAGCGCATCAGACAGCCCGATGGTCGAAAAGCAGATCGAGATCTGATAATGTAGTAACAAATCACTTGAAGGATATTCGTTCTATGGAATTTCGAAGTACTGAGTATGTGTTTTACACGTTTAGTGGGTTTGAACGAGTTCTAATCAACTGGACAGTCAAGAGTTTTAAGTGCAATTGAGTGAATCCTACGGGTCACACAGTCCAGCTATCGTTCAGTCAAGAACCAAAGCGTCATGATAAAAGTGCTTTCCGCAATTGAGACCTTATCACACTATTTCATTGAATTTCTGAATCAACTGCGAGAGGCAACATGCGCTGCTGGGAGTTTGAAATGTGATAAGCGCTTACAAGCAAATGGCATTTACCAGCCGATAACGTAATGGCGCGAGGCAAAAAAAAATAAATAAATAAATAGACGAAACTATAGCATAGACCCCAGTTAAAGCGATAAAACAATAAGGAATAGCAACAAATTTTAGTGCGATAATTTTTTAACTAATACAAAAATACGGTAGCCGCCGTAGCTCAGCTGGCTAGTGCGTTGAGCCGCGAGTCAAGACTCCGCGAGTTCAATACTCTGTTGCGTTAACACCGAAAAAAAAGAAAAACAACCTTTTTTTTCGGCGGCTGTCCTTTCAGCAGGAAATGGCAAACCTCTGAGAGTAAAATTGCCTATGAAAAAGCTCCCAACTCGCCGTTCGGAATCGGCATAAAACTGTAGGTTCTTTCCAACCTTGTAAAAACATCTCTAGGCCTTAGTCTCGTAATCGGGCTAAGAAGAAGAATCCAAAAATATTCAGTAAAAGTAAGTTTTTGGGTTTGAGTCCTCTGGGCTGTGAGTGAGTTTAGTTGGCATTAAACATAAACTATGGATATACCGACGGATCCTAGTGGCGAGTGGTAACTTTAAAAGTTGTAAAGTTACTCATAGACCTTGGCCCACTTAACGTTTAAAAGAAACGTGACACCTTGAAAATCAATCAGTAGGATATAAACTGTTCATTACAAAGTGGTTATTGCTGGCCGATTTTGGCGCATACACAGTGTTTGAGATAAAATAACTTTCTAAGGTCTTTGGTTTCGCAACATTGTGACAGTTATTTCAGGCTATCAAAGTCCTTGTAGGAAACGACACACTTGCTCACTAAATTTCTGCAAAACATCTCATAGGACTTTGGATTGGCTCGTAGGCGCTTATAATATTAGTACAATTTTGCATTCGCGCCCCAGCATAGACTAAGTGGTGGTACCAGTTCGAGCTGCCTGAAAGGTAATCATCATTCATCATCAATTATTTTTGAGTTTTACAATCTATCTTTGTACAATAACTGTTTGAAATACGGGGTCTAAAGGGGGAAAACATGGGTTAAGGTGTGAAATGAAAAAACGCGACTTAACCGTAGACCTACGTTGGGGTCGTTTTCGAGCAAATTTTTTTTTTACTTCTAATATTTTTTAAATTTGGCCTTTCTAATTGCTTTTTGCCGGTCGAACTATGCTCGGCAGGCTCTGCTTGCGCGAGCCCTGTCGGAGTTGAACGAATTTTCGGATCTCGATGTCGCTCTGCCAAAGAACGATGTCCTCACTAAATTAAGATCTATTTTATAATTACCATTACCAATTACTCTTAATGTTATCTCTTAGTCAGTAAGTCTTATTGTACATTTGGCTAAATAAATAAATAAAATAAAAAAAAATAAATTTGTTATTATTTTTAGCTGTTTTTTCATGATTTTCTTACTTGAATATTATCTGTCGAAATCAAACCATTATATATTTTAAAAACTAAGTTGGCTTTGCAGTTTTTTTTTTTAAACTAAGTTGGCTTTACAGTTTTTGTTTTTTTAAACTGGATCGTTTTCGACCCGTTTTTTTAACGTAGGTCGACGGTTAATGAGTCTATTGATTTCAAACTTGGTGAAAATACTTCAGATCAAAAAGAATTCAACACGTATTTTACAATTTTTTTAAAATCAAAATTTAACGGGGTGAACCAAGGGTTAAGGTTCGTATACGGAAATACTACGAAAAAAACCTATTGGCCTATTGACTTCAAAGTTGGTGAACACACTTAAGTGAACACATTATTTGACACGTGTTTTTCATTTTTTCGAAAATAAAAATCTGACATGGTCAGCGATGGGTTAACAGTTTGTTTGTGGAGACATGATTTAATGCACCAATTGTCTTCAAATATGAGAAACCAATCAAAATAAAAATTAAAAAAATTTTTTTTATATAAATCGGACGTGATCAACAAAGGGTTAAGAAGAACTTGATTTATTTTACCTCATTGACTTTCAACTTGCGTGCAGAGCTACGGGGTCCTGCTAGTCGATAAAAAATCCATAAATATCATAGTACATTTGTGTCTGGGTATAGTGAACACTTCGATATAGTGAACACCTCGATATAGTGAACACCTAAATTTTGACATGGAGCCTCTAAATATTGAAAACATTTGGAAAGCAATTTCAAGCAAAAAACAAAAAGTGTATTTTAAGCAAATAAATCGATTTTTTGAACAAAAATGTTAACCTTGATATAGTGAACAACCTCAATACTGTGAACAGGCCTTGCAATAATTAGTTCACTATATCCAGACACGACTGTATTTTTCGAATCGAGACGAATACATACCTTTTCATTTTTTAAATAGAGACTGCAGAATTTTTATATATAATTTTTGTACTTACAGACATTGGGTTTTCTATAGTTTCCTGGAATACTCGATTTTGTAAAAAGGCGAATCGAAGCCATTTTAAATGCGATTCCATGGATTTGAGTGAGACAGCAATACTACATGGGCTGAAAAGTCTTTGGCCTGACATAGAGATGGCGCCAAAAATTAAGAATTATTGTGTTGTACATGGAAAACCATCCTTAACTTAGATTCTGTCAAAGTTTCATGACATTTGGTTGACTCGTTTTCAAGTTATTGCTTTCGAAGTGACGCTACCTCTGAATTTTTGTAAACAATGGCAAAAAGTGAATTTCGTGTTTTGATAAAACATTGCTATTTGATGGGCAAAAATACAGATGTATTATAACATTTATCAAGCCATGCTTTTGTTTCCACTTTTGGCGCCATCTCTATGTCAGGCCAAAGACTTTTCAGCCCATGAAGTATGTTCCAGTTTATTATCTAGATTTCGTGGACCATTTTTTTTAATATTTTACTTTAAATCTTTATGTATTTTTTTTACGCATAAAATAAGCAGAACAACAACATTTTGTGTAAGATCGTAAAGAGACTTTCAGTTTACCCATAAAAACAAAGTAAAGAGCAAGCAATTGAGTCCAAAATCGAGGTGAATGCATTAAATATTCGGGCAATCGAACAACAACAACAATCATAATAAAAAGCAGAATGTAGAAAGAGCGACAATGTTTGATAGACTTCTCAGCGCTTATCTCAGCCGAATGTTCCGATTGCTTATCGCGTGAACTTATGAGCGTTTCTCGCTGAAATACACGCCGACAGTTGGCAAAGTGCTCAGTGCACCAGAGAGCGGCGCATTTGCAGGTTCAGCGGCAACTTTTGCAGAACAAAATCTAAATCTCAACACACTCAACGCGACATGGAGCGCTGGCAGAATCGTGTAGCGGTCGTAACAAGCGCCAGTTCGGGCATTGGCGCTGCATGCGCCAAGCTCATTGTGGCGGCGGGCGTGCAAGTTGTGGGACTGGCGCGACGCACTGGCCGACTGGAGGAGCTGCGGAAGTCACTGCCCGCGCACCAACAGCAGCGTTTCCACTACAAGCAGTGCGATGTGTCGCAGGAGCAGCAGGTCAGTGCGAGCTGGGCGGCACTGACATACTGATCAACAATGCGGGCATTATGCGCAACGGTAATCGTGTTGACCACATCAAGGAACCTGCTGGGACCCATTTACTGCACACAAAAGGCCATTGGCAGCATGCGACAGCGCAACTTTGCGGGTCATTTGATGTTCATTAACAGCACAGCGGGCGTGGCCGGCTACAATCCGGGCCCCAGCGCGCCCAGCCTGAATGTGTACACGCCCACAAAGTTTGCGCTCAATGCAGTGAACGAGATCTGCCGCCAGGAGCTCATTACGCTCAAGGCCAAAGTGAAGACGACGGTAAGCGAGCGCTGAGGAATCAATCAATCGTTGCTCTCACTGGTGATCGTTTCGTGCAGAATATCAGCCCCGGCTGGGTGTCCACGGACATTGTGCCTGACGAAACGAAAGCTGCGCTGGGCGAAGTCATACTGCAGCCGGACGATGTGGCTGGCGCTGTGCTGTACGCGCTCTCCACGCCGCCGCACGCGCAGGTGCAGGAGCTGACGCTGCGCGCCGTGGGCGAGTGGTTCTAAGGAGACTCGGAGCCGCATAGCATAGCGTGTGAATAAATGAGTTTTATTTGCCTTATGAAGCGCTTCAAATGTTTATGTTAATTGGCTGCCGCTGCAAAACAGTTGGTATTAAAATCAAGTTAGTAACAACAAACCTGAACAAATAAACAAAAGCTGCAGTGGCACGGAAGCGCAATCACGCTCGGCTGCTTATCTCTGTGTGTTCGAGTGTGAGTGCTGTGTGCCGAGTGCCGAGCGCTGGCAAGAAGAAGCAACGGCAGCAGCTCAAGTGCCATTAGCACCGTAGGCAGCACGAGGCAACAACAACAACAACAAATATGAATTTATATACAATTTTAGTGCGTATTTATGTGCACGTGTGTGTGTGTGTGTGTGTGTGTGTGTAAGTGGGTGAATTTAAGCGCTCACTAATGACGCCATTAGGCTGTCAACACTTCATAACAATAAAATATCAGAGCTCGCTGTTATTTGAGGCAACAACAAAACCCGACTAATTTTTTTTTATTGCCGCAATTGAATCATTTACTAATTTATCCCAAGCGTAACGAGTATATTTTGTATATTTGTGCGTGAATCTAATTACACTCAACACACAATGACACCGGAATACAAAAGCATTCAGTGGCAAGTTTGGTGAGCACAAACATTGGTCAATAAATTTTCTATGTAAGAGACCAGTAAACGATTATTTACGAGTATGATTAGTCATTCTCACATCTATTTGAAAAGATTTATTCAATGCATGTTTCAATTACAGACACAACTATTCAACATTCAACTACAAACAATCAACAAGCAATGCTTATTGACATTTTACTCTAAATTTGGATCAAAATTCCGCTGCCAACAAATCAACAAACATGGCTTAGTGCATTTGTGGCTGGCAGTGAAAATACGCAAAGCAAATATTTGCGCCCAACCGCCGCCGCATTTTATGCATTTAAACAACACATTGCACAAATGGCGCATTCGACGAGTGCGCCAACAGTCGATTTAATCCCATTTCGAGTGCTGCACGCAAACGCAGTTTCAGCTGGGAGGCGCTGCGTCAACAGACAATTTGCGCGGTTATGGCTTCATAATTTGTTGCGGTCAGCCGAGTGCATTTGCCGCGACGTTTATTAGATTACGGTCGGCCGATTCGCTCGCACACATTTGGGCGGCGCTGATACGTGCGGCATTGAAACTTGGCGACCGAGTTGCGCAAATCTGTGTTTATCTGGGCGCGTGGGTGTGTTTGTGATTGTGAATGCATAATTTAAATGTGCAGCTTAGCGAATCGGCGCACGAGCGGCAGCACTAAAACCGATAAACCGCCACAAAGCCGGCAAAATGCGTGCAGCACTTTTGTCAGCGCAAATTCAATTGCGTGAGAGTTGTGCACGTGTGTGTATGTTTGGACTTTTAAGTGTTTTTTTTAACTCGCTGCTTTTGCATAGTTTATTAAAATATTTTTTTTATAGTAATGGCTTTTAAATATTTGATGCATTGAAATGCAGGAAATTTATAAATTTGTTAAAAATGCAGCTGATTTGCCTAAAAGTATGCCGCAGGTGGTGCATTTCAATAATAACTAATTTTAATTGAAGAATGTTATTAACAGCTGTTTTGTGAACAGTTTTGAAGCATAATTTTTGGCTCAGACTAATCAAAGTTGTTTTGATTGAAACAGGGTGCTCTGCTTCAGAATGACAGCTGGTTAATGTTTAGTTTTATGCTTATTTGTGTCATCAGACAAATCAAACTCTGTGGGAGAAAGTCAAATGATTATTTATGAGCCTAAAAGTATGCCACCATAAGCGAATTTCGATCATTTTGCTTGAAATAAGTTATTAATTGCTGTTATTACAAAAAGTTTTGAAGCATATTTTTGGGCTGACACTAATCAGAGTTCCTTATATTTAAACAGGGTGCTCTGCTTAAGAATGACGACCGCCTAATGTTCAGTTCTATACTTATTTATGTCACGAGACAAATTACACTGTGTAATAGAAAGTTAAATATGAGCCTAAAAGCATGCCACAGCTAGTGGGTTTCATTGGTAACTAATTTTAGTTGAAATATGTTATTAATTGCTGTTATTACAAAAAGTTTTGAAGCATATTTTTGGGCTGACACTAATCAGAGTTGGTTATATTTACACAGGGTGCTCTGCTTCAGAATAATGACAGGATTAATGTTTAGTTCTATACTTAGTTGTGTCACGAGACAAATTACACTGTATAATAGAAAGTCAAGTATGAGCCTGAAAGTATGCCACAGTTAATGGTTTTCGTTGGTAACTGATTTTAGTTGAAATATGTTATTAATTGTTGTTATTGCAATCAATTTTGAAGCCTATTTGTTGGCTAAAACTAATCAAAGTTGGTTTAGTTTAAACAGGGTGCTTTGCTTTAGAAAGACGACGGGTTGATGATCAGTTCTATATTCATTTGCGTCACGAGATAAATTACACTGTGTAATAGAAAGTCAAATATGAGCCTAAAAGTATGCCACAGGTGGTGGTTTTTGTTGGTAACTAATTTTAGTTGAAATATGTTATTGATTGCTGTTATTAGAAAAAGTTTTGAAGCATAAGTTTGAGGACTGACACTAATCAGAGTTGGTTATATTTAAACAGGGTGCTTTGCTTCAGAGTGACGACTGGTTTAATGTTTAATTCTATACTTATCTATGTTACGTGATTATTTATGAGCCTAAAAGTATGCCACTGGTAGTAAATTTCAATAATTTTACTTGAAATAAGTTATTAATTGCTGTTATTGCGAACAATTTTGAGGCATATTTTTTGGCTCAAACTAATCAGAGTTGGTTTAATCCTTTAATCCTTAACCCTTCGTTACATGATTTAATTTGCGCGAAGGAAAAACATTTTTGTTATATAATTCTTGTTGATTGTGAAGTTCTGATGGTAAAAAAGAAGTTTTGTTGAATTCCTGTGTCTATGAAAGAAGTTTTGCGAATATTTTCCGTATCCTGGTGAGAACGCTACCGCCGAAATGAAAGTGGTTTTATCTATTTTTTAGTATTGGCTACCACGGGAAGTCAAACAGAGGTCAGGCGTCATACTCGTAATTCAACGCACTAAACAGCTGAGCGACGGCCAACGCCAAATCACCATCGCCATCAATAACCAAAATTCTTTCACCAACTCGAAACACTTATTGTTTTTTCGATTTTTTTGGACAAACTTTCAATGTTATTCACAAAAATCCGTTAGTAATCACATGTTTTAACATAAAAGACACAACTGAAGTATGTATGACTGTAAAATAGTGAACAGAATAGTTTCCAAATCTATGAAAAGTTAACATTGCATATATGCAATGCCATGCAGCGAAGAGTTAAACAGGGCACTATTCTTCAGAATAATGACTTGTTATTGATTTTTTTCTATACTTATTTATGTCATTACACATTAATTTGAATAAAATGGCTTACAGAACTTCAAGTTTGCTTTCACATTAATTCAAACAAATTATTAACTGCTGTTATTGCTCACAGTTTTGGGACAAATTTTTGGAGTTATTTTGATTTAAACAGAGTGCTTTGCTTCAGAATGATGACTGATTAATGTTTAATTCATTACTACACTTAACAATATTTAATCTTATGTGCCTTAAGTGCACTTTGACATTAATTCCTTCCTAGTTCCTTTCTATACTGAAATATGTACGAGGGCGGTCTGAAAAGTTTTCGACCTAAACTTCATGACACCACTCGTCAACAAAAGGTGGGGAATCTGTTTACGCCTCTTTTGAAAGGTACTCATCAAAATTTCAGTCATTTTGAATGCGCAGCTGTTGATTGACAATGGTATAAGTCAGTCGATGTGAGTGTATTTGTGGAAGTGGGAAAAAATCGAGTTTCTCTTCGGGACTTCTAAAATAAAGGTTTTTAATGCCCCTCAACACAATTATTTAAATTTTACGCCCCACGCAAAATATTTTTTTGATTTCACTGTTCCGGTGTTTCGGATGATTTTAGAATTTGTGAGCATCCAATATAATTTTGTAACCCTAAAATTCATAGCTAGCGAGTATTTTGGTTTTCAAAATTAAACTTCGTTCCGAAAGGGTTAAAGCAGTAATTAAATATTTGTGTTTTAAAAGTACAGTGACTGTGCAGCATTATTTAGCTCTGTGAAACTTTGGGCAACTGAACTTAAACTTGGCTTCAATCAAAGTTGAATTAAAGTGGCAAAGTGGGCAGAAGCTATCAATATGTCCAAAGAAGAATATTTGTCACATAGTTGTCTGCACGTTGGGAGAAGTGCGTAGACTTACAAAGAGACAGAGAAGAAGTATGAACTCAAATCATTGTTTAAAATTTGTAAATATTTGCAAGCACTGTATGGAGCTCGAGAAGGAAGAAACACCTTCTGTGTCACTGCCTTTCAAGATGAAAATCATGTACAGTGACTTATTGGTTCATGGCAGAATTTGGCTGAAACCTCCTCCTTTCGAAAATGCTACAAAGGCAATTAAAATGAAAGTCCTATAAACCATTGAGTCTATGTGAGATGTCAGCGTCGCTGCCATAATCTGAAAGCCGAAAACTTTTCAGACAACCCTTTCACAAAGACTCGTTTTAACGCCATACCCGTAAATTACCAGTCAACGAAATTTCGTAAATTAGAAATTAATAATTTAATTAATAAGAATTTTTAAAAAGTTCTGAAATTTAAACATCGAAAGTATGCGACATTCTTGATGAACATTTAACAAGCAGTGAACTTTTGGCATTTAGGCTCAACATGCGGCACTTTTAGGAATATTTTATGATACCTACGAGTATATTTTTATATGTTCATTCGAGTAGGTATGTGTGTGTTTGTGTCTATAAGCTGTATGTATGTATGTTTATGCCAAAATTAAAACATAATAAAATGTTAAGCAAATGAAGAAATGTGTGCAAGTTTTTGGCAAACATGCTTTAGACAGCTTGAAAATATGCTCAACTTTGTTCAAGTATTTCAAAATGCACACAATTTTAATTAGGAAACGAAATGAAACGAAGATCGTAAAAGGTAAAAGCATGAAATCGTGAGATGTGGCGTTGCGAACAGGTCAATAGTTGAGGCATAAAATGCCAACAGCAGGAAATGAGAGCAGGATATGAGGCAGCAGCGTTCTCAACCCTAACGAACGATTGCATCCTGCTTCACTCACACACACACACGCACTGCCTTTCATGTGTCGAGCGAGTGTGCCAACTTGGCTGCACTGAAGTGTGGTTTGGCATTTTATGGTTAACTCTTTGATGGTTAACTCTTGGCTCTGCTGCTGCTGCTGCTACTTTGACTTCTGCTCTTTGTTCTGGTGTTGGCATATTTTTATTATCCCCAGTTTTTTCTTTTTAGCCGTTTTTGTTGATTTGCTTAATGAGTTTTAAAAACGCGTTCACTGCCCTTGACGTTGCTTTTTCGCGCCTCATATGCTTAGCTGAGGCGATGAGTTTGTGCGAGAATTGCGCAGCACAGTTTTCATGCTCGAGCTGGCATAACGATATATGCGTCAAACGGTAGCGGCAGCAGCGACAACGGTAACAGCACCGGAAGCACAGGTGGTGGCGACTAAATTCGTATTCACGCGTGCTGGCATCTTTCGGTGCGCGTGTGTGAGTCTGTCTGTATGTGTGTCAGATATGTGTGTGAAATATGATGGAACGGCGTAAATATTTAATGCTACCACGTTTTTCAACTTTAATATTTCGGAATGTGAGCATGTTTGTTTTGTATGTGTGTGTAAATATGTGTGTTTGTTGGGACAGCATATTTTTCCAATTTAACTTCGCTTTCACCGCTGTTTATGTCACAAGTTTAGTATTTGTTTGTAGTATTTTGTAGAATTTTTTTTACACTTTGCATTTTGTGTTTTCATATTTTTTGTTTGTTGTTGTTTAGGAGCACAACAGCTGCAGCGACATATATATTTATATATTCTGCTTGCATAAGTGTTTGCATTTGAATTTACTGGCAACGGAATTTCAGCAAATAAAGTAAAAAGCAACTGTGGCCTTGCACTCAGTGTGGATTATTAATGTTAATTAATACAATTTCATGCAGTGGGAGTGATGAAATTTGTTATGATCCTAATAATTTGTTTTTATAATGAACAGAAAACAAATTAAACAAAATAAATTAAACAAGTGGACAAACAACGTTTTGTTTCATATATCTGCATTTAGTTGCAGTAATAAAGATAAAATGTTTACCATTTGTAAAAACAAACATGTGTAATTAATTTGAGAGACTTTTAACAATAAAAAAATAATAACTACTTACTTTGCTTACATAAAAACAATTCAACGAAACCCAACCAAGGCAGTCAAGTCAGTCTTATCAGTTTTTGTCATCAACATTAACAAAACAAGTCAACAAACTAGCCGAGAGCTTTAAATTGCGATTCATAAGTTTCCATAACCGATCAATCCATGAACGACACGTGATGATATATGTGTTTGCTTGGACTGAGACCATGTTTCCGACACACACATTGCAGGAAGAATGCAAAAAACCAATTGATAACGAAGAAGCGCCCAATACTAACGCTTGAAACTGATACAACAATAAAAAATTAAAATTAAAAAAATTTTAAATTTAATTTTTAAAATTTTAAAAAGTATAAACAAATTAATTGAAATTAAAAAATTTTATAAAACAAATGATAAAATTATATAAAAAAAGATTTTAAAAAGTATAAAAAATTATTAAAAAATCTCTCAATTATTTCTAATAATAATAAGAAAAAACAATTTGTGTTTTAAATTGAATTGAATTGCTTTAACCCTTTTGCGACTACTGGCACAATATGTCGCAGTAAATTTGAAACACGCATAACTTTGTACTTTGTATTCAAAAACCCAAGGCATCCCAATGATTGGTGAAAGAGGCAAAGCAAAAAATTTTCCATTAATTTCATTTTCATTTCCTTTTTTTTTTCAAAGATGAATGAACATCTTTTGAAAATTATAAGCTCTCAGGATAACGGTAAAGCAGCAAAGACTTTGCTTAGATCCAAAACAATTTTTTTTCTTTTACAAACTTTCTTACAGTTAAATATAACAAACCGTTCTCAAGATAAAACTCCGTCGCGAAAGGGTTAAAGTGATTACTATAGCACTTCAACATTACAAATAAATGAATTAAAATCATTTCTGCAAGTCAAAGTAAATAAATGCATCGAAATATTGAACGCTTGACTACTCAGTCAAGCTCATTGACGCTCATTGAAGTTAGAACAGAATCCGTACAGCAGCTTTCGGAAGTCAGACGACCTTGTCTTGTGGCCACTAGGACTGAAACAAAAATGAACTTTAACCCTTTCAAAACTGCTGGGATAATATGTCCCAACAAGATTTCAAGATCCCTTCAAAACAATTATTTAGATCCTATGACCCACGCAAAATATTTGTTTGAATTTTATGCCCCGAGATAAAAGGATGATTTCAGAATTTGTGAGTATACAACATAACTCTCAAGTCCTAACTTTCATAGTATGAGAACATTTCTGCCAAGAGTATTCTGGTTTTCAAAATTAAACTGCTTTCCGAAAGGGCTAACAAGAACTAAAAGGTTCCTGCATAGGACTAACCAAATTTGAGAAGCTGGCACCAACTCACAGTGGTTCGACGCCATACGACCGCGGGACAAAATTAGAAGGAGTGATCCATTCTTCATAAAATTTGGTGTACCTATTAATGGTTCTTTTACAGATGAATGAAATAAATTTTGTAGAAAAATAGGTGTTTCGACCACTTTTTAAATTGAATTATTTTCTGAGATGGGAAGATATTGAAGGATATAATTACTTTAAAGATCCACGAACATACTTTCACATACTTTTAAGATTTTTTTCTCTAAGTTTTGTCAATTTTCAGATTTTTAATTTAGAAAAATATTTTAAAATAAAAGTGTAGTAAAGGCCTCATCATTGCAAATTTTGAAAAAAAAAAACATTAAAAGCAAAAATGGCCACATCATTTCTTAAGCTATATTGAAAGTTTTAGCAACTTTTAGCAACATGGCAACCAAGCCATGTAATTTTAAATAGACTAAAAAACAAAAAACATGTGTTTCGAATTTGGGCCCCTTTTGCACACACACTAATTAATATTTAGCACACATTTTTTGGGGTTTTCTTAGTTGGAGTTTTTTCTTTTCAAATGACATCAAAATCGTTAAATTCTGAGACTATAAATTTTTGGAATTTTGTGTATGGAACGAATCACTGTGCAACTGTGCAATGTGGAAACCACTGTGGAACACATTTCTAAAACATAATGCTACGTTCACACTTGGCACAGCATTGACTATCGCTCTACGTTCTCTTGGCAAATAGTTTGGTCATCTGCTAACTTTACATTTATACAGGGTAGGCCATTTAAAGTGGAAGCATTTGAAAAAAGAAGAAAAAAAAGAGGAAAAAAAAATGTTTTTTTTTTGTTTTCATCTCGATATTCATTTATTTTGGTCCAAGGAGAAATTTTCTAGTTAGGTTTTGAAAATGATATCGCGTAAATAGCCACCATTAGCTTTGGCCGCAAAATGTGCCCTTTTTTCGGCATTTTCCATCACTTTTGCCAGTGTATCGGCCGATATGGCTCTTATTTCGCGGCGTATGTTGGCTCTGAGTTGAGCTAGTGTCCTTGGCTTGTTGGTGTATACCTTGGACTTCAAGTAGCCCCATAAAAAAAAGTCTGGCGGCGTCAAATCGGGTGATCTCGGTGGCCACTCATAATCGCCTTTTTTCGATATGATTCGGCCGGGGAACAATGACCGCAATAAATCGCATGTACTGTTCCATGGTATAAATTGTCTTGGAATGACGCTTCCAACGCGCTATGTCATTAGTCGATCTGACAGCTCTGTCAAAAGTTATAGGGTTACCAGATGCTTCCACTTTCAATGGCCTACCCTGTACAAACCATAATTAACCGTAGATCTGGGTTAGGGTTGTTTTCGACCAAATTTTTTTTTTACTTTTAATATTTTTTAAATTTGTTATTATTTTTAGCTGTTTTTTCATGAATTTCTTACTTGGATATTATCTATCGAAATCAAAACGTTTTATATTTCAAAAACTTTGAATTTTTTTGTTATTTGTATGTGTGATTTTAATCTGGGTCGTTTACAACCCGTTTTTTAACCCTTTCGCTAATTTGTGGCCATATGGCTACATGCTACTTTATGGACGTCTGTGTCCTTTAACCCTCGGATGGACTTTGTAATCTGGCCAGACGAAACGTTTCAAAAAAATAACAAAATTACAGATTCATCTCCTTTTTACAGTGTATTTGTGGGTAACTTCGTAAGTATATGTGAACATAATTTGTATATATATATACTAACATACGTTGCCTACCATATAAACATAATAAACTTCATCTGTCATTGCGGTTTGCCTTTGTCAAAAGCCTCACCCAGACTTCGTCTGGCCAGGCGACAAAGTGCAGATGTGTAGTAACTAATTAGGTTTCAAGATTACATTGATTTGTTCATCCGTAGAATAATTTGAATTTAATTAGAAATAATACAAAATTAATAAACTAAATATTTAAATTTAAAAAAGAAAAATAAACATAGTAGCCTTTACATAGTAAGGGAAGAAGAAGCAGAAAAATAAGAGAACTTTTTACTTGGAGTTTTTACTTAAATTCAGATAAATTTTTTTTATTAATGAAGAAATATTCGATCTTTAGTTATGCGTAAAAAGTTTTATTTTTAAGTGATATGCCACAACGACATGGTTGCTGTCATATGGCAACACTCTGAGAAACAGGGTTAGGTAATAAAAATATAAACAATTTATATGAAATGGTGATAATATAATCACACAGAAGCCTAAATCGATAAAATTCAGACTTTAACTTTCTCCAGTAAAAATCTGTAGCGAAAGGGTCAACGTAGGTAGATCTACGGTTAAAATATACTCTATAGTTTTTAACACAATTAATCATAAAACAAGCCATAGTTGGCTGACTTGAAGCTTCAATAATAATTCAAAATATTTTTAAAAACCATAAAAGTCGTCGAAACTTCAAACGAATCAATTCAAGTTACAATTTGATTGTTATGAAAATGGATCGCTGGGTGAATCGTGTGGCCGTGGTGTCGGGTGCCGTCTCGGGCAATGGCGCCGCTTGTGCTCGCCGCTTACTCAAAGCGTGCATACAGGTGGTCGGACTGGATACGAACACTGAGGCCATGGCGAAGATGAAGAAATCGCTGCCGCCCGATCAGCGGCCACGTTTCCATTGTAAAAACTGCAATGTGTTCGATGAGGAACAGGTCAGGAACACGTTTCTGTGTGTCGACGAGGATCTGGGCGGCATTGACATCATGGTGAACAATACGGGCGCAATGCGTCCTGGACGACTGGTTGACATGCCCACGCAACACGTTCGCGACACGCTCAATGCGAATGTGCTGGCCACCATCTACTGCACACAGCGAGCCATACACAGCATGCAAAAGCGCAAGTATCCGGGACATGTGCTGTTCATCAGCAGCACAGCCGGCTTGTCCGGCTACAATCGGGGCCCGGAGGACGAGAGCCTCAACGTTTACATGGCGTCGCAGCGAACGGTAACGGCAATAAATCAGATCTGCCGAACGGACCTCATTAGGCTGAAGAGCAAAGTGAAAACCACGGTAAGAGAGCACTTGCCTCTCTTTTACTCTTTAGTTGTTGATTTGCTAAACGTATTGTGCTATTCTATGCAGAACATCAGTCCCGGCTTTGTGAAAACAACAAAGGATACGGATAAGGACGGCAAGGAGGACAAAAGTAGCTTCTTGTACCCGGAAGACGTAGCCGAAGCGGTGGTGTATGCGCTCTCCACGCCGCCGCACGTTCAAATTGAGCAAATAACGCTGCGCTCGGTGGGCGAATGGTACTAACGGCACATTTAACGCATGCACAGTGGGCCCAAATGTTACTATAACAATGCTTCTTGTGGTATATCGGTTTTTTGTTGTTTTGTTGGTTGTGTTGTTAAATTTAAAGCAGCCTTCCAGGCACAAAAGCCAACTCACTTGGCTGACAGTCACTCACTCAACTTTGTTGCTTTTGTGCCTTTTAGTTAAATTGCAAAATTTTATTCACTAATAACAATAACAACAACAATAAGTTGGCAACAATAAGCAAGCAAGTGCAACAAGTTTTTAGTGCTTGGCCAAAGTACATTCAAGAAAAATTGAAGAAGAAGAAACAACAAAAACTAAATGTTGCCCCGTAGGGCAACATGGCAACAACAATAACAACTGCGTCGCATTTGTTGTTTGTAGTGGCAGTAAACTAACACAAACAACAACACTATAGAAAAAGCTCAAAACGAGCAAGAAACCATTTTGCGGAACATCAAATTCAGCAACACAATAACAACAAGAAAATGATAAAATAAACAAAATTGAAAACTCAACTACAGCAACGGCCGCCGGAAGCAGCAGCAGCAGCAACAACAACACTGCACAATGCCGTTTACAATTTATCACTAAACTTGGTCGAATTGTTAGTTGGCAAAGCAAACAATTTGTAATATAGTTAAATAAAATAATAGAAATTTTACAGAGTTAAAAGGCTTAAACGGATTTGAGGAACGTAAAACAATGAATGATGAAAACACAGTCGAAATATTTGCCAACACAGCCAAAAATAGACTCACAGAGATCCCCAGAGAGAATTTAATTTTATACAAAGTTTAATTATACATTTTTGTTTTGTTTAAGAAAAAATAATTTCGCTTGCAAAGAATAAATAAAAAAGTTGATTAAATTATTGGTTTCCTTAATTATTCAACAAATTTTCAACAGCAAATATGCGTTTTTACTGGTCCGCAACAAAACATATCGAAACAAATGTCGAACGATGACCTACTTTAATAGTTTACTTTTCTATTGATTTCGAGAGAAACCAAGCGACAGTCGGCTTTTAGAAATTATTTATCGCTGTGCCAATAATTTCATGGAATTGTTTAGTGCAACAACAATACAACTAGTATCCTTGCTCTCATACTGTCAATCTGTCTTGTCACTTGCGACCCACTTTGCCAGTGGCAGCGCCACGAAAGCAGCTAATAACAAATTCAGTTGCGAATGAAAACACGCTAATTGTATGGCACGCTGCCTACAACAAAAACAACAACAGACAGCACTGTTTGCAGAACTTAAATTACTGTAGAAAAAGATAGTTGCAAAGCTAAACAAGGTCGAGCGTTTGGCATTTAGAAGAAAAGTTCGATCGAAGTCACATTGACGGAAAAGTTACAACGACGAGGAGGCAATGGAACATCTTCTTAGAAAAAAAGAATTCGAACAAAGAGGAAACTTAGCAAAGGGCTTAACAAAAGTCTGCTTAGCTTCCTTTTGCCATACTGCAGACTAACCTAACCTAAAACTCTAGGCCGATCCTGCTACCATGACCACACTTCTGGTTTGCCTAGTTTGATATTTTACCCATTCGGCGCAAAAATGGACAGTAAATTAAAAAAAATATTATTTTGACGATAATACTCGCCGTCACTGTGCAATTGCCAGGCAATACTGGGATATTTCAGAACAAATTGCGCTTTGAGCATGGCATACTTTTAGGGGCACGGTAATTTCAATGGAACAATCGCAGAGACGACTCAAGGCGGTACTGAGATGTTCGAAAACAACTCGAGGCGATACTGAGATGTTCGAAAACCACTTCAGGTGATACTTGAGTGTTCGAAAAAGAGCTGCGCTAAAAGCAAAAAAGTATAAAAGGAAGGAAGGAAGAGTTTGCTTTTGACAAAGGTGTCACACGGAGTAAAAAGTTAAAGTAAAATTAAATTATAGTAAAATTATAGTTAAATTTACTACTGGTTATGAACTGCGTTGAAGACTTTAAGTGCGTTTTATTTTTGAGCACAATCCAGGGAAACGAATACGCCTGCGTTAGGTAGCAGAACTTATTTTAGTTACATTACTGTTTTCAAGAAAACATTGTTTAATATGGTTTCTGAGAAGTTGAGTGGTCTTGTCATGCCTATTTAAGGGCGTATTCTAGTCAAGAGTCCCGAATTTAAGGTTAAAGTTGTATAATAGTTGAAAACAAATTCAAAATTGAATTGAAAATTGAATTGAAATTGAAATTAAAAAAAAGGGGTCACCTAGTTGACGTAATTTCAATCCACTTGGTGATTTGAAAAATAAAAAGGTTATTTCTTACTAAACAAGGATCTAGAATTTAAAAACTTTTTGCACAAAATGGCATCTTTCTGAAAATAAAGTTTATTTTTTGCCTCCTGTTTTTCAGCTTTGCTAATTTTTATAAAATAATAAAAAAGACAAATCAAATTACCAAAACCCCTACGTCGAGAGAATTTTGATAGTATTAAGAAAGTCTGTTAGGAATTTCAAGTAAATGTAAAAAGTAGTTTCGAGAAAAACGTGTTTAAAGTTCACAGTCGCATTTCGGGCAGTCTGAGTGACGCGTCACAAAATTAACTATAACTCCGAAAATAATTCGAATTTCCGTAAATCTTCTTAGAGGTTTATTCTGAAAGGGTCTAAACTTTGCAAAGATTGTGACAATAAAGCAGTGTGAGTATAAATCAGTGTGACGATAAAGCAGTGGATCGCTGTGCGAGATATTAGGATGTTTTTACGGGCATACTTTTAGGCACGAACTTTTAGAAAACGGTCGACTTGCCATAATTTTGCTATAACGTTCGCAAAGATGACTCGTCATGATAATGAAAATTTTAAGTCCAATTTGAACAAAAGTACAAAAGGCGGCCGGATAAAGCGCAAAGAGGAACAGTTTTGTTTTAGCAAAGAAAGGCGCAACATGGAGTATTCCAATAAGTGACAAGTGTGTAGACAGTAAAGTGTGAACTTGTAAATAAAGTGAATGCTGGTTGTTCACTGCGTTTAAGAATTTAAGTGTGTTTTATTTTGAAGCACAATCCAGAGAGACGAACAAGCCTACAAAAGTAATGTTCGTAACAATTGGGAAAAAATCGATTTTTTTCTGTTTTTTTAATTTCTAGACCAGAATATCCTTTTAAAGTTGTAGCTATTCTTAAGAACAGTTTATATTTTTAAATCATCAAGCAATCACTTACATATTTACTTGGCAACCCTGTTTAAAGTAAGTGCTTAATAGCTATTTGGAATCATTTAATTGCTAAACTTTGGGCGTAAGTAGTTCAATATCAAATTCCATCGAATACCTGCAGTTCTTTCAACAAATATAGTGACACATACTAGCAGATGTGTTTTTTTCTAGCAGATGTGGTTGTGTGTGTGTGCGTGCAATTTATGAAACATGCACTGCATTATACCAATTTGTCAATAACGTTCGTCAATTGTTTCCAGTCAATTGATCAACACTAACACGCAGGCAAATACAACTACAAGTAAGTGAAATTTAAACGCTGGGCCCAAAAAGTTGAGTATGGAAAGTGAAATGATACGAACGAGCGAACATAGGCAAAGGACAAATGATTTCAATTCGATTACCGTTACAGCCAATTTCTCAATATGTATTCAGCAGTCATTGTACATTGTTGTAAATGCCAAAACATATGTAACTACATCTGTATGTGGGTGTAGTTGTTGGTATTTGTTGTATTGTCAATTGCTGTAACAATTTTGCAGAAGTAGAAAATGTAAATTTTCACAGAAATTTTACGGACCAATCAAATTTACCGCTACTGTTGTTACAATATTTGCTGATTGTTGTTGGTGTTGTTAATGTTGTTGCAATTAAGGTCAGCAACATGTCAAACACAAGCACCTTGACGTAGTTTCTTGCGGGCTGCTAATTGGCCCGGTTTGTGGAATTGTGTGTTCAGAAAATTTGCATAAATTGTGCAAACTTTTTAATGCACTCAGCAAGTGAAAAGTGCACATTTTGCTTATTCTTTGTTTTTAGGTTTATGCAAATTGTTCTAATGCAATTTGCATAGACAAATTTTGCAACTTGCAATGCCTCACAGCAGTATGTCTTGCAGTGTGTTAAGCATGAAAAAGCGCCTAAAAATATGCTACGAAATATTTGCTTTCCAAAAAAAGAGCTTATGTTTATAAATACAATAATTCAGTGTTGTTTCTTGTGTACTTTTGATTGCCATGAATTATGGGAAAGAGCAAAGTTTAAGTTTAACCCTTTCAGTCACAATGTCCAATATATTGGACTGCAGCCCATACAATTCATACAGAACGGGTTTATTTTCATGACGGAAAGGGTTAAATCAGATTCATCATTGAATTCAATAAGAAATTATGGCTTAAAATAACTGTTTCTCTTAACTTAAGCCCACTTGCAGAATTTAAAAATTAGGGATTTAGCAATAACTTTTGATACTGTTTTGACAGAAAACTTAAATTTTAGCAAAATCAAGTTTTAAGTATAAAACATTAAATAAACGCAAATGGCAGATAAACGAAAAAATTGCGCATTTATTGCATAATTATTTGCCGCAAAAAGTCTCTCAAGACTGAAAATACCTTTTATATGCAACAGTTGTATACACTTTTGTTGTTGTTGTTGTTACTTATAGTAATCTAAAATCCTTTTCGCAAATCACATTTCTTAAGGCATTGAAATTTTATTGCTGTTGTTGGGATTAAAATGTCTTTCAGCTGCGTCACACTTGAACACAATACAAGCTTTGCGCATCGAAGGATTTGCAGACGGCGAATAAAAGTGCAGAGATTGAAAAATGAAAAACAACATAAATAACATAAACATGAAGAATCATTTTATAAAAGCATGAAACAAAAAATAAGAACATGAAAAAACAAATGTAAAAAGCAAAGTTGGACTGAGAGAGAAATGTGGCAATAAAACAAACAAGCGAGGAAGTGAAAATATTCATTTCTCAAACAAAGTATGACAAATATGCGTTTGTATGTAAGCAACTTTGTATAAGGAAATCCGGCTGAAAGTTGAAAAAACTGAGGGTAGTTTGGGTTGTAAATCGACAGCCGGTTGTTTTGACTCATTTCGAATCTTTGCAATGGTTGGTGAAAAATACTTTTCAAAGTTGTTGACCTAGAAATCTTAGGTTGACGGCAGCTGATTTCATAAGGTGAACGAACGATGCCTTATTATGACAACTTTTACACCCAAATACGTTGGGTCAATGCACTCAGCTGACATGACTCAGTCTGATGTGAAGCTAAAATTAGTTGCAACAATGATGCCACACAAAAAAAGCGATTGAAAGTCATCACAACACGTGAGAATGACACAAGAATAAACCCACTTTAGATCAAATTAGGTCAAAGCAACGACGCAACATTCTTCATAAAAACAATACATGTGTCAATGACATGTTTGGCATTTGGTGCGTTTCTATTTTCAGTGACTCACTTAAGACGCTGCGCTCTATTGTCATCGACAAAAGCCTAATGAACATTAAGAAAATGTGTACCATATCAAATTTTCTTTGACAAACCACACAACACAACACGCATTTTTCATATAAATCGAAAAATTATTAATGTTTTTGTGATAATTTAATGTGCTTTGTTACAACTGCGTTCATTCGTCGCAACTGTAATTAACATTTAATTGCTATTCTTGTTGTTGTGTTTTTGAGTTGTCACCTTGCCAACACCTCGACACGGCACAACCCAATCCAAATTCAATCAACCATTTGATTAATGAAGCAAAATGCGTCTTTCGGTTTTTTTACGCGTCCATTAGATGGCAATCATACGCCCCGTAGGCCATTCAAAGGGCCGCCAGACGTAATGGCCGTTCTGCTCAGCACAATTATTGCGGCTTCATTGCGTCGCATTGTATCTGTGTGTGTGTTTGTGTGTTTCGTGTGTTCGTTTCAAGTCAACGAAACGTTTCGGCATTGTCTGCTGCTATCTTTGCGCCGCTGGCTGTGCAGTGCCTTTTCCAATTAATTGCGGTAAGCGGTGCTCCAGTTATTTGCTTTGTCGACTAATACTTCGACATTGCATGGTTTGGCTTGGTGTGTGTGTGTTTATCTACGATTGTGTGTGTTTGTGTGGGTGTGTGTGTGTGTGGGCCATGGCATCCGTAACTGGCACAAAGTGATTAATTATATGGCACAAAGTGATTATTGAGTGTTGAAATTATTATATTCAGCAGATAAAAGCCGCCTTAAAAGCCTCAAAAAGGATTCCATTAAGTTATGTTTCCTTCGAATCAATTTAATCTGTGCTTGCACAAACAAAAGCTGACCTCAATTGAATTTGATTTTGACGTTAAAGTTGAAGATAAAACGCAAAAATAGCACAAACCCGCAGACTGATTAGGGAAAAGTGGTTGATTTACGAGCAGTCGCAACAAACAGAAAATTCTTGGAAATATTTTTTAAAGAGAGCCAAAATTACAGCACTAAATTTAGTATTTTTGCTCAAATATTTCAAATAACTATTGTAAATACATATCACCAGAGACCCCAGTGAGAGTTAAATAAACTCGAAGCAAACCAAACACAGTCAATTCTCCTGTGCAAACTTCAACTTAGACTCTCGCAGCAGTTGCATTCTAACTAACGATTCGCAATTCATTCTTTTCGTTTATTTAACAAAGTGTGTAGAGTCAACACTTGAGTCAACAAAAAAACTGTGTTTTCACTTACTTCATTGGCATCACAAACACAACCACAAATATTTACCATCAAACTGCAAATGCGAGCGAAAACTTTTGCGTTCGCGTTAATTTTGTTATTGCAGTCAATAGTTGTTGACTAACTAAATATAAGTCGCTTCTTAATTTTGCATGCGACACAATTTCCCAACTGTCAACAAGCCGCAGCACACACACCAACACACAGTCACACAAAACTCACAAAGACAAACACTCACACAAAATCCCAAACGTAAATGCACACAGCCTGAAACACACACACACACTCCTACTGCCACTCTTGCGCCATTGCACTGACACTTTATTAGTGGCACTTTGTTGCCTCATTTCAATATCCACCATCACATACAACAACAACAACAACAAAAATCGCATAAACATTTCTATATTATGAAAAAAACCAAAAACCAAAAAAAAAACTTGTGCATACTTGTTGGCGTTTAGACTGCCGCCACAGCGACAAAAGTTCGCACACCACTTCACCACTTGAATATTTTTCAAACTGATTTCAACCGAAAGGAACGCCATTTCCAACACGCACCTAAAAGTATGCAGCGCAAATTTGTGCCAAGTAAGCACATGTGTTGCTGTAATTTAACTGGCGCGCTGAAACTTTGTTCGTTTTTGTCGTTTTACTTCGTTTTATTACGTGTCTGCTTGCATGTATATTTTGCACTTTTAAAGTCTTGTTTTTTTTGTAAATTTTTGTTTTATTACAAGTAATATTTACTTTGTTGTTATTGCTGTTATTTTAGTTTATTGTTTGTTAGTTGCTGTTTGCACTTTATTCGTTCAAGTTTACAGGCAAAGTTTTCAACCGCACGCTACAACATTGGGTGCGCATGTGTTGGCGATATTTGTGAGATGCTTTGTGGCGAGTGTGTGTATGTGTGAGTTGCCGTTAAAATGTTGCAACAACTGCTACTAAAACCATTTCCTGCCCATGAAGTAATGCCGGAAGATAGTAGCTCACGATAAGATAGCATTCGAAGAAGACTTTGAGCCGGTAAAAACCGTAGTTTTTAGAAGAGTTTAATCTACCAACCAGCAAGATTCTTTGTTCGGATCAGAATCCTCTAATAATGACATGTTGTAGACACCTTTAGGCGTTTGCTTTGACAATTTAAATCAGCTACTGATAAATTTTCTAGGACGAACTTTCAGCATAGCTGCAAAGGTGTTGTGTTGGTGTATGGCTTTGAAGATATGGAGGGAAGGGAATGAGTTATGTACTGCAAAGCTAATAATAGCAAAGTTTATAACAAACTCAAACTTCCCGTCAACTCAGACCAGTGCTAGCACAATCTTCTGTCTCATGACGGAACATTTCTATGGGCAAATTACATGGAAAAGATATATTTAACCCTTTGGACCCTTTATTTAGTCTCTTTGTTAGAGTTCGAAAGCTAGTTTACTTTTGAACAATTTTAACTTAATACATTTTTTATCAATATTTTTTAATTACAGAAAAATTATTTAATATTTATGGAAAAATAAAAAATTATCACTTTTTGATTTGTTTTAACCATTATTAAATAAACAGGATTTCGATCAAACGCGCCCAATTCGTAGACTTCAACTAGAACACAAACTTTCCGCAATATCACTGCAAATTATTGGAAATTATTTTGGAGATAAGAGTAACATTTTTATAATTTGCTTTGAATTCATCTTTAAAAATATTAATTTGTTGGTTCCTACTTAAATTAAGCCCATAAATCAATCGCAGCCGCCGTAGCTCAGTTGTCTAGTGCGTTGGGCCGCGAGTCAAGAAACCGCGAGTTCAATACTCCGTTGCGTTAACACCGAAAAAAAGAAGAAAAACAACAATTTTTCTTTCGGCGGCTGTCCTTTCAGCAGGAAATGGCAACCCTCTGAGAGTAAAATTGCCTATGAAAAAGCTCCCAACTCGCCGTTCGAAATCGGCATAAAACTGTAGGTTCCCTTGCAACCTTGTAAAAAACATTCGTACGTACACGGTTGTCTCGTAATCGGGTTGTCGTGCCAGTCAAGAAGAAGAAGATAAATCAATCAATAAGACAAATAAGTGAAGTTGCTCTCAGGCAACTTTGGGGTCGAAAGGGTTAAAAAGGCGTATTTGTTCACAATTTGAACCACTGTATGTGTTTTCTGTGGACGCCTGACGCCTCACATTGGCTGCTTGGCAACACAGAATCTTATCAAATTTCTCTGAAGATCATGGAGATTTAAAAAGAATAAATCACCAGAAAAGAAAATTACCTGGAAACCTCAAGTTTCAGTACAATGTACGTTTGCTTTGTTTGAATGCTGGGTGCTTACTAGAAAATGGTTTCAAAAATGGAAAAGTTAATAAGAATGGTGATAGAAACTTTCGGCAACACTTGAACTTTGATAGGGTTCAAGTCAAATGGCCCTAAGTTCTTATTTCAAAACCTTGTCTCCTAAACTTTGTATCATTTTAGAACCAAGAAGGGCGATTGAAACTATCTGCAACACTTGAACTTTGATAGGGTTCAAGTCAAATGGCCCTAAGTTCTTATTTAAAAACCTTCTCTCCTAAACTTTGTATTCTTTTAGAACCAACGATATGCTTCGCATTTAAAGGTGTTAAGCTGAATTACAAAAAATATATCCAAACTACATTTTATATTTCCTAGCCACGCGTACATCTAGGAATCCTAACAAAGTGTGATATACCTTTCAGATGGTGCAGACCTCAGTTTTAGTCGACTTTCTTTACTTTTTGCAACATAAAAATACAAAAATAAAACCTCCAAGACTCCAATAATACCACTGACCTCACTAAATGCCACCAAGTCAAGCGCGCAGATGAGATTTTCCGAAAATTGCAACAGTCAACGAGAGGAACGATCAATACAAAAAATTCGTAGAACACAGGAAGCATCAAATTGAAGCCGCTGCGCTGCTGCTGCTAGCGAAACAACAAAGGAAAACGCCATCGAAGAATTTATTGTGGGTGCGGAAGCGCAAATGCAGCGCAAATGATTTCGTTTTCATTTTGCGGTCATTTCCTCCCATTTTGCCGGTCATATTGTTGTCAAAAGCAATCTGACAAAAAAACAACAAATAAACAATAAGAGATGGGTGCAGATTTTGTTGCAACGACGGTTTGAAACCAATGCAATCGCAACACTCAGCGAGCCATAATGCAAGCCACAGGTTGTTGCCAACCAACAGCCATGAAAGGTGATATTGTTGGGTTCAGCATAAACAACAACAATAAAAACGAATGAGGCAAAAATAAGCACCAACTGTTGCAGCTGAATGGGATCGGGATGCGGAAAAGCCAAAGAGAAACCGCACCGATGCCACACAGCGGAACAAAATTATATATGAAAAAATTATTGTTGGAGCAGCGCTGAGTAGAAATAATACAAGGGAATACAAACACAACAATGCTTGCTTCTTTTTATGGCTTTTCCGCGTCTCTCTCTAGGACGGTGTGTTTTTTTCTGTTGCTTCTTTTGTTTATATTTTTTTTATTTTTACTACCTTGGCGTTTATTATGTTTGTTCGTTTGTTTGTAGTCTGGTGGCAACGCTGCACTAATGGCGGAAATGGAATATGTGTTATTGGTGTGTGTGAACGCTGCCCTACAAGGAGACTACCGGTCATATGACTAGTTATATAACCGGTATACGTTACCAACATATCGGTTATAATTCTAGTCAGATTTGTTCTAGCCGTGTGAAATATCTGACTAGTCCTTTTGTGTACGTGTGAATTGATTTCGTGTACGTGTGATTTGATATCACCTTCTAACGCACGCACTCCGAAATCTTGGCAAACGTACAGCTCTCTCGCTTACTCAGATGGAGTCTCGCATGTAACAAGTCAGTTACGCCTATCTGACAAACCGGTCAGACCTATCTGGTAGACATAACGTACGTTTCGGTATAAATCAGTTACGTGTAACCGACAAACCGGTCAGACCTATCTGGTAGACATTACTAGGCATCGCAATCCCGGGATCCCGGGATCCCGGACTTTTTCTAGTCCCGAAAATCCCGGGATTCAAATTCTTTTATCCCGGGATTTTCGGGATTGCAAAAGATGCTTCAAAGTTCAAATGAAATAAATTTTAAGGCACAAAAACCCAATTCCTTATTTGAGGGAGAAGGGAGGGGATAGAGTGCGTCTTTTGCAAAAGGCTTATGATTATTTACTAAGCATTCAACCAACAAGTGTTGAATCTGAAGGATGTTTCTCTTCAGCAGGGTTCATTTGAAATAAATTTCGCTCTAGATAAGAGAACAAAACACTTAATGCCTTTGTATTTTTAAGATCTCAGTTTTTAGTTAATCAAAACGCTTAACTTTTTTATCGAAATAATCGAAGTAAAACTAAAAGCACAAACAAATTAACTATTTTATTTTTTTTTATCAAATATGCATATATATGCACTTTATGATACATCGGTTGCAAAGTAATAAGTTATGTTTAAGTGTCATTTTTGGATAAAACAAAATGCTATGAAACTGAAGTTAAATGTCAAATGAAAAACTTTTAAGTTAACTCTTCAATTCCCAGTGTCACCTGTAGGTGACAGATGCTTAATATTTGTTTTCCTACCACATAGGTTTTTATTTTAAAATTCTAACACTTGTATAGCAAAGTCAATTAGTAGTACTTGTTTATTTAATTTTCCTACCAACACTAGCGATACGTCATTTGTAAAATTTATTCATTTGTTTCACGCGTAATTAAAGCAGTGCGAGTTTGTGTGGTTTCTTTCAATATAAAAATGAGGGTAGTTTAAACATTTTTTATGTATTTTTTTGTCTTATCCAAACGTATCTAAGCTCTTTTATTTAAAAAGAAAATTTTCTTTTTCACTATTTTGGACATGGGAATTGAAGGGTTAAACAAAATGTGATTAAATTCAAGATAAAAAATCTTGAAACTACCCAAATGTGATTAAAATGTGTCCATTTTTATGATAAATATATTATAAACAAGTATTTATGCAATTCGGGAAAATTGTTTTATTAAAAAATTTGTTATATGAATCCCGGGATTAAATCCCGGGATCCCGGGATTTGACTTTTCAATCCCGAAAATCCCGGGATCGCAAAATGGCAAAAAATTGCGATCCCTAGACATTACGTACGATTCGGTATGTCTACCAGATAGGTGTAACCAGTTTGTCGGTTAGATGTACCTGATAGTCATTACGTAAATATACATTAAAACTATTTGGACGATTAGTTTAAAAAAATGTTTTTGGTTATAATAAAAAGAAATACAAAGAAGAAAAGCGAGAAAAGACACACAAACAAAAAACACAATATTTCTTCCGGCGCTTTTGGTTTTAGCCTCCAGGGTTCTTCTGTTGAATTAGCCATATCCATGCTTCGGAAAACATCTATATAAAACAATCATGAAATAATAATTAAATTCAATGCTATTTTTTAGTCAAGTAAAGATTTTGTTACCTTCAAAACGTTCCACAAAAATAAATTCAACAGCGGACGCTTGCCTGACGTAGCAGTTGAAGTCTTCTCGCGAACTACGACATTTTGTGCATAAAATCAGGTGGCACGCCACGTTTATATCGTTATCTCACTCTTTCATATAGAGAATATGGAAGGTACTAATGCAAATATATTCTTTCATTCATACTTACTGGAAAAAATCCCAAAATGTGAAATGCAGTTTTGTATGTGTTAGTGAGATTTGGGAAATTTTTATGCATGTGTTAGTTTTTAGACACATTTTTAACTTTTTTCTGGAGTTTCGGTTAGGCATTCCTTGTAGGGTGGCTTTTGGCTGGCATATGATTTGCTGTTGTTGTTGTTGCTGACGACACAAGTTGCCGCATTGTGCCGGCCACGCACAAGGGATTTCAACATATGCTCCGCAAAGCCATCAGTAGGCGGTGCATTTATTTATAACTACTCACAGATCCACACTCTTCATACGCAGCCATGCACATACACACACACATACATACATACATGCAGATAGACGTACGTTACAGCACTGAATGCGACGTGTTATGTGAAATTTCGTGGAATGTGGAATTTAATTTGTCAAAAGGAATTGCGTGCGCCACACAAACGCACTAACACACACACACTCACACATACAGTGTAGGCTGCATAAAATGACGTCGTACAAGTGCGTGTAAGTAGGTGTATTTAATTGACGCGAGTGAGCTTATGTGTGTATGTGTGTGTGTGTGTGTGTGAAAAAATCTCGCTTGTTGTTTTTATTTTTGTATTTGTTATTTTTGTTCTTATTATTTATGTTGGTTTTGTTTTCATTCTTGACATTTTTTGTTTTGTTATTTTTGTTATTGATATTTTCGTTATTGATATATTGGTTGTTGATATTTTTAATGTTTTTTTTTGTATTGAAATTAACGACGGTCTATTTCACGTGCTCTGCACATTAATCGGATTTTTTACTTATCAATAAAACAAATAAATGTGGCACGGGGCACCATTGTACGTTGCTGTTTAAATTTCTTTTGTATATTTTATTGTTTATTATTTTAAAAAGGTATTTTGACTTTTTTGGAAGCAACAAGGAAAATACGTAGGCTGCCAATAAGTTTTCGAAAAATCTCAGATTACCATTGAAAAGTTTGTCATTTTTTACCATAAACATGCTTAGAACATTTTGATGTTCAAGCGCTATTTGTGTTGTTTACACTGACTTGAAAAATTCATCTTGGTCAAAAAATAAACATTTTCGAGCAATAATTTTTTACGATTTCTAAAGTGAAGTATTTCAACAACAGTGCTTCGATCGCTTTCATTCCGCATTTAGCGATGAAGCACCAACCCTCAAGACAATTTATAATTGGTTTAATGAATTCAAACGTGGTCGCCGTTCGCTCCAGGACGAATTTCGTGAAGGTCGTCCGAAATCGGCCATTGTGCCAAAAACCATCGATGCTGTGCGTGAACTGATAATGAAAGATCGTCATGTGACATACTGTGAGATAGAGGCATCCTTGGGAATTAGTTGCACGGCCGTGCATTCGATATTGCATGAACATTTAGCTGTCAGAAAGATTTGTTCTCGTTGGATCCCGAATAATTTGGCAATTGCTCAAAAAAAGGCTCGTGTCGATTGGTGCAAAGAAATTATCGGAAAATTCGATAGCGGTGCTTCAAAAGACGTTTATAAGATCATGACAGGTGACAAATCATGGATATATGCGTATGAGCCCGAAACAAAACAGCAATTGACTGTGTGGGTCTTCCAAGACGAGCCAAATCCAACAAAAGTGGTTCGGGCACGCAGCACATCGAAGAAAAAGGTCGCCTGTTTCTTTGGCAAAACTGGTCATGGGGCTACTGTGTCGTTAGAACAGCGAAGAACAGTTAATTCTGAGTGGTACACAACAATTTGTTGGACAGAAGTGTTCAATGAAATACAAAAAAATAACCGCCGACGGCGAATCATTCTTCACCAGGACAATGCGCGCCTATTCGATCGATCAATGCATCGATTTAATGGGTCATCCGCCATACAGCTCTGACCTAGCACCCAGAGGCGGATTCAGAAAAATATTTCGGGGGGGGGGGTTTCAAAATGTAATTCTTTGAGATTCATAAGTTGTCTTTTAATTTGTATGTAGTTTTAATGTCGATCCTAATATTTCGGGGGGGATTTCAACTCCCAAAACACCCCCCTGAATCCGCCACTGCTAGCACCCAATGACTTCTTTTTATTCCCGCACATCAAAAACAAATTGCGTGGCCAACGATTTTCATCGCCAGAAGATGCTGCTGAAGCATTCAAAAACCATGTTTTGGAGGTCTCAATCGGAGTGGAAAAAGTGCTTCGACAATTGGTTTGAGTGCATTCAAAAGTGTATAAATCTTGAAGAAAAATACCTTGAAAAGCAATAAAACCATTTTTGATGATAACAAGATGCATTTTTATCCTTTTTGAAAAAATATAAAAGGCAATCCTCGTATTTGTTATTTTTAAAATATATTTTGATTTTTTTTAAAGCAACAAGGCAAATATTAGTTCTTATTAAGCAAAAAAGTAATTTCGGTTTTTTTAATTAAACTCAATTTTCTTATACAAAGAATGAACTTTAATCAATGATTTCATTTTCCATTGTGTACGATAACCTTTTGTCAACTTTCTGACAGGTTAAGCGCTCATGAAACTTCTGGTCTTTATTGAAAAAAAAAAACCAAAACCAAGTTTGGGATCAGATCATTGTAATTAGTGACATTTTTACTATTCAAAGAGTTTGGCAAACTTCGAAATAAATCGTAATCTGCTGTTGCCAGGTCAAAGCTGACACAATTCCTAACCCTATTTTATTAATTTGCTAAAAGTAATAAAATATGTGGTGGAACCACCGTTGTTACTTGACTAAATGTAACCAAGTTAAAAAAAACTGAAAAACCCTTAGAACTTTCTTCAACTCGAAAGTATCTGGGTTTCAAGCGAAGATAGTCAGAGTGGAATGGAGAGTCAGATGTATCTGTGTCTGTTACGATAGCCATGCTGCGCTCGTGGCCTTGGACAGCCTCGAGCCACCTTTACGATACTCAAGTAAACTAGTCTAAAGGTCTCGCACTCGCGATTTTGTACTGGATCCACACAAGTTCGAATAATAGACCTAATAGACCCCAGGCCCGGCTTGTATTATGTCACAGATTCTCAGGTGACAGATTAATTATTCTTAAAGCGCACTTAAAGCCTCATTGAAACGCATCACCTCACCATCAACGCATCAATTATAGTTGCCATTTTTATTTAAGTTTTTTATTGCAAGGCCACCATAACCTCAATTTGCATTACACACAATAAGTGCGAAAAAGTTTGACCAACTGCATTAACTTCATTTACATACTCGCATCGCTCGTTTAATAAAATAAAAACATATCACATGTCCAGTGCAGCGTTGGCAATTTTTTTGCACTTTGCATGTGGCGCCAATGTTCTTATGGATGTTATTGTTGTTGTCGCAGTATGAATGTATATATTTCGAGCAACTGCTGAAAGCATCAACGTATCGCATCTTTGCCGCACTCACCAGTTGAACATTGCAGCCATTATTTGCTTTTGGTGTGCGGCAAACGCGAAATAAATTGCATTGATTTCAGTTTCAGTTGCAATTCATTTCTCATTTAAAATTCCATTGCAATGCAATTAAAAATTTTAAATGCTTTTGCACTTGGCGAAAAAATTCAATCGAAATTGCATGAAAATACGAAATGTTGTTAAATATTTTTTTTCTTAGATACATGAAAATATGATTTTTTTTAATTTGTTTGTTTAAAGCAATAAAAATGTCATTAATGTACAAACATTCATTTATTTGTGCAGCTTTATGCAACTAATTGGAAAAACACTGAAGTATTGTGTTTGAAACCATAAGATAAACAAAGAGTTTTTTTTTGGGTATTAAATATCGTTTGAAAAATATGTATTTCGAAATTGATTGAAAAAATTGTGTTGCTATTTTATGCAAAATTTATTCATTCATAAATAAAAACATTAATCACTTTTTCTGCAATAGTTGTTGCTAAGTAATTGCACAAAGCTGAACATTTGTGTGAATATGTGTCTTTGAATAAAAGAGTTGTTTGGGTAAAAACTTGCAAACATTAAAAAAAAAACTTAATATTATATTTGCCCAACATTTACAATCCTCATGAGGTTCATATTTTAATGGTCGTTGCTTTATTAATTTAAACAATCTTGACCTCGATGTTGGCCGATGTAATTTTCTCGTGTCCACTCTCGTCGCCGGTCCGATTGAGAAGAAGGCAATAACTTCGTTGCTTAACTATCGATCGCACGACCGGGTGACTCATGTGCGTCAAGTTGTGCAGTGTTGCCACCAATGCGGATTACAATATGAATCGCCCAGCCATTTAAAAAATATACAGAAGATTCTTGGAGGTGCAGTTTTTCTTCTCAATTCAACGAATTCAAATTATTCCTTTTCTAGTTCAAAGTATGGAAGACTAAGTAGGAAGGTGGAAATCCTGAGAATGGGCTCGGCAAATACTGCTTACGAATATTTATGAACTTCTATGGAAGAGATACTGGTTCTAGTGTCCATGTGGAATCAAGTAGGACCGAACGATTACCTTTCCTCCATCTGCTTGCATTTGTGTTTCAGGCAGAGATGTATGCGCACAAATCTTTGTTGTAGAAAACAGCTGGAAAGGCCGATTCATATCTGTTGCCCTCTGCCGACCTTCACGATAGTCAAGTTTTGCAAATCCAAGCTAAATTATGTCCTCAGATATAACAGCCTGACGCTTACTTGGGTCTCGGTACACGTAGAAATTGCTGGTAACGAAACTTCACAGTTCTCAGCTAGAATGGGCTCTGAGGTTGCATTTGTTGACCCTGAATCTGTTCTGCCACTTACTTCTACGGAGATTAAATCCATTGGCCAACTAAATGACCAACAATTCCATGCTCGAACGCAGAAGACTGAGAGTGACAGCAGTTCGAAGAAACTTATCATCTCAGAGGTCACCTCAGACCAATGCTCACAGTTTCTGATGTCTCTATGCAGGAGGGACTACAGACAGTTGATCGGTCTAAAAACGACCCACGAAGAAGGTAGACATATCTGACAGTGCGCTTGAATTTGGTTTGAGACATTTGACACTGAAGTTTTGAGAAGCGATCACCTTGGCAACAATGGATCTACTCAGATTTCCACGAAGATCAAAAAGATGTAAAGCAATTTAACAGAGAATCTTTAACAACAGAGCAATGGACGTGTACTCTGTCTGAATGCTGCGCTAACTAGACGGTTTCGACAAGGGGAAGAAAGACATATGGAGATGAATGGATGGATCTAGGCAGATAGGTGAAAGACGCTGCGTCTACATGGATCACTTTGGCTCGTTGTGCTACCACACAACTTTAGTTCTACTAAATCTACTTAGAACTCGAATCCAGAACTAAAATAAGACAAATAAAATTACTGGTGTTGGCTTTAAAGACTTCGCCGAGATTTTCTCCATAGAAAAAACGCTATGTTTCCTGTGCATCTTGCAAAGCACTGGACAGGTGAATAATTTAATGCTCTACTAGAAGAATAAATTACCTGTCTTTTATATGATTTCTCATCAATGTTATATTTTTGTATTTCGCACAATCGAATAATTTTGCCAGTGTTGCGCCCAAAAATTAAATACAATGGCACTGTTTTTCTGTTAATGTAAAGTGGA
This sequence comes from Melieria omissa, assembly GCA_963971225.1. Lineage (NCBI taxonomy): Eukaryota > Metazoa > Arthropoda > Insecta > Diptera > Ulidiidae > Melieria > Melieria omissa. Next base: position 21,227,752 of record OZ020268.1, read on the forward strand.
TTTTGTGGGTTCGATTGCGGGTGTGTGCCACCCGGCCAGGCGGACTCGAGGGCTAATTGAATTGCTGCAAGTGAAATGCAATCGTTGTGCAATTTGGTCGCAGTGCTTATGGTTGCCTGAACTTTTGTGGATCTGATGAAAAAGAATATTTTACATACTGAGGGTGAAGTGGATGCCACGCAAGTCCTATAGGTGGTTTATATATAAAATATTAATTGGTAGAATCTTATATACAATGAAGAGTTTTTGGACAATGCATTTACGAAAATTTAATGTATAAATTTTGGTTTAAGAACTCTGTAAAGGCATTGAGACAAAACCGGACGTCTCTCCTTTAGGCAGAATCTTTAATAGTTGTCAGATGTTAAAAAGCTGTTCAACAGGTGTACTTCTAAATTCAATTCAGTGTCTTTAAAATAAATGTATCTTTAATAACACTGCACAACAAACTCACATATTTTAAATAACAAGGTTCTGACAACGGATTCTGGTAGAGGGGGCCAATAAAAAATATACGTGTGTCGGCGTTTTGAAAGTTTATGTCTGAATTTTGTTTAGGGGGGGTCAAAGTTTTCCCCTTTTTGCAAATTCTTATGGTGAATCGTCATACGAAAACCATGTAACCTCACATTTTAGGTATATGATGTGTTCAGCAATTTGATGTAAAATACTTCAAGGAATAAATTTTTAGAACATTTTAACCCTGTAGCTCCTATTTGCATGGGTCAATTCGACCCTTTTTTTCTAAGATGCCAAAAATGTCCTGTAAAACAAGACTTTGTAAGGACAAAATGTACCACGAAAATATTCGCCATAAAATTCTACTATAGGTCTATGAATACATCAAAGCTCAAAAATTAACTTGAACGCCAGAATTGCGCCAAAACTGAAAATGTGTTTAAGTGTTTATTTCGTACTAAATCAAAATTGATACATTTGAAAAGTACAAAAACTGTCTAAAATGTTAAATTTATAAATGCAATATAATTCCAACATTCCATAAGAGGATTACATAAAATAATGGAATCGAAAACCTTTTGCATTTATCACCATTTGAAATCTTTAATGAGACTGTGAGGATCACTTATGGTAATAAGGTCAACTGGTGGTAAAAGAAAAAGTAATAATTTTTGAATTCCTCAATTTCAAATGTTGACAATTTTCCTAAATTGTGTGTGCTGTAAAATCAGCTGACTTATTTCTTGGTTAATCGATGGTTAAATATTCAATATTGGCTGTTTAACAGTTGATAAACCAGACTCGTTAACTATCGGTAAATGGTTAAACAACCACTGTGAAATTGGGCCTAAGGGTCTCTGAAGATTTGATTTTTTGCAATGTTTTTTGTTCTTTTTGTACACAATTTAACAAATTTTTATACTAAGCCATACAAAATTTGACCGCTGTTACAACATTTAAGACGTAAGTGTCCAAAACGCCAATATTATGCGTAATTTTTTCTTTCTTATAGAACTCAATCGTATTGAAAAATTGATTTTTCTTTCACATTGAAATGTCTGTTTTTCGATAAAAAAATATCAAATATGACGGGCAATGGCTTTATTGGTTATAGAAATTTCTGCCTTATAAAGTTTTTATTTTTTAATTTATGACAACAACTTGTTGTTACTTTATGTTGATACCAACTCTCACAAACTTCATTCAGCTGCACAAATGCAGGTTTATTACTCAACTCTGAATTAAACACAAATGTATCTCTAGCTTTGGAAATTCACCATTTGCAAACCATTTTTTAATTTTTACTTATTAAATTCAACAAATTAACTGCCTTCATTAGTTTTAAATCAACAAATTTTTATCGTTTACGCGCATGAACTCTGAATATATTTGCTATTTTTCTTTGCGCTCAATGACATAGTCACGGTCTGTCTTAATTGTGAGTCTTATGCCAACAACTCGCAGCAACAGAACGAAACGCCAACAGGCATGAATGACATTCATCTTTTTTCTATCTCAATGCTTCTTCTCCCTCGCTCCCTTCCGCTTCTGGCACACAATTTGATTGCGCCTTCGACATGCCTGACACATTGGTCCTTTGCGGTCCGGACACGACACAGCCCTGTCAATGTCTGACAGTATTGGTTTTCGTATCTTTCGTGCTGTCACAAATGTCATGCGAGCACTTTCCGTATCTCTGTCTTGCTTACGTTTCTATTAAAAACACATTGCAATATAGTTTAAAAGCAACCAATGCTTTGCTTTTGCTTGGTTTTAGTTTTGATTTTTAATCATGGAACTTAAAGCTAAACTGTTGCATACTTTCAAGTGCAACTGACTGTTGCTGCTGTGTGTGTTGTTCAAATTAGAGATGCAATGGTTGCAAGTTCCATTTCCACAATTCCACAACTGCTTTCAATTCCGCAATTCATCAGATTTTAAAGCACTTTCGACCACTTGGCGTTTTTGCAGTTCATATTTTACAAAAAGTTATTTGGTGGCAAACTTTAAGCACAGCAAACACACACAAACAAACCATCAACTTGCAACAACAGTCTGAACAACTTCCGTTCAATTACGAGAAGACGCTTAGTGCGGCACCGCTCACAGCGCCGAAATTGAAACTTGAAGCGTGCGTCCAGCGCCAGCCACATCGAAGCTCAAGTAACGCACAAACTTTAATGGCCTTTTTGGACGCAATAAGGCCAGATTTGTATGAGTGCAGCAACAAAATTGTAAGGAAAAAAAACATAACAGAAGGACAGGCGAACGTTGAGAAAAGTTACAAGCAACAAAAGTGGCATTTGCAACGATAATTGCCGTGAAGTGTGCTGTAAGAGCCTGGACAGCCCACTTACTTCTCCCACTATCGCTTCGAGTAAATGTCACTGAACGACCAGTGTTGGAGTCAACAACAACAACCACTCAGCACGCTGCGCGTTGTCCTTGTCGAACTTGCGCTGCCTGGACTGGTTGCCTGCAATCGAATCCAAGTGTGCTTAAAGCAACGCCACACTCCTGTTGCTATATATTTAATGATGACATTTGTGCACACGCCGAGCGGATAATGTGCGGCCATCGATGTTGATGTTGATGCGTCTGTCGCAGTTGATGGCACTGTTGCAGTTGCCTTCGTTGATAATGCTGCCACTTGTTATGATTGCTGCGACTGCTGCGGCCAATGCCGGTCAAGTACGCATCAGCACGTTGCTACCAATGAAACTTTAATGTGGCAACATACTCATAAAGCGAACATCAATCAGTCAATGATTGCCGCTGTTGCTGCTTAAAGACGCACAAGTCGAAGATAAACTTTTCATGTGTTCTGCTTAAAGTTGATTTTTTTGTTGTTGCATTTTTTTGCTTGTTGCTTAAAGTGTTGTTGATTATCTGCGCATTGCAATGACTTCTTAAACGCAACGAGTGTTCAAAATTTCAAGTACTTCCTCAAAACTTTTTCACTTTTCACTCAAGTTTTGCAATAAATGAAAACTTGCAAGTTGGTAGCAATGAAATGAGAAAGTTTCAAAATGATTATTGAATTTTTAGGTTAAGTGAAATTTTTCTTGGAAATGGTACAAACAGTGCTGAGTCTACAAAATCTAAGCAAATTTAAAAGTGTGAACCATTTCTATCAGAAAAACGACAAATTGACAAGGCAAATATTGTAAACTAGCAATAAATCAGGTCCTTTTTAACCCTTTGTTGATTTCGAAAATTTTTTTTGGAAAAATACTTCACTTCATTTGAAGTGCTTTTACCACATTTGAAGTTAATTGACGCATTAAGTCATGTTTTACCTACACAAACTCTTAACCCATTGTTGATTTCGTCAGATTTTGATTTTCGAAAAAGTGAAAAACACTTATCGAATTGTTTTGCATGTTAAGTGTTTTCACTAAGATTGAAGTCAAAAGTAAAAAGTGAAAAAAGTAAAAAACATGTTTCTTCATATTCTTCTTCATATATTTAACCAATTGTTGATTGCCAATAACAAGTTTAACCCTTGGTTGACCACTTTATGTTATTTATTTTATTTTTTATTTATTTATTATTATATTTATTTTGTTTTATTTTTTTAATATTATCTTATTTTTTATTTTATTTTATTTTGTGCTATTTTATTTTATTTTATTTTATTTTATTTTATTTTATTTTATTTTATTTTATTTTATTTTATTTTATTTTATTTTATTTTACTTTATTTTATTTTATTTTATTTTATTTTATTTTATTTTATTTTATTTTATTTTATTTTATTTTATTTTATTTTATTTTATTTTATTTTATTTTATTCTATTTTATTCTATTTTATTTTATTTTATTTTATTTTATTTTATTTTATTTTATTTTATTTTATTTTATTTTGTTTTGTTTTATTTTATTTTGTTTCAAGTGTTTTCACCAAATTTGAAATCAATAGGCCCATTAAATCGCGTTTCTTCACACAACACTGGGTTAAGGAGTGTTTTGCGCTTTTAGACTCTGAATTAAAAAAAGTACTGTCTTATTGGAGGTTCATTTTTCAAGATGTACCTACAGTTTAAAATTCATAATTGTAAGTTGAGCGGTTTGGGCTAAGTGAATCAGTCAGTCAGTCAGGAAAAATAATTTTATGTAAAGAGATGGATCAGGTACAAGTTTTATGTGTCCAATAGTCAACAAGATTAGTTCAATTTTGAATGAATCTTTGACATAAGTTAGGTAAGAGTAGGTAATTTCGCCTAGATGCCTAGCGGAATCAGTTGGAGCTTCTTAATGTTGCAGGTCTACTAGTGATCGGTGAGAATGTGAATATTTATAGCGAAGTTCAGCAACGATCTAATGTCTTGCTTGGCGACCCCAAGAAGAACGGAGAGAGAAGAGCCCAAAGAACAACGGGACCCCCTAAGTGAGTAAGGCGCAATCTTGAGATACCCAGACTCGGTGATGTCTATCCCTTACGAGTGAGCTCGGTACATAGGTATTTAACTTAACTACTTAGGTACTTGGCTTAACTATTCCACCACGCTTTCTTTCTCACCAGGTCGTCACCCAGACCCCTATTGACTGCCCGCAGAGGCATCAGAACGTTGCTGATTTCATCTGGCAGATGAACACTTCTGACTTGGATTCCAATTCTTTACTCATTGAAACAACAACAACAACAACAGTAACCTGGCATAGTGAGTTTTTTGGCCTTTACAATTTTAAGGACATACACATTTGAAATATTTTGTTTTTAATATTTGCAGTTGTGGAATGAAAGATATGGGTATAAAATGAAAGGGAAAAATTGTTTCCTTTTAACTAAATTTTATTTTTTGAACTTTCAGGGCAAAATATCTCATGTATCAGGATCCAAAACCTACATGTTTTGGATCTCAGTCTGTAGATTCATACATCTAAATTGTATTCTATTTCAAAATTCTCAACAAAGTTACACAAAACCCTTCCCGAAACAAAATCCTGCATGCGCCACTGGTTAGTTATGATTGTTTTTTTTTTATTTCACTTGTTTGTGTTTTTTTCTTGAACTTGATTATTAATTCAATAAAAAGATCTTATCTAGCAGTGGTCATCTTTTCACTGCCCATTGTACCCCAACAGTTTGGCTGATTATATCACAACAACTAATTTCAGTGTTGCTTTGGGCAATTCTCCTACTTTAGTTAGGGGAATTTTTCTCGCATTCTCTATTTTCTCTTCTTTACTTGTTAGGATTGATACAATTTTGTTCCAAGTTTTGTATTGTGATGTTGTATTTGTGATTTGATATTTGTCGTTTGTATGGTTGCATGAATGCATTATTGTTTTATTGTTTGTTTACTTTACATTGTGCTTGTGCTTCTTGTTCCAGCAATTATTATTGCTTTCATTTTTGTGTTTTCGTTATTGTTGCTTGCAATGTTCTACGTTTTGTATTGTATTTGCTTTTTCGATTCGCTTTGGCCAGGGGCAATCGACCGAGTAATGTGGGGGAAACATGAAATATGAAATATTTTGATTGCCAAATTCGGTCGCTGGTAGCACACAAGCAAAAAGGGAAACATAAAAAACCGCCCAAGAATTGAAAGCTGATAGATTACATTGTTTTGCTCTCTCGTTTTCATGCAATTCAATTCATTTAGGGTCAATTTTCTCACATTTTCTAGTCGTTTTATTTATGTGCGTTTAAGTATTTTTATGTCTTTTGCAGCCGAGTGAATTTGTGTGCTTAGGAAAAGGCAATAATGTAAAAAGTATTGACAAGTGAAGAAATGATTTTTCACCACTGAAGTGTGCAAAAATTTTGGCTGCGATTAGCGAAATTCGAAAACAAAGTAAAGCAACGAAATTTAATCGAGTGTAAACGGAATTTCGCTTTGTTGTTGTTATTGTTATCCTTTTATGGATATTGTTCAATGCTTGTTATTGTTCAATTGTATATTCAATGATTTGGTAATTTTGCTTCGATTTGCGTTTTTGCGTTGTGGTTTGGTTTTTGTAAAAAGGAAAGGACTTTAGTGTTTGTTGACTTTACAATGTCCTTCATAAACAGCAAAAATGTTTTTCAAAGATGATTTACTTAAGACAATTTTGGTACTTTTGTTGAGTATGGATGTATGGTACAGTGATCTTTAGCAATAAAATTTATATTGAAACGAGGAGGCACTCTGTGCTGTGCATGAATGCTTTTCCAAGCATACTTTTAGGCATGCACTTTGGAGTACGCCAAAATTGCTATAATTCGCTTGCTATAATATAGCGAAGATGGTTCGCGAAAGGTGATGAGCTCTGCTAGAACAATCGGGATAGAAAGTACAACTGGAATGTGCAAGAAACTTCGACGCGATAAGAAAACTAGTATAAAAGCAGCAGTGTGCAGCGCAAGGAGTCGAGTCTATATTGAGCAAGCAAAGTGGTAACCAGTGTAGTTACAAGCGAAGTGTAAATCTGTAAATAAAGTGATTGTTAGTTTCTGACTGCATTTTGCGCTGAATAATTGAAGTTTTTTTATTTTCAAACACAATCCAAACAAACCATGGAAAACTTGAGATTTTCGTAACAATATGCTTGTTAAACTTTGCTGTTAATATAGAAATTTGTAGAAAGAACCCAAAGATTTCTCTGAGAATACAATAAAGATTTAAGTGATACTGCATGGAGAGCAAAAAAAACAGCTTGTAGGAGAGGTTTGAAAGGCTCCAAATATATGTTTATTACAAAATTTATGGCTGTCAAATATGGTTTCAAGAGGTGTTGGACTCATAACTTGTGTAGGAAACTACCCCAAAATGAAATCCTAACCTATGCGCTCGCTTGTAAAAAAAAAGCACCTGGGTGATTTTATTATACCAGGTTCGGACTGGGTTTCCAGAGGCTTTGGAAATATAATAAGATTCCTCGTAGATCTGGACTCACGGACGAACTGTGAAGTCCAAGAATGGGGCACAATAAGTCTTTTAGATCGCAGTGCACTTTCCCCGCCAATCATATTGGACACCAAACTCAGCTGGAAAACTAATATACAAGAGAGAGCCAAGAAAGCACTGTACTACTCGTGCAGCAGACTCTTCGGTAAAAAATGGTGCCTAGAACCGAATATGGTTCGTTGGACCTACAAAGCGATATTTCGACCAATTCTCACGTACGGAGCACTGGTGTGGTGGCCGGCGCTAGAGAAGAACCACAACATCAATACACTCAGTGCAGTGCAGAGGGCGGCGTGTGTCGGGATTACGGCGGCCTTGAGGTCCTGACCTTCTGACGCTTAAACACGCTTCTTCATCTGCTGCCGATTGAATCTTTTATAAAACGGATGGCCGCTTCGAGCGCATTGAGACTGAGAGAATCATCCGAATGAGCGGAAAGACCTTACGGACATAGTAACATCCTCACGAAGGTTCCGAGAGACCTAAGGGGGTACACGGACTACACCAAAAAAGTTGCAGACTTTGATGTTAGGTTTTCCAAGCTCTTCCCCTCCAGAAGGGAATGGGAGCGTTATGCATCTTCTTTTACGAACGTAGATTGCCTTCCTATACAAAGACGGCTCAAAGATGGACTGTGGAGTTGGGGTAGGTATTTATTCCAGGGATTTGGTAGTGAAAAAACCCTTTCACCTACCAGATATATGCGGCGTCTTTCAAGCGGAAGTCTTTGCAATAAGAGAAGCCTGCAGGGTTCTCCTACAACAAGAAGTCCGAGGTAGGGATGTTTACATCTTTCCAGACAGCCAAGCAGCCATTAAGGCACTCACCAAGCCCACAGTCAAATCCAAACTAGTCAGAGACTGTAAGGAGTTGCTAGGGTTGGGAAGTGGCCGGGTGGATCTTCCCATCTGCTGGATACCCGGTCACGCGGGTATCAGCGGAAATGAGTCAGCTGACGAGCTGGCCAAGGTGGCATCTGCCATGGATTCACAGCCCGAAAGGGTGGCACCGCCTTTAAGTGCAAGGCTTAGACAGTTAAAGGATTATTTCCTGAGGAAGGCGGATAGTAGGTGGAGCAAACTTTCCAGCTACAGAGTGGCTCAACAGATTTGGCCACGCTACAACTCCCACAGAACCAATGATCTGTTACGAAATTCTCGTAGGAATGTTTCTAGGCTAACAGCCGTGATCAGGGGTCAGTTGCCAATTGGCCTACACGCGGCGAGATTGGGAATCCCCCACAAGCACTTTTGCAGAAGCTGCAGGGAAACCAACGAGAATGAGACACTCGAACACTACCTCTGCGGCTGCCCTGCCTTAGCATTTAAAAAGCTAAATTCCTTGGGGAACAGTCTGATTAGCTCTCTAGCTGATATGTCTGAGACAAGACTGAAATGCGTCAAGTCCTATTTGGACGATGCGGGTTGGCTATAAGGCCCTGTACTTCTCCCACGCAGGGAAGACCCAATCAAGAAGGCGACAGCAAAACGGCACAAAGTGCTATTTGGGTGTGCTCAGTGAGCACGCAGTCGCTGCTACCTACCTACCTACCTTCCCCGCCAATAATAATAATAACTTAATAATAAAAATTAAAAAAAAAGGAGTGACAAGGAGCTCAAACTTAATTACCGCAGAGAACGAAGCTGCAAAGAGAGAGATTGTTCCACGATTGATATTCGGTATCATTTTCTTTTATTGTTATTATTTTGTAAGTTGCCAATTCTAGGTTTCATTTTCCGTTTGCTTACTGTACTTTCTGTTGTCTATGGAAACGAAGGGATAATTGGGACAACTTTCCTACCACAATTTATTAGAAAAGACCCAAACTCAGGGCATACTAGCCAAGTCCATTGCACCAAATATATATTTCAATTAAATAAAAAAAATAAATAAATAACAAATATTGAAATTTTATGGCACACAAATCACTTTTACAATGACTGGACTGGAATTATTTGCGCATTTTTGTAACTGTTGCTATTTTTGCAAATGAAATCAATGGAAAATAACAAATATGCAAAACAACCACAAATATTGCAAACTTGTGAAATCAAAGAAATGCAAATTGTTTGATTTTTTTTGTTGCTATTTACGTGGCCATTCATAAATCTCGCAGCGCAGTGGTGTCGAGAAATGTGGCGTGTGACTTGGCACGTACACAAGTTTTCTGATTTCAGGTCAATCGAATTGGCGACCATTGCACTCGTGCGAATGTATGTCGATGAAAATTTGATTTCTACTTTTTTAATATTCAAATCACTAAAAAAAAAATGAAATTGATTTCCGGTTTTAGGTCAACCGCAAGTTCAGTTTTGAATTACAGCAAATTGAATGCAATTGTTTGATGCTCTTCTTGCTCTATCTCTCTCTATTTTCTAATTCTTGGTACTTGTTTGATATATAAATAATAAAAACTTTGAAGTGAACGTTTTAAATATAAGTGTATAAATATATACATTTATATATATAGGTGTATGTCATTTTTTGCTCAGATATCAAATTTTGCATTTTTCACGACTTGGTTTCAGATTTCTCCTTTGAATAGAAATTTGCTTTTGACGTCATCAGCGAAAAACACAAAAGCTTTAAAAGCAATTTAATGATATTGGGAATGCCAACAGATGTATCACAACATTTCATTGGGTCAGCACGGCAGACAGTCAGTCTCGGGGGGGGGGGGGGGGGGGGGGGCAACCAGCACTTTTTGTAATTAATTGAATTTTTCGGTCATTCACTCAACTTTTTCATACGACATGTTGAAATCCAAGCAGCTTAGACTCTTAGATGTTGTTGTTGGTCTGAATGTTTGAATTGTTGTGAATAAGGTTTATTTGGCTTTAATGTAGCGTTTTGCTGAATTTTAAAGGGAGTTTTGAGGGCTCAAACTCAATAAATGTTTGTCCTCTTCTTTTAGACCAAAAAAAGGTTTACCTAGTCGAATCAGATCAAACCAAGCCAAGGGTTCTTGTCTTATTACAAGACGGTTCCAGAAACCATTTGTCTTTCTGACATTTTTAGCTTCTAGTGGTAGCTGGCTTCATATTTTTCCTGGTCTTCTATTTATACAGATTCTTTTGATATTTATGAACTTCCATAGCTAATAAAATTACACTGAACAACAAAATCAAATTTTTTTCAAAATAACAAGGTTCTGACAACGGATTCAGGTAGAGGGGATCAAAAAAAAATATACGTGTATTGGCGTTTTGAAAGTTTACCTCGGAATTTTTTTTAGGGGGTCAAAGTTTTCCCCTTTTTGCGCATTCTTATGGTGAATCGGCATACGAAAACCATGTAACCTCACATTTTGGGTATATGATGTGTTCAGCAATTTGATGTAAAATACTACGAAGAAAATTTGTGTGAAGCATTTTAACCCTGTAGCTCCTGTTTGTATGGGCCATTTTAACCCTTTTTTTCAAAAATGACAAAAATGTCCTGTAAAACAGGACTTTTTAAGGACAAAATGTACCACGAAAATATTCGCCATAAAATTCTACTATAGGTCTATGAATACATCAAAGCTCAAAAATTAACTCGAACGCCAGAATTAAGTCAAAACTGAAAATGTGTTTAAGTGTTTATTTCGTATTTAATCAAAATTGATACTAAAATTTCCTATAAAACTTGATTTTTGAGGGTTAGTGTGTGTGGAAAAAATGTTGAACGCAAAATTTCACTATAAGTCACTGTATAAAAGAAAGCTTTAAATATAATATATAGAAATAGAAAAATTAGAATGATAGGTGCAAACACGATTTTATTTTAAAGTAGGTTTCGGTAAACAACTTTTGAAGCAAAAACCACTTGAAACCATATTTCTCCCACAGAATTTTTGTAGAAAACTGATACATATCTGAGAAGGGTTTGAACCCCCTAAACCCCCCTTGCGGCACTGCTTACTTTCATATCGTTTTTGAATCAACAGAAAGAAAAAAGTGAGAATGTGTACCAAATATTGTTTATAAGCTCTGCCTACGGTTTTTTTAAGCTTTTATGCTTTTCGTACTTCCCACTTTTCCTGGGACAAGTGTCAATTCAACGAAAACCATAGTCTAATTACTGCACTTTACACTCATTCTGCTACCCCTTGCACTTAGTTTCTAAACTGCCCACGTAACGCGCTTTTTTGGCCATTAACTTTTACTTTAAATCCCTTTCTCACTTCACCCTTCACCCTTTTTCAGTTTTTCTTTTTTTACAATCGCGCAGCTGACTCATCACAAATTTAAAACGCCACTTTCCGTTATGACTCGATTACCTGATTCCCTTTGGATGATCCCTGCCCTCTCCCTTCCCTCACCCAATCGACCTCTGTATTTTCTACTTTCATCCGTTCGCTCCATTCGAGCGCTAAACAATTTGGAAAATTGCAGCCATCAGCGACGGTCGGCAGTCGACGCACCCCAAGCATTTTTGCAGCTGTTGTTGTGTTGGGGCGTTGTTGTGTTGTGGCTTTTAGTGCGGCAATTATAAATAATGCAACGACTTTGCTAAAAGGTAACAATAACAATAACAACAACAATATCATTGTTGGCTCCACAGCAACAACTTCAATTTCAACCATATACAAAAAATAATCCTAAAAAATGATGCGTTTCTATTCGGTGCGATTACGAGCAGTGTTGCATTTTAAATTTGTTTGTATACTGAATTTTCATATTTTCTTTTTGTTTTTGTTTTTGTTGTCAGTAGCAGCAGCAGCAGCATTCCATTTCCATTGTGCTTGTTGTCATTTAGCTGCTTTGTTGCATAGTCTGTTGCACGTTGCATGCGGCACGTAGCATGCAGAACACTTTGCGCTCGTTTCGCATGCACAAAGACTTCTGAGTGGCCTGATGCCACTTTTGCAGCTTGTTTTATGCAGTTTAGGTTGAAAAGGCTGCGTTTAAGCCAGAAGATACGATGACATTCGCTAATCTTAGATGAGTTTGCGCAAACAAAGCTCGCAGTCAAATGCAGAAATTCTCAAATTCAAAATGGTTGCGTAAAAGTTTGATGGAAAAGAATTGCTTCAAGGTCAGTTAAGTTTATGCAAATTTAAATCTAAATTGATGGCATATTTTTAGGAAGTAATATAATTCAAATTTAATTTAATTTAATTTAAAAAGTCCTAACGAATTATGAAAAAATTATAAAAATAATATAGGTGTTTATTAAAGAGCTGCACAAAAGGTTCTATTGGGCACACTTCACTACTGCACAGCACTGTCAAGTACTGCTGTCACTGCGACACTGTCAGTGTCGCAGTGACAGCAAATTCAAATGCTCAATTGTTCTATTCTGCAACAAAGCAAGCACTGCATCATTCGAAAACCTTTTCGCTACAGCAGCGACAGTGCTTTTGCTCTGTTGTGAAGCAAAACATCAAAACAGAAAAGCTATAATGAGGTTAAGTAAAGGTAAATCACAGCAAGCACACCGAGTGAAGTAGAACTTCTACTTCACAACGAGTGAAACAGACTTAATTAATTATCGAAAAAACATGTTTTAAATTTAATAAATTTTAAAGCTGCGTTTTTTTTCATTATTGTTGTTGTAATGCTTGAAATGCAGCCCAGATTCCATACAAAATATCAAAAACAAACATCAGCTACTCCGATTGTGCAAAACAAAACACCGTATGCTTAAAAATGTTCTACTTCAGTGCTGCACTTCAGTCTTGTTCTACTTCAGTGTTGTTCTACTTCCGTGTTGTTCCACTGCAGTATTGTTTTACTTCAGTATTGTTCTACTTCAGTGTTGTTCTAATTCAGTGTTGTTCTACTTCAGTGTTGTTCTATACTTCAAGGTGCTTGAAGTTCTATTGCCGTTTCGTGCAGTATTCGTATGAATAGCAAAAGCTTTCATCACTGCAGTGCTTGTTTTTTAGTGAAAGTGAAGAAGAGCGACAGTATTTGAAAGCACAGCGATGGCTTGCAAGTCATTTTTATAGTGCTTGCGCCGCTCTTTAGTGTTTATAAATGTTGAAAAATTATTTAGTTAAAAGTATTATTTCATAGTTAAATTATGGGTTCTAAATAAAACAATTTCAATGTCGTTTCATAATAATTTAATTAAAAAATAGTTTTATAATTAAATTAAGTTCCATAAAAATTAAAACTAATTAATTAATAAAAACAATTAATACAATTCTTGCTAACTATTTTAATACATACTAAAAATTTTAATTTGTAAAAACAAAAAAAAAATGTGCCAGTACAGTGTTACAAAATAATATAAAAAATCTGTTAGTAATTTAAAAATAATTTCAATTGAAATTTAAAAGTCTAATTATTTTTTGAAAATAATATAAATATTGAATAACTCAATTATTTTGTATACTCAAAATTACACTTTGTTCAAACAAATTAGAATACCACAAAAAAGTGAATTCCAATGAATCATCGTCCTAACAGCAACGAAATTTGAACCCATGACCCACTGATTCGCGCTTTTAAGTACTAATTGTTTGAGTCATTACAGCCTCATTCACAATCTTTAATTAGATTTTATCAAACAGAAATGTTGTAAATTTTTAATTTCATTTATTGTAATAATTTATGCAAAAAAAAAGTTTGTGCAAACAACTGAACTGTCGTAAATGAACAATTAAGCATAATTTGCCAATTATTCAAACAAATTTCACTGTGATTAAACGCTACAGAGGTCAGTAAACCAACACACACACACACACTCAAGGCACCAACGCACTCAATCACATTTTTCAGAGAATTTCCGTGGCGAGCAATGAAGATTAATTTGAATTTTGAACTGTTTGCTGACCGAATGGCCGCCTTCTGACTCGGTAATTGGCAACACGTGTTGGTGCTCGCAATGGCCGCAGCGCCAGCACAAATTTTACAAATTCACAGCCAAGTGACACATTAAAACTGTGTGTCGTTGTTGTTGTTGGACTTATATAGCCCAATTGAGAGATTGGCAACGGATTGCTGCCAGCTGGCTCAACACACGCAGCTCTACACATAAACACCATCAATATCTATTACTCTCCTGTTGCGCGTTTAAGCGGCAGCTTACACACTCTTTATGGGCGAACTTAAATGCTCTCGACAAACAGCCAAACAAAAGCGAAAGCAAAACTGAACGGCAGCTTTCTATGTGTGGGCAAAGCTTTAGAAAAAGTTGGACGAATGCGTTTGAGCGCAGACATCCGTGCGGCCATCTGCCCAATAATGCCGCAGATTGCGGCTGCGTCTAGACCGAAAAACCGAAAATCCCGTAACGAAGACAACGCACTGAAAGCGTTCGAGTCATTGCGCCAGATTAATGCGCTCAATCAGCGCCGGCATTTGCTGGCTGCACATTAAATAAACAAAGCATACTGCCAGGCGCATGGACAGGCGACTGAAAGGGCAGCAAGCCGCTGGCAAATGCAGTCATAAAAGTAAATTGACGATTGGCTCGATTGGAGGATTGCACGAATTGTGTTCCTTGAACAATCAACAATGAACAGAAAAGGTCACAGAACGGGAATAGAACAAGAAGAAGGCAGAGAGAAACGCGCATTGCAGTTAAAATTACAAAGGATTCCTTGGCATTGTTTTGTTATTGTTTTTGTTAATGTTATTTTTATAGGAACAATTTTGTTTATTTTTTTAATTAATGTTTTTTATTGTGAAAAATGTACACGAGTTATTTTTATGCCTTTCATTGTTGCCCAAGAATAAATAAATTGCAATAAATTGCGCAGATTCCAACCTACGAAAGGGTGTCACGCACA
This sequence comes from Melieria omissa, assembly GCA_963971225.1. Classification (NCBI taxonomy): domain Eukaryota; kingdom Metazoa; phylum Arthropoda; class Insecta; order Diptera; family Ulidiidae; genus Melieria; species Melieria omissa. The sequence goes on from OZ020268.1 coordinate 21,242,827, forward strand.
CACACATACATACATACACTTTCATTTTCAAGCAAGCACTCACACATACGCACACAAGCAAACAAACAAACGCGCCAAGCGTAGAACTCTCGACTCGCGTAAACGACAGCAACAAGCAAAACAACAACAAAATAAATAACAACGAACGCCTGACCCCAAAGTCAACAGCAACAACAACAAGACGCCAACGCCAGCCCCGAAGGCTGAGGTAAGCCTCAAATAATTTTTCGGACATTTGCGCGGTTTTTCACCCTTTACATAGTTGCCATATTTGTCGTTGGTTGTTGTTGTTGTTGGTTTGATTTTGTTTTTTTTTGCGTTTGCAATTTAGTTGTTGAACACTTGGTGTATTTATAAACTGCACAGCTTGCGCAATTTATGACGTGCTCTGATGTCAAAGGGGCATCTAAATGTTTGTGTGGCTTGTGTGTGTGTGTGTGTGTGAAAGAAAAATGGAGAAAGTGTGTGAGTGAGATAAGTGTTATTTTAGTGCGAAAAGTAGCGACCGCCCGACTGAGGTTGAATTTGATTTCTTGTGCATTCGCCTGGAATGTTTTGTTATTTAGTGGTCAATTCTGCAGACGCATTTACGTAATTACATTAAGGTGACCATGCAATGCTTTTCAGAAAAGCGTCTACTTCAAAAAATTCACTTTAAAGTTAATTAAATTGTGAGTTTTTGTACGTTTTGTGTGGATAGTCACAATTGTTCTTTGATTTGGTGCAAGAATTTCATTTGTCCTACGATTTGATGGGAGCATCTTTGACTGTTGGGCACCCGAGTGGTTCGGAGAATTTGTAGAAATACTCTTGAACGTAATCTATCACCTTTACTTGAGTTCCAAGACATAACTAGACTCATAATAAAAAGTAAACTTTCTTCCAAGAGATGCATTCTTGCTCAGTTGGTTACTTGCAGAATGAATATAAGTTTTTTTTGGCAACTTTCTTTCCCCGAAAACGGATCGAAATGGATCCTTGTTCAGTTTATTACTTACAGAACAAATTTAATTTTTTCTTGGAAACTTCCTTTTTACGAAAAGGCGTAGACTAACAAAAAATCAGTCATGGATCCTCGCTCAGTTTATTACTTGCGGAACAACTATAGGCTTTTCTTGGAAAATTTCTGTTCCCGACAATCGATCCAAATAGATTTCTTATTAAGATTAAGATTGAGGTAGCGGTAGTCGAGCACCACATGCCCGAGACACGGCGTCCCGTGTTGAACTATTGTGTCACGTCCCTTTACTTACTGGAGGAGTTCGTATCCTCCGATGTTATCCAGGAACTCGTTTATTTTCCTTTTTTTTCCTTATCTGTCCGCCTCCTCATTACCATCGTGTTCACAATGCGCAGGTACCCAGTGTATTATCACTTGGTTGTCCTTGGAAAGGTCTTGGAGGACATCTACTGTCTCCCAGACCAGTTTAGAGTCAAATGTTGTTGAGTTCATAGCTTTGATTGCAGCCTGACTGTCAGACATTATGAATATCCTCTTCCTTTCAAAGTTGAGTGTCAGTATTGTCCTGACACATTTATTAATGGCAAAGACCTTAGCCTGGAAGACTGTGACCTTGTTCCCAAGACTGACTGAAAGTTGGGGAGCTAGAGCTATAAGTTCCCGCTGCTATTAGATCTCTTATTACTTGCTCTGCTTATTACTTACTATAAGTGTCCCTTGGCTACTTTCTATTTTCAATGCCCATAGACTTGACTGTAAAACATTTAAATCCACGTGGCATACTTTGAACCAATCAGAACTGAAGCTGTTCGCATTCCAAAGAGACTGAAACAATCTCACATATTTTCTGCAGCGTCCAGCTTATCACATCTTAGTCTATGCACTCAATGGGAGTCATCCATCAAAGACTTTAACAAATGAAACGAAAGTAAGAAGATTTACGATTCTGCATGAATGAATGATAATATAACGCAGCACATATAGTGCAGCAGTTCATCAAGTGATGAAATGCTCCTGCATCAAGATTGCAGGATTAAAAGGAACCTTTTGTGGTAATTTAATCACATCTGAACTATGTAGCGGCTATGCCAGATAATTATAATTATTGTAGAGGCAACTGGACAGCTAACTAATCATAAAGCATAATGATTCGTATTCAGAGTTTTGTCTTACATCCGATTACCATTGAATCAAATCAATCCTTCAACGAATCAAATAACATTCTAGTTCCATTCTGGTCAGCTCATCAGTCGCACATATTCACTGAGATTAATACAAATGCCAACAAAACAAAAGCGATAGTAACATGGAATTTTGGTCATAAGCTACAAATGAAATGCGACTGAGTGCACACATTGGACGTCGGTTCTAATTTGATGAACACAACAACCACAACAGCAAAAGCAACTGTAAGAAAAATAACAACCACAGCAAAAATAAGAAAAGTGTGTTGACTGAAACTTGCAAGTTTATTGACTTGCTATCTCAATTCGTATGTGTATGTGTGTGTGTATCGTGTATCGTGTATGTGTGTAAGTGCGTGACATGTTCATTGGCACATTAACAAAGCCAAAAGCTGTGCCAAATAGTGCCATGTAACCTATTGGCTCGGTCAAGGGTCAGGACAGTTGAAGTAGTTACACAGCAACATATTGCTGCATGTGAGATTTGTTGTGGTTGTTGTTGTGGCCATTGCTGTTAAGCGACGATATTTACAAGTCTCAGTGGCGTTGGCCACGCGCCGACACTCGGACCAGCAACCAGTTAGGGTAAAGTTCAGCGGAATGACATTTTCGTCCGGCTGCCGACTGCTGCTTGTAAATTGCAAATTGTATTCCAGCAGTTAAAAGTTAATTTTATTGTTTTAGCTATTTTTGTTGGTCAATGACGCACATTGCTGCTAACCACTCAAACGATTCGCCTCAACCGACCGACAGTTGGTTGGCACATGTGTCGACACTTGGTCCTTCTGAGAAAATGCGATCTTATTAGTTTTATCTCTTTTTTTTTCTTCTTCCACTTTCACTGTTGGGCTTTTTACTTATTCACGCTGTCGCATGTTGCCGCCCAAAGTTTTTTGGTTGACTTTTGTGTTTTGGCATAAAATTGCCATAAAATAGCATAACATAGAAAAAAACAACACTTTATGTTGGCACATCATCAACGACACTCCCAATCGACAGCAACAACAACAATGCGCAATATTTATCTTTCATTAAGTATTTATTTATTGGTCATTGTTGGAACATTTTTTTCTTCATGTTTTTTCATTTACTTTATTTAATTTTACTAGTTTCATGTAGGTTTTTGATTTTTGTTTGTTGTCAACAGTCGAATGGATATAAAACTGAGAAAAAGTGCATTCGCCTGGAATGTTTTGTTATTTAGTGGTCAATTCTGCAGACGCATTTACGTAATTACATTAAGGTGACCATGCAATGCTTTTCAGAAAAGCGTCTACTTCAAAAAATTCACTTTAAAGTTAATTAAATTGTGAGTTTTTGTACGTTTTGTGTGGATAGTCACAATTGTTCTTTGATTTGGTGCAAGAATTTCATTTGTCCTACGATTTGATGGGAGCATCTTTGACTGTTGGGCACCCGAGTGGTTCGGAGAATTTGTAGAAATACTCTTGAACGTAATCTATCACCTTTACTTGAGTTCCAAGACATAACTAGACTCATAATAAAAAGTAAACTTTCTTCCAAGAGATGCATTCTTGCTCAGTTGGTTACTTGCAGAATGAATATAAGTTTTTTTTGGCAACTTTCTTTCCCCGAAAACGGATCGAAATGGATCCTTGTTCAGTTTATTACTTACAGAACAAATTTAATTTTTTCTTGGAAACTTCCTTTTTACGAAAAGGCGTAGACTAACAAAAAATCAGTCATGGATCCTCGCTCAGTTTATTACTTGCGGAACAACTATAGGCTTTTCTTGGAAAATTTCTGTTCCCGACAATCGATCCAAATAGATTTCTTATTAAGATTAAGATTGAGGTAGCGGTAGTCGAGCACCACATGCCCGAGACACGGCGTCCCGTGTTGAACTATTGTGTCACGTCCCTTTACTTACTGGAGGAGTTCGTATCCTCCGATGTTATCCAGGAACTCGTTTATTTTCCTTTTTTTTCCTTATCTGTCCGCCTCCTCATTACCATCGTGTTCACAATGCGCAGGTACCCAGTGTATTATCACTTGGTTGTCCTTGGAAAGGTCTTGGAGGACATCTACTGTCTCCCAGACCAGTTTAGAGTCAAATGTTGTTGAGTTCATAGCTTTGATTGCAGCCTGACTGTCAGACATTATGAATATCCTCTTCCTTTCAAAGTTGAGTGTCAGTATTGTCCTGACACATTTATTAATGGCAAAGACCTTAGCCTGGAAGACTGTGACCTTGTTCCCAAGACTGACTGAAAGTTGGGGAGCTAGAGCTATAAGTTCCCGCTGCTATTAGATCTCTTATTACTTGCTCTGCTTATTACTTACTATAAGTGTCCCTTGGCTACTTTCTATTTTCAATGCCCATAGACTTGACTGTAAAACATTTAAATCCACGTGGCATACTTTGAACCAATCAGAACTGAAGCTGTTCGCATTCCAAAGAGACTGAAACAATCTCACATATTTTCTGCAGCGTCCAGCTTATCACATCTTAGTCTATGCACTCAATGGGAGTCATCCATCAAAGACTTTAACAAATGAAACGAAAGTAAGAAGATTTACGATTCTGCATGAATGAATGATAATATAACGCAGCACATATAGTGCAGCAGTTCATCAAGTGATGAAATGCTCCTGCATCAAGATTGCAGGATTAAAAGGAACCTTTTGTGGTAATTTAATCACATCTGAACTATGTAGCGGCTATGCCAGATAATTATAATTATTGTAGAGGCAACTGGACAGCTAACTAATCATAAAGCATAATGATTCGTATTCAGAGTTTTGTCTTACATCCGATTACCATTGAATCAAATCAATCCTTCAACGAATCAAATAACATTCTAGTTCCATTCTGGTCAGCTCATCAGTCGCACATATTCACTGAGATTAATACAAATGCCAACAAAACAAAAGCGATAGTAACATGGAATTTTGGTCATAAGCTACAAATGAAATGCGACTGAGTGCACACATTGGACGTCGGTTCTAATTTGATGAACACAACAACCACAACAGCAAAAGCAACTGTAAGAAAAATAACAACCACAGCAAAAATAAGAAAAGTGTGTTGACTGAAACTTGCAAGTTTATTGACTTGCTATCTCAATTCGTATGTGTATGTGTGTGTGTATCGTGTATCGTGTATGTGTGTAAGTGCGTGACATGTTCATTGGCACATTAACAAAGCCAAAAGCTGTGCCAAATAGTGCCATGTAACCTATTGGCTCGGTCAAGGGTCAGGACAGTTGAAGTAGTTACACAGCAACATATTGCTGCATGTGAGATTTGTTGTGGTTGTTGTTGTGGCCATTGCTGTTAAGCGACGATATTTACAAGTCTCAGTGGCGTTGGCCACGCGCCGACACTCGGACCAGCAACCAGTTAGGGTAAAGTTCAGCGGAATGACATTTTCGTCCGGCTGCCGACTGCTGCTTGTAAATTGCAAATTGTATTCCAGCAGTTAAAAGTTAATTTTATTGTTTTAGCTATTTTTGTTGGTCAATGACGCACATTGCTGCTAACCACTCAAACGATTCGCCTCAACCGACCGACAGTTGGTTGGCACATGTGTCGACACTTGGTCCTTCTGAGAAAATGCGATCTTATTAGTTTTATCTCTTTTTTTTTCTTCTTCCACTTTCACTGTTGGGCTTTTTACTTATTCACGCTGTCGCATGTTGCCGCCCAAAGTTTTTTGGTTGACTTTTGTGTTTTGGCATAAAATTGCCATAAAATAGCATAACATAGAAAAAAACAACACTTTATGTTGGCACATCATCAACGACACTCCCAATCGACAGCAACAACAACAATGCGCAATATTTATCTTTCATTAAGTATTTATTTATTGGTCATTGTTGGAACATTTTTTTCTTCATGTTTTTTCATTTACTTTATTTAATTTTACTAGTTTCATGTAGGTTTTTGATTTTTGTTTGTTGTCAACAGTCGAATGGATATAAAACTGAGAAAAAGTGACATTAACACTTTTTTTGAACTGGCGGCGAAGCTGGTGAGTCAAAGTATGTGAAAGCTATTGCATAGTTTTTAAGGAACCAAAGAATAGAATAGAATAGAATAGAATAGAATAGATAGATAGATAGATAGATAGATAGATAGATAGATAGATAGATAGATAGATAGATAGATAGATAGATAGATAGATAGATAGATAGATAGATAGATAGATAGATAGATAGATAGATAGATAGATAGATAGATAGATAGATAGATAGATAGATAGATAGATAGATAGATAGATAGATACATAGATACATAGATAGATAGATAGATAGATAGATAGATAGATAGATAGATAGATAGATAGATAGATAGATAGATAGATAGATAGATAGATAGATAGATAGATAGATAGATAGATAGATAGATAGATAGATAGATAGATAGATAGATAGATAGATAGATAGATAGATAGATAGATAGATAGATAGATAGATAGATAGATAGATAGATAGATAGATAGATAGATAGATAGATAGATAGATAGATAGATAGATAGATAGATAGATAGATAGATAGATTTTTCGGTTCTTTACCACTGCTTTTCTTCTTTATTCCCATTCTTCTTTATTCTATTTCTATTTATATCTATTCTACGACCTTTCTTCTTTACTTATTTGTTCCTAGTATTGAAAATGAGTTCTTTCCTCATTTTTTTTAGTCCTTTACCAGTTTACCATTCCTTATTTCCTTACTTTTTCTTCCAGTAAACCCTTCCTAGTTTTTCTCCTTTCCTTCTTTTTGCTTGTTTCTTGTATGTTCTCAAAATTGAAACCCACATAAACAATAGGCGAAAGCTTCCTTTCCTTTTCTTTTCCTTTGCCTACGTTGTCTTATTTTCGTGTTTTTCATCTACAAGTTTATAATTTATTGTCTTTGTGGTCCTTTTTTTCATTCAGACTGTTGACTGATAGCAACAGCTGTTTGCGTTGATGAAATTTCCCAAAACAATACACATACACACAAAAAAGCTGTTTTTTTTTGTGTCAAACCCGCGACCGCCGTAATCAATATTGATAAATGCGGCCTCTGTCATTGATTACAACAATCGATTACTGTATGCGCCGTTTGCTAGACGACATTGTTGTTGTTGTTGTTGATGCCCAAATAACACAATGCAAGCGAATCATCGGGTTTCACAAAAAGATAAAATTCACTAATAGCCGCTGTTAATTATATTTCGGGACGTGCGACGCGTTGCGTCCTGGAGTGGCGCAGCGAATGTCACTTCCGCAGCGGCGCCATTCGTCAGCAGGCTCCGCGCTTCCGGTACAAACATCTCACGCCTCTCATTGTTGCCTTATAAATTGCGCACTTATTGGTGTGTGTGAGTCGGATTTTTTTAGACCAAGTAGATTTTTATGGCTTTAAATTTTAATATATTGCAACATAATGTGTAGGCGACAACACGAAAATGCGCTTAGGCGGCACTTCGAGAAGTGTGACCGGTGGTGGTGGAAATGAAAATTTCTAATGAAAATGCTAATCAAAAGTGGAATATTCAAATAAATAAGGTTTTATTTGTTTAATGTCTGTGGCAATATGCAAAATTTATGCGCCATAAATGTGAGACGGTGTGCAATATTTGGGCCGATAAATGAATAAACTGCGGCGACTGTAGCCGAAGTGGAGTAAACATGCTCAATGCTGTTTTAAGTGGTTTTTATTTATTAAAGGAAAACATTTTCATATTTTATAAATAATATAAACACTTTTTCTCTCAGCAACATTATTCATAAAGAAATTTAGGCAAAATAGAAAAAGACAAAAATACAAAAAATACAAAATACAAGAATTGAAAATAAAAAAGACAAAATAGAAAAATAGAAAAGTGGCAAGTGGTCAGGTCAGAGAGTAAGAGCAATTAGAAGATATATTTGTAACATTTCAATCTCAGGAGATTTGGCCACAGCAAACCCTTCCTGACTGTCAATCCAGGCTGTGCCACCGTTTTGTTAGACGAAACCAAAATTGCGCATAATTAGCTGTGACAGTATGAAGCCCAGGACCACTACTCACATTGTTCATCTTTATCAAAAAAAAATGTTAAATATGGCATATTTTCTCTTTGGTAATGTCAATTTTTGATGCGCGATCAAAGAAAACTCTATCAAGCAATCACAAAGCTGTCTGAGAACTATGAAATCTTATTTTTAACCCTATCGCACTTATAAAACATGAGAAACAGATTACTTTCCTTTTTTACACCTTATCCAAAAAAAAGGGAGTAAAATTGGTCAGACCTAAGTTAAACTAATAAAATATAAAAAAAGTCAAAATATATTTTTGAAAAATATACAAAATAGAAGATCTAATAAAAGATAGAGACATTAATAGAGACATTAAAGATCAGGTCACATAAAAATCAAAAGCGTAAAGTATACAACTTACAAGAGTGAAAATTGAAAATTTATAGCAGAGAGCACAGTTTTAGTTTATTGATGAGTTTAAAAAAAGTTTGAAAATGCATACAAAATTCAATTTCTATATAAAACCTATGTGTGCATGTATGATTATGTTAAAGTTCAATGAACAAGTCAAGCGTTTTAATCAAAGATCCCAACACATTCATAAAACCCCAAGGATCAGCAGCAGCACTGACTCGAAATTAATGTAGGTTCGCTTTTTTGCATCATTTTTCAAGCACATTGACAACCCTTCAACCTTTTGCAATCTTCTCGCTTATTTTCAATTTCAATATTATTCAAACTTTGTATTTCAACTTGTTATTTATAAATGTATGTATGTATGTAGTGTGTGTTGTTGTTTTTTTCCGATTGTCTCACTGCCATGACAGACTTCTGACAACGGTTACTCACAGCAAGCAAACAATAAAAACAACACTAAAAGTTTTGTGCTGCTTTTTCCATCAAAATGAATCGCGCACAATGCGCGCACACGAACCTGTCGCTGCTGCTTCTTCTTCATCCTGTTTTTTTACCGCAGCGGGTGCGCGTCAAACTGTAAGCAAGCTTGTGTGCTTGCAACTTTATTGCGTTGACGTGACATGCCGAAAAATTGCCACTCTATTGTGCACACAATGTTCGAAATACAGAATTTTTTGCGCGCAGCGTCCTTTTTTGCAGGCGCCAGTTATCCATTGTACTCGACGCTTGGCGTTTAATTTTAGTTTGCGTTTTTTGTTTTATGGTTTTTTTTGTACTTGTGCCAAAGTTGGGGTAATCTGCCTAAGTGTAGGCAATTTGTTTTTTTTTTTGCTTGGTGTGTTGTGTGTAAGTTTGATTAATTACTTGACTTGACTTTATTTGGAAATTTGAAAAAATATTAAATCACCAAAATTAACAACAAAAAAAGTTAAATATGCAAAGCGACTAAATACCGCAACGTTGCATGAGTAGACAACCACAGCGAAGCATGTGGCACGTCAGAGGTAGATTTTGTGGATTGCGCCATTTTGCTGCATACTTTCAGGGTTGGCAGAAACTTTGGCATTAGGTCAGTTAGACAACGAAGCATGTGTGGGTTGCCTGCACTCGCATCAATCAAGAAGTAAATGCCAAAAATACGCATGAGTTGATTTGTTTGTTTGTTTGTTGGAATTTTTTGGGAATTAAAATTTGTATGGGAAAAGTTGCAAGTACTAAGTAGATGAATAAATGATGTGATGAACCAACGTCAGTGAAACAAGGGAACGAGTAAAAGCTCTTGCAGTCGGTTTGGCTTAATTTAACTATTTTTTATATTTCTTTATTGTAATAAATTTTAGTTTTTTGTATTATTTTGTTTAATTAGTTGCAATTAATTAATTAATTAAATTGATATTTTTATTGTTGTTTTAAGTTAGTATTAATTAAGTAAGTTTTTTTATTAATTTTCTATATTAATTATAACTGATATAAATTTGTTTTTGTAATACCATTGAATTACTATTAATTAAATAACTTTTTAATTGAATTTTAATAATAATTTCAACATTTTTAAAATTCTTTTTTATTTTTTATTATTTATTTGTTATTCCTTTGAATAGCTATTAATTAAATAATGTTTTAATTAATTTTTTTATAATAATTTCAAAATTTTTTTTTATTATTCGTTTGAAACTAAATTTGGTTAATTTGGTTTCTTTTTGTAATTTTAAAATATTTATGTTTATTGCTTAAATATTTTTTCCTCTAGCTATTTAATTTTACTTTATTAACAGTTTTATTTATTTTGAAAAAATTTTATTAAATATTTTTATATTGTTTTTAATTAAATAATTTTGACTAATTAGTTTTTTTACTTAATTATTTTTATTGTCTCTTGCTTAAATATTTTTTGCTTTAACTATTTAATTTTACTTTATTAACTTTTTTATTTATTTTGAAAAAATTGTATTTAATATTTTATATTGTTTTTAATTAAATAATTTTGACTAAACAGTTTTTTTAATTAATTATTTTTAGTCTCTGCTATTAGTTTTTGTAAAAAAAAATATACGATCAAACTATTTTATCTTATTTTTTTAACTTACTTAAATTTTTTTATTATTATTATTTTATTATTATTATTTTATTATTATTATTTTATAAATATTATTTTATTATTTTTTTATTATTATAATTATTTTCAATAAAAAGATTAATTAAAAATCTTTAATAATTTAATTATAATTGCTAAAATTATTGTTCTTACAAAAAAGTATTTACGATGGTTTTATATTATTTTTTAATTAAAAAATTTAAGGAAAAAATTTTTTAAAAAAATTTTAATTTTTTTTCTTAATTTTTGATAAAATTTTGATTTTTTTTTTTTTTTAATTTTTAATTTGTAATTTTTTATTCTTTTTATTAAATACTTTATATTAAAAAAATTTTACTTTAACATCAAAAAATTCAATTTTTGTTTACTCTTGTTAACCCTTATTCTCATACCCGGGTACCCGGGTGCCTACTGCGATGTATTTTCGTGAAAAAAACTGACAAATAATGAAACTTTTTTTTTTACCTTCCGGATCCTCGTTATTTAGGTGAAAAGCGAACAAATCATATCAAAATTTTATAAACACTTTTTAATTAACAAAATATTGAAAACTTAAAAATTTCATGAAATGGGTACCCGGGTACCCCGGGTGCCAAACGACGTTAGTAAGTTTGGGTATGAGAATAAGGGTTAAACTAATCTTGAATAATTAAGTTTTTTTTATTATTTTTACTTATTTTTACTGCTTAACTATTTAGCTTTAATTATTTAATTTTGATTGACGAATGTTTTTCTTATTTTAAAATGATTTTCAATAATTTTTTATTTGTTTTATTTAGGTGTATTTTTTTTATTTGTGTAAAAATAAAAATTTTTTTTTGAATAATTTCAAATAAGGCTAATTTTTGTATTATTCTTCTTGAACTGATTTTGTTTAATTCAGTTTTTTATTATTTTAAATTAATTATTTTTTTTGTATTATTCTTCTTGAACTAATTTTTTTAATTCAGTTTTGTATATTTTTAAATTAATTAATTTTTTTGTATTATTCTTCTTGAACTAATTTTTTTAATTCAGGTTTTTATATTTTTAAATTAATTATTTTTATTGCTTTAATTATTCAAAATAAAAATTACTTACATTCTTTTTTTGTTGTTTCATTCCCTTTTTTTAAATTAATTATATTAAATTAAATTAATTTAATTAATCCTAATTCATTGTTTTTAAATTCATTATTTTTAGGTTTAATTGTTTTTTCTCTGAGTTCTTAATTTATTTCCCTATTTAGTTACATTTTTTCCACTTTAATTTTTTCGATTAAAAAAAATTTGCATTGTTCCCATCTAAACTAACACAGTGAGAGTTATAAACTGACATCTATGAACCATATTACAACAACTACTACAAGGCCAGCAACTGCATACAGCAACGGCGACAACGAAAAAGCCAATCGTGACTCGCTGCACTGGTTGGCTTTGTTCGGCGTCGCTGACCGCAAACCAGCTACTTAATGGCTACACGCTTGCTGCAGTTGTTGTCGTTGTGATGGCATGTCACAGCAGTGAATTGATGTGCGACCCAGGGGACAGGAAATTAAAACTGGCAGATTGGCCAATATTTTCAGTGGTTTTCAGCTGCAACAACACAGCGTGCGGAATACGTGTAGACATGTGTTGAGGCTGATGGCATCAGATGATTAAAAATCACTCAACTAGCAAGCAATGGCGAGTGGGTTAGATAGAACTTGGCATGGGTCTCGGTGGCCATGGGGTGTGATGGATGCATGGAAAATATTTTTCATTAAAATATATTTTTTTTAATTTATATTTTTATTGTTTGTTTCTAAAAGACATTCGACTTATTTATATATATCAAGTATCAAGTCAAAATATTTATGGGTTCAAATGAGATAAAGTAATTTTTATTTATTTATTTATTTATATATTTTTTTTAGTTTTGTATTGGTTTTTATTATTCATTATTTTGATCAATACATTATATATTGAAAGAATTTATTTAAATTATTATAATTTTATGAAATTTATTACTTGTTAAGTCCAAAATAATGCCAAATGTTGGCATTTGGGGCGTATGAGTGATATTTAATTCACTCAATTCAAGCTCGTGTCTACTGCAATTGCGCAACAAAATTGTGGGCGGCATCACATTTACAACAATAAGCATTATAAGCTCAACTGAAAAATTACACTGTCAGCGCCAGTCTGCTGTGGCTGACGCAGCTATGAACAGCATTGAAAAAGTTGCCGGTTGCAGCGCTTATTAATTAATGCAAAGAGAAAACGAGCAACGCATCGCACACACACACATAATACACACACACATACATAGCAACCATATTGTAGTCACGTTCGTTATAGCCTCTAGTAACAGCAACAGCGCGGCCAGCTTAGACCCACAACCGAACTGCTGCATCAGGCAGCAGTGGCAACAACAAATCGACAGTCAGCCAGCCAACAGCTGATTGACTCTTCAAAGGCAACGTTGCGCATATTTAACCAGCGACATGTGTGCCTGAAGCTGTGGTCAACCCTACGTTGTTATGCATTGGATACGCAGTGTTTGTTTGGCGATGCGCATGTATGTGTGTGTGGGTGTGTGTGCACATGATGCCTAAAGCCGCGACTGTTAATTAAAGATAAACTGCAGCGAAAATTAAGAGAGGCGTCAAAGCCCACAAGCAAACAATAGAAAGAGTATATATACACGTACACTCACACACACACATATACTTGGATACACTGTTTTTGTTGTTTTTGCATCGTTAGGGCTTTTTGCGTCTTTCTTTTTTCTACGCATTTCGACACTTCTTTTAGTGTCCGACGCAATTTCAATTCTTATAATGAAGTACACTTGAAGAAATAACATCAGAAAAGCAATACAATTTTCGAAGAATACACTTTGAGCGATATGTGAGCTGGCCCACATGCTTTGTTGTTCTTTTGTAAGATAAATTACTGTCTTCCACAAAACCTTCACAACCACTACTGGCACTTCTCTAAAGACTAAGGCTCGATTGTGAGCAGAACGTCGACGTTGTCCACATCATGTGTCATGGGTCTTGATTGAATGTTCTTTGGCGACCTTCCTAGGTGGTCAAGGAGATTGGGTATGGCTCGGTTCATTAGGAACTCCAAATGGTTCGAAAGCTATTTGGCGACCTTCTTAAGTGGTCAAGGAGACTCGGTGTGGCTCAGTTTATTGAGAAATCCAAATGGTTTGAATGCTTTTTGGCGACCTTTCTAAGCAGTCAAGGAGACTCGGTGTGGCTTGGTTCATTAGGAACTCCAAATGGTTCGAAAGCTCTTTGGCGACTTTCCTAAGTGGTCAAGGAGACTCGATGTGGCTTGGTTCATTAGGAACTCCAAATGGTTCGAAAGCTCTTTGGCGACCTTCCTAATTGGTCAAGGAGACTCGGTGTGGCTCAGTTTATTGAGAAATCCAAATGGTTTGAATGTTTTGGCGACCTTTCTAAGCGGTCAAGGAGACTCGGTGTGGCTTGGTTCATTAGGAACTCCAAATGGTTCGAAAGCTCTTTGGCGACCTTCCTAATTGGTCAAGGAGACTCGGTGTGGCTCAGTTTATTGAGAAATCCAAATGGTTTGAATGTTTTGGCGACCTTTCTACGCGGTCAAAGAGACTCGGTGTGGCTTGGTTCATTAGGAACTCCAAATGGTTCGAAAGCTCTTTGGCGACCTTTCTAAGCGGCCAAGGAGACTCGCTTCATTAAGAAAGCCAAATGGTTTTTATTCCAAGTACAAGTACTTTATGGTCCATATTTTAAATTTCTATCGAAACACATGTTGTTTCTACTGTTTACATAACACCGGAGACATTATAACAGCAGTTCTGCATTAAAAGTTAGTTTATGCCTCATTAAGAATTACTTAGATTTCAATTTTGTTTAAGCTTATCACAAAATCAACTCAATGAACATAAAATTTGATAAGTAAGTCAAATTTTCAATGGCACAAAAGTTTAAAGTTAGTGCTGAGATCTCACTTTTATGATTAATTAATTCAGTTGGTCAACCGTAATTATGACACATGATTCAATGCTTTCATACTTCTGGCAAGTAGCAGCGATTTTATTATAAGCCCCTTAACATTTCATTTAAATTAGAAATAAAAATGTAAATTATATTTATCACACCCGTAGTGCAGCTTTTTCGCGCCCATAAATATGCTACCAGCATAACTTAAATAATAAACATTTAAAGCGATGCGGCAGCGCCAAAAGTTATGCAATACATTATCATCAGTTGTAGAATGCGTGTCTAAACTTTTGCCATACATAAGAAGCTTAAAGTCAAATCATCATTGTCATACTTTTCCCTATTTCAACATCGCAGCACCTGAAACATTGGCACCGTCTGAGACGCCCCAAAGTAGGCAACGATGTTGAATAGTTCGCCGACTGCCTGTGTACGTTCCAACGTTTTTGGTATTAAAATCCATGAATTATGACATTCGTTAATGCCATAACGTAAATGTAAAATGTACAACAACAAAAATGAAAAATATATATATATGAAAAGTTACAAGTTGTACGCACAAAGAGCGCAACAGGTGCAAAGAAATTCACACATACCTGCCGCATGTCGCCAACGAACGAACCAGCCAACCGATAACAACGACAACGATGACGCAGACGCAGACGTAGACTCGCACGTCAGATGTCAGGCGCAGCAGTGAAATTTTTTAAACTAATTTTCAGTGTGTACGAAAAAATGTCAGTGTCAGCGGGCAACAACTGTGCAGGCGGCTGTTGTTGTGGCGTTGATCCTTTCAAAATGCCGCTAACGCAAACTCAGACACACACACACACACATGTGAACGTACGCGCACATGTCTCGAGCCTTGACGCAAGCACGTTGTTGTTGTTGTTGTTTTTATTGTGTGTCGCCACTGTTGTAGTTAGCGCGAATGGCTGTTGTGTGTTGTTTTGTTATTGTTGTAGAAATTGTTATTGTTAAATTTTTTTGCGTTTCACAAAAAATCCGAAAACAAAAATGCACAAAACTACGTGGAAAATTCGGCACGTGTTGGTTGTGTTTGTTGTTGTGGCTATAATTGTTTTGCTTGTTCTTATTTTTGGTTATTGTTTTTTGTTTATTGTTGTTGGTTGTTGCTGTAAGTAGACACAACTTTCGGTTTCAATTGCACAATTTCCGGTTTGCGCTTTTTTCCTGACGCTTTTCAATTGTTTGTGCTCAACTGAACTTAAGTGTGTGTGTGTGTGAATGTCGGCGTCTATCTCTGAATGTGTGTGCGTGTGTTTATGTTAATTTTATATGTTTTTGTGCGCACAACGCCTCCGCATTCTCGCGCGTTGCGCGTGTCCAGTGGACCGAGCAGCGTCACGTCTCGTCACACGGCGCAACTGTTTGCTTACTTTTGGCCTCTTCTTTCAGCTATTAACACTTAGTCCTGAGCAGCCACAATTTTTTTTTTTTGCTTTGCTTCAATTTCAATTTGAAACTTTGTTGATATTCCTTAACATTTTAATGCAAAATTCTGCGTCGTATTTCTCACGTTACTCGTTGCCTGCTCACGGCTGCTGCATGTTTTTTGCTTTTTACTTTCCTAGTTGAAATTTGGCCTTTTTACATTTTACACATTTTTCATTTGCATTTTATTTGTTTGATTATTATTCCACGTGGCCTTACAGCAGTTGCGTTTTATCTCTTTCTATCTCTCGAGCGCTCTCCTTCCCTTTCAAATGGCGTCCATTCAATTTGTGCGCTGTTCGTTCTACTCACTGATCTCTGGATGCTGGAACAAAAGAAATTTCATTTGGCGAATTAAGCGCCGCAGATACTTGAAAACAAATCAACAACAAACCAAGTCCGAAATGCAATTTACAACAATTTTCCACTTCAAAGTATCTACTGGCTGACCCTAACACACACTTACACACATCCACTTATTGCCTACTTTGTGGCGCAGCACTGCCTCGTTTATTTATAACTCGACATATAAATAGCACGTCGGACACTATTTTTAGTCCTCAAAATGCGTCCAACCAACCAATAAACCAAGAGCTTCTCAGTCGGTTTGTGGCCCATTTCCAGCTATCAATAAATCATTTTCGCCATCAAAAAATCAATACGACTTTTCGTTGTGTCGTTGACTTTAAATAAGTTTAAAGTGATTTGGTGCCGTCGCAGACAGAGCGTCACCAGCCAAATTGACAGCAATTGAAAAACCCCCACACTGGCTGCATTAAGCGTTCGGTGTCTCCTGAACTTTTGCTCCAAGTTGAAATAATCGAAAGATCACCCACACAACATGCTCGTACAAATTTCTCAAAATTGTTGAGTGACCTTTTTCGCATTTGTGCATATTTGTCTATTTTAATGAACCAAATTGCTTGGCATTGCTTTGCGTGTTTTGCTTTTTCTTATGTGCTTTTCTTCAATGGTCAACTGAGAACTTCTCAATGAAAATCATTCAGTTCAAGTTTAGTGGCCCACACTTTCACGTCTCGCCTTACCCGTTCTTTGACTTTCTTAGAAAGGCGAAAGGAATTTAAGCTGAGACAACAACCTCAACACACAAGCAACCAGCATCAAATGCCAGTTTAGATATTCGATGACGTGCACTGTCCGGCAACGAGCAACCATAACTGCGCAGAAATACTTCAAGTCAATGGTCATGGCTGAGCTAAAGTCGTAAGTCGTAGGCGACTTAGTTGTGCACATAAACGATCAAGTCAAAGAGTTGTTTGTGTGACTGTTCTAAGTTTCAGGGCTACGGTTCGTTGGGCTTCAAAACAGGTGGAGCCGAATAGTGGCGCATACACGATTTATTTATTTGGGAGGACTTAAAGCTCCAAAATCCCGCCATTTCAATATAACAAAACCTTTAGCTGAATCTTAAGTAAGAAGTGCCTTAACCCTTTCAGTCACAATGTCTAATATGTTGGACTACAGCCCATACAATTTATACAGAACCGGTTTATTTTCATGTCGGAAAGGGTTAAAATTGACTATTAAGCAGCCATATGTTTGGTGATCAAAACTTCGAAGATTTTGCACCACTGCGAGACATTGACAGATTCTTCTAGAGCTCTCGTTGGTTTCAATCACTACTGAACACTGGTTAAGAGAATTTTTCACGCTCTCTTCGGTATCACATTGGGCCTCAGAGCCCTCCGAGTATCACCGAACTACCTGTCTAACCTAACCTAAGCTTCATTGTTTTTTCAAAAAGTCAGAAAGTCCCTAATCAAAGTCCCAATTGCTAACCCTCTGAACATTCCATAGGATTTCACGTTGATTCAAACGTCAAGCGTTGGGTTCAGCTAAACAAGAGAGAAAAGGGGAGAAAGAAAAGAAAGCCTAATTCGTTTTCAGGCTATTAAAAATGGTCTTAGAATCAGTGTTGCCACTTGAAAAATTCTTTTCCGACCAAACCTCTGATCAAATGCGACCTCAACCGACCAAATTAAAATTTTAAAATCATTTTTAAATTACAATTTTATGTTTTGTTTGTAAGAAATGTTGTGTACTAATTCACATCACAAAACGGACCGAAATTTGTTTAACCCTTTCGACTCCGAATTTTACCCGATATTACTTTCCGGTATTGAAATCATGAAACATTTGCTTAAGAAGTGTTGCCTAAGAAGTGTGTGATTTTAAGTCGCCACGCCTCTTTTTTAGAGTTCTAGAGCTAATGCCTTTTGAACAATTTAAGCTTAAAACGGGTTAAATAAATTTTGTATAAATATTTTTTAAATACAGAAAAACTGTTTAATATTTATGCAAAAATACAAAATTATCACTTTTTGATTTTATTTAACCGTTATTAAAGAAAGAGGTTTTGATCAAACGCGCCCAATTCGTAGACTTCAATTAGAACACAAACTTTCCCTAAAATCGTTACAAATTAATCGAATTTATTTTGGGGATAACAGTTAAATTTAAGTAATTAATATTAATTTTTAAAATTAACTTTAAATTTCTTTGAATTCAGTACTAAAAATATTAATTTGTTGATGCCTATTTAAATTAAACTCATAAATGAATCGCAGCTTTTCCTATAAGATGACAAATAGGTGAATTTGCTCTCAGGCAACTTTGGGGTCGAAAGGGTTAAGCAGACCAGCGGACCAAAGTAAAAAAATTCTGACCAATTTTGGTCCGAAAAGACCAAAAGGGGCAACTCTGCTCAGAGTTATTAACAGCAAAGAAGTAGAAAAATCGTATTTCTCGCAATTCGTACGTGTCCCCTGGCCAAGTTTGCATCACACCAAGTTTATCTTTTATGTACCCAAAAGTTTATGCCTTGATCAGCTTTCTAGAATACAAGAAACTTATGCCAAACTGGCTGGTCGCTGGCTATATAAATAAATTTACTTCTTCATCTCCTGCTATTCTCGATATCTTTTTTTATTTTTCCGCCAAGAACCGCAATGAAAGACAAAACTTTATTTATATAGTTGCTAAATATTCCATTTGAAATTCATCCACATTAAATCTATTCAATGCAGTATTCATGAGACTTTTATGGGCTTAACTCAAATATGCAACACTAAATAGGCCACAACTTGCCACTGTAGGGTATAAATAAATTCTCGAAAAACTGCACAAAAAGGTTAAAGAAATAACAATAGCACAAAAATACTCGTATCAAAGCACAAACAGCATCCAATTGCTTCATTTATTTTTGGGTTTTTCTTTGCAATGCTCTGCAACTAATGGTCTGCAGCAATCAGGCGGTGAAATGAAGTTGAATGTGAATTTAATGAATTAATAAATCGATGACGACAAATAAATGTGCGCCATAAAGTAATCGAAATCTCTGTGCAAACAATGAGACATAACATATGGCAAGAAATATGTCAGTGACAAGAAAAGATTAATGTCGGCCTTCACAAAGCCAAACCACTGAAGACTGTTGAATCCTCTAGAGGACAGAGAGTGGGTGTCAACACATCGACAATTCAGTGATAGAAGGGCCATGTACATTGTAATGTAATAAATTTAAAAAGTCTAAGAGCGAGGTACCCGAAACCACACCTGTTGTACGTAAGATTTTTAAAATTAGAAATGGGAGAGAGGGAGATTTTTGTCGAGTCTGAAAGAAATGTCTTTAAAAAATGTCTTCACATGGTGATGGATATGTCAGGGTTCGAAATTGAATTAGATTGGATTAGATTCGATTAGATTAGGATAAGAAGTTTCTGCCAAGTTTCAAAACTAGTTAGTTAGTTAGTAGGTTATGTAGTTTTGAGACTACAACCCATTTGACTTTCAATGAACCGCGAGGAAGTTTCTTGCTCCTATCTCTAAGTGGAAGCTTAACTTCCTTTGGTTCATTAGGGCAATCAGAATATTTTAATTCGACTTTCAATTTAATTTTCTTGCTTTAAACTTGTCTGGACAGATTGTCCACCGATTCATCATCGCCCAGCCCAACAGTGTTGCCAGATACCTGAAATTACTTTCTCCTAAATCTTGAAAAAACACTGAAATTTCCTCCCAAAAGTTAAAAAAACCTCTTAAATTTTTTTTTATAATTTACGTAATTTTAAAGGGATTAAACTTCTCATAAAAAAGTTAAAATATATGCATATAATATTTTGAATACAGCCTCTTTTTATTCATCTCCAGCTGAACAACCAAAAACAAAACATTTAGCAAATGAATTGAATAAAAAGATAAAATAACAATAACTATTTTTTGTCACCAGTGTTCCCAATACATCATACTTCGTTATTCAAAAATCTCTTAAAAATCCACTTAGGATCAAAAAAATCCCATAACATAAAATATAAATCTCCTAAACTTTCTCCTAAACAATTCTTCTTCCTAAAAATTATCCTAAAAGGCCAAATTATCCTAAATCTCCTAAATCTAGGAGGAAATCTTCTGATCTGGCAGCACTCCAGTCCAACCCGCTGAAGCTACAAACACAAAATTTGAACTGTAGGCTAACTTTAGGAAAGGATTCATCCCTAATAGGGAATTTAAAATTCGAGGTTTTGAAAGGGCAAAACATGGGTTATGGTGTTGTATGAAGAAACGTGATTCAATAAACCTATTTACTGATTTCAAACTTGGTGAAAAGACTGCAAATCAACAATTTTACGAAAATTAAAAATTTAAACAGGTCACAAAAGGTTAAGGTTTGTAAACGAGAAGACTATGAAAAAAATCAACTAATGGCTATATTGCAAATTTTTAGAAAGTGTTTTTCATTTTTTCAAAATCTTAATCCGACGTGGTCAACGATGGGTTAAGGTTCGTACGAAGAAACTATGAGAAAACATGAACCGATGAGCTTAATGACTTTAAATTTGATTAAAATGCTTAATTGAGAAATAATTCGATACGTGTTCTTCACTTTTTTTAAAAATCAAAACCTGACGGGTTCAACAATGGGTTAAGAATTTGTATGGGGAAACACGATTTAATGGGCCTATTGACTTCAAATGTGGTAAAAGCATTCCAAATGAGACATAACTACACAAGTATTTTGCATAAAACTCTGACGAGGTCAACAAAGTGTTAAGACAAATGTAATATGTGATATTGATCTCACTAGTAAGGCCCTGCGGTTTGCACGCAAGCTCGAAGTCAATGGGCCCAATAAATAGAGTTTTTTCATACTACACTCTATGGGCGATGCCACGCCTCATTTATATAACACTCCTCCATTCCTCCAGTCGTTGATCTCATTGACTCCAGACTTGGAAAAGGTATTCAAAATCAGATGTAATACAAAGAGTGTTTTTCAGTCTAGAAAAATTAACATCAGACGAGGTGCAAATTTGTTTAAAAGTTATGTAAAGAAACATAACTTAGCATTAGATGAAATCTAATGAGTAAAGAGAAAGATAAAGTAAAGATAAGATGATAATGATGATCAATGAAATCATACAAATCATTCGTGCAAAACCGTCTGGCCCTTCTAGTTGGAAGAGCAGTTGTGTATGTTTCTTGTACAAAATCATAGTTTCAGTTCGATCTGATGAAATTTCCCACACGCCATTTTCAAAACATAAGCAAAACAACCACTTCAGATCATTTCATAAATCATTTTTTATCGACTTTCACAACCATTACACTTTGTGATCAGAATAAACGTTCAGAACGTTTGGCGTTCAGAATAAACGTAAAACTTGTCTCATCTCCTCGGAAAAACAAATTAGTCTAAAATGCTTTGCGTTTAGCCCGAGCAATGCCGGGTACTTCAGCTTAAGTTTAATAATATTTCGAGTGCGTCATTTATGCAATTCCAGAGTGCTTTATATAATCTTAGGTCGTGCTCTCATATGTTGCACGTGATTTACGCACAACGTTCATCTTTATGGGACGTGCGCACTCGGGCACGCGTCAAGCGTTCATATCGAAGGTACAACTGGACAGCGGGCCATTTTTCATTATCTGAAATGACAATGTAAGCCACCGACGAGCCCGCAAATGCCGCCCTGGTGCTTTAGAAAGGACCAACAACAAAAAAATTCGAACTTGGAATTATTTGTGGGTTGGCATGAAGCGGCGTGAAAAGCAGCCCTAATGGAATTAAGTGACAAGCTTCTTCAAGTGGCAGCGAAATGAATGAGGAATGAGGGTCTTGCAATTTAGTGTGCGCCGAAGCAATAAGTAAACACGAACGTGTGATAGTTGCGTCACACACGTTCTGTTTGTGCTTTGTGCCACTGTTGAGGCGGTGAAATGACAAGCGCACACACACACACCAACACACAACGGCAAACAAGTGAATGAATGCTTTTTTTTTGAGAGCAATGCGGGCGGATTTTTGAGAATGAGCCGCCAGCATGAAATGGGAATTCGAATGAGTAGGTTTTTATTTTGTTTGACTGCACTTTTCGCTGTGTGCACTGTGTGTTAGTGAATGAGTGACTGTGTGTGTGTGTGTGTGTGTGTGTAGGTAAAGAAAATTAGATTTACTAAAGTTTTAAAACCCTTGAGTAAAACTGTATAATGAATGAAAAGAAGACAAAGTGCTTGAGGGCCAAAGACACTGTGCAACCGAACACACGTAAACCGATTAAGATCGAAGGACAGACGCTTGAAGTGCGCTGTGACATCGGTGACAAAAGAGAAGCGAAAAACATTGCACTAAATGGCTGAGGGAATTAAGAATGATTGTGGAATAGCAAGAAAGCAAATTAGCAATTAAAGGAAAGGCTCACTTAATTATGTGAACACTTGACGCGGCGCATAAACTGCAAATGGCTGCCAAGCACAGCACTGAAAATGTGTTCTAAGTATAAATTCTGACTACACATTGCAAAGTGTAATCGACAATTGAAAGGTAAATAGAACAAAGTGTTGCCACACCAATACGCATCTGTCAAAGCAGGCCAACAAGACAAAAAAGTAGACAAAATCATCTAAAAAAAACCCGCTAATGGCTTCAAGAAAGCAACGACCACGACGCTGTGCGGAGCACAAAAGCGAAATGCAGCCAAATGGTTGACAGGCCACTCGAGGGCACAAAATGCAATTTTTAAGCCAATGACAGGCAAAAGCCAGCGACGCAACGCCATGAAGCGGAGGCAATGCAATCAATTTGCGAATGATGGACGGATGTTGTGAGAAAAAAAAAGGACACAGTGGCGGTGTTCGCAATACGTGGCAAATGCGCCGGCAAAAGAGTAGAATTAAAGACCAAAGTGCAAATTAAGATAAATGTGAAGGACCTCTTGAACGGTGTGACATCATGAAATGAGCGCCGTTTTGTTTTCTTGTGGCACGACTCAGGGTTGCATTTTTGTCTGCCAGAGGACCATTCAAAATCTGCTCAAGAATTGTACGACCGCAAATAAACCATTTTTGTTTTTGTTTTAGATAAAGTTGAAAATGTCATAATTTATGAATACCGCCAGTTCAGTAGTTCTGGCTGCTTAGAAGAAAGCACCGTAGGTCAAAGATGCCCATTGTTATGCGAAATTTGTTGGACTCTTCTAAGAAAGCTAAATAGACTATGAACAGCCTTATCGACTAGATCCCTTCCAGGTTGTAAAAGAAGAATTCACCCAAGTGAATCTAACTTTTCCTAGAGATGGACAAGTACATAGATGACGAGATTTTCCTATTTTTGTTTTTATTTTTTTTATTTTCTTTCTTTTCCTCATCCATACAGCTGCTACAGAAATCACTTTAAAGAAACTTCAATCTAATTCTGTAAGTGCCTATTATACAGTGACCCGTCAGGACATCGATCACAGGTCTCAGCTAATATCTTTCAAGTGAAAAAAGTTCTCTAGATTGTAAGCCAGGTTTGGAACAATTCCAAATACAGCTAACAACCGCAATCCGGCACAATTTTTATATTGCCAGCTTTCAGCCTAACACTGTGAATACCACCAACTTTGATTGAGGCATCCGTGCGTCTCTTCGGAGTTCAGCAGTTCAATGGCCGCTTATATTTTTATTAAAAATGAAATGTGGAACGGAACGGAATAATTTGATTGCATTGTGCACAATAACAAACGCAAAACGAAGGAAAAGTCGTCTGACTGCCGCTGCCAATGTTGGGTAACTTTCTGAGAAGAAGCAAAAACCAAATGCCACAAGTTGCAACTTTTTAATTAGCCGCTAATTTTTTTGTTGCACTTTTGAGAAGGAGACAACAAAATTTCGTTGCATTTACAAAATTAATGAAACAATTGATGTGCTTCGTATTTCAGCATCGAAGGACAGTTTGGCTGTGGCCGCTAATTGGAAAACTTGAGCGAGCAAATGCTAACTGAAAATATAATCGGGTTTAAGTTGTTGGTGGCGGCTACTATTGAAGTAAAACTAGATGTCTTACTTCCTAAAAAGTCCTATGCAATCTAAAAAGTCCTCACTTCTATTAGGTCTTCAAATTTCATAGTCTTTGAACAACTCATAGTTGCAGTTCTGCTGAAATTTTCAGTAAAATTTCGTCTAAAATGGCTTAAAATCTTAGCATCGAGAAAAATCTGCAAAAGTCTCGAAAATCCAAACACTTGTGCTGGTTTTAAATTCGTGTTCCTTGCCTTCACAGCATCATTGCTGCGTAGCGAAACAGAAAAGCTTATTAAAAAATGTGTCACTTCCCACCCACCGTCGCCCGGCACAGCTGTCATGTTCTGCATATGCCATGGTCGGTGCTTAAGTTGACGCAAAAGTGCACGCGTTGCAGGTAAAGTTGGATTTTGCGGTTTCACACTTTGCACTTTCGTTCGGAGCGTAAAACTTGCAGCGAATGCGCCCAAAAAAAACACCATAAACCTGCTTCGCAAACAACCGAAATTCTGCGAAATCTTGAGATCGTGGCGCTTAATTGTTGTTACACTCAATGCCGCCCACCTGCAGTGTTGACCTTGGCTTCTGTTGTGCAAAACGAATTTGTTGGCTGTCACTGGCTGTGCAACTTCCTCGCCTTTGTTCTCTGCATTTCTCTTCTCTGTTTGGCGCCAGTTAAATTTTGGTAATTAATTGCAAGCTTTATGTGCGGCGCGCGGTTGCAACTTGCCACAAGCTGCTGGCACTTACTTTCAACAAGTTTTCGAAAAGCTATTAATGAGCTTTAAATAGCACACACACGCTGCAAGCATTTCGACAGCACACCGCAGTTGTTGTTGTGGTGGGATAGCGACCACAATAATAACAACAACAACAACAATGACAAAAAGTGTTGCACTTAAAAATTTATTTTAATATTTTTGAACATGAAACATGTAGGATTGAACAATAAACTTAAAAATTGAACGTGATGCAGTAATGTTGATCAGCAAATTACTTAGGGGTACAAAGTTTTATAAACATTGTGCAATTATAATGTGTACCCAAATTACACCGTGCGACAAAATTGAAAAAATTTTTTCACACTTGAAAAAATTCATATGGGCGTGAAACCAGGGACCAAACATAGTAGTACTGCGTACTCAGTTTTTCATGTTTACACCCGTTGTCCTTTTAAAAAGACTTCAAAATTTTGAGGGGAATAAAATATAAAAAAAATATAAAAAATACTAAACCTCGTTAAAATATGGGGATATGTATATCAAATGAAAGAGGAAAGGCTCAAGAATTTAAATAAGATTGATTTTTTATCTATTTGTAAAAACAGGATATGGAAAAGGTCCTTTAAAAATTTTAATCCTTTATATCCTTGAAAATTTATAACGAATTTTCTTGAAAAGTAGGTGTGGTAAAACTCAAAATGTTCTTGATCACGTGTCAAAATTTCATTATTCTCGCTTCATTGATTTTGTATCTTTTTATTATTTAAAATACTGATACGCAAATAAATGAGAATATTTTTACTGAATCAGACTTGCAGCTTCCGCCTTTTTTTTAATAACTTTCGAACCAATAAAGTTAGAGTAATAACATTTTGGCACGTGATCAAGGAGATTTTGGGTTCTAACATACTTACTTTTCAAGAAAATTCGTTAAAAATTTTCAAGGATATAAAGGATTAAAATTTTCAAAGGATCTTTTTCATATCCTTTTTTTACAAACAGATAAAAACTCAATTTTATTTAAATTCTTGAGCCTTCCTCTTTCATCTGATATACATATCGCCATATTCCAGCTTGGTTAAGTATTTTTTATATATTTTTTTATTTTTTATCCCCTTCAACATTTTGATGTCCTTTTAAAAGGACAAGGGATGTAGAAATGAAAAAGTGAGTACGCCGTATTACTTTGTTTGGTCTCTAGTTTCATGCCCATATGGATTTTTTCCAATGTGAGAAATGCTGTCGCACGGTGTTATATGTGTTGAAAGGGTTTTTCAGGTTTAATAGAAGATGAGGAAGTAGCAGAATGATTGAGGTACCTCACTTCAAATAACATTAGGAATTCATTAGCGCTTGAAATTTGTATGGGTGATACAGGGTGGCGTAAAAGTTGTCACCCAGTGGTCTTTGGCTCTAATTTATGTATTAACCTGCCAGATGACGAGCAGTTCAGTCACTTCAAATGATTTAGGGCCTCCAAAAGTTGAGAAGGCAGCAAATACTAAGAGCAGTCATATTAATTATCATTAATTTTCATTAATTCTCATTAATCAAATTCTTATTCTTATTATTCTTTTTGCTTTGAGCCTCAACTGCTGAATACATTTTATGTAAAATTAGCAAACGCGGGAATACTTTTTCTATTTTCATTGATGAAAGTCATCGATAAACGTCAAATTATACTCAGAAAATTAACCTCAAGATTAAAATAGAACAAAGGCAAATTCATATCAAACCAATGCTACAATTGTAACCGCCAAATTGTATTAGTTAATTATTAATTATAATTAGCTGTCAACATATTTTCTTAAAAAGGCGCTTTCGTACATTTCAACAGTGGTTCCATCAATTTGAGACAACAAGGTGGCTCGGTTTTGAATTATGGCCGCCTTCAGTGAATATTTTAAAGGAATCGTGTGGGTTTTAATGGCATCAAAATCTAAAGACTAAGCTTGGAAAGTTCTCAGGCAGCCCTGGGCTTGCATTTTATACATCTCAGTCTTCGAAACGGTGAAGTGGTAGAATTAATACGCATCTTTCGTAGCAAGTTTGGCATTTTTCCCATTAGATTTGCCTTCAAATGTAAAGGTACATCATTTGGTTCACAATAGCATTGATAATGTGAAGATTCTCAGGACCCGTCGACGGCTCTGAACGCTATAATATACTGCTATGATATACTGACTAAACTATATGAGTAGTCGGCCTCGATAGTCCAGTAGTCCAGCGAGTAACGCGCTGGCTTCTCATACCGAGGTCCCAAGTTCGATTCCTAGTTCGAGCTGGAGAAACGCTCATCTACTTCTATTGCTATCCACATGCGGCAGATGAGAATTACAAGAATGGCATTAGTGCGCTCTTGGCAAGAATTGGCAAAACCTATGTGAAAGGAAATTGCCAGGTCCCCTTCTTCCCCTTTCCTCATCCGCTTGAAATGTGTTTGTTGGAAAAAACAGTATTGCATACACATTTTAAAATTGGTGAAATATGTGGCATCACAATGGGCCTCACAATAGGCTTTCGAGTGTGGCTCCCACAGAGGCAGCCAACATAACCTAACCTAACCTATAATACTCGTAAATGAAATACAGTACTTTACTGTGTGGTACAAGTTCTTTTCTTTCAACTCAGTATTCGTCTTCCGGTGTTCGTTTTTCGAAGATTTGTTTATCAAAGCAATGTTTAGTAGAACCTATGACTATAGTTTGGGAGTGAGTTCTTCTATTTAAACTGTAACCCTTTCGGGACGGTGTTTAAATTTGAAAACTAAAATACTCTTGTAGAAAATTTCTAAAATGATAAAATAAACTAAAATACTCTTGTAGAAAATTTCCCATGCTATGAAAATTGGGACTACAAAATTTTGTTGCATACTCACAAATTCTGAGATCATCCTTTTATTCGGATGATGATTGATTCGAATAATTAGTTTTCGTGGGTCATAAAATCTGAATAATTATTTTGAGGTGCCGAAAAAACTTGCTGAGACCTATTATTCCAGTAGTCCCTAAAGGGTTAAACTATTATAAATCTGAATAAAACACATTTTCGTGAAAAAAACCTAAATAAAAAATACCGCTTCGTCTTGTTCTCCTCATGGTTGTTCTATTTTAACTTTAAACCACTATAAATCGGATCAAAATCGAACATTTTTTTTTAACAGAAATACAAAATAAGTCAAAATGAAGAAAAGTCTTATTTTCATTTTCCCCAAAAATAACTTTTTTCATTTCTCGCATGCAAAAAGTGCAAGCAAATGTCCACTAATATTGAGCTTCCGTCATTTTTGTGCAAAAAAAAAAACATGAATACAAAATACCTATTCGTCTTTTGGTATTCGTTTTTTGAAGTTTTGTTTAGATATCTGTTCAATGATCAATGTTTTTGGAACCATAGTTTTGTTCTGAATATTCTTCTGAATAGAACAACCTACTCATGGTTGTTCTATTTTATCTATGAACCACTATAAATCTGAATAAAATAAATTTTTGTGTCAAAAAGAGAAATACAAAATAAGTCACAATAAAGAAAAGCCTAATTTTCACTTTCCCCCACAATAACTTTTTACATTTCTCGCATGCAAAAAATGCAGGCAAAAACCCACTAATATTGAGTTTCCGTCATTGGTACTTCTGCTTCCTTCCTTTGGTGTCCAGCCACAAGGACTGAGCAGAGCACACTACAACGCACAAATTAGGCGCTCAACAATGAATAATGCAACAAATTATGCGGCCGTGTTGCTGCAATGCATATAAAAATTTCTTGAGTTCGGTACCAAAAAAAAGGGAGAACATGTGCCATCGAAGAAGGGCCGGAAATAGCTCAGGGAAGGCACAACACATATAGAAAAAAAACAGAAAATACGAGCGCACATTTAAAATTCATGCGAGAGTGAAATTATGCAAACAATTAACTTAAATACACACGTTCGCGAACAGCAACAACACTGCAGCGTTCACCTTGCACAGTCGAGTGGCATTTTGAAGTCGGCCACCGCCGCCGCTGCGCCGATCTATGCTGAGCTCGGCAAATTCATAACATTGCGAGTGCAAATTGGTGCTGCAAAACACTGCCACTCACACTCACATGTGCACACACATGCAAACACATACAAAATGGCGCTAGGTGAATGCGCTTTTTGACCTACTGACAGCTGTGGTGCTGTGGAGCAGCTGGCAACCATAAAGCGTTGCCGCGTACATGGGCCAAGCGAACAAGCGCGGAGGGCGCACAAACGTTCATACGCTCGATTTGCAGCAAAAAGCAGTAAAGATTGGCGACGTGAAAACGCACACATGGCACAGCGCGGGTCGCGTGCGAGTATGCGTGTGTGCTTTTTCCACTTGAGCTCACGTTGTCGGCTATGCCTACGCGCCAGCATTGCCTGTGTGTGTGTGTAGGTGCGTTCAAAGGGTTGTGGAAAAGTAAACTTCAAGTGCTGCCTAGGCGGCTGTCTCCACTGCTGTTGCTGTGTAAATACAAGACTTAAGGAAGCCCATCGACTGCGAAACAACAACACGGCAAGCACTGACAGCAGCGCGTGCACGGCACGTCACTTTTAATTGCAGCAGCACAACGCCAGTTGGCAGCCCAGAGACAGGTTGGGCCGTATGCATCCTTCACACAACACACAACAACAACAGCGAAGACGTTTAGTTATGAGTTTTCTTAGATATGGCAGTCGCTGGCACAGCAACACAACTATTTTCTCACACACACACACATACACACCGCACACTGTTACAGCGAAGGCAGAGCAGGGAGTTCAAGTGTTTAGCTTAGACTGAAATCAAATCAAGCCAAGGCGCACACTGCACACCGACTGATTTTATGAATTCACTCGAATTCCTGGCTGGCACGCTTATTGCTTTATACAATGTTATGTATGTATGTGTGAGTGGGTTTATATAACACAAAACGCATTCTGCATGAATTCAATATTTGGATCAGCGAGAATTTTTCAAAGAATTGAGCATGAAATTTATTGTAAAATTAAGCTACACTCGAATCTCTATTATGAGGGATTCGATTAAACGGGAACATCAATTATTTGAAAAGCAGATATGTATTGTATTTTTTCAATTATTTTCGCGAACCATCTCTGCCATATCGGCATTATAGCATGCCGGCCGTACTTCAAAGTGCACGCCTAAAAGTATGCTCGTAAAAGCATTCATGCATAGCACAGCACAGAGAGACTCATCGTTACAATCTGTTTTGTTGCCAGTGTTTCCAATACTATATACTTTGTTATCCAAGCATCTCCCAAAAATCCACTAAGGATCCGAAAAAATCCCCTAACATAAATATAAATCTCATAAACTTTCTCCTAAGCAATTCTTCCTTCTATAAAATTCTCCTTAAAGACCAAGAATCTCCTTATTTTAGGAGGAAATCTCTTGATCTGCCAACACTGTGCTCAGCTTCGCGAAAGCAATGCTCCGGTTAACTGAGATCCAGAGATTATGGGAAAACTTTTAAGAACGACTGCAAACCTAAATGCAACAGGTCACTGGAGACTAATCTTGTCTGGTATATTTCGTAGAAATGACCCACTTCTGGTTTGATAATAAAGGTTGTCCGCCGAAGTGGACCTGTTACTTGCTTGCCACGAGGGAAACGCAAGCCAGGACAGACTTTTGCCTACACTCTAATAATAATAATGTGTCAGGAATATCCAAAAGTTGGACATTTACTAGAATAATGAGCATTAGTGCCGCAAATCGGGTTTTTCCTCCGTTGGCGGAACGATCTAGCAAGCGCAGCAATCAATTATGCGTCCATTGTACTACGACTTGTTCCCTGTTAATGTATTTTAAATCTACGTAACCTCAGGAGAAATATCGACAGATCCTGGGGCGCCAAATCGCTTCATGTACTCGATAAATCCCATCAGGAACCCCACAATGGTTCTCCAAACACGTTTGCTTAACCTCATCAGGTAATTAGTTCTGCTGAGTTGAGGCCTTTTACATCACAGCAGTCTTACCCAACACTTGATTTTATAATGAATACTGTTATCCATTGAATGTACGTAATTCACCTTAACCCTTTCAGTCACAATGTCCAATATATTGGACTACAGCCCATACAATTCATACAGCGGGCTGTTATTTTCATGTCGGAAAAGGTTAAAAACACGGCACAAAAATTTAACTCAATCAATCGAGAACAAAAATTATGTGTAATGCATTCAATCCAAAACATCCCGCATAATCCAGGTTCCTATAAACGTGCTTCACTAATAAAGACACAGAAAACTCTTGCACATCAAAAAAAAAAAAACAATATGCAGTTCATAACTCAAAATGTGCAGCATCAATTAGCAATTTATGCATAAAAGCTCAATTTGTGCAGTTTAAATAAATCAAACTATTCATCGAGTTATTCCATTATATTTTTTAAGTAAATTAAGAATTGCTTTTTTCACCACTTTCATTTTAAATTGTAATTAAACTCACTTTATGTAATGATAAATATTTTCCATAAAATGTAAAATGCAAATTTTCCAATACGAATATGTGTGCAGCAGATGGCAACAATGGCAGCCTACTGCCGACAGGGCCATACCTGCACTAGGACTCTTTGACGAGAGTAAAAATTTAATTCATTAAAATTATAATTAGCAGCGATGGCTGCAACAATAGCAGCCACACCAACAACAGCAACATTTCATTTTTTTATAATTAGCAACCAGCATGGCAAAGCCAACGCCAAATTACGAAATTGCGCACAAAAGCCAACAATGCTAAGTCACAGTGTCCTGCCGTCGCTGCTGCCAGACCAACCAGCCAGTTGGCCCACAACGCATACAACGCCCAACCACTTGTTACCTCCTTACCAGCTGTGCCACCACCACTGCGACTGACGGCTGTGCTGCCATAATTAACGGCGTACACTGCGCTACAAAAACTGTGTGCTCTTTATGTTGTTGTTGTTATTGTTATTACTGTCGTAGTTGCTGGTGCTTTTCCGTCTCAACTTCAAACGTCGTCAGCCAACGCTGTCGGCGACAAGTGCGTAAATTTTAACCAAATTCGCCACAGTACTTGTGCTGCACTGTGGAATGGAGTGGCATGGTGTTGTGTGAAATGAATTGGAAGGATGCGTAGCAGCTCCTTGACTGCGTGTGGAGGCGTCGCGGCGGTTGGCAAAATTTCAAATGCAACAATTGGCTTAATTACATGGCGCGTTCGCGGATTCGGCACATTGTTGCTCGTTTGCGGCAGCAAACAGCAAACAGCAACCGGCAGCGAAAGTCAAAGTTTTGGACTAGACGGCGGTCCTTTGAAATCAATTTCAAAATCAATTTAACCAATATTTTTCGGGTGCTTCAATTTAATTTAAGCCACATTTGGCCAAACCCGCATTTTTTGGTTTTGAACTTTGAGTTGCAGTAGATTGATTTCGGTTATTTTATTTTTATTTTTTATTTATTTTTTCTTTTACTTTGATTCTTTCTGATGTCCAGTGCGTCAATGACACGTCAAGGTTTTTTTTCGAAATTAAAAAAAAAAACAACACCTTCTCAGAACCTGTGCAACGTCCACTCGGCGACAAAGTTAAATTACAAAATCCCCCAAACAACACTCAACGCTAGAACAACAACACTTTTTGTACATAGCATAAAAACAATAACAAGTTGCAAGCGCTTGTGCCAAATATTTGCTTAACCTTTTCCAGAAGAAAGAAGAAAAACCACAACAGCAACAATCAAGTAAAACAAAGAACAACAAAAGTAACGAGACAAAGCGCCGTCAAATTGCGAAACCGAATCACAATCACAACCACAACTCACTTCTTACTTGGAGCACACAGCCTTCCTTGTTCAACGAAATTTTTGCATTTCAGTTGTTGTTGTTGTTGCTGTTCAGTTGTTGTGCTTTCCAAGTGATTATTTGCCAATATGCTGATTGTTTTCGCCTTTGCTCTGCGTCCGCACGCTTCGTCGCGCACTTTACAACGCAACTTCAACGTTATTAGCAGCGCTCAAGGCTGGGCTGGGCCAGCTTGAGGGCAGCATAATTGTAGCATACTTTCAGGCAGCCAAGCCACTACCACAACGCCTGCGGGCCGCAGACACCATCGACAGCGCCGAGGGAAAATTTTGCGGTGCTGGCGTTGGTAAACACGAAACGAGCTGTTGTTGTTGTTGTTGCGTTGGCGAGTTGGCGCACCCAGGTACTCTCCACACTTTGCCAAACAGTGAACGTGGAGCGGGGGCGCAGGGCGCGATGCGAAGTTAAAATAAAGCATTCAGCTAAGTTTTTGTTGGCTTTCATGATGCGAAAAACCGCGCACTCGACCGAAAGGGCGGCCGTTCAAGCGCGCTAAAAGGTTGTCGGCTGGTTGTTGGCCCTGAGCAGCAGCAACTTTTTGCAATCAGCAAGAATAAAAATAGCAATAAAAACAATGCAAAACCGCGCGCTCGCCACAAACGAAACCAAAACCAAAAATTAAATACGTGTGCATACATTGAGCAAGTATTTGTTATGATTTATTGTAGTTGTTGGTTTTGTTTGTTGTGGTTGCCATTAATGCAAAGGTTAAGGTGAGAGCGCAGCGGTGGGTCTCGGAGGTTTGCTGACGGTGAGCTAATAAAATGGCTAAATTGTGCATAAAGCAGATGAAGATGAATAACCGTTATATATTTGTGTTGTTGTTATTGTTTTAAGCGTTGCTAATGAAGAGAACATTTTTCAGCTAGTGACGTTGCCAACAACAATAATGAAAAAGTTGCTGCTGCTGCCAAGACAACAACAATGAATCGCTTTATCGAATGATTTAAGCGACTGTAGACAGCTTTGTGTGGGTTTATATGCATTAAAAAACGCCAGTAAAATCAACACATCAACAATGAGCTCAAGTTGGGGAAAAATCATGAATACTTAAAATAAAGAGATGCTAATGGAAACGAAAAAGAAGAAGACAAATGCCAACACAACGAAAAGATTACCCAGTTTGCCACACGGTGTCGTATTTACTCTTCACTCTCCACAATCGACTAACCAAATTACCGGTTAGCAGTGACTGGATAGTTTAGGCGCCTGTTGCCAAGAACTCGTGTCGTCTTTACATTAGTTGTGTTCAATAGAAAAAAGTTTACAAATTGTTGCAAAGGGTTCACGAACTCAAAACACTTGAATGAGAGAGGAGAAATGTGATCTTCAAAACGTCAGAGAGAAAAGAGAGCAGTTTCTGCTGAACAAATTTTTAATTACAACAATTTTCAGCTAATGAAAAAGGATTAGACGCCAAATTGTCACATAAAAAACAATTTTTGTGTGTTAAGAAATTTCGTTGCGAACTTTCATATAAAAGAAATAAATTAAAATAAAATAAAATAAAATAAAATAAAATAAAATAAAATAAAATAAATATCAAATAATATCAAATAAAATACAATAAAAAATAAAATAAAACAAAATAAAAAATAAAATTTAAAAAAATAAAAAATTTCAATAAAATTAAAAATTAAATTGAAATAATATAAAAAAAATGAAATAATATAAAATAAAATAAAATAAAATAAAATAAAATCAAATAAAATAAAATAAAATAAAATACAACAAAATAAAATACAATGAATTAAAATAAAATAAAATAAAATAAAATAAAATAAAATAAAATAAAATAAAATAAAGTAAAATAAAATAAAATAAAATAAAATAAAATAAAATAAAATAAAATAAAATAAAATAAAATAAAATAAAATAAAATAAAATAAAATAAAATAAAATAAAATAAAATAAAATAAAGTAAAATAAAATAAAATAAATTAATAAATTGACATACAATAAAATATAATACAATAAAAAAATAAAATTAAATAAATTAAGAATAAATAAAATAAAATAAAATAATATCAAAAAAAATACAATAAAAAATAACATACAATAAAACAAAATAAAAAATAAAATAAAAAAAAATAAAAAATTTAAATAAAATAAAATATAATATAAACAATTTATATAAATTGAAATAAAATTTAAAAAATAAAATAATAAAATAAAATTAAAAAATAAAATTATGAAATAAAATAAAATAAAATAAAATAAAATAAAATAAAATAAAATAAAATAAAATAAAATAAAACAAAATCAAATCAAATCAAATCAAATCAAAT
Organism: Melieria omissa; assembly: GCA_963971225.1. Lineage (NCBI taxonomy): Eukaryota > Metazoa > Arthropoda > Insecta > Diptera > Ulidiidae > Melieria > Melieria omissa. The sequence continues at coordinate 21,278,012 of OZ020268.1, forward strand.
AAAATAAAATAAAATAAAATAAAAAAATAAAATAAATAAGAAATAAAATAAAATAATACATGAACGAAAAAAGAAACTCAAACTTCATGATTCAACTCAATGACTCGACTCAATGTTTCAGAGAACAATTGAACGACGAAAAATCAAGGAGATCAACTCAAGTAAAATTGTGAAATTTTACACAATTGGATAATTTTCGAACCAGTTCGCTATCAAATAAGTCAATTCCTGTTCCAATTATCAAATACATTTTTACTGGTTTTATGCAAAGTAAAATTAGAAAAGTGAACAAGATTAAATAAATGTTGTAAGACAAAACGAGAGAAATTTGAACGATTCTTTTTGTCACTTTTGTCATAATTCTCAAAAACAAAATTAATCCAGAAAAATACACAAAGTCTTAAAAAATCGTTGTTGTATTGGCAGCAGCACATCTCACATGACAAATTTTGTAGTAACTACTTAATCGTAAAAAAGTAATCGAGTGTGGTCTGCACTTCAATGAATCAGAGAACAGATTTGGGGGGTGATGGGTTAATGCAAAATATTTTTCAGTTTTTTCCTATTTATGAATGAAATCTGAATCTTTGAATTCTGATCTAATTTACACTGTGGTTTTATGTTCATTTACTTTTTCTACCCTTTTTGTTTTGCGAACATTTCTATAAAATTTTTTCTTTTGCTGTTCTTGCAAGGTTTTACTGGGAAAATGCATAAAAAAGTTATAATTTCATTTAACAAACTTCAACTTCAGTGATTTTAATTTTTATTCAAAGCACAAACACACCTTCAGGCGTTCTTCTAAAAATATAACTTTGCATATTTGTACAAAGTTCAGTGCAAATGCATTTAGTTATGAGCCAACGTCGCTCATAAGTGTTCGTAATTAAATTATCTTTACTTGGAAATATGTGCAAAATATTTTTGCCTTTTGGAATACTTTCAGACGCAGCAGCATGCATTGTGTGAAAGTATGGAAGTGTGTGATGTGCACATCACTCGAAAACCAAATCATTTAAAGTTTAATATTCTGAAAGCAATCACTTTGCTTGCTTCGAGTAAATTATGCTCATAAATGCAACCGAACTGTGCGTAACAGTCAATTTGTATTTATAGCATACTTGCAGGCGCCCGTAAAAAGTTATTTAAACTTGCCAATAATACTTGAAATGACAGTCTGGTCTTACATTATTTTTTAATTGATCATTAAATAATGCTTGTAGGCCATAAAACTTTCAAAAATCACATTAAACGTAATATTAGACGCCTAAAGTTATGCCAAACATGTATCACTAGTCTAGACTGTATTAAAGCATACTTTTGGGCAGACAGCTGGCTGTTAAGTGCTCTACAAACTGCAAACATCGAACTAAATATCAAAGAGTAATGGCTCACATCTAAAAATTTTTGAAAAGTGACATTAAAAAGACTTTAACAAATTTAAATTAAACTGTCTCTTAACGCCTCTTCTTCAGAGAATAACAACTGAACAAAATGAATTGAAAATATTTCAAATAAAAATTGCAATCGAAATTTATTGTAGCATACCCTTAGGCACATTGTCAACTTTCCGCACACAGCTGTTCACCTCAGCAAAGTAAATAATAAAAGACGTGAAAATTTTGCGCCAACGCAAATTTTACATGATTCGAAAATGAAATATAATGCAGCTGTCATCTATTGTTGTTACGTTTCGGGTTCGTTTAGACGCCTGAAAGTATGTCAGCAATGTGAACATACAATGCACACATATTGGACGTGATTTTTAATTTACTTTTTAATAACTCAAATGTGCCAAAGGTCAACAGGAACCGGGCAGTAGGCAGTTGAACTGAATAGTTGCGTATTCAATAAATGCAAATATTTTCAAAGAATGTGCATTGTTTGATGATACATATAGCAGTGAAGTGAAATTAAGTTATTTCTCATTTTTAGATTTTTGTGAAGTTTCTCGACTATATATTTTCAGTGCATGTAATTTACTGAAAATTGCGTAAGAAGGTACAAGGAGTTGTTGTTAGAATTGATAAAATCCTAGAATCGATATTGTAACTATGAGGCACTCTGTGCTGTGCTATGCATGAATGCTTTTCCAAGCATACTTTTAGGCATGCACTTTGGAGTACGGTAAACTTGCTATAATTCCGATATGGCGAGGATGCTTCGCGAAGGTGATGAGCTGTGCTAGAACAATCGTGATAGAGAGTACAACTAGAACAGAGGTGCCCATGCCCTATGCTCTCGTTGCTCATTTGTTTTTGTAAATGCTCTTCAGCATAGGCTGAGGATTCCAGTTCCTTATTTGTTTTTGTAAATAATCGTCGGCAAAAGCATTTTAGTATACACACACAGCACAGTATACTTTGTATGTATTGGTGTTTGCTCTTCCATAAGAAGGTTTTGGGCGCCCCTGAACTGGAATGTGCAAGAAACATCGACGCGATAAGAAAACAAGTATAAAAATCAGCAGTGTGCAGCGCAATGGGTCGAGTCTTAGTTGAATAAGCAAACTAGCAACAAGTCTACATAAAAGCAAAGTGTAAATCTGTAAATAAAGTGATTGTTGGTTTTTGACTGCGTTTGCGCTGAATAATTGAAGTGGTTTTATTTTTCAAGCACAATCCAAAACGAACTTAGAGAAGTCATTTTCGTAATAATATAAAAGGCTTCTGTGAAATTTCAAGTATGAAACATTTTCAAGTTTCAGGCTAAAATAACTAGAAATTTAATCAATTAATCAATTAATTAGGCACAAACTGGGATTAGGAAGTATGATCCTCAAATAAGCTGAAGGCTTAGCTATAAGAAGTCTGAAGCCATAAGTCAACGTTTTTTTGTTACTTTGATGTTTACTGTTTCTTTTGTTGTTTACTGATAAGTAGGTGAGAAGGGACAAGAAGTTGTTGTTAGAATTGATAGAATCCTTCTCTTTCCTTCAAAGGCTTTCTGTGAAATAACTAGAAATTTAATCAATTAATCAATTAATTAGGCACAAACTGCAATTAGAAAGTATGATCCCCAAATAAGCTGAAGACTTAACCATAAGAAGTCTGAAGCCATAAGTCAAAGTTCTTTTATCATAGATTTTTGACCATAAGTAAATAGGTACCAATTATTTTATTGGCTTTAGTAATCCCTAATTTTGTTGTTGTTGTAATTTCTACTCTTTGCCTTTTTGTGCTCGTTCAGCAATGTAAATCAATATCCACAAGTTTGTGTACACAAAAAGAGATTGGCGAATCGAGAGTGCAACAAGCAAATGCAGCCATCAATCGCGCACTGTTTGCACATATTTACAAATGTAAATACTTCGCCATGTTTGTTAAACGGATAGACAGCAAGCCAATGCTTTTAATGAAGCAACAAATTGAATTTTGCATACTTTAGGGCGCACAGCCGCCAACCAGCTACAGTTACCGGCAACTCGCTGCGCCAATTAACTTTCACATCGTCTTCGCGTGTCTGTCTGGCCGTGTGCGCGTGTGTGTGTCAGACCATGTGTCTCATCTTTTGCAATTATTTTTGTTTGTGATAAATTGCCAGCATGGCTGATTACAGCAGCTCATTTGAATTAATTACACAAACTGCAACAACAACAACAGCGCGCAACATTTATTTGCGTAATGCTGCAATTTGTATGCGCCACACCAACATTGAGCCACATCCACTGGCGCTGTGTCACTTCATTGCACTGTGTGTGTGACAAATCCACTTAATCTGATTATTGCCAACGGTAAGCAGCGTGCAACATTGCAACACACTCCTCAACGTAAGCAAAATTGCAGGCAGTTATCGCCGTTGCTTCAACTTGAATTCACCCTCCAAAGTGTGCGACATTCGAACATTGAGCCAACGATTTATCTGCACTCAGCTTGCACGCGCATATTTCATATGCTTAGTCTTCTTTCTCTGCTTCTTATTTTTTAATTAATCAAACACCCTCGCTGCAATGGAAAAGTGCGATGCAAATCCGCACAACAACAACACCTTTACGGCGCTTCTAAGCTCCACACCAGCGAATCCACTGTGCGTGTGCTGCGCGCTCGGGCACTGAGCTGCGCTAAGCTCAGCTGAAATGTCTGCGTAATCACTTTGGAATGTTACGCTTAAACGTTGGCGAAATGCTGCAGGACGCCGTCGTCACGAGCTCCAGCAGCACATTTTCAATATTGCTCGAACGTTGCGCACACAACTTTTCCATTTGTCAGCTTGTCGCTTGCGCCAAATGAGCAGTTGAAATATGCGCAGAATTTGTCAGCTGTGCAACAACAACCGTTGATTGGTGGGTTTTGGCGACAAATGCAGTGTTGCCAGATTAGGAGAATTCCCTCCTAGATTTAGGAGATTCTTTTTTGGCCTTTTGGGAGCATTTTTAGGAGGAAGAATCGTTTAGGAGAAAGTTTAGAAGATTTATATTTTATGTTAGGGGATTTTTCTGATCCTTAGTGGATTTTAGGAGGAAGAATCGTTTAGGAAAAAGTTTAGGAAATTTATATTTAATGTTAGGGGATTTTCGTAATCCTTAATGGATTTTTAGAAAATTTTTGAATAACGAAGTATGATGTATTGGGTATTTTAAGGCTCCTAATTTTTTAAGGAACAAGTATGAAAAGTGATGAAAATGACTATGGTACATTTTTGCGATTATGTCCATGAGAATGAGAACCACACCAAATAATTTGGCTGTGTTGTATTATTTGATGTTTCCGCTTTCGTGTTACACTTAACTCGATAATTGATTTTCGAGAAATTTGCATGTTTTTCAACATTAACCCATTAGTGCATAAAGTTAAATTATTAAACTACTGTTTAAAAAGGATAAACCTTGAGTAAAATATATATAACTCCTAAAATAAAAATTTGTTTGCCGTCCGATTTATCAAACGTTATGCTCTACTGGGTTAAGGAAAACGCCATGAAATTCCATATTTTCCGACTTTGAGGTCCAATTACCGCGGAATTTTAAAACTTATAAAAATAGATTACATTGAAAAAGAAGCCGTGAGGTGTTGTAAATAACTTAAAGTGAAAATCATGTCAAACGGTTTATTGGTTTAGAAATTACAATCCGAAACGTGAAAAAAGTCAGGGAAATTTCGAAAAAGTAACACGCCCATTGTTTGCGAAAACGTAAACTAAGTTTTAAAAACGGTTTGCGGATTCGAAATCAGCGCTCTCTAATTACCCTAGAACTGATGTCAAACCCAGAAAAGCCAACGAAAAGTCGAAATTTGTTGCCCTGTGTAACTTAAACATACAAATTTCTACGCATAACGAACATTTGAATATTTCTTCATTTACTTCAGTCAACATTTTTTAAAACAAGGTATTTAAATTAAAAGAAAACGTCAAATTATAAAGTTTTTCTGCTTCGTCTTCCTTTGTTATGTCAAGATATACCATTAAAAAAGCGTGTATACCTCTCCTCTTTAAACTTAAATATTCAGTTTATTAATTTTGTATTTTTCCGAAAACTTCAAACTATTGAAAGGACCAACAAAAAATTTATTATTACATCCACAGAGAAATTTCGTTATTTTTTTTAAGATTTAGGAGAAAGTCATATCAGGTATCTGGCAACATTGGACACATGATGCAAGGCTGCTCTGAGTACTCCAGGCGACAGCTAAGCTGTGCTAAATCCAAATAACTAAACAAAACGTATTGCTGCTGTTCAGAGACTCACTGAGGCACTCACGTTGGCCCCACGAGAAGGCAGCCGCAACGACGAAGAGCCAAGTGCGTTGCAGCACAAGTCAGATGAAAACGTGGGTTTCAAACCAAGCTCAGCTAAAACCCAACAAAGTCCTACAGAACACTTATTGCAGCACGAACGTGGCAAACGTGATATCGTTTAGCTTGTAAAATGTGGCCAATGAAATCTTAGCCACGTATGCTACCTCAGCTGTGCATTGCTGCTCCATTCAGCATCCAGTTGAATGCGATGCCAAGACAAATTTTAAGACTTAATTAATTCTTAAGCATATTTCAGCACAACGATCCTCCTTCACTCTCCCTCGATTCACGTTTGTCCAATGTGGTTCGCCTCAGCTGTACGCAGCTCTTACAAATGGCCGCAGCAAAGATGAAAATGAAACTGAAAATTACGAGCACCAGCAACGCAATGTTGCACAAGTCTGACGCATTAAAAGTTGCAATCTGGCAAACGGTTGCCACGTTACGCTGCTACTGCTGCCGTCACCACATTGACAACATTGCAGATTGCAACTGGTCATTGCTCACACAATGTTGCCAACTCGTTAATTAATGTTGCAATACAAAAGAAACGCACTTTATTTTAAACCCCAACACAACAATGGGCCGCATGTCCATGCAGTTGAAATTTTACTGAGGCACTTGCAGTCAATGTGGCAGTTAAGCAGAAAGTTGCATACCGTAAGACAGTCATATCTGAATTCCTATGTAAAAAACACACATTTCTATGGCAGGTTTTTGTCTTAAAAAATCAACAAAAATAAGCTTATTTTTTAAATAAACTGCTTATAGTTTCCATTTGTATTCATCTATAAAAATCTGATTATTCGGCTTTATATGAACCTTTTTTAATTTCATTCAATTGTGTCCAATATGGCAACCCTACTTTTATTAAGCCGAATTAGGCCCATTTTCTAGTCAGCTCTTTCTAGCAGTTAAAGCTGAGTCTTATTCTGTTCTTTTAAGATTATCTTGAACTCCAAATTGTGTCTTAATTTTTACAGAAAATACCAACAAAGCAACACAACTACTTTGATCTCTGTTTTCACAAAGATTTATTATACAAATTCACTAATTGTTGTACTACCAACGTTGCCACCTATTGCTGCCAACAACTTGTGCCTTACTTGCGTTACTCATGTGACAGCCATCGCCGATCGCCACAAGAAGACTTTGCGGTGCGACGCTGCTGTGCATTCAACATGTCATGCATGCCGATAGTGGCCGACACATGTACTCACCTACGAGTGTGCACACACTTGTGCGGTGGATGCGGGCGAGACTAAGTGACAGTCTCAATGGCAAATAACAATCAACAGCAGCAACATAAAGTAAAGTAGTGGGCATCAAACAGCGACTGACAGCACTTAACTGACGCGTTGTCGATTGTGTCAAGTTTGCTTTGTGTGTGTGTGAATGCTAAAGTGTGTTTCGGTGTTAAGCGACGAAAGCAAAACCACACCGAAAGCGTCCTTGCATGACTCCAGATTGATTTTTGCAAATGTAACACGACAGCTGTGGCAACAGTTGGACGTTGGTTTTGATTGACTGAGAAGGGTTTATAAAACAAGAGCGGGTTATTTTTGTTTGATATTACAGATATGAAAAAATCGCAAAGATTTTGATTAGATTTAGATAAATTAGTTAGATTTGTGATAGATTTAACCTTTTCGGGACGGAGTTTAATTTTGAAATCCAAAATACTCTCAGTAGAAATATTATCATGCTACGAATGTTGAGCTTATGAAAATTATATTGGATGCTCATAAATTCTGAAATCATCCTTTTATGCGGGAGCACCGAAATCCAAAAAATATTTTGCGTGGGTCGTAAGATTTGAATAATTGTTTTGAGGGGCTTTAAAAACTTGCTGGAACATATTATCCCAGTTGTTCCGAAAGGGTTAAAGATGTCGCAAAGGTTCATTTATTTTAAATCACCACAAAGTTGTACGCATGCATGAAAGATGCTATATGAAAGAAGTTTATTTTCAACTCAGTAGAGACTAAGTATCCTTCAGACTTTGTACCTTGTTGGTCTCATTAACCTTGAGTGAAAAATTCAAATTCCTCAGAAAAACTTGGCATGGTTCATAAGGTAGGTAACTAGGTAACTAAGTCACTTAAATCACCGGAAAATCACTGGAGGGGTTTAATATGTGGTATAGGTAGGTAGGTAGGTAGATGTGGCTGCTCCAAGAAGAACACACTTAGGCCAGGCAGCCCATTGTGATACCACCTGAGATAGAGTTTCAGATTGCTCACTCGTTAAAGTTGGAGCTTTTAACGATGTTTAGTAGACGGCGTATGGTCTTATAAGTTAGATCTTCTAGACTACCGAAGAAGAAGTTGCCTAAATAGGTCAGCCTTCTTCTGGATAAAGCAGGACAGTTACATAGTAAGTGAGGAATATTTTCTTCCTCTTCTTCGTACAAACAGCTGCGACAAAAGTCGATCGAAAAAAGCCCCATCCTTTTTGCGTGGGTGCCGTTTAGGCAGTGACCCGTAAGGACACTGATCATGGTTCTGATCTGGGTCAATGTTTTATAACAATGGATCAACTGAGACCGAATTACTTCAATTACCTCATATGATCTTAGTAAAGTTTTGAGAAGAGTGTGAAGTTGTTATTGAAAGTTAATGAAATTATCCATATCCTCTAAAGAGAAGTATTAAATTTTGCATATCCTCAAATAATGAAGTTAGAAGGACAAAATTTGAGAATGTGGTAGCGTACATAATAGTCCTTAAGATATATTTAAAAAGAAAATTTCCACGCATATTCAAGGATAAAGTTTTAAAAGGAAATTTTGAATACCTCTTTGTCCTTTGGCACCAAAACATTAAATTTTTTATGATTCTAAGAATTTTTCTCTTTCATTTGATACCCATAATGTTATTCTACAATGTGCTCAATTTTTTAAATAATTATTTGAAATAAACATGTCTTTGAAATTTCAAATCCTGATGTCAGAGATAAAAACTAGCCCCTAGTTTCGCGAGTGTATCCATTTTTTGTGTGTTTTTAAATTTTTTGATTTTTTCGCACTATTTTCGGTCGATTTTATTTTTTATTTTCCACTGTGAAACACGGTTCGTATCCTGCAAAGCCTTCAGTATCTTCCAATTCATTCAGTACGTTTTGAGTTCCTCTATCCAACTATGACACATGGTTCGTATCCCACTTCTGGAAAGTTTGAAAAACCCTCGAGTCGCAAGAAAGATCTCAACATCTTGTTTTTTAATATTAGAAGGTTTGTTTCGTTCTTTATTTTCAACTATGACACACGGTTCGTAACCTTCAAAGCCTTCAGTATTTTCCAATTTATTCAGAACGTTGGGAGTTCCTGACAGTAATCAGTGGAGCAGGCGAGTTTTAATGGTTTGGCCACCCATTATTTCTTTATAACGAAAATTGTGGGTAGTAAATATGATTTTAAATGGAATATTGTTCAAAAGTTGTATACAGAAATCCTCAAAATTAAAGCTTATGTGGCTCACGTGCAGTTGAACTATTGCTCGTATTTTTCTTTCAATCAGTCAATGTGTAATAAATTTTTATAGTCCTACTCTATGAACGACTTCTAAGCAAAAACAATGGCAGTGATCTAACTTTTTCGATTCTTCTCAAACTTTTTTAAACAATGAATTGGATGTGATGCCCTTAACCCACACTACACCTCTGCATTTATTTTTTGGCTCAAGGATTTTCTCATCAAACATTCCGACAAAATGAAATAAATAAAATCGTATATTAAAACTTATCAGTCAATTTGGTGTTTATTTATTTTATGTTTAATTTAATTTATTTTAATAATTTTTAAATTATTTTATTTGTTTTTAAATTAATGTAATTGTCAAATTCAATTAAATCCTTTCACAGTTTTTAGTTGTTTTTCCTCTGTCGATTTGGTGTTTACTTATTATTATGTTTAATTTAATTTATTTTAATAATTTTTAATTTATACTTTTTTTTTAATATTATTTTTTATTAAATTTAATTTATTTTTATAAATTTAAATTAAATGATTAAATTCATTTTAATAATTTTCAATTTACATAGTTTGTTTTTTAAATTTATTTAATTGGTTAAGTTCAATTAAATCCTTTCACAATTTTGTATTTGTTCTTCCTCACACTCTACAATATTTGCTCATTTACTCAGCTGTAGCCAGCAATCAAGTTTAAATTTCATTGCAGATTTTTATTGTTGCTTTAATTGGCCAACTTGTAATTAAAGTGTGCAAGTACACGATGTGTTTTTTGTTGGCCAACAAGTACGTTTTTTTATGACAACAATAAAATGTAATCACTTTGCATTTTTTCGCCGAAAAGTCCACAACCGGCTGAACGTGAAAGTGTGGCAGCCGCAATTAACGGCAGCCGTTGACAGCAATGCGGACGGCCGAACCTATTTGCACTTTCAATTGGCCATTCATTTTAATGGCCATTCGTTCTCGAAGAAACGCGGCTCTAAAATGATTCCAAAAAATCGACGAGGCATTTTCGCATTTGTGTGCGTTGGCCATTATTTGTTCACAGTAAATAAACGAGACTCGTGTCAGGTGTCGATGCCCAACTGCCGTCGGCATTGATTTCAGCCTCGGAAGCCATCAAATTTGAACTTCCACTTTAAAGCGTCATTGGAGGCGTTCAGTCAACGCGTCAGAGATCAGCACCACTGCGTTGGCCCCTCGAAGTGGCAAAAGCACGAGAGGCCGCCACAAAGTGCGTAACTGAATGAGTGAACGCGTGGCTGGCGACAGCGCGGCTGATTAGTTCGGCCTGTGACGTTGGCTGCGGCTGTCACTGTTGCTGTCATTGTTTGTTGCCGCTGTGCGATGCGATGCTATCAACGCGTTGATGCTAAAAATAGCCTCAACAGCACACTTTTTTAATTTCCAATTTTTTTTTTGTTCTTGTTGTTTTGGGCTTTTCAGATGCTGCCAGTTGCACACTCGAGTTACCACCTCGCATGACGTCAGTGGCTCCGCACCTGCTCGCCGGCAACGCCGCACAACAATGCACGCTCTGTTGGATTTCTAATGCTCGCTGCGCTCTTTATTGTTATTGTAATTTCAAGTGTTGTTGTTTTTGTTTTGAAAATTCTGTTTTAGCTATTTTAACAATTTTCATTTATTGTGCTAACACAAAAGCGCACTTAAAGCACACTTAGACATTCTTGGTTGCTGTTTTTATTTATTTATGTTTTTTTCGCTTTGTTTCTGCAGTTGCAAGTAAATTCATTTGGCAGTGCATTGACGTCGATGTGCGCATTTAAATTTTTTTTCAAATTAGAGTCAGTGAATCTTGCATTTAAGATTCGAATATAGCAGGTGATTTTTTTTGTAGGTGAATGGGAATTCAATTGTTCGTCTCTGTTATGCGTGGAGCATTGAGACATTGTACATGGATAAGGCTGGCACAGCGGAATAAAAAGAGCAGTGACACATAAAAGAGAGATCAAGCCCCCAAATATTAGTTGGTTATAAAAATTGTAGGTGACAAATATGATTGCAAATGGCATTTGTTTGAAAAGTTGAGTACAATACACCCTTTCCCCTCATTGTGTGCACCACGGATTTGCAGTATTGGCATCAGGTTTCTCAACTTCTTTGAGCGGTTATCATAAAAGTATATTTTAAATAAAGTTCAAGCATGCCAAGTTTTCGATGATGCTTCAAGGAGCCGAAAAAGTTTGTTGACTTTATTGCACAGTTTTGAATACGATCGAGAATTTGAAATGGGTTTTTGAAGATGAGATCTGATTACTAGGGAAGAGTTGAAAATTTATACTTGTTTGTGAAAGAACAAAACAAATTGGGTTTTGTGAGAATCGAATCGAATTCAAGATCAAAATACAAAAAGGTTTTGGATCTGTCTGTAGATTCATACATCTAAGTTTTATTCTATTTCAAAGTTCTAAAAGCTCAAAATAAAAAATTTTGTAAAAAGGAGACACTTTTCCTCTTTCATTTGATACTCATATCTTCATCATTGCACAACCGCAAATATTTATAAAAATATTTGAAATGTTTATGTCCTTAAAATTTTAAAGTCCTTTAAGAAGGTTTTTGTGTCAGAAAATAAAAAACTGACTATGCCCGGATATTATAAATGACCTCCAGTTTCACGTCTATATTAACATTAGGATGGGTCTCTGAAAAATAAAAAAAATTTTTCGCACGGTGTTATAAATGTAAAGATGGTGTTTTCACTCAGTGCATCATAACTTTGTCATTTTTTCTTTCATTTCTATTGATGTTAGGCTTAATATTTGCTCAAATGATATATCTTCCATCTTAGATTTTAAAACCAGAGGTGATCATTTATTTTATCTATAAAAAAATATTCGAAAATTTATGATTTTTTAAATTGGTCGAAGAATTCACATTTTTTACAACTTTCACCGTCAGTAATTTCCTCAAATCTGATTTGAACAATCTGTATATCGCTGGAAAGGCTAAGGTATTATCTTCTGACCGACGGACAGCTTGTGTTAGTCGACTGATTCGTTTACAAGATATGTGCTCATAACTGAAACAACAGCAAAAAGAGGTTTGACGAAGATTTTTCAAAAACGCTTCGTGGCCGTGGTGAAGAATCTATGAGCTCTTCCTCCACAACTCTGACCTCTTGCGACAAAAATTTCCCCTAAAACGCTTTAATAAGCTCACCTTATGCTTTTAATATATATCTTGCCTGAAGGAAGTAATTCAGAATGAATCGCGGCAAGGCAATCAAGGAAAACGATCGATTTTGGATCGAATCTGTTGTGCTTTTTGGGTTTTTTGACTTGAAAGGAGATACTACCAACGACATAGGTTATTTAATTTGGTTAATTTGAAAAAAAAAAATCATTCTAAAACACAGTGTTGCCAGATCAAGAGATTTCCTCCTAGATTTAGAAAATTCTAGACCTTTTAGGAGAATTTTTAGGACGAAGAATTGTTAGGAGACTTTGATGGTGATGCATTTGACGTCATTAGTGGTGTTGAAGCCTTGAATATTGAATTAAATTTAATTAAATTTTATGCATCAAAGTGTATAATTCATGCAATGAATGAAGAAAGTTCACAACAGCGAATTTCATACCGATCTCATTTTTTATATATTCATTTTTTGCGTTAAGTTGTTGTTAAACTGAAGCTGAATGAATAAAAAGGTTGCAATAAACAAAACTACTTATATAAGGGAGAGGGATGGGTTGTGTACCGGGTTTTGTTTTTTGGTTCTAACTTTTCACAGTATAAAGATATCGAAAAATCAAAAATACCGTTGGAAAGGTGACCATAAAGTGCAAATTTGTTATGAAGACAGATTACCGTTTTGATTAAAATTTAACGCTCTACGTCCAATGTTCTAAAGGCGTGATTTTTCGCTTTTCCAAAAAAAGTGGCTGAGTTGTGAACCATCTGGAAAATTTCAATTAAAGTCGTTAAATGCTAAGGAAAAAACACCCCTAATTTTTAAATAAGTTTAAGAATGTATTTAATCAGAAGACCTCAAAAAGGGAAAAAAGTTATAATGACGCCACTTAGGCTTAAAAATTAATTTTTTAGTTGAATAGTTTAATATTTTAGTTGTATTCCTTAGTTTCGAATTTAGTTTATAACAAAAACATTATAAACAAACATTTTTAGGAGATTTTCTAATTTTTTAGAGAAAGTTTCGGCTTTTTTAAATTTAGGAAAAATTCATTTCAGTCATCTGGCAACACTTTTAAAACAAAAATTGTTGACAGTTCTAAAAAAATCGCACTAATCTCAACTAGTTTTAACCTTCGTTTACATTCTTGTATTAAAGAATTAACTTGTAAATGAAATTGTAGACCAGTAAGTTTTGCTTTTATTTATCGATTTCGAATTTTTGACAATTACTACGTATTTGAATATTTGGGAAACCACAAATGCAAACAAATAAACGCGAACGAGCAAAAATCTTAATGAAGCTCGGGGGAGGAGAAGTGAGAAATGCGAAAATCAAATGAAAATGTCGAATGCGCAAACCAAACCGAGAATAGCGCGAATAGCATCGAAATTCTGTAGCAAAATAACAAAAGCAACAAAATCATTTTGCATTTAATTACAAAAAGAAACGAGCCAAAGTGTGCGCACACTGTGCAATGGGGTAATTATAGCTGAAGCGTACAGAGGGGCAGAGGCGGACGCAATTTGGCTTCTGTGGCATTTTGTGTTTACCTGTGTGAGTTTTGTGCGCATTGAATTGATTTGGTTTGTTGTTTTTGTTGTTGTTGCTGTTGTTAGTTATTGTTTTCGTATAGACGAATTAAGCTGAAATGAATTTGTGTTGTGTTATTTGTTCTTGTTTTTCTTATTGGCTCATTTACTTTCGCTACTGTTACACTTTTCATAGATTTCAATTGAAAACCATTGAAAACAAAAGCAAAAAAAAATTCCCCCTAGTCAACGCGGCAAAGCGCGAAATTTAATTGAAAACGTTGAAAAATGCAAAATGGCGTTGTTTTTGGTTTTATAAATATTTTTTTTTCGCAGCTTTTTGTTGTTTGTTGTGGCTTAGGCAGGGCTACAATTAAATTTAATTGACTTGTTGTTGTTTTTGTATGTGCATTTTATTATTTTCTTTTTGTTGTTGTTTTGTTGTGGGTATTGTGTACGTTTAATAGAGCATTGCAATTTCATAATTAAATAATTTTCGCCCCTCTTTTCAGTCTTCATTGAGTTTCTACAGTTTTCATCTGTGCTACAAAAATGTAAGGCAAGGAAAATTTTACAACAACAAAGCTGAAAAATTCATTAATAAATATGTCGTAGCATCTAATGAACTGCGAACATTGGTCTGGGATGAGGGGAAGCATGTTTTAATAACTTTTATTGCATGCTTTTAGGCGTTCATATTGTGGTCTTCAGTACACAGCGACCACATTTTGTGAACTGCTTTGGATAATGGTTCACATTGTCTGACCACAAGCAATGTGGCACCATACTTTAAACCTCATATACAACAACAACAACCGCATTACAAGTAATAATAATAATAATACATAATAACAACACCAAAAACAACAACAATAATGGTAATATGGCAGCTTTGCCGGCATTTTCACTGTCTGCATCGACAATATGAACAACAACAACAAAAAATTGTTCGCACTGGCAAAAGGAAAATGCTGGGACAAGCTATTGTGAGCTTGTGGCAATGACTGCGGCTGCAACTAGGGGCAACCACTGAATGCTCCAACACACATACACACACACACGCACTCGAGTACATCTCAGCAGCAGCAGGCAGTCAATAAGGTCGTGTTGCCATGCTATCCATATTCAACTTGTTTAGTTGGCAATATTTCCGGCTCCGGCTGACGTTCTCGCCATTCGCCACAGCCAGCAACTGCAAGCAATGCCGTGAAATGGCTGTCTGACTGCCCCTGTGCGCGCAAACCTGCCGACTTATGTGGTGCTTATGTGCATATGTTATGTATGTATGTATGTATTTAAACCTCCATATGGCGACAAACCACTGCCGCTACTGCAAACTGGCATTTGCCACCATGGCACTGTTGCCCTCCATCACCACCCAGCTTTGGCCATCATTCTGACATTTGAACATATTTTTTGTTTGTCAGTTTGTTTTTTCTTCTAATGTAAAAAAGCAATAACAAGCACATGCATAACAATGTTGTTGCTGGCTGACATGTTGCCGGTATAAAAATATTTGAATATTATGTCCGTCGCTATTGATATCGTTGCCAGTCAGCCGCCAGTCCGCAGGCCATATCCGCACACACACAAACACACACACACAGATACAGCACATATTATGTGCTATTGTGTGCGTGCGAATTTTTTTATGTACATACATATTTTATATGCATGAAAGGTTCAAGGAAAATTCCACTCGACTACTCGCAGCTGCATCGTTTCCAGTGTTGACAAAGAATTGCATACTTTTCGCTTGTGGCCGAAATATTGAGAACCGCAGTGAGCGACAAATAATGGCAACCAACCGAACTCAGTGCGTCTTGCTGCTTGAATGACTTAATCCAACTTAAATGTACTTAAACTTGTATGCTGTCATTCTTTGCATATTTCGGGTCTTAAAAATCACAGGTTTCAATGATTCAATGGGATCAATGAAGATTGCAGTTGGTGCCAATAGTCGATGGATGTGTCGAAAACAGGATTTCATAGTGTTTGGAAATCGTTCAGTGAGTTCTGTTCGATCTATTAATTGGCATTGGTATTGGTTTTTATGAGCCAAACGTTCGTAAACAGCATCGAGTTCGCATTTTTTATTATTTTCCCATAATTTAATTCAACTGTAGGTCCCTTCCCCCTTCCCCCCTTTCCCCATCAGCTTAAAATGTGTGCTGCAACATGGGATGGGACTAAACAGTAGTCTGTAGTCAGTACTTCACAACACGTGTTTTGGTTAGCATTACCTAACTAATTCATACTTGGTATACCTTCAGAAGTGTAAGCGAGCTCTTTGTGCATAAAAAAAAAATCTGAAATTATGTAAACAAGTTCTTTTACTTATTTACAGCACATTTAGTTCAATTATACAGAAATATCCTCACTGGCCAAAAGTCGCATTGAAAGGGTTAAAAGCAATTCGCAAAAAAAAAGTGTACTCCTCCTCGAGCCGGATTTGAACCAGCGACCTATGGATGTCTGCACGATCGCCTGGTCAGTGGGTTTTTACTGGCAAGCGAACGCTTTCAATGGTTTTTGAATGCATTCCAGAAATCTACTACAGTCCATCGCTCTACCAACTGAGCTATCGAAGGCAGTTGCGAACTCTCGTCGTTTGTGTGCTTTAAATCGCTTCGTGTAGTCTCCGTCATTCATAATGACTGACTCACTTTGTATATTTACTTACTTACTTACTCACTTTGTATATATACAAATATTTGGGCTGCTTAGATTCGATTAGCTTAGATAAACTGGTTGGCCAAGTAGGCAATAAAAAGCAAACTGATTATTTCTATAAAAGGCCCGAACCTTTCCCTTTACTCCTTCCATTATGTTTTGCACAGTTGATTCTGCAATCTTTTTAGCGGATTCCTTCCACTTTCTTTTGAATTGATTGTAATTTTTGACTAAATGTTTTGTTTTTTTAAGGTTCCGCTTTACTATTGCCCAATACCTTTCTATGGGACGAGATTCTGGACAACTTGGTGGGTTGTATTCTTTAGGTACAATATTGACATTATTGTCTTTATGCCAGTTCAAGGCTGCTCTGGAATAGTGGGATGTGGCTAGATGTGGCCACAAAAAAGTAGAAACATTGTGTGTTCTTAAAAATGGCAAAAGCAATATCATTGTCTCATTTGATTCTCACAAAAATTGTGTTTTTAAAAAGTTCTTATACTGAAAAGAAATTTGCAAAAAGTGTACTCGTCTTCGAGCCGGATTTGAACCAGCGACCTATGGATGTCTGCACGAACGCTTGGTCAATGGGTTTTTATTGGCAAGCGAACGCTTTCAATGGTTGTTGAATGCATTCCAGAAAACTACTACAGTCCACCGCTCTACCAACTGAGCTATCGAAGGCAGTTGCGGACTCTCGTCGTTTGTGTGCTTTAAATCGCTTCGCTTCGTCTTCGTCATTCATAATGACTGACTCACTTTGTATACTTACTTACTTACTGACTCACTTTGCATATTTACAAATGTTTTGGCCGCTTAGATTAGGTTAGCTTAGATAAACTGGTTGGCCAAGTAGGCAATGAAAAGCAAACTGTTTATTTCTATAAAAGGCCCGAACCTTTCCCTTTACTCCTTCCATTATGTTTTGCACAGTTGATTCTGCAATCTTTTCAGCGGACTCTTTCCACTTTCTTTTGAATTGATTGTAATTTTTGATCATATTCTTTGTTTTCAATACCTTTCAATGGGACGTAATTCTGGACAACTTGGTGGGTTGCATTCTTTGGGTACAATACTGACATTACTGTCATTATACCAGTTTAAGGCTGCTCTGGAATAGTGGGATGTGACTAAATCTGGCAAAAAAAAAGTAGAAACATTGTGGGTTCTTAAAAATGACAAAAGCAATGTCATTGTCTCAATTGATTCTCACAAAATTTATGTTTTTAAAAAATTATTATACTTAAAGGAATTCGCAAAAAGTGTACTCGTCTTCGAGCTGGATTTGAACCAGCGACCTATGGATGTCTGCACGAACGCCTGGTCAATGGGTTTTTATTGGCAAGCGAACGCTTTCAATGGTTTTTGAATGCATTCCAGAAATCTACTACAGTCCACCGCTCTACCAACTGAGCTATCGAAGGCAGTTGCCTACTCTCGTCGTTTGTGTGCTTTAAATCGCTTCATGTCGTCATTCATAATGACTGACTCACTTTGTATATCTACAAATATTTTATTTCGGGGTTTTCTATGTTTGGCGCTTTCGCTTTCTATGTTTGTGCGACTTCGTCGGCAGCTCGTTTTGCAGCATGCGTTGGCGTGTATAAAAATAAATTAATTAATGTATGACGATAACAATAATGATATCAGAAATTCAGCAACAATAGCAAAGCCAGCAACAACAACGATAGTATAGATCGTGGGCTTACAGAGGCAGCAACCATAACCTAACCTAACCTTGCCATCACTTCTTTAAATCATAGTAATTGATGTATAATTTTTGGATTGCCATCATTTTAGGAACCAAAATCTGAGCCAAAAGATCTGATTTTTAACATTTTGAAAGTAAATAAACCGGCAACTACCAGCTTAGTAGAACATTCTGAGCCAAAGCACCAGATTTAGAAACTTAACAAAAAAACCCAAACCTTTTTTATATCCCTTTATCTTACTGGATGAGTTCGTATCCTCCGCTATTATCCAGAACTCATTTATGTCTTAATCTATGCGCGGAGCCGCATATACAACAAGAATGATTGTGGAAAGTCAACCTAAGTAGATACTTTATAAGGCTGTCGTTCAAATTGCTTTATGAGGCGCACTATGAAAATAGGTTTATAACTTCTTAAAAAGATTTGTTATTGGCCATTGACATTGGTCACATTAGTTTTTTGATCTGCTTTAGACATAACCTCAAAACAAAAGATTTCGATCTCAGTATAAAATATTCAAATAGACAAATTCTGTGACAGGTGGTAGGTTTATCCGGTAAGGATACGAAATGCCACCACCTGCACAAAACCAAACTGTGAGGCCTCAGCTGTGTTTATAAGTTGATTCCAGTGGCAATGTTCTGACATTCAATTAGAGTGTAGACGTAATTTTGATGCCACTATACCCAGTAGATGATACATTGCTACGAAAATAAGTTCTCTAGGTTTATTCGTCTCTCTGGATTGTGCTTGAAAAATAAAACACACTTCAATTATTCAACGAAAAACCCATTCCTAAACCAAAACTTTATTTACAAATTTACACTTTGCTTGCCTTTACACTTGCTACGACTTATTGGACTATTCCATGTTTCCCCTTTACTTGCTCAAATAAGCTTGTCCCTCTGCGCTCTACGCGGCTGCCTTTTATACTTGTCTGCTTATCACGCCGATTGTTCTCGCACATTCCAATTGGACTATCTCTCGATCGTTCTCGCAGATCACATTACCTTCGTGAACCATCCTTGCGATATCGAAATTATAACAAGCCGGCCGTACTTTAAAGTACGTGCCTAAAAGTATGCCCGTAAAAGCATTCATGCATAGCACAGCGACAGGGTGCTTCAACGTTACAATGTGTTATAACTACTGGTATGTTGTCTCTTCAACTATGTGGCATCTAGGGCCTTAGATTACATACTTGGATGACTTATTTTGATTGATTATGTTTTCAATGAACAAAATTTTGCATTTTTCAGAATAAGGTTGCTATAAGCCATTCGTGTTATAAAACAACAACTAAAACAACAACAACAAAAAATACTACGTCAGACTGATAAAAACACATATACAGACATATGAATGCTTAAGAAAAGAATTACATAAGACAACAGCAGCTAGAGGAACGGCGGAACACAACTTTTCTATGCCTCAACTCAAATGTTGCATGTACCTAAGTAAGAGCTGCCAGAATTTTTTACTTAACCCTTGTGTTTGGAAAGGATCAGAAAAAGTAGGTCCAAAGTTCAATATGATCTGGCCAGACCTGAGTGCCCACAGAAGGATAAACCAAATTTATGTTAGTTTGTTTTAGTTTTTGTTAAAAAAGTACTTATGATAGATAACTTGTGCTAAATTCATAGCGACAGCCAGATCTTAACTTTCGTTTTTGTTGCAAATACAAATTTCAAAGCAATATGTTCCTTTCAAGGTTCATAACATTTGGTTCAAATCTGTTTGATTTAAACTGTTAAAAGTTTTATTTTTTCTGTAATGAGTTTTTCTTAATCTTTCCATATTTAAAAATAAATATTTGTATTGAATTTATTTTCAGTGACAGCAAATTGATGACAGCTCGAATGTAGTGTCTTGAAGTCCCATAGCACTTCATCAACAAAATACAAAACAACATAATTTGCCTCTTAGGCATAATGACACTTGACCTCTGATGTGCCAAATATAAGCAACATTGGCTCGCGCAACGCTCCACATAAAAAAAAACGAGCAACCAAACAGTGATCAGTGCAGTGCTCAAGTGCTCCTTTCAACACATACATACGCATCTATTGTGTACACATTTTTTTGTATTGCCACTCAACTCAAGTGTTTACCATTGGTTTGGGCCGTTTTGAGGCTACTCTAGGCCAATTGGCCAACTTGCGAATTCTTAAAACTTACTACACGGCAGTCCCACACACGCCTATGCAGCATTGTGCTTCTTTGGGCAGCGAAGAACAGCTGTTTGACTTTTCATGTTTTGTGTTGTGTGCTTTTTGGCGCACAACAATTTGCCACAGATGCCTCACAGCCGCTACAATGGAACATTTGTACAACTTTGACGCGAGTTTTCTCACGCGTTTGCTGCGTTAAAGTTAAACCAAACCTTTGAGCAGTTGCGTGCACATGTTCTGCGCCTTAAGTCGAACAACTTCGAACCGCTTTGCATGCATAATGGCGCTTCTTGGTTTCCGCGCTGCTGCTGCGTCTGCTTCTATCAGCTTCTAAATAAATCATTTTCATTGCTTTGTCTGCACTCAATTTTATGGCATAGCATAAGAATTTATTGATTTCGATTATTGTTTTGTTTTTTTTTGTTTTTTTTTTCATTTGGTTTTGGTATTTTACTGGCATCTCAAGTGGCTTTGGCATTTGAAATCCCTTTTAAAAGGGCAACAGTCGATCATGTTTCACTTTGATTTGCTGTGACTGAAAGAAACTTGACACTTGGCAAAAATGTATTAATGCAGGAAGCAGCTTCAAGCTGCATGGGAATAAATATTTGAAATTTAATGAAGTCAATTCCTGGGAAATTTTGATCTTGAATTTCTTGAAGATGAAGGGCTAAAAATAACATTTATTTAGTAGCTTATTTATTTGATTTCAAATAATAGAAAAACTGAAATAAATGATGCCTTTTATTTCAAAATATTCCAAAGACATCAAACAGTTCTAAAAGCAAAATCAATTTACATATTTATTGAACTATAGAAGCCAGATATGCTCAAAGAGTTCAATGTGGCAACAAAATACCCAACAGAGACTAAGGCATATTTAACCCTAAACAGCCCATTAATGGGCACATTCAGTATAGTAAACCAGTCCATTTGACAATTAAACGCAATCATTTTGAATTCAATTTTTTTGGTCACGATCCCAGTTTGTATGCTCGTCAAACTCATTCAAAGCAAACTTCCATTAGGCTTCATAACTTTGGCCACGTTCGCTCTTTGGTGGCGGCCGGCCCCCATTCGCTCATTCAGGCTTATCTGATTGCATTGCACGTAGTCCATTTCCTAGTATGAGTGTTCGTAATCGTAATTTCACAGCGCAGCGGCGTGCAATTCCACGCGGGGCAATAACCGCCGGAACGGGCCAGCGCTACGTGCAAATGTGTCAGCGCCCACTGCACACATTTGCATGCATTAGCGGCTAGAAACAGTTACAGCAACAATTGCGGACGTGAAAATGGCAGCAAACGGCAACAAATGGCCGATCGGATTACACATTGTAATTAAATTAACACACTCGTTGTGTGGCCGACGCGCGGAGAAGGCAACAACAAATGCAAAAAGCTGGCGTCTACAACATGAAGATGAAGGCAGTGCGGCAAACGAGTGGTTCCTCGATCAATTAATTTCAAATAAATATTAAAATTAATAGAGGTTTCAGCTCTAAAAATATTTTATTTTCTAAAGAAAAAGTTTCAAAAAATTAGTATTCATTTAAATAAAAATTTATAAATTTTTTTTATTGCACAACACTATCGAATTTACACTCTAAGCGTCCAAATCAACAATGTCATTGTCTAATTTGATACTCACAGAGATAATGTTTTTAAAAAATTATTATACTTAAAAGGAATTCGTAAAAATTATACTCTCCTTCGAGCCGGATTTGAACCAGCGACCTATGGATGTCTGCACGAACGCTTGGTCAATGGGTTTTTACTGGCAAGCGAACGCTTTCAATGTTGTTGAATGCATTCCGGAAATCCTACTACAGTCCACCGCTCTACCAACTGAGCTATCGAAGGCAGTTGTGGCCGCTCGTCGTTTGTGTGCTTTTCATCGTTTCGTTTTCGTCATTCATAATGACTGACTCACTTTTGTATATATACAAATATTTTATTTCTGGATTTTCTACGTTTTGCGCTTTCGATACTGTCAGCGTTTCGCCGTGTGCGACTTCGTCGGCAGCTCGTTTTGCAACATGCGTTCGCGTGTACAAAAATAAATTAATTAATGTATGACGATAACAATGATGATATCACAATTGCGGCAACAAAAGCAAAACCAGCAACAACAGCGAACTACAGATCATTCGAATTTCATTCAATTCGCGTTCACCACTGCGTGATGAGCCACTGTGCTAGTTGTTGTTGTCTACATGCAAGTCAATTCGCAATTTCACAATGCGCCTACTGAATGATGTTGCTGTGTTTTGGCATCAACGTCAGAATTGCTTTTATTAGCTCAACGCAAGTGTAGACGATCGTAAAACGCAACATTGTGGGTTCGAATCGCGAATGGGAACAGACATAAAAAATAATATTTGATTGATTTTGTATATTATTTTTTTTTTCCCCTGCAAGTACCTGCAACTTTTTAGAGTATGATTAGCGACCCTTGGGGAGTTCAAGAAGAAGGCACTTTGCAAAATCGTCAATCTTGTTCGTGTTGGCGAAGACTATAGTCGTCAATTGTCAATTCTAATCGATTCGATAGCTTTCGACTATGAGCCGAGAACGAGCTGTGAATGAGCTTTTTAAAGACATGCGACTGGAGACATGGGTCGCCCGTATGGAAGATGAAGCTACGGCGAAAAATATTTTCGACGTAATAGTTGCAGTTCGACAGCGAAGAGGGAGACCATATCTACGGAGCAAGGATCATCTTTTGGAGTAACCAACTGAAGAATCTGCAAAGCAGCGGTGCCTGGAGAGAACTTTTACTGCAGGTCGCAACCCCGTAGCGGGTTCTTATGGCCATTTAAGTAACCAATTTTTTTAAATACCTACCATTAGTTTCAATTTTTCAGATTTCCAATGCACAGTGATTCGACTCCATACAACCGCGGGACAAAATTAGGAGTGGTCCGTTCTTTATAAAATTTGGTATACTAGTTAATCATGGTCTGCTAAATTTAAATCTCTATTTTTTTTCTTAAACTTTTGTATTTTGGCAATGCCTGAGACTCAAACTTGCAAATTTCGTCATTTTTGAAAAGCTATAGCAACAAGTGTATTGGCTAGATTTTCCAGATTTTACATTTAATCAGTTACGTCAACATTGATAGTTGCGGAAAGTAACAGAAATTGTATGAAGGCCCCTTAGTTTTGCATACTTTTAGGGATGAAAAACATAAGTTTTGTAGAAAAATACGTATTTAGACCACTTTTCAAATTGAATTATTTTCTTAAATCGGAAGACATCGGAGGATGTAATTACATTATCCGACAAAGTACGAATGCTTCTTAAAATAAAAAACAAAAATATTGGAACATACTTTTTAGATATTGTACAACCCCCTTCATCTCTCATTGCCCAAAAGTGATGGCGAAGGTGAATATGAAATGGCTTTGGACCCAGAGTCAAGTTAGAAAAAATTTAAAAAATATATTCAGAAAAAACAAAAGCATACATTTTTATATATTTCATTGTAAAGAGAATTTTACACGATAAAATATGGTAACAAACTTATTGTACCTAAGTAATAGATTTTTTCGAGAAAAAAATGCATTAAAAAAAATTTTATAAAAAAAATGTTTTTTTGCTTAAAACTTTGTAGTAGTACATACTACGTATCTAGTTTTGCACATGGAAAAAAAGGTATGAAAAATACCTTTCGTTTGATACCCATATCGTGTAAATCAGTTGTAGATTAATTGAGTCTTTTTGATAAAAACTTTGAACTTCAACCCTGGGCAACGCCTTTTATGGGCGTTTTCTAGGCAAAATTTTTAGTTTGTTAGATGCAGCAGCCAACCAATCACGAGGGTTCGCTAAACCGCATTTATGCCTCGACGAAAAAGTAGGGTTTTTGGGACATTTTTGTCGAAAACACAGTTTGAATGTATTTGTTTGGTATTGGTATCTTAAGCAAATGTGTTGGTCGTTAAAATATCTACAGTATCTACAGTACAGTATTTATCTACGAAGACAGTAAAGCGATATTCAGAACGATTTAGAACCAATTAGCGTTAAAACTTTCGAAGACTTAAGCAACGAACTCGACTGAAATGAGCAAAATTCAAAGTCGGATTTCTCATAAACTAGAGTCAATCCAGCCAAACGGCTGGTGGATCTCAACTCAATATACCTATAGAAAAGTCGCTCAGTAGGTGCCCCGCTTGTTACTATTTTTGAGAATAAATTTCAAGTACAGTGTTATTTTTTCGCACCGATTTTTTGGGGTTTTGTTAATTGGAGTTTTATCTTTCAAATGACGTCAGAAGCGTAAAATTCTGAGTCTATAAATTTTTTGAATTTTGTCTATGGAACGAATCACTGTGCAATGGTACGACTTGTACTTTTCACCACGTCGAAGAAAGTCCATGAACTTCACTTTAATTAGAAAGAACTGTGAGGAAGCTATATTCTTAAAAAATATACAAATACAGATAATTATTTTATAAAATTTGCAACCAAATATGTTCATGGGAACCAAATATGTTTATGGCCTTGGGACCCACATTTTGCGTACTAAAGCTTTTTGAATTATGAGAAAAGTGCACTTAAAGTTGAAAAAGAAATTGAAAAATGAAATTAAAAATTCTCAAAGCAGCAATAGGACGTTTACTAATAATCTCGGCATAATTAGCGCAGCTCACTGTTTGTCTTCAAACATTTACACAAAAGAGACTTTAAATTCAATTCAACAAATGCTTGCAACGAACCTTCTCGAAACCTTTTTTTCCTAATTACTACAAAGAAAAATTTGGTCTTCCGGAAGTGGCAACTGCTGGCACAATATCTGCAAAAATTGATTTGATAAAACAAAAACTATAACTTTGGGCTTTACTATTAAAATCCAGTCTGACAGTCTGACTTGTCACGCAAAATATTGCAGTATTAAAACTTACTTTACTTTGACGTGCTCGAAATCTACGCAGTAGTCGTATTTCAGATACAATTTATTGCATCCTTCTTGCCTATTTTTGTTTGTCTGTTTGTTTGGCAAGTCAAATAATAATCCAGCTAGACAGGGCAATCTGAGCGCATAAATCGGTACGAAACCAATGCTCGCAGTGCAAAGACAAAGAAATGCAGAGAATTGCCTTAGGTCATGTCGGGCAACGAATGGCTGCGACTGTGACCGCTTAAACTTCCAACGCCAACGCCAATGCCAATGTCCTGTCACAAGTGGCGATACGAAAAGCGCTAAACTAGCAACACTCAACGCTGGAAAACGGCACATAACGATATAATATGCTATTGAGTAAAGCAAAAACAACAACGTACAGCGTGTCATAGAGACACAGAAAGCGGCCAAACAGTCTGTCTGTGTGTCTGTTTGTAGTGTTTGCACGAAGCACCGACAGAACCAACGCAGCCGACAATGCCAATGACTGGTTAAATCAGCAGACAGGCGTATCGAAGCGCACACACACACACACACACAGACACACACACACACATACACACACATACCAGCCGTACAAATGGACTATAAACAGGCTTTTATTGAAATGGACACAATGGCACAGAGTTTGGAACACAAGCAGGATGCGGCAGAATGTGTCAGGCAAAAACGCAAAAACTTGAATACCAGTGCGAAATAATGCCAAAAGCTCGCACAAGTAGAAGAAAAATGCAAAAAAATATCAGCTAGAACGACATAAAAGGGAAATTTGATGAAAATGCGCGCCGTAAAACCAACACGAGCCAACGCACTGAAAGACAGGACAAGAAAATTATTGACAAAATGTTATTCTTATAAGCTCAAGCAGCGATTGTTTGTTGAAAGTGCCATTTCGGAACAATGCCGGTATTCACGATACGTGACAATTCCCGAGAGAGTAAGAATAGAGTAGCTGATTGAAAATTATTCAAATAAATTCAAAGAATGCTAAAGGATTCTCACAGTTCTGAAAAAAGCTTAAAGTGAATGACTGCACACTGAAGCATACAGGAGGCCAATTGAATCGAGCCTAGGATTGGATTCAGGCAGAAGACTAGTTGAAGGAGCACGCACTGCTTCTATTGGGCGCTTGAATTAGGTTAGCTTAGGTAAACTGGCTGGCCAAGTAGGCAATGCATGGACCCAATTGGAAAATGGAAGCAAACGGCAACAAATGGCCGATCGGATTACACATTGTTATTAACCCTTTCATTGTTATTAACCCTTTCCCTAACCTGTTCTTTTTCAGCACACACATTAGGGTTAAATTAACACACTCGTTGTGTGGCCGACGGGCAGAGAAGGCAACAACAAATGCAAAAAGCTGTCGTCTACAACATGAAGAAGAAGTCAGTACAGCAAACAAGGTCGAGGCACTGGTGCCTCAATCAATTAATTTTAAATAAATCTTAAAACAAATAGAGATTTCAGCTCTAAAAATTTTCTATTTTCTTAAGAAAACGTTTCAATAGCACACAAAAAATTGGCATTCGTTTTATTAAAAATTTATAAATTTTTTGTTATTGCAAAACACTATCGATTTTAAGCGTCCAAGTCAACTATGTCATTGCCTCATTTGATTCTCACACAAATTGTGTTGTTTTATATTATTATACTTAAAAGAAATTCGCAAAAAGTGTACTCGTCTTCGAGCCGGATTTGAACCAGCGACCTATGGATGTCTGCACGAACGCTTGGTCAGTGGGGTTTTACTGGCAAGCGAACGCTTTCAATGGTTGTTGAATGCATTCCAGAAATCTACTACAGTCCATCGCTCTACCAACTGAGCTATCGAAGGCAGTTGCGAACTCTCGTCGTTTGTGTGCTTTAAATCGCTTCGTGTCGTCATTCATAATGACTGACTCACTTTGTTTACGTACTTACTGACTCACTTTGTATATTTACAAATATTTGGGCTGCTTAGATTCGATTAGCTTAGATAAACTGGTTGGCCAAGTAGGCAATGAAAAGCAAACTGATTATTTCTATAAAAGGCCCGAACCTTTCCCTTTACTCCTTCCATTATGTTTTGCACAGTTGATTCTGCAATCTTTTTAGCGGATTCCTTCCACTTTCTTTTGAATTGATTGTCATTTTTGACCACATACTTTGTTTTCAATTCTTTGTTTTCAATACCTTTCAATGGGACGTAATTCTGGACAACTTGGTGGGTTGCATTCTTTGGCTACAATATTGACATTATTGTCATTATATCGGTTCAAGGGTGCTAGGATGTGGCTAGATCTGGCCAAAAAAAAGTAGAAACATTGTGGGTTCTTAAAAATGGCAAAAGCAATGTCATTGTCTCAATTGTTTCTCACAAAATTTATGATTTTAAAACAAATTATTGTACTTAAAAAAAATTCGCAAAAAGTGTACTTTTCTTCGAGCCGGATTTGAACCAGCGACCTATGGATGTCTGCACGAACGCTTGGTCAGTGGGTTTTTACTGGCAAGCGAACACTTTCAATGGTTTTTGAATGCATTCCAGAAATCTACTACAGTCCATCGCTCTACCAACTGAGCTATCGAAGGCAGTTGCGAACTCTCGTCGTTTGTGTGCTTTTCATCGCTTCGTGTAGTCTCCGTCATTCATAATGACTGACTCACTATGTATATTTACTTACTTACTTACTCACTTTGTATATATACAAATATTTGGGCTGCTTAGATTCGATTAGCTTAAGTAAACTGGCACAGTTGATGCTGCGATCTTTTCAGCGGACTCCTTCCACTTTCTTTTGAAGTGATTTTCATATTTGAGCAGATTTTTTTGTTTTTTTAAGGATCCCCTTTACTATTGCCCAATACCTTTCAATGGGACGTAATTATGGACAACTTGGTGGGTTCAATTCTTTGGGTACAATATTGACTTTATTGTCATTATATCAGTTCAAGGTTGCTCTGGGATAGTGGGATGTACCTAAATCTGGCCAAAAAAAAAGTAGAAACATTGTGGGTTCTTAAAAATGGCAAAAGCAATGGCATTGTCTCATTAGATTCTCACAAAATGTATGTTTTTAAAAAATTCGCAAAAGTATACTCTTCTTCGAGCCGGATTTGAACCAGCGACCTATGGATGTCTGCACGAACGCTTGGTCAGTGGGGTTTTACTGGCAAGCGAACGCTTTCAATGGTTTTTGAATGCATTCCAGAAATCTACTACAGTCCACCGCTCTACCAACTGAGCTATCGAAGGCAGTTGCGGACTCTCGTCGTTTGTGTGCTTTTTATCGCTTCGTGTCGTCATGCATAATGACTGACTCACTTTGTATTTATACAAATATTTGGGCCGCTAAAATTTGGTTAGCTTTGATAAACTGGTTAGCAAAGTTGGCAATGAAAAGCAAACTGATTATTTTCTATAAAAGGCCCGAACCTTTCCCTTTACTTCTTCCATCATGTCTTGCACTGTTGATTGTGCGATCTTTTGAGCAGACTCCTTCCACTTTCTTGGCAAAGCCGTTTCTTCAAGCATTGCTTGATGTAAATCTCTTTCGCTGCTGAATTTCGTTCGCTTCCATTTCGCTTGAGAGTTAAAATCAAAATTAAACTAAATGCAGTTAACTTTTGTGAAGTCTTAACTTTTTGAAAAAGCAAATGCAAAGCAAAAAAAAAAATCAAAGAAGAGGGATCAGTTTTTTCGTGGACACTTAGTTGAAGCTCCTTAGTATTGCGTATCCACGTAAAAATGATCCGTGAGATTCTGGATGTTTCTAGCAAAATTTAGAAGTGACTAGATGTCATTCTTGGAAACCTCCTCTAACCAGGAAAAGAACGTGGCCCCTCAGTAAGTATCTAAGTCGTAGTCTTGAGATAGAGAGAGAGAGCGGGACAGGAGCAGAGACCGTAACCGCTTAAGTTGCTTCTTTCAAAAATTTTTCATAAACTTTTGTTGCTCATACTTTTTGAGGAAATTGCACCAAAAATATCAGGTGTACAACTTTGCTTCCGCCGTTTTCCGATAGGTGGCTGTACCGGCTGAGGCTGGTTGAAATACATAGATGGTAATGCCTTTAAAGTGAGTGTGGACAGTGCCTAACGAATTGTCATCGCCGTTTCAGTGACAGTTGTTCTTGTTTTCGTATTATTCACGCTCGAAAATGTCCGTTTATGTGCCCAATTCTCGCCATTTGCGGGAAGTTTTAATTTTCTGTTACAATTCGAAAAAAAATGCAGCTGAAGCGCATCGAATGCTCTCAGAAACTTACGGTGATCCTGCTCTGAGTGAAAGAACGTGTCGGGAGTGGTTTCAACGTTTTAAAAATGGTGATTTCGACATGACAAAGTCATCCTCCAACACGACAATGCTCGGCCTCACGTCGCAAAAGCGGTCAAAAAGTACCTGGAAACGCTGAAATGGGAAGTCTTGCCCCACCCGCCGTATTCCCCAGATGTCGCCCCTTCTGACTTCCACCTATTCCGTTCGATGGCACACGGCCTGGCAGATCAACATTTTCAATCCTTCGAAGAATTGGAAAAATGGATTGCTTCATGGATAGCGTCAAAAGAGGACTCCTTTTTTCGAGCCGGGATCCGAAAATTGCATTGAAGATGGGAGAAAGTTGTCGCTAGCGACGGACAATACTTTGAATTATACATCTGTAAGCACTATTTCGCAATAAAGCTTTTAATTTTGGAAAAAAACGGCGGAAGCAAAGTTGTACAGCTGATAGTTAAGTGAAACACAATGAACACGATAATCTCTCTTATTTTAATACTTTTGAATATAAATAGGCAATTGTTGCTTTTGACTAATCAATTTGTCGTTATATTTGCCTGTTAATGTGCGTAAGGAACGCTGATGATACGAAATTATCCATTCGTTATATTTATTGATTCGTTATGTTAATATGGCAGCAGTCCAGTGGCGCAGACAGCATTTCATTTTGTGGGGTTTTGCAAGCTTTGTATCAGCAATTTTTATGTTTTGTCGCAGTCTTTATATGTTTTTGTTGTATGATTCAACTTTACTCTTTTGTCAAAGCCAGTTGTCACAGATTGTGAATGTCATTCGTTAACATCGAAATCATCATCATCATCGTTTCTTTTGTCTCTTTTCTACTCTCAGGTAAATTGCGTTCTTTCAGATTTATTTACGTGCAATGTGGTTGCAGACATTTCTCTTTTTCGAAATTCATTGTTGTTAATGCTAACGAATCCGATTTGGTTAATTTGGCATTATGCAAACCATAATAACAATACCAACCAAAACAACAACAACAATAAGTGACGCCAACGCATAATTGATCACAAGATGATGACAACAAAAAAAGTATTGGCCATTATTTACACGTCGGACAGCGTGAACAAGTGAAGTGAAGTGAAGAAGCGGCAATCAAGAAGACATCATGAGTCCAGCAAAGAGAGAGGAAAATAAGCAGACAAACAAGGCCGAAGCGAAGAAGAAGAACACATTCCAATAACAGTGGACAGTTGGGTGGCAAATGAAACAAATGGACAGTGTGTCTGGCGCCGACATAAACTAATGGGCGGCAGCGACCGATCGACCGAAAGCATGTCGCATGCGACATGTGACAGGACGAACAACTTCTGCAATACGCCACATGTTGAATATTTCATTTGTAATTTCATAAATTCGACTGAACGAAAACAGTTGGTGCGTTTTTCGCGGTTTATTTTCGGAGTGGACGTGGATGTGCGTGTGGCGAATCGAAAAAAAAGTATCAAAAAAAAATGGAGGCACAATTTTCAAAGCATATGTTGGACAAGTGCGTTGTAAACTACACCAAGTATGTATGTATGTGTGTACATAGAATACATTTGAGCATGTTTGGGTTTGCGTGTTTGTTTTGTTTTTTTGTTTTGTTTCCGCGCAGGAGGTGGAAATCTTTGAAAGATACTGGAAAAACCCACCAGGGGTTTCGCGATATATGTGTGCGTGTATGTGTGGGTGTTTGTGTGAAGTGTACAATTGATGACCTTTGGGGGATACGCCCTCGCACGTGTGCGACACCAAGTCTCGACAGACATGCAAATTACATGCGACTGTTTGCCTCACAGCGGTCTATCTATTTTATAACTACATACATATATATATGTGTGCGTGTGTGTGTGCATGTGTGACACATATAGACAGGGTGCAGCAGTACACTTTACATTCTTGGCTGCTGCACGAATGCTTTTGTGCGCACGGACAACACTTGCCACCAGTGATGACATTTTCTTGGCCACCAACTAACTGAAATTTCGCTATTCACATGGAACCGAGCACTCAACAGCAACAACAACTACAACCACTCTAGTAACTAACAGCGATTACTTGGCATGCGTCGGTAATGGAGGGTTTGCAACGCCCGTGTTGTGCTGACTTCTTGTCGCCATTTGAGTGACTGTGGCAAGACCAACAACAATGGAATTTGCTATGTTACTTAAATACTGTCATTAAAATGCCTACAGCTAGATTAGGCCAACTCGGAGTGGAACATTGGCAGCTTTGGCTTTCTGTTTCAAAGGAAAAAAACCTTTGAAATTTAATGTTTACACAGTGAGTCCTTTTTTGGAGTAGGAGGCTTGTGATTACAAGGTTACAGGTTTTTACTGGAGAAAGTTAATTAAGTTAATTAATTTTAAATTTTACGTTTTGGGCTTCTATGTGGTTATATCAGCAACATTCCATAAGAATTTTTTTAATTTTTATACTCGGGCCCTGTATTTTAGAGTGTTTTTCTATGAGAGCAGCAACATCGTTGTAGCTGTAATAATAACTAAAACATTAAAGTTTTACGCATAACAAAAATTTGAATATATCGCACACGCACTACAAAAGTGACACAACTCAAAATTTTTCATTTTCGTGTTTATGTGTTAATACTGTGCACAATGCTTCAATCTACCAATCAGCAAAAGCTCAGTATATTTTGTTGTTGTTAACTGTTGCAAAAAAACAGTTAGGTCTCTTTTCATGTCTGAAGTTTGATGCTATTTGATCGCTGCAGCTCAATGCAAAAGAGTCCTAACTCAAATTGTGTCACTTTTGACGAAATAAATTTTGGTTAAAGTTAATTTTAAGCAAAATTCTGACAATTTTTGTATATATTTTTAATAACTAAAATTAATTATGA
This sequence comes from Melieria omissa, assembly GCA_963971225.1. Lineage (NCBI taxonomy): Eukaryota > Metazoa > Arthropoda > Insecta > Diptera > Ulidiidae > Melieria > Melieria omissa. Next base: position 21,310,495 of record OZ020268.1, read on the forward strand.
TTTTTCAAAATTTTTCTTTCAACTTTTTAACTGTCATTTATAATTATTAAATTCAGAAAAAGTGGCATAACTTGAAATAATTCGGTAATTATTGAATTCAAATATCATTAAAACAGTCAGAACTCAAAATTTTGGACTTTCTAGTGTAAAATAAAAAAAAAATTCTTGCAACTTATCATGAAGCATAATCTACTGAACGGTCCATTCGTTATTTAAAAAATATCTATTTAGCTCAAAAACAGTTGTTTGCGTTTCCTGAAAAATTTGAAAAAATTGAAAAATTAAATTTGAAAAAAAGTTGTGTCACTTTTGTTGTGCGTGTACGATATCTTCAATTACTTCAGCCAAAATAAAATTAAAAAAAAGTATCTAAATTGAAAGAAACCGTCAAATTAAAAAGTTGTCTAATTTTTTCTGCTTCTTCTTCCTTTACTATGTCATCGATCTACCATTAAAAAACCTGTATACTTCTCTTCTTTAAACTCAAATATTCAATTTATTAATTTCGTATTTTTGCTAAAACTTCAAACTATTCTAAGGACCAGCAAAAAATGTATTCTTGAAACCACAAAGGGTTCAGACGTCCACAAAGTAACATGTGCCATATGGTAACAAAATAGCGAAAGGGTTAATTATGTATTTGGTAGCCACACCAGTTATTTTAATTGTAATACTTGTGTGGCAAGAAGCGTGTGAGCCAGGTTACCGAAGCTACTCGGACGTCTTACAACTTATATTTGAATAAAAAAATATATATTTTCATAACTGTTGGTCGGTTGCACAGCGGTTTCAATAACTTCAGCCTGGAATGTGCCACAACTATGAGTAAGATTCAAACACGCAAAACACGCATTTTGAAAAATGTTCAATTGCAACAACAACATTCAAATGCTTCCATTAAAACATTCCTGTACATTCCACTATCACGAAACTAGCTAAATATTCAATCGAAAATTGATTAAACAATCTAATCAGCGCAAATAAATCATTATTGATTTTGCCATAAATGTCGACTGTGCGATAAATGTGTGCACGTGTATTAATTTCACAACTCTATCAGCGTTGTATTTGCATGGAGCTGCCCGCTTTAATCGTCGCACCAAGTCAGCTATGAATCATTTCATACACCCAACTCAAACGTTGAACGCTGAACAATGGAATTGTGATTTAGTTTCTATTGAACTTCGAAGCTATTCGTGCCAATGTTTTGTCTGCGCGCACAGATTTGCCTTCCTTTGTTGTTGTGCTGCTCTATGGCACACAACAATTTGGCGCTTAGTTGGCCGAACTCTGCCGCACAACAAACGAACAATTGTCTGGTGCTGCTGAAAGTGATTTCTTTGTGTTTGGTTCTTTTGGTAAACGAAATTCGTTAAATACACAAATGATTTTTCTATTGGACTTTCTTTTGCACATTGTCGCTGTTGAGTATTTGTGCAGCAAACAGAGAATGTAATTAAGGAAATATTTGGCAAATACTTTATCAACTGCTGAACTATTTCGTTGTGAGACATTGCTCCATGCAACTCGAGGCAGGTGAAACTGAAACTAAAACGCCATATTTCAATATACAAAGTTTTGTGTTTCATTTCAAGGAAATTTCCAATCAAAATTTAAGCTATTACATTGTAGATTTTTACGTTACATGTTTCATTGAAAAATGAAAAGTTCACTCAACCAAACAAACAAAACTTTGCGCTACGCACTTGCCACGCAGAATGATGGGCAATTCTTGCCCACATTTTCAGCACAGCAAACAGCTGTGACCATACCTGACGCTCGTAGATAAATTTGCAAATTTCATCTATAAATATAAATGTGTAGCCAAAACTCTTTACAAAACAAAGTCTGTGCTGCTTCTGGCTGTCGGACACCATCAGCCAGATTCCAAGTAGCGCGTCAGTCGCTTCAAATGCCAAGTCGAGCTGATAGGGCATCATGTGGTGCAAAACTTTGTGTAACTCACTTTGGTGGGAAATTTCTTTTAGTTGGTTGGGGAATACGCAGCTAACGTGGAAGGGCCGCAACGAACGTAAATAAAAATAAATACATCTACGAGAGTTGGCAGAAAACAAGGATGTTTGATGGAAATATGTTAAGTAGCCAGTGGGCGGCATAATACATGTCTATCGAAATAACACTCAATTTTTGCAAAGTTGAGCGAAATTCTCAACGTCTTTGCTGCCCAAGGCAACTGCAGAAAATAATCTCCGGTTAAAGCATAGAAAAGCATTTGTAATGCAAAACTTCAAGCGGCGATTGTGCTTTAATTTATGAATAGATTTGTTTACTCTTAAACAAAAGCACAGGAAATTGGCTGCTTAGTGCGTTCTTGCTATTAAATTTCACTTTAAGACACATCTTTGTCGAGTCTCAAGTAGTTCTTATATTTAGAGAGTCGTTGATCTGGAGTAAGTAATTATTAAAGTTTCTTTGTCTCAGCTCAAGTTCGAGTTGAAGGCCACAAAATTTATATCAAAATTTAAAAAACTTAACGCTTTCGCTATTTTGTTGCCATATGGCCACATGCTACTTTGTGAACGTCTGAACCCTCTGTGGTTTCAGAATACATTTTTTGTTGATCCTTAGAAAAGTTTGAAGTTTTAGGAAAAATACGATATTAATAAACTGAATATTTAAGTTTAAAGAAGGGAAGTTATACACGTTTTTCTAATGGTATATCTTGACGTAGTAAAGGAAGAAGAAGCAGAAATTTTAATTTGAAGTTTTCTTTCAATTTAAATCCTTTTTTTTTTTAATTTTGGCTGAAGTTAATGAAGAAATATTAAAATTTTCGTTATGCGTAAAAAGTTGTATGTTAAAGTAATTATTACAGCCATAACGATGTGGTTGCTTTCATAGAAAAACACTCTAAAACACAGGGTCCGAGTATAAAAATTAGAAAATTTCTTATAGAATATTATGATATAACCAAATAGAAACCCAAAACGAAAAATTCAAAATTTTAACTTTCCCCAGTAAAAATCTGTAGCGAAAGGGTTAAACAATATACAAAGTCTTTTAAAAAGTAAAAAACAAAACCGACTGCCTCATGTCTTTGCTTTTAAATTAGATTGTATAAAAAGGCACGTAAAAGTGCAAACAAAAAATTTGACAAATTATGTCCCATGTTCGTGGAAAGGCTAAAGAAAGTAAATAAAGTAAACAACCAACTCAAAAGCAATTTATGTTTCCGAAGTCTCCTATGGAAAAAGTTGCAAGCATAAGTAGGTAGGTAGGTCGAAGTGGCTGGGCCATGAAGGTTCATTGTGATGGCGCAAACAGTCGCGCAAACAGCCGCTCACTCTTTCAATTAGATTGAGCGATGAATCAATCAGTTTCTCACAAAACTTAGTAGACAGTGAAGAGTCTTATCGGCTAGATTCCCTAGCCCATTGAACCAGTTTCCCAGATAGTTCATGCTTCTTCTGGACAAAACTGCACAAGTGCATAGAAGGTGGAGTGTATTTTCTTCCGCCTTATCTTCCTCGTTCACAGAGCTGCAGTAGAAGTCGCTTGAAAACAGCCCCAATCGTTTTGGGTTACGACACCAATCATTATTATTAACATTTTATTAACAATTTAGTCAAATTAGTTTAGTCAAATTAGTTTGATGTATAAAACTTGTATGAATACGAAGCTTGCAGGTCAAAAAAGGGACATCAGGCGTTGTAATTTCTTGACGTAACTACTCAGTCATACCCTGTCCAACAAGCACGTCTGCCCCACAGTTCCCCGGAATATCCCTTTGTCCCGGTGCCCAGGTACCCAGCTCCCAGATGGGTGTACCTGAAGCTGCCTGGCTGTCTCGTTAAAAGATTTGCTAGGAACAATATTTGATGTTATTGGTGCTACAAACAGAGCCCTACGAGTGGATTAGCTGTCCAATAGTATCAGAATATCTCGGCCCTAGTGGCACACACAGGACTTCTTTTTGGGCGGGGTTTTGCGTACATTTTTTTGAGCCGAATACCACTTGAAATCATATTTTGTACCAGCAATTTTTGTGTTTAACCCATTAGCGCCCATTGTTCTTATTTGGGAACACTTATTTAAACGTGCATATTATTCAAAGGTAACAATATACCGAAATTTCGAATGCGAATCGAACATCGAATGCGATCGTCGGATGCAGCTGCATTGCTTCGTTGAATTTCACAACATGCGCTAATTCCACTGTGCCCAATGATCCCATTTGGATCATGGAAATAAAAAAGATTTTTTTTTACATGTTTACATTCGAACTTGTTTTTTATTTGAAATTCAGACCATTTCTTTCAGAAAACTAGCTTGAAAGTCGAAACAAAAAATTGGGCATTAATGGGTTAAGGGAGCGGTAGAACCCTCAAAACACTCCTTGTGTGCGCAACTGCTTGGCCCGATATCACGTTTAAATCCTAAGCCAATACGAAGCTGCTCAGATTGCTGTAATCTCGGCCTAGAAGACACTGCAGTTAATCTGGCTGCCGGAGCAGGATATAACGATTATAACGATTAACATATTTCGGCAACCGTGATTACAGAATGTGCAACACTTGACCCGTTTTAGTAATGGGTGCTGCCAAAGAAGTCTAAATTAGATCATTGAGGTTTTTTCTGAAAAAAATATTTCGCATTTTTTCTTATTTTTTAAAGCCAAATTACATTTAATCATGCTCACAACTCAGTGACCAGAATTGTTGTATTTTTTAAACAAAGTTAAAATTTTCTCATAAATTCAATAGAGTGGAAAATTGTTTCAATTGCATTTCAGTAAAATTAAATTAAAAACTTATTACTAAACTCACCTGTAAAAATGCAAGGAAGTTCCTCAGTCTGTAGACCAAATCCGAGTGATGCCACTTCAACTTGAAAAAAGTCATTGTTAGAGTTAAATACAGTTGTTCGCAATTAACTTTGTTTTCAATTAAATGTTTAAATATTCGCTCTACTCCTTTAGTTTGTGTTTTGCGTAGTATTTTTTGTTACAACACACAACGATTTGCAAGTAATGTGCAACATTCACTGCGGCGCTAACGAGCCGGAAATGCGCCAATGTGAATGTTTCAATGTCGATGACAACGAAGTAACAACGACAACTGCAATTGATAGAATAGTTGATGTCTGTGGTGGTAGCTAATGACCTCACACACACACACACACACATACACACACACAGCCATGCAAAGCAATTTTCAGTTTCAGTTTGTTTCACTTCAGCTGAAAGGAAATGAACCGCAACGACGCCAAACTCAGTGACGTCACTGCAGTAAATGCAACAGCAAAAATGTATATTGAAGGGAAATTTGTAATAAATACTGCAAGCATGTAAGTGGCGCAGGCAGGCATTTCCGAATAACAGCAAAAGGGCACGTTACAGCAGTAAAAACAACAACAACAATGCGCCAGTTGGGGGAAATGAATATAAATTACATTAAATACGCGTCAGGTGGCAACGTGAATGCAAAAAAAACCATGCTGGCACTGAAGCGACGAAAGAGGAGCAAACAAAAAATTACAAAAACAAAGTAAATGAATGCAAATAAAAAGCTTGAAAAAAATGGCGTCGTTAATAGACTGAAGAATTGACTGCTGCGGGCTTGGGGGGACGGAGAGTGTCAAATGGAAAGTGAGGTTAAATTTGTAATAAGTAAATAATTTGATTTTAATGGGCCGATACAAGGCACAAGGATGGACGCAAAGGGCGGAAAAACAGAAAAGTTTACGACAACAGAGCGGCAGGGCATCGATATCAGTTGTTGGAGGAGTAAACAAACTTTGATTGTAAGCAACAATAAATGAACTGCTGGTAGAATAAAGAATGCAAATCGATCTGAGGCAGAGAGTGAAAAAGTGCCAAATGTTTTGCGCTTTTTACAGAAATTTTTCCTTGATAACGAAAATGTGTTTACCGGTAAACACGAATTCAGGCAGCAACGGAAGTGCCTACAATTTGCCAGCAACCACACCAGCAGAAAAGAGAGCACTGACAAAAAAAACCTTGCGACTTTAAGTAGCTTGAAAAAATTTTTTTGTACTAATGATGAACGGCCAACGTAGACAGAATACAACCACAAACTTAAAGGACTTGAAGTAACAGTGTAATAAATATAGATAAGAAAATAAAGTAAATAAGTAGCTACACAAATGTTGCAACAACAATGGCAATTAATGTACCGAACTTGTACGAAAAGCCACATAAAACACCTCAAATTTGTTGGACACATAGTGAAGGCCGAAAGTGTGGAAAATGGAGATGTGGAAATTTCGTATTAAAGCAACAAAAAATTGGCAACAGGAAGCAAAGTCACTAACTAATAAGTATTTTTTTATTTATGTATATTTAATGAAGAGGATAACGTAGTTGTGGCATGAAGATTCCCAGTAATGGGTTTTGAATGCGCCACTGCTCTCAAATTTTCGAGGAAACAAAGTTTTAAAGCACAAATCGAGATAAGAAATTGCAGCAAAAAGCAAACAAATTACTGCTCAAGGCATTGAAGTTATACGACAATGGAATTACATTTGAAAAGGTTGCAGCAGAAATGTCAACAACATAACAAGCAATGTTGGCAAAGGGTAGACGGGCACAAAAGTCCAGTCCAGGAATCGAACACTGTGAACAAACAACAGAAAACAAGAAAACCTGAACAGCGGCAATACAAATTAAACAATTGTAACAATTGAGGTCGGTACACAAAAACGGAAACAGCCGCCACAAGAACACATACTCACACACACACACTGCTCCGCTGCTTTTCCCCTTTTGAAAAAACAAAAAAAACCAATACTGCTTCGCCTTCTCCATAGTTTTCAATTTCAATTTTCCAACGCAAACACGCGCCACACACAAACACAAACACAACCGGGGAAATGAAAAAAGTGCATCAAAACACAATATGGCTGCCGGCGTTGACGCTGGTGCGGACAGAGTGAAAGCCAGCGAATTAAAAACGCCGTACAACAACAACAACAGCTATGCCGGTTATGCTGGCCGCAACAGACAACAGCAAAGCGGAAAAATTATATAAAAAGGGAATAAAGGGAATAATAAAGGCGCCAAATGGCAGCAATGTAATCAAGAAACGGGAAAAACGCACACACACCCACACAGACGCAGAGCGGAAAAGGTGGCAGCCAGTAATAAAAACCAAGAATAAATCATAATGATAATAAAGTGATCTGACGTTTGGAGAGTTACTCAAGTGCTGTATGTGTGTGTGTGTGTGGGTGTGTGGGTGCATAAATACTTTCAGACACTGACTGGACTAAAGGTGTGCAAAAAGACCCCTGCGAAACGTACGGGTTATGAACACGTACCAATGCGTTGGTGGTCATTATGCTCAAAGAAACACATACAAACACACACATATACATAGACTTAAGTATCATAAGTGTGAGAGCATTGAAGATGGAGGCCCGAAAACTGGAGAAAAATTGCACAAAAAGTAGGTTGTTACAACTTACAACCAAACAAACCCAGGTCTAGAAAGGGTTAAGGCTAATGTTTGCATTCAATCACTTGGGTGTCACACAAATAAATCACTTTAGAAAGTTGTGAAAAGTTTTCAAAATACTGTCTCATTTAAGAACAGCAACAATGCCGTAAAGACTGCAACATGTTGCGGCGGATTAAGATTGACGTGGGCTGCCAGCGAACAGGTGGGAGCGAGTGCTTGCTTTAGACTTGTATATATGTGTGTGTGTGTGTGTTTGTATGGCTTGACTATGTAAACTAGAGATAAGGTCCGCTCTGGGCACAGCCTGTCAGCTAAATATAAATGGATTAGGCACCTGGTCGAGTGGCCATTCGACGAGGCGTTGACTTTTCAAAGTGCTTTCGGCACACAACTTTTTATAATCCTTTAAATTGCCATCTTCCGTCAAAACTTTTCGTACTTGTTAGTCTTTTGAGTCCAGCTCACAAATGCCTTGCATGGCTGCACATTGCACAACAACAAAAATTATAGACTTTAATTTTTAAATTTATTAAATTTCCATTCAAGATTTTTATTTACAATAAAATATTTGCTACTCGAAGTTTTAATTTGCACAATTTGTATTTTTAGTTTCACTTTATTTACACAACAACAACTAATAATTTTTAAGCACACTAAGCACAATTAATTTTAATTTAATTTTCAATATATTTTTATTTTCCAATATTTTGTTAATTTTTTGTTTTAAATTATTTTACACTAACTTTAACTTAATTTTGAATATTTTCAAATTTTTTTTAAATCTCTTAAATTTATTTTTTACAATAAATTTTTTGTTTAAGTTTGCTTTTTTTGCACTTTTACACTCAGTTTAGTGTAACTTTAGTTTTATTTTCTATTTGAAGTTGTGCACTTTCGTTTCGACATCGAGTTTTTCCGTTGCACGTACATTGCGCGTCGAATGCTCAAAGTAAACTGAACCACTCGATTGTAGCAAATATGCAAACAAAATTTTCCAAGTCCACACCACAGAAAAGCAAAACACTTTCTTTGCCCATAAAGAACATGTTGCACGCTACTAAAAACCAAAACATTCAATATGGGAGGAAAACATGAGCTTTCCGCCGTACTCACACAAGATGCAACCGAGAGCGAAAGCTTCACGAACACATCAACGCGCATGTCCTCGGGATTATTTTGTTTTGAAACATGCGCTGCTCTCTCCTAAAAGACTCCAAAGACCTGCAGTGCATTGTTTGTATGAATTGCTTTTATGGGTTTTCATTCAAAACACCTGTAAGCATCACATATTCGACTCTCTTGACTACTCCTGGCGTGTGAGTTTCTGAACTACTCAATGACTGTGCATCGAGCCGGCAACAACTTTCATTCAATGTGCACAGCGACACTTTACACACCTACATGGCTACGTAGGATATATACAAAAGTTGTTTGGTGATGCATTTATTGTTGTAAAACATAACTTTATGAAAAGAGCGCAGCGCAGCACAGAAGCTGCAGGCAGCTGCTGCATACATCATACGCCCCGTATGCCCGTTCGCAGTCGTTGTCCCCCGAAGGGAAATTTTCAAGTGCGGCGAGCTGAATGTGTTTGTATGGGCTTATCAGTCAACCACAATGGCCGAAGCTCAACAGTTGGCATATAAACAAATAGTTTTTTTTTTGTTGTGTTTTGTCAATTGCCAAACTTTTCAACAGCACTCAACAAGAGAGCACAAACAAGTTAGCAGTAAGAGAACTGTGCCATGAGAAAACGTGGCAAAGAGAGTAAGAAATTACTGCATTAATTTCAAGACTTTCAGATGGGAGCCTTTGCCATATGAAGATTTTGTAAATAGAAAACATTAAGTAAAAAGTTTAAATTAAATTAATTTTTATAATAGATAACAAAACTCAAATATTTCAAAAGTTCAAAACGTTGCAAAAATGTGTCTGAAAAAAAATGTGTTTAAAAATAGGTTCACATGGAAATGCTTAGTGTGTCCAACAACAACAATTAAGCTATTTAGAAAAGCGATTCATCTGCCTTTTTGTCTGTCCATACTTTTAAGATCAGCTTTGCTAGTAGCAGTTAGCAGTAAGCAATCTGAACTATGAGAAAACGTAACAAAGAGAGCAAGAAATAAGAAATTGCTGCATAAATTTCAAGAATTTAAGATAGGAGCCTTTTTGTAAATGAAGCTTTTGTAAATAACTTTTTGATGATACATTTTCCCATCATTAATGAGGAAATTATAAAATCAACGCACATTTCAGAGCACAGTTTAGTCAGTAAAAACCAATTAAAAAACTCGTAATTGTCTGCATCAAATATTGATATGAGCCAAATGCGACTTGTGTCATTAATAAAGACTTCTCACTACACGAAATGTCAAATGACATCACTTTGAGCACATTATTCCATTATAATTATAATTCCCGTACAGAACACGCCTCCAGTCTTCACTTCATCAATTAAAAGGTAGACCCTTCACTGAAGGGATTTTCATTTCGGCAATTACCGTCACGTCCACAGGCAACAGTCATCGATTGAGTCCTTTAAATCAAGCAATTTGAATGGAATTTGCCACCGGGTGGCCAAATATCGGCCAAGAGCAACGCTAATTTGCAATCAAACAACGCACGAAATCAAATAACAACAAATCAAAATTGGCAAAAACGACGTAGCGCATTTTTGATGTGATGATGCTATTGCATAAATTTCCCGGAAAACTGCTTATTATGCCCGAGCGTCATACTTCGGCCAGAGGCTGCGGAACAGCAAGATGAATGTACCACTTCCACGATTAACGTGATTTTTTTCGAATTGATGAAAATTTCGTGCGCTCTCATTCACGTATTTTGGACAATCGGAAAACACAAATGAACACACACACATACGCACACAGACACAATGGCCGCTGCAACGACCAGCGGTGTGCGGTGCATGCGCCGCGCGCAGGTGAGCAATTTCGCCTAAATTATTTGGACTTAAAAATGGCCAAAATCGCTGTTCTTCTCTGCTGTTGTTATGGATATTTCTTTTAGCTTACTGACAAAATCAGCTTTTTGCAGCTGTCAGCGGCAGCAGCGACCAATAACGAATCGCCATTTTATGGCCGTTCATTAAAATTATGATCAGCATCGAATAAAAAACAAAGCACAACTATGTAGCCGTCGAAACAGTGCGAATCAAGCCGAAACGTGTTGCGCAACGAAGCGCACAGATTTGCATAAACGTGCGTCGAAGCTGCGTGAATTCATTGCTCGACATTTAACGCGATTTTGATTTATGAAGCAGCCACTTTTTTTCTAGTGTCTGTCTGCATACATAGTAGAGAAAACACATAAAAGCAGAAGAGGTGAACGACAGACAAGCCGACGAGGTGCCGACGAGGGGTGGAGTGCTGCCTATCAAACTGGAAAGAATAATGGTTTGGCGCTTGTTAACAAGGGATTTTCCAATGAATTTATTTTTAATCTTTCATGACTGTGGCCTATTCAACTTATTTCTGAAATTATGTGGTAAGGCTGAACAAACACCTTTGGTTCTTTGGGTTTATAAGGAAACAATAACAAATTTCCCTAAGGGGTAACAACACTCTAGCGACCAAAAAAAGGCATAACTTTGACGATTTATTTCGCGACTAAAACAACAGGAAGAGAGGATTTATTTTTAAAGGATATATGGAGCACATATTGAAGTGAGGGAAAAAATGTGTGGATTATATTTTTATTCAAAATGGCAGTGAGAGAGTCATGGAACAAAAAACCAATTTATTTATTTTCTTCAATGTTCTATTGGCTTTTTCTAAATCAATTTTTATAGAAATGGTGAACTTTTGAAAAAAAGAATTGACTTTTGGCCAAATAAATGTCAATAAATTGCTCATAAGAAAAAAGGTGCCATCATATCAAAGAACTAGAACGAACTACCTACACAGTTTGCACTCAGTTGAAGCCTGTGAAGCGTAAAATTATTGTTGACTAGCAGGGCCCCGCTGCTTTGCACCCAAGTTTGAAGTCAATGGAGCCAATACATCATGTTGCGGTGCCACGCCCTTTTATGCAATGCTCATTCCATTCCTCTAGCCGAAGACTGCGACCCAGTTTCATTGATGTGCAACTTACAGTTCCAAAGTTACACGGAAAATTTAAGTAAAACAAAAGTGTCGTGCCCCCTTGTCCAAAGCCCATCAAATTATTTTCAGTTCATATTATTATCAGCTCAAATACTTATCAGTAGAATGGTACATCTATAAGACGACCGAATACAAAATTTTAATTATTCTGAAGCTATTCCACATTAAAAATCTGGGTTGTATGGGCGGTGCCATGCCCCCTCCTTCAATGCTAAATCCCATCTCCTTATCCAAGAACACGTCTAAATCGCAAGTCTACGCCAAATGTCATTGATGTGTGACCTGTAGTTCCAAAGTTATTCTAAACAAATGGGCCACTTGAAAAGTGCCCCTTGTCAACGCTTATTAAATTTTACCAGTGAAACGACACAACTAAATGGTGACCCTGCACCAAATTTCAATGCTGCCCAACCTATGATTCCGGAGATATTCTTTATTAAAAATTTAGGTTATATAGGAGGTGCCACGCCTACCACTTGGGTCGTATTTGCACTATGTGATTTACGGAGATTTAGTCAAGACGAATATTCTGTGAAAGATTCAGCTCAATCGGCCTTCTAGTTTTTGAGTTTTAGTGTCATGTGATCAACAAACAAACAAACAGACAGACATTCATTTTATATATATTTAGAAACAACTGGATTTTGTTATTATGACTCCAGTGGTTTTTGACGACCTTCCGCAAAGTTCTGATCACTTGCCTGAAGTCATTTCTTGGCAGTGTGGCCAGATCAGGAGATTTCCTTCCAGGAGATTTAGAAGACTTTTTTTGCCTTTTAGAAGAATTTTTAGGAGAAGAATTGTTAAGGAGAAAGTTTAGGAGATTTATATCTTAGGTTAGGGGATTATTTGGATCCTTAGTGGATTTTTGGGAGATTTTTGAGAGATATTTGGGAGATTTTTGGCTAACGAAGTATGATGTACTGGGAACACTGGCAACAAAACATATTTTAGCAACTATTTTAATAGACAAAACATTCAATTATGTTAAAAAATTTTATGAAAAAATTCAAAATTATTAAAAGTAATTTTTACATACATACATAAAAATTATAAAAAATGTTCGCTCTATCTCGTTCTCACTTATTGCTGTCGCAACGAAATCACGCCGAGAATGGCACTTTTTGTTGAATTCATTTGTATATATTTTTGTTGTTGAGCTGAAGGTGAATAAAAAGGCTGCATTAAAAAAAAGTATGAATATATATTCATTCATTATTATTTTGTATGAGAAGTTCAATTCCTTAAAAATTACGCAAATTATAAAATTATTTTAGGAGATTTCTTAGACTTGTGTGTGTTTCTTCTGGGAAGAAAATTTTGTTTTTTTTAAGATTTAGGAGAAAGTCATTTTATGTATCTGGCAACACTGTTTCTTGGATTCTAGTCTTAAAACCATAACGAAACTACAAAGTTTCAAATACGTTGAACCTGTGCTGCAGGCTTAATATTTAATCTTGAAGTGTTAAAAAAGTTAGACAAAGTCTTGAAACCTCCTTCGGCCTAGCAAACCTAAGCTCTTTCAAATAAGTTTAGAGTTTAATTCTCAACTTTGAAATATCAACGAAATTTAGTACTCCCGAAAATAAAGCTGGGAATTGCCAATGCAACTCAGTTTTTACATTTTGCGCCGCCCAAGTAAGTTTAATTTTTTTTCTAGCCAAGTTCAGTTTTCTGTTTTGCTGCACTTTTCAATACTCGGCAAGCAACTTTAATTTTAAAACAACCTTTTACTTTTCTGCCCATCCCACAATTTAACTTTGCAAACCCATTAGCAACATTAACGTTTCCCCTCCCATGCTTCGCTGTTTCCTTTGATGTTGCGGATAAAAAGTTAAAACGAGACTTTTCTATTCTTGCGTTTCTCTCCATTCTTCTAAATGTTCAATTCGCTAAGCAGATATTTATGTGATCTGCTCCAACAAATGCATACAAACATACAGAAAATATCTGCTGTACGTACGCCATTCTGACTGTCTGTCTGTGTATCTGTCAGTTTCAAGTACTTTGCACTTCTTGCAAGTGCTGCTGCAGCCCCTTTTTTCTGCTTCTTACTTCATCTATAATTTTTTTCTTTCTTTTCACGCTTTCACTCTCGGCTGCCTTTGTGTGTTGTTTGGTTGCGCTACAAATAGCCCAATTGTGCTATAAAAACAGCAACGGCAACTATAGCAACAATATTAATAACAAACAATCGCACTCATCTCGTGGGAAGTGCAACGCAAATGCTGAAATGCTGTTGCAATCGCCCCCCGAAAATGTTGCATACCATTTGGTCGTTTTGTGTGAGAATTTATTGTGTTTTGCTCTTACAGCTTGTAAAATGTGTTTTTCTTCGAACTTTTTAAAAATAAAACCAAACGACCATACACTTACACACACTCACGTGTTTGTGTGTCTGTGTTTGGTTGTTATAAAATGTTTGCAGCAATTGTTCATTTATCACGCTGTCAGCTGAATTGCACATCACCTGCCCGACTAGCGCCGACAGCCAATTTAAAAAGCGCCACGGCGCATTTATTCATTCACGCCACACACACATGCACACACACACACGAACGCACGCACGCACATCGATCGACGATTTCAGTCAGTCTTTCATTTATATTTTTAATTTCTCGTTTTGTTTTTTTCTGCCAATATATCAAAAATGTGCAATTTTATGGCGGCTGCCGACATATGCAACCTTTCGCTCCCGCTCTTCTCATTTGAGTGCTTGTACGCCAGCAATTTGTTGTTGTCGCTCGCTCTGTATTAATCACTCGCTGACAGTTGGCAGCGGTCAAACTGACATTGTTAATTTCAAGCAAATTCATAACAAATCTCAAATTCGAACCAAGTGGACAGGGGTCAGATTTTATTTCAGCACAGATCTCAATCTATCATCAATCAATCACATCTCAGTAATAGGCAAACAATCTTTTCTAAGTTGATATTGTTGGTCTGAGGTACTCTAAGTAGTAGTAGTAGTCACTCCCCAGTACAATGGACGTGTGTCGCTGTCTACTTAAGTGCGGTGCTTCTTGTGCTGACAAAATAAAAAAGTCAGTCAAAGTTTTTTGAAGATATTGTGACGATCATGCAGCTCTCTCCGAGCCCCATGGGACCCGCAGGCATAGACAACATGACAATACTGAATTTGTAGGTAGCAGCATCATTGCATATTTTTAGGGTTGTATTGTAATTTTGCAAGAATCATCGCAGAGATGATTCGAGACGATGCTAGAGTGTTCGAGAACGAGTTACACTCCGGGCAAACAAGTACAAAAAGCGATTATAGCGCAGTGCACAGTGATTCGTTCAATAGACAAAATTCAAAAAATGTATAGTCTCAGAATTTAACGATTTTGATGTCATTTGAAAGGTAAAACTCCAACTCAGAAAACCCCAAAAAATCTCTGGAAAAAATTAATTAGTATCTGTGCAAAAGCGGCTCAAAGTTGAAACTTTTTTCACACAAAAATGTAAACACATATTTTCTGTTTTTTAGTCTTGAGTAAAAAAAAGTAAAAAAATTCATGATTACCAAGAAGTTACTAAAACTTTCAATATAGATTAAGAAATTATGTAGCCATTTTCGCTTTTAATGTTTTGGTGCTAGTTAGTGCTATAACTCTCCAAAATTGACGAAATTTGCTAATTTAAGTCTCAGGCATTGCCAAACTACAACAGTCTAAGAAAACCCAAATGGAGATTTCAATTAAGCAGACCATGGTCAACTAGTATACCAAATTTTATGAAGAACGGCCCACTCCTTCTAATTTTGTCCCGCGGTTGTATGGAGTCGAATCACTGTGCGATGCTAGAATGTTCGAGAACGAGTTGCGCTCCAGGCAAACAAGTACAAAAGGCAACCGAGTAGAGCGCAATGGGTCAGTTCACGGATAAGAAAAGTAAAATGAAAGTGAAGTGGAAGTAAAATTAAAGTGATAAGTGGAAAATTGTAAATAAAGTGACTGCGTTACAGACATTCAGTATGTTTTATTTGAGCACAATCCATTGATACGAACTATGCCTGCGTTGGCTAGCCAAACTAAGCTTTCGCAACAATATGTTTTTTAAAATAGAGAAGATTCAGAAAAACGCACCTCGCTTCAGGTTCATAATTTGCCCACATGAACAGCACTTTTCATCCTGTGTCCACTTGAGATGAGCTCTTCAGCTCTTCTTTTCAAAATACTAGGGAAGCTTCCCCACAATACCCTTTAAAAATTCATTCATTATTATTTTCTGTCCTAGATTTTCATTCATTTTTTATACCTCAACATCTGAGACCCCGATTAGTTAAATTGCCAGATGACTACAAAAGTGCACAACAGTCCGCTCTGAAAATAACTGTAGGGTGCATGTTAGTCAAAACTCGACATTATAAGTTACATTGATTCTCCCAGTTGAATACTAATAGGTTAGGTAAGGTTGGCTGAACCACGGGGGATCTCACATAGACCAAGTAGTGGTTCATAGTGGTACCAAGATTCTGGAGTTTCAGACCTATATGTCGATTTTTAATAACTTCTTGGCAAATCTAAGTAAGTTGCCGCTTTTTTGTTCTACAATTCTTTCCAAGAAAAGGAACGACGCGGATCCAAAGCAGCTAACCCGTGATCTGTGAAAGCAGGACAGTGGCATAGCAAGTGCTCCAGGGTATCTTTGGCATTGTCTTCACTACATCTTGTGCCATCTTGGCATTGTCTTCACTACATCTTCACTACACTTGGTTTCAATACTAATAATATCTTTTTAAAAACATTACAAACTTCATACTAAAGTGATCCATGGCTTGTGGTAAACACTGCCCTCTGTCTATTCAGAATATATAAAAACTATGACAGGACTTGGCACTCTATAAGCTGTCATAAAAATCAATAGCCACTGTCATATACTCAATTCCACATTTTGTTACAATTTTTACTTTAATGGTTCAAAGCCCCATGGGTTTCACAATCCATGATTTTGATCACAACACTAAAACATTCATACGGCAAAGGGGACAAATCATATTAAGAGGCCATCAGGGCTTAGCGTGTCCCGAACTCCAACCAATTCTTCTAATATCTGTAATGCATTTTCCGCTCCTGCCACAAGTGTGATTGACGCTCTTACGGTGTTATTATCTTTATTGCACAAAAACACTATTAATGAAAAGCACGAAATTCAATAAACCCGGCACGCAACCGAAATTGCTTTAGTTATTATTATGGTCCGTTAAGTGTATAAAAATAAATTGAGAATGTGAATTGAAAATTGCTATGAGAAAATACCATCAACGCATTGTGCACTGTATATGGCAACTCCACTACCACTAACAACAACAATAACTACAACCACAATTTTATGGGTTATGGATATGAATAATTGCGTGCAGTGTGCGGCAGACATCGAAGCACCGAACAACACCGCACCGACAATAACAAAACACAACACACAATGACAATAACAAAAGCCCACAATAACAACGACCACATTAACAATTTATACAAAAACAAAACTAAGGCTACACAACACACAGGTTGGCAAACAGGATAATTGTTAACACACATTGCAGGAATGCAAGGAATTCTCGTGGCGAGTCGACGCAATGGCGGCGCGGTCAGGCGAACAGATTTTGAATGTGAATCGTCAAGTTGCGATTAGAGTAGCGGTGGGAACGCGATGGCGGCTGCAGCGCGCACCAAATTTTCAAGTGCCCGCTGACGAACACGAATACAAGAACGGAAACAACGTTAAAGAAAATGAAGAAGGATAAGTTGGAGTATTACGAGGGATTATGCTGACACAGCGGCTGGCTGCTAAGTTTGTATTTATTTGTTTATTTATTATTGTTTAGCTTGCAGAAAAAGTTTGATACGACTCAGAAATTCGGTCAAACATATTTTAGACTTCACGTGCGGCAGCCAACAAAAAAAAAAGGAAATCCCTGAAAAGCCAAACAAAAAGCAGCAATGGAAGCGGATTAAAGTCAAACAATTGAAGAACAAATCGTGTGTCTTGTGCGTCGTTGCGTGGGTGTTTGCGGCAACAGGAAGAATGGATATTAAAAATTTAAGTGAATTTCATTGAATATGTTCAACTGAAACGCCACAACAATGGCAACAGCAACCACAACAAAGCCGCACACTGCCAATGGCTCCTTGGTATGTGGCACATAAAAAACAAAAGCCTCACAACAAATGACACTATCAACAGACTGCATGCCACCGTTAACTGCTGCCAGATGCCAACAGCAACAATGCCCATTTCTACAGCAACAACAATAATATAGAGAATAACAGAAAAACAGTGCGCACGCAACGAAAGTCTCCAGTGAATAACTGAAGCGAATACAACGTGTCGAAAAGGGTTAGCGTCGAGTGGTGGCAGAGAGAAGTGCACGAAGGAAAGAGAGCCGGCTGCAATGGGGAATTGAACGGCACAAGTTGCGGCAACACGTTTATGCAGAATATCCGAGCGCACTGTGAAAATACGAGTATAGAAATGTTTTTGGGTTATATATGAAAATGAAGAACTATTTTATAGATTTTCTAAACTGAAAAGATGAAAAAATATGTTTAAACTTTCTGGAACAAAATAAAACTTATGCCTGAGAGACAAAAAATTCCATCAAAAAAGTTAGGTTAGGTAAGGTAGGGAAGGTAGTGTATGAGTGGCACAGACCGCAACTATTTTCATATTTTGGTTAAATATGAAAATAAATAACTATTTTACAGATTTTCTAAACTGAAAAGATGAAATAAAAAAAAATAAATTCAACCAAAAAACTTAGGTTATGTAAGATAGGGAAGGTAGTGTTTTTGTGTGGCTCAGACCGCGAATCCACTTGAAGACCAACACCTCTCAATCCTTGTTTCGTTTTCCTCTAAAAATAAAAAACAGCAGTCTCAATCCATGAAGGAGAGCAAATCCGAGACTTTGACTTTTGTCGCGTTAGCCAGGTCCGTTAGGAATCTTAACCCCACGATACAGAGCCGGTGTTTCTACAGAGCCGGGTAGTAGCAACTTGTCTTCATCTTCACAGCCTCTGCAGACATTACTGGGCGATAGCTGCCATTTCATGAGCATGGACCCAAAATTGCGATGATGAGAATGAGGTTGGAAGTGACCTCTCCGACCCATTTGATACCGTTCGAGGATTCAGACAGGGCGATCCTTTGTCCTGCGATCTCTTCAACTTCACCATTGATAGTGTTCTGCGCAAGGCCGGTGTACATCGTAATGGCACAATCTTCAACAAAAGTGTCCAGCTCCTTGCCTACGCTGATGACATTGTTGTCATAGCTGCCTTTGCGGCTATCGAAAGAGAATCTGCCAAAATGGGTCTGGTGGTAAATGAGGGCAAGACGAAGTATATGCTGTCTACACGCAGGGACTCGCAGCGGCTGGGGTCTCACGTCGAGGCCGACAGGTATACCTTTGAATTGTCAAGCAATTCGTCTACCTTGGCAACGCCATCAACAGCAGCAAAGATGTCAGCCTGGAGATAAAGCGAAGGATTACTCTTGCCAACAGGCGCTACTACGGTCTCGGTAGGCAATTGAGAAGTAGAGACCTCTCGACGGACAAAACTTGCACTCTATAGGACGCTCATCTTGCCCGTGATCCTCTATGGCAATGAAACATGGACAATGACACGAAACGACAAAGCGGCCCTTGGAGAGAAAGGTACTTCGCAAAATCTTCGGCCCTTTTGGTGTTGGTGACGACTATCGCATACGAACCAATAACGAGCTGTATGAGCTGTATAAAGACATGGACGTAGCGCAGCGAATTAACATCCAGCGGCTACGCTGGCTGGAAGGATCAACTTGAAAAGGCCCTGGTATCTCTTGGTTTGACCAACTGGAGAAGGTGCACGCAAAGCAGAGGCGCCTGGAGAGAAGTTATGCGGCAGGTCGTAACCCGGAAACGGGTTGTTATGGCCAGTTCAGTAAGTAAGTAGAGAATGAGGTTAGATTAAAGGAGCTGTTGCGCTCGAGACAAAGGCACTGAAGGAGGGTAAACTGACTCACTGAAATTCTGCGGCAACCCAACTCAAGCCAAGCCAGCAGTCTAACCAGTCTGTTGATTGATTTAAGGAAAATAAAGTCATTAAAAAAGCTGAAACTCAGAACTCCTTAGCTCTCCTCAGCTCTTCTCTCCATACCTCCTCATTTTCATTGAGGCAACTTTTTAAATACGCATAACTCCAACTGAGAAGAACTTGTCTACTGGCATGACGTCTGAAATTACATGTTAAATGCGCCAGAACTATGTTAATGTGTGATCCAGCGCCATTGTCGGTAAACCAGGCTACTTTGTAACAGAAGAAGTGTTGTTCCTGTGCCACCTTTTGTAAGCTATGTCAAGCAAGGAAGAGTATCTGGTTAGTTTACAAATAGTAGGAGAGATGTCCGTTGTAGTTGTGACTTTATAAACTGCCTTCCATCATCCGCCCATCCAACAGATTTCTTATTTTGCAAAATATTTAAAAAATTAAAGAAGATTACAAGATTTGTTTACATTTCGCTAAGTGCACGACAGCACGTAGCTAAGTAAGCAATCAGATGAAGACATACAGACTTGTAATAAAAATTTTAAATGTCTACACGTGCAGCGTGCTGAAAATTTGAAAACACAACAACATTCCAATCACCACCCAATCAAGCCGAACAAAAAAGTTTAACAAAAACCTTATAAAACTTTAACGTGTAAGAAGACGCAAGACAACCAGAAATCCTACATCAACAGACATCACTGCGTGGCCAATGCGCAGTAAGCCAGCAAAAGGTTGGGATAAGGTAATGAAAAGCAGCAGCAAAAATAGTAACAACTACAAAAGCAATCAAACAGGAAACCAAAACGACAACAGAAATAAAGAAAGTCGCCGCACAGCATTAACACACACAAACACCAGCTGGCGCAATGCTGCAATGTGCGACAATTGGCAGCAAAAAGCAATAACAATTACTGAAGCAACAGGCCGCCGACCGCAACCCACTGCGGTGGCCAGCAGCTATCAGCCCCACTGCACCAACGCCACTCGTGGCGTAACGGAAATCCGTTTTACCTGAAATCGGACATGCCGCACGTCGCACTTTGCACGCTGGCGTTGCCTTCACGCTTTTGTGTGTCTGGTCGGCCGTGTGTGCGCAACCAAGTCAGGCAGCTTTGGCGTCTGTATGCTGCTTTCCAAGCGCCTTTTTTAATACTGTCTGCGTTGTTGTGTTTTTTTCTATACATTTTGTTTCCTGCGGCCATATGCCGTCGCTGCTTGCGCACCCAAACACACACATTCTTGTTATGGGCAAATGATGGCACAACAACAACAATAATAATAAAAAATAATATTTTGGTTTCGGTATTAAGCGCAACGCCTGACTTACTTCCCACATATGGACATATATATGTATGTGTACTATATAGTACGAGTATGAGTGTACGTATGTGTGTTTGTGTGAGTGTGTGTATGGCACGTAATGGCCGCAAATGCCCGTAAAATGAAACGAAGTCGATGCCGCTGCCATAACCCGCAGTCTGTTGCCGCACTGGCTGTGTGCGCACTAGGGATCGCAATTTTTTGCCATTTTGCGATCCCGGGATTTTCGGGATTGAAAAGTCAAATCCCGGGATTCAAATAACAAATTTTTTAAATAAAACAATTTTACCAAATTGCATAAATACTTGTTTATAATATATTTACCATAAAAATGGACACAGTTTAATCACATTTGGGGTAGTTTTAAGATTTTTTATCTTGAATTTAATCACATTGTAAGGCGGAAAGGGAGGCAGTCGGTGTTGAGTCGTCGAAGTGGTTGGTTGTGCGCGGCACATCACCAAAATCCAGTTGTCATTTACAATCAGTTGTCAATTACATTCAAAATTGTCAGTGTAAATTTAAATCAAATAAATAAACATAGTCATCCTTGACAACATTTTGTTTAACTTAAAAGTTTTTCATTTGACATTTAACTTCAGTTTGATAACATTTTGTTTTATCCAAAAATGACACTTAAACATAACTTATTGCTTTGCATCAAATGTATCATAAAGTACATATATACGCATATTTGATAAAAAAAAATAAAATAGTTAATTTGTTAGTACTTTTAGTTTTACTTCGATTATTTCGATAAAAAAGTTAAGCGTTGTGATTAACTAAAAACTGAGATCTTAAAAATACTAAGGCATTAAATGTTTTGCCCTCTAATCTAGAGCGAAATGTATTGCAAATAAACCCTGCTGATAGAAAACATCTTTCAGATTCAACACTTGCTGGTTGAATGCTTAGTAAATAATTATAAGCCTTTTGCAAAAGACGCCCTCTATCCCCTCCCTCCTCCTTCAGATAAGGAATTGGGTTTTTGTGCTTTTAAATTTATTTCATTTGAACTTTGAAGCATCTTTTGCAATCACGAAAATCCCGGGATTAAAAGATTTGAATCCCGGGATTTTCGGGACTGGAAAAAGTCCGGGATCCCGGGATCCCGGGATTGCGATGCCTAGTGCGCACATTATGTTGTCTGTTGAATTTGAAGTTCAGGTCATATAATGGCATTTTTAATATACTTGAAAATTGCTGTCAGCCAGCACTGGGAGGAGGCAAGTAGGCGAATACCGAATACCTAATGCCAAAAGTGGGTATATGTGATACTATGTTTCGCTCAACACAAAATGCAAGTCGGGCTAACATTTCAGATTTGGATACGTCTTAACTTGTCTATTGGGCTAAGCATTTACGTAGCAAGACATGGGTAGAGGTAATGCGTCATTGTTTTGCCCTTTCCAAATCAGGATTTATTAGAGGTTGGTGGCGAATAACGAGAATTCCATACATAAATAAATAGAAAAACTTTGATGAATTTGATGCAAATAAAACCTGACGAATCAAACTCTATTTCGATTGTGGGTGATGTACATATATTACACCGTGCGGCAAAAATTAAAAAAAAATTTCACACCGAAAAAAATCCATAGAGGCGTGAAAATTTTTATCCTTGAAAGTTTATATAGAATTTTCTTGAAGAGTAAGTAAATTTAAAAACAAAATCTACTTGATCACATGTCAAAATTTCATTATTCTCGCTTCATTGATTTTGTATCTTTTTATCTGGCAGCTATGGCCTAGTAATGTCTACAGAGGCTGTGAAGATGAAGAAAAGGTGCCACTGCTCGGATCTGCAGAAATACCGGCTCTGTATCCTGGGGTCAAGATTCCTAAGGGACCTGGCTAACGCGACAAAAGTCAAAGTCTCGGATGTGCTTTTCTTCATGGATTGAGACTGTTGTTTACTTTAAGAGGAAAACAAAACAAGGAGAAAGAGGTGTTGGTCTTCGCGTGGAGTTGCGATCTTAGCCACACATACCTAACCTAACTTTTTTGGTTGCATTTTTTTTTTTTTATTTCATCTTTTCAGTTTAGAAAATCTGTAAAACACTAATACTCAAATAAATTAGAATTTTTGTACTTCACTAGAATCGCAGGTTTCGCATTTGTTTTAATAACTTTCGAACCAATAAAGTCAGAGTAATAAAATTTTTACACGTGATCAAGGAGATTTTTGGTTTTAACATACTCACTTTTCAAGAAAATACTATATAAATTTTCAAGAATATAAAGGATTCAAAATTTCAAAGGAACTTTTTCATATCCTTTTTTTACGAATCGACAAAAAATTAATTTTATTTAAATTCCTGATCCTTTCCTCTTTCATTTGATATACATATCGCCATATTCTAACGAGATTAAGTCTTTATTATATTTTTTTATTTTTTATCTCCTTCAAAATTTTAAAATCATTTTAAAATTACAAAGGATGTAGAAATGAAAAACTGAGTACGCAGTATTACTATATTTGGTCTCTGGTTTCATGCACATATGAATTTTTTCCGGTGTGAAGAATGCTGTTGCACAGTGTTATATTATGTGGCATTAAGACGCAATGTTGGCCGCTTCCGAAAGTCAAAGCGTGACTATTTATTTCCATCTCACTTATAACTGAGTATTCTAACGCAACACCTCTGCGTATTTGTTTCGTAGTACTTTGACAACAACTACGCTGCCATTGGAAATGGCGTAAGTCACAGCGAACCTGACTAAACATTCGCAATCCGCAATAGTGTGATGCGGCAATCGGCCGTAATTGTCGGCCATGCAATCCTGCGACTGAGCATTTGCGGTAATTGCACTGAAATTGATAGGGCAAAGGCAACCACTACAACGCATGGCAAAGCAAAGTGCTGAAACGCCGCACAGACACAGCACACGACGACGACGACGCAATCGATGGGCTCAACAGATAGCAAACTGATGGACAAGCCGCCAGACAGGTAGACAAGCAAACTAAGCAACAAACGGAAGGAAGAAGACTGAATGAAATGCGATAGTGAAAAATGATGGAACAGGTGCAAACATTGGCGGCACTGTGAAGGCGGTGATGGGTAGCAGAAGTAAAGTGGAAGAGATGGAACAACGGAAGCAGAGCAATGAAACGCAAGTAAAGGCGGAAGTGTGAAAGACGCTTTGGCAAGTAAAATAATATGATAGAATAATAATAAACAAAGCAAAATGCAACTACTGCGAATATAGATTGTACAAATAGTTACAGGGTGCCTAAGGACTGTAAATGGGTAAGCAATGTCTGTGGTTAGAGCACTGCCAACGATTGGCGGCGCAGCAGCCAAAGCAGCAAGTTTCACTATACTAACGAATGATTAAATAAATCATGATTAAATAAAGCATTAAAAATAAATAAAACAAACTAAGCTAAACGTTTGTAAAGAGAAAACAATTATGATAACTAATCAACTTTTTCGCTGGGAAAGCTTTTGCTTGCAACGTTTTAAAACGGCTCAACATAACAAAGATGCAGATGGTGGCAACAACAATTACAACAAAAAGTAGGTATTCCGAACTGTGTTGAGACGGCAGATAGTAACAACAATAACAACAACAAAAATAAGTAGGTATTCCGAACTGCGTTGAGGCGGTTTGTAGACGATTCTCTTTACGCAAATTATCAGCAAACGGTTGCAATGGTGGCGAGGAGTAAGATTAAACAAGCAGGGACTTGTGCTTTGACCCTAAAATTTTCCTCTGGCTACGCTTCTGGAGCTAAATGCATACATTTTGTACGCTCACGACTACTGTAAAGCATGAAACTGGTTAATTTGTTTGCTTTGCATACGCAGAATTCAGACGAACGCGAACCAACAACTCATCATGCACCCATCATGATTGCACTGTTTGAATGATTTCAACGGGAAATCGAGCGCTCGAACCGGCCAAATTCAGAGCAACTACACACACACACACACATTGGCATTGCAACACGGCATTAAATCGCACACCCACTACAAAAGTGACACAACTCAAAATTTTCAATTTTTCAGGTAACGCAAAAAACTGTTTTTGAGCTGAATAAACATTTTTTTTTTTAATATCGTATAGACCGTTCAATAAAAAATCCTTACAAATTGTGCTTTAGGATTAGTTACAAAGATTTTTTTTTTATTTTACACTAGAAAATCCAAAGTTTTGTGTTGTGACTTTTTTGATGACACTTTAATTTAATAATTACCGAATTATTTTAAGTTATGTCACTTTTGTTGAATTTAATAATTATAAATGACAGTTAAAAGTTGAAAGACAAATTTTGCAAATTCGAAATTAGTTTTTTTATTTGAAAATATACACTAAAATTGTCAAAACTTTACTTAAAATTAACTTCAAGCCGGCCTCGATAGTCAAGCGGGTAGCGCGCTGGCTTCTCATACCAAAGGCTCCAGGTTCGATTCCTGGCTCGGGCTGGTGAACAACTCATCTACTTCTATCGCTATCCACATGAAGGGAATGAGAATTACAAGAATCGCACAAGTGCGCTCTTGGCAGGCAATGGCAAAACCTTCAAGTGTGAACGAAAAACTGCCAATCGCCGTTCGGATTCGGCGTTAAACTGTAGGTCCCCTCCCCCTTTCCCCATCCGCTTGAAATGTGTGCTGTAACATATGTTGGCAAAACAGTGTTGCATACACAGTTCAAAAACGGGTGAAATATGTGGTATCACAATGGGCCTTTCAGACCTCCGAGTGTGTCTCTCATAGAGGCAGCCACCGCAACCTAACCTAACCTAACCTAACTTCAACAAAATTTATTTCGTCAAAAGTGTCACAATTTGAATTGGGACTCTTTTGCATTGAGCTACACCGATCAAATAGCATCAAACTTCTCTACATGAAGAGAGACCTAATTGTATTTTGGCAACAGTTAACAACAACAATACATACTGAGCTTTTGCTTATTGGTAAATAGATGCATTGTGCACAGTATTAACACATAAACAAAAAAATTAAAAAAAAAATTAAAAAATTTTGAGTTGTGTCACTTTTGAAGTGGGTGTGCGAAATATTTAAAATTCGTTACTGCTCGCTTCCACAGCCAAACTTATATTCAAACATTTAATTGACGCCTATTACAAATAGCACCTAACATTCTCTATTACGCTGCAAAAACTTCAAACATAACCTAAATTTTCACTACAAAATTTGGTCATTTGTTTGCACCAATCAGCCAGCGGGCTGGCTTGATCGCTACCGGGAAAAATACTTTAAATTGCATGTTTGTGGTTGGTCGATTTGTTATCTGATAGTTGATGGCATAGATTCGATGTGCAACTGTGTGTATGTGTGTGTGTGCCTTTCATTACGTTTGTGTTGGCAAGGATTACGTTACGAGTGTGTGTGTGTGTGTGTTTCGTCCTAAAAACAAAATTTACACACATCTCAGTTTCAATTCGCTGAATGCAGTTGTGTTGCACATTGAAAATAACAGAAAAAAAAACAAAAACATGCTGCCAGCCATTGTCAAATCGGCATTGATACCTGTTACAGTATCGAATTAAACAACTACAACAACAATCAATTTAAACTTAATTAATTTTTCATGTAGTGATGAATGTAACAAAACAATGTTGGCACTAACCAAGTAGGGAAAATCGATGCATCTATGAGAGCACAACAAATTAGAAAACAATATTTTACAAAAGTATCGAGTATATGTTTTTTAACAAATTTTTTTATTTTTAATTTTTTTTATTTATTTTAATTTTTTGAACTTCTGGAATATGTTGTGTTGAAAAATAAATAGAATAAAAGTAGCTAAAAGAGAAGATATTGTAACGATGAGGCACTCTGTTGCTGTGCTATGCATGAATGCTTTTACAGGCATACTTTTAGGCACACACTTTAGAGTACGGCAAACTTGCTATAATTCCGATATGGCGAGGATGGTTCGCAAAGGTGATGAGCTGTGCTAGAACAATCGAGATAGAGAGTCCAACTGGAATGTGCAAGAACAATCGGCGCAATAAGAAAACAGGTATAAAAGGCAGCAGTGTGCAGCGCGAAGGACAAGTCTAATTTGAGCCAACAAAGCGGAAACATACAATAGTAGTAGTGTAAAGACAAACAAGTGTAAATTTGTAAATAAAGTGATTGTTGGTTTCTGACTGCGTTTTGCGCTGAGTAATTGAAGTGGTTTTATTTTCAACCAGAAACCAACTTAGAGAAGTAATTTTCGTAACAATATACTAGACGATGTAATAGATTAAACGATGTAATTTACAATCGTCAGAGTCCACAAGTACTTGAGTTTGAGTTAGGCCCATACCTGCAGTACCCCATATGATACTGACCCTAAGAAACTTTATACCGTCCACTGGGTGTTGGAAGTTGGTAGGTATGGTGGATCTAAATGTGGCCCGTTGTGATGCCAAACTTAAATAAACTCTTAAATGGCTCAAATAGATTTTTGTGGTATCAAAAAGATAGACTAAGCTCAGACAGCGACACATAAAATCACCACGTCTTCCTGCTGATCTTTTGGTCCGCAGCGACTCGACCTGCGCAATATGAAAGATTTGCACCAATTTAAACTGCAACAAATCTGCAATGTTAATAGCTGACAGATCGGCAAGATCAACAAATCAATCAAGAATGAAAGCCCAGCTAATTGAAGTCTCTTTTGAGTCAAGACAGAGCGGCTTCAATTAGAGTCGTTTCACTCGTGTATTCATTCACAGTTGAAAAATCCATTCAAATGTAAATTTTATATAATTCGCATTACATATGAAAACAATTATTAGTTCATGCCAAATCGCCTAAAAACTCGTGTGTATAATTGCATACAACCAAATTTACATCTACAATTTTATTGCGCACAATTGCAATGCAATTTCCCCTCAGGTCTGACAATAGCTGCCAATGCCAACGCTTATTACGATTACATATAAATAAACAAATTTCACACAATATTTTATTTCCACAATTTAAATAGGTAAATTGTTTGCAACACTCACGAGAAGGAGCCATAAATGCCTACAAGCGCCCAAGGACCTGCAAATTGATGACTGTTGTATTTCTTTATGAGTAAACGTGTGACTGTATGTAAGTATGTGAACATATGTGTATATAAATACATATTTGTGTTCAGGTTCGTGGAAATTGCCTATCAAAGCAATGTAAATGAAAAGGCAATCATTACACTAACATTTGCACACATTCCCATACAAACACACACACACACCCACACATTACCAAAGCAATGGCGCAGAAAAACAGCTGAACGAAAAAACAACGCACGCAAATTTACTTATCAAACATTTTGACAGCATTTGACGCACCTGCAGTCATGCCACATGCAAAGTGGACCGACAATACGCACGCACACTCACACCTCTACACACACTCGTTGGCATTCAGTCATCACTCAGTAGCTCATCAACATTGTCAGCCCCCCAGTTGTTATTGTGCATTGACGGCACAATTGTTTCACGCTGCTGTCGACGCTGATGACTCTGACACGAAATGTTAATAACACAACGGGGCATCCGTTGCATGGCAGCCGCTTTACCGTGACCCTGACCCCGCAACAGCCGCTCTTTGTTTCAACATTTCAGCGGCATAGAGACAGCGAGCAATCATGGTTTTTCGATAACGCCAAATCAAAGCACACTAACTAGACCAGCCAGGTGCAGAATAGCGTTGCCGTTTTGGTTTTTTTTAACCAAAAATGGTTATATTTATTTTTTTAAAATGAGTTTTTGTTATTTGGGGATTGTTATATTTTAAAATTTATTTGGTTATATTTTAAAATATCGTACACGGATACATACAAAATCAGTGGCGGATCCAGGGGGGTTTTGGGGGTCGAACCCCCCCCCCCCGAAATATTTGGATCGACTATAAAACTATGTACATACAAATTAAAAGGCATTTTATAAAAATTAAAGAATTACTTTTTAAACCCCCCCCGAAATATTTTTCTGGATCCGCGCCTCTACAAAATGTATCTTTTAGAATATTGCACACTGATACAAAATGGGTCTTAAATATCCAAGAGCACAATATTATTGGGAGCGGCAATAGCCATTGCGGTTTCTCGTAAATCGATAACTATGTTTTAAAAAGAGTCAACAATTAATTCGCAGCTCACTGAAAGTTTTACTGTGCGTGA
The DNA here is from genome assembly GCA_963971225.1 of Melieria omissa. NCBI lineage: Eukaryota > Metazoa > Arthropoda > Insecta > Diptera > Ulidiidae > Melieria > Melieria omissa. The sequence goes on from OZ020268.1 coordinate 21,339,543, forward strand.
ACGTGTTAATTATTTATTTAACGTCACACATACATACTAGGGATTGCAATGCCGGACCAGTGTTACAATCCCGGGATTTTCGGGACTGAAAATCAGAATCTCGGAATCCCGGGATTTTTTTCGGGATTATATTACTTCAAGGAACTAGTTCAGACTTTTTTTCAATCAAATAAATTATAACTATGTATTAAATACAATTCTGTGTACTTAATTTAAAACTAAGAACAAAATATTTATGACAAATAACTTAAAAACGCATTTCATTGCCAAATCACCTGGCTAACCTGCTGAAAAGGCATAATTCTAGTTTCGCTATAGTTTCTCAAATGCTGATGGTTTTATATTACCTGTTTCTTTCTTAATTCTCTTATTTACACAATTTTCCCTGTGTATTGTGAATGTGACAAGTCAAATTAGTGTAAAGAAGAGTTAAGTAACTTAAGAGTTAGTGTAACTTGCATGTTTTTAGAAAATTCTTTTACTTTTCTTTTTTGAATAGATTCATTTTTGGAAGCGTCAGCTTGTTTGCACTTCTGATTTTGGTTACTGGCAAGTTTTGTACTGGAAAAGTACCAAAACAGAGCTAGTTTGTACAAATTTGTAAAAAGTAGTTATACACAAACAGAGCTATTTTTCCATTAACCCTTAATCAAACGTCACAGGCAATGGGCAATTCATTTTTTGTGTTAAATAAGAAGGGTTGAATTTTTCGAAATCAACGTGGCAAAAGCAAAAAGTGAGTTTTTTTTGTTTCGATCCCGGGATAGGATTTTGTCAATCCCAGGATTTTTCGGAACTGAAATTGTCCGGGATCCCGGGATTCGCGATCCCGGGATTGCAATCCCTAATACATACATATGTGTCAAAAGCCTTTTAAATGTTCTTTAAATCTGGAAGTTTATGTATGAATTATTTATTTTGTTTATGTCGAATAAACATTTTGGTTATTTTTGTTACATTTTGGTTATTTTTATTTTTTGTTCTTTTTGTTATTTTGTTCCTGGTTATAATTTTTTCTTTTAGTGGCAACGCTGGTGCAGAAACGACACGCGCTCGCGACACAGTACAGCGTCCTGTGTCGCTACGTAAACGATTGACAAACAGACAGACACTACAGGGCGGCATATAGAATGTGGGGTCTACATACAAAGAACAAATATGGGATAAAATAGACGATATGCAAGAATATACTTATAGGACATGTATTATATGAAAGATGAACGCAGTGCAATCTAGACGCAACACTAAAAGTGAAAAAATACTCAAGTCAATATTTACTGTACTATATAACCGATAATCGAATAACTCATACTGTTCAAATCAATCTCCTCACCACTTTTGGCACTGAATGGCGCCTTGGCATCAATCTATGAGTAACATAATAAAATTGCTGTGTGCTTGACGATAGTCGTCTCTGCCATTCAGACTATACACACACACACTGCGCTGTGCAATGTTGTTTTTACTCTGTCCACACACTTTTCGCAAATTTCGCAGAGCTCTGATTTGATTTACTCAACTCCTGCAACGAAATGCGGTCGCCGCTTGGGCACTTTTCTGTGCGGCATTCAGCGCATCTGTATGTCTGTCGCTTTGTCTGTGACTGGCAGATAAACACGCTGCCGGCTTTTCTGCGCACCGACAATATCCACCAATTGCAATGGCCAACGCAACGATAACGCAACCATTGCTGCTGCAGCTCACGAGAGATGAGCGTACAAACACAAAAAAAAGTCGCTGTTGTAATTTTTAGTATTTTCATTTCATTTTCTGCAATTTTCAGCGCTCAGCATTTGTGGTTTTGGCGTAACGCTTTGTAAAGACCTGAATGCGCCAACTTTTATGAAAAACGGCAATTGGAGGCGCACTTGAAACGCCAAACCTGTACGAAAGAAATCGCGCTCTCCTTTGTCGCGTACATAGGATAATAATGCGTGGAAAGGATATTGGAAAAGCGGAAAATGCAATGACTTCATCGTTCACCACACGCTGACGTGCTGTGAAACTTTAAGTCCTACGCAGAGTTGCATTGTTCCGCGCCATAAGTCGTGTGTGCACAGGAGACAATTTAATTTGTCGCCAGCTCGAGCTTCTGCATTGCCGACTGTGACGCGCAATCGAAAATGAGAAATCCGCAAATAGTCGCAACGCAGCGCATTGCATGCTTTGAGTGCTCGGCACGCTCGAGTTTGCAGCGCACTGATCCACTCCAACTGCCGGTTTGCCAGTTTGTCAGTCCCGCACCACGACGCATTGGTGCGCGTACCGTAAATTGATAATTGGAAAAAATGCCATGCTGCACTTACGGTTCACTGCAATGGGAAAAAACGAAAGAAGAGAAACAAAAGCAGTTTATTAGTCATAGTTACACTAATGCAGAAGAAAAATGCATACTGTTTTTGTAATTCTATGTTAAAGGTGTATTTGTAGGTAAATGTGATTGGTTGGCAGCAACGAGTGGATTGTGAGAGGATAACGTCATGGAAATGCATAAATGTGTGTATATGTGATTAATAATTGAATTGAATTGAGTTGATTAAATTTACAATTGGCACATATCTATTTATAAAAATTTATTGGAACTAACTACTATGGGAGTAGAAACACTTGAAGCGATAATTGATTTGCATAGTTGTCTTAAATAAGTAAATCAGTCGAGCGGGCAGTATCCACAAATTACAGTACTCGACTAAAAATGGGTCAATCGCGTTCACCTAAAACAAAAGTATTTTCTAGACTAATTTTGTGCCGCTGAACACGAAACTGCAAATCAAACCATTTTATTAAGAAGCGTTTTCGAAAAATCTTTGAAAAACCAGGACCAAAATATGTCAGGTATGGAAAATATACATGTTTTGGATGTCAGTCTGTACTTTCATACATCTAAATTGTAATCTATTTCAAAGTTCTAAAAGTTCAAAATAGAAAATTTAGTAAAACTGGGACAATTTGCCTCTTTCATTTGATGCCCATGTCTTCATCATTGCACAACCGCAAATATTTAAAAAAAAAACTGGGAATGTGCATGTCCTTTAAATTTTAAAGTCCTTTGAAAAAGACTTTGGGTCAGAAAATTAAAAACTAATTATGCCAGGATACTATAAATGACTTCTAGTTTCACGTCTATATCAACATTTGAGTGGGTCTCGGAAAAATTAAAAAAATTTGTAGGCACGGTGTAATAAATGTAAAGTTGATGTTTTCACTCAGTGCATCATAACTTTGTCATTTTTCATTTAATGCTATTGATGTCAGGCTTATTATTTGCTCAAATAATATATCCTTCATCTTAGACTTTACAACCAGAGGAGATATTTTATTTTTTCTATAAAACAATCATTCGAAAAGTATGATTTTAGAAAATGGTGGAAAAATTCAAAACATTTTTGCAACTTTCAGCGTCAGTAACTTCCCCAAATCTCATTTGAATTGGACAATCTGTATATCGCTGGAGAGGCTAAGGTATTATCTTCTGACCGACGGACAGTTTGTGTTTATCGGATGATTCGTTTACAAGATATATGGTCATAACTGAAACAACAGAGAAAATACTGGTTTTTCGAAGATTTTTTGAAAACGCTTCTTAAAAAAGGTTTTTGTTTTTCAGTTTCGTGTTCAGCGGCCCGAAATTAGTCTAGAAAACACTTTTATTTTTAGGTACATTTTTATGTCGAGTAGGCCTACGCCTATGTTACCAAAGGCGAGCAGTGACGTCTGAAGATGGGTAAAGAGAGCTATTGAGTTTAAAAAACTTTGAATAGATATATTATAGAATCCCGATTCGATTTATCATACCTTTAGTAGTACTGTCAACTTGAAGAGGGAACACATAGATGATATTACAATTTTTTTAACTCATATACCCCTAAGAAGACCCTGTTCGAAACGAAGCTAATTAGACAGTGCATTGTATTATCGGCAGGTTTTAGTAGAAGGATTCACCTAAGTGAATCTAAAGGAAGGATTCACCTAAGTGAATCTAAAATAATGATTTACCTAAGTGAATATTTTTTCTCTTATAATCATACATGTACACAGTTTCATTCAAACAGGGTGAAGCAAAACTAACATAAAGATTTGTTTTACAGATTACAGCACAAGTAGATACAAAATTAAGAGCATCCTCATCTTTCTCATCCAGCCAGCTCCTGCAGACAAGACACCAATCAAGCCTCTCAGCTGGTCAGTTTCAAGTGAATGAAGTTCTCTACAAAATGCGCCAGATTTGGTACAAAATAACTTACTTACTCCCATCTGGAGTTAGTTTGTGTTTGTGTTTGTATAGGTTCAAAGGCAACAAGTATGAAGAGCAATAGCGCCAGCAATAGGGATTTTGAAGGTTCAAACTTCCCAAATATCTGTTTGTTATAAAATTGGTGAGTGGTAAATATGGTTTCAAGTGGATTAAAAAAGAGATTTCGAGCTTGTAACATCTTGGCCAATCTCAGTAGTTTTCCCAGTAGTTTTCTGTCGAGCAAGCACATTTGCGGTACAGTTACCGGAAATACTTTTTTATACTGGAACTCAGCATAGATAGATGCGGTGGATACAGGATTTAATTTTTAGGATTTTGCGTATAACTTTTAAGATGAATAACTTTCGAAACCATATTTTGTACCAGCAATTTTTGTGTTTGGTGGCTTTGAACCCCCAAAATGCTCTCCCCTCCTGTGTGCGCGACTGCATAGATGAGTATGGAAATCTCTGACAGTCTCATTGAGAGACTTGTAAGAGCTAAGAACAGTATTTGATGTTGTTAAAATTGTATAGAAAATGTTCCTGAAAGCGAATTGACTGTCCGATAAATCAGAAAATCCCGAGTCAGTTTAAAGCTACACAGACTGCGGTGAACTCAGCTTCGAAACCACTGCCGTGATTTGAAAACTAACAAATCTTGATTATTTTTCTCGATTTTAACCATAACAACGTTTGTTCTGTTCAGTGTTTCTGAGATTAAATGAACTTTTAATAATCTTTATTAAAAAAAAAAATTATGCATTTGCATTTCCGAACCAAACGAATAATTGCATTCATACAATTAATGAAAGGTTTAAAAAATTAATGCAAATATTTGTTTTTTTTTTATTGATGCCAATTGCTGCAATTGATGCCAAAATAAACGTATCACATTGTATGCAAATATGACATGTTGACACAAATGTGTATTGTTACAAATATAGTCATTGCAGCAGCTTACAATTCCCATAGTCGATGACAATTGTTTAACAAAATCATAAACTATGGGTTTATAAGCGGTCAATTCGAATGAAAGCTGAATTTATGGCATCATGTGTTGGGGCAATTTTATTGGGCCAATGAACTTTTCAGTCCAAATGGCTGTCGTAAATAGAGACGAGACGAATTATATGGAAACTATGAGTTTACAAAATATATATAAACGTGTCATTGCTGAAAAAAGCAATTCAGACATGTGGTATGTTTTATATTTACATTGCTCACAATAACTGCAAATGAAAAGCTTAAGTTCAAAACAAAATTTATTCACCCGAACGCGTTAAATCCACTAACGCAGTGACTCTTCATTGTACAGTCATATAAGTGCCACGCAGAATTGTTCATGCAATTTGTCAAGCAATATAAACACAAATAATCGTAAACATTTGCCAGACAGAGCATCAGTGCATATGTGTGTGTGAGCATACTGCAGTCTTTTGATATATGTTTTATTACTGATTTGGCTTTAAGCATTTTGCCACTGTTGGTATTTACATTTAGCATTTGTAGCGACTCCATTTTTATGAACACCCGTCTTCGTCCCTCACCGAGCAGCCGCTACTGTCTTTGCATTAAAATTTATGCATTCATGTGTGCAAATTGCATTGCTAAGTGTTATTGCTTGCCCTTCACTTTTGGCTGCATTTTGACAATTCTTGCTGCGCAATGCCGCTCGGCAATTTTGCCACTGTTCGTACATATATTCTGTGTTAAAAGTATATGGAAATGTGAAAGGAAACAGCATGCAATTATTACAGCATTATGCTCCGAACACATAAACGACGACAGCGACATGAGTGCATCGGTCAAAATATATAATCAAAAGGTTGGAAACGATTATTTTGACGATACCACGAACACCGAACTCAATTGTTGCTGTCGAAAGTTGTTCCTAGGCGACAAAACCAAAGCAATTGGCATCACTGCTTCAAAACAGATACTTTTAATGAAACTTTCTTCTTCTTTAAACAAAAATTAGAAATTTGTTAGTATCTCAGTTAAATTTTGATACTTAGTTATAAAAATTATGCCGTTTGTTTTAAATTGATTGTATCAGTTTAAATGAAAAACGACGAATGCTTAATAAAGGAAGTAAATGGATGTTTAGGAGCTCACAAATATAGTTGGGATAACGGCCGTTACTGCCGCTTTCACTTTAGTCGCGTAACACAGTGTTGCGAGTTCATATAGCAGAGAAACAAAATTTCGAAATTTTGAAATTTCGTATGCAGTTATTGTATGAAAAAAGAACTTACTGTGCAAAATTTCAATCAAATCGGACCAAAATTTTGACTACCTCCCATACAAACGGATTGGAAAAAACTTCATATTAACAGTGAAAATTATGTTAGTTCATAAAAGCTACGTTCCAAATATTTATATTTTAATATTAATTTATTTAGAAATGTGTATATACATATGTAGATAAAATACGCTTTTTTCAAAAGTAATTGAAAATTTCGATAAATTGTTCCACAGCTCCTCAGAAGTTGCTTTTAGAGGGTTAAAATCTTTGACTGACCCCACTAATTTTTACTCCTGAACATTTCCTTCGAACATACCTACCTTCTATCTTTAACATTCAATAAGGGTCCCATACAAAATCATTGTTTTTAGAAAGTGGGCTCCCGCTGCTCTCAGGTTGGTCCCAGACGTATCATATGTAAGACTGACCCCCATTTATTTTCCCTTCCGAATGTTTTTTCTATACACACCTAACCGCTATATCCAACTCTTAAGGTGGCTGCCATACAAAACTTGTCATTTTCAATGGAACTGGGTCCACACTTATAAATGTAGTAAAGTAAGCGATGAAACATCGTATCTGGGAAACTACTGAACCTATATAAATGATTTATTCAACAAATGTTAACATTTCTGAGTGCAAAAAATACAAAACTAATTAGAGTTCAAAAATTCTCCACCAGAGGGCACATCCCATACAAGTGAAGTAGTTAAGTTGTCAATATCAAAAAATTTCGAAAGTGATAAAAAGTGTTTTTTTTTAAATCACCTTAAATGACTTAACTCAATTGTTATTCAATTGTTTTCTTTGTTTAATTTTCTTCACAACAGTACTGCTCAGAGGTGAGAAGAATCAGTGGAGTTTTGGTCTTGCCAGACCTAAATTGTATTAAACTTAAGACAACAGTAAGTTTTAAGGATCCGGTCATAATTGATTTTGAAATATTGAACCTCAAAGTGAAAGCAAAAATGTGCTGTTTGTACACAATTTTCTTTCATCGAACTTTAAGAGCTCATAACTTCTATATTATCCAATATTTTTTCTTAAAAATTGGGATTTTTCTTAATTAAAATATTTCCAAACAAACCTCAGAACCTCAGAAACTCAGATTTTTGTGGTTATAACATTGCATTTTGGCATTTTTGTCACTACTCGCAACACTGTGCGTAGTTGACTACAAGCTGTGTAGTTGTGTAGTCGTGCCGCTGCCTTCTTGAATGTGTTTCGATCATTAAAATGCATTTTGTAGCCAACAATTTTCATAAACTCACTGAGTTAACTTATTTATGTAAGTTAGCTCCTTCAACAAATACTCTTTGATAACCTCATTTTATGTCAACTCAACAGAAATAAGTCAGATACAGCAATCGCAGTTGAAAACTAATGTACGTAGTCGTGATGATGATTGATGAATTGATGATTGTTTTAATAAGAAAAATTTATAAAAAAAATTTGTTGCCAAGAAACTAAGTAAAGGTTGGCGTTTCAATTGCTTTAGAAGCATTTTCCTTAATAGTTTCCAGATACTTTTCACACAGAGTTTTCGCGCAAGCATAAGTATTTGCAATTTTACATATATTCATATGTGTGAGTGCACACTTACCCCCCACGAGTAAACCGATGTGACGCTGACTAGCCACTTCGGTGTTTGTTGGCTTTGCTGTCAGATTTCTTATGGCCATAACATCGACCGACATGCCAACAACTACAACACAGCACACCAAAACTGGCATTTGGGTTTGCGCATTGCGATGCTTTAATTGAATTGCTTGCCTGGCTTTGTCCAGGATGTGTGTTTTATGGCAAAGTGCTTCTGGCTGTACTGCATTGACTTTAATATAAAAGTTTTTGATGTAACTTGATGGAAATGGGATAATAAATTGCAAATTGCATTCAGTGAATGGTTTTTGTATTAATGTATTTGATGATTTATCAATATTACTGAAATTAAAACAACCAAATTCATGAACTAATTATAACTAATAAAAAGCTGAATCTCATATTAATTCAAAATTCAAAATTATCTAATTCAAGCAGCTGTGCAACAATTAAATTCAATCGAACTAGTTCAACATTATTCACAATAAATAAACATCAAAGCCCGCTTGCCTCGGAGGCAGTAAAATTGCATTTTCTTGTTCTGGACATAAACAAACGTCAATGCCAAGGCAGCAGCAAAGTAAAAGCAAATTAAGCTCCGCTGCAGCGGTGCGTTGCCCCCTAACACCGGCCGGCAACATTTGGCATGAGTAACAACCTTGCAAAATTATTATGATTTATCACTTTGGTCAACAAGCAGGCACACACATCGCCCAGCATGCACAAGTCTGCAGCAAACCAACAACAAAGGCAACACAGGAGCAAACATGGCAAACAAAGTTGAGCAAACACGCCAATGCAGAGCACACACACAACATAAAAGTGAAGCGAAAACAGTTGCAGAGACGTAAACAAAAGGTCAAAGATGTGCACAAACTGTGGAGGCAGCGAGCGAGAATGGCGACAGGTCATTCGAAGAAGAGTAAGATTCAGCAGCTAAAAGGATTAAGCATAAAGGAGCAGTGAGCATAATGGCAGCGCGTAGCGACACAGGCGACGCACATTTGCACAAATTTAAAGCAAACACGCTTCCACTTAGTCAGCCACAGGTGGCAACCCAATTGATCACAACAGCAAAAAAACAAAGACAAAGCTTCACTGCAACTTTAAAAGGCGCCTTTGATAAATGCAAAGGCTTAGCAAATATTTGCTAAAGGGGCATTTTAGCAGCATCTAATGAAAGCCATAGGCAAAAAGTCCAAAAAAACAGCCTACAAACAACCGAGTTGATGTGCAGACAAACAAGCAAACAGAGGCAAAAAACAGAAGACAAATGGCGACAGTTGGGCCTGGCACACACGTGAAAAAATTGCGTACACGCAACGCCACTCAGCCGGCTGTCAGGTATTCTCACAATGGCACACGCACACTGCAGCCGCTAAAAGCCGCTAGCAGTGTTGGCCATAACTGTGTCATCGCTAATACTGCAAGCAACGGCAGCGAGCGTTTGAAAGCGACAGCGTAGGTTAGCTTAAAGGAAAAAAAAGCTGAAGTTCATTAATTTTAATTAATCGCCTCTGGCGGCAAAAGTGCGTAAAAATAGACAAAGCACAAAAAAGCGTAGAAAAGGTAGAGCTTGATGTAGGTTCTATTTGTGTTTTAATTTCTTAGTGACACAAAATGAGAAAAAGCAAAAGGAAGATGGAAAATGGAAAAAAATGAAAAGCTAAATAGCGAAAACAAAAAAGCGTTAAACTGGGTCTTAACGCCATGAATTGGATAATAGTTAAGGTGAGAGACAGTAGATAACCGATTCCAACCTAACCGATCGAGTTCTGTGATACCAGAAAAAGTTACTCTCGTAGAAATGAGAGCATCTTTGAAGAGTAGGTAGATAGATAGCTTAAGTGGCCGTCTCTCCTAGTAGATCTATTGTGCCCCCTTCTTGGACCTCAAAGACTATCAGTGAGTCCAGTATCCGAAAGGAATTTTAGTATGTTTCCTAAACCTCTGGATACCCAGTCTGCACCTGATATGAGATGTTCCCCCAGGTGGTTTTTCCTTTTATGCATGAGTACACGGCATTTTCCTGGTATATGTATTGCAGACTCGTTTTCCTGCAAGCGGAACCTGCAATGCCCGTTTTTACGGATTCCTAGTTTAGTTAGATGATAATTCAATCTACAATGCCCTGTAAGCATTCCCGTGATAATCCTTAGATTATTTTTTAGTAAGGTCATACATTTTTTGAATCTTTTTCTATTGTAGAACCTGATAACCAACTTCGAATGCTCTGGACCTGGTTGATTTTCCCAGTATTGATTCCTTCTGGTTGTCTGATCCTTTTTCATTAGGATGGGGGAAGTTCCTTTTCCCCAAACCACAAAAAGGTTCTGGGCCGACAAAGGGTGTGGAAGCTCTCCTTCTTGCCAGCTCGTCAGTCCGTTCGTTCCCTTCAATGCCGATATGGTCCGGAACCCAAAGTACCCAGACCTTATTGCAACGGCCAAGTTCATTCATCTCAAGGCACTCCAAAACCAGTTTCGAGAACACCTGGTAGGGTCCCAGAGCCTTGATTGCCGCTTGGCTGTCAGAAAGGATGGCAATCTTCACCAGATTGAAGTAAGCACACCTTGCAGCCGCCGTAGCTCAGCTGGCTAGTGTGTTGGGTCGCGAGTCAAGAATCCGCGAGTTCAATACACCGTTGCGTTAACACCGAAAAAAAAACAAAAATTTTTCTTTCGGCGGCTGTCCTCTCAGCAGGAAATGGCAAACCTCTGAGAGTAAAATTGCCTATGAAAAAGCTCCCAACTCGCCGTTCGGAATCGGCATAAAACTGTAGGTCCCTTCCAACCTTGTAAAAAACATTCGTACGCACAACACGGTTGGTAGCTAGGCCTTGTCTCGTAATCGGGCTGTCGTGCCAGTCAAGAAGAAGAAGAACACACCTTTCAATAGCGTATATTTCCGCCTGAAAGATAGTGGTGTGCTTTCCCGTAGATTCCGAGTATCTTATTCTCGGCCCGTATACTCATATCCTCCGTTCAGGAGCCATCTGTGTACCAGGATATCATGTGCTGGTCTATCTGATATATTTTCGATATACCTACCCAGCTGAACTTCGGTGAGATTGTGTCCCTCGGTATTGCAATTTCGGGATGCTGATGCGTGAGGGTATCAATCCTCTTACGATTCAGGAATCCCTCAGCGCCGATATTAACGTCAGTCATCCGTAAGAGAGCCCTCTTCACCTGGATCTGTACATGTAAGTGAAGAGGTGTGAGTTCAAGAAGAACCTCCAAGAATGCTGTTGGACACGTTCTCATAGCCCCTGTTATGCAATCGCATTTGTAGCTTACTAAGCGCCTTGATAGTGGTCGCCTGGCTGGTCTTGCTTACCCAGACCTCTGAACCACACGTTATCATGGGATTTATGTTCAGCCCCACCTGTGTGCACCATTTCTTGGTTAACCTTGGTCCTAAAGTCAAATTTCCCCAGGAGATTATAACTCTGATAAATTATTATGATGATAACTCTGATATATTTATCAATACTACTTGAGGGCATCTTTTCTATGTTCGCTAGGTAACTGTCCCGAGAATCGGAAGCGCTTACAAACATCGGACAATCGCAGAGGAGGTGCACAACAGTTTTCTGCGAGGATCTTTGTTTCTGCAAAAATTATACAACAGACTCAGTCTTTTGGCGTATTGGAACATTCGGCAGTGTTCAGTTATAATTCTCATGACAATCGTTACGAAGGGTTGGTAGTAGTATCAAGCCAATCGCTCTTCGAGGGGTAGTGGACAAAAAATAGTTCAGTGTGCTATAGTTCTGACGAATATGAGACCAAGTGAAGTACTTCTACACTAAAAGTAGCCTACATTTCTAAAGATTTATTTTTCTTTTTCAATGAAAAAAAAGAGTGTAAAGTAAATTTCAGGTCATAAAACAAAATAGAAACTAATTTTTCTTCAGTGTGTAGGAAAAACGCTCAATTCTGCTGAACAACCAAAATTTACTCAGTTCATGAAGGTTGTGGTCAGTAGATAAGTATATATTAATTCTACTTGAGATATTTCACAATTTGACCCATACTGTCCATGACCTTGGAAAATGTGAAGAAAATTGTTTAGAATCAATTTACGGCAGAAAATTATTTCATTGTTATTGTGGCAATTTTTCGTAAAAAGGACGTACCACGCACACATGTGTGCATAATTTATGTTTGTATCAAGAAACAACTTTTCATCGAAAGCAATGAGAACTTTAAACAACACCTGACGAAAAGAAAAAACAACTACAACCCTGCACACGACAATGGTGGACGCTATTATTCTCGCAACTGTTCTAATTAGATTAGCGCAATTTTCGCAATTGAAAATTCATTTTCTACGCATTACAATTCATGTGGTATGAGCAAAGCAAAAAGCGCCAACACAGTCGACACTCACTATTCGACCATTTCCAGCTCATCGTCGTCGTCGTCCTCCTCATTGTAGTCATCTTCCATATCCTCAAAGTCCTTAACGCTGGGACGGCGATTCGTGTTTGGCTGCACGCGTCTTCCGACGCCCTGCATCTCCTCCTCCTCCTCGTCGCTTTCGATTTCAATCACATCAACTTCACGTTGAGTGCCGCGTCGCTCAGGCATTTTGCTAAATTGAGTTTACTCCTTTGCTGATACTCTATGTACACTTTTTCGTTGTTGTTTTTCAATTTTTGTTTTTATTGTATTTTTTATTTTTATTTATTCTTTGTGAGTTTTTCTATATGAATTTTTTTGCAAATATTTGCAGATTTAAGCTTAAATGTTTTTTTCTCGACTTTCAAGCGCTTATCTCAAACTCACTCAAACTTTTTAAATGCCGCCACTTGATATGTGGCAGATCTCTTTTTTTTTGCACCCAACGAAAGGAAGCACCGTAATCCTCAAGGACGTCTAACTTTGAATGTGTTTAAGGCACTTGAGCACGCACACGCGCACAGTAAGCGTATTTGAAGCGAGTGGCTAATTTAAAGATTACTCAATGCTGGGCTTCAATGGCGCAACTGTAAACACGGCTTTTGATATCCTTTTGGCTGGGAAATTGCACAAAAGTTCTTTGCGAATCTTGCAGTTGACTGCCTGTCAGAATCCCGAACGAAACGAACGTACGTTGAAACGTTAACTGAATTTCAACTTGGCCAATTGCCACCATTGCACCTCGTAGCACAGAAACGAACCATTCTTCTAGGGCTTCCCGTAAAGGTTACTATGCGGTCTTAATTTAATTAGCAATGTAAGCGTGGAAAGTGAAAATTGTCATTTTGGCAACAAGCAGAACGCACCAATGGTAGGTGGAACTGTCAGAGATATTTGAAGCAAATTTTTGTGCGACTTTTTTTGTACGAATTTTTTTTTTTACAATGTCGGACAAAATTGGAAAATTGATACTAGGGATATAGTTTAAAATTCAAGAGTATTAAGACATCAACAAGACATTGGTTCTGTAAAAAAATATTTAAGCCAAAAGAAAATTGTAATAGAACCACTTCAAATAAGAAGTACCTATTGATTTCATCATATGAATCTGAGTTCATTTCAAATGAGTCATTAGAACAATGAATCTAATGCGTTCGACATAAGCTCTGCAATATTAGTAAATATAAATGTTATTACAATTAGTTAGCAGCTTGAAAATGTAGAGTCTTCAACACGTTACATTGCAGGAAGCAAAAGACGATTTGAAACGCGTTTGTTTGTTTTTCTGTTATGTTTTTCCAATACTTGTCAACGTTTAACATTATGGCATTTATTTATTTGCATTTTTCAATATTTACACCTAAAAAATAAAGAATGCTATTTGTGGGTCATAGATTTTCTCAGCCGTATTGACATACGGACTTTTGACCGGTTATTGCATTTCTCTTATATTCTCCAATTGTCTGGCCGACATGTGCATTTGTTGCCGTAAGAGCTTTGCAAGTGTTGGCAGTCTAAATTTATGTAAGAATAAAACACCTGAGGTTGGTTGTGGTGACAGCAAATACATCACGAGACTTTTACGACTACAGTTAGAGGCAAATAAAAAACGGAAAACATTACATTTTGACGTAAAGTACGCAAGAAATGTTAGCAAACTGAATAAATGTCAATGCCGTTTGGTCAGAAGCCAATAAGGTGCGACCACAACCCACGAGAAATACGATTTTAAAATTTACGTTAGCAAAAATTTCGTTGCGTAGATTTTATTGCAAGTGCCAACAACACTTAGATCAGGCAGTATTGAAAATGGGTTTTGGGATTGAGAGTATTGACCATAAAAAGATGAGTTCAAGAGTTATTGTAAGAATTTACTGAGCTTTAATTATTAAGATGAGAAAGTCTATGCTTGTTCCCCTACAGTGCGCACACAGGATTTCATTTGGGTGGGAGGGGGAGGGTGGGTTTATGCTGAGCCCAATACCTTCCATATTTTTCACCATCAGTTTTTGTATTATGGGGCTTCGGTTTCATTTAGCTTTTAAATAATTTTGTATATTGTTATATTGTTGTTGTTGTTGTTATATTAAAGTAGTGTAACTAATTACGTACTATATTACTTTGGCTTTAAAAATGTAGTGTAACTAGTTACTTTTCCCCATAAGTAATCACCTTCAGTAATATTATTACTTTTTTTAGTTAGTTACTTATTACAATATTACTTTTTAGTCAACAAAGTTCTATTTTTCATGTAAAACAGCAGCACTGATAACATGATTAAGATCTATTACAACTATACAATACTGCACTTGTTCATACTAGACATAGCTCGCCTCTTTCATTTCAAACTGAGTTTGGTAGTGGAGAAACAATTAACATTTGCAAGCAAATTCAAGAGGTTTTAACAAAAAAGGTGACGAAATTCAAATTGTAATTCAAAATTAAATAAACATTTAACGTGATTGTTTTTTTTTTGCAGAATGACTACTTTTAATAGCTGGAAATTTCGCAAATATTTCGATTTGTTGACGGAAAATAATATATTACTTTTTGTGATACATTACTTCACATTTCCAGTAATAAGTAATGTAACGATATTACTTTCAGATGCCAGTAATGTGTAATAAGTAATATGTTACTACCAAAAGTAATAAGTCCCAACACTGGGTGCTAACACCGAAAAAAAATAAAAACAACAATTTTTCTTTCGGCGGCTGTCCTTTCAGCAGGAAATGGTAAACCTCTGAGAGTAAAAGTTGCCTATGAAAAAGCTCTCAACTCGCCGTTCGGAATCGGCATAAAACTGTAGGTTCTTTCCAACCAGGGCCGTAGCTAGGGGGGGACGGGTTAGGGGGTTCTGACCCCCCGAAATGTTAGAACATTGTTTTAATTTATAATATTCTAAACTAGTTACTAATCACACCATGCATGGCTACGTTTACATTGAGCCCAAGTGCCTAATTAAGTTAAATTAGTAATTTAATTTAGCTTGGAAGCTTGTTTTCAGTCAGCTGTCGGGTTTTGATTTGAGTAACCCCCCCCCCCCCCGAAAAAAAAATCCTGTCTACGGGCTTGTTTCCAACCTTGAGAAAATTTACACGCACAACATGGATTGTTGCGGGTAGCCAGGCCTTAGTCTCGTAACTGGGCTGTCGTGCCAGTGAAGAAGAAGAAGATGAACACTATAACACTTCAAGCGGCAGGAAGAATATAATTAAATTGCAATAAATCTTTAATTGCAAAGTTATCCACTCAGTTGGTTTTTCACAGAGAAGGGAGTTTACGGTTGGACAGTGTTATTCAATGAATGAATTCTGAATGAAAATGATTCCTTTAAAAGCAACAGTAAAAATAGTTTTATAGAAAAATAGTAATCTAGACCGCATACAAAAGATCCAAGTGCCTCTTTGAAAAGACAAAATATACTAAAAAGAAAATATTTATAATAGGAAAAAAAGTCAATGAAAGACAAAATATACGAAAAAGTGATTATTTCTAAAGGAAAAATAATCAATGAAAGACAAAATATACTTAAAAGCAGTGGCAGTGGGTGGTTTTGGGGGTTGAAATATTAGGGTCGACTTTAAAACTACATACAAATGGAAAAAATTTTTGAATGTTAAAAAATTCTTTTTTTAAATCCCTAAAATATTTTTCTGAATCCGCCCCTGCTTTACTCTTTCGAGCCCTTATTTTAACCTGTGTTTCTATATAACTTTTTGGTATTTAAATCATGAAATAATTGGCTAAGAAGTGTGCAAACGACATTTGAAGTCGCCAAGCCTCTTGTTAGAGCTCTAAAGCTAGTTTACTTCTGAACAATTTTAGCTTAAAGCAGGTTAAATAAAAATTTGTATCAATATTTCTTAAGTACTGAAAAGTTGTTTAATATTTATGGAAAAATACAAAATTATCACTTTTGATTTTATTTAACCATTATTAGAGAAACAGGGTTTTGATCAAACGCGCCCAATTCGTAGACTTCACTTAGAACACATACTTTCCCCGATATCGCTGCAAATTATTGGAAATTATTTTTGGATAACAGTAAAATTTTTGAAATTTGTTTGGAATTCACTTCTAAAAATATTAATTTGTTGGTGCCTACTTAAATTAAATCCATGAATCAATCGTAGCTTTTGCTATAAGTTGACAAAGAGGTGAAGTTGCTTTCAGGCAACTTTGGAGTCAAAAGGGTTAAAAAAGAATTATTTCTAAGAGAAAAACAGTTCAATGAATACATTACTATCAAAGCCATAAAAAGGACAAATTATAGTCATGTACTCTACTACAGTGAGGCACACAGAGAGGGTTTGGAGGTTCAACCCCCCAAATACAAAAATTGTTGGTGCAAAATATGGTTTCAAATAGAATTGAGCTCAAAAGTTGTACGCAACGCCACCCTCCCCCCCCTAAAATGAGTCCTGTGTGCGCCACTGCTACTATATGAAAGCCAGTGGCGGTTTTAAATACCCAAACCTGCCCCCTCCTCCAAATATTTTATTATTACAAATAATTATGGGTGGCCAAAATGCTTTCAAATGAGCTCCAGAGTTGTGTACGGAATCCCCAAAATGAAGGCATGTGTGCACAGATACACAGATTTTGTCATGGCGACGAACTAATTACAGTCGGGTTATCTGCAGTTGTAGTAAAGCGCACGTAATGTCAGTTTGATGTTTGGTGCTCCCCGTAATTTTACTAAACGTTGCTTTAACTCTACTTTTTAAACGTAGATTAAATTGGCTTTTAGTTGATTTTTTTGTGCATGTGTTAATCAGCGATAGGTGCTATAGTCTTAGATTTGACATATCAGTATTTGTATTTTGTTTTTACATTTTAAGTATTTTTACAATTATAGGAACAAATCAAAACAATGCAATGCAATAAGTGTAAACAAAAAACTGCGCGCCGGACAAAAGCACCAACGGCAATGAAAAATAATATAAACAAAACAGCACTGCCGGCTTACATACACACACACACACACACCGAACTGATAAGACTTGTTTGTGTGTCTGAGCGAAAAATATTCATTCATAAATTCGCTCCAAGCAAAAGCGAACGCCAACGTGTTCTTTTTGGCGGCAAACAGAAACATTAATACTTTTTGTTGTTTTCTATGATTATTGTCATAGTAGCGCTGACATTTCAACCCGTTAATATGCGTCGATTAAGTGACAGCCTGACAATGAAATTAAATTGCTGCCAACGCACTCGGTCGTCGCCGGCCCGCCCAGCAGCTACATTTACGCGCTAAAGAACTCGTTGAGCTAGTTGGCAGATTGAGTGTGGTGGCTGGTGGCTGGTGGCTGGTGGCTGTCGCTGTGTCCATATCGGTGAGACGTACAGAAGCGCGTAACGCAAATAGAAGCAGTGAGCGTGAGCATTTTTCTCGCAGCCATTTGTGGCAATCAAATTAATGCCAATTATTTGCTGATGTTGTTGTTGTTGATGTTGACGCTGGCACTGAAGCCGCAGCTGCTGTTGCCCGAGTCTCGTCCCCTGCTGTTGACAGTAAGTGAGTATAATTGTTTGTTAAGTCACTTGAGTGCCAATGTCAAGGACAAATTGCTGCCATTGCTGACTTTATTATTGACGTTATTGTCGCTGTTGTTGTATTTAGTTATAAATGAAAACGAACTTGGCAATTAAAGGCATACAACTGAATTTCCTTTGGGATTTTGCCATTAATCGCTTCGTTATAAATCGATCAGGAAATAGCATTGGCCACGTCTATGAGAGAGTGAGGATGCAACAATTCATAATACATGTTTGATGACACTCAAAATGGGTCCTTTTATGTCATTATGAATTAAACAAGGTTTGCGAGTGACACTTGCTGGTTGAAATTGTGTCATCACAAGTTGGATTCTTGTAATGAACTAATTGATTCTCGAAACTGAACCAGCATGGGACCTCGTATACAGATACAAATACGTTTCCGCACATAATTTCTGCGCCTGACATTACTTGACATGTCAACACTATCGATATTTCGCCACCAAAGTCTCAGTAAAAGAAGCAACAAAAATCACCTGCTACAAATACATTTCATCACAGCACACGTAGCGTCAGATGAGCACTTTCAACCAACAGCTAAACCCGTTCTGTCACTAACCGACCTTGAACGGCGGCCATAATGGTTTGTGCACACAAAGGAGCGCCCGTTGCCGGCACACAAAGTGTTTATTTTAAATAAAACTAAACAAATGTAACTTACATAAAGACGTGTGCGATAAGCCAGAAACAAAAATAACTAAATATGTGCAAATTGTATAAATGAGTAACTCACGCAAAGTCGCAGGTTTTATTAGTTTGCGTATCGCATCATGTGGCCGACATGGTTGGCGAGCGGAATTAGCCGGTAAAACTTTATGAACTGTGCCGCCACTGACGCATTGACTGCCAAAGGGGCGCGCTTTGTTGTGTCTGCTGCATTTTGATATATTTCTTTTGTTTTCATTATCTTATCGGCAGACAATTGGGCATTTTCTTTAAGTTTTTTTTTTAATTGCCGGCCGAGCGAACCAATATTTACGCTGCATGGCACAGTTTTAAAATTTCCAACACGTCGCTGTCGTCGATGACGCAATGCATCAGTTGGCCAATGGGCATTAAAATGTTATAATTGGCTTTGGACAACGACACTTGGTCGTTCGTATATTTGCAAGTGACAAATGGCTTCATATGGCTGCGTTGAGTTGGCGCTTCTTCCGCGCTGTTGCACAAAGTTCAAGTTTATTGGGTCGACGACCTGTGCACGACACGACCAAAAGTGAAATTTTCGTCGTTTCGCTGTAATCGAATGCTACTTTAAAGATTGTGAATTTTGTGAATGTGAATTTTTTTATTTAAATTCGAGCAACACAAAGTCGCAAAGGGGAAACACAAAATGCTGGAATTTCCTCAGCGTTTATGTAAAACGGCTGAAATATTTTGGCGAACGGCCTCTTAACTGAATTAAATTGCAACCGGTCGATTGGGTAATGCACAGGTATAATGACACTGTGCAACAAAATTTTACTTTTGACTCCACTCATGAAATGTGATGATCAGTTTTAGCCGATTTTGGCCAATCAATTTACACGCTACATTATAGAATCTATAAAAGCCATAATAAAATATTTGCCTTTTTTTACTTTTTACGTCTCGAGTCAGTTCGGGTTTATGAGAAAAGAAGAGTCCGGAAAATCTATTGGACAGGTCGGTTGAGAACGGCTGGACCGATTTTGCTGTTTTTTTTTTTGTATTCGTAGTTGTCAGAACAAGATTTGTATAAAAGAAAATTGTAGGTAAACGGGGCGTGACACTTTTCCACCAGCCCAAATTTTCAGACGATAACTTTTGAACCATAAGTCACACATCATTGTGTGGTGGCACCACACAATCAAAATTTTTATAATGCAATATTTTCGGAACTGTAAGGTGCACAGCATTGAAATTTTGTATAGCTTCGTCCCATAAATGTGTCATTCTACTGGTAAGATTTGATGGGCGTTGGACAAGGGACAGGGCACATTTTTGCGACCCAAATATTTCGCTGAACTATAAGTCGCACAGCAATAAAACTTAGTACGAACCTACTAACCAGAGGGAATGGTGCGAGCAGTGGCGGATTCAGGGGGGTTTTGGGGGTTGAAACCCCCCGAAATATTTGGATCGCCTATAAAACTACATACAAATTAAAAGGCATTTTATACAAATTAAAGAATTATCAGGTGTACAACTTTGCTTCCGCCGTTTTTTTCCAAAATTAAAAGCTTTATTGCGAAAAAGTGCTTACAGATGTATTATTCAAAGTATTGTCCGTCGCTAGCGACAACTTTCTCCCATCTTTCCGGCAATTTTCGGATCCCGGCTCGAAAAAAGGAGTCCTCTTTTGACGCTATCCATGAAGCAATCCATTTTTCCAATTCTTCGAAGGATTGAAAATGTTGATCTGCCAGGCCGTGTGCCATCGAACGGAATAGGTGGAAGTCAGAAGGGGCGACATCTGGGGAATACGGCGGGTGGGGCAAGACTTCCCATTTCAGCGTTTCCAGGTACTTTTTGACCACTTTTGCGACGTGAGGCCGAGCATTGTCGTGTTGGAGGATGACTTTGTCATGTCGCTCTTGATATTGTGGCCGCTGTTCTTTTAGCGCGCGACTAAGGCGCATCAGTTGCGTTCGGTAGCGATCTCCTGTGATGGTTTCACCCGGGTTTAAGAGCTCGTAGTAAATCACACCGAGCTGATCCCACCAAATACAAATCATAACCTTGGCGCCTCTCTTCCACCACCATGTTTGTCTTCGACATCGAAATCACCATTTTTAAAACGTTGAAACCACTCCCGACACGTTCTTTCACTCAGAGCAGCATCACCGTAAGTTTCTGAGAGCATTCGATGCGCTTCAGCTGCATTTTTTTTCGAATTGTAACAGAAAAGTAAAACTTCCCGCAAATGGCGAGAATGGGGCACATAAACGGACATTTTTGAGCGTGAATAATACGAAAACAAGAACAACTGTCACTAAAACGGCGATGACAATTCGTTAGGCACTGTCCACACTCACTTTAAAGGCATTACCATCTATGTATTTCAACCAGCCTCAGCCGGTACAGCCACCTATCGGAAAACGGCGGCAGCAAAGTTGTACACCTGATACTTTTTGTAACTCCCCACCCCCCTCCCGGAAATATTTTTTTAAATCCGCGCCTGGGTGCGAGTATTGAACAACGGGGCGTGGCGAAATTAAAAAAGATAGAAAGTGGTTTTTGAAATTGGTGTGGTCCATTTTGAATTTTGAAATTGGCAGTAAATTTCTTTATTGAAACTTAGCAGAAACACTGCTGATTTGTGGCCTCAATTACGTTAATCAGTAGCCCTTCCTCTTCCTTTAGTTCGTTTTCTTCGTCAATTTGCATCGCCATAGATTCGCAATCTCCCGCATTTCGTTATAAAAAAAAAATATTGTGCTAGTAAGTCATATTTTAACTAACAAAATTTTGAATAAAAAATGAGTTAAAATGACAAATACTAAGTTAAAGAGGAAGCATTATGCTAAAACCGGCAAACATGTCAAATGTTGTAAAATTAAACTATAAGACAATCCAGCTTTAAATTAGGCTGATAACTTTCATTCTCAAATCTATTCTTTCTTGTAGCATATGTCGTTTTCGAAATCTCCTACTGCACCTCGTTTGTTTCACACCATTGCAGCATATCAAAAAACTGTTTACACAGTGTAATTGATTGAAGTGTGTCTCGTATTGGAAGCGTGCAAACAAGATGAAAGGGGAAAGTGTGCATGAATTGGCTGTGTCGAATTTTAATTGTGTCAGCGCTCACCCGTTGCTGAGGTTTGTTGTCGCTGTAGCCGCAGCCGCGGCCGCCGGCGGTGATGTTGGCATTGGTCGGTAATTGAGCGGTTTAACAGTGGGTTCCAATTCGTCCAAGAAGACGACATCGTGCACGGGTGTGAAGCGATGGTCGGCGGCAGTGAAATGGAGATCGCGGAAGGGGCCATTGAGCAGACAGCGCAATGTCGGTGTGGCAGAATCGTGCGGCAGCTGCAAAAGACGAAAATTAATAATAGCTCATAGTCCACGAAACATGCAACAGAAATGAATGTGAGAGACAGTTGGGTGCATTGCAGTGGGGGTACCTTGATCTTGGCGTTCGTCGTAGAGAACATTGAAGATTTGCATTTCATGCCAATAAATACCACAAATCGAAAGAACGCAACTATAACAACGCGACGCGCGAGTTCAATGAAATTTCAACAGAGGCAAACACACAGTTGGTGGGGGTCGGAACACGCAGCGCGGACAGCTGGCAAGCACAGCCGCTTCGACTTGACGCGATGCTAAACGAACGCAGAGGCATTTGCCAATAGTCAAGCGGGAGAAGCAACAGCCAGCAGACGACAGCCACAAAAACGGCTCATAGAATGTAAACAAAATTTGCTCAGACTCGATCAACGGCCTTCGTCTGCTGCAGCGTCAGCGCCAGCCTCGTTGCTACCACACTTCCGCACACGCACGTGGAATCTGCAAAATATTCGCTGCGTTGGTAATTTGTATACTTTTCAAGAATATTTACATCAACGTCGAGCGTTTTTTTATTAAATTTCAACCAGACTTGAGTTGGTTTAACTTTATCGCACACACACACACAACTGCACTCCCGCGCTTCCGCGCTCGCTTGCAAACACGCACGAACGCAACAGATTGCAACGCTGCTATGTTGCAACAGCAGCAATGTTAACAGTTGCAATCTTGCGTAGTTTACAACAACAAAAGAGCGTGAACTTGGCAAGGACGCTTCGCCAGCTGTTTACAACATTTTCCGCACGCGCAGCCCACAAATTTCACGCAAAATTTTTGAATTACAATAGAAAATTTTTATTCGGCGTTCGAGAGCGAAACGAGCGTAAAGCTCTCGTAAGCGTCGCGCCACAAAAATAAACAAACGAAAACAAATTTAAAAACACAAAATTTATTGTATCGCACTCAGAAGCATAAAATAGAACGGAGGACGTGCACACGTTTTGTTGCTCTCGATGATAGTTTTTCTTTCAGCTCTTCGTGTTGTCTTTAGTCTATTTTCTTTTTCGCCTTGGGATCCATCATCATACACGCATTTGAGTGGCTCCCCAATCAGCTGATTTTTGTCACTATTTCTGTTGCTTGCTGTCATCCGCACTATGCAACTTCAGCTCGCCAAGAGCGGCGATCTGGCTCGCTGACGTTTTATCGCTTATTTTTCTTTATCTGTTGATCTTGCCGGTTTTGCGCTGGTGTGCAAGTGAGATGAATAATGTTTACGCTAAATGGTTGACAATCTTGTAGAGCTGCCAGTTGACTATGAGATTTTGTGAGGATTTGTTTGTGTATTTTATGTAAACTTACATGAAATTTGTTTCCAAAAAAAATAGAGATAAAATCTTAAAGATTAAGATTCTAGTACATAATAAAATTGAATTTTGATGAAAGCAACTAGATATCGGGCAGAAGTATATGCAATTCAAAGGTGCACTTATTTTAAATTAACGAGTAACTACCGGAACCGGAAGAGAGCGATCCTCCCTGATAGCCAAGCGGCAATCAAAGCATTACCATCGCACTAGGTATCCCTGAAATTGGTGCTGTATTGTCGTAACCGTAGATCGAGCTTTGTATCAAAAATGATACATTTGGTTTTTTTTTATTATAAATTTTTTCAGGATATAATTCTGTGTTCAAAAGCAATAACCGCTTAAGTCGACTTAAGAAGAAATTGAGTTATGGATGCTACCACGTTCCCTTGACTGTGCTCTACGTTTGTGTAAAATCGGGGAGTTGGTAACTTTAAAATCAAAAAAGTTATTAATAAAAACATATACGCATTCCCATAACGAACACACTACGCGCTAAAATTTAAAACGAGATTGCTCGAAACAGCAATTTTCGACTTAGGCGGTTATTGCTTTTGACCACAGAATTAATTGAACCATTCCTTGTGACTTTGTTAGGATGATGCTTGTTTAAAACCATCTTTTTCACTTTTTTAACCGTAGATCGTGCTTTGTATCAATGATTATGCTTGTTTAAAACCATCTTTTTCACTTTTTTAAGAACAACAAAATCAATCCTAAATGGAAACAGACCAAAAAGTATTCAAAACGTCAGCGTTTCTTGCATGAGCTTGAAATTCCGTTGGCTTCGTCTTATATCCAGAACAGAAAGCAACTTCCAATCAACGACGCTTCTCAGGAGTTGCTTCGAAACTTTTGCATTGCAATTTTTCCTACTCTGACAATAATGACTGGGTTTCCTTAACAATTAACAACTGATAAATCAGGCAATAAGAACCGAGCAAGATGT
This sequence comes from Melieria omissa, assembly GCA_963971225.1. Lineage (NCBI taxonomy): Eukaryota > Metazoa > Arthropoda > Insecta > Diptera > Ulidiidae > Melieria > Melieria omissa. The sequence continues at coordinate 21,363,879 of OZ020268.1, forward strand.
CCCAACTGCTACTATTCTGGAATGGGCAAACATTAATGGACCTCCTTGTTCTACTACCTATGTGAAAAACAATATTTTAAAGACAAAAATATTTGCATTGATTGCACTAAAAAATGCTTACTTTAAAAAGAAACCACATTTGTAACACAATTCCCTAATTTTTTTCATTTTTCCATAGGAATTTTAGTAAATATCAAAAATGATACATAGGATAGGATTCCTTACTTTTTTTGAAGTTCGATCTACGGTTAAGAAGCTAAGCACGCTTGCACTTCACAATCAAGAACAGATCCTCTGGCACAATCTTGCAAGGAAAGTTGCAACAACACCATGGCCAGTCAACCCAAGAAGCTCTCTTCATCTTCAACAATTTGCAACATTTTTAATAAGTTATGCTTTTTAAAAAATTAAATTTATTTTAATTAATTTTAATTTTAATTTTTCAGTTCAATTCAATATTTTCAATAAATTAGGTTTATTATTTTCTCAATAATAAATAACAAATAACGAAAATAGTTTTTATTCCTGCAGCGCAAAGTGTGTTAAACAACATACAGTTTTATGTAGTTTCAATTATAAAGTAGAAATATTTGTATCTGTTACAACAACTCAACATCATTTTATTATTTATTCACAATAAATTGACTACATTTACAACAGCATAAAATCTGTTTCGTTATTTCGTGTTCAAACACAACAGTTCCAACAAATTTAACTTCAACTAGTAACACAAAATCAACACACCACTAGGCCACTCGTTAGTTTCGTTCACTCGTTGCATTTATTGCCACTCGCATGACCACCAAGCATTAGTAAAAGAAAGATAGCTACATTCATTGATACCAAGCGCGATTCGCACAACAAGTACGACTGAAATAGCATTACTTCAGAATGCCATTCAGAACTGACAGCATCTGAAGAAAACATTGAAGTTGCAAATATCGCCGTACCGCATTAAATTCCATACAAACGCTGAAAAAGCCCAACGAGAAGCGCCAAACAACCAAAAAAAAAGTAGTGAGTAGAATTCGCACCAATTGCCGGTGAAATACTGAAAAATATTTGGAATTGCAGCACGCGGTAGTGGTAGCGGCGTACCAGCGTAGTAGCAACAACAAAGCCTGCAACCGAGTAGCTACTGGCCAACAGTTACATTGCGGCTTAATTTCTAGAGTATTCCAACAATTGGAGCCAGTGCCGTACCCACCATGTCACACACCATACTCCTGGTGCAGCCTGCTTCGCGGCCCGAAACACGCACCTACAGCGACTACGAGAGCGTCAACGAGTGCATGGAAGGCGTCTGCAAAATCTACGAGGAGCACCTAAAGCGACGCAACCCCAACACACCGACCATCACCTACGACATAAGTCAGCTTTTTGACTTTGTGGACCAGTTGGCGGACATCAGTTGCCTTGTGTATCAGAAATCCACCAACACCTACGCCCCCTACAACAAGGAGTGGATCAAGGAGAAAATCTACGTGCTGCTGCGACAAGCGGCCGGCAGTACGAACTGATGCGGCTGACAGGCATTAGGTGCGCAGGAGAAGATGGACAGAGCGATGGAGTCAACGCTTCAAGCAAAATCTATTTAAAATTGCCATCTTTAGTAGATGCGGTTGCTTTTTCTTTTCTCACATAACACAATCAATGCTGCTAAGAAGGCAATCAAACTCTGATGCCACTTTTGTATAAAACATTACACAGAACTAATGCAAACTGCGCTCTTTAATTTCACAATAACAACAACAACAATGGATAATAGTTTTGAGAGACCAATTTTTGTATTTGCGCCTAGGCGCATAATTTGTATTCAGCTACTCGCATTGAAGACTTTAATTTACTTGTTTTTGTACATTGAAGTGACAGTCGTTCACCACAATCACCTCTAAACCTGGCAGATGAAATGCGGCAAAGGCATATAACGTATAATTATAATTTTATTCTGGATAATTTAGTCTAAAACATTATCTACAATTGTAGCTATAAGTGGATTCTGATATAATGCTGCGGCGGCTAGCACGACGAATATTGGAAGAATGCAAATACAAGAAAAAAAATAAAACAAGATATGGCAACATTACTACTATTTAAATGAATAAAGCAAACGGAGAGAATTTCTGATACATTAAATAAAAACTGAAAACCAAAAAATATGAAATTGTGGAATTTCTTTTTTGATGTTGCAAGTTTTTATTTTATTAGTACTAAGCGTGCAGCAGAAGTCTTTTTGAATGACAAAGTCATGCAAAATGACGGTGACCATAGCATCGGAATTGACCATAATTCGCCTAGATGTGCAATCTTAACCCTTTCGGGACGGAGTTTAATTTTGAAATCCAAAATACTCAGTAGAAATATTCTCATGCTATGATTGTTGGGGTTAGAAAATTCTATTGGATGCTCACAAATTCTGAAATCATTCTTTTATGCGGGAATACCGAAATCGAAAAAATATAAAAATTACATTTGAAAGGTGAAAAACCAAGGGTGATTGTTAAGTCGCTAAAAAATCTGAAAATCAACAATATGTTTGTATATCGTAGTATAGCGCGGTTTAAGAAAACTAGAACCTTAAAAATCGCAAAAAAGACCGGTCGCAAAAGTACCGGAAGAACTTCAGAAATGGTGAAGAAAGTGCGTGAGCTCATACGTCGAAATTGTGCGATTTCTGTAAGAAAGATGGCTAAAGACATGGGTGTGTGCCATAAAGCCGTACAAAATGTTATTTAAAAAATTTGAAGATGAATGCCTAAACAAAAAAAAACAATTTACGGTCTTACAGAGCGTCAAAAAATAATGAGAAAGAAATGAAGTGAGCAACTCCTTCGGCGGCACGCAAGCTGCGAAATATTTTTTTCGAATGAAAGACACTTTTTGTTAAAGACAGTCAAAACGTTCAAAATGATTGTGTGTATGCAACAAGGATGGCTGATATTCCGACTCATAAAGAAGGGATTGAGAGGTATCGAAACGTGTCCTCCGTTGTGGTATGAGGAGCGATTTCTACAGAAAGGCAAGTTTCCTCTCTTTGTTAACGAAAAAGGCGTAAAAATTAACGCAAACTACAACTTGGAAGAGGTTTTGAAAAGCATTTGTTGCCCCATGTCACACAGTTATTTGGAAATGAACAATTTTGCTTCCAACAAGATTCTTCTCCAGCTCACAAGGCAAAAATTGTTCAAAGCTGGTGTAAAGACGAACTTCCATGTTTTATTTCGGCAGATGAATTGCCATCCTCTTCTCCGGATCTGAATCTATTGGATTTCTCTATATGAGGCTTCATGCTGGACAAAATGAAGAACACAAAACACCTGAAGATAGAAGAGTTCAAGCGACGCCTTCAGAAGATATGGAATGAAATACCTGACGAAGTCGTGAGTGCCGCCTGCGCTGCCTTCCCAAAGCATTTACGGCTGGCAAACAAAAACAAGGGTGAAAGATTTGAAATTAATAATTAAAAACGAAATGAAATAAGTACTGAAATAAAACTAAAATATATTTTGTTTCAAAATCAATCATGGTCTTTTTTATTTTTAACAAAACGTTAGTAACAGTTATTCGTCGCCACGGTGTAAGAAGGCACCAGCAAATTAATATTTTTAAAAGTGAATTCAAAGCAAATTACAAAAATTTAACTGTTATCCCCAAAAAAATGTCCCCTAATTTGCAGCGATATCAGGGAAAGTTTGTGTTCTAATTGAAATCTACGAATTGGACGAGTTCGATCAACTCCCTGTTTCTCTAATAATGGTTAAATAAAATCAAAAAGTAATAATTTCGTATTTTTTCATAAATATTAAATAATTTTTCTGTAACATTCATTTTTTCATTTTTTTTTTCACAGTTTCTTAACCCTTATGTGTGTGATTTGGTGCCCGGGTACCCAAATCTTTTTGATACTTAAATTTTATATACTTGCGGATAAATGAAATAAGTACCTACTGAAATAAAACTAAAATATATTTTTTTCAAAATCAAAATGTAACTGTTATCCAAAAATAATTTCCAATAATTTGCAGCGATATCAGGGAAAGTTTGTGTTCTAATTGAAATCTACAAATTAGGCGCGTTCGATCAATTCCCTGTTTCTGTAATAATGGTTAAATAAAATCAAAAAGTAATAATTTCGTATTTTTTCATAAATATTAAATAATTTTTCTGTAACTAAAAAATATTTATAAAAATTTTATTAAACCTATTTTAAGCTAAAATTGTTCAAAAGTAAACTAGCTCTAGAACTTTAACTAAGAGGCGTGGCGACTTTAACTGTCGTGCGCAAACTTCTTATGCAAATGTTTCACGATTTAAATACCAAAAAGTGATATCGAAACAGAGAATAAAATTCGGGGGTCGAAAGGGTTAAAAATCGTGCAATAAAATGTAAGATAGATGAGTGACATCCTTATCTGCTATCCGGTAGTGCAAGACATGGCATTACAACTAAAAAATAATGTGCTCCAAAGTTTAAATTTCCTCGGTGCTGAACCACAGGTGCTTTCATGTTCTATTACAGAGTTATACAAATACTTCCTTAGACAAAAAAACACCTTTGGAAGGTCAATGGTGCATGACAGTTAATTTCTATCTAGTCTGACCTTTGATCCACACCTCATGGGACGCACATAGACACATCGTCTAATCAACGAAATAGCAGCTCAGACCAGTTTAAACTCTGAACCTCAACTCACATTGATGCAACTTTTTTCAATATACATATTCTATAATAGCGTAAATATATTCTATAATTTTCATGATTTGTAATTACAAAATAATAATTACACGCTACCGCTAAGCTGGCAATAGAAACACTTATAATTTCCCGCTAGTGCACACGCTGATCGCGCTGACCTTCAATGTTGCATGATCGACGCAGCGGCGACTGGCGTGTCGCCATCGAATGCAAAAACGGATAGTTTTATGACGGCAAATAGCCCTTTAGTAGCCGACAGTCACGCGGTTGTCGCGACATGGCCAAAAAAAAAAATGGCGCCCAAGCGCAGCGTTTGATCATTTGATAAGTTTCAATATCCCGATTTGAATTTCAAATGTGCCGGCACTTGTGTTGTTCTACGACAATATTGCAAAGACAAACCTATGTATGCGCTGCTAGTAGTCCGATCGAAGCTCAATCATTTGTTTTACAATTCATTTGTTTACATTTTCAGCAGGTTTTTTCAAACTGCCTGCGGTGACCACCACACCACACCACCGTCTGACGTCACATGCTGCTCACTCTCCGCACAGCCAACGCGGCTCACATTGATATCTCTCTATATTTAGGCATGCGAACTGCGAAGAGATAAGGTGAAAGATCTTATCGATGCTTCATTTCATTCGAATGAGCGTGAAATTAAATTCAATGAAGTTGTGGCCAGGCTTGAGTTGTCAGAAGGAATATGTGTACGAAAGCCGACTACTGTTCGTACATCTCTACATAGATAATGTGTGAAATTATCGGAAATACCAAAGTAAAATCCAGCACCACTTCTAGTTTATATAGCATTATCTGCGAGATAAACAAATACATACAGTGCGTTTCAAAATTAGGTGTTTCTTATAAAACTTACCAAAGAAGGTATAGTAATGAATTATATATTGTTTATTGTGAGGAAATGATTACAATTTTATTCTTCAAAGTAATGGCCATCGCTAGCTACACATTTTTCCCATCTCTCAGGCAATTTATGGATGCCTCGCCAAAAAAATGTTTCGTCTTTTGCCTGAAACCAATCATCGATCCATTTTTTTACTTCTGCGTGAGAATTGAAGCGCCGTTCCGTTAATGCGTGGCCCATCGATGCGAACATGTGATAATCCGAAGGCGCCAAGTCTGGTGAGTAAGCCGCATGAGCAAGAGCTTCCCAGTTGTACGATGCAACCAATTATTTGGTGGCTCTAGTGCGGTGTGGTGGTGCGTTGTCATCGAGGAAAATCACTTTGTGTTGCCTGGCTTCATATTCTGGGCGTTTTTGGCGTATAGCACGGTTCAAATCGGCCAATTGTTGTTGGTAACGTTCACCGTTAACCGTTTCACCAGGTTTTAGAAGGTCATACCATATGACACCACGCCACAAAATTAACTGTGTCCGCAAATCGTAATTTGTAGGCACGTAATCCGACATTTTCCGGAGCGTCAAACAATGCGTTGTTGGATGAAACTTGACAAATTGTGAACTGAATATTGTTGACATATGACAGAAGAAGTAAACTGGTATTTTCTGAAAGGCTGTGCAAATATCTTTTTCGCATTATTATCACAACTTTGTCCAGTCTCCGTTGTTGTCAGTAATAGCTTTCTTCTTGCATCTTTTATTACAATTTTGACTTATTTTTGAGTGTACTCCAAATAAACCCCTCTCAAAATCCATTTTAATGCCAAAATGAGCTGTTTTGTTGTTGATAATCTTTTTCCTCTAAGCTATGGCTTCATTGAGGACCAAACATTTTCGATCGGGTTTGCATCTGGACTTTGAGATGGCCAATTCAGTGTTTCCACCCCAAATTTTTTCTATCCCATTTCAGACGATTTTCCACATGTTTTTACCCAATAGCGATTTCGACATGGTACTTCTATGAGGAATGCCCGATTTCAGAAGCTTGCGTCGGATAGAGGTCGTTGATACTTTGACTCTCTTCTGCGACAATTTATTCTTCGCTAGCTTCAGGCTAAGAGTTATCAGTTATCAAATATCCGGACTACCGCCTTATGAGTGGTTCTTTCCCTGTCCCTCCGTGGTTCGTCGTCAACATTTCCGAACTCTATAAATCGACTGATTCACTTCCTCACAAATGAAACTGATGTTTTTGTGTATTTTGTGACTTGTGGAGGTTTCTATTTTGGACCCTTTGGCGGGTTCACCAAAAACACTACTTCGAACCGTTTTTTAAATACAGCACTCCTTTTTAATTCTTGATATTTCCGCGAAAACTTGTACCCAACCAAGAAAACAGAAACACACGCGAAAACAGTATTTTAATGTAGAAGATGATCTGATATTAAAACCATGGCAAACTTCTACAGTTAAAAAGATATGGCCAACACTTATTTTTGAAACGCACTGTACATATATGAAATGATTTTAAATTTCTTTTACTCTTGTTTCCATTGCTATACCTTTATCTATAACAGGTTTTCTAAGATGAATGATAGGGCTTGAGAGACATGGACATAGCACAGCCAGAAAACCTTCAGTGGTTTTGCTGGACTGGCCATGTTTTCCGCATAAACAATGAAGCTTCGGCAAAAAGACATTCGACGCGGTAGTTGGAGGTTGACGGCGAATAGGGAGACTCTGTGTCCGGTTCAAGTTGAGGACGTCCTATTACCTTTGGGTGTGACCAACTGGGAAAGGGCGCGCAAAGCAAAGACTCCTAGAGAGAACTTTTGCGGCCGTGACCCGTTAACGCGTTGTTATGGCCAATTAAGTGATAAGATAAAGAACAACAACAAAAGTGCAGAATGTGTCTTCGTTGAAGGAACCAAGTCGTTATCTTCTCAATGCTAGATATGACGGATTTGAGGCCATTCTTAAAATGTTAATTTAGAAGACATCTCAGCAGACATCCACGAGAAGTTATACAGTAAATCACGATCCGTGACAGGTGTTTACGTATCTTTGGTTGGGCATTGTCCAAAAGGCATTCACCCCTTTTCTGGTTTGAAGTTCGTCATCAAAAGCAAAAATTCTGTCTAGCGCACCTACGCGCATGCGCAACAATGTCTTCTACTCGTTTGATGATATGTTGAGCGCTGATCACGTATGACATCAAGTGAGGCACAAAGTAAAAAAAAAAATTCCAATTCCATCTGAGTTTGATTCAAATTTACACACTCCATATGACAATTAAAATGAGAACGCCATCAGCACAAAACACGTTTGAGACGCAATAAGAATTAGCCAATTATACACTTGTGTTGTTGTATTGACTTGGGACGACTTTGAAGACCACCAACAGCTGCAATATATGACGCGGGGAATGGGAAAATCACATGGGGTAAAAATCCAGGGTCGACATCTTTGTTGTTAACATTGCTGTGGTTGCTTGCAATTAAACGAAATTAAATTGTGGACAATTTCAAGTGCAATTTAAAGTTAAGGCTTGCTCGCCGAGAACCGGTTGCCGTGATTAGCTGCAGCCACTTCGACTCGGCTTTGAGAGTCTGTCGACGAGCGATTGATGACGCATTTTCAGCACAGCATAAAATAATAATATCGAACAATATTTACACATAATTTGCAAATGCCTAACGCATTATGGCTCAATTTTTCCAATGATTTCTTTTTTATAAATTATTAAATATTAAATTTTCAAAATGTATCTTTTTTCATAATTTTTTAAAATTTTATTTTTCAACTATAAATTAACGCTAAATCACTAGACGCCACGCCAATAGAAAGTGCAGTGGGCAATAATGGAAATCGTCTGGTAAAAATTTGCATGACAGCAAATTGTTGTTGTGGTTGTAATTGTTGCTGCGTACCTCACTGATGTAGCCTTTGCCTCGCTGCAGCAGCTTCAGTTTCCATTTCATATTCGATCTCCACTTTTGGCTTCTTGAGGCGCCGCTTGGGCGTTTTGCTGTTGTTGGCAGCTTTGGCGGTGTCGGCGGCGGTTTTGGTTGGTTTGCTGGGCGCGCGCACAAAGGCACCGCTCGCGGCAGCGTCCTGATACAAAAGAAACCAATGCGAATTTGAAAATGTCTAAGCAAATCTGTGCGGGATGCTTTGAATAGGGGGAAAATTAATGCAAACACTTGAAATTTAATATTAAGAAGCAACTTTTTGTTTATGAATTAATGCTTTCACTTTTGATCAATCGATTTTGCACTTTGACCATCAAACGTCAAAGAGTCAAATTTAAAACTCAGCGTATTTGTATGCGGTTTTTAGTAGCTCGCGCCTCAAGTACGAATAACGGTTATGACAATTGCGGAAGTGAGCCGGCGCGGCGTTATCAAAGCAACGCGCGGCGCAGACGGAAAGACGGCAGCAAAAGAGCGCGCAAAGTCGCGCCGTCAAATGATGGGTTCAGGTGCGCGAGTGGGTTTGGGGGTCGTGGCGCATGCGCAGAGCAGTTTTGATTATGAGTGAGCGCGCTGAAAACACTTTCGATTCGTTTCTTAAGTGACTTGAAGTGTCTTAATTCGGCATTGACTGTCAGCAATGAAAATGACGTTACTAATTATTGCGCGTGCGCAGGCGCAAAACACTTTCAAATGACAAAATATGTCTTTTCGCACACAGATTAACACATTCAACATTTATAACAGGCGCAGAAAAGATTTAGTATCAGATAACACCGCACACAACAACCTCGATGCGGTTACGAAAACAATGACGCAGTCAGGGGACCGCGGAGCAAACGGACGGCAACAACAAGAGAACAAGAGCGACAGCACTCGACAGCGTCAGCCAGCGGCGGCTAGTTAGAATGAACGCGGCGCACATTAGACTGAATTTCGCGCACCGCTTGACGGATAGCGGTAGCGGTGGCTGCTAGCAGATCGCTACCGCTGCCGCTCGCCACCGTAGGCCGCACCAGGTGAGCCGAAAGCGAAAACAGCACAAGTTTCGCGCGCGCTACGAAATCAGTCGCACAGCGCCGGCGGCTAAGATAAAACATTCAATGCTGACGCGACGTCACCGGTGCCGGCACCGAGTCGGGTCACATTGGAGGTGGGCCGCACGCTGTCCAGCAGCAAAGGCCGATAAGCAAACTCTCGCATGAGAGTTGCTGCGGCGCCAAAGCTAATGCAACTTGATTTTTTTGTTGACATTGTGCGAATTTTATGCGTTTTCCTTTCGCCGGCACTAAACAAAATTGCAGCTGGCAGCTATAAAAGTTCGCGCTTTAGTGCTTCACAGTGTTTACAGTCAGCGCTGGCGAGAGTCACAAAGTGTTAATGAGCAAATTGGCCGAGCTGTGAGAATTGACGCGGCCATGTCAACTGGGATGATGGCCGGTGGGTAAATTTTACAAAGGTGCGAAAAGCAAACAATTGCATACGCCAACGAGATTTGAACAACAGTAACAGTTATGGTTGCGTGCGTGTGACATGTGAAACATGGACTTTGAATCAATCAAAGATTTTGTTAAGTTAAGTTGACTGGGTTTGGCGGATTTAACAATGAATCGTTCGGCTAGACACCAGTGAAGAGCCAGTGAATTGTTGCAGGATGCTCGGCCGTGGTCCCCACAAGACTGGTGGAGACAATGATGTCCCTAGAGAGGTTGCATAGTGCCTCGAAGAAACGCCGCGTTTTCCCACATTTCCAGCATTGACACCCAACGACAGAAATTCGCAGAATCATGTGAAATATCTGACAAATCTTATCAGCGACACAAGTTGGTATATAAACCAGTATATGGAAATGTATTTATTGAGAGCGGCACGAACGCTGAGCGAATATGTAGATTGCTCTAAGTTTTAGGGACAAGCTCGAACTGGGCCCAATGCTCTGGTCTTCCATGGGGTTTGTGAACACTGGATAGGTGTCAATACACGTTACGCATGTAGAGCTGAGATTACTATTTATCAAAATATGAATAGTTGGAAAGACGGAAAGCAAAACTTGCGTTCAAAGGCAAATCAATTTGCTCAAAGCAAAATTCTTTAGCTGTATGAAGAGGCTTATGTTGCGTTTTAGTCCATTTTCCAGTGTTTTGTTCCTTGTTCACTTCTCACTGGAGCATAGGGCTTCAACAAGGAAGAGTCTTGTACACGATTCTGGGCTGTTAGTTATGCCCCGTCCCATGTGGTATTGACAGCGACACGGCTAGTTCGCGTAGGGTCGCCCTTCTCCAGGTGTTTATTGGTCGACCGCGACTTCTACTGTCTTGCGGGTTCCAGTCCAGTTTCATTCTCGTGATGCTGTCGGGCGGTTTTCTTAGCGTATGACCTATCCATTTCCATTTTCTGTGCTTTATTTGCCTGAGAATGGGTTCCTCATTGGTAATGTTCCAAAGCGCGTCGTTACTATTTGTGGTGGGCCAGAATATCCTGCAGATAATTCGCAGGCATTTGTTGACGAAAGTTTGTAGCCTCTGGGTGATAGCATTCGAGACTAGCCATGGTTCGCTTCCGTACAACAATGCGTTGAATATTTGTAGCTTCGTGCGTTTGGAGATTTTCGAGCTTTGCGATTAGTCGATTAAGGCGATATGTTTTCAAATCCAGTTCAGTTTGACCGGTTTACTTCTATCTATCTACACTCTACTAGATTTAGTCTGAAAACCTCTGTGACTCACCAAATTGTACCAGTCAACTATGTCCATTATTGGAAATTTCATGAACCTATTCTTTGTCAGCGTTTGCAATAATTTTCATTAGAAACCAACAGATTATTCAAAACATATGAATTACCTCAATATCGCCGCCCGGCGCATCTTCATCGTCGGACGACGCAAAATCACTGTCCAACTCAACTTCCTCCCGCTGCCCAGAGTCGCTGTCCAGTGCATCTTCATCGTCGCTGTACTCATCATCGTCATCGTCGGCCTCATTGTCCGAGTCCGCCTCCACAAACTCCTCGTCCAGCAGCTCGCGCCGCACCTCCGCATCCACCTCCATTTCTCGCTCCAACTCTTGCTCGTTCTCCTCCTCCGCCTCCTCATCGTCCTCCACGTCTTCAGCCTCGAGCGCCTTGTTAAATGCCGTTTGTGGGAAATTGTAAATATCCTGATAGGTGCCACGTTTCAGACGCTCCATCAGCTCCTTTTCTATATGGTTGTCAATCTTGGCAGCGATCAGCGCCTTCTGTTCACGTCGCGTCTCGCGGCGCTCAATCTTGCGCGACAGTGGCACTATGAGCTTCTGCCGGCGCAGTTTCAGTTTGCGCATACGTATGAGGTACTGTGTGATCTTGAGGAAGCGCTGCTTGTTTTTGGCAATCATGTACTTGGGCCAGAATACCAGATTCTCGTTGATCTGTTGTATGGCCTTTTCAAAGTTGCGCGACAACTTGACGCGCTCCCACATTTTGCTGGGCATGTGCGCGCGTTCGGCCGTCTTCATGAACAGATAGATGACACCCTTCTCCTCGCGCACGGTGGCATATTGCGAGTTGGCCAGCGGACAGGTGCGGCGCGTGCATAGACCAGTCAAATTGTACTCATGGCGACAGAAGGTACGTGTGTCGGTCCTGTTGGCAAAGAAATTTGTGTTTTAATAGTTTCGAAAAATTAAAATGACTGCACACTTACTTGACTTTGTGCGAACAGAATGATTTGTTGATGATGCTCCAAACAACCTGGAATGTGAAATGACAGTTTCATGTTACTTATTGCTGCGTTACTGAAGTGGAAAAACATTAGAACTTACATCGTCGTGCTGCATTTTGTTGCTTTATTTACTAACGTATGGTTAAAATTGTTTAATTCTTGGTACGTTTTCAAAATATTGGACAGAATTCGCTGAAGTCAACACGTGCGACAGGCAGTGCAGCCAAGTTTGCAAAATCACAAAAGGCACCGGTTGTGCTGGTATTGCATTTTTTATCATGTGTGTGCAGAGTACTCAACGATAGTTTCATGTAATCATATGAGCGCAATAATAAATCCGTAAAAAGTTTTTATTAAATAAATAGAATAATTCCTAATTCCATATTTCACAGGCACTATCGCTACTTAGTAGAAATTTGCAGCACTACTCATGTAAGATTTACATATAGATGGCGCTGGTATTAAACTAAAACATCTGACTATCAACTCTTTAAAAATTATATTTATTACATCCATTTACACAAATATAATCCAACTTACTCCTGACTTTGCACTGTTCAACAAACCTTAGATTTATGAACGTTTTTTTAATGAAATATTTTCCTTTCCCAAAAAAAATCTATTCTGGCAACATTGTTTCCAAAAATTTAAATGCAAACATTACTTTTTGTGTTGGCAGCACCGTTTTTAGTACACAGGCACCGACTGTGTCGGAAAACGCGGTCGTTTCAGTTCTTTTCCCGTGCAAATTTTAATTAAGAGAGTTGACGCGTTTCTCAAACGCTTGGATTGAAATAAATGATATATATAGTGAATTTATAAAATGAATAATAATTTAGTGCTATCGCTGGCGGTGAGCGTAATACCCATACTGGCCATTGCCTTTGTCGGCATTTTGCTGCTGCACAAGCTCTACGTGAAAATACGGTAAATGAGCGCCGATGACCCCACCGGCTGCGTAACCTCAACAACCGGTTCTTTTTTTGGTTGTGTCCAAGCCTGGCTTTTAGCTAATCCTCAACTGAGAAGGAATTACGTGATGTACTCGGCTGTGGACACCGCTACAAAAACTTTGGACCTTGCAAATTTGTTTCAATTACTATTCGCTCATCTTGATGAGTTCGCGCCTAAATGTGCTCAAATCTATTTTTAGCTCGAAATTCAACGTGACTGTCAACTGTTGGTTTTGCAATAAAAACGCGAGAGTGCCCTATCTGGAGGCGAACAGCTGGACCTGTCCACACTGCGAGCAGTACAATGGCTTCACCAAGGACGGTGACTACAATCGGGAGATCTTTCAGCAGCTCGACTGCAGCAACTCCAGCAGCGGCAGTGGAATACACGGCACCTCGGAAGCCATACTGGGCGTTCCACGTAATGGTTTTTGTAATGTTTGCAACGAGGCGCAACGTCTGAAAGTGGATAAATTGGCGCAGTTCGAGCCGAAGAACGAGTCACGTTTTGACGAGGAGCTCAAGTCCTACAAGTAAGTGGAGCGTCGTGTGCAAATACAAAATGTATACTAAAACTTTTCTATCGATTTGCCGCAGAGCACAACTGGAGGAACAGTATCGCCTGTGTGCCACCTGCGATCGCCATCTGAAGAAGGTGCTGCGCGAAAAGAAGAAAATGGTGCTGGGTTCTAAATTTCTAGACTTCATCATAAAAGGCGCCGAAACCTTGAAGCAGCCGCACTTCAGCCAACTTCGCCATGCACAGCAACAACAATGGAAGCGACGTTTGTCTCTACAAATCGGCATTTTGACGGCTCTCAATGTGTGCTGCCTCTGCAGCCTTATGCCCACGCTCAGACGTGAGCAGCTTACTGCCTTACTGGGCGAGACATTCGGGCAGCAGCTGTTCATCGGCTTCTCGCACATAGCTGCATTGGCTCGAGTGCTGGCCTCGTACTTTGAAGTGATCAGCACCAACGCCACCGTGGTTAAGTTGTCGTTGTTTCTGCGCACACTCTACATGATGCTGCTGTACACGATGGGCCTAAAGATGCCGCAAATTGCGCGAATCCGCTTTGCCTCGCTGTATGCGCTGGCCTGCCCCTTCGCGCTGTTGGCACTGGCCTTTGGCTACAACCTCGTCGACGGCTTTCGGTTGACGCGCTTCACATTTTTGCTGGCGCTATGGAGTGCCTTTGCCGGCGGCCTGATTGAGGATCAGTTTTTGCTCTCACAAAATACGCTAATGGTAAATGAACAAAACTCATGTTTGCTACAGATTTCTAAATGGCTTTTATTTTCTGCAGTTTATGGCTTCGCTGCTCACTGCAGCACTATCACTGACCAGCCGCGTGGAAGCCTCACCCAAATTGCACGATACCACTGCCAGCAGCTTCCACAAAATCTACTCGGAAGACTACCTAAGTGACGAGGACACCATAAGTCTGCTGAGCCAGCAACTCAACTACAGCCAAGCCAGCTCCAATCATTCCTCGTCCCTCGCAGCCACCACTTCCCCACCGGCTTCACTGTCACGACGCACACATCTTGCCAAATCACGCTTTACCTCATCCACGCTTTCGCTACACCAACTGCCGCACCCGCCGTTTTCGCCCAACAGCAGCTTCAAGTCATGCTGCCTGGACACGCAATCCACTGCAGCTACGATGCGTCCACAATATGCTTCATCCGTGTGCAACTTGTCGTGTGCGGCCCCCACCACAACACTGCCATCGCGTGCTCCCCTCTTCGCATCCAATCTGGATCTCAGCTGCCGCGAGCGTCCTCATTCGGCCATCTTTGGCTACAGCGGCAACAATTCCTTCACAGCCCCTAACAGCTCCTTCGTGAGTTCCTGCTCGTTCCGTGGGCAGCCGCTTAACAATGCTTTGCACGCAGACGCTTGTTTGCAGCATCAACGGCTCAACAAAACTGTCATAAGCGACAACATGAGCGACTGTTTTAGCTTTACTACGGCCAATGCTATGCCTATGTGTTCTCCTTTTTCGCTGCAACAGCAGCCTGCCGGCCGCAATCTGCTATCGCCGTCGCGCTTCGGTGCCACTGGTCTGGCCAGTAACGCTACTAACACTTCCTGGCTGTCGGGCGGCTACTTCAATCCACGCCAAATCTGCACCAACGCAAAAAGCATGGAACATCGGCAGGGCATGTCTGCTATGGAGGAGAATTTATCACGTGCCTCATCGCAGTCGTCCGGCTTTGAGTCGCAAAACGGGCGTCTAAACGTGTCGCGTGAGAATTCCTTCTGCCCAGATGTTGGCGATTTTCTGCAACCTAGCAAGTCGGCTTTTCAGCCCATCGACTCGAGTGGTCGCGACTTAACGCCGCGTGCCTCACTGCTGTCCAATGGATCAGTAACGCAGCCGTTGTCGGTGAACTGCTCTCTAGCCTCACCATTCGGACAAACACAGTCAGAGCTGTGGAAGGCACCGGTGCGGCGCAGAAATCTTACACACGACTCATTCAATCTTCGCACAATCAACGAGGAGCTGCCCACCATCAGACGTGGCGACCTGCTCAAGAAATGGAAAGAGACGCAGGCGGTGTCATAAAGCGCCGCATAACCTTTAATCATTAACATTAACCTTTTCATTTTACTTTAGCTCACCTCATTACATTAGACTTATTTGTAGTTTCATGGTATTTGGCATGTAGGTTATAGCTAAGTTTAATTTATATTCTCACAAATAATGCAGCTGCATATTTTAGCAAGACGCTGCTTACATATCCTGCTTAATTAATTGTAAATATTTAAGTTCTATACTCATGCTTGTTCATAGCTTATTAGCGCTGACCAGCACAAACAGAAAATGTATGATTACTAGAAGGAAAGGACAAGAAATCGCACATTTTGCTTACTTTGAACTGATTTAATTTAAAGTTTAGCTATAGTGTTTTTTTTAAGTAATCTTAATCGTTGCAAGATTGTTACAGACGTTTGAAGAACGTCCTTTTTTATACTATTTATTGTTGCTACAAAGACTAGTATACAGATTGAAAATTTAAAACACTGCCACTAACTGTGCAAAATTGTTGTTTCCGTTTTTTTTTGTCTTCACAACGTTTATGATTTTTCTTTTAAATAAATTCCTTACTGCCAAAATGATATTTGGAAACATAAACTCAACTTTTATTTTAAGATAAACACATAAAAATGCTATGGCTGTCGATGAGTCACTGATAGGATTAAATTCGGCGTTGTATGTTGAGTGGGCTTCTTAAACAATGTTTGACAGAATATAAAATATAAATACGAATATAAAACGAACTTCCGCCTAAAACGAACCAATTTCAAAAGTACGCGCTTTATGTTTTCGCTTATTTCGAAACCGTTTTAAGCGAACTTTCGGTTAAAACAAACCATTTTGCCAGTCCCTGTATAATTTTTACTAAAGCCTTCAAAGAAGTTGGCAACATTTTCATAAAGTAACAAGAACCACAACAGCTGTGTAACATACGACAACCAAAAGACCAATGTTGCCATTTCGGACTTTTTTACGCTGTATTTGCATTTATTCGAAGGAAAGAACGAATATAAAATCTTATTTAGTGAATGATATAGAAAAATTCTATTATAGCAGCAAAAATGTAATGTTCCGAATGTAGTTTCGTTGGGAATGGCTTTCCTTTATATGGGTTCACGAACATGTTATTTCGTCTTCTTCTCATTCATTGAAAAGTATTTCATTTATTTACAAGTTCTTTTGCTAATAAAAAAAAAAGATTGTCTTTCTTTATGTGAAAAACTGGCACGTCTACGGTTTCCGTGGCGCCGCCATTCGATGATGTTTTTAGATAGATTGACCGAAAATAAGTCGAAAATGAAGAATACAATTCATACAATACAAAAACGAATATGAATTCAATGTAGTTATATAACTGTAGATTAACCGTTATATGCAATCTTACCAGATCAGCGCTTTTTTTCGCAATCCCAGAGGTGCATACAGTTTTCCCGAAAGCCATAGTTTTCTTGGCAATAAGTTTTTCCCGAGTGGGCGACCTTCGGCCGGGCGCTAAAAAAATAACCCTCATGGGAGTCACCACCACATCAGGCAGCAGTCAGGTGTGCACAGTATTTTTTGTTCAAATCCTTTCATAGTAAAAGATCGTTCTTAAGCTAAACCTTCATAATTCTATGATATCGTTCGCGTAAGATTGCATTTAACGGTAAATATACAGTTATATACATTGAATTCATATTCGTTGCGAATTTAACTTTGAACCTCGATATCTCGAAAACGAAGCGAGATATTGAAAAATTGTATTCGTCATTTTCGACTTATTTTCGGTCAATCTATCTAAAAACATCATCGAATGGCGGCGCCACGGAAACCGTAGAATCCCCGAAAAACTAAAATAGGATATAAAAAAAACAGTTTCTTTTTGTACCTTACAAAGTTAAAGATTTCATTAATTTTATGCTTCGTATTTTGTGGTTCAACTTATTTCCTTCACAACGTTCTGGCAACACAATGTTTGACACCAACACCCAACCACCCACCCACTTGGCCGCTGTCGGCGATTGGCAACCACCTGCTGTTTGGATTCGACAAGACGCTCGGCTACAGTGCAACCCGCCGAAATGAGTAGTAAACAGCGAACTGTGGTTATATTTAAATCCGAATCGGAAAGTAGCGACCGGTATGCGGACGATTTGCGCCGCAATGGCTTCAATCCGGTGTTCGTGCCGACGCTCAGTTTCGGCTTCAAGAATCTGGACCAGCTGCACGCCAAGCTGCAACATCCCGACGACTATGCGGGCATAATTTTCACCAGTCCCCGCTGCGTGGAGGCCGTCAGCGAAGCGCTGCAGCTGGCGGAGCTGCCGGGCGGTTGGAAGATGTTGCATAATTATGCAGTCGGCGAGGTCACGCACAATCTGGCCTTGTCCTCGCTGCAGCAGCTGTTCACGCACGGCAAGCAAACGGGCAACGCACGCAACTTGGCCGACTTCATTGTGGACACGTTCGATGGGTCGCGCGATTTTCCGCTGCTGTTGCCTTGCAGCAATTTGCGCACCGACACGCTAAACTCGAAGCTGAAGAGTGCCGGCTTTCACGTGGACGCATGCGAGGTGTACGAGACCAAGTGTCATCCCGAGCTGGCAACGAACATCTCGCACGTGCTGCAACAGGAGGATAACATTGAGTTTTTTGCGTTCTTCTCGCCGTCGGGTGTGAACTGTGTGCACGAGTACTGCAAGGCGCACAATGTGTCACTGGACAACTGGAAGCTGGTGGCCATTGGGCCGAGTACGCGACTAGCGCTGGAAGAGCGCGGCCTCACGGTCTTCCAGACAGCAGAGCGACCCTCCGTGGAGTATCTCATCAAAGTGCTGCTTAATCCCAGCGAGGGCAGGCCGCGGCCAACGGGTGACCTCTAGGGCAACAACAAACGCGCTGCTCTTATTGTTGCTGTAATTGGAATTGGAATAGCATGGACCTACGGCCTGGAATATTACAAAAGACTTCTTTGTTCTCGAATTCGGACAAATGCAAAGCGCGGTAGCTTTACGTTTGCTAAATTGGCGTCTGTAAGCAATATTATCCATTGGTATTTGAAAAAAAGTGCATAACACAGCTGTGGGCTGTTTTGTAATGTTGCCCTGCAGCTGGTTGCGCTGATAAGTCGATCGATGCGATTTGCTTAGAATGCTGTGAATCGCACTTGCCAAATTGTAAATAGTTTTTTATTTATTTTATTTTCGCTCTTTGCCAAAGTAGACGAATAAGTTTTACTTGAATAAAAAGTCGTTCTTAAACGCTATAGGTGCTTATTTAATTTCAATTACGAAAATTCTGCGAATTGTAAGGGAGGGAAGGTGAACGAGCGTTGGAAACTGCCAACACCATACGACATGCTAACTAGTTTAAGAGTTATCCGACTAAACTGGAAGTGCAATTTCTATCACAAGAGTTGAGAGCACTCATCCCGCCCTGTCTGCAATCATCCAGATCTGACTTTGGCTAATGGACTGGTGTGGCTTCCGTTGAATCGATTGAAGTTCTATCTGGATGGGTGATTATCCTTTTGCTAGCAGTCTTCCATCGTGGTGCTTTGATTTGTTGTCGTATGTGAAAGTTTATTACTGGGTTGAGCAATGCAATCTTTGTGCAATCGATGGTGTTTGGTAGGTTGTGCTATTGAAAACGCATCATTCAATGCTTTCCTAAAAGTTGCTAACTTATGTTTTACTCTACTTTTGTAGAATTCAACAATTTCATCACCGAGAGGAGCTGCTTTTGCCTTTGATTTTATAAGAAACGACACTTCGTCCATTGCAATCTGGAGCATTGGGTAACAGGTTGAGGAGAGTTCAGCAAGTCTAAAGCTTTCCATACAAGGAGCCACAAGTTATCAATGATGCCTTGTGCTGACAAAGACAACTTCAAATTCGCACAACTTCAATCCACAGTCTTCTACCACCGCTTCCTGCTCACTCAATGTCGAGTTGTTCCCAAATACTCAAAGTAAATTATGATACACAATTTGTGTGTGATTTCGCAGCAATTGAAACGCATCGATTTTGTTACGTTTCTGCATTTATTGTTCCATTAAAACTCGTTGCTAAAATACGTACAAGAATCGCATATCCATCCTTTTCATATATATTCATTTATATTTTCATTTAATTATTCATATAAAAACTAACTTCGCCAAATGCAAAGCAAAAACGTTTTGTTTTCATTTATTTTTATGCTGTTTTATTATTATACTTTTCTTCCATGTTTGTTTTTCTTATCAATTTTGCTTATTTAGTATTTCATAAAAAGTGTTTTGTGTATATTTCCTTCGCTACTCATTCTTTGATTTGTTTTTATTTTATTTATTTTATCAATTCACATAGTTTTACTTGCGTTTTAATTGAATGCAATAAAAAATGCTTGCTTGTTTGTGTTAATATTACCAAAACAAAAAAGAAAACACTTGTAATCGTAATAAGCATAAAAGTTTAAACGAATAATAACAATGAAATTATTGCTGAAGTGCTGTAAACTGCGCTTTGTGTGCAGTAGTCTATTGTTGTTGTTGTTTGTTTATTGTTGTTATCGTTTTAATATGAATGTTTGTTGCTTTTGTCGCTGTGGTGGTTAGTAAGTGTTGTTGGCTGGCGGCGTTGTTGTTCTTCTGGTTGTGGTTTTGATTTGTTTGTTGGTCTTGTTTTGGACAGTTTTGCGTTTCCTCGTCTCTTCCCTAATATTACTTCTAGTATTATATAAAAATATATATGTATAAATTTTATGTTTACACTACACTTTTATTAAAAGGTTCGCTTTAGTTATGTTGTGGTTTTTGTTTTTCAAGTGTTCTTGTTGTTGTTGTTGCTGTCGATGCTGCTCCCGAGCAGCATCGGGAATATAAAACAATCAAAGCAGAGTCAATACAATTACGAAAGTGCGCAAGTGCCTCGACGCTCGTGTGTGCTTCTCATGTCGTCTTTCTCTCTTGCTTCCTAATAATACAGTTTGGGAGTTTTTATTGTTGTTTTTGTTATTTTTCATTCATTTTATTATTATCGAATTAAAATTACTCCAAGTAAGAATATTTAACATATTTCCACGTAGTTTAATGCTTCTTCATTTCTACTATTTATATGTAAATGTAAATGGATTTGCAATGATTTTCAAGTTTTCATCGTTTCGCGTTTGCGTTTATTTCGTTCATTTAAATTGGAAATTGTTGTAATTGTAGTAGTTTAATATTAATGTTGTAATAATAAAGAACATCAACTATACCTTAAATTATATAATTAAAGGTTTCACGAAAAATCATATGTATATATATTTGTATATATGTATAAGGTTTGCAATAAAAGTAATAAAATAATAAAGAAGACGGAACGGCCTAAGAGGGAAAACAACTTTACGCTCGCGCCAATTGCATTGGGGATACAAGAAAACAGAAGCCGACTTTGCTTGCTAATGTTTTTGGGAAAAAGGGTTTGGGAGGAACAGTAACACCTAAAACGCTTCATCCAGCGTTTTTCTAAGACTTCAAGTTAGTTAACGTTCGTTTTCCGTTTTCTTTTTTTTTTACTCTTTTTACCCAAAAATACAAATGAACATTTTCAAACGTTAATTGCCATTTAAAGAAACTACAAAAGGAAAATTATTAATTTTTTACAATTAAATTAATAAAATACAATTTTTGCTTTGTTTTGTTGCAGTTGTTGGGTTTTCTTCGAAGGAAATGCAAAATGATTGTTTTCGATTTGTAAGCGTTTGTGTATATTTTCGTTTGTTGTTGTTGTTTTTTTTTAATTACGTTTTGCGACAAATAAGACTCCCATCAAGCAGTTGGTGTTCGTTTTCGTTTTTTTCAAATTTTTCAATCGATGAAAGCTGAGCGAGCAAATGAGCAAACGGCCGATGGTGTGTTCGTCCGTTCATTCGTTCGTTCGCAGGAGCAATCATCCGTTGGATGGTTGACTGTGTGTGTGTTGGCGTGTGCAATTGATTAATGGCTGTTATTGTGGCTTCTATACAAACAAAAAAAATAATAATATATGCGGGGTGCATTACACCACACGGCAACATTAACCGCACCCACTCTCACAATCCAACAACAACGCTTTACATATTCTCGAATTGATCCACACGACGTTTTGTGTTGCCCTTTCGGATCTCGCGGAGTGTCTTATATTTGTCGCGTCCTTGACGTACGTTCTCCCGATGAATTTTGTCGTTTTGCGTTTCCTTTGTTTCATCACGCGATTGTGCCAAGTCTTGTTTCAAGGCCTGCAAAGAAAACCAACAAAATAAGTTTACCGATTGGGCAATTTAACCATTATTCCGCGCGTACGCACCTTCAGTTGATCGTGCAGACGCTCGTTGCGCTCAGCAAGTGTGCGCCTATCCTCGATAGGATCCTTGATATGTTCGTCTGTGTCCAGATCGCGCGACACATCGCCACCGGCATCGCCGTTTGTCAGCTCCTCCTCGTTTTCATTCTCATCCTCGGCCACGTGATGGTGTTGCGGCGTTGTGGATGCGGCCAATAACGCTGCGGCAGCTTCCGCCTAAAATCAAATCCATACAATTTAGACGGATTCAAATAAAACTCATTACTAGTGTCAAATTCACCTGTTTGCGTCTGGCCTCCTCCACTTCGTCCTGCAAGCGTTTCGTCTCCTCATCCTTGGCATTGACTTCATCTTGTATGCGCTGCACTTCCATCTGTTTGGCCATGATCTCCTCTTCCAGCTTTGCCTTCTCGACGGCCTCCATATTCTTGGCCTCTTCCAGACGCATCAACATGGCTTGCAGTTCCTTCTGGCGCAACTCCAGCTCGTCCTTGGCCGCCTGCAGCTGTCGCAGTTGCTCCTCGAGCCGACGTATCATTTCTTGCGCTTCCAACAGATCCTTCTGTGAGCGCTCCATCTCCTCCTGCATCTGTTTCAGACGGTCCTCGTACTCTTGTTGTTTCTTTTCGGCCCGCTCACGTGCCGCCAACGCCAATTGCAGCTTCTCGCTGCACTCAAAAAGAAAACATACTTTGATCAAAACCCATTCTTTTTTCATAGCTTTACATTTCCCGCTTACCGTTCCTGCTGTTTGGCATTCTTCTCCTCGCGCGCCTGCGCCTTCATTTGTTGCACATCGATGGTGTCCGGCTTGCGGCGCCGCATGTACAGCTCATGATTGCCCATGCACAGCGCCAAAATGCGTTTGTTGATGCGGACGCGCGGCGCAAAGAACACAAAGTCGGGCGCCTTCTTGTCGATCGGCTTGATGATGAACTTCTTGTCCGAGAATGAAATGTTGCGAATCTCCGACCAGGGGAAGCCGATCTTGGGCGTCAGCTTGTCGTCCTGCTCGTAGATGTTCAGGCCGAGCGCGTCCACGCCCAGCCACAGGTCTGTGCCCTTCTTGTTTCGTATCTCAAAGTAATTGACGCCGTACATCTCCAAGTCCTGTGCAATCTTCAGATACTCCATCATGGCATCTTCGCGCAGCATGCCGCGGTGTTCCTGCCACCAGGTCATAATCGACTGCTCCCACTCGTCCTTGGACATCTTGTGCTGGTCGATGACGCGCTGCGGCAGCAGTCGATCGTTGGCCAAGAAGCCGGCTGTGTGCAGACCCTTGTTGTAGTCGCCGTGACGTGCCTGCACGGCGTACGAGGCCAACAGTACGGACGTCTCCGGCGGGCAGTAGATCTCGTCGGAGAGTATGGCATTCTTCACTTGCAAGTAAAACAGGCGCAGCGTAATGTCCTGAATCAGCTCCTCGGCCACGTCCTCAGGGTAGAATTTGGCGCGGAATCTAAACTGCAACGGATTCTCCTTTTTCACATCTTGATTCAAGACCTTTTGGCGAGGAATAAGAGATAGAGCAGATAATGTTTATTCAAAATTCTTGCAATTATTTGCAAAACTAAATTGCATAAATAAAAATTCGAAAACTTAAACACAACGTTTGTAAACAGCTGAAATCATTTACCCATGTGGAGAATGGCATTGATCCAGTCTGTGTTGTTGCCGTTTATTGGAATATTGTGTGTGCATTTCATAAATTAGAACAAGGTGATAATGTTTTCCATAAGCAAAATGCTTGCTTTAAAAGAGTATAAGCTATGCGATTTCAAATGAATGGCAATTGAAGTATGAAAACGAAAACGGAAGGCAACTCAAAGTGGAAACTAAACGAAAATAATATAAATTACGGGAGAGGCAGCATGGATGGCTTTAAGCTTTGGGCTGACATTTTTAAATTAGTAGCTTTATTATACTTGGTTCTATATTGAACTGCTGAAATGATCTGAATTGAGCTGGCGCTACTGAATTGAGGACGCTAAATGGAAATACGGCCAGCAGAGTGGCTCACCATATCATCGGCATCGTCGTCCTCATCGCTGACGTCGTTGTGATGCTGGTGACTGTCGGCGGTCTTTTTGTCAACATATTTTTTAACCCGTTTCAAATATTTTATCGTCTTTATGGCGGGCGATTCGGGCTGTTCGACATGTTCGACAAACAGGACACAGGAGGTAAAAAGCAGTTACAATGTAAATTGTAAATTGTAAAGTAAATTTGTGTGTTATTCCAAAATCAAATTCTATGCCGAAATATTTAAGATATTTTGGAAATTTGATGAATTTTTTAAAACTTGCTATGCTTTACAACACAAATTGTTGCTTGTGTGAGATTATAAATCAAACAAGAATTTCCGAAAACCCGTGTTTAAGACAAAAACAGTCAAATCCTCAGAAAGGCCCTAAACATTGCTTGCCATGAAAATAATAAATTCATTAAAATTCACGCCAAGCTCTAAAACTCGTTCTTGACTTACATCCATATGACACCAGTGTCCATAAATTACAAAAACTACTGGTTAATATTCTCCTAACAAAGCTCTCTAAAATATAACAAGTGTGAATTATTGCGCAAATAATTTCAAAGTGGAAAAATTATGGGAAAATCCCACACACACGCACATGCAAACTCAAACAAGTTACGTTCATTCGAATATTGTTTTGAAATTAATTAAATGAAATTAATATTTAAATTGCATTCGACAAGTTAAATGATACAAAGTAAATATTTACATAAAATACAGTCGTCACTAAAAGTAAGTATTCCCTAAGCACTTTGTTAGTACTAACAAAAAAACAAAAACAGGTTGGATCACTTGGATGGAGCAGCTCACCTTTTTGTATAGTTTGATCCATGTGGAATCGCCCTTTGAGTCGGTGTACTGCAGGCCGAAAAACCAGACCTCGCGCAGACCAATCGTTTTGACCACTTGGTCGAAGAGCTGCTTGCCGGTGGTCGTGTGCTGTATGGCAAACTCCAGCTCGGCGTCCATGGTGGTGACACGTACATTTAGCTGAAACAAAAAGAGAAAAACCCAAATCAACAATCAGACAAAGCATAGTATAGTTATAAGAGAAAGCAATTACATAGTTGAATATTATAGTTGAAGCAATTTGGGCGAGCAATTTGTAAAATAAAAAACTTGGCAACTTTTGCGGTCATTATGCAACTCTTAATAGTTGCTATCATATCGATTTGATTGTAAAAGAGCGGCGGGTGGGTGTGTGCAATGCAAATTGAGAGAAATAACAAATGGGAATGGGAGGAAAACCTTGCGATAGGGTATCGGTGGCAGTTCAACGGGCGGGCGGGGAGTAGTAGGCATACATAACACAGCATTAGAAAGTCGGACAGAGTCACGCTTACTTGCACGTGCTGTCACACAGACGCACGCAGACACACATGGGAAATTATGCACAAACACTCGAATGCCAATGCGCCAAATGCACAGCAGACAAACGATCAGCTAGCCAGCTATGTGGCTACAAAAACCTGGATGTGGCTAGAGAGAATAGCTGGACAGAAGGTGTGAAAAATAAATAATAATAACAAATGAATGAACAAAAAGAAGAAATATTGAGCGCCGTCGCATTGGATGTGTGCGATATGAGTTTCATTTTTCGCCTCACGAGTACATATGAATGTTTAATTTTATTTTTGCAACACAACGCAACATTGTGGCAATAAACTGAGGCCAGCATCAACAATGGCAGCGCTATGTTGTCGCAATTGTTAGGCAGTTGCGGCACTGGTCAAGTGATGACAGCGTTAGGGTCGATGGTGGTAATTACAGACAAAAGTACAAGTGCACTGGCAGCATGTGACCACCGCCAGTCACAGATGACACACACAATGGCAACAGTTGACTGGGTACAACAGAGCGCGGCTGATTTTCGTTGTTACTCTATGCGCTTTTCACTTTTTGTGGCAATACGAAAAATGGGTCAACCAACGGAAGAATTGCTTATTAATGTTCGCTGTTGGAAATCGGAAAATCTCTATGCTTGAGTGAGTTCCAAGAGTCAAGTTTCACCGCATTATGTTAGCGGGTGCCGAAAGGGTTCAATTTGAAGGTAAGTAAAGAAGAAATGAATCAACTGAATGCAGGATGGTTGGAACGAGTGGCAGGCAAGAATAGGTCAAAGAGAAATTAAAAAGTTATCTAAGTTTTTGCTTCTTCTTCCTTTACTATGTCAAGATATACCATTAGAAAAACGTGTATACTTCTCTCCTTTAAAATTAAATAATCACTTTATTAGTTTCGTATTTTTCATAAAACTTCAAATTATTCTAAGTACCAATAAAAAATTGTATTCCTGGAACCATAGAGGGTTCAGACGTCCACAAAGTAGCGTGTTGCCATATGGCAACAACATAGCGAAAGGGTTAAGGGGAGAAACCAGGAAAGAATTGGATTTTAATTGGTGTAATGCTTATCATAAAAACACAGTGTGACACTCGTTATCAAACCAATGATCGCTGTCATTAGTTGTCACAAAATGTGTTTGTTGTGACACTTTGTCACAAAAATTTATGCAATTATTTAGAACGCCTACACTACTTTTCAGTATCAATAAAATCTTCAAATCTTCTTCTGTCACGCACGTATATGTAGTCATATATTGTGACACAAACTTGAATCTAACATTTTGATTTAAAAAATATTAAAACAAATTAAAAAAAATATTAGGTCATAAAACTAACTTTTCTTACTTAAAGTAAAAAAAATTAAGTTTTAGAGGAACACATTGCAATAAATTGAATATAAATTTCTATCTCTGATTCTTCTATCAAATCGTTTGCCCTTATATGTACTCGTATGTCTGTGACAATGTGTCACAAACTTTAATCTAACATTTTATTAGAAACATTTTATTGTAAATGTGACACAAACTTCAATCTAACATTCTCCTTAGAACAATATTACAACCAGATAGAACATATCGCACACCCACTACAAAAGTGACACAACTCAAAATTTTTATTTTTTCAGAAAACGCAAAAATACTGTTTTTTGAGCTGAATAAAAAAATTTTTTAAATAATGTATATGTATAAATATATATATGTATAAAAATGTATAATGTATAAAATTTTTTTATTCAGCTCAAAAAACAGTATTTTTGCGTTTTCTGAAAAAATAAAAATTTTGAGTTGTGTCACTTTTGTAGTGGGTGTGCGATATGTTCTATCTGGTTGTAATATTGTTCTAAGGAGAATGTTAGATTGAAGTTTGTGTCACATTTACAATAAAATGTTTCTAATAAATTGGTAGAAAATCCCTACAAATTAGGCTTTAGGATAAGTTACAAGATTTTTTTTTAATTTTACACTAGAAAATCCAAAATTTTGAGATCTGACTTGTTCTATATTTTAATTCAATAATTACCGAATTACATTAAGTTATGTCACTTTTGCTGAATTTAATAATTGTAAATGACAGTTAAAAAGTTAAAAGAAAAATTTTGAAAATTCGAAATTAATTTTTTTGTTTGAAAATTTGTACTAAAATCGTCATAACTTTACTTGAAATTAACTTGAAACTAACAAAAATGTATTTTGTCAAAAGTGTCACAATTTGAATTAGGACTCTTTTGCATAGAAACCCTAATTGTATAACCTGATATAAAAATAAAATTCATCAAAGCAAAAGTTGATAGAAATACTAAAGAAAATACGGATATTTAAAAATGAAAAACCATCAAAATTGCAGCAATGGTATTTCTAGTGTTATGGTAAGAATACTGCGTTTTTTAGATTAATATACATGAGGTATTGAATACTTGTATAGCAAATTTGGTGGTTGTCTTAAAATTTAACTAACCTTTGAAACAACATGATTCGATCAGTAAAATTCCCAGTAACATTTAAGAGTGTCACAATTTCTAATATATTCTAACAAACTAAAAAGTATACGCAATAGAACTTGGACTTAACAAGCAGGGCAGTTAGTTAAGTTTTTTTCCACATTCGAATCATCGACGTATTGTTTGTGTTCATTGGGTGAGCGAGAGAGAAGCGCGTGCGCGCCAATGTCCAATCCAATTAACGTTTCTGGGTTAATGCATTCATATGCGAATGGCAAGTAGACAACCAACGACAAGAGCGCATTGTAGGGAATGTGCAAAATGTATACACACACACACACAAACCCTACTAACACATACAGTCGCAGACGCATGACTGCAGTCACATATACTCAGGCACCATCAGCGGCGTCAAGTAGAAAAATTTGCACGTTCCACTATAAATTGCATTGTATTCACATAATTTATTGCATACTACACATACAAGAACAACAAAGGTAAAGTGTACTCTTTGGCATACCACATGTAAAGTAGTAGCAATGACAGTAACGGTGATGGGAAGTCAAAATGCAAGAAAGCTGTCCCACAAAATGCCACACAATGAAGCCATAAAATTTTCATTTAATAAATCGAATTATACACACACACACACACACACCATAATGGCAGCAGTCGCAAAACGGAGGAAGAGTAGACAAGGTAAGAAAAAAAGGTACAACTAACTAACTAATAAACACCTTTTGACACTATTAAATAGGTGAAGTGTTGTGGGAGAAGAGTTGGGCATTTCACATTTCGCATTCGGAAATTTGACACAAATGAAAATCAACAAATTTTCGAGTTAGGCAAATCATGCAATGCGCAATGGTGTGAAATTAATATTAAATGTTTCAATTCGAAGGTGAAAGTTATAGATTCTAAGATTTAAAAGACCTTCAAAGTTCACTGGTAAAGTACATAAATAAAAGTACATAAGTAAAAGGAACATAAATTGGCACATTGGATCACACATTGGTACATTGGTGCACAACTTTTGAGACCAATATCTACCAGTAGAAACCATAGTTGCCTCTTAAAATATTTGTTATATTCAGATATTTGGGGGGGAGGGCAGGTTGAGCCCCAAATCTATCCGCTTGAGTGCGCCACCATATTTTTTTATTTATTTGAGACTTTAACCCATTCGAGACGACTATTTATATCGGACACGGTCCCCAGGAGCGAAATTGTTTTTCTTTGTATTGTACACAGTAGAACTAATGCCAAATTTTGTTTTTCTATACTTTACAGATTTCATTAGTTCCAGAAAAGTCTTATTTCGACGACTAGTTTACTTAGAATAACTGATAATTGCACATTACTGTCTTATAGCCTCGGAAGTCACGGTGTGCAATCGGTCTCGAATGGGTTTAAGACCTTTGGTTTGGTATTCAAAGAATAAAACTACAAATTCTGGATATTGCTATGATTATGCAACTTTTCAAACGTTCGTACACATAGTACACATAGCACTTGATTTTGGAACATGATCTGAAGCTAAAAAACGCTCCTTAGTGATCGTTGATCAACATCTTATGGCAATTCAGTTCAAAGTACAACAACAACAACAACAAAGTATTCCGACATGTCAATTTCCCAACAGTTTTCATAGCACGCACATTATATGCAATCAATAAGTCACATTATATGCAATCAATAAGTCACTATGTGATTTCGAATACCGTCCAGAACATTCGCATTCGTCCTCATTGCATTGGACATCGTATTAGCCACAAATAGCTTGTTCAAGTTAAGTGATTATAGCACTAACCGTTTTGTGTTTCAGACTGCCGCCATAACGCGGCAGCCGCACGCGACTGTCGGACACCACCATTTGGCCAAATTTCAGCTTTGTTAATTTATTAATCGCTGACAAATTTTACTCCAAATTCTTCACACTTGCACCAAACGCTCTTTGCACTCGTTTCCCACGTGATTGAAATTGGCTATTTGACCGCTTTTTATGACTGCTCAGCAGCGACTAAAGCCATTTTGAAATGTTGGCAGGCATTATAACGGAAAATTTCCGACGTTCAACCACGCAACTTGGGGGTAGATGGCAAACGCTGGGTCAACGCCAGACACGTTTCACACCCCCAACCCCAAATTGCGAACCGCTGCAATTGACTCGACTCGAAAAAAGAAACGCCACTTAGGCATTTTCTGTTCTATTTGCGTGCTGTTCATTCCCCGTCTTGCTCTTTGCTGGTATTTACTAGAAAAAACACTCCAATGTTTACGAAAGGAAAGCCGGAAAAGGTGGCAGCCGACAGTAATGGAGCAACCCTACAAATTCGAAATTAGTGCAGCAGCAGCAGCAACAACAACAGCAAGCACGAGCATTAACTATGCAAAAGTGCGTAAATGGTTCATGTCGTCGACGAGTACACAAGCAAAACATGAACTAAAAAAATACAAAATAACAACAATTCAAATAATTAGCAACATTGTGGCATTGTTTTGCTGCTATTGTGCTTGTTTGCCCCTTCAACGGATACACGCTGGCATGTGCGTTTGTTCGTAGATTCTAAGCTGGAAGAAGCGACAGTCAACGAAAAAATTGGCAAAATACCTATTGTTAGGCTTTTATTATCTTTTTAGAGCAGTGGGCCAACACAAATTGCGCAGTGGCCTCCTACTCCTCCTCGTGTGCTCCAGCACGCGCAAACTCTGTCCGTCCTTCGCGGTGCTAGCTACACCTGCACTCAGCGGCTCTCAACGATACAATAACGTCACCTATTGTTGTTGTCGAGTTGATGTCAAGTTGTTGTTGATGTTGTTTTTCTTGATTGGGCGCCGCTGCAGCCAAGCCCACCAAATTGATTTGAACCAGTGACAGCCAGCGAGATCGATTTTATGACAGGGCGAGCATTTAGCGCAGATTGTACGCTGGCAACTGTTGTGACTCATGGCACCAACAAAGTGGGTTTGTGTTTGCAAAAGGAAAATAAAACAACAAATTTGAGTGCGTTAGACGTTAGATGTGGGTGGCGGAAAGCGCTGGGGGAGCAGCAGTAATCACCGGTAAGCAGTGGATTATGGGTCAATCGGGTATTATTTTTGGATTTTAATTGTAGAAAATGTGCAAACGTGTGATGCGGCGGCCTCAGCAAGTGCCGAGTGGGTGAAAGGTAAAATACAAAATGAACTTTCTTCCATGTGTGAAATGCACTCGAGCAGGTCAATCACTTGAATGGCTGAAATCCGCATTTGGATTTAGAAATTGGGGTGAATTCATTTTTAAATACTTAAAGCTAACCGATAATTGTCAAATAATTTGAGAGAAACAATGAAAACGACCACGTGGTAAGGAATTTTTACTTGGTAGATCGTTTAAATAACTCACAAACTTAACTAACAAAATAAAAAGGGGGCAACAATATGGTCCTTGTGGACTATGTGAAGAAGTAATAGACAACCCAACCCCTTCAGCAGTTTTACTTCATAAAAGATTGGGAAATATTCATGGAATCTCAAGATCGAGATCGAGAATTTGAATCAATAAATCTGCACCCATGAAAAACTTCCAGCTCGATGTTCAAAATCGGCATGAAACCATGGGTTCTTACTCTCTATGTAAGAATCGCATGCAGGTAGGAGAAGGTGAGAGTGGCTGCTCCAAGGCGGAGTACACTTAAGCCTTGAAGACCGATTCTGACACCACTTGCAGTCGAAAATAAGACCGCTCACTCATGGAACCAGTTTGAGCTTCTTACGAAGCTTAGTTGACAGTGAATAGTCGTCTTACCGACTGGATTCCCCAAACTGTCAAAGAAGGGCCTAGACAGGCCATTCTTCTTCTGGATAAATGTTTTTCCTTCTCCTAACTGTTCATACAGCTGCAACAAAAGCCGTTTTGAAACAGCCCAAACCTTTGTGACCCGTTAGGACACCAATCATTGTTCTGATCTGGTCTCAGTTTACCCCTTTCGTTATTTTGCTACCATATGGCAACATGCTACTTTGTGAACGTCTGAACCCTCTATGGTTCTAGGAATACATTTTGTTATTGGTCCTTAGAATAGTTTGAAGTTTTAGGAAAAATACGAAATTAATAAACTGAATATTTAAATTAAAAGAAAAGAAGTATACACGTTCCTTCAATGATATATCTTGACATACTAAAGAAAGAAGAAGCAGAAAACTTTTAAATAACTTTTTAATGTAACGTTTTCTATAAATTTAGATACTTTTTTGTTTTAATTTTGGTTGAAGTAAATGCAGAAATATTCAAATCTTCGTTATTCGTAAAAAGTTGTATGTTTAAGTTATTATTACAGCCACAACGATGTGGTTTCGCTCATAGAAAAACACTCGAAATACAGGGTCCGAGTATAAAACATAAAAAAATTCTTATGGAATGTTGCTAAAAACCACATAGAAAAGCTTAAAACGTAAAATTTCAAATTTTAACTTTCCCCAGTAAAAATCTGTAGCGAAAGGGTTAATAAAGAGCAGCTCTTTAGAACGCCGACTGTTTAACCCTTTCAGTCACAATGTCCAATATATTGGACTACAGCTCATACAATTCATACAGCCCGGCATTATTTTTATTTCGGAAAGGGTTAAGGTTGACCAAATTTGGCCCAAACCTGTGTAAAATGTTTACGCCAATCATAAATAAAATTTATAACCAAATTCTCAATGACTGAATACTAATCAAGTTTTCAACAGCGTTTGCGAGATTTATAAACCTTTTTACTAATTAATTTGATTCATTATAAATTTGTTTGATAATATTTGCCATCTAAAAATGACAATCAAAAACCAACGAAAAATTGAATAAATTTACTCGTTTCATGGCTCAACACTGCGTATGAGCAATTTGTATTTCCGGACTTTGAAGCCATTTCAGTTGATGGCAGCAGACAAGGGCAGTTATTGTCTTTTGTTGCTGTGGTTACAAACAAATTGCAATAAGGATGAGCAAAGCAGAAAGTACAGCACAAAAAATGCAGAAATTGAAAGCATACAGTAACCACTTCAAAGATAAACGAATGGTAGTATGTGATTTGAGTGGTGATTAGAAAAGAAATACGAGCACCGATTATGGGATATTTCATTTGTGTGATTTGTACGCTTGTCAGTGGCAGACACACACACACAATACAAAAGACACGATTACGCGATAGCAGCAACACTATATAAACAACAACTACTATCCAAAGGGGACGTAACTGTCTGACAGAGATTTGTGGCAAATCAACGGTGAATCGGGAACCATGACGTCAAAACAATGACGCCAAACCGGGTTGATTGACAGGAAAGCGAAACAAACAAATTGGCATGTTGCATAATATGAAAGATAGGGGGGAAAAAACGAAAAGATACCCACAACAAGTCGGATGATTTGAATGATTACTTGATTTTTTTTTTAATTTTTATAAATATAAATCAGTATGTTTTTTTGATTTTAAACATCACGAGGGCATAATTAGGCTGATTTAAAAATATAAAAAAGTTCAGCCTGACACTACATTATTTATGAATAACAAAACTTGTGACAGAAACCATTGGTAGGCAGAATGCAGTGGCACACTAATCAACTGTCAACTGCCGCCCATGATGAAAATAAAATATACAAACGAAAATAGATACAAATTGGAAATTTTTAAATAATCAAAATCGAAACGAAAATAGGTATAAATTGGAAATTTGAAAATAATCAAAATCGAAACGAAAATAGATACAAATCGAAAATTTCAAAATAATCAAAATTCGAAAAAGTAAAGCGCTGATGATGCTATAATCGGCGGCGTACTGCCAAATGCGCTTGGAAGCTTTATTTCGAATTGAATTGAATTTCGAGCAACGTTTTCTCACACGAATTTTAATCGCACATTAACGTGGAGCGGACGTGCAGTTACCGCGTGCCCGATGGGGACTATTTCACCGCAGCGCTGCATGTGCGTGTGAATTACACAACAAGTGGGCGGACAGTTGAACTCTCGACTACAAAAACTATAAAACAAAAACGTGTCAGGTAAAGCATTTTAATGACATTTAATTGCCTTGGCAACAACGCACGCTTCCCCCTTAACCGCAGTAGCGTTGCTCTTGCGTAATGCGCGTAGATTGCTGTGGCAATCGATAGCTGAAAATGCAAAAATGCTCAATTATTGTGTAATTGTTGCACTCTGTACTCACCGATTTGCGCGACATTTTGATTAATTTCCTTTTCGCTGTGCGTCAGACTCAAGTTAATTCAACGCAACAATGCAACAGCGGGTCAACAGTATCGGGTCGATAGAAAAATACACAAATCTGTAATAAAGAAAAATATATAAAATTAAAATAATGACTAAACTTCATAAAAATTAAATATTTCATAGAAATTATGAAAATAATTATTATGGCATATTAAATTGTGCCTTGTTACGCACAACTATATTTTAATCCAATTGCTAAATTCGATTGACGAATCAACGAATGAGTCATGAACGCGCTGTGTGTAAACAACAGCTTCGTACAAGTTCAGGCGTTTCATTATAAAAGGCAACAACAACGAAACTGTGAATAAAAACTACACAAACATTGCCTGAGTATGCCGCAATGTTTGTACAATATTCTAGTCGGCGCACATTCAAGTGCGCTGGGCCGTCGAACAGGTTTCTGACGAGTGTGATTCAGTGCAGTTGCCCGACGGAACGCTGACGATTGTAGTTGGTGGAAATCTTTGTAAGTGCTATAAATAGCTGGACAGCAAATAACAGTTGAGTGCAAGCAAACACAATTACCGTGAAGAGAAATGAGTGACGCTCATCACTTCACATCATTTGTTTACCTCAGACTAAAAATATTTTAAGCAAAAACCAATCCTTATGTATGTTTGAAAGAAAGTTTTGCAGCTAATAATTCATTTTTCTTGTGTCTGCATTGCATGGTCAAATGAGGCGCTGACCGCTCGTTGCACAATTCGCTGCATCAAGGCACAAGATAGACCGACACTCGACTCGGAAGAAATTGGCGGTCAAGTGAAATTTCAATGTCCAAAGCAAATGTATAAACAAACAAGTTTTTATTTTTAGTTATATTCATATTTTTGGGAAAAACAACTGGCTGTCGGCGAATGTAGACAAATTCACCATAGACGAATGGCACAACGGCGAGCAAATGGCCGAAGATAATTAAAGAGCGCAGCGGCAATCAAGTTCATGTTTTTGTTGTTGCTTTTGATGATGATGATGTTAATGTTAACGATGCTGTTGATCGCGTGTTGACCACTGATGACGTGCAGCCGCCGATGGTGACGTTGGTAGGAAATGCTGAGCGCATATGGTGCGATACAACGGGTTCAACTGAACGTAGAGTATTTTTTTTTTATATTCTGCGGAAGTAGACACCGTCAGAGACAAATTTGTATGAGACAAGCGGGCGCAAGCAGACATTATGTACGAAATTTGTGCGGTTTGTATTTACGTCAACGCAAAAATGAAAGCTGTCTTTCACCAAACAAAGAAAGAGGCCCAAACATGTGCAAGTGAAATAATAGCATTAACAACTATAACAACTCAATTTTATTTTTGTAATTTTACTAGTTAAAAGCACTGAAGGAAAACACAAATTCACTCAAATTGACCATTAAAAGAAAGATTTGAGCATTGAGCAAAAAAACTAAGAAAATGTTTGCGCTAATTCGTTCAAGTTCCACACTCAAACAACACAAAGTTCTGCCGCCTCGAAGGTGGCGTTCGACATATCGCATCTTCTCACGCTTCCTTCCCTTCAACGATTCAACTCGAAATTTTATTGTTGTTGCATACTCGTATTTTTTCAACTGCCAACTCAACAGTAGTAAAGCGAATAACAAAAGTATGGTCAAAGCATTCGAATAAAATATTTCGCCTTGAACTTGATTTTTAAATATCTTTATTTATACATGTTTATGTGTGTGTGCGGTGTCACAAGGTGCCTGCGGCTTTCAGCTCGCTACGGACATTCACATCGATTGCAGTTTGCATTTGCCATGCCATTTTTTTTTGCACACAAATTTCGCATAAAAATGTTCATGAATGTACTTTTCAAGACTTTCAACAATAAAAATGTACATAAATACACATACACACATGATTGTAAAGATGCATATAAGGCAATACAACAGAGCTACTATATTTGTATTTGTGCACCAAACAACAAAAACGTTTGCAACAAAAAAATTCAATTGCAAATAACAATTTGCAAAGAAGCGGCAAAAAAAAAACTTTGTGAAATGTGCGAAATTTTAGTGTGAGTCGCCCTTGGAGCGGCTCGATCATTTTAAGGCATTTCAATTTTATTTTATTTGAAGCTTTGTTGCTTAATAAAAGCTCTTTTCAATGCTCAATGTTATAGTATTTTGTGGCGAATAGTGGATCGTTGAAACGCACAACAATGGAGAGGGAGTTGAAGTGTTGCATGCGTGATGGTTTTTTGTTAAATATGCAGAACATGGAGGTGACTTATTAACTAATGGAGCACAAGGTCAGATTAAGAAGTAGGAAGCCGAAATAGTGAATGAGACTGTGAAAGACTTTGGACCCTTAAGAAGCGAATTTAGTGACACTCTCTGAAACCAATCAATTAATGCTACCATTTCGGTTGATTTTGTGATTCTCTGATTTCGTTGTTAAGGTGCAATCAACCAACCATTCCTCTCTCTTTCATTTATAATAGCAAAGTCAATGAGGTTAGAAAATGAAACCTATGTAGTTTTGCGAATTCTAAAAAAGTCAACAAAACATTTGAAGAGCTTTTTCAGAGCATTCATTCGATGAAAAGAGGTCTTCAACGCAGCACAAAAACTTGTGTGATTTATAAGTTAATCAAACCCACAACAGCCAAATTTTGTTCTTAATGCGAGACAGGAAACGATGGATTACGAATACTTCCATGAAGTCGAACAAATGCAGCTGCTCAGAAGGCAACGCAAAGTGGTCTCTTTCGAATTGAAAAATGAGTAAGCAAAGGCTTTTGCCGTTTGTCAACAAACCTTGAAAGAGTCAACGCCGAATCAAGCCGGCTTCTGTTGCTCAGACTTTAAAATATCACATATGAATGCGAGGGCGAATAAAGCTCACACAAACACTTTGAATTGTACGAGTACAGTTGAACAACATTCAAATCGAAGCATTAAATGACGATTCTTTGTGGAAACCCATTCAATGAGCTAAATGTTGGCGTACGAAGCAAAGGCGACCGACCAGAAGGAAATGACGCATTCGCTGCGTCAGCTACTTGCTGTTGCTGCTATTGAAACAAAATAAATACCAAAAAAATAACAAACGTGAGGAAGTGAAGCAGCCAAATGAAAAGAAACAGCACAGCAGCAAAACAATTTAGAACAAATGCAGAAAATGGGAAATTTCCGAGGCAATCTAAAAGAAAATACTAAACATTTTAATGAGAGAAAAAAAGTGATGTAAAGTAAATGAAATTGAGCAAGTTTTGGTTGCTTTGGCAGTGACAGACGCAGCAGGATGAATTAATTAAGGATATTGACACAAAACTCAAGTTCAAGGACAATGGAATTTGATATTCAATCTGCTTTAAATTTTGATTCAATTCAAAACAATTGCAATACAAAATGCACGCCGTGAACAAGCAATCAGTTTGGTAATACCAACAACATCTTAATCAAGATTGAAACGTTGACGCTGTCAACGAAACATGGGTAATGGATAATTTGCATTGGTATGAAAGGAATCCAAAAATGTAAAGAAAAATGTAAAAAAAAAATGTGTGTCATTAAAAATTGTGTAGGTGAGGCATGGGGTAGTCATTCAATGTTCAATGTGTCAAGTTCAGCACGAAGCTGAAGATTCACAGCACGTTTATTGTTGACTTAACATCAAAACGAAAGTTGTAAGTTTCAATGCTGGTTCGATGTTAAAATATTGATACATTAAATACAAGAAAAGGTACTACTTTTTATATAAATGAAGGTTAATATGAATTTGGGTCAAGGTATTATGCCTAAAATTTAGAAAATCAATTCACTGGCAGTGAAAACACTGTGCAACAAAAATCAAATAATTTCAAAACACACGAAAAAATCTATAAACTCGTGAAACTAGGGGCCAATTGTAGTAAAACTGCGTTTTTAGTTTTTCTCTCTGACGTCAGGATCTTGTTTTAAAGGACTTTGAAATTTCAAGGACATGTTTGTTTCAAACAATTATTTTAAAAATTGAGCGCAATGTAGAATAACAACATGGGTATCAAATGAAAGTGAAAAGTCCTTAGAATTTTAGAAAATTCAATGTTTTGGTGCAAAAGGCCGAAGAGGTATTGAAAATCTTCTTTTAAAACTTTATCCTTGAATATCCTTGCAAATTTCCAATAATTTTTTTTTTTTAATATATCTTAGGGAATAATATGTACGCTACTACATCCTTGAATTTCGTGCTTCTAACTTAATTAGTTTGAGATACACAAAATTTAAAATTTGTTGCACGGTGTAATAAAAAAATAAAAAATATAACATTTTTGAAATTTTTTTTCTAGCTTCTTTCTAATAGAATTTGGCATAGTGGAATAGTTCACTGTTGTGTGTGGAGGCTTTAAAATAGCCAAATCGATGTCGTCAAGCATGCAACTAGATGACTCACAAGACTATATCCCAATCTTTGGCACACGCAAGGTGAATTTTGGGGGTTCAAGACCCTACAAATATATTTTTGTTACAAAAATTGTGGGTGGGTGTTACAAAAATATGGTTTCGTATGGTTCTGGCCTCAAAAGTTGCGTAGAGAAACGCCATGTCTCCGCTCTCGCCCTAATGAAATCCCGTGTGCACCACTGATCTCAATAATAATCATCATTTCAAGGACAACAGTAAGCGCCCCATCGTCTGCTCCACTCACCGGCTGTAAAATGACTAAGACTCAACTCAAATTAACTGGAATTCATTCAATCGTTTGAACTCATATTCGCGCCGTTTCTTACTCAAAGTCGGCATAAATAACCACATGATCTCATAATGAGAGACGAAATAGCAGTAAAATACAAAAAATGACGAACGTGCATAACCTTTAATTCACAATATGATTAAAAAAGTATGACAAAGTTGAAAAACAATTTTTTCGTTGGCAGCGTTGTCAACGCGCTGGGTCGCTCTGATATGCGCAAACCACTCACGAACAAATTAAGAATAAAAAGAAATGTAAAAGCGATAATGAAACGAGCCATCCGTCCGACTGTCGTCCGCACGCTCGTCTCAAGCATGATGACATCATAGCTGCCGGTTGCAAAAGGCAGTTAACGGCCAGCCGCCAGTTAGCCACCGACAACAGCGCCAAGGTGCTTCGAAACGTCTCAACAAATCAAAACAGCGGCAGAGGAAAGCAGCATGAAAGCAACAAAAAAAGAGCGACGAATGGTGCTGCCGCTCAAGTGTTGCGCGTTAAAGCGAGCGTTAAATTCGAATTTGCATCGAATGAAGCATGGCGTGCGTTTTAGCTGGAATCAGCGGTGCGATCACTTGTTGCCGGTGGTGAGTGGGAGAGCCGTAAAAGCAACGCACATGCACACACATCCACACTACTTATTTGCTGCAGCATTATAGATTTTATTACCAGGGATTTTGTTTTTGTTTTTATATTCATTTTTTGTTTTATTTTTGCTAAATTTATGTGCGACGGCCGCGTGCAACAGTTGGGAGAAGAAGACAACGAGAAAACAGTTCAGTGCTATGCGAATAAAAGTTCAAAACGGAAACGATGTGGTAACAATAAAGGTGAATTTTTCAGATACCGGCAAGTTTTGGACAAATTATTGGCTTTTGTAAACTTTAATGGCAGAAAAATGATTGGAAAGAGTAAATTTTTGGAGAAATTAACAAAATGGTTTACTCAATTTTAGTTAAATCATTACTTAAGCTAATTTTTTGAAAGTGTGATTTCTCATTTTTTAATCCGAATAAATATTAAAATTTCATAATTTTTGTGTTTCTATGGTAAAAATTACCACGTATTTTCAACAGCCTAACTTTGTCCTAAAAATTAAAAAAAAATTTTACTTAAGGGGGCCGATACATGTAAAACGAAGTATTTTTGGACATTTTTTTTTTCTCGGTAATATGTTCTACAAAGCCTTTTCAATGTATGGCTAAGAGCGTTTTCCAAAATTCTAATCCCTTCCCAGACAAAACACAGGTAGAAGCGGCGGCGTCAGGTATAAGCCGGTCCGCTTACTCAATCTTTGAGCCCGTTTATCTCGGTATGGCCTGCGCGATTGCATGAGAACCGCTCAACCGATCGCGATGAAATTTTAACCACACCTTCGGAAGACTCATCCCTTCGATGTGAACCTACTTGTTTTTACAAATCTGCAAACATCTCATGTTGGTGCTTGCAAATTCATCAAAACAGCTGCCCCAAAAATTCAATTTTCTGCCGTTTCCAAAAAAATCACAATTTCTTTACTAAACCAGGTTCACATCGAAGCCACAACTGTTTTTTAATTGATTTCCTTTCATTTTTCATTTCAGCCCCATACGAGCAGCGCAATCGCGCAGCGCAACAGATTGTAGGGGGTTTTTTGATCCCACGCGCCGCCGCCATCTTGGATTCTCGGGTCAAAAAAAACATGGAAAAAGAACCTTTAATTAGTTAATAAAAGATTAAAAAAAAAACATCAATTGCCAAATTCCTTATCCCCCAAAAAAATTCTCAAAAAATACACTATTTACATGTATCGGCCCCCTTAACTTTTGCCAGTGAGAACAAAGTGATTTTACGATGTCTTCCTCAACCCTTTCGTTACAGGTTTTTACTGGGGAAAGTTGGTTTTTGGTGGTGGTTTTTAGAAACATTCCATAAGACATTTTTTAATTTTTATACGCGGACCCTGTATTTTAGAGTGTTCTTCTATGAGAGCAACCACATCGTTGTGGCTCTAATAATTACTTTAACATAAAATTTTTACGCATAACGAAAATTTGAGTATTTCATCATTAACTTCAGCCAAAAAATGAAAAAAAGGATCTAAATTGAAAGAAAATGTCAAATAAAAAGTTATCTAAAGTTTTCTGCTTCTTCTTCTTAACTATGTCAAGATATACCATGAAAAAAACGTGTATACTTTACTTACTTAAATTTTTATATTCAGTTTATCAATTTCGTATTTGTCCTAAAACTTCAAAGTATTCTAAGGACCAATAAAAAATGTATTCCTGGAACCACAGCGGTTTCAGACGTCCACAAAGTAGCAATGTGCCATATGGCAACAAAATAGCGAAAGGGTTAAGAAAAGGTGCTCTACGTGGCCGCTCAAGGTTGAAGTCCAAGAGGGAAAGGTGCCAAGTTAAGGACGCCCTATCATCTCTTAGCGTGATCAGCTGGGGAGGACGCGAAAAGCAGAGGCAACTAGAGAGAACTTTTGCGGCAATCTAATCCCGTAACGAGGTATTACGGCCAGTTATGTATATATGACAATGATTGTCTTATACTGCAACGATCTAAAACATTCTTTTAAATAAACTTAGTTTTAGAGTTCTTTGCACAACACTGAGTCTGCACAACGCACAAAAATGCAATAATTACATTTTAATTCAACTGGTTTGCGTTCAAGTTCACAAATGCCAACGATAAAAGTGAAAACTACACAATAAAAGCGAAAAGAAATCAAACGAAATTTTTAACGCAAAAGCGGCAGAAAAACGCGCAACTAAAATATGCCGAAAACGAAAACAAACAGACAATCAACAACATCAGTCGCACCAGCAACAACAATAATAAAATTGTTGAGTTAAACATAATTTTAATTATTGACCGAGCGGCGACCAGCCAACCAAACGGACCAGACCAGACCAGCGCACAGCACAGATCGACCGACCGCAAACATGAAACCAACGCGCCATGAAGTCCCAGTCGGCAACAGCCCCAGCCACAACAACAACAACATACAAGCGTCAATAAATGTATTGTACAATGTTGCTAAATGTCGGCCATAATAAATTCACAACTAAAATAATTGTGAAGAAAGAGCGTTGGGGGGAGCGCGGCTGAGGTTAATGAAAATATAATGAAAGAGCAACAATTTGACATAACGACAAGAGAGCGCGACACGAGACAAGACAAGTGAATGGATGACTGGATGTTGGCTCGACGGTTGGACGCATGAATGGAGCTGGCCGGAGCAGCGGGTAGCGCAGTTCAACGCTGGTCAAGTTGAGGCGCGCTTGCGCTACTGTTTCAATGATGGCAATGGTGGCCGTTACTATCAATTGGCATACACGCAGCCATCATACACCGTCAACCACAATAACAACAGCAATAATGAATGAAAAAAATTGAAATAACTAAAAGTGAATTTACCACAACTCATTATTATTATGGTTGATGGGGTAAAGTTGAAAACAAAAACGAAAAATTAACAAATAACAGCAAACTGAAGTA
Source organism: Melieria omissa (assembly GCA_963971225.1). Taxonomy (NCBI): domain Eukaryota; kingdom Metazoa; phylum Arthropoda; class Insecta; order Diptera; family Ulidiidae; genus Melieria; species Melieria omissa. The sequence goes on from OZ020268.1 coordinate 21,406,119, forward strand.
GTGGAGAAAACGGAAGAAAGCAAATACAAAAGATGAGATAATGGATAATGGTTTTGGTAATGAGATGTCGTCATAAGAATTGTCAAATAATTCTTACAGTGTTTAAAATAAACCTTTTTAATATTAAAATTTCTTGTAAAAGTTAAGAAACGTTGTATTCTCTTTGAGAAAAAATTCTTTGCAACTGAAAAAAATGTGTGGCTTGCTCGTAATCGGGCGATTATGTAGGCTATATATATTGCAGACTCAAATTTCAATGGCATTGCGTTGCCTGATGGACGTGGTCAACCTTAAAGTAATCGTAAAGATATATAAATATACGAGCCCATGTGGAAAACCTTAGTAGGGCGCTGGTTTGGTCGCCCAATCCCGTCCCTCAATGAGCGAAACACCTACAAAAGTGAGTCAAACTTAATCGTGGAGCAGAGGCCGAGAAGATATTCCAGAGTTCCTCTCATCTTGTTTCATTCATGTGTCAAATTTTGTATATCAAAATCAAAAGGTTAAATGTTTTACCCAAACCCTACAGACCACAACACATCGTTATAGAGTACCAAGCGAACAAAAAATAAAAACATTACGTCATAGCTTGTAAACATCGACAAAGATATATTCATTAGTATCTTAAAAACACATTTTTTATATATGTATAACAACTTTAGCTTGTAATCGTTTTTCGGGTGAGATTGCCACTGACTACAGACGTATTAATGGCGGCGTTTTTCGACTGTTAAGTGCGCAACCAGCAACCCGCACGCACGCATGCCCACTGAAGCCAGCCAACCGCTCAAGCTGCCATTGACAAGCGGCAGTCAAGTTAAAGGAGGAGCAGTGAAAGGAGAGCACAAGCGACAAACTGTTCAACGTTAGATAAAAAAACGGATAATGCATTTTCGGCGCGAAACTATGATAGTTAATTAAGATGTAATTCACAATGGAGTCGATTTGAAGTTCACAACTGTTCACACTGGTCAACAAAAGCCTAAGCACTTTTCTAACTGAGCAAAACGAGGCACCAATACGCGTCAACTCGAGCAGGAAGTTGGTGCGCTGAAGTGCACTTCTCTGACGTCAACCGGCTACACAACAGCAACAGCAAAACACAAATTAATGATGCTCACTTTAATGCCAATTCAATTAGATTTCATTATTTGCACACCAGTTGCGGCGTTTGTTTTGTGCCTCTTTGAGCGGCGGCCGCACGCAGCAACTGTGCCAACAAGCACCAGCAACATTCCATGTTTGATTTTATGTTGCTGCTTGTGTTGTTTCGATTGCGGCGTTTTTCTTACCGCTGCCGCTGCCAATGCCAATAATGATTTCAATTCTAACCTCATTTGACAGTTGCGCTCAATTCGTTGTGTTTATTTTGGCATTTTGACATGTTTTTGACATTAGTCTGTTAATTGCTTTCGCAAATTGCCAGTTACAACTGGCGTCAGCAGTAGTAAGTGTTGCTGCTTTGCTGCCCCACACAACAGTCAATGTTTGCCAAATTTGACTTGAAAGTGAACGCGTTGTGCTGATTTAATCAATGGAATATTTAGTTTTTTTCATATAATGTATGAAAATTTCAAGTGTCGCTGACAAATTAGTTGTTGCCAGGCGGCAGGCGTTTTGTTGAATTGTTGGCGCTTAAGTGGTTAAGTAAGCATGGGACTAATTCAGACATTTGCAAGCCTTGACTGCTGAATTGAAGAAGAACTTCTCATGGAAGTTTAGAACTTTTTAAAAATAATAATAAAAAATACATTTTTTACTATGATTTAGTAGGATTTTATTCAAAGTTATTCTATTGAAAACTGTCTCATGGAAAATAATAATATTAAGAAAAATTTTAAAAGGTAGTAAGTTCTTGTTTTAGCTTCCAAGCCTTGACTGCTGAATTTAAGAAGAAAGAAGTTCCCATTGAAGTTTAGAACTTTTTAAAAATAATAATAAAAAATACATTTTTTACTATGATTTAGTAGGATTTTATTTAAAGTTATTCTATTAAAAACTCATTGAAAAGAAAAAGTTGAATTGAAAAATTGATAAATTTTAAAAGGTTAGTTCTTGTTTTAGGGTTCTTTCCCTCTTTCGGTGGCAGCACAAAGGGCCAAGTCTGGTCTAGGTACGTGAACTGCCTAAGCTGTCACCTTAACCTAACCTAGTTCTTGTTTTTCGGAATTTCACATCAAAATATGTTTAACTATGATAACAACTGGAATTTTACATATATTCATTGGTTCTTTTGGCTTTGTAGAAGAAATCTTCAGTGAAAGATGGTTTGAGATGTCTCAAAACAAAGCAGATCACTACAACTGTTTAAAGACATGGACATGGATATCCAGCATTTACACTGGCTTGGTCTAAACTTGGTCTGGACTGTTATCTGACTCCGGCAAAGGTGTTCGATGTGGTAGTTAGAGGTCGATGGCGAAGAGGGAGACAGTCTCCAGTGGAAAGACCAAATTGAGTGCGCCCTATTATCCCTGGGTGTGACCAACTGGAAAAAAAGACACCTAGAGAGAAATTTTGCGTCAGACCGTAGTCCCCCGTAATAGTCATTAGTTACACCTGTTATAGGCTTCACACAGATATATAGATAGATTTGAAAGGGGAAATGTGCACTGAGACCAGAGTTGATCTATTGTGCCCCCTACAGCTTTAGAGAACGTCCTCCAATCCCACTGACCTAATAAAGCTTAGCAACTCACGCGGGAGAAGTTGTTTGACGGTCTCTTCTGCAAGTCCAGGTGCTGACTCCTAATGCGGAATACCGCATCGCAGTGCAGTATGACATGCTCAAGAGTCTTCTCCGCTGTTCCACAGAGTCTACAGACGCTTACATGTTCTAACTCGATTGTGTGCATGTGTTTCCTCATTCTGCAGTGCCCGGTTAACAACCCTGTGACCAGTCTAGGCTGGCTTTTGCCCAGTCTGAGGCATTCTTTACTCCATCTGGAGTTGTAACCCTTAATGAAGATTTTCGATTGCCTAAGATATGTGGCATTTGACCAGTGTTCCGAGTTCCTGGTTCCTTCCTCAAGACTTAGTGACTCTGCAAGAGTGCTTTTGCCCAGCCCAATGAAAGGTTCTACTGCAAGGGGGATCGTAGCTGCCCAGTTCTAGCAAGACTATCAGCCTTCTCATTGCCATCTATTCCTCTGTATCCTGGGACCCAGAGGATTTTAACCTGGTTATATGTACCCAGTTTATTCAATGCTTCTATGAATTCTAGCACCAACCCTGAGGTAATCTCACACGAGATTAGTGCTTCACACAATTAATGAACAAGTTTTGTTTTAAATGAATTTCATCGCGTATTTTAAAAAGGACAACGTCCTAAAAAATGTATCCCCTACATACACACAAATATAAGCAACTTTTTAGTTATAAACTGAATATCTGAGCAGAATAACCGACTCACGGTGCCACACTTCGATCGCTTTAAATAACACAAACCACATTTAATTAAAAATATTAAGACAAAAACGCTGAGTCAATATTATTGAAAACTCATCGAGAATCTTGAATTGGGTCATGACGCACTCTCGGCGCGGCATTATACAATCAATTCATACTGACTTATCAATTGGCGGCGTTATATAACCGTCAACGCTGCACGAAAGCGGGAAAAACGAACCAGCCACTAATGTTAAACTCAAAAGCCCAATTCACCGGTTGGTTGGTTGGCTGATGATTGCGTTGCTAGTTGGCCGGCTGGTTGGTTGGTTGATTAAGGCATTCGGCAGATGTTTCGCTGCACAAATAGAAACCGCATAATTCCAACGAAAATGACTTCAACACTAAAATTACCATTTCGACTTAAAGCAGACAAATATTTATTGTGGTAAAAGGTGTACAGCAACAACTGCAACACCTACAAAGAGAAACAATTATTCATTGAAACTATGGCAAAGATAGGTAAATGCCATTAGCCGCATACGTAAATTAGTCAAAATGGTCTAATTAAAAACGCCGACAACAACAACAACGACAGCAATACCAGAGACACCAATGCATACAAAAACAAATACCAACGCAGCGATAGTAAAAATTAATTTGATTGTTGTGCTTGTGTGCGCGCCGAGTGTGGAACAGCAAAGGCGTTTAATAAGCAAATACCGATTGTCCGCAACATAACCAACAAATTACTAACAGCAACGGCAATGAACGCGAATGCCTGTAATTCAGCGAGCAGTACAAAAACCCACAAATACCGATGCCTTTAGACCAAAGTAAATGGAATACCGAAAATCCGATGAGGCAAATATATGCGCCAACCAGTATGTAAATGTGACTGTGGAATATGAAAATGGCCGCATTTTATCTTATCAGCGGGCAAGTAAAATAACAACAAATATCAAAAACGATGGCCAAAAGTGAAATACTTAATAAAGCGATGAGAGAGTAAAAAGTTAAGGCGGCGATTGTTAAATAATTAAAACGTAGAGAGGAGAACAAAACAAAATACAAAAGAAAAAGACAAGAAAAGAAATAAAAAAACATAGTTACGAAATGTATTAATTAAATTAAGAGGAATATGAAAAAAACAAGTTTTATATGTAAAGAGAACTTTACACTTTAGAGCTTAACTTGATCTTGCAAAATTGTTTTTTATGTAAAGTTGTCACGTGTCTCAGACAGCGGAGAGACGAATGAATGGATATGCTTTGCTATAAATGTACGTATGTGTATTACCACGCCTACTTTTGTGCGTTGCAATATCAGTGGGAAACTGAATCGTTGTCTGCATACACTGATGACCCAAAGCAGGGTTTAATAAAACATATTCAATGCAACAAAACACCACAAACTACAACAATGGAACGAGCAATAAATCATGCAAAATTCAATTCATACCAGATCAGAGTTAATTATTTGTCGGAAGGTTGTTACAAAAGATTAAATCAATTAGCGGCTTCAACAAAAAATAGGGGGTTTTTCAGTTGCAATTAATATAAATCATGGAAATCAATCTGAGAGAACTAAAATTACAGGAGAGAGCAATTAGAGAAAATAAAAATTGTTCCTCAGTACACGAGAGTCAGGCAAACTATGTTATACAAAAAGTAGATTAAGTACAAATTAATAAAAAAAATAATAATAATTCCAACATGCCACAAACGCCAAGCTACAGTGACGTAAAGACTAAATGAAAACTAAAATGTTTAGCAGTGATTTACTAGAAAGTGGAAAACTAAATAATACAGTGGTCAAATTTCTCCAATAGTTTTTCCGACCAAATATTCCGTTTCGGTTTCGGCCCAAATAAGTGTTTCGGTTTCAGTTAAACTGAACATAAACTTTGTATGTTTGTGTTTAAGTTTTTTATGTTTATGTTTTAAAAAATGAATGAATTGTTTTTATTAATAAATTTTTATTTATTTATGTTATGTTTGTAGGTTCTTTATTTACTTAAAGTAAGATTCGTTTGTTGAAAAATTGTGATTTTGATGCTTGATGTGGTGATTTGTATTTCAACTAAAAAGTTTCGGTTTCGGCCAAATATAAAAAATAAACCGAAATTCGGTTTCGGCCAAAAAAAGTACATAGTTTCGTTCGGACACAAGTTTTTTGTTTCGATACTTAGAATATATTTTCGCATGATGCAAACATTTCTGTACCAAAACAAAAAACAAGGGTTGGTCACCGAAACTGCGACCTTGACCTTTTTCAAAGTTATTTAAAATTGAAATTCAAGTACATTGGAGCAGATAATGTAGCAAAATTGTTTATATTTTTGTGACAAAATATTGGTACAAAAATGAACAAAAAGTGAGCGAAAAGACAGAATTTTACCACAAACGAAATCAGAGCGATTGAAGGTGGCCGTAGTCAGCAACAACCCTGTCGGACCTGAGACAATTGGTTCCCAAAATTCATTGGCCTTTCAACTGGTTTTTTGTAAGTCAATTTGACAACCAGTTGTCCAAGTGACTGTCAGCGGAGAAGTCAGTCAGTTCGCGTCCTAATCGTTCACGTTCTGTGTGCGTGTTCATAGGCGAGAAGAGCACATAAATATGAGAAAAACGAAATAGAGGTGAGAGAAGCAAAAAAATACTATTAAGGCTGATCTTGCGATTGTTCTGCTACAACAACAACGTAGAAATTTTTGCATTTTTCAAACTTTCTGTTTCTATGACACGAAGTTTGCTCGATTTGCACGTTTTGTCTTGAATGATTTCAGTTAAAATTTTGCGTGGTTGCGTAAAGCAACGAATTGCAACGGCAGCTTAAACGTATGATTTATTATATTTATTTATTTATTTATGAAATTATTCTTCAATTTATTTATTTATTTATTAATTGCAGGCGAAGTCCCCCAAACAGTTCCGGCAGAAGTGTGTCAACAAGTCGAAGTTCATCTTGGTTCATTTGTAAATGCACCAACAATTTTTTTTTTTAAGCGATGATTTTTAGTTTTTATTTTTAAATATTTTTAAAATAAAATAATTATTTAAAAAATGCACTGCTTTATTTTTATTAGAAAACTAATCCAGAATAAACTAGTTTGCAAACAAGTCGCTTTGCAACTGGTTTGAAAACTGGTTTACTTAGGACTAACCTTGGACTAGTTGCAAATGGATGCAGACGGGCACAATTGACCGTCGCCTGGGACACCGCCATGTTAAAAGGATGAGTTTGCTCCAAGAAAACGAGTCGCTTCTGAGGTCATATATGACTGTCAAGCGACCAGTTGAAAAACTACACTTGGACCAGTCCGATTTCCTACAGGGAACATTTCATGCAGCAAGCAAACATTGAACAGAAGAAATCCTAAAAGATATAGCAAAAGAATGAATGGCAAAACACAAACACACCAGTTGTCTATATATAACATATATGGCACGCGAAAATGTGGCCAAAGTCAAAAATTAAACACACTGAAATGTATGCGGAAATTTCTTGCTGTTGTTGTTGCTAAATTGTAAAAACAAATTGAGGCGCATCAGCAAGTTTTGGTCGAAGGCGGCGAACGTGTGCGCGTGCACATGTGATATGAGTGCACGACTGGACGCAGCGTAGTGAAGGAAACTGTCAAAGGAGGAAAGGGGGGACAGCCACTGAAGGTGGAGGCCATTAAGCGAAGCCACGCGTTTCGTGTTCTTTTCGTTTTTGCTTTTTTGACAGTAAAAATTAAAATAAGGGAACACAAAAAGACCAACAAATTGCAAACAAAACACAATTTTAGTGCGTTTAGTGCGTAAATTTAGTAGAATGTGTCGACAGGTCGACAAGTCAATGGTTGGAGAGCGGGGCAATTGAAGCATCGTTGTTGTTGCGTGAAATGAAAATGTGAGCTGTCGCAGCATTGAGAAAGTAGACCTCCACAAAAATGACTACATTTCGTTTGTGAAATAAAAATAAATTGCCGAAAGCAGCAAAATATATGTATGTATGAACATATGTATGTATTGTGAACTGGCCATTAGTGGAAACAACTGACGCGATGCGAGATGGATTGCAGTAAATATGAAAATTAAACATTTCATGAATGAACACAATGCCAACCGATGGAATAATAAAGCATGAACGACACGCAAACCTGCACAACAATATACGCCAGAAATTCCTATATAGAACATCGATATGTATCACATACGTACAGATCAAATGAGTCCGTATGGCAATTTTAAATGCTTTCAAAACAAACCAATAATAGCGCAAAATTAAAACAAAAGCAACGGGGAGTGAAGAAAAATAAACGACATGATCATAAAAAAATGGAAAACGTCATGGGGGCAAATAACAGACAGATAAGAGGGCGTTAGCCCAACTTGAACGAGTGGTATTTGTCCTGCCGCACCCTTTGTGTGTGTCTACTTTTTACTTTTCCTCATTTCAGAAGCAAAAATCATAATTTAGTTGAAGAAAGCAGTTCGATATGAGAAAATATATACATGAAAATGAGTTAAAAGGGCATGTCACACATAATTTTATTATTAATATGAACAAACAGATAGATTATTTTAGTCATTAGTAAAATTGTTATATTATTTTAAAACCCCTCGTAAAACTATACTCAAAACTAGGCAGATCACGCTCACTTTCAATATGATCTTTGCTTTTCAGCTAAAAACTGTCCACGGAAAATCTCTTTCTGGTCAACAGAACAGATGAACAGAACATGAATCAATGCTTCTGGCAATGCTGATTATCACAAATGTAATAAATTTTCATATGCGAGTTATTACATAATATAGCATAAGCTACTGTATTGTGTTTGGAACTTTGTTTACAAATAAATGGACCACTCTTACTGAGTCAGAAGACAAGCCCACTCCCACCATCGTCTCACTAGTACACTAACCAATAAATTCTAAATTTTCAATGTCGTTACGCATAACCGAGTTGCGCTCTTGACGCTTCACAATCACTTCCACTACGTTACCAAATACTAAATTTGGTTAACAACCGTTCTGACAAAATTTCGCCGTTCGCCATTCGTTCGGCGCACAGGTGTTGCTGTTCACTTGACCTTCCGTAAGCTGATTGTTTGCGCTTCATTGCACACAGCGCCGCTATGGGCGGCTGAGGCGTCCAGCAGTGCACGAAAAGCTATTTTTGGCATTGCTTAGATTGAATTTTAATCATAAGCAGCTCTGACAGTGCTCAGTTGGCTTCCCGTTTTCGAATCTACAAAAATAGGAAACCAGCCGCCAAAGAAATGGTTGACCTAAAATAGAAATGAATTTCGAACATGATCGCAGCTTTTCACGATCGATGAGTTTATTGAACGCTTTGCCGCTGATAAGAGTTGCATGAGCGCGCAAAAATGGCAAACAACAGCAGTCGGTTTGCATGGGCACAAAGGCAAACACACAAGTGGCTACAGCAGCAATGGCGAAATGCACACAAAACTGCCATAAAACAATTTTCATAAATATGAAATTGTAACTGGAGATAAACATTGGCGCCGCCAAGTGCTAACTTACTGTAAAAACGCGTCAGTTTATTTAAACACACTTGTCGATAAGAACGGCGAGCGTTCGTTGCTCGGAACGTTTCGTTCGTATTTCGGTACGTTTCGTTGGTCAACGGGACACTAATAAATCTATTGTATTCATTTTTTTGCAAAAAAAAAACAAGATTATTTCAATCATTAAGTTGGCAAAAACACATAAATTAAATGTGGTGACAAATTTTAATATTATGATTGCTTGTCGCCACAACACATCAACAAATACTATGAAATATTTCGAACTGGACACTCGCTGGTTCTCAGTTAGGCACACGCGCCTCTAAAATAAATACAATTAATTTAGGAACTATTCCATTCAGCATTTTACAGCCGTTCGTTCTTCAGTTGTGTCTTTTATGTTTAAACATTTGATTTTTAACGGATTTTTGCAAATTACATTGAAGGTATGGGCGAAAGACTAAACAAAATCAAGAGATTTCGATTTGGTGAAATAATTTGGGTTATTGATGGCGATGGTGACATGGCGGTTGCCATCGCTCAGCTGTTTAGTACGTTAGATTAAGAATATACAGTGACGACCAGCCCAGGTTCGACTACCCGTAGTAGCCAATACTAAAATATATCAGGTGTACAACTTTGCTTCCGCCGTTTTCCGATAGGTGGCTGTACCGGCTGAGGCTGGTTGAAATACATAGATGGTAATGCCTTTAAAGTGAGTGTGGAGAGTGCCTAACGAATTGTCATCGCCGTTTCAGTGACAGTTGTTCTTGTTTTCGTATTATTCACGCTCGAAAATGTCCGTTTATGTGTCCAATTCTCGCTATTTGCGGGAAGTTTTACTTTTCTGTTACAATTCGAAAAAAAAATGCAGCTGAAGCGCATCGAATGCTCTCAGAAACTTACGGTGATGCTGCTCTGAGTGAAAGAACGTGTCGGGAGTGGTTTCAACGTTTTAAAAATGGTGATTTCGACGTCGAAGACAAACATGGTGGTGGAAGAGAAAAAACCTTGTATTTGGTGGGATCAGCTCGGTGTGATTTACTACGAGCTCTTAAAACCGGGTGAAACCATCACAGGAGATCGCTACCGAACGCAACTGATGCGCCTTAGTCGCGCGCTAAAAGAACAGCGGCAACAATATCAAGAGCGACATGACAAAGTCATCCTCCAACACGACAATGCTCGGCCTCACGTCGCAAAAGTGGTCAAAAAGTACCTGGAAACGCTGAAATGGGAAGTCTTGCCCCACCCGCCGTATTCCCCAGATGTCGCCCCTTCTGACTTCCACCTATTCCGTTCGATGGCACACGGCCTGGCAGATCAACATTTTCAATCCTTCGAAGAATTGGAAAAATGGATTGCTTCATGGATAGCGTCAAAAGAGGACTCCTTTTTTCGAGCCGGGATCCGAAAATTGCCGGAAAGATGGGAGAAAGTTGTCGCTAGCGACGGACAATACTTTGAATAATACATCTGTAAGCACTTTTTCGCAATAAAGCTTTTAATTTTGGAAAAAAAAACGGCGGAAGCAAAGTTGTACCCCTGATATATACAACTTTTTCCTTCCGGCGGCTGCGTTCTTAGCAGGATATGGCAAATTTCCGTACATGAACTCAACAAATTTTTATTTTTACCATCACAGCTTAACAAAAAAGAAGAGTACGTCAAAAATGTTTAATTCACGGAAATTCAATCATGCAACGAAGGGTTAATGATCTTATGTGATAAGGCAGCAGAGCTAAATACTGATTAGTTTTTATTAAAAAATATTAAAAAGCAAAATGCGATCCACTATTACGAGCACTTTCAATCAAAGTTACTTAACCCATATAAGCCCAGCGATTTTTTTTGGTCAATATTCACATGAAACAGTTTTTTTAAGGTGAAATGAGGTCGAATAATTCAAATTTGGGGTCAAAAACACTTTCCGATTTTTGGTTTTCGAGATATTTGGTGTTTGATTGATCGAACGCCGAACTATAAATATATAATGTGGCTATAATATTAGTTTTATGCACAAAGTGTAAATATGTTTTCAAGAGTTTAAACAATTTTTAACAAGACTGCATAGTATCTTTTTTAAATATTATTGTTTTTTAATGTTTTTCGATGCTTTTGAAATTATGTAAAAAATACCTTTTCTTTGGGGAATTCATACAACTGGGAAGAGGTGTGAGAAATGAATATATTATCCCATATTATCCCATATTACAAATCATACCATCATATCATGCAAAACTTTCGCATTTTAAGTTTAAAAATGAGCCCAAAAAAATTACGAATATTTGAATTCAAAGTTGTGAGATGACCTAAGGGGTTCAAAACAAAGTACAAATGACTAAAAACCTAGACAGTGGAGGTTCAAACGACCATAAATATATGTCTTTTACAACAATTGCGGGCAAAAAATATGGTTTCAAATGGTATTGAGCTCAAAAGTTGTGTGCAAAACCCAACTCCAAAGAGAAATCTTGTGCGCCACTGTAAGGATAGAATAGTATATGGGTTTTGAAAAGCTGAAAACTGCATCGTTAAAAACCAATTAGTTCTAAGTTGTTTTAAAATGCTTATGAATACTTTCCGACATAAGAGCAGCTTCACAAATTGTTTCCAATCTGAAGGGAATAACCTAACCTAATCTCATAAGACAATTCGAAACAAAGTAAACCACTTTTTTTTCAAGTCAACAGCTCAACGTAGATCAGTCCCTCGAAAGGCCTTTGGGCCACTCAGCTAATTTCATAGTCACCAATTATTTAAGGGAAATTATCCCTCAATAACAGTTAATTAATGCCGCATATAAGCACCAAGAATGAAACGGAACATTTCGTGCATATGACGAAACTATCAACAATTACACACACACGCACACATACACACAATACATAGTGGTTGTGCCGTCAAGTTTCATTGCGCTATCGGCATGAGAATAAAACCACTAATAATTTTCAAGACAAAAACAAAAAAAAACAAATAAATACCACAGCAATTGCTTACGTCTAATAGTGTAGTTTTATTGTCTTGGCGTGTACTTTTTCACATTTAAATATATGTAAATAATTTTTTTTCTTTTGGCAAAAACGCCAAGTAGTAATAAATTATTTACACAATTACTCACAAATTTTTGGGTGTGCAAACAAGCATACGGATACATTTGTGTGTAGAAACTAGTGAGTTATTGACTGTTATGTCATGGGAGTGACATTGAATTGTTCCAAACGCTTCGCTGCTTATTGTTTGCTGATAAAAAGCTGTGTTTGATGTTTAAAAAAAAGTCACGTGTCCTCCAAAACCCAACGACCGACGCTACGTGCGACAACTTGTGAAATGCAGCTTTAGACTTTTACTTAGCCAGCAAACAGTTTTGACTAAAGTTACAAGTGGAAACAGATCCGCTCCTCGAACGTGTCTTGACACAGTTTGGGTCATTAGGCATTTTGAAAAAATTACATAATTTCCGTAAATTTTAACCTAAATTCTACCTACAGCGAGTGAAATGCACGTGAGCGACATAAAGTCGCACACATTGGTCGAAATTGGTCGAAGATAGCAGAAAGGCATTTAATGCCATGACAAATGACAAAATTTACAGAACAGCAAGGAAGCCAATCGGACAGCGGGATTAAGCACAGTGAAATTTTAAAATGAAATAGGCAATCAAGCTGAAGTCAATACGAAGAAAAGCTAAAAATATTGGAGTCAGTGCGTGGCTTTGCATGTCACGAACTAAAATAGAAACAACAGCAGGCACCATAAATACTGAATAATGCGAATAAAACACATGGTATCAGAAGGCCGAGGACGTGTGGAAACGAGCACACGGAATTGGATTTAACACGACAGTGATTCACGACACCATTGCTGATGGGTAAAATACCTACAGTGCAACATTGTCTGCTCAGCGGCTCTTGTACTCGTGTTCCACCTTCCAAAATTGTTGGACTAGGTGGCTTTTTTAGGAGGCGAAGCCATTATAAAATTTTGAATTCAATTGGATTACTTTTCTACTTTGCATGCATACTATGTGTCGTATTGATTACATACAGTGGGGGTAATGTACTGAAAATTCTGACTCAGAAAACTGACTTAAAAAAAATACAAGTTATTTGAAAATTTGTTTGACTCATACTTAGAAACAAATTATATAAATTCTCAATAAGGAAACATTACTGAGTTAAAAATGAATGTCCAAAGTCAGCAATAGAAAGAGAGAGAGACAACAGATAGTATCAGCTCAAGTATTGACTCACGGATTGACTGTCTTTAATGTAGAAGCCTATACTACGAATACAAATAAGTAGTAATATTGAATTCTCATGGAATTAGGTTTTCGTTTTGTATACTTTACAATTTAACTATCCAAAGATTAGTAGCAGTCCTTAGAATTTCTTGGTACAATAACTTCCTTCATAATAGGGGTAGTGTTTTGTAGCCGAGGCTAATGGATCACAAGCCATTCTCAGTATTAAATTATTGTTCCATCCATCATTGGACTTCTACCCAACCTGGACATCAACACACAACGATCGGCCTATTTTCGAATACATATTTCAACCTCAGTTGTATTTATCGAAATAAGAGGAATTGCCAGAAGTTTCGTTCCAATACTACAAATACAACGTAATGCAAAAATTCAAAGCAGTGATCTATAAAAAGCTAAGCAGTTTCAAATCTTGACCCGTCAAATGGTTCAGGTTGTCATAAAGAAATCTTTATTGTGATTTGCACTTAGTCAGAGTGATTTTCTATGCAAACAGCCCGCAATAGTAGTTTCTAAATACTCGTAGTCTAACCACGTTTTCGACGATTTAAAACATATTAGACTACAACTAAGTAGTTGAAGGCTTTAGTAACAGTCAGTGACTGTCTTTAATGTAGAAACATATGCTACAAACAAGTACTGAGATGTATTTCTCATGACTTTCTGCCAATGCACTCAGTCTTAAACATCTTACATAAACAAATTCCATTCTATAAAACCATTTCAAGTATTATTTATTGCTTCGAAAAGCCACGTTCGCCAAAAACCACCAAAAAGTCATCGCATTGCAATTTCAACAAAACTCCAACAGGTCTGTTGGTATGTGGGTTTTCGAATTTTATGGAAACTTTTTGCGAAAATTATTCACAACACATAATTTGGAACGTGTTCTGCGAGTGTTCTCTATCCAGCGTGTTGACGCTGGCGGCTAAAGCACAAAACCAACCATGTGACAGCCGCAGAGTAGAAGCGAGCAGCAACCGGCGCGCCGCTGAGGCAGTTGGCGGTACAGGCAGGCGGCCAGTAGCAGCTGTGTTTGTGCAATTATGACTGCTGCCAGCTAATGGTGCTGTTGTTGTTGGTGCCGTGGGTGCTGCCATCGAAGCAGCAACCACAACAACAACAACCGTAGAGGAGGCAACGCGGCGGCTTATCATTATTTTCAGCTGACTCTCGTGCACCGAACACACAATTTCAGCAAATGAAATTGTTTGGAAAATTTACACGTATGCATGTGACGATCGGGCAAAGGTGTTTGTTTTAGCGGCAACTTGCTCGCTAACGCAGTTATGGGCAGTGGCGACATTTTTATTATCGTCGGTAATGGGTTATTTTTAAAACAATGATTTAATTTCGAAAAAATGCTCGCAGCTCGCAGCCACCTTTATCTGGTCTACCTGTGGAACCTCTGTGATTTTGCAAGCTTTTGGCTAAGGAGATAAGCAAAGATGACTAAAACGAGTGCCTGCGAAAAGAGAAAAAAATCAAATCTGGCTTTGCTGTAATCGACGATGACTACGCAGCTTCGCATAATCAACGCCAGCGCAATGGAAAACAGCAGCAACACAGCAGAAGTCGCCGCAGGCGATTATTGATGAACTTCAAATTTGGTCTAAGCCAAAAATACAACAACGAAAAACAGACACAGCGCAGTGCATCACAGGCGACTACAAACATTAACAATTTTAAAGCATACAAAATAGATTCAACATTTGCGCGGCGAAATGCAAACTGGCAACACACGCCACCAACAACATTCATGGAAATTTGTACATGTGCGACACCTGCACAGGCCGGCGCTTTCGTGTGAGCCGAGTGTGTGCGCGCGCTTCATGCCTTGAACTTTAGACATAGACCCAGTGAGTTAAAAACTATCAATGCTCTTGACGTGCAAATGACAGCAACAATAAACTGTTAAAGCACAAGGTAACTGTGTGGAGATGAGCGCCGTCAAGTCGCTTCGCATCGCAAGCGTGTTAATAAATAATTGCCGGAATGTGCTGCTGCTGTTGCTACTGCTGCTGCTGTTGCTGTTGCTGGCTGTGCATTTGTCGAGGCGAATAAATGCAAATAAATACATTCCGTGAAACACAAAAACTTCATTCTCAAACTCAATTAAAATGCGGCACACTTTTTCAATAAAAAAACACCATACACACACACGCACACACACACTACGAACAGCGGTGCTGTCATTAAAATTTATACAAAACTGGGAAGTAGACAAAACTCGTAAACCAAAGACAACTCAACTCTCTTGCCGTGAACTTTGTCTATAAAGCGAGGGGCGTTAAGACCTGTGACGAATTTACTCTTATGGGCATAACAACAACGATTAACTATTAAAGCAAATAGACCTGAGACGGAGATGAAGGACACTCCAGCTACTTTGACAAGTTTAAAGAGGATTTTTTCACGTATTAGGCCAAATACCGCATCAAGTTTGAATTGGCTTTTTAGAAAAGATATTTGGAGTTGGATAATAGTTATAAGAGTCCGACCGATTAATCGGCATCGGCTAGTATCGGCCAATAAAATCGGTATCGGCATCGGCCAATAAAATAGGCACGGCTTCGGCATCGGTATCGGCCTTTTTTGGATGGTTTATCAGCCTTTTTTCGTGCTTTAATTCTTTTTATTATTTTTTTTATTTTTTTTAAGCTGAATCGCACTGTGTTTCTTATATTAAACAGTATCTGAAAATACGTTACTGAAAAAGTGTATAAGAATCTCTAATCTGCTCTTTTAGTAACGTATTTTCAGCTGTGTTTTTTAATATAAATAATTGCTTGAAATATTTTTTATAAAAACCAGGTATTCTTAAAAACACAGATTTTCTCGAAATGTCTATGCATTTCGTCTATTAATATGGGTATCAGAAGAAAGGTCATTTATTTTTACAATCTTGTTCTTCTTTTTTAATTGAAAGTATTATTTTAAACAGGGCTTTTTATTTTTTCCAAATTTTGTTTTCTGATTTCTTTCCACCACACCTGTACATCTGGTCGCCTTGCTCCAACGCAATTTCAGAGTACAAATTTTCATATACAGTGGTGTCTGGATATAGTGAACTAATTATTGCAAGACCTGTTCACAATATTGAGGTTGTTCACTATATCAAGGTTAACATTTCTGGTCAAAAACCCGATTTATTTGCTCAAAATACACTTTTTGTTTTTTGCTTGAAAATTTTGTGTCATATTTAGAGGCTCGATGTCAAAATTTGGGTGTTCACTATATCGGGTGTTCACTATACCCAGACACGACTGTAATTTGAATTTGTTTGTATTTTTTATTAAATTCATTCGTGTTATTTTTTCCAAGAAATCGGCACCGGCATCGGCCGATTCTTGCTCTTCCGAACGAATAATCGACATCGGCCAATTCTTGCTCTTCCGACCGATTAATCGGCATCGGCCAAAATATTTGGTATCGGTGGAATTCTGATAGTTATGCATTTTCTAAACAGAAAAAAAATAAATTCAACCGACGAGATCTGTTTTGTAAGCATTTTATACTTCTGATGCAATAATAGAGAATACATTCTGGGAATCCCAGAAACTTGGTAAATATTCTGAGATATTGTTGTATTTTAAGTTGTCAGCTGTTATTCTTTTAGGGAAACTATGATGGAGTGTCTTATGGAGTAATGGAGTGGAGTGTTTGATGTACGAGACTGGAGAAAGCAGGCGCAAAGCCGAGGTCCCTGAAGAAGGCCGGAACCCGGTGATGGGTTGTTATGATTTTTATAAGTCAATATAACTATTAAAGTGTAAAGCTTTAATATACATGAATAGAAAAGAAAAGATTCACGTACGATGCGAATTTTTCATAGTCTTTTTCACTCTAGAGGGTAACTCGTACCCGCTGAGTTGGCAGTGATCGAATGAAAATAATCAACTTTTGTGTTGGTTGAGTTTGAATGCAAACACAGGATCCTCTGATTTGTGGTTCAATGCTTTTAATCATTGAAGCATAACGTGATAGTTCAATTCAAAACTGCAATTAACTATTCACACTGAATTTGATTGGCAGTTAAGGACTTATGTACATATTTCATATTTTTTACTAACGACATTTTTATGTTTGGCTACTAAAACTGGTTTCAACTAAAATGTACATTTGCTTTCGAAACGTATAAACAATTACGGAAAACAAAAGCAAAACGAGCTGTGGACACAGCTGTTGTAAAATTAATTGCTGTTTGTAAGTTGCTTGCAAAATACAGCCATATCCGTTTCAAATCAAACGATTTGAAATAAAAACCTGTCATGCAGTCAGACGCTGCTTCTATGTAGAGATGTGGAAAAATTACAATTTCGTAGCAGTTGCAGCCAAAGAGAGAGAGAGAGAGGAACCAATGTAGCGCAGCATCTAATGCATCAAATTTTGGTTCAAGCTTGCAGCTCGTAAGAGTGTCCCCGGCTCCGGCCTGTTTAAATGTTTCCAAACACGAGGCATTGTTCATGTGGGCATTGACCCGCCCAACCCTGAACTTGTAACTTGTTGATTCGTCGTTTTGGCACAATTACTGAATCTTCGAAACACTTGTCGCAGTGCCTCTAAAGGTAAGTAACTGCTGCCATTCTTGGGCATCTATTGGCGATCGTAGCTATGGAATTTTTGCAAATTGTTGCGCCATGACTGGCGCCGCTATAATTGGAAGGGAGCTAATCAGAACATTTCTGGCAATTAACTCACTCCGCTCCACTCGTTGATGACAGAATGCGATGAGTAATAAAGCCAACATTGACTTTTTATCTTCCTCAACGAAAATCAAAAAAAGGCAATCTTACGCTCAACATTATTTAATTCTACCAATTTCACATCGAGTCGAGTCACGTCGAGTGTATGGAAGGTTGTGCGAATTGGCTGCACTTTGATATAAAAATAGCCAATCTGTACCAGACTGCGGTTGGAGATTTATTGTCAATTGTAGCGGTTGCAATGCCATTTACGAAATTGCTTTGCCACGCAATGGACAGACAGAACTCAGACAGCTAGCCAGACAGACATACGGACACAGCTACAGTGGCTGCGAAAGCAGAGCCAGTGGAGTGACCGCAAAAGTTGCACTCAATTGCAAGTGGCAACACTGAATTTTTATGCAGCCAACCGCACACAGGGTGAAGTGCTTATATGTAGCGCGCATACAGGGTACAGACACGGACAGACATGTGCAAAAACTGTTGAAAACAGATTTATGGGCACATTTCAACCAAATTGAAGTGTCGGGCGTGTGCCTCGCCATTATCGTGTGCGTGCGTGTGTGTGTGTATGTGTTTGCAATTTACCGCACATTTTCAAGCACTTATATCCGTCCATTTATCCATGTGGCTGTCGGTGCTGCTAACAAAACGCACCGCACCGCACCGCATCGCGCCCCGGGCAAGGCGTCTTCAATCATTCATTGCTGTTGCTTTCCCATCGCCGATGTGCTACTTGTCAGTGCCCTTGTTGTTTTTGTTGCTGAAAGTCTCCTTGCGCTTATAGAACGTTCAATGTCGGTATTGTGTTGCAGCGTCGACTGTCGTTTGAGTTGGCATTTTGTTTGCATTGTGAGCTGGACAGACTCATAGACAGATTGACAGACACAGCACGGCACTGCATGAAATGAAATGAACCGCCAGAAAAAATATTGCATGACAAATGCAAAAGCAGCCACAATGATAATAGCCAGTTAGATATCGACTGTTTATAGAAATTAAATCGAATTGCATGCGTTCATGTTCTGCAAATGTCGCTTAATTTGATTTGAAATTGTAAAATACGTATCGGAAATTATTCTGCGAGAGTGAGTTTTTAGGATTTTTGCAACTACAGCAGATTGAATGATTTGTAGAAAGAGAAAATATTGGGAACTTCTAGTAAAAACGTAAAAGCTCTGAAACCCAACTTTGATAACCTGTTTGAGATCAATGTGACCGTAAAGACTTCTTAACCTTTTCGACCCCAAAGTTGCCTGAGAGCAACTTCACCTATTTGTCATCTTATAGCAAAAGCTACGATTTATTTATGGGTTTAATTTAAAAAGGCACCAACAAATTAATATTTTTAAAATTGAATTAAAAGCAAATTACAAAAATGTTATTGTTATCCTCAAAATAATTTTCAATAATTTGCAGCAATATCAGGGGAAGTTTGTGTTCTAATTGAAGTCTTAGAATTGGGCGCGTTTGATCAAAACACTGTTTCCTTTATAATGGTTAAATAAAATCAAAGAGTGATAATTTTGTATTTTTCCACAAATATTAAATAATGTTTCTGTAATTAAAAAATATTGATACAAAATTTATTTAACCAGCTTTAAGCTGAAATTGTTTAAAAGTAAACTAGCTCTAAAACTCTAACAAATAGGCGTGGCAACTTCAAATGTCATGGGCACACTTGTTAGGCAAATATTTCATCATTTAAATACCAAAAATATCAAGATAGAGGGTAAAAGTCGGCGTCAAAAGGGTTAAAGACTTCAATTTGGGTGGTGATTCTGTTTACTTTATTTTTCTGTCCACTACTTCTTTTACAATTTTTTTGTTTAATTTTCTGAAGCATAAAATCTCAACTTCTAAACTTGTGCAACATTCTGATCAAATAGTGAGTACCACTAGTCATTTTCTACATCTATTGAAATATTTTCTAAAAATTTTTTACCATCTCAAGTTTTGTTAATTATTCTCAAAAATATCATCAAGTTGCCTGTGTCCTAATTGTTCGCATTTTGGCTAAAAGCCGCAACGTTGCTCCTCTTGACAAGTAGTTGCACCGACAAGAAGTTTTGCTACAAGTCAAAGGAAAACGGAATCGACATTTCTAACCACTCAACTGACACACTAAGCGACCGGAAAACTGGACACAGTGCACAAACGTGTTATTACTGTTGGTCAGTTAGAAACCAAACGGAATTTAATGCAAGCAGTGGAGAAAAAATGAATAAATTCTGGTATGGTGACAAAGTCAACCAGCTCCAAGCAGAAGCAGTTGAGTAGGTTTGGTGCGAGCAGCGTGAAGTGATGCGATTTGGTGCTGGCTGATTCAATGACGATGGCTCGATGGAGTAGTTTGGTTACTCGGCTGAGCGAAGGCTGATGAAAAGTCAAGACTTTAGAGCAAAAAATTATCACAAAAAGAACTGTAAATAATGAAACAAAAAGCACGGCAGTGCAAACAACAAAGCTGAAACGAAGAGGAACTGCGTCGACGACGACGACGATGACAACGACGGCAGCTACTTTGCTACTTTGGCAACTAATACTCGCGCTGCAGCGCTGGTTGGCACAGCCGGTTGCGGCATGCGGTCGCTGCGGCGCAAGTTGACGCCACTACGCTGACTTGACTGGCGGCTTTGGAACGCATAGCAACTTTTCGACGGCGGCTCATGTTTTGCTTTTTGCTCTCTTCAAGATTTTTAGAAAGTATGTCAATTTAGAAAAGTCAATGTAGCAGAAAAAAAACACTGTCAAATGTGTATGTGTGTGTTAACACCACACACACAGACATACAGCAACGGAGAGGCGCGGTGCATTCCTCATGGCAGCACTGCTGCGCATTCTCGCAGGAATGTGGTGGCACACTGGCACGCCGGGCGTGCGACGGCCGCAACAACAATGCTTATCGGCATCATTAGCAGCTGCAGTGCACAAGAATTGTCGCTGTTACTGGCACAATTGCAGATATCTGCACACATTCCGGTTCAAGTTTAACGCTTAGAATTAGTTTTTCTTTCTACTTTCGTATTTCATTTTCAAGTCAATATTTCTTACTAACCACACAGCGGAATATGTTTTTTGCCAATTTCACTTTATTTCTTTTAACAGTTTTAAGCCGTGTAAAGCCGATAAAAAAAATAGCACAATCACACCAACTGGGCGATGCGAGCGAAACAAATGGAAAACGCAACCTGAAACGTGTAAACGTAAACGCAACAAATCGCCGACCGACGATCAGACGCGAAAGCAAGTTTTCTGCTGACTAAATGGCAAATTTTATAATTTCCAAGTGCCTGCCAAGTGTATGCGCGGCTCGCTGTTCGGGTCGGGTCTGGTTTGTTTTTTTTTTTTGTAATATTTTATTTTGTTGTTGTAGTACTACTTTGTTGGTGGGTTTGGTGCGGTTGTGTCGCAGCGCGCCTGGCCTACCCCGGCTTTGTCGAGTTATAAAGAAAATATACAGCAACAACAACAGAAGAGCAACAACAGCAGCAGCAAAAAAAACTACAACGCAAGTATATTCAAGATAGCAGGAAATATCGCAAGAGATACGAGATATGAGCATATCAATACAGCCGAGTACGAGTACCCGGCTTTGCGGCCAGCACAAGCACACCACACCATCAGCGTAGCGGGCAAGAATGTAGGCTACGAGCGCCCAACAAATGTCACACAATACTACACACATGCGATGAAGTTGCGTTGGTAAGCGTAAAACTTGGCGCTGAGTTATTATATAAAGCAATGAATGAGCAACAGCGCAACGATTACACTAAGCTTACGCACATTGCGGTACGAAAGTTCGTAGGAAACCAAGTACGGCACAGTCGAATTTCAAAGGTCCTACACTCTTGGGTGGTTGACAAAAATGGGGTTATTACAATAGGTTTCCCTCAAGCCCTCCCTCCCACTAAGCACCAAATCACAGTGCAAAATGTTGCTTAAAACTTGATTACAGGGTCTCAAAATGAGGTACATTTTTTATAGAGTTTCGAGCCTTGCAGATCAAAGCCGATTAGTAGCTCCTTGCCATTAAACTTTTCTTTGGACTTTTTTCTTTGGGACTACGCGAAAGACCAAGTCTACGCAGACAATCCGCAAGACTCTGGAGCATTTGAGGGACAACATACGTGCAGTTCTTGGCGCCTTACAGCCTGCTATATGTAAAAAAGTCATCGAAAATTACCTAAAAAGAATCGAGGTGTGCCAGGCTGCTCGTGGCGGTCATTTGAATGATGTCATATTCCATTACTAATGGCACAAACCAAATATTATTTTGATAATAAATAAATAACAATAAATAATAATAAATATTTTGATAATAAAGTTTCATCAAAATTCAAATGTTAACTGATTTTTTTTCTTTATTTACTTTTTCGGCTCATGATGAAAAACCCTGTGGTTTCAACGCTTTTTCGTATTACAAATTTGAGTTGTATGAGCAAAGACTGTCGGGGCTATAGGCTCACAAAATTTACTTTGCTTATCCAAAGTTTACACCTTGTGGAACCGAAAAAGTGCACTTTTTTTAGGAATTTTTTTTGAGAAAACGGTTAAAGATACAACGCTGAAAATTGTTTCTGGGTATGAACACACATTTATTTAGAGAATACAATTTTTCAAATTGAATGAATCAAAAAAAGGGGGGAGGGGGGCGTCCATCAGTGGCGGCATGTCGGCGAGGAGGTGTCCCGCTACCGGAAGTGATTCCGTCAAAACCCGTGATCGGAAACACAAAAATCGAACACATTCTTAATGTGTACCGTATTATCTATTGAATGAACTACGATCATGAAAAAAACCGAAATTAAAAAAGTTATGAGGTTTTGAAAAAAAAATTAAGATTTTCGCATTTTTTTGTTCACTAATTATTTTTTTAAATAAACAATTTTCAATATTTTTGGCTGATCGTAGTTCGTTTATTAGAAAAAACCGTGACGATTGGTTCATTCCAGCGCCTTCAATCACTTCCGTAAGGTCCGAAAATGTGGTTCTGAGAAAAACGCGTTTAAAGTTTAAAGCGCGCTTGGCCGGTGCTCTACAGTGCTCTATGTAACGGCCTCTAACTTTTGTAATTTTTCAGATTTTGATCTGAAATTTCTGGAGCACATTTCTGAAACATATATCTACACGATAAGGCAAAAAAAAATAAATTGTTTTTTTTTTCCGCAAGGTGAGAACCTGCCTTAACCTGAGAAGACAGATGTTGTATGTCTGACTGAACTGAATGGAACATGCGACATTCCTTAATGAAATGCCTCTGGGACATCTGATGTTTCGTTGCCTTAGAAACGTGGCGTGTATACAGTTTAGAGAAAGTTCTTTAGTTTATACATAGATAGATAGATAGATAGATAGATAGATAGATAGATAGATAGATAGATTGATTTATTGATTGATTCTTCATTCAATTTGTTAAATAACAATAATAAAGAATGTAAGACAGTGACTTTAAAAGTCGTCTGTCGGAAAAAAATTAACTATCTTCTTTACTTGATATCAAAACTTGATATAAATTGATTACTTGTTACAAGTTGATATAAGAACTGTGCCGAGTAATAAGAACTGAACTCTACAATATGTAGTTAAAAAATTTCACATTTCGTAATAATGGTTCTTCTCAAACAAATGTAACCCTTTGAGTGTTTGGTCTTTTCTGGTATTGTAAATGTTTCAATGTGTGTTTTCCGTCATCTGCTATAAATAAATAAATCAACAAAACTCAAGAATTTATGTTGCAACAATGCAGACTTTGTTCCTATCAGCTTAGATATCGCATTTGTGCTGATAAGTAAAAAAAAATGTCAGGGTAATTGAATGATTTCATCATTATTGTGGGCCCTGCAATTAATTTATATTTAAATCAGCACTTTGAATGATTACTTTATTCATCCAAAGTTCATTCATTCACTTAGAAGTTAACTAAAAATTATAATGAAAAAAGATTGGCTTGGAGTATACGATTATTCTTAATGGTTTAGATTACAATGAAATTAAATCACGACTTCCACTTAAAAGATACGGCTTTGAGATATGCCATCGTTTTTAAAAAAGATCACAGAAGTAATAATGAATGAGCACTGCATTGCTTTTATAGATTATAATCTATTTTGAAAGAGTCAGAAACCGTAAACTGCATTTGCCTTCTCAGTAATTATGTTTTTTAAGCTTACAAATCGCCTAGTTTCCCCAAAATGTTCAAGCGCCTCTGTGAGGAAACGAAAAACCAATTAACTTATGACAATCGAATGACAAATCCCGTAAACACTGTGCCAAATTGTTGCTAAGCATAGCGTTTAATTAAAACTCAAAACGTGATTTCTACAGTCACAACTTAAACGTTCTACTAGTTGGTGTGTCATTATCATATCAGAAAGGGAAGTAAGGCGGAAAAAGCGAGACAGTTTAATAAAAACAACAATTTAATTATACAATATATACCTTGAAGAATGTGTAAGCGCTGACTATAGCGAAAACATCAAATTTCAACACCAACAAACAACAGCAGAATGAACGTTACTATCGCGCGATACCAAAAATTAAAACATGACGCAAGAATATCACCAAGTAAGAGTCGGTAAGTACTCGCGGCTGGCTGGCGGACTGCTGTAAAAGAATCGCAACAGCAACCATATCAGCAGTTGGAGAGTTAAGAAAGCAAATCAAAAGAACTACATATATGAGTTTATTATTATTTTTGAGCGCTTTGTTCATAATCGGAGATGGGCGCTTGAGCCACGCCGCCATCGGCAGCGTCAATGTAGGTACGTGCGTACAGCCGACTCGACTGGAGCTGGAGTGCGGCTGGGCTGGGGGGGACAGCGCTGGCCATGGCATAGGGTAATGTTCAGGTGCGTTAAGTGCGCGCGCGTAAAACAATAGAAGAGCGATAATAATAAAATAAAGTGGAGAATAGCGCGGCAAGTGCTATCTTTATGTGATTGTTAAAAGCGCTCACTTCGTGGACGCCACGGGAAGGTGAAGATGAAGATAAGATAGTGGAAGCGGCGGATGGAATGAGAGCGGCCGCTGATACCTGCTGCCGGAATGGATGATAAATGAAATTAATATAGCAATGTGTAGTAGTAATGAAAATGCTGCACAAAAAAGATACGTTAAGGTATTAAATGGCCACTACAGCAAAACGAATGAGAGCCGAGAGTGCGCCGAGCCGGTAATGAAGGTGACATGGACGTTGGCCAGTTGGCTGGCGGGGTGGTTGGTGGTGGCGTTAATGCTTGTCGGCTTCGTTGATCAACTGGTTGACGCGTTGATTGTTGACAACTTTGGCGCCGCTAACAGTAAATAATGTTGCACGAGCGGGGAGGGAATCGTGTTGTATTTGGTATTTTTTGTTTTACTTACATTTCGTAGTTGCTGCAAGCGAAGCTGTGTACCAAACCAGTCCGCAAAACGATTGGCAAAAGGGTGTTTGCTGCACTTTCCCCGCTTCAAATTGTCGCAGTCAAAATTCGTATCACAGCAATTTCTTTCTTTACTGAACTATTTCTTTAGACTTTGCTTACTTTCCGATTGATGAAAATTAACTGCAAAGTGAAATGTGCCGATGGCAACATTAGATAGATCAACACTTTAGATACGCAGACACTGATGGCATTCGATTGGCCAAATAATTAATAAACATTTTAAAATGGCCGAAAAGGCAGTTGGCGTGCACAGCAACAACAACGACGACCGACTCGAGACCGAACTTTCTGGCTGCCGCACGGTGGCAGTGCACATTTGCAACTAATTACAATTACACTAACTAAATAGCGGAGCATGTGGTTCGGTTCACAACTGCAGCGCGACGATGGTTTGACTAGCTGACACTGACGTGCACGCACACACACACATACACGCACCGCGAAAATCCAACACAATCCGGTTAAATTGAAAAAGTTAAAAAAAACAACAACTACACCTAACCGCCAACTGCAAAAAGACGGCAACAGTTACAGTCACAACAACAACAATAACAAAAGCAACTATGACTCTCCAACCTCGTTGGCGATGCAACCATAAAAGATGTGTTGACGCTGGGCTGCAAGTTGCGCGTTGCGGTTGGCTGTGAAGGCGGAAGAGCAAAATTACAATGCAGGAGACAGCAACGTCGCCAGTAATGACGACAACGACGACGACGACAACGCTGGCGACGGCGCCTAGGGAAATTGCAACCCGAGCACAAAAACACAAAACATACAAAAGTAATATCGAGAGATAGTGCACCAACACAAACCAACACGTGCGCGCACTCGCATTGCAGCGGTAAGGATGAGGACGGAGGGCCGAGGCAGTAACGCCGCCGAAAGGAGCCCTGCGACCGCAACACAGCTGCACAGCGCACACCAATGCTTTTCGGCTGCTTGGTGCCAGTTGCTGTTGTTGCTTTGTTGGCTGCCATCGTCACTGTGCCTTTGGCCGTTGCAATCATTTGAAAACCGAAAAAAATTTAAAAGTTTGCCGTTTTTTTATACTCGAGTGTTGACGCCAGTGATGCCAATTTTCGAAAATTAGAAAAAATTAAATGCGAATCGCCAGCGAACAACGTTAAATAACGACATTTCCATTGTACATTCAATAGACGCACACAAAATCACCAATTTGAACAAATAAACACCAAACAAACAAAACAAAAAATTCAAACAAATTTAACCAGCAAATTGTTAAATAAGTGAAACGCACACAAAGTGAGAATTCAACCAACACAAATACACATACGCACACACACCAGAAAGACAGAGTGCTGGCAAATTGAAATGTCGAACGGATCGGAACGTGAAACGCAACGTAACGTAACAACACAAACTGCACGATTCGAAAGTCAAATGCGAAATGATTTTGGAAAATGAATGAATTGTACGCTCGCGCCAACACAGACGACGGACGCTCAACAGCCAGAAAGCCTGCTCACCAGCCATTGCCACCAAGTGGCTGTGCCTCGCATAGACCGGCAACTAGACCGCCAGCCAGACAAACTCGTGAATGCGAGTGGAGGAGCGTGCGAGCGTGCATGCACTCAGCAACTTTCGAGACGAACTCAGAGCGCTGGCCAACCGCCAACCGCCAGCCATTCATCCATTTATCCATAGGTTGGCTCTGTGGGTTTTGTTTTAATTTTTGTTTTTAATTTTTTTCTTTTTTAGTTTTGTCAATTTGCCGCATCATCCAACCGTACGCAGTACGCTCGAGCGTTTGTGAATGCGTTCAGCTGTCCTTAACCGACATGACAGGCGGCAAGGCAGCGCTTGGAGGTTGTGGCAGTGATCGCAGCAGCGCTTTTGCAAACGGTGGTCAATAAAATTTTGCGCACATCAATTGAAATGCCACTTTGATGGGTGACAGAAATGGACATTTCTAACATCAATTCGGATCAGTTTCGTTTGAGGAAAATTTAAAAAATGAGAATTATGAAAGTTTGCTTAACCCTACTTCCTTATAGTGTCATTTTTGACCCTTTTTTTTTGATCTTTTTTAAATATATTTTGTATTATAAGACCGATCCCAGTTTTATTTATTAGTGTTCGAGAGCAAGTAGGTTTTAATGTCTAGACAGTATTATCTATAGTCCTGGATCCTTTTTGAATGGGATAAAAGAATAATTACACGTTCCTTGTTAGGGTCAAAAATGACCCTACATAAAAATTAAAACATGCACTTTGCGATAGCGACAGTTTGCGGAAAGCAAAACGCAACATAATAAGTTTTGACATTTTGACATTTTTGAAAGTGGACACAGCTGTCAGTGCGCGCATTATATTTGAAAAGTGAAATTGAAACGATGTCACGCAGAATGAAATCAAAAATTACACCTTTGATGGAAGATAACTTGGATCTGTGCGATAGTGATACGGAGGAGGATTTTGAAGAAGATGACCTTTTGTTTGAGCCTACAGCAGAAGAGGTGGCCACTGCCGAGGCTGAAGATATAGGGTCTGACGGAGAATCTAACGATGAAATCGATTTGGGTTTGGAGGAGTCACGAATTGACATCGAATCTCAAGAGGAACCCGTTTTCTTTTCTAAGGATAGAAAAATTTCCTACGAGATGGATCCGATCGCAACAAAAATCAGAAGTGTGAATAAATCGATTCAACACGGTAAGTAAACGTGCCCACATTGACTCAGAATGTTACGGAGATTTTACCTGTTTGTTCACATGCAACAGGTCCTACACTTTTTGCTTCATCTCGTGTATCAAATGAACTGTCAGTGTTTGACCTGTTTCTGGCTCCAGTCGAAGGATTAATTTTAAAATACACAAATCTTTACGGCGTTCGGAAATATAAGGAAAAATGGGTTGCGATTGATAGTGCAAAGCTACGTGCGTATTTTGGATTGATGTTGTATAGCGGCGTGTTTCGCTCAAATGGTGAAACTGTGCGTGAACTTTGGGATGACCATACTGGAAGACCAATTTTCAGAGCAACAATGAGTCAGTCTGAATTTGAAATGCTGTCTGCTTGTATGCGTTTCGATGACAAAACGACACGTGCTGATCGAAGAATGCGTGACAAATTGTCACCTATTCGTGAAATATTTGATAAGTGGAATAAAACTTTGCAAAAATGTTACAATCCAGGTAAAAACGTTACCGTTGATGAGCAACTAGTTGTTTTTCGCGGCAGGTGCCCATTTACACAATACATCCCTAGTAAACCAGCTCGTTACGGTATAAAAATTTGGGCTGCTTGTGACAGTAGTAATGCATATGCGTGGAACGTGCAAGTATACACCGGTAAAGCGCCTAACTGCCGTCCTGAAACAAATCAAGGCCAACGAGTTGTAATGGAGCTGACGGAAGAACTTCCAGGTCGCAACATCATAACTGATAACTTTTTTACATCACATTCTTTGGCTATTGAGTTATTGAAGAAAAATCAAACTTTGCTTGGCACAATTCGTAAAAACCGAACTTTCATTCCAGCAGAATTTGTTTTGGCGCGGAAGAAGCCGCTTTATGAATAGAATTTCTTGTTCGATAATACAAATGGCGTTACTCTATGCAGCTATGTGCCGAAAAAAAACCGTGTTGTCCTTTTGTTAAGCACACAGCACCATACAAAAGATGTCAGTATTGAAAATCATAAAAAACCGGTTATGATACTTGATTATAATAAAAGTAAGGGAGGTGTCGATACATGTGACCAAATGATGGGCACTTTTTCCTGCAAACGAGCTGTATGGCGTTGGCCAATGGCCTTATTTTCCTATATGATAGATATATCAGGTATAAATGCATTCCTTATTTATACAAATATGAAATCAACTTCATCAAATGAAATATGTCGCCGGGAGTTTCTAAAAAAAGTGGCAAGTGAGCTGGTAAAGCCACACATTCTTCGCCGTGAAAAAATGCCTCATACTGAAAATGCCGTTGCTTTAATCAACAAAATTCGAAATGACTTGCCATCAACAAGTCGTAAACGTTTATCTGAAGAATCAGATCTTCAGGTACCCAAAAAACGAGCTAGATGTAACTTGTGCTCATATAAAGTAGGAGGAAACAAGTACGGTAACTTTTGTTTTTATTGCAAGAAAGCTCGCTGTCCAAAACATTACAAACGTATTAATGTATGCAATGAATGTGAAAAAGAAAACTAAAATGTATAACAATTAAAAAAAAAATTAAATAAATATAATTTTTGTTGAAATAATTTGAGTAGTGTCATATATGACCCTACCAAGGAACTAAGGTGGGTTTTCAAACAAGGAAGTAGGGTTAAAGCATGTTTGACTTAAAATGGGACAAGATAATTCAGTTGAGCCAAAGTTTACGTTATACAATTTTCTAAGAAGATACACAATGCCTCAGTCCTGAGTTCAAGATCTACATACAGTAATATCTATGGTTATTTCCTATTCCTAAACACAATCCGAAGCCCAACCAAGTGCACGAATACTTTCGAAACTCACTCTTGCCGGCAAGTACGAGTGCACACAAGCACCAAGTAAGTGCAGCTGTATTCAGCGAGCAAGCGGCTGAGCACTTGTTGCACATTTGCTGAGCGCGAGAGCACTGCCAATGGGAGCGCAAACGTGGCGCCGAGTGCGAATGGAGCGCAAGTAACGACGGCTTAACAGGTGGGCTTCGAATTGGAATTACAGCACACATTTGTTTAGAGCAGAGGAGAAAATTTCTGACTACAAACAACTCGAAAAAGATGAACGATTCGGCAGACTATGTGTTTTACATTTGAGAACGAACTGACGTCATTGCTGAGTTTTCCAAATGTTTGAAATTAATTAGATATTCAAACCTATAAACCAATACTAGTGGTTAGTCAAAAAATTGAAGCGTTTCCAAGAATATTTGTGCGGACAGAAGTTTTTACCTGAGCATCAACAATATAGCCAACTCACACAAGCACTCATGTGCTCAAGCGGTTAAATCTAGAACCTGCTTTGGGGCCAAATAAAAGCTTCAAATACACAGACACACACAGACAAGAGAACAAACAAAAATTGAAAACACAAAATATATAAAAAATCAAAGATCTCAACAAAAACTGGTTTTGGGAGAATACAAAACCGAAAAGGAGCAGCACAGCAGCACTCAGTAAGAACACGCAATAAAAATGTGCTAATTGGCTAAAACATGGACGGCCACAGCGAGAAAGTCGAATCGGATTCATTTAAAGCTGAAAAAAAGAGTATTAGAAGGGCAAAACATATCGTTTAAAATCAAAAGCCCATCAAGTTTAGCACCTCAGTTCCCCTGAGCGCCCTCATCATGTGATCCGCATTATCATTAGCGGCGAGACAAAACGCCAGCCACTCGATCACACTTCATTTGATTTCGTTTCAACATAACGCAACGCTAGTCGGCTCAGCTGAAATTCCATTCAACTAAATACAAATTCACCTGCCTCGGTATTTGACAACAATTCATTTGTTTACTCCTACCACTGGCAAAAGTACGTACATTTTTCTTTTGTATTCGCAGCTACACACAAGTACGAAGCACAATGCGAAAATACACACAAAAACGCTGGAAAAGGTGCACACGAGTGAATAGAAAAACGTACAAACGCCCAGAGCGGCAGCGCAAGCAGCTCATTTCCAGTCTAAACTACACAGCGACCGCAACGAAATCTCCAGCCTCACGGCACACAGTCGCGCATTGGCGACACAACAATGGATATTTTTCAGTATCACACAATACAGCAATCTTACAGATACTCTGTGCCGTCGTCAGTAAACATCATTATCGTGTTGCACTGTTGCTGTCCAGGTTTCGC
Source organism: Melieria omissa (assembly GCA_963971225.1). Lineage (NCBI taxonomy): Eukaryota > Metazoa > Arthropoda > Insecta > Diptera > Ulidiidae > Melieria > Melieria omissa. The sequence continues at coordinate 21,437,238 of OZ020268.1, forward strand.
TTTTCATTTGGCCCGGTGCGACTCAGTCTTTCGCTCCGGCCAGCGAGCAAAGTCAGCCGGCTACCTGATGCATTCATGCGCCGCTTCTGCTTCTGGCCCAACGTTGCCACCTTTCCGAGCCGCTCTCGCTCTCCACAAGCGTCTCTGGGCGCTGCCAGTGCCAAGCCGCTGAGCACAGATTTGCGCGTGACTGTAGTGGTCGACCGGTTGAGCTGTCGGCGCGACCGAATTCGAAATTCACGCAAAAGGTAATGGTGCCAACAAACCATACCGTACCGGCTACTGACTATGCATTTCAATTCTGTTCAATTTTCCTCAATCACAAAACAAAAGCCGAAACCGACTGAACGAAAGTACGAGTAATCTGTGCGGGAGTTTCTCGTATTGGGGTGAGAGCGGGTGGGGATCACTTGTTACTTGTTGTCAGTTTTTAGGTTAGGAAGAGGAAAGGGTATGAATTTGAATAAGCAGGGCATGAACAAGTCAATCGATGCCAATTGACTGGTATAAAAGACATTTTCCTTTCTAATTGATTATTCAGTATTTTAATAGGTGAAGGAACATGCCTCCGATTGGAAGTAGTGCGCCTACCTATGTGACTGATTGGGAGAATTCACTTTTTAATAATTGAAAGATGGAAAAGATTGTAGCGCGTGGCTCACAACATCCCTATTCAGGCAACGGCAAGACTTCCCTGCAAGACCCTGCTACTACCGACCCATAGTAATTTGTTTGGCGCTTCCCAAAATAATGGAGAGCATCGTCAACTTTAACCTTGAGAAATATCTTGAGGACTATGGGCTGCTAAGTGACCGCCAATACGGCATTCGAAGACAGCGATCGACGGGAGACCTTACGGCGGTCCTCACAGAGAAATGGAACCACAGCGTTCTAAGCCTCGGTGAATGCAAGGTTGTTGCATTGGATATTTCTAAGGCCTTTGACCGGGTATGGCATAAAGCACTCGTGTCAAAATTGATTGCCTATGGCGTGAGTAGCATCTTCTGTCGTTGGATTGCGAGCTTTCTCTATGATCGCTCTATTCGTGTTGTAATAGACGGAAGGGAATGCCTCGGAAAAGCATTCCCTTGGATGGATGGATAGATGTGAGAGGGAGTCGAGGAAATAACGTTAGCGAGGTCATTACCTCAAGCACGCAGGCTTTTTAGCCTATTATACTTAAGGCTCAAGAAAAAAGTTGATAGAGGAAATGGGAATGGGGAAACAAGAGAAGGTGGGTGAGTGTTCTCCTGTACAAATTTCCCGGACTTATTAATAAATTTCAGAATATCACACAGGGTGAGAGAATAGACTTCGTCCATTCTCATAACATTTGAACCCAGCGTGCGCAATCTCGTTCTCGAAAAAGCAGGCATGCACAGAGAAAATGCTTTGTACTATCTACCACCTTCAGGCAAGATGTGCAAGTCGGATCTTCGATGATGCCCATGTTGGCCATATAGCGCCCCCATGGATTGTGTCCTGTATTTAACCCAACCATTCGACAGAGATCTTTCCTCCTTAGTAAGCATTCCCTCAGTGCGGTCTTAGACGACTTATTGTCGTCGTTAATGGAGATTGAGAGAGAACGGCGCCGTGTAAATGACACACTTAACAGCGACCTACAAATAATCTCACAATGGGGTTTTAATCCTCGCAAGACGCAATGTTGCCTGTCGTCCCACAAACGAGTCTCCCCAAATCCTTTTCCTGGCTATGGTGTAAATATTGCGGAATCGGCTCTTAATGTTCTTGGCACGTCAATTAAGAACGATCTTCGTTGGAACGATCATATTTTTGGCGTGTCGAAAGAAGCAGCCAAGTGCCTTGGCTTTTTAAAGCGGTTAAAAAATAGTTCACTTCGTCTGATTTCCGCCCAATTAACACCACTTATGTCCGACCAAAAATGGAGTTTAATTCGCACCTGTGGGCAGGGGGCTTCAAAACCCTATTTGGAGATCCTGGACCGTATGCAAAATCATGCGATTAAGCTTATTGGGGAGTATTCAGCTACATTGACTTCTTGGAACATCGTCGAAACATGACATGTGTGATCTTATTCTACCATTACTTTTTAGGTAATTGTTCAGAGGAGATGAACAGTCTGATGCCATCACTACGGGTATTTCTCCGAGCTACCAGTTCAAACACTGGCGTCCATGTATTTCACGTTGAAACGACGTTCTAGCGCACTACGCATTACAGAGGGAGTTCGTTTCTGGCTCGCACTGCGCGATGGTAGAACCACCACCTTGCGCGCCCAACAACGGCTGCCTAAAACGCGCACGCATTGCAATATGCCTGGACATAGAGCCATTCGACAAATGGGACAGTCATCAAAAATTGCTTTTATTGCGCTGTGACGATTCCGACACCATTATAAAAGATTTTATTGCCTCATTACAGCGCAATTAATAACAGTTTTTTTTTTTGCTGACGAACAACGCCAACTGGAACTGTGCGCTTGGCGTTTGGCTTCTGATTTGGCCGCAAGTACTCTGCATTCAATTGCCGACTGGGCTTTTACGGGATTCACATTAGAAAAAGGCAATGTTCCCACATTGCAATGGGAAAATGTTTGTTGTCAAATGGAAAATGTGACCAGCAAATATGACAATCAACAACCAAGTGACAAAGAAACAAAGCAGCCAGAGGAAGCAAAAAGAAGTGGCAAAGACTTTATGCCGTTGTAAAGTGACGTAGAGGGGAGTGCAACGTTATCCAGTGGAAGGTGTTGCAAAGTAAAAAAAAAAAACAGCACAAACAATAGCAACACCGAACACGACGACGACGACAACGACTAGCGATGGTGACGAAAAACAAACAGGAAGAAATTAAGAAAAGGTCGCATGAGTAAAACATAGTGTAGAGTAGTTGAAAAAAGCAAAGATGATGAAACGGTGCAAGAAACCGGCATAGACGAGTTGGGCTCAACAAAGGCAAACAACCACTTTTTCGGCTCATGCGACGAGCAATGGACGCGGTCGCAATGGTGGTGGTTAATTTCCCAGCAACTATTTGAGCAGTGCAACGGTGCGGCGACCAAGGCGCAACATTGCGATAGTCAGGGGGCAAGTTGCAAGACTTTTTGCTTTTCAAAAGTTGCATTAATGTGATGGAAATTGCAAAACAAAGAAACATCCCGTATGACTGGTGCCATTGCGGCAATGACAGAAGGCGAATTTTATTGGCAAAGGCAGGGGATGCATTAAGTCTGCGATACTTTGAGCGCTACTTAGGAGCGGCGGTACAAGTCCAGACAGTACACCAACTGCAGTCCGTCTGAGCCAAGACGTGAAAATACAAATACAATATAGTGACGATAATGAGCGACGGTTTGGATTTTAACTTAACATTTTCTTTTCATAAGTTTACCCGATAAGGCGTAAGAGCAGATTAGGCTTGTAGGCTTTTATTAATAAATAAAACCAGCAACGCATGGGTTGATAGCCCAACTTCCCAAACTGTTCTGGATCACGATGGCTGGTAATATAGGGTTTACGGTATTTAAATGATTTTTTGGCCTAATGTTAGTTAATACAGCTTGTAATATTCGTGCGTAATCGTATGCCGTTGCCTCTTTGTGGCAATTCCAAACCACTGCAAGAAATTGCAGGTGGAAATCATTGAGGTTATGTTGATGACGGTGTGTGTGCAGTAGAATAAAACGAAAATTAAGTCAACCCACATTACATATAAACCTGCAGTTTGGTTGCCTCTGGTTTTTCTTAAGTTTGTCGAAAATTGTATGTGCTTCCACCGGCACAAGGCACTATTTTTTATTGGCCGAAAGCCGTTGCGCCCTGCTGCTCGTTGTTGGGCTGGTTTTCGGTGGACTTCGTGCGTTTGCTACCACCAGAGTTTCCGAAAACTTACTTCGCAATCATAACTTGTAGACTTTTGCAGATTCAAACGAACTGTCAATGGAGCCACCGCGATCCTCACACTTCACTTCAGTGACAATTAGATACCACAGTGCTGCAATGTCAAAACCAGTCAAACGCTATCCAATGTCAAATACTCAGTTTCCACTCCAGCCAGCCCCTCCCACTCACCAGTCACCCCTGGCATCTATTCCCGTGACTCATGCGAGCTCCAGTCTTCATGTGCTGTACACATGTGTGTGTGTGTGTGTGCATAAGCCGCATTTACCGGCATTGCTCGTGCACACAGCGGCTTCACAACCGCCTGCCCTGCTGCCTTTTGGCCCCTTCAGAAATCCACAACCAAATACCGGCCCAGCCAACTCGCCATTTCCAATCAATTCATTGCAATATCAAATCTTATTAAGCACTGATGAACTCACCTGCGGCAGGAAACTCCCCGAAATTGATAAAACAGCAAATAGCGGCACGTAAGTGTGAAAAACTTGTGAGCGTTGCGGAACGATTCAAAAATCCAAAAACAACAAAATTCCGATGGGCACAATCAGCAGCGAGACGACGGCACACAAACGACACGGCGGCGCGCCGACAACGTCAACAGCAACAGCGAGTCGAATCGTTTTCAGCGGCGAGCGAATGGCATGGAATGAGCGAAGACACTCTTCGCCTTGGTGATTATCGTCTATTCGTCGTATCGCGCTTTTTCGCAATTTCTTTTTTTTATCGCCTGTTAAATTGTCGAATTCTACAGGCGGCTTCTTTCACGTTTTTTTTGCAGTTTGCCTTTCACTGTTCTAATACATATGTTCAGAATTTCTTCGGCATTCAGCTTACACTTTTGCTAATTTTGCACAGACTTATTTCCAAATCGGTAAATGAAAGAAAACTAAACGAAAAATTTTTCAAAATCAAAACTTAACAAAAAGGAGAAAGAACAATCGCTTGCGTTGCGTTTCGCAGAATCGGCAATAGGAGCGGCAGCGGCGATGACGGCGAAAACGTATAAAAATATGTGGCACGTCTGTCGGTATTGCCAGCTTTAAAAAAATCCGTAGTAAAGTCTACAAACGAAGGACTTGTTGAAAATGTAACTTATTTGACGATTGTTTTTATAACTAACAAAACAATACAATGGCAATAAAATTTTCGAAAAGATATTTTCGCATCTTCACATTCCATAAAACTCAGATAAAAGTTAGGTTCATATGTACATATTTCACAATGGGTTCATATTTAGAAGTTATCAAAATAAGGATTTAAAAAATCATTGCAACAGCTGTATTCAGATTGAAGTTTTGCCAATGTAGGAAGCCTAATGGAGGTCTAAATTATGGGCTTAAGATATTAAAACATTACAACTATGATAACTCTCCTTAATATTTTTATACATTTTTAAGAAATTATTCCCGATAGCATTTCAAAACAATTGGTGGTGCAAAAGAACAAAGGTTCTTCCGAATATAAAGCTTAAAATACTTTATACTTTGAAAATAAACAAACTCCGAACTAGGTCGTTTTATCGCCAAAAACCCGTCAAACTGGACTACTGCATTTAGTGCTGTTTAACCCTTTCTAGCCTTAACCCCTACTTGCCAATAAATACCCTGATCGTAGTTCGGAATTGTCCATTGTCGCAAGTTTATTCCAACTGAGATTAGTAGAGACAGAGAGTAGTATAATAGTGTTACAGAGTTTAAAGTTAAATCTTAATTGAAATGTCAGCGGAAGACCACAAAGGTTTGCCAACTTCTTTTGTTTTAATCCAAATGCCAAAGCGTACTGTACGCTCACTCGCCATCCTTCTTGTCAGCGTCAACTTTTGCAGCGTCGCTGGGTGCAGCCGCACTCTGTCCGCCCGCGCTGCTTGCTGCTGCTCCAGTGGGTGGTGGAGGCGTCGGCTGGGTGGCTGTTGGCACAGCTTGCTGTTGCGAGGGCATCGGGTTATGCGGTGGTTGGCCGTAGACCTCGTGCGCCTGTTGCGGCTGACCCTGCACCGGGGTGCCGTGCTCCGGGTAGTGCACCGGTGAGCCGTTGTGCTGTGGCGGCGGACGTGCATTTATGTAGTGCGAGCCCGGTGGCGGTCCGTACGGCTGCTGGTATGGTGAGTACGGCCCGTACTGGCCGTACGGCTGGCCAGGATGCGCGCCGTATTGTGGCTGGTAGTAGGGCGAGCGGGTCGGCCCGGCGGGACCACCGTAACTGCCGTAACCACTGTGCGGTGGCATGCCTGACATGGGCTGATGCGGCGGCATATGCGGCGGTAGATGTGAATGCTGCGGCGGCGGTGGACCATGGTGCGGATGCATGGGCAACGTGGGCGGTACGGGCTGCTGTTGAGGCGGTTGTGTGGGCTGCTGCGCTTGTGGTAGAGTTGGTGGCGGCGTTGGTGTGGGCTGACCCGCCATGGTAGAGGGTGGTGGTGTTGGAGTGGGTTGGCCTGGCATGGAAGGTTGTGGTGCATTGCCTACAGCAGGGCCTGGAGCAGTTGGGGGCTGGGCAGCCAAGGCGGGTTGTTCACTGAGTGGTTGTGGCGGTGGCGTAGGAGTTGGAGTGGGAGTTGGCGTTGGTACTTTGCCAGGGGGTGGCGGCTTGACAACGGCTGGCGCCAGCAGTTTGGGAATGTCCTTGACGGGCTCATTGGCCGGCTTGAAAGCTGCCACCTGCTTTAGTGGCTCGGGCAAACGCGGCTCCGATTTGGGTGGTAGTGGGACCGATGGCTTCGGTGGCGGCTCGATGTCCATGGGCTCCGGGTCAGTTTTGCTGCCAGACTCATGAGTGGGTTTAGCGGCAGGAGAAGAAGATGATGCAGACACTGGTTCCTTCTTGCCTGCAGAGACACGAAATAAAATGTAGAAATCCAATTTTAACTACGACAAATAGCTAATACCTGCAACCGTTGACGCACCAGGCGGTGTCACCATAGATTGACTGCTGGGCGGTTTTTCTTCGGACCGATTGATTGCTGCCTGTGGACCTGTTGGCGCGCCGGCTGGCAGTGGGTGCTCATCTAAACGTTGACGGTCCCTTTTCATGTCCTCGTACATACGCTGCACCATCTTTTGAAACGTTTCCTCATCGACAGCGGGTTTGCAGTGTCGCTTCAACTCCTCCTGGAACGCCTCACTCGACTCCATCATGCGTTGCTTCTTGGCCTCGAATTTTTCCTCCATTTGCTGCAATTCAGCCTCGAGCTTTGTCTGGTGCATGGTTAGTGAACTGACTTGGCGTTTCAGCACTTGCATACGCTGCGTGGTCACGACCGAACGCACATCCGGCACCACTGCGTCTGAGAATATCTCGTTGATAAGACGATGATTGCGCAAATAGCGTGCGTATGCCAAGTGCTTAAAAGAGTAGCCCTCGTCTTGGTCATCTTCGTCTTCTGCGGGCTGTATATCGATGCGCCGCTCCTGTTGACTCTTTCCGCTAGCGCGCGATGGCGTCTCATGCATATCGGCATCGCTTTTCAGCTTACTCTTGGCTGCCAAGAAAGCCAAATAGGCAGGCGAGTTGTGATATGCCTTCAGCGTCTTCTCATACTCCGCCTTGTCTGCCTCATACTCGTCGATATACTCTTGTTTCTCGGCTTCAGTCAGTTGCTTCCACATTGCACCTATTTTCTTGCCTAGCTCCCACAGCTTCAGATCGGGATACTGCGCCTTCACGCTGTCCCAGATGCGCTTGGAGTAGCGCATGTATGGCAGCACCGGCTTCTCTGGTGGCTTCGGCGGTTTCGGGGCACGCGACTCCGATTGATTCTTCGAACTGGACGACTTGCCTGCCTTTTGTGGCGTGAAAGCGGGATTGCCGTAGTTGCTGTGCGTGAATATGGGCGTGGTGTCCTTGTTGCGGTCCGCGGCGCCGCCGGTGCCCGAGGACCGCGAACGGCTGCTGCCCGAGCCTCCACTGGAGGCGGGCGTAGATGGACCCGTGGGCGCGCCCACTGCAATTTGCTTGTAGTTACTTGGCAGCGACATGCTGAAACGCAAATCTTTCACTTCTATTGGAAGCTTCACACAAAAAAACTGAATTCAACTCCAACTTGAGAAAATGTCCACATAAACACTAGAAGCGAAAAATATGGACGAAAATTAACAAGCTGTCAAAAATTCAACGCCGCATGTAATCGGTTATCGATAACTATGACAGGGTTGTAACTCTCAGCACTGAGCAACAACTGCTGTGTTTTTTTTATTTTTTGGACAGCTGACTTGTTTACCTAATTGCAAATATAATTGTATATAAAATGTTTGCAACCAAGGTGCTACGTGCAATCTCGCAGCATACCAGAAATTACGCTGTTTTGGTGGGAGCAAACAGAAGCAATGGCCAGATTTTGTTACAGCTGGAAAGATCAACCTCTGCTGTTGTGAAACTTGTAAGAAGTACTCAGCCTTTAGTCAAAACGGTGTCCACTGCGAGCAGCAATCCAAGCGAAGAAGCGGATTCCGTGCTAGACCATGTCACCTACGAGCGCGTTTGCAGTGAAACTTTAGATGCGCTCTGCGACTACTTCGAAGAGCTGACAGAAAATGCAACAAACCTAACGGACAGCGACGTTACTTACGGGGTGAGTGCACCGGGAGCTGTTAACACTAACGCACGTTAAACGTTGCTCTGCTTGTCTAGGATGGCGTCCTCACTGTCAAACTTGGCAAGGACAATGGAACTTATGTGATTAATCGACAAACGCCAAACAAGCAAATCTGGCTCAGCTCACCTACCAGCGGCCCGAAGCGCTACGACTTTGTCGGCGCTAAAGATGCACAAGACGGACGCTGGATTTACAAGCACACCGGCGAGTCGCTGCACGAACTGCTGCAGCACGAAATAAAATCGATCCTCAAGGTCAGCCCACCAGTGGACTTTCTTGAATTGCCATACGGCAGATAAAGGCAATAAATGTTAATTTTACTAATTTTATTGAAGTCGAAATTAAGCTGAAATTAAACAGTGTAAAAAAATCAAACACTTTACACCCGCTTTATCAATTCTTCGAGTAGCTGGTGTTGTTGCTTGGCGATGAGCTCTTGCAACTGCAAGTTTTGGCGCAGTATTTCCATTTGTTCCTCGTGACGTCGCTGCTGTGCAGCATTGTAGGCGGCCAGGGACATTTCCGTGGCGTTGATTTGACCATTCGTGAGCTTTAAAAGAGAACTTTCCTGCATAGGTCGCGGTGAAACACAACTTTCGGCGGCTAATACTCGCTTTGGCGGGTGACAATGTTCGTTTTCCGTATGTGGTTTAGCCGGCTCCGTAGTAGAATGAGGCGACGGCGCAACTTTTACATTTCTTAAATCTATTTGAGGTTTTAAGTTAACTATTTTACCCACCACTTGTGGGTGCACCATTGAAGGTACACTTCCACAACCCTTCACCGCTTTATCTGGCGTAGTTAATTTCATGCGTTTGGTGTTTGTTGCTGGACTCGGCTTTTCCACTAAGTCACCTCTTTCACGTTTGATAAGCATTGGCGACAATTGAATTGCTGGTGTAGCGCCTGGTGGCAGCGTTCTCGAAGTTACTGTACTGTCACCACCACCAGACGCCTCTGCCTGTTCCATGGCCTGCAACTCTTTCTCCACCAAATCGATGAACTCGTGTTCCTTGTGCGTGATCGCATCTCGCTGCGGACCCCCCTCTGACGTGACCGGTTTATTTTCGGCCGACAGCACCTCATCGCCTTCACTATTCTCATTCGCCAAGTACAACTCGTCATCGTCGTACCGAACTGAATGCGCTGTAATGTCCGTCTCACCTCTTAAAATAGCTGCAACGCGCTTGTCATTGAAAATGTCGTGCATATTGCTGAAGAAGTAAAACGCCTCAATGTCCTCTTTGCAGCTAATGCCGAAATACTGTAGTCGCAGTTTTGTGAACTTGCGACGTACCTGCTCGGCGCTAAAATCAAAGTAACTTTCCTTCATGTCGCTGGAAATGGATTCCCAGATACGCATCGCGCTGAGCTGTTGCGCACTTTTGCCCTCCAGCTGCTCGTACTGGAGCTGATACAGTGCAATCAGACAGTGCACCGCATTCGGGTAAAAGGCGTCTTCGTCCAGCGCATCATTGCGGTCGCCCTTTGGTGGTGCGTACTCCTCGCCGGTGCACTCGTCCAGGTACTCTACATTTTCCACCTCATCCTCCTGTGCGGCCGTTGACCCCGACTCCAATGCCGGCGAGTTGCTGATTTTCGGCTGTTGCTTGATCGGGTGGCGCTGTATGTACTGCACCTTTACTAAGGACAGGGAGAAAGTTAAATTCAATATTCGCTCAAGTTTTCAATTCAACACACCTCTTATTTTATCGCTGGCCATTTGCCTTAACTTTCCGTTCGGTTGAGAATAACAATAATAAAAACAATTGCGCCATCACGGAGACAGTGTTGATTCCCACAGTACTCAGGGTTGCCGCGGCGTGTAGATAACTTTCGCATTGATTTCTATTCAAATGAGTCGAATGATTTACCAACATTCTGAAAAATTTCGAAATTCCGCGTGCATTTTCTGCATCGGAGTTACCTCTAATACACTTGAGAAGCTCATAAACAATTAAAAGAAAAACAAGATTCCACCAAATGTTTTATTTGATTCTATGAAATTACTGCACGTAGTGCCAGCGACAAAAATATGCAATTGATGCCACTCATGCCAACGGATTGTTTCTGATTTCGAAATAATTTTGTAGAGTTATCTGATAATTCTTCACATAAAATACTTTAGTTTCCCCCATGACTTCATTTGCTTCGTTTTTTGCCTGCAAAGTACATTCTTTTAATAATTAAAGATGTTTACGGTGCTGTAAGTCGCAAATGTGATTCGTAGCTTTATTGAGATATATATTTTAGCAGGGGTTGGAAATGAAAACACGCTCGCACGACTTCTGCAAAAATACGAGCGACAACTAGCCCACCCGCCAATCCCACCAGAGTGCAGCCAAATACCTTCATCGCAAAAAACACTGCCTACACCAACTTTATTTCGAATAATCTCTGCAAGCTGCGGTTGTTCAGTTGGGGCCGTGTCCGTACATGTTGTAGCCCATGTGCTGCTGCTGCTGTTGCTGTTGTTGCTGCGGAGTCATGAAATTCTGCATGCCATATTGCTGCATGTTCTGAGCGCTGTTGCCGCCCCATTGCTGGTAGCCAGAGTAGCCGACAGCGCCGTTGTTGTAGCCGCCCATGGTGTTGTAGTAGGCCTGTGTTTGGTCGCCCACGCCGGCCATTTGATTGTAGCCATTACCGAAGCCCTGGTGCTGGCCTTGCTGATAGTATGGCACACTGGTTTGCAGTGCCGACTGTTGTTGCTGGTGCGGCTGCTGGTGTTGGGCCGTGTTGCCGATCGTCTGTGCCGTTGATGCAGATTGGGACGCATTCGACTGCGCACTCTTGCTGCCACTCGCCTTCTGGTTGGCATTGCTCTGCTGCAGCGAGCCCATGAGGTTTGCTATCAGGGTCTGTGTGTCGCTGAGCGATATGTTCAGCCCGGCTGGGTTGAATGTTAGAGCGTTCGGTGATGACGAGACCGGTATGATTGGCTCGATAGTGCTGGCTTTCTGGCTGCTTTGAGCTCTGGTCTCTGAGGACTTAGTGGACTCGCTCTTGGACTGGCGCGCACTGTCGCCGACGTTGCTGATGGCTGCCTTGAAAACATCTTCGACATTGTAGTCATCGTCTTCGTCCTCGTCGTCGAGGCTGAACTTGTTCGGATTGGCCACGTTGACGCCACGACGTCGATCAACGCTCTCGTCTTCCGCATATTTGCTGCGCTCCTTATTCGTGTCCGACGGCGGCACGGCATCGTACGCTTCTTTGCGATTGGAATTCGAACCACTGGCCGATGCCGATGTGGACGCCACCTCAGCCAAGTCGCCAATATTTACGAACTTACGCAACTTCTCCACGCGCGACGGATCAGCCGTTTCCAACTTCTTCAAATGGGCAATCAAGTGGTGCTGCTCTTCCGTAGACAGGTGCTTAAAGTTCTGCAGCAGCGTTTGTAGATCGGAATCGGTCAGCGATTCAAGCATGCTGCTGTTCGGATCGTTCTTCGAGTCACGTTCGGTTGTGTCATTCGAATTCGAAATATCCTCGGCTACTTCGTTCATCATTGCCGATACATCGTTTTCGAACAGCTCATCAACAATCGCCGGCAAAGCGGCCAGTGTCGTCATGGGTGCCTGCGGCACCGCAATGCCCAGTTCTGGTAGAATGTTCTTCGTAAACACGGGTTTGCCGTCAATTTCGGACTTTGCCTTGGACAATTTCACCATAAGAATAAAAATGAAAATCAACTTGTCCATGTCGTCGGTGGACACATCCTCGCGCCCCTGCATCACCAGAGCGGCAGCCAGCTTTGTTGCGACAATCTGACGATCGAACGGCAGATCCTTAACGCTGGCCACGGCGCCCGGCTTTCTAGCGGGCTTCTCATTCTTGGCGCCGTCAGTTTCTTCGCCTTTCGTGTCAGCCTTCGCACCTAAAGGATGTGAATTAAAAAGTGAATTAATGTCACGCTTGTCGGCTACGAGAAATCAGAAATTTACAGAGATTAGTAGTTGCATAAGATTAATCTTTACGCATTGCTTTCACGAGGCCACTTTGGAAATTATCGCTTCGTCGATCCTCATCAATTACACACGTTGGTCACACTACAAAAAACGCTTGGCACTGGCACGGATAAACTTAATGGGTACTTAGGTAAAAGAAAAAAACGCGTACAACGAAAGCATACACACAGAGGCTCAACACTGCCAAAGCGATCTTCAGCGCGGTGCGTACAGAGAATCATTTTCACACAAAACTAGCAATAGCTACAAACAAGTTTTGCGTATGTGATATGAAAATGTAAACGACTGTTAATGATGTCAATGATGAGAGTTTGTGTTGCAAGGATCATAAAGTGTAATCCCTGAAACCGACGAGATCTTTATGTACTCATAAAGAAATATAACGCAAATCAATAGTAATATGAAAACAATTTTAAAATTTGTGGAAAAAAAAACTGGTATCCGAAAAGGATCACACGCGAGTCATAATTTGTAAAATTTTTTGCAATGTCTTTATTTTAGTTTTAACGCAGAACTGCCCGAATTTGGCACACAGAAACCTTAAAAAATACTTCAGATGATTGTCTCATATAGAAGAGAGATAACAACTTTATAATTTTCCCATCTCTGGTAGAGTTCAGTAAACATATTTCACTTAAGTAGTACGGTTTCATAACTTTAAATATTCAACGTTTCTTCTCAGTTGTTTGCTTCAATTTGGTCAACATTTCTCAAGACGCCGCAGATGCACGACTGAACGTCTACTTCAGAAACTTGTCCACCCTTTGGTTTCCAGTCATGATGGAACACCATCACATCTCTTTCAAACAAGATATGTGTATCCCCAGGTTGACTGTGGTCAAGTGACGGGATTTTGTTTTGTTAATTCTTCGATCATTCAAGATCAGTTATTCTTAATTGAGATTAGGTTGTTTGGCCGCAAACTTATAAGACTGTTTTCATTCACTTTCTTCATGCTTATAGTAATTCAATAATTACAAAAACAAAAATTACCAGTAAGCATGGATAGACACCATTTTGGTTGAACATGTCCTTTGCCTGCAGTAACTTGCTTCATAATCATTATAAAGATATGATATCGCCCCCTTCTTAAGTCATAACTGCAGATTGATGAGGCGGAAGTGTTCGCTTTTGTGCGTAAACTTTACTGCAGTTCAGGTAAAATCGATTGTAAGTAAGCTTAGCTAATCATGTTCCTAAAGTAAGTTTTCGATTGCATTATTGCATAAACTTGCCCAAATAAAACAACCTCCTCCAAACACATAGACGACGCCGCTAATCATTGCGTGAGTGTTACGTAGTCGATTGCTTTCAAACTGCAACTGGAAGTGCTCGCTATGACAAATTCAATGCCAAAACAACACAATGGACATTGTTGTGGCGAACGAACGACGTAAATTTAAAAAATACTCACTATCACTGATAACTTATCACTGACCACATGCTTAGTAAACGAGTTTTACCATCTTCATCACACATCTTCACTGCACAAAACTTTCGCGACAACCTTTTGGAATAGTTATTGGATGTACATATCTTCGAGCGAAGTACTCCGCGCAACGCGACGCAGTTAAACTTAGCCGTAACTGATACATAAATAGCGACTTATAACTATTTGTACTTACTGTTGAAGCAAAGACATGGAGGCACTTACCTTTGATGGTGACCTGATGCACTACGGCGGCGATATTTTTTATGGCCCTCTTGACGGCGCGCACTTTTTGCTGGTCGTCCAGCACGTCGGCAATCAGCAGACCCTTCAGTTTTTCTTTGATCGTCTCAAAGAAGACACAATGATCATCGTTCAGGAGCAGATCATCGGCTGAATACGCCTTGACCTTCTCCAAAGCCAAGGCTTTGCCCAACAGATCGACCACCTTCGGCCCCAGGCTGCCCAGATGTTCCTCTAGCGCTGTTAGCAGACGCAACACGGACACCACCGTCAGCGGCCCATCATCTTCGGGCTCGGGTTCTTCCTTCATGCTAGCCGAACGCGAGTTGGGCGACGGCGAACGCTCGTATTTGGGGTATTGGTGCGAGTCCAGCACGCGATAGTGCGGAGTTGGTGCGGCGTAGTGGCCCGCTACGGCGCTGGCGAAGCGCGCACGCGAATATGCCAGAGCTGCATAGTAATCCGATTCGACGGATGGATAACCACGTACCGGCGGTGCGGCATGCAATCGGTGATGATGGCGCGAGTGGTGTTGGTGGTGAATTGGACGCCGCTCATATTCGTCCGATAGTGGGCTATCCGACAGCGACTCTGAACGAGCGCGCGAGCGTTTCCGAGAAGCGGATTTCGAGCGTCGCGAACGAGAACGCGAACGCGAGCGGCGACGTACTGGTGACTCATCATCGCTGATGTCGATTACATCGCCTGCAGTTTTCTCGCGATCTCGGCCAGAGTTCGCTTTAGCGGGCGGGTCCTTTGCACGCTCGTTTGCTCCCGTCTTGCCACTCGATCCGGTAGCGTTGCGCGCTACCTGCACCTTGTATTTTTCCTTCAGCTGCTCGATCTTCTCCTCGGCATCTTGAGGCAAACCCAATCTCGTTTTGAGCTCCTTCTTCTTCTTGTCCATCTCGATGTTGAAGAGATCCTTCATACGCTTTGTCCAGAACACAATCCACTCGGGCTTGTAGTCGTATTTGTTGGGATCAGTTTTCTTCTCGGCCTGTAGCTCCTTGTAGCGACGATTCCAAAACTTCTTCCACTCCTCCGGATAGAGAGGGTGTTTTTCGGGGTTCTTTTCATAGTCCTGTTGAATCTTTCCCATCTGCTTTAGTTGAATTTCCAGCATGCAGCGGTATTTTTCCCACTTGTATTTCTCCTGCGCGATGTGCGAGGCCTGCAGCGACAACTCTTTGGGTGTGGGCAGTTTTTTCTCGTTCTTTTCATTTTCTTTGCTACCGCGTTCCTCTTCAAAAGGCGGCGAGCGACGCACGCGCGGCAATATGCGGAACGCTGGTGATTGTTCGCGCTTCTTCTTTGCCTTCTTCGACGTGCCTTGTCCATCCGAGTCGCTGGAAATCTCATCCAAACCATCGCGATTCGCCTGAACGCCACCCTGATCGTCCTTGACCAGCCGTTTCGGTGCTTTTATAGTAATCTGCAAAGTCTGCTCCATTTTCTGCGCTGGCGTTTTGTTCTCCCACAGCGTTCGATCGATGACATGAAGAAAGTTCGGACCACTGTTCTCATCATAGTGGTACTTGGCATTAATCTCGTTGATGATTTTAGTCTTTTGGCGACGGAACTCATCGCCATTGCACACACAAAGCTTCAGCCGACCGTAGTGGTCCTCAATTGCCTCGGCCAGGCTCTGCACAATGCCGAGAAGAATGCTGTGCGAATTGGGCGTGTACTTCACCGGATTGAATTCGCGCACCGCCGAGGGATAGTGCTTCTCTAGGTACTTGAGGCGATGGTTGTACGAGGTCCAGTGTTGCATGATGGTACGCGGATCGCCCCGCTTATCACACAGCACACAGAAGTAGCTCGGCTCGTGACGGTCATCTTCATGCAGCTCCAACGTGTACTCGAGCCCGAGCAATGCATTGCCCTTGTATTGGTCGATGGCCTGCTGAATCTCAGGCACACGATTCACCTCATCCTCGAAACCGGGCGGCACCGGCTCGCCAGCAATGATATTCATGTTATTGCTGTAGTGGTTAGTGAAAAATATTAGCTTATGATATTGTTTCTGCAGCACTTACGCCGTTGCCATTCACTGCACGCTACAATTGTACGCTCGCTAGCGGCGGCGCCTGCAAAAATTCAACGCTACTTTTTCAGTTTTTCCTGCTTTGCAACGCCCAAGCGGCTAATTTTTTTTGTATTGCTATTCTCTGCTGGATCGGAATGCAGTTGTACAATTATAGAAAATACCACAATAAAAAGAATGAAAAATTTCAAGCCAAATGTGAAATTCACAATCTGTGCGAAGATAAAAAATTTCAGCTTTGTATGCGGTCGCGTAGACTTTTGACGCAACAAGGAATCAGTGTTGCCAGCCCATTCGCAACCATAACGAGCTCTGAAAATGATTAATGTTATCGAAACGTGGATGTTCTAAATACAAAAATATAAACTAATTTCCTAAATAAATAATAAATGCTTCTTATGCTTTAATGAGGAATCGGTTGGAAATGTGATTTCATTAAAATTTTTTATTGAGGTTGAAAAACTATAAAATGATAGATGTTAATAGCTACTACTGTTTTGTTATGGAAATGTGTAAAATGCAATATATTTAACCCTCTACTGCCCCATACGGCCTTAAGGCAGGGTCCACCAAAACCTAGAACAGTCCTCATAAATTTTAATTTTTTTTAATGAAATTTCTAGGGCATGTTATATATAAATTAAGTTGTAATTTCTTTAATGTAGCACTGCTGTAAGCTTCACATATTTCCCATTATTATTAGTTGAAATTTGAACTTCGTGGAAATTAGTAGAAATAATTATTTTGTGAAAAGTAAAGAAACGAAAAAAATATTAAAAATACTTTTCGTTAAATGATTAAAACAAGAAAATTATGAGTGAGTACCTTGTAATGTAATTTATTGATTTGAAGTGTTTTATAGTGAAAAAAAAGTATTTACTGTTACTTTTTCGGTTTGGGAAAGCAGACTGCCTTTAAGGTGAAGTTACAGACCATCCAGTATATACGTTATTCCATTCCGTGCATTTGTCAAAAAAGTAGAATCAGTGCAGCTGTATGAAACAAGTTACTTAGCGCAACGCATATGATGGATTGTCGGATACGATGGAAAAAGTTGAGCAACTTTCTACTTTTGTTTGCATTACGTCCGTCGCACAAACAGATCAGCTGATTGAAGTCGACGAACTCAATAAATTCTTTGAAAATTTCGATTTCTTCCTCCATTTTTAAAAATTTTTATTTTTCTCACTCAACAAAATCACAAATCGAAAGGAAAAAGTTCAATTCAAACTTCAATCAACTGATTAGAAACATAAACATGTCGCACAAAATGCACGATGTGTAACTTCAATGTAAGAAATGCATGTACCGCAAGTACTGCATTCAATGCATAACGCATATACTGGATGGTCTGTAACTCCACCTTTAGGCTGATCACTAACGTATACTTGTATGTGGTTTCTTTAAAGAGGACTTCGGGACAGAAAATGAAAAACTGACTATTAACCTATTTCCACCGAGCGCTTAAATGCATTTAAGGGCTCTGTTAAGTTTGACAACTGTCAAGCGTTTCCACCGAAACTGAGTTAACTCCAAAAGCTTGTTTTTGTTGACATTTTCATTTGGAAAAATCAAATTCTGTATTTATTTCTGGGCAGCCCCAGCTATACCCATCGCCGCCATCTCCTTGTATACGTATGTGTGGTTTCTTGTAGCCTCTCTAGTACATGAAAACCACTCCGCTTTCCTTCTCAACAGTCTAGGAATGTCAGGGTTTTCATATTTGTGAAAATTTATCAATTTATTTAATTTTTTATCAATTTATTTATCATTTGTCAACGTCTATTTCATTTGTGAAAGTTGTCGGCTGTTTGATATCAGAGCTGTCTGAATTTTTAATGTCAAGAGGGTTCATGAGAATTTCCACGTTTTTTATTTTCTTTTTCGGCATTTAGTATTGGCAAATAATAGAAGTTTTGACTTTGATTATGACAGATGATTTGTATTTATGCTGAAAATGCCGGTAAAAGCAGTTCTTTTGGGAAAAAATTAACCACACCGAACGGAATTCAAATCCCTTCCCTCGTTTGTGTTCGTACGGCTTTTGCAGCCCCTGAAAGCATGCTATCAAAATTTGTACATTTGTGAATATTGCTCCCGCTTTTAACATAAAATTTTCTGTTAGACGTCTGTAAACGGCAAAACTGAGTTAACTCAGTTTTGAACATGGTTCAACTAACAAGGTTGTAGCAAGCCACCGGCTGATCGTTTATCGCTTCTGTCAAAATCGTCGGTGTCAGCAGTGGTGCGGTGTTGCCGCATCGGTTGAAATGAAAATACCTGACTGAAAACAACTGACCTGAGCACTTTTCCCGTTTTTTCACTCAAATACAGCACCGTCTGGCAACAATCACTTTTGTCTGTTTTTCAGAAATAGGCGACATGCCAAATTACTATAAATGACCTCTAGTTTCACGTTTATATCAACATTTGGATGGGTCTCGGCAAAAATGGTTTTTTTTGTCGCACGGTGTAAAGTTGATGTTTTCACTTACCGTTTCATAACTTTGTCATTTTTCTTTCAATTCTATTGATGTTAGGCTTAATATTTGCTCAAATAAACTATATTTCATTTTTAAAACCAGAGGAGATAACTTATTTTATTCATAAAAAATCAATCGAAAATTTATAATTTTTGAAAATGGTCGAAAAATTCACTTCACAACTTTCACCATCAATAACTTCTCCAAATCTCATCTCATTTGGACAATTTGTATATCTCTAGAAAGACTAAGGTATTTTCTTCTGACAGACGGACAGCTTGTGTTAGTCGAATTATTCGTTTACGAGATACAGTTTGTCAAGTAAATGTTTGCAAACTTAAAAAAGGTAGGAACATTATTTTGAAAAGCTTATAAATATAACAGAAATTGCAATATTTTGATATTTTTTTAAGATATAGATTAATAGTAATGTCTATTTGATACGCGAAAACAGTGTAAAAAATCAAAAAAGAAAATGAAGCTATATTTCAAACTGTCAAAAAATTCGTCTTCTTTTAAAACCAAGATTGCATTGAAAATTTGGCGCCGTACAGTTCCGAACAGTTTCATGAGATACATCAGTTCCGCATTCTATTTTTATTTCCAAAGCCATTTCCCTTATTGAGATACAGGGGTTTTCACGAACTTTTCAGATGATTTTTCTTTCTTCTCTGTCAGACAGTTTTCCAGGAGATACTTTCAAATCAATTCGCCCTTCAATACGCGAATCAGAAAGACATTACTTTCATATTATATGAGAGTGAAATATTCAATTAATCTATATTTTTCAAATAATTTCAAAATATTGCAGTTTCTGTTATATTACAAGCTTTTCAAAATAATTTTCTACCTTCTTTAAATTTGCAAACATTTACTTGACAAACTGTATGTGCTCATAACTGAAAAAACAGGGGAAAAAATGGTTTCTCAAAGATTTTTCGAAAACGCTTCTTAACCCTTTCCGTCATGAAAATAAACCCGTTCTGTATGAATTGTATGGGCTGTAGTCCAATATATTGGACATTGTGACTGAAAGGGTTAAAATAAAGTTAGTCTAGGAAATACATTTATTTTAAGGTGCACGCGATTAGCGGCCTTTAGACGGTCACACATGTTTGCAATCATGTGCGAGGGGGGAAATGTACGATGAGCGTTTACACGGTCACACATGTGCGCACACTTCACTTGTCTCGCTGCTGCCTACGAAGCAACATGGTATGCGCTTTCGCATAAATTTCTTTAAATTTGCATAAAAGCACCTCTATGCTGCGTTTCTTTTAATTTTTATTTTTACAATCTTCACCTTTTACTTCTCACAGTTCGGGATTGTGTCTATACACCTCAAAGAACTTCTTCCACAATATTTCATTTTTTTGCGACGCCATCCTCACTGCTCGCTGTCCACCGATCGAATGAAAAAATGCACTATGTGCAAGGTGTATTAATAAGGTGATGGCACTACGATTCCCATGTATTTTGTTAGTGCTTTTGGGCATCCTGCTTGTCAAAATCAAATCAAAAGACAAGCAACACAAAAACAATGTTTCCAATTTTTGACAATGAGGATGCCCATTCGCGAAAAGCCAAAAGAGAATCAGAAGAAATTAAAAGAAAATCAGAAGAAAAAAGTTTAAGCAGCTGTGTTGCCACCACTACCTTATTAAATGTGCCTTGACTATGTGTGTCACACAGCCATTTACACGGTCGCACATGTGCGTCGCGCCGACAGAGAAATCAAAAAATTTTGAAAACCGTCGCACATGTCCGACGACTCGAATTTCTTGCGTTTACACGGTCATTCTTCTCGTCGCGCCACACATGATTGCGGACATGTGCGACCGTCTAAAGGCCGCTATTGACCCATTTTGTGTCGAGTAGTGTTATTCGCAAAATAGTTGAAAAGAAAGCCAACAAATAGTATAGAATCTCAATAGCACAATTTATTAGTATAACTCTAGGAGAAATTAAAAAATACTATATATTTACATAAGCGAAATTAGTTCCAAGATAATGACATAAATTCAGTGTTGTGCGCTTGCGCCTAACGCACAAATCATACTGAACGTGTAAATGAGAAATTGCTGCTGTTGTTGCAGTTTATCAACAACATATTGAAAATTCTAAATATCCTCACTTTAATTTCAAATTATAAGTACAATAATAGCAATTGTTAGAAAACTATTAACAATGTGGGAAAACAATTAAATTCTGGGTAACAGTGTGATCAATTAAATCAATTAACCAATGGAGATTCTGAAATCTATAATGCTACTTACATACCTAATATTGTATGTATTGTATGTTGCAGCCAAGTTGCTCGCACTTAATTGTGATTTTTTTTGGAAGATATGAGCACGATACTGAGGGATTGAAAATCAGGCGATTTGTTTAAGCATATGTAAGCTACAGTACATGCTAACGACTATTCAGTTACAGTTACACTTATAACTATTCGTAAAACTAACTATGAAGCGCCTCACGCGCACACTTCAGAGCACGCGCCTTAATCGGGCAGATCGATGCTGATAATGGGTACGACCGGCTTCATGCTGTCGTTCTTGGCACCTTTTTTGCTCTTTTTGTCGTGCTTGTCGAAGTCGCCCATGTGTACGGTGGTCGTGGAGGCATCCAGCGGCACCGACTGGGCGGCGACACTGTGATCAGCATGGTAGGAAATGTTGCCGTACTCCTGCAGGAACGGCATGGCCGACAATAGGAACTGGCTGAAGGACTTACGTATGCCGAACCACCATTTGTTGCCACCCTTGGCGCTAAAGCTGAGCACAATCAGCGCAAAAATGGACACGAGCAGCGGGCTGAAAACGATTATGTACGGGAATTTCAGTTCGCCCTCCAGCTTATCGCAAATGACCACCTGAAAAAGCGAAATCGGATCGTGGCAAATGAACAAGTGCAGCGTTGTTTACTTTCTAGTGGCTTACCTGGAAGCACAGAAGCGGCAGCACGGTGCAAATGTTACCCACTGCAGCATTCAAAGCGGCCTTCTTCTGTTGCAGTGAAATTTCCGGCGTGCGCATCATGATGCCGCAAAAGATTACATTATAAAGAACACCTGTAATGTAATAAAACTGCATGTAATACGCACAACTCTTCCTATTCGGGAAATTGTAGGAACACTCACTGACTAAGCTCAGGCAAATCACAATCCACATGGGCACAAACACTACTTCCCAATTCCAGTAGACGAATTGATCTAATTTCAGCGGCAGCGAGACAAACTGCAGCGCGTTCACTGCCAGAAACAGTTCCAATTCAAAGGAGCGGTCATGTTTGACGGCCCATACGCACGCACCCACACTGGCCACAGACCCAAAAATGAGCGGTATGAAGACCAAAACCCACAGATGGCGGCCGGAGCTGAGTTTGTCGCATGCGAGCAGCTCGAACATTAGTAAAATCAGGTGAAGCGATAATGAAATCAACATAGCTTTAAACTGGGTATAGGAGTCGCCTTCGAGTCTAAGCAAATAGCGAAAGAGAAAACAATTTAAACTTGGGTAGAAAAAAAGGACAACTTTTTACCTGTAGTGCGGGTAGCGGCACCAGACAATGGCACCCACCGCAGCGCCCAGCACGGCGATGGCCTTCCAAATCCACAACGGTGTGAAGATGGCCCAATACGGCCAGTCTACGGAGGGACAAGAGATGAGAATTTGAAGATTTCGATCACACTGCTCGGAAGCGCCGCAACTCACCTATGTAGCCATCCAAGCGGAGCGCAAATAATGTCACAAATGTAAACAAACTGCAGTGTACGATGAATTTGCTTAAGGACACGCAGGTGGAATAAAGACAAAGGTTAGTTGTGGCAAGACCTTGAAGGTGTAGGTTCAACTTACCTTGGATTGAAGTCGTGGAAGATGGACTGCAAATTCATGATGAACAATGGGGGTGCGTTTGCTTTCCAAGCTCAGAGCTTTTTCGCTTTTATGTTAACGCAGCAAACGCAGAGCAGTTGGAATTTTGGCTGGGGCCCGGAAATGTTGCAACTAGTTGCACATTTTTGCTAATAAAATTCGTCCACTTCCTCGCTGGTTTTATCGTAAAAAATTTTCCTCACGCTTGACGTGTAAGTCGACTTTTGCAATTTTCGACTTTTCACAATCGAAATCAATTAGGCGATATTTGGCTAAAAGTGCATCTTCGATTTTGTTTAATTTTTCTCAACACTCCATTACTAGACGACAACAACAATAGTGGATGCACTCAATGAAAACAGTGTTGCCCTTTTCCAAATGCTACGGGCACATCTAGAGCTGTACGAGTATGTCGATCGACATGTATAATGATCTTTTATTTGTTTGTTACATTTTTAAGTGAAATCATTGCCAAATTGTAGTAGGAAAGAATGCAGCTGAAATATGTGCAATCGAATTGAAATTCCAGATTTTTTTCCGGCGTAGGGATTTTTTTCGACCTGTAAACAGCTGTTTTAGTAGTTTCTCTTCCTCATTTGACTCATATCCGTGAAATGAGCTGACGATTGTGCGGAGAATGTAGGAAAGGGCAAGAATAACGCCGATTCCTCTGTTATGCGCAGTTTCGTGTGAGGCATAGCACGAGAGAACAAACGAAATTTCCCGATAGAATATTTGGAAGTAGTCGACTTCATCAGATATCCAATCAATATTTATCGCCTGAAATCTAAAAAAGTGAGCTGCGCAAGAATTGGACTACAATTCTAAAAAACACAAATTGAAAAAGAGTGACATAAGGAAAATTATTGCAGCTGGAATAAAATAAGCATAGCTTAGAACATTGAGAAGTGCTTTGCAAAATTTTCTTTGCGCAAAAAGGCCAAACAGGCAACGAAAGCGAAAGGACGGATTAATACAAAATGGCTCTGCCCAGTTTGTCACACGCCGATTTGGAGAAGCTGAAGCTGTTCATCAACTTCGTGTCCAGCAATCCAACGGTGCTCAATATGCCACAGCTGGGCTTTGTGAAAGAGTTCATCGAGAAGTTTGGCGGAAAGGTGCCGTCTGGGGAGTTCAAGATGCCCGGAGCCGGCGGGTTAGTACCGATCGGTGAAAATGTAGAATGCGTATTGATGCTAATGGCGACTGAATTGCTTGCAGGAAATGCCCATTTGGAGGTGATGCCGCTGGTGCTGGTGCTGGCGACGTGGATGGTGCCGATATAGGAGGTCCGAAGGAGGCCAGTGCCGAACCCGAAACACAAGAAGAATCTGAACCCGAGTCTGAAGTAGAATTGGATATGGAGGGTGAGTGACTAATAATTAACGTGTAGAAGTATAGAGAACGGGCATGTGGGCATGGCTATTTAGCTGTTGTTCTTATTATTTTTTGCTCAATTGGCTTGACAACCGTTGGGCGGTTGTCTTTGCGGTACGCTAAAGAGGCGTGTCAGAAGCAGCGGAATCACACAAGCGGTTGCGTTGTCGAGTTTTAGGTTAGGAATTTAATTGCCGGTCTTGTTTATCATACAACAACATATACAAGTGTTTTAAATGAGCGCAATATTCGTTTATTTTTTAAACAGCTCAATTACGAGGATTTGAACGTATGGATAAAATGTGTAAATTGTTTGAAAACATTAAAGTAATAAAATAAATGGAGCTTTTAGAAAATGATTTAAGCATTTGTGAACGTATTAACGTCCACTAGTAATTTTTGTTTTGTCAAGATTCGAAATACCGAAAATTTTGGTTAAATAAAAAAACTCTTTTGGCTTGCATGAGGTCCGCTAGCAAATATTTTTCTGTACATATAAGCACCAGGGCCCAAATTAGTATGTTGTGAGTTCCGTTGGTTTTGTAAGCCAGGCGAAATCGAATCAAATGCGATGTTTGTTTTGTTCAAGTGATCCCTGACACGTCTCTTGTGCACGCTTTCTGTTTGCAGTTGAGACTTTATACGATTGCAATGAGGCGGCATCACTGCGAAGCAACGATTCGTCCGTGCCAGACAGAAAAGCGGTTTATTTCGAAGAGTTGCAAATCACCGGCGGTGACCGCTCAAGGTCGCAGCGCGAGCACAGCCTGTCCCCCCTCAACGACGAGGACTTTGAGTTGCATGTAGAGGCGGTGTATGGTGGCGATGCATTGGTGTCGGACATTGAAGATCCCATAGACACCGCAGCCACAGCTGCCGAAGATATCGAATGTAGCATGTCTGATGACAGCGACGACGAAACGTATGCTACACACTCGGAAGACGAGGCAGAAACACAGACCGAACATGATTACGACGATGCCGACCTTGATAACGATCCGCCGCCAACACATTCATCGTCTAAATTGAAAGCGAAAGACCGCGTGAAAGGTGGCAAAGGGGGTTCGCTGCGGAAATCAAAAACTACTGCAAAAATAAAAATTGAAGCTAGTGCTGAAGAAGACTCGCGAGGAAAGTTTAAACGAAAAGGCAAGCCAAAGCAACATTCCCGCTCAGGGCACCGCATTGCTACACGACGCAGTGTTGGCGCGTTGGTTGAGCCGCAGGTTACTGGCCAGAAGCGCATTAAGCGGCCAAGACCGATTAACTGTCCACCAAACTGCCGCCACAAGTGCCGCGAGAAGCTGGATGCCGAGCAGCGTCGCCAACTGTGCAATGAGTTCTGGCAGTTGGGCTTTGTGGAACGAAAGAACTACATGTTAGCCAATGTGGAGCTTCGGCCGTTGGGCCGCATGCGCGCATGTACGGCCAAAAGTCTGCAGCAGCGTCGATGCACGAAAAACTACTACTTGCGTAACACAAGTGGAGAGCGTGTGCATGTATGTGTGCGTTTTTTCCTGTCAACGCTGTGCGTCAGTAGTGGCATGTTGAAGGAAGCCATCAGCAAGAGCGACGGCCGCGGCAAATATCTAGGCGTAGACAAACGTGGCGGCAGTGGCGACGGTCGCCGTTCGCATATGGCAGCGCTCGAGCGAGCAAACATTGAGGCCGTGCAGTGCGTACTTGCTGCTGAACTTGCCGCTGACAATAAGGGCGGTTCGGCTGCCGAGACACCTGTTGTGCGGCGTGCGCCACCCTTTCCACCGGGTAAACCCCTGCCGCCAGAGGTACGAGAGATTGTGAAGCATCTGCCGCCGCCCAAGAAGCAATCCGACTACAAGAATCGTAAGCCTCGCATTACAGTGCGCGCACCGCAGCCGGTCAAGTGCGCGGAGCAATGCCAGTGGAAGTGCGCCAGCAAGTTCAGCGAGGAGCAACGCGCGCAGTTGTGCTCCTCGTTCTGGAGTCTGGACTACAAACGGCGAAAAGACTTTGTGCTGTCGCGCATAGAAACGCGCAACGTAATAAGCATGACTGCGTTGGAATATCGCAAGACAAATCGCGCCATGCGTACCTTTACCAATCGCTACTTTTTTCGAGGTCCGAGCGGCGAAAACGTGCGCGTCTGTGCTTTCTTCTTCATGGCGACGTTGTGCATTGGCCGCCACTTTATCGATCATGCGCAAAAGAACTCTGACCGCCAGACAGGCACGTACGTTGGCGAGGATCGACGCGGGCGTCATCCGCCCAAGAACAAAACACCCGTTGAGGTGATTGACGAGGTAAAGCGCCACATAGCCAGCTACCCCACCTGGGTGCCGCACAAGAGCCACAAAACCCGCTTTTTGCACAGCTCGCTGAGCATCCGCCGCATGTACTTGGAGTACAAACAGCAGTGCGAGACAGAGGAACGCAAGGCGGTCAGCTTCAGCTACTTCACCAAAATATTCCACAATGACTTTCGGCTGGCCTTCCTGCGACCCACATCGAAGCATGCGCACAAAGTGAGCCCGCAAAAGAAGGTCATCGACCCGAACTCGAAGGTGCTGCGCATTTACAAAAACGTGTCGGAGTACACCGGCGAGGAGGGAGGCTTCTGGACGGACGCGGACGGTGCAATGCAGCCGGGCCATGCAGAAGCCACAGACTTTGCACAACGTATGGTGGATCGTGCAATAATGCAGAGCAACATCGCAATTGAACCGGTCATTCAGTACGCTCAGCCCAGCCATGACCCTAACAGCGCAAATCTATACGCACCCAGCTACTTGTCGCAACAGCATGGTGCTGGTGCCGACTATGACCCCCAGCCGCACTCGACCGATTTTCAGATGCTCTAATGTTAAGTTTAAAGTTAATACTGGTTGTACAATAAATAAATTTTCTGGCTTTTGCTTTACCCAAAGTATAACGCTTTTTCGATTTTATACCCTAAAAAGGCGATAATTTACAGATAATTGCATCCTGGGCGAATGCCGTGTATTCTGATCAGTTTGTGGTAGATCAATACATATCAATAATTGGCATTAGCAATTTTTATTAATAGTTAACATGGTCAGTCAATCAGTTGGAACTTATTTAGGCGAGGAGGATTTATCGGGTACAATTTTGTTGTTAAAGAAAAAAATCAAGACGTGATTTATTTTATTTTGGCAGTGAAAGAGCATAATTCTATTTAAAAAATAAACTAGTTCACTCGGTTGCAATATTATTACATACATTGAATTTCATTTTAGGTGTTATTGAAGGCGACGTTGTAACTGATCAGCCTATGGGTGATCCCAGCAAAATTCCCACAGAGGAGGAAGTCGATGAGGCTGGCGAATTGCGCTCGCAAGCCGCTGCCGCCTACTCTGAGCAGAAATTGGACGAGGCCATTCAGCTGTACACCAAGGCCATCGAAATGAATCCGGGCAATGCGCTGTTCCATGCCAAGCGCGGTCAAGCCTTTCTCAAGCTAAAAAAGCCCAACGCTTGCATACGCGACTGCGAGAAGGCATTGGAATTGAATTGCGACTCGGCGGCTGCTTACAAATTCCGCGGTCGTGCACATCGTTTGCTCGGAAACTGGGAAAAGGCAGCTAATGACTTGCGTCAGGCGTGCAAGCTCGATTTCGACGAGGAAGCCGACGAGTGGCTGCGCGAGGTAACACCGAATGCGAAGAAAATCGAACAGCACCGCATCAAGCAGGAGCGTAAGAAAGCGGAGCGCGCACGCAAAGCGGCGCAACGCAAGCCACGCCCAGCGCCGCAGCCACAGCCGCAACCCCATCCACAGCAGCAGTCCAAATTCTTCGATCCCGATTTCATGTCTGCTCTGAACGACAAGGAGTTTCAGGAAATTTTGGCCGACATTGCCAAAAATCCCGCCAACATCGAGAAACACAAGGCAAACCCGAAGTTTGCCAAGATAGAGGCGATTGCCAAGTCTCTGGGCATGGACAACTACTTTAACATGTTCGGTGGAGCTGGCGGCCCCGGTGCAGCTCCCGATGTAGGCGCTGCCCCACCGCAACCGGAGACACCTAAGCCGGAAGCCAAGAAGCCCGATTTCGCCGATGACGGTCTGGATTAAATGCGGTGCGTACGATTAAGCGTCTCGAAGAGCGATTTTGCGGTGAAAGTTCAGTAATATCTAAAAATATGAAATAAAAAAAAAATGAAATTAGTTGTAAGGGCGATCCGTATTTACAAACGCAAAAGCAAAACAATAATTTACGATGACAGCAAGTCGACGTAACTAAACTTGAGATGTTAAAAAAATCAGAGGATAACATTTTTTTTGTGAAGATGCTAAAACGCTTTAATTGAAAACCAGAGGAATTGCCGGGCAATGATTTGCGTAAAGTTGCAACTTTTGCATTTTGTACATCATTCTTTAATTTTATTCTCTTTGTTCGCTTCATCACAATTAAAAAAAAAAACATCAGAATTTTCCATTTTGAGAATTTGTTTGAATTAAAAGAAAAACTTAATAATTAAGCCAGAATAAGAGCGACTTCAGCAACTGCAATCAATCGAACACTAATTGAATGCCTTTAACACGTTATTAATGACGGATCAACATTTTTTGAATAAATTATTCAAGAATTAAACTTTTAAACTACGCGTAGTGCATCAACAATACATTAATCAGTTATAAAATCAACGAAAAAGTTAACTGCTAGTGGCCATGATTACAGCAACAGCGATATTCGTAACAATATCCTGTTTACAGTTTACCTTAAGTTATGCCAGTAATACCAACATACAGCATACACGCGTTTGTCCTATGCGCTAAACGAGCAAAACAACAATGAAATTAAATAAATCCTGCATTTAAACCAACCAATAAACACTCGGTACAGTTAATTCGATGGCGCGTTGCTTATTATGTGATTGTAAGTATAACAACGAAAAACTTTTTTTTTCGATTAAGTCTGGGCTAGCGTACGATTTTACAGCGGACAGAAGCACAGATTATTGCAGCATTACTTGTTACTTGTTTCTGAAATTGAATTTACGCTTTCTGAAATAGTTTTACGCTTTCTGAAATTGCTTTTACGCTTTCTGAAATTGTTTTACGCTTTCTGAAATTGCTTTTACGCTTTCTGAAATTAAATTTATATTTCTGAAATTGAATTTACGTTTTCTGAAATAGTTTTACGCTTTCTGAAATTAAATTTATATTTCTGAAATTGAATTTACGCTTTCTGAAATTGAATTTACGTTTTCTGAAATAGTTTTACGCTTTCTGAAATTGCTTTTACGCTTTCTGAAATTAAATTTATATTTCTGAAATTGAATTTACGCTTTCTGAAATAGTTTAACGCTTTCTGAAATTGCTTTTACGCTTTCTGAAATTAAATTTATATTTCTGAAATTGAATTTACGCTTTCTGAAATTGAATTTATGTTTCTGAAATTGAATTTATGTTTCTGAAATTGAATTTACGCTTTCTGAAATTGAATTTACGCTTTCTGAAATTGTTTTTACGCTTTCTGAAATTGTTTTTACACTTTCTGAAATCGAACTTGAAAAGGTGTAGTTCTGTAGTTATTGCATGAATTTGAAAGTAATTTCCCTAATATTTATTCACGTAGAAACACAGCCAAATGGTTATTGTTGTTGTTGTGGCCGATACTGTACTAACATATATGTATGTATCACGCACGCACACATCTATCACAGCGTTACAAATATCCACTTGTGCATCGTGTACAGCTGGTTTTAGAATATGTCAGCGCATTGTAGTTGCCACTTCTACTGGCACTCCTGCTAAATCCTAAATCCTTCACTAATGCGCAGCAAATCGAATAGCGAATTTCTACTTGAAACGGATATTGCGTGTAGCGTTTGATAAAGTTTGCGGTGTGCTTGGCAATCGGATTCGAATGGGTGTGGGTGCTCTAATATTGTAAGGATTGCCATTCAAAGGAATGACTTCATTTCCCATTCCATTACTGAGTGACTGGAGGTGCAAAAAGTACATAAAATTAAATGAAATGACTAATAAAACGCATTCATTTTTTTAGCCTCAATTGGAAATGCAATTCGGTTGTGGTTGTTAATTCAAGTGTGGCGGCATAATTGCAATTCAAAGCGTTCAAATAACTGACATACATATGTGACTTGGTGCCATAATGCGAGGCATTGAAGTCAGCACATGCAAGTGACCCTTTTCGTAGCATTGCTTGCTACAATGAAACGGAATTATATGGAAACATTAAATTGTTGAGTGCTCCCACTGCTCGTTTGTCGCTGTCTGAATTCGCAAGTAGGAACTTCGGGAAATGACGTATTGCTTTTCATTCGCCGATTCGATGTTGACCGAATAAAGTGCCGTGTTTGTTGCTGAAAAATTGAGTAGTATATGTAATTATGGAAAATGCATGCATGCAGTTAAAATAGTAGCAGAGACATAAACTTTGATTGTGAGATGATGCTGAACCCAATTGCGGTAATGCATTTGAAATTGTTTTTGCTTCAACCCTTTCGACCCCAAAATTGCCTGAGAGCAACTTCACCTATTATCACCTGTTCACCTGTTATCTTATGGCAAAAGCTACGATTGATTTAAGGGTTTAATTTAAGTGGGCACCAACAATTTAATATTTTTAAAAGTGAACTCAAAGCAAATTACAAAAATGTTACTGTTATCCCCAAAATAATCTCCAATAATTTGCAGCAATATCACGTAAAGTTTGTGTTCTAATTGAAGTCTACGAATTGAGCGCGTTTGATCAAAACCCTGTTTCTTTAAAAATGGTTAAATAAAATCAAAAAATTATAATTTTGTATTTTTCCATAAATATGAAATAATTTTTCTGTATTAAAAAATATTGATACAAAATTTTATTTTACCTGTTTTAAGCTAAAAATGTTCAGAAGTAAACTGGCTCTAGATCTCTAACAAAGAAGCGTGGTGACTTTAAATGTCGTGTGAACACTTCTTAAACAAGTGTTTCATGATTTAAATACCAAAAAGTAATATCGAAACACAGGGTAAAATTCGGGGTCCAAAGGGTTAAACAGATGTTCATTAAGTGTGCTCATCACACATTTAGTCTGGGTTTGCATTTATTATTTTGAATTGATTACACTGCACAACAAAATCAATTTTTTTTTTTAAATAACATATTTCTGACAACGGATTCTTGTAGAGGGGGCCAAAAAAGTTTTGAAAGTTTACGTCTGAATTATTTTTAAGGAGGGCTCAAAGTTTTCCCCTTTTTGTACATTCTTATGAGGAATCGGCATACGAAAACCATGTAACCTCACATTTTAGGTATATGATGTGTTCAGCAATTTGATGTAAAATACTACGAAGAAAATTTTTCTCGAGCATTTTAACCCAGTAGCTCCTATTTGTATGGGTCAATTTGACCCTTTTTTCCAAGATGCCAAAAATTTTCTGTAAAACAGGACTTTTTAAGGACAAAATGTGCAACGAAAATATTGGCCATAAAATTCTACTATAGGTCTCTGAATACATAAAATCTCAGAAATTAACTTGAACGCCAGAATTAAGCCAAAACTGAAAATATGTTCAAGTGTTTATTTCGTACTTATTCAAAATTGGTACTAAAATCTCCTTGTGTTACTACAGTGTTATTTGAAACTTTTTTTAAATTTTGATTTTTTCACTGACTAAACTCGAGCATTGATTTGTCTGGTTTTCTGCTTTGAGCAAATGGATTGGAAATATGTAGATACTTTGAACAAAAGCCCAACTGATGAGCACATTAAGAATTCGGAGTTGAAACTATAGAGTTGATAAATTTGAATTGATTATTTTCAACTATTTCAACTGCTTAAATATGTTTAGTACACCCTTTTTGTTTTTGTACTCTTTCTTCTGTTACTTTACAGGCAGCTTTTTTTGTTCCATGCGTGGCTTTATGTTCTACAACATGCAGTTGTAGGGCTCCATTGATTTGGTTGTTTGAATTGAAGCAGCTTCAATGTCGGTTCTAGAAAATTACCCAGTCGATGTAGTTGTTGGTGATTAGTTCATTCATCTCGTAGTTCATATAGTCCACATTTAGTGAACTTTCCCTTTCTTTTATAACGCCAAGTGCAGTGTGTTCTATAGCAGAGGACTGCGCCAAAATGCAGCAAGTATGATATTATTAATAATTTTGTACAACCAGAAAATATTGCTCACGCGCAACCCCAGTGTATGATATCACTACAGTAAGTACACGTTAAATAAGCGCACAGCGAAAAGCTTTCAGATGTTGTATAAATGCGTTTATTGTGCGCCGTAGATTGGTAGTTGTATGTATGTGTGTGTGCTAGCTGAGAGTTTGCCGCTTCAACTTGTTGGCATATAATGACGTCATCTGCTTGGTGAACAAAGCGAAACCAAAAGTCTGCGACGCTGAAAACGAAATTTCAGCTTCAGTTTCGTGTGTAACGTACGCTTTAAAAATCGCAAATAGAGTACCCACCCAAAAATTGAACCGAACTACATCGAATTGAATCGAAGGAATTCTTGCGTTTCGACGAGAAGCAAAACGTAAGCGGAAGTGTTGAATACAGCTTTTAAGAATTTAAACCAAAACGAACTGTATTACGCATTTAGTGAGTGTTTAGCGAATTTACGCACTGCATGCAAAATAAAATTGAGTCGAGAATTGCACTTGAACTCTGTACTGGTGTCTACGTCTATGTAGCGTCCAGGTAGAGTAGTTGTTGACATCAACTCTGCGCGGATGATTTCATCTGGACACCGAATGCATGACTCAAAGTGGCTGTTGTTGTTGTTGCGTCAACAAAATATCTACACAGTACAAATAAATAAGAAGCAGAACGAAGCAGCCATAAAATCTTGCAATCTGCGACTACAAAATGTTTGTCCGTTCCGTTGTCCTCCGGCACTTTTGCGTGGGCGTTTGCGGTTTAGTTTGTCGGCCGGTCGTGCTGCCTTTGCTTGCATTACCTTTGTGTTTGTGTTTGGCTTTGACTGTGTGTCTGTGTTTGTGTTGTTTTTATTTTTGAATTTAATTTCGAAAATATCAAAGTGCTAAGTGCCCCATAGCTGTGAGTGCCAGTCTCCACTCACTGTTAGCTGTCCAGCTATACCGGTCGATTGTTTGGCTGGTGGGTGCGTTCGTTCGTCTGGCCGCTTGTCTGGCGGCTGCTCGTGGCAACGCACTGTTCCCGTATGGTCGCACCTTTCGTGCTTATTTTCGTTGCAGTATTGTTGTTGTACAA
This sequence comes from Melieria omissa, assembly GCA_963971225.1. Taxonomy (NCBI): domain Eukaryota; kingdom Metazoa; phylum Arthropoda; class Insecta; order Diptera; family Ulidiidae; genus Melieria; species Melieria omissa. The sequence goes on from OZ020268.1 coordinate 21,470,348, forward strand.
TATTTTCGAATTGTGTGTTTTCGCACACGTTCGTGTTGTTTACGCGATTTTTGTTATTGTTGTTGTTGTTTTGGCATCTATTGCTAGTCAGTATTTTGATTGTTAGTCTCCGCTCAGATTCGTTCGTTTTCGTATTCGAAAATATTTGTATGTATATTTCAAAGTAAAAATACTGCGAAACGGTTTAAATTGCCGCAGATGATCTCATTCCACTTGGCTGTGCTCGCCTCGCTGAGTTTATTGTCAGGAAGCGTTAGCGTTGTATTTGGGCGTATTTTTGCATACATATTTGACAGCATTTTCTATAACTTTATATGCTACGTGACTTTGTCAACTGGAGAATAATTTCTAGTTAATAATAATATGGCGCCAAATAGTAGCAATAAAGCATTTTAAAGGTCTTCAACATGCGCAATGTGCGCGCGCCTGCACTTACCGACACTAGAGGCCGTCAAACTTTATTGAAGTGCGCAGATGATGTGCAATTATTGCGAAAAGTAGGTGACGGCACATGTTATACAATGCGTTGGAACATTGTGTGCTCGAGGTGTTTCTATGAGTCATGAATGTTACTTTTCTAAAGACACTTCCACTTGGAATTTGATAATTTGTTTTTGTAAACTACATGAATTTGTCATCATTTGGCCAGTATTGGACTACGAGCACTGACAATGTAGGAGCTGCAAAAAATTCAACAATTCGGCACGTTTTTGTAAATGCTTATCAAAACATTGTATAAATTTGTGAAAAAAATTTACTGCATGAATAGTAAGATTCAGTTCTTCTGAATATTTCTAATACTACTTCAGCAGAATATTTTCGCTTATGCTTTTATTTAACATTGTGAAGACAAAATTTAAATAGGCATTGTTATTTCAGACATGTGGCCGAATAATAGTTTTCACGAGTTTCCGTTGTAAGGCAAAGTGCTTTAACATTCAAATCGCACAACCTGTCAAAATATCTGCATATTTAGAATTAATTAGCCATGGAGAATATATGTTTATTACTGTCAAATAACAAGTTGACAAACAATAATTTAGCTTCACAAATCGTTTATGGAAGAATTGGAAATGGTGTTGTTTTTGTTGTTAAATTTATTTATTTAAATTTTTGTTATTTAATTTAAATTTAATTTAATTTTAAATTTAATTAAAATTTACTTTAAACATCACTGCTGAATTTCCATGTGGCGTTAAAATAAATTTGTAAATTTTAAATTTTAAAGTAAATTTAAGTAAATTTAATTTAAATTCACTTTAAACATCAATGCTGAATCTCAATGTGGCGTTAACAATAAATTTAAATAATGCAACAAATCTGAAAGTCAATAAAAGTGAAAAAATTGTAGATATAAACAAATGAATCACTTGATACAACTCATTGTTATTTAGGAACAAATAGACAAATATTGAATTTAATTTCACCAAAACAAAGCGAAATAATTGTAAGAAACTGCGTTTGCACATGGTACTGTTTGTCCGGCGGTTGGCCTGGCATACACAGGTTCTTCAAATCAAGTTCTTCACACCGGTCTTAACTTTTTCTCTCTAACCTAACTTAAACTTCTTTGGAATCAACTAAATGTAATTTTTTTAAAACGTTGAAAAACTCATTGATTTAAACTTGTCTCTTTGGAATGTCTTTTTGGAAGAAACAAATTTTTTAGTCTACTGGGGAAAAAAATTGTAAAAATACATGGTTACCAAGAAGTTTCTAAAACTTTCAATATATATTAAGAAATGATGTGGCCATTTTTGCTTTTAATGTTGTCTCAAAATTTGCAAAGCTGAGGCTTTTACTTCACTTTTAATTTAAAATATTTTTCTAATTAAGAATCTGAAAATTGTCAGAGCTTAGAGGAAAATATCTAAAAAGTATGTGAAAGTATGTTCCTGGATTTTTTTTCATTTTAAGAAGCATTTTTCTTTGTCGGATAATGTACTTAAATTCTCTTCTCTTCTTCAAATAATTCAATTTGAAAAGTGGTCTAAACATCAATTTTTCTGCAAAATTTATTTTATTCACCCCTAAAAGTGATGGCATCATCAGCATGAAAAATTGAAAAAACTGCACATGCAAACAAAAAACTTCAATGCAAAACAGACATCTATTATTATCATTTTCATTAAAAAACTGAAGGGTCCTAAGATAATTTTGTTAATCTATGCAATTATCAATGTTGACGTTACCGATTAAATGTAAAATCTGCAAAATCTAGCCAACACACTTGGTGCTATAGCTCACCAAAAATTTCGAAAATTGAAAATGTCTCAGGTCTGTGGCCGTAAGGAATAACAGCCAAAGTCGATTTTATGAAGTTTTCAGGAGAGCACTTTTAATTTTTGGATTTTGCTTTAGATCGAACTAGATAAATGTTAGGATTTTGGGCGTAAAACATTAATTTTATGAGCAAAAAACCATAGAATTTTGTGTAGTAGTACATTTGAATACGACGAATGCAATGGTGGTAATAACTCAATTTTGTCCTAACTCGACTTTGGAGGTTATTCCTTACGACCACAGAGGTATTGCCAAACTACAAAAGTTTAAGAAAAACAAAATGGAGAATTTAATTCAGCAGCCCATGATTACCTAGTATACCAAATTTTATGAAGAACGGACCACTCCTAATTTTGTCCCGCGGTTGTATGGAGTCGAATCACTGTGCACGGTCGCAAAAAAGGCTACGTGAAAAGGCTCAACTGAGCATTTAATTGTTTTTACATTTTTTGTCAATATTGAATATCGTTCTTCTTGTTTCGTTATGTAGATATTTGTTTAAATTATTAGTTCATTAACATTTCTCTTTACTTAGGCAGCTATAAAGTGCATGAGTATTGATAGCATCTAGCAAGCTTGAGGGTAAATGCTGAATCATTTAGCCTGTCATGTCACTCTGGCTACTGCAGATTAGCCAAGCTATGCACTTTCTTACGAGAGGGTTGGGCGTTTCGATAACGATTGCACTTTTACGGGGGAACGGACCGAATGCTCAGTGGCGCTTCGTTAATGCGGCTGGCGCCAATGACAGCGCCCAGATGTCATTGTGCATGCCGGTGCGTTCGCCCTGCAGTCAGCGACAGCACTTTCGCTTTTGCTTACAAAACGTATTGCATTGTAAATATGTATGTATGTAATATTAAAGTCACGGGGTGGCCAATTCAGCGTTTGCTAAAACACGGTTCGTTTTGTTGGCGTGCCGGTTGAACCAATCGGTTACTACGATCTGAATTGGTCTTTTGCGTCGCGTTTTTCGCGTTTTTCATTTGTTTACCTCTTAATATTCGTAACACGAAGTGAGCGCGCTTTTGGCCAGACCCAAACTGCGCACCGGCACGCGTTGGCATGTGCGTTGAAAACGGTCCAACACCCAAACCCTCCAAACTCTGACCTACAAGTGTTTGCGCGCAAAAGTGTCTGAACTTGTATGAAATTAATAACTGCATTTAATTAATTGCCATCGTCATTAAAACGTTCCAATTATGACTCGTTGAGCGACTCATCGTGCGGGTGCGCAGAGTTTCGAGAGTTAATTGATGTTAATTTCATTTTGAATATTTTACGAGGCAGCCACACATTCCGGCCGTTGCGCCCAGCCTTCTCCAGCAACAAGTAACAAGTCGCTGCTGGCGTAATTGTTGGAGTTTTTGCGTGGTGATAGAGTGAGGGCGCGGGCTGCAATGTAAGGCGGCCAAATTGTGGTGAATGCTCACCATTCCATTGGTGAGATCATTTCAATGGGATTACCTCATATCCCAATTTAATATTTACATTGAAATCGGAATCGGAACTTGTTTACGACAGCGATTCGTGTGCGCTGCAAAGTAATAGCGGCTATAAAAAAAATCAGCGTCGGCCACACAGACAAAAACGAAACAATGACGGCCATATGTAAGTTGTGAGCTGGAATATAGCGCGCAGCATTTTCATGCTTTTGTAATGAGTTATTTGTTTGTTGCTATTGTGGCGCGGTTCGAAAATATGTTGAAAAAAAATAAAAATAAAAACGATTGAATTGTTGGCTGTCTTTTTCGGCGCTGGTTACGCACGGTCGACTGCCAAATTGCTCTCTCTGGCCATCGTCTTTGCGTACATACATACATATATGCATACATACTCATGTGTATGTTTGATAAATTCCAACGCTGAGTGATTTAGCGGAAATTCTTTTTTTCGGAATTGTAGATTATTTTTTTTTTTGGGATAGTTTTGAATGCAATTTCTTCACAACTCATTTAATCGACTCATTTTGGTTGAAGGTCGGGCAGAAGAATGTGGGAAAGCGTCAAAATTGCGGTTGGTTGTTATCAACATTCTCTCCATACAACTGACGAAGTTTCGCACAAAAGTTATGTACATTACAATTATTTGGGAGAGTAGCGAAACCCCGGCATGAATATTGACTAACTTTACCTATGGGAGAAAATTATTTGAAAACAAGCGTTTTAAAACATTGAATTGAATAAAAAATTACAACGGGCTGTTACGACTAGTTAAGTATATATTTCTGATAAAAAGCATGAACCAAGGAAAATAAAGTTAGAGCGATCTATTTCATAGACGACAGAAATTTGGCGCTCTTAAGTAAAAATTATACTGAAATATGTGAGACCGCTGCTTTTTTTGCTTAACGAAGTAAATTTGAAAGTGAAACTATGGGATTGAAATGAGTTAAAGTATAAAGGGGAATTCTTTGTAATGTGCCACCCATGGCTTTTTTGCGTATAACTCGCTAGAAAATTAACTTATCGCCAATGTTAATATAACGTTGGAAAGAGGGTTTAAAGAGCTATGATCCATGGAGACACCTCACTTGAATTTTACGTAAATACTAATTTTACAGCCAATTTCCCAAACTGTAAAAAATTGACACTCTAAAATTTTTTAATGTTTAATGTTTAAAAAAATCAACAAAAACGTAGAAATCTCAAGTAGAAATGCATGATTAAGAAAATTTACGAAAGATTATTGAATTTAATTTGAATTGAATAGAAAATGACCGAAAGCAAAATGAAAATTGAATGGTAACGAATAAAACGAATAATTGTATGGAAATTAATAAACAAAACTGAACTAATTTATTCCTCATGATAGGATTATAGAAAAATTGACTAAGAACACTTTAAACTCATCTTAATGATAATTCCGAGCAATAATACTAATTTTACCGATATGGGACCACAAAACAAGCAAAAAAGAGGGGTGGCACTTAACAAAGAAAAAAATGTGGCACTTTACATTTTCACGTCATTTTGGAAATCATTGAATAAATGTTCTCCTCTTATGATATGCTCGGATGCAATTTCGGATTATGAAAAATTATTAAAAATTAAGTCCAACACTGATGTTTACCTTAGTTTTTTACACTTATTTGATTTATTTTTTACCGCAACAAAACCCTTCAGATTTTATTTTTAAGTTTTTTCGTAGCAACATTTTACATTCTTTTTACCAGACTGTGCTATTGCGTCTGTTCCCTCAAAAACCACATTAAAATTGAAGTTGACATATACTATATACTATAATGACAATAGGCATATTTTTGCTTGGATTTCTGGAACGTCGAAATCAAGCAGGGGTGGCACATTACAAAGAGTGGCACCCCAACAAACACTGAACAAAAAAAATCTCAAACCTTTGAGAAACCCTTTGATATCAAATTGTTTTCCAGCATTATATCAATTTGAAAATGAATCTTTTCTCAAATGTTTCTTAAATGTTTGCTATCAACTTGAGAACGATTTGAGATGAGTTGAGAAAAATTGTACATTTACCACGTTTGATAATTTTATAATTCTCAATGGGTTTAAGTTACGTTTACCTTAATATGAACTAAATGAATTTTGTGCCTTAATAAAATGTTACGTTATGTTACCGTCCGATACCAAATTTTTTGGCCGATGCCGATTAATCGGACTCTAGTTATGTTTGCCTTAATATAAAATGAATGAAATGAACCTTAATGTATATACATTACATCACGGTTGCCACAATTGGTAACTTTTTACCAAAATTTGTAAATTTTAAACTGTTTGGTAACTTTATTTTCATTTTGGTAACTTTTGCAATCAAAAATTGATTTGAAGTAATAGACAAGAAAATTTGTTTTTGTATTTATAAATTTATATCACATCTTGTTATATACATTAAATACGCAGCACTGGCAACAGTGCCTTCAGCCCGGTTCAATGGCAGCATTGTTGGCACATTTCTACTACTCGATTAACTAACATCGACTAACATTGCGAACGTTTTGTGATACAGTTGAAAATTAGTATTCCAGGGTTAATATTGAATTTGATATTTACTTTTAAAGTGAACAATTTTTTGTTTTGTATCTATGTTATGAAATGTATTGTTTTGTATATTGTTTTTTATGTTTGAAATGTAACGGTGAAAATAATAGAAAAAAAGAAAAACCAAATTTTTGAAAAGATTGCCGCAACATTTTATGTTTATAATTGTTGATGTTGTAAAAATAAAATGTTGCGGCAATCCCTTCAGGTTTGGTGTTTCTTTAATCTAGCGGTTTATACATGCATGTACTGCTATAATTTTGACCGTAGGTGTACATGTGATGATTTTACTAGTAAAGTGAACTATTTTTTGTACTTTTGTTATGAAATGCATTGTTTTGTATATTTGTTTATTTTTTTGTCAATGAAAAAATTGGTAACTTTTGGTAACTTTTTATAAAAGATTTTGGTAGAAAAAAATTTTAGGCGAGTGGCAACCATGCATTACATATGTAATGGAATGAAATGCTATGAAAATATTATTTATATAAATGTGTCTATTCTTTTTGTTTATTTCACGCGAATTGCAACGCCAATCTATACAAGAGGCGAATTGGATTCCATCCGTTCCACTATGTACATTTGAGAATTTTTAATTCTCAATTTGATAAAAATGTGCGAATATGGTGAATTGGATTCCATTCGTTCCGCTCGTTTGAGATACATTTGAGAATTTTAAATTCTCAATTTGAGAATAAAGGCAAATTTCCATATTAAAAATGTGCCTTTTATGTGTGAGAACGCCATAACAGTATATTTGAGATCAATTTGAGAACAAACGTTTGAGATTTGAGAAAGCAATTTGATTCAAATGTACCTCAATTTGAGATTAGTCATGAATGTTTGTTGGGACCTTACAAAGAATTCCCCTACATAATGTTTCTATGTATGTACTGTAATCCGCACTGATAATAAGGTGGCAATACCGGATAACTTGATGCTTATGAGTCACCCGGTCGGCTGATCGAGAATTGAGCAACAAAGTTATTGGCAATATCGACTTCTTATAAGACATAATTTAAACGACAGATATTTGTTACAGATATTAACGGAACTTCATTTAACATGTCTATGCTGGAGCCCCTCGCCAGCGTCATCTGTCAGTACCCGGTGACGGTTGTGAAACGGGCAATGCCACTGTCCATTACAACTCGCGGAGTGGGATTTGCCACTGCCATATATTACCGAATATTATGTCAGGAGTGGAATCTGCAGGAAATAGCGGACATTGCCTCAATCCACGAAGTATATCGTGTGCACTTGATGTTGATACATCTGAAAGTTTATTTAGCTCAGCAACAACAAACGGAATCTGATTCGTCTAAAGGTCAAGATGCCCTTGAAGATGTATTCCTTGATACTGAAATTCGTGAGCAATTAGCTTTCGTTACACAAGTTCCAAGGGTCATCTGTATGATTCTCGACTGCATAGGGAAAGTGATATATGAGGACAGTGTTTGGCATGTTGGATACCCGCGTCGACCAAACGGTGAGCCGGAGTACAGATCTCTTGTTATAACTCCCGACAACATCAGAGAGACACTGGACTTCTTGGCGAACGATCAGTCTTCGCCAGCCGCGAGGGATGACTTTATCGCTTATAATTCCATTCCTGGTTGTAATTTTGTTAATGGAGTTTTAGCCAATCCCGATGATATTTGGCCCGTACAATACGGCTCACAAGAGTTGATGGCTGATATTCAGAAATACAACAATTTGATAACCAAAGCGGGGAAGCGCTTACAATTTCAAAGAGTAGATTTGAATGGAGGACTGGGAGCAACGGCAGCACTATGGTCGACCAAACGGCTGGGCCTACGATTGATATCACGTTTTAGCACCAAAACAGATTCGGGAGGTGACTCGCCCGAACAACGTCCTAGATTCTTGGAGTGCACTTGTACTGGTGTAAGCGCCGATTTTTGGAGTCAGATTAAAACAACACGTTTCTGTTGTTTAATTGGCACTGTTAGTCTAGTAGGCGAAGTCTGTGTACTGATAACAAGACATAAAATAATAAGCCCTAGTCGTACAACCATGGACCCGGTTTCTACTATGTTTAATTTGTCTTAGACTTGAAGCAAAATCTATGAAAACAATTTTTAGGTATTTTTTGAAAAGAAATATGGTTGGTATAATATTCAGAAAAATTGATTTATCTAAGTTTGTCCTCCAGTCTATCCTCTCCAGTTATCTAGAATAACTCCCGAAAGAGTTGATATAAATGACTGTTAAATTTGGTCTAAATAATAAGTTTAGTTTGGTTATATGCATTTGTAGAATTTAAGATATTTATGAGAATAAATACTTTCGATAATCTCAATAATCTCTTTAATAATCCGATTGACTCAAAAAACCAATCCGAAGTAGGTAGAGGCGTGGCTGTAGTGCATACATTCATGTCGATCAAGATCGACTGTACACTCTTATTTGTTCATATCTTCCTTGAGAATCGAAATATCAAATTAAGTAATGAAACAAACAAACATTTGTCAACGCTCAAACGAAACACATGAAGCTATTTGAAGTTGTTGTGAACGACAAAACTTATCGCAAAACTTGTCGCAAATTGCGGAAAACGACTTCCACATTTTTGTATTTATGAGTCATAAAATAAATTCCAATTTTTGTTACCGTTTCGATTGGAATTTCATAGAGCATATCCAAATAAATAGGAATGGTTGAACAAGAATTTGAGCTAGAAATTGATTAATACATGCTAAAGATATTTAATTTTAACATATATTTTCTGATTAAAATACAACAATACAAGATTGGAGTTGGCATTTTTAAAGTTACAGTTTTGGCACATGGCAAATAATTTTCTCTATGAAAAAAGGATTTTGTTGTATTGTTATTAACTAGTAACGTGGAACAGTGATATTTCGGTTTTCTGTATTTGAATAAATTGACATAAAAATGTGAGAATTTTACGTTTTACTTTCAAATTATCACTGGAAGATAGTGGCATTGACTTCAACCAATATCACTTATAGAAAACTTCCCTATAGGCAGTTGCCCTCTTCGCAGACAATGCCAAATCGCAGAGCTTAAACCCATCGATTTGACACCGCAAACGTTTCCTTGTATTCTTGTTTAACCCCAGTAGGAAAATCGTAAGGTGCTTACCATAATAATGCATGTTTTCCTCCACCTTTTGGAAGTGGAAACGGCATGCTACCAAAAGTAAGGTATTAGTAAGGTACGTTCCGAGTACCTCCGGTTGTAGCTTACGCTAAGAAAGCAAACAAGAAGGCACAGGAAGTGCAAAAAAGTTCATTTAAAACCCGAATGATTGTTCGTATCGTCACTTCCAAGTGCACTTTACTTTGTACGTACTAATGTACGTGGAATGTATATTTAAGTAGAACGAATCTTCTTCTAGATTCTAGACGTTATTTTACAAGCATAATAAGTTGGCCTCGGTAGTCCAGAGGGTAGCGCATTGACTCTTCATGCCAGAGGCCCTGGTTCAATTACCAGCGTGGGCTGTTTTAAACACGCGTCTATTTCCATCGCTATTCACATGAAGCAGTTGAGAATTATAAGAAACGCACAAGTCAACTTTTCGCAGGCAATGAAAATTTCCAAATATTTCTACTTTCCCATCGTAAGTGAAGAAATCAGCAGTGATTACATTATCCGTAGCTAGGAAGGCATAAACTGAGTAGGTAATTTTATTTTTATAATTTTAAGCCCATTTTAATAGCACATTACGGCCCCCTTACGTTTTTCTTCGTACTAAGTACATTACTAAATAAAGTACATTTGAATGGGAAGCCGAACAATTCCGAAAAATGTTGCTATCATACCATTTGTTCTTTAGAAAATCATGCATGATCCGGCGGCCATGCTCTGTACAAAAGTAATGGGCGTTTGGCAAGGAAGTTGGAATGCTTTCCGGATGAAAAGTAAGTATGCTGTAATGAATTACGGACGGTGCTACTTTCCTACTGAGTAATGTATGTATATGTGCTCATATATGGACAAATATAACATGCTTATTGAAATTGCCGACATCAAACAACACTTTAATATGCAATCGTATTCCTCAATGCAACGTAAGGAAACCCGATGTGCTCGCCTCATATCATTTACCAAGTGCACACCTACCCGGTAATGAAACGTGTATGGGAAGAATGCTCACAAATATACACACAAATATTTATGTATATGTGTATGTAGTAGTGTGTTTGTAAGGTGTAAAACTGGTCTGTGGATGCATTGTCGACATTCATATTATTCACCAGTGAGTTTTATTTTTGTACTGCGGAATATGGGTCATGGAAGACGCGGCAAGGCTGCTGCTGATCTCAAGAATTTCTTGTCAATTTGCGCTTTGTTTACGTCATGGACGTAGTGCAGTGCTGCACGCCAGAGTTGGAGTGTAATAATTGTTTATGGTGCATAGCTGGTACCGATGTGGAGGACATGTTGTAGGCACTGCAGACAATGTGCTATTTAAAAAGCAATTGCCTTCAGTGATTGAATAAATTCAAATGCTGAACATACAAGTTCAGTCATTAAATATCTGACATCAATACGAGAAGCGGTGCAGCAAGCGGAACTTATAAACTATGTTGAAAACTTCGCTACTGAAATTTTATCCATAAATGCCTATGGGCACTGATTTTGATTTTGACAAAAATCAGATAATGTGTGAAGAAACAATAATTAACCCTAATTCCCAGAAGTGAGCATCACAGTCTGATTAAAGATTTCAAATGGTTATAGATTCAAAAGATTTTCGATTCCATTAGTTTATAGATTCCTCTAATGGAATGTTAGAATAATATTGCATTTATAAATTTAACTTTTTAGACAGTTTTTGTACTATTTAAACAAATGTTTTCAGTAATTTAGCATTTAACATTTTCATTTCTGGGTTTACGTTACTTTTAAAATTCTGGGAATTAGGGTTAAATATACATGAATATTTTTTGAAATCGAATCGAAACTTGTTAACCAGCATTTTTAAGAAATTATGATTGTATGTTTTAAGAAATTCATAGCACTTTCGGAAGACAAATAAAAAAAGTTTGAATTTTTTTAAATATACGAAATTATTTACTAATCAACACAATAACATAAAAGTACACTAATGTGTATTATGTATATTGAACGAGGCAATTCTTTGTAGAAATGAAATAGATGAAAAGAAATTAATTACATGGACAAAGCTTTGAAGAGAGAAATTGAAACGCATACAAAACAAAACAATTTGAATTTTTCCATGTAACAAGAAGATAGATGAAAATAAGTGTCCGACCGAAACAACTTTTTTGGGCCGAAAGCGAGTTTCGGTTTTTTCTTATTAGGCTGAAACCGAACCCGAAACCAAACCTTTCTAGTTGAAATAAAAATCACTACATCAAGCATTTTTTCAACGAACGAATTTTACTTTAAGTAAATAAAGAACAAACAAACAAACCTAACATACTTATTAATAAAAACAATTTATTCATTTATACAATTTTGACTTTAAATTTTCATGGAACTCTGTTTCATATGTTTTAATCTTTAGAAATCTGTATTTTCTTTAGTATTTCCATCAAATTTTGCTTTCATGACTTTTATTTTTTTTATGGGGTTCTACAATTAGTTCCACAATTAGTGTTCTACAATTGCAATTAGCCAAATCCGATCTATACTTTTCGATATATTAGCGAATATAATAGGTCTCTAGTGTTTTGTTTCTAGTATTAAAAAAAAATCTGCTTCGAACGCTTAAACACTTTGACTTGTGTATTTAGTATTTAAAACAACAAATTTGAGTTCAATAACTTAATGAAAAGCATTTTGTTGAATGCATTTGAACAAGTGAGAAAATAAATACACACACATATTTATTTAATACAACGAAACGCATACATTTACATTATTGGAAATAAACATTTCTGAATGACGTCATGTGTGGCTGAATGAATTACTGAGAGAATATTTAAAAGTTTCGAATAAACAATCAGTAAATGTTTGCACGTATCTATACCATCTGTATTTGAATATGTATATGAATATGTTCGTATGTATGTTTGTGTGTACATATGTGAATGAGCAATAATCATTGGTGCGGCATTTTTAGCTTAACGAGGTCATTAAGTAGCTGAATGTCATAATAAATATAAATATATGTATGCACTGCAATAATGCACATATACACTGCACTCACACATATGTACATACATATGTATGTATGTGTGATTGCGCATTAACAGAGTGGGGCCATAATGTAGTTAAATTGTATTGCAGGAGCCAACGTTTTTCTCGAATTCTCATCGATTTTCAATAACAATTTCAATGTAAAATTTACGGCGACTGCTCGCTTTGCAAACACTTGAGTAACATTTGGGTGGAGCCAACGTTTGTCTCTGTTTTCTAGACACGAGTGTATTCTGGTTTGTTTCAAATATCATTTATTTTTAGTAATCTCAACGGCCAAAGAAAAAAACATAAGGCAGTTTAATTTTTACTCATTTTACTGCCACTGATTGCGGGTGAGAGCGGCAACAACAATTTTCTCCGCATGCTGCCAACTGTTCGTAGGCTCTTTTCAGACAAAGTACAACTGCAATTTATAAATGTGTACATCTTTGTGTATGTAAGTTTAATTTTATCCAAGAAAACAGACCACTTCAGTTGCCATATTGTGCACACACTGATCTGATCGATTGCTGATGAGCAACGTAAACAGCATCAATTCGTTCGTCCATCCTTCTATACATACAACACTGCTCGCCCAACAAAAATATGTATGTGCTCCATTTACTTACTCACGCCCAGTTTCAATTTCACACACGCACACAAATAGTACGAATGCAAATGTACGCGGCAGATACGCGCTGAAGATGCCTTCAGGTAGACGCATATGTTTCTGTGCATTCTTCTCCAACATCAAAACAAATATTTCATATCATGCAATCAAGCCCAGACCGACAACTTTGAGCTTCCAGCAATTTTGAAGACACAACCACTTGTATGTAAAAAATATGTGTATGTGTGTGTACGTGCGCATAAAATGCGAAAATATAAATTTGTTTTGTTATCGAATTCCAACGCCTGAGACAGTCATAGAATTTGCAATGGATGAGCAAACAAAATAATTCAACGATGACGTTATTCGGTGAATTCGTGTACAACGTTTAAGTTTCGGGCGGGATTTTGATTTGAGCTGAGCTTTAGTTTCAATGCTTTGTAGTCGTTCGTAATTGCGTTTTAAAAAATAAACAAAAAAAAAAACCAAGATATTTTTGTGGCAAATGTTCAGGCATACTAATGACCTTAAGTATGTATAATTTATATGATTATTTTGCTATTTTTAGGCTTTCATGCCCATGTGTGAAATTGCTGTATACCTAAACAGTTTTAACAAAAAGTATTAAAAAAAAAATCAAACAGCCTGACGAATTGTGGGCTTAGGTCTGATAACTAAGAGTTGATATGCTTTGGTTGGTCAGCTACAGAGACGAGTTACTCCAATTCAATTAATTCAAGTTCGTTTGTCTAAAACCACTTTTGTCGGTATACTATATATTTGTAAATACATCACAAGCCAAACACCCCAGGTTTATCCGCTTTACAGTTAAAAATTCTCTTGTATTCTTCGTTACTTTTATGACAACAAAAACCTGTTGCAAAACTGGCTTTTTTGCACATAGGATTCGGCGTGCGCGTCATTATTGAAACATATTACGCCCAACTTTGCCACCATTTCTACACACACATATTTCAAAATAACCACATGTTAACTTGTAAGAAACGAGTTTTGAAAACTTATTTAAAATATAAACAACTATCTGGTTCAACTTAATATAGATTTCTTATTTGCTCTACTCATCTTTTCTTTGCAGCATTTATTTATCCAAACCACCAAAGAGTTTTAATTAAAAAGCCAAAATGTCTCACTCCGTGACAATTACCAGAACCACTACCAGCACTACCAATACCTCATATATCGTACTTAACACTGGATATTTGAAGTCATTTTCAGGATTGCTGAAACTCTTCGAACTGGTGAGTACATGTAGCTCAGAACGCCAGATAACACCGTGCGACAGAAATTCTCACACCGAGAAAAATCCATATGTGCGTGAAACTAGAGTAATATTGCGTACTCAATTTTCATTTCTACATCCTTTGTCCTTTTAAAAGACAAAGGACTCTAAAGACTCTAACTTTATTGGTTCAAAAGTTATTAAAAACAGTCGGAAGCTGCAATTCTAATGAAGTACAAAAGTTCTAATTTATTTGAGTATCAGTATTTTAAATAATAAAAAGATACAAAATCAATGAAGCGAGAAAAACGAAATTTTGACACGTGATCAAGGAGATTTTGGGTTTTAACATACTTACTTTTCAAGAAAATACCATATAAATTTGCAAGGATGTAAGGGATTAAAATTTTCAAGGGAACTTTTTCATATACTTTTTTTACAAAAAGATAAAAAATCAATTTTATTTTAATTCTTGAGCCTTTCCTCTTTCATTTGATATACATCTCGCCATATTCTAACGAGGTTAAGTATTTTTTATATATTTTTAAATTTTCGATCCCCTTTTAAAGTGCTTTTAAAAAGACATAGGATATAGAAATGAAAACTGAGTCCACAATATTACTATGTTTGGTCTCTAGTTTCACGCCCATATGAACTTTTTCCGGTGTGACAAATTTTTTTAATTTTTGTCGCACGGTGTAATAACTTAAAAATGGAAAAAATTATTTTTAGACTTCAAGCTAATGTTGCTAAAAGAAATTCTTAGATGTTGAGAGATAAAGTTGATGAACTTTATTTTATTTTATTTTTAATTAATTTTATTTTAGTTTATTTTATTTTATTTTATTTTATTTGATTTGATTTTATTTTATTTTATTTTATTTTATTTTATTTTATTTTATTTCATTTTATTTTATTTTATTTTATTTTATTTTATTCTATTTTATTCTATTTTATTCTATTTTATTTTATTTTATTTTATTTTATTTTAATTAAATTTTTTTATTTAATTTTATTTTGTTTTAATTTATTTTATTTTATTTTAATGTAATTTTTTTATTTAATTTAATTTAATTTTATTTTATTTTATTTTATTTTAATTAAATTTTTTATTTAATTTTATTTTGTTTTAATTTATTTTATTTTATTTTATTTTATTTTATTTTAATGTAATTTTTTTATTTAATTTAATTTTATTTTGTTTTAATTTATTTTATTTTATTTTATTTGATTAGGTTTGATTTGATTTGATTTTATTGACTGATCTAACCGGCCAACATGTTCAGAATATATGTATTTAAGCAAATGTCTTTTGTCCTTTTTGACTACTTGACGTCATTTATTTCTAAACTTTAACACATTTTCGCCTGGTTGCAGCTCATTGGCGGTGCTATGGTTGGCCTGATTGCCTACTACTACACCCGAACGAGCATATGGCTCAGCGGTCAGCCGGATCTTTTCATATTCCTAATGGCCACAACGTTTATGATTGGCACATTTTGTCTATTACTCTCCTGCTTGACGTCACTCAGCACGGGCGGCATCATTTCCAAAACCATTTATGTGAGTCTTGCACAATTGAACAATAATCTCGCTCATTTGTCTAATATTGCATTATTATTGTTGCTTTATAGGAACTGATCTATCACAGCGTGGCTGCCATTCTGATTTTGGCCGCTTCGCTCAATCTGATCATCGAGCTGAGCAACTCACGCTACAAGGGCTACAAGCAGTACGACGCGTACATGGCCGCCGGCATTATGGGTCTCGTCAACTCTGTGCTCTACTTCATTAGCGCTTTCTTGGCCCACCGATCGTATCGCGGCATCTAAGCGACGCTCTTTTGTCGGTCGCAATGCAGGCGACTTTGCAGGTGTTCGTCACTTTAATGTGCCTCTTTTTTTATTACAATAAATTTTAAAGTAAATGTAATGACTTTTACAATTTGTATTTACACTATTACAATAATTGTTAAGCGAAGAACGGAAAGTAGCATTTCAACAGTCGATTACCAAGAATTCTCCAATAATCACATGCAAACAATACGAATGAATGCAATGCAACAAACAGTTGAATAAAATACGGCAAAATGTTGCAGCGAGTCAAATTTGAAGCGCAACTCCGTAAAAGTACGCCCACGAAATTGTTTAATTGTACAACTTAGCCTGTTAAGAATGTAAGAGAAGAAAATGTAATTATGTTTTGTTTTTCATATTTTTTTTATAAATACTCGTGTATTTTGTACGTTTTACACACACAAGATGAAACTTACCTACATTTCAACACTGATATCCCCTATGTGTACATTACTTCTTTTTTAATCAAATAAATCATAATTTGTGCGTACATTTGTAATAAAAGCTTAGCATGCGCATGGCAGATTTACTAATGTGGCGCAGCGCATTGGGGGCGTGTCGCGAATGTTGGCAGCCGACGACGCCGACTGGATGCTTGGTTCGTTTTGTTCGGCTGACTGGGTCGCTTTATTTAGCCATCGGATTTCGTCGAGCGCCAAGATCCCAATGGCAAACACTATCAAACAGAGAACGTAGGTGGTGTAGGCGCAGTGACGTAGATTGCGAGCTTCAGTCGAGTTTGCTACTTCCTCCTCGGCATGGCCCCACAGGTATCCGTACCAGATATGGTAGACCACACATGACACCAACAGAAATGCCCAGAGGGAAAAGCCAACCATTGTCAACTGTTTGCCGCGTGGCCGATCAGGAAAAGAAAACCAAAAGTTTTAGGTAATTTTTCCATTTTGGTCTACAACAATTTATCAATAATCAAGTAATGTTTGTTGTCAACAAATATCAGCGGCTACGGTGAAAAAATGTGAAGATGTCCTAAAGTAAGATTGACCAAAGGGTTAAACCCAGGCGCGGATTCAGAAATATATTTCGGGGGGGGTTTCAAAAAGTAATTCTTTAATATTTGTAAAATGCCTTTTAATTTGTATGTAGTTTTATAGGCGATCCAAATATTTCGGGGGGGTGGTTTCAACCCCCAAAACACCCCCTGAATCCGCCACTGGTTTAACCCATATAAGCCCAGCGATTTTTTTTGTTGTCAATATTCGAATGAAACAGTTTTTTTTTAGGTGAATTGGGGTCGAACAATTCAAATTTGGGGTCAAAAATATTTTCCGATTTTTGGTTTTCGAGATATTTGGTGTTTAATAAATCGAACACCTAACTATAAATATATATTGTGGATATTATAGTCATGGTTTTATGGGAAAAGTGTAAATATATTTTCGAGAGTTTGATCAATTTTTAACAAGACTGCATAGTTACTTTTTTAAATATGATTGTTTTTTAATGTTTTTCGGTGCTTTTGAAATTATGTCAAAAATTACTTTTTCTTTGGGGAATTCATACAACTGGGAAGAGGTGTGAGAAATTAATATATTTATCCCATATTATACAAAATATCCCATGTTAACTTTTGTTATTTTTTATTACAAATCAGACCATCATGTTATTCAAAACTTTAAACACGTTTAAAAAAGAGCCCAAAAAAATTTATGGAAAATGCTAAAATTTACTGTTCGATTAGTCGAACATTGGGCCGATATGGGTTAAGTCACGTACGTCAGCATTCAGCTGAATGAACTGGTCGGAATAACAATCGCTTTCATGCTTATAATTGCCTTTCATTAACCCTTTCGACCCCAAAGTTACTCATAAGCTGCTTCGATTTCGACTTTTAGCGCCGTTTTATTTGAAACCAACGAAACTAATTCATCAAAATACATATCGAATTGGTTAATTGAAGTTCCTAGAATAAGCAAACAACAGCAAAGTAACGGATGTGTCGCGACCTACACAACTACGATACATAATTCAGAGTAAAAATTAAATAAAAAAAACTTATAAATCATAATTAAAAAAACAAGTACACCTAAGTCTGTTTTTACACGGTCTTTTTTTACACGGTTTTGATATAACACGGTTTGAAAATTGAATATTTTTAATTTTTTTACACGATTTTATTCCATTTAGCACGATTTGAAATTTTACGTACTTAAATTTTTTTTGTCAAATTTAATTTTTGCGAAGTATGTTCATATCACAAAAAAGTATTTATGAAAGAAAAAAGTCTGAAACCATCGATAGTATCGATAGTGCTATCGATAGTTTGCGAACACTAGCTTAAAGATTTAAGTGAATTCCCTTTTAGCGCGTACAAGCAATTTTTACTGGTCAAAGCAAATGTGAATAGCACTAATTTAGGGGAATTCCCTTTATGTGCATACAATAAAATTTACTGGTCAGAGCAATTGAAACGTGTTAATATTTTGTGAACTGTCAATGCAATAAGACGTGTTTGGTAAAGAAATTTTAATAGGTTTTAGAGATTAGGAACAAATCACCCATTTTTGTATACGATCAATGTCTTTTTTTACACGGTTTTTTTTTACACGGCTTCTTCTGGAACCAATCTACCGTGTAAAAACAGACTTAGGTGTACGCAGTTCTAACAATAAAAGTTGAAATAAAAAGGTCAAATAAAAGTTGCACTGTTATTGATCAACATTTTTTGTTTACTAAAGTTGCTTATAAGCAACTTTGGGCCGCGGTGATAGCAAAAATATTGAAACCAAAAAAAAAAAATAACCACGCAAAGGACTTTGTGAAGTCGATATAGAAGCCATTCTAAAGTTTGACTGGGACAAGTGATCTAAAGAAGTGGGCAAAGATAATGAGGTAGAGTTTCTGGAGAATGGGTTGAAAGAAATTTTGGGGAAAGGTGAAAAAATAGAGGTCGACTTGCCAGAGGTATCGCCACTGAAGAACGTTCTGAAGCAGAGTTTTTTTTGAGAGTTTAGAAAGTTCCAAACGTCCTGTCGTTGAGAAAGAAGACTTGTCTACGTTGCAATGGAGGAAAACACCATTTGATGCGAAAGACGTACCATGGGATGAGCGTTTAGAAGAAGAAGATGTTGGGTGAACAGCCCAATAGAGTATTTAAGTTCTTGTTTTGATGATGCTGATTGAATTGATTGTAAAAAAAAGTTACACTAATTTTTAGGAAGATCAGCATTCAAGCAATATAATCCCCCCAAGCCCCATAAATGGGGAATGAAAATGTTTACGCGAGCAGGTTCATCGGGAATTATAACATAAATCCACTTACAAGAAAACCTATTAGAAAACATTAAAGTATGGTTTCAATGAAATGCAATTAAAATGTTATTAACAAAGAAGCGACATGAGGGATAATTATAATTTATAGAAGAAATTTTACAACTCACTATAGTTGGATCAGAAATGGTTGGGTTTCCTCATAGAACACTAATCAAGTTATTCCAACCTATTCGCCACTGAAATCTGAATTCCATTGCTATACCCAACTAACCCAACCCAACGTTGGATAGGCACCTACAGTCAACATTTCATGCTGGAGAACTTACACACACAACCACTTACCACGAAAAAATGATAGCTCGAAGTTGCAATAGAAGGCTCGATGAAGATGCGACATATCAGGCTAACGATCAAGAAGATATTCATAGCGATAAGCGTGACTTTATAGAGGAATATTTCAGTTACCGTTAGATGATTTGTGCTCAGACACAATAACACCACATTAGTCATGGCGATATACTGCAAGAGAGAATCACCAATATAAGTGGATCAGTTTACTGAATGCAGCAAAAAAGCTTACCGCCGCAACCATTAACAACGCAATCGATAGATTTCTTCGGACATTCATTGGCGTTTTCGGCTCGTTGGATGTTGTACTAAAAATTTGAATCTGAATTGTGTGCGGACGCCAGATTTCTCATCCTACACTGCCACATTTCATGACATACAATATTTGAGGAAAATGTTATTGTAATATTTGTGTCTACGTACGTACAACTCCCCTTTACATAAATATTTATGCTTCGAGTTTCAATCAATTTTTTCAAATGCCACTTGCACTACCCACATTTTCTTAGTATTGCGCCGAGTTTCACCGCTGATTTGGGAAGCTGATGAAATTTGCGACAATTTATGACCAATCTCATGTTTCTGGGATGCTTTGGAGCTGAGAATTTGTGGAATCTGAAAATTGTATGGAAAATCTTGTCAATACTAGCGAAAATTTATCGTATGCAGAACTAAAATAAACCGTTATCAAGCGTGCCTATTACGTCGATTTTGAATGTGCCATGTTTTTGCCAGAGTTTTGCCAACGAACTTTCCACTCGTCGATGACGTCGACGTCAAGTTTGACTTTTCTCCTAAATGCGGATTTTCTGTCTTTCTATAGTTTTTGTGTGGCCAGGTATTCGCCACTTTGAGGGCTGATATAAACAAATCAGGACATTTGTTAGCATAAAGCATGATACAAAAATATATATATATATTGTTGTATCATGGCATAAAGGATTCTTACAGTGTGGATGTTCGATGAACTTCGGTGCTTTAAGACTGTTTAAAACCTTTTGTTTTTCAGATGACAGTATTTGTCCATTGTAGCATAGATTGGTGATCATTGGACAGGATGCCTTCAGCTAGTTACTCGTGTTACTCGGTCTTGGGTGCAAAATGGCAAATTGAAACAAACAAAAATCCAATGAAATTACGATGCAGTAGGTTATTCCACTAAATTTCGGTTCAATGTAACCGTTATCCAAGTCCACAATCACTCATAATTTACATAGTTATTTTCACCAATTTCTATTAATTCATTGACTAGTTTTTAAAATGATTATTTCGCTCGCGCTTTATTCTTTTTACGTCTCTTTTTACATCTCCGACATGCCCTACAAGTCATTGTGAAATTCACTATTAACAATAAAAGGACAACGACCAAGCCCAAGTAAATGCCAATTCGGTATATAAACGCATCTAAAATACCGGAGGGTTCGTCATCGAAAAATTTAAATAGCGATATGCCAGTAATTAACACAAACTGAAAAGGCAGGCCGGACGCCCCAACGAAAATGCACAGGATCCACAGGACATGGGCGGTCTGTGTGTGGGTATGGAATGGCTGTAAATATGAGCAAACTTCAACTGTTCTTCTCTCTCTTCTTGGACAGTACTTACGAAGACGCGCACCTGATCGCGTGTGCGCTTGGAGTTGGAGTTGTAGTACCACGTACTGCATGAGAATATCAAACAAACCACAGCCGTCGTCGAGAGCGAGATCTGATAGATGCACAAAAAGAGGTCGGGCGGGAAGGACGTGGCCACTGTCAATAGTGCCACGGCTGCGCAGCAAACTATCTGCAAGAAGATGCAGAAATGAACTAAAGGAAACAAGAACTATACATTTCACAACAAACCACAATCAGCAATTGAAATACGGACAGAATTTCTTTGAGCGATAGACACTTCATGTTGCTGGTTGAGGTTGTCTACTTGAGTGCATTCGAGGTGATGTTGATGCTTTGTCCCGAGTCTGACAAGAATTTGTTTTCCTATGTTTGAAAGCACAAAACTGTCAGCCAAGTCACGACTCAATCAAAATTATTCATCAATCATTCGCATGTTTTCTGTGATTGTTTGACAAATTTGCTTTTGTGGCGATTGTACAAATATCGAAATACCAATGCCCTAATGGCAAAAAATGTGGCACAATATTAGGCTGATGTTGAATAATTGAATTTATTGAAAACATTTCGCTCTCACTTCTCGCAGTCTCGTTTCGCGCTTAGTTTTGGCTGTAATTGCCTGAAAATAAGGTCACAAAGTAACGTTTCCCTTTACTGCGTCACTGTGTGTGTGTGTCTTTACACATAATTAAAAACAATTGCGTAATCGTATTGCGGAACTTTACTATATATGAATGTATATACGTTTCATTGGCATACCGCGTCGTACTCGTAGACGGCGCTCGGTTTCATTTATCGCAGTGCTTAGCTTCGCTTAGAACCAATCAGTTGCAGATGCTGCAGCTTAAAATGCAAACTGAAAACCCAACATAATATTTACATAAATAGAAGACATTTTGTGTGCAGTCAACATACGTTCGATTAGTTTTTTAATAACACATTTTACAACAATGTCATTTTGTACCATAAAAACGAAAAGAGTTACGAAAAAAGAAAATTTCCTCCTACGAGCTAGAAACGAATTCAACTGAAGCTTAAAACTAGGACATCATTTAGCGTTTAATATTACAAGCTGTCTTGTAATTCTAGGCAACAGCGGGTATTTGCATATGTTGAACATATCAAGTGAGCAAAAAACAAATGAATCGCTTATCTGCGCTGTCAACTTATAGCAAATGAACTGTATAAATGGAATAGCTTTAGCTAAACGTACAATAATAACAACTGTAATTCATCCACACGAAATACACACCAAAAGCACACATTCTCTATTGGCTAAACTTGACGCCAATGTTATTTACACGTGTTTTCATGTGCTGCAAGATGTCCTCGGAGAATTCCTCCACACTGGTGTAACGACTTTTCTGAAAGCTGAATATGTCCACCAGAAAGCCCATCATTTGATCGCGGAAATAGTGGCAGATGTCACGTAGATTCTCGTCCGGCCCAAAGAAGCCCCAGGCCATTAAGGGCGATATTTGTTCGGAAATAACATAGAAGTGAGCCATGAAGCCATTTGGATACTTGAGCCCGTGCTTTTTAGCTTTCAACACCGACCAGACAGCTGTGCTGAGAGCCTGAAAGTTTAAGAGAAAAAACGGTTACACGGTTATGGAATGGCAGCAATTTATTCAAACTTAAAACTGCTTTATGTATAAGTACGATTGCTGATATATTTTTATCGTTTTCGGCAAACATTGCATTAAGCAGCAGAGAACAAAAATGCCTACAATTTTCCCAACACTTCAAGCAACTAGAAGGTGCAGAAGTAATTGCTTCGCCTAAAAGTATGCAAGTATGTTTCCATATTTCAATGTTAATTTCAATTGTTTTCCAGATTTGAACGCTTATCTGTTAAGGCAGCTTAAGGTGATTAGCGACAGTTGACGATACGGTCAATTAAAACCACACACCGAAAACGACATAACTACTGGCTGCCCCTTGCATAGAAATGCCCCACTTAATTAGATCGGTTATCGCAGCTGTCGCGCAGTTGTGCTGATAACGCCCCCCATTTTCAAACCCACTCACCATCTCCTTGAACCCATTGGATAGAAATCGATTTTGCACTACAGCAGTGACGCTGGCTGGCGGCGCATCCAAGTCGCGAAATGAGTCCAGCACTATGAAGTCCAAGCAGATGTCGTAGAAGGTCATTGCCTTGACGTTGCGCGCCTCCAGCTCCTTCTGTATATCGGGCCAGTTGTCCGGGTTGTGCAGATAGTTGATCATGTCCTCGTAGCCGACAAGGAACTCCTTGGTATCTTTGTCGCCGAGACAAAGCAGATCTGTGAGTATCTGCCGACCAGTGTCGCACACCCACTGACCAATGAAAGAGTCCTGCAAAAAGCCAACAACTTAATTTCTTCCCAGAGTTACTTCCCCCGAGGCAGATACGCACCTGAAACAGATATTGGAAGGCCAGTCGCACACAGTGCAATTTCGCCAAATACTCTGTGTCGTTTACGCAGTGCACCAGCTCTGTGCGTACGGTGCGCACTGGTATGGTGGACTCCTCGTGATGTTTGAGTGCTGCCTGGTACAGAGGATACTGTTCGTACGTGGCTTCGATGAATTCCTCAAAGTCGCGCATGTCAGCCACCTGATCCAGCGCAGATGCAAAACTCTCCGCCGAATCAAAGTTCGGATCCGATCCGGTGCGACTCATGATCGATCGATGTGAATGCTTGTCCCCATCGACGCTGCCGTTTTCCAGCGCGCCCATATTATTGCCTTCCTCGACCTCGTCTATTGAGGGTTCGTCACGAAAAAGCACCGAACGCTGATCTAGAAATAACAGCTCACTTTGCTCTTGCAGCGTGTAAGCCATGTCTAGCAGATTTTGTATTTCGCGACAGAACTCTGACTCCTCGGCCGTAGTGAGTAGTGCCGGTACACCGCCCGGCGAATTGTGCGCTGCCAAAGCGTCCTCCCAGTAGTTGATGACAGTGTCCAGTGCCTCCATGCCCATAACTCCCAACTGCTGAGCGGTCAGCTGCACCACCATGGCGCCGGTTTGACTTTGTGACGTTGACACGAGCGCGCCCGCGCCAATGGAACCCGAAGCCAACGACATGCGGTCCGAGTAAGCGACGGTGGAGCCTGGCGGACTGCCGGAGCGTGCCGAAGCCTTTGAGCCCGCAATGGAAATCATGTCGTTGGGGCTGCGCATGCTGTTGCGTGTGCGGCGTCCAGTGTATTTGCGTGGGCGGCGCGGTGGACGCGGTGGCTTGCGGCGGCGCAGAAAGCGAGCCAGCACGCCAAGCAACGCCACACCGGCAGTAAGCGAAAAGAAGACAACCTAGCGGAGAGTGAGGTAGAACAGGTGGTTATTTGTTTTATTGTTAGGATGCGCTGCAGTACTCTCACCTTTTGCGAGGTGGTCATGCGCGGAATAATGCGGACGTCCGACCATCTTACCGGCAGCCAGTTTTGCATCTTTTCGAAAATCTGCTGTATTTATTTTTGTTGTTCTCCGACTATTGAAGTCAATCAAGTGCAATTTTATTGGTTTTTTGTTGTATCGGTTGCACTGATGCCTCACATTTCCTGCTTTTGCACACGATCGGTTTTTGGAGGTTATGTGTCTTGGTTTTTCATAGACGTTTACCTTCCACTCGACGGCACCACGTCGATTGCGGCTGTGTTAGCGAGGGAGCTGCGACGTGTAGTTTGAGATGCGGCACTTACAATTACGCGCAACGCCCTCTTTTTTATGTAGGTCCAAGGTGTCTCCTTGAGCGAAATTGTTGTCGCCTATTCTTGTTGTCACTAATCGCTGCGGTCCTCTTTTACCGCTCGGTGGTGATTTCCATTGCACCCCACTTGTACGCCCCCACGAACTGACACAACTTTCTCAATTTTTGTATAAAACTTTTACCACTTTAATAGAAAAGCAACAATTCGATTTTCACACAAATATTTGATTTTCACTTTCACTCTCGGAATTTCACGTAAAATAACCAGCAACAACAATTTCTATTGCATCACAGCCAACCACCGCGAGACGGCGACCAGCAAATAAATCGAAAGCCAAGAAGACAACAAGAAAGCGAGACGAAAAATCACGTTTGACGAACTGCTGTGGCAAGCCGTAGACACCGTAGAGTTGCCGCGACCGCACTAATTTCTCCCAGTGAAAAGGAGTGTTGTGTTTCGATTTTGGTTATCGAAGAAGCGCAAGTTGTGCAAGCTGATTGCTAATGGGCGAGAAAGAACCCACAGGCATGTATGCGTGGACTTGTTGTATGATGTGTATTTCGTTTCTGACGGGAATGGTTTTCTGTTTATTAATGTTTGCCATTTATGTTTTGAAACTACTTCATGAACCCGATGGAGTGACACCGGCACCCTGAACTAGGGCGTTTAACGGTTTTATATTTTGCAATGCGCTTGGGAAATGTGTTTGATGTATTTATATATTTTTTACACTTGCAAGATGTACTGATTTATGTGTGACAAATATAATGATGTTGATATTGAATTTGCACGAATGTAGTTGTGGATACACTTTTCGTAGAAATATGGATAAGAATTACTGTACTCTAAGTGGATAAGAATTGGAAAAAATATAAACGCACTTGAGTTTCATATAGAGCAATTTCGGGTAATATCATATCACTAGTATGATATGGTCGGGTAATGTGATATAGTGGCTTATATCACAAGTGCGTTGACCTTTTTTAAAATTAACCGTTTTAACAGCTAAAAAACTCGTGCTGCATAATTTTGAATGAGTTTGCCTCAATAGTTTACAGTCAGTGTGATGAAGCTCTTTGAGTAGTGCTTGCACAAGTTTTTGGTCATGAAGTTTGAAAGCATAAAAGGTACAAAAAAAATATTAATAGAAAATTCGATGCTAATTAGGAGTAAATCAGTGGTATTGATTATGAATTTGCGAGGTAAGTTCTACAAATTATTATTATTTTTTACAATATTTTTTTCGCAAAAAATCTATTTCGGGTAATGTGATATAGTATATCACAGTACCCAAACTTATTATCGTTTTTTCGGGTATATCACATTACGCGTCGATGGTATATCACTTTACCCGCCACTTTTACTAGACGCCAATATTTGGATATTGTCATTTGTAATTTAAAAATTCGTCAACAGTTTATCTTAAAGAGTTAATAATCTTAAATATACTAAATAATGTATTAATGAGCAGTTTGGAGCAAAAATAGTGTATTTTAAGGCAAAGTGTGTCGAGAATCGCCGTAAAACAAACAGGTATATCACATTACCCGAACTTACTCTATCTATGTATTCATAAATTCTTACGACAATATTAATATTTATATAAAGTTTTTTATATTATATTTTAAGCAAATTATGTAGAAACTGTTTATTACGTCTAGATTCTGAGAGTGTATTCGAAAAATCGAGTACGCAGCTTTGCCAGACGAACTCAAATTATCTGTACGAGGTGCTTTGGGATGACACACGACTATGCTTTCTATTTTGTTGTTATTCCTATTTTCGTCTTTGTTTATATTCGTTTCTGTCGTTTCACTCTGGTAATGCTCTCGGCAAATGTTGACAATTTTTGTTGTTGTCGGCGATTTTTTCTTTGAATTGTTTGTTTTTATCGTTTTTGGCAAGAAACTGATTTGGTTTCTCACGTACACTTTACCATATATCTTTTATGAAATATTCCTTGCCATATTTATTGACAACTGTCAGTGCGTGGCAGCCAGACTGAAGCAGTACGAATTCGCTTGAAGCGGAAACTGTGCAAAATGTCAGATGGTGCAAGAAGTGCGTGAAAATATCGGGTTTGAGTGAAAACTTTACATAATTAGTAATGGGTTTTATCGCTTACTGGCAGGTCCGCGCATTGCTTCCATTATTGGGAATCAAATATTTCGAAGGCAGCGCAGCATCAACCCGAGGCACAACGAGGATGAAAACCTCGCAAAGGTGCGGTGTAATGAGGTTGGTGTGGCTCTGATTGTGTTCAATTTAATTGTACATTGCAGACGTATGCGGTCATCATATTTTCGCCCAAGGCCAAACTGCGGCAGTGCCAGGATGTGGAGAAGATTGTTCAGGAATTTAAAGTGCTGACAACGCTGGAAGTTGTGAGGTGTGGAAGTTGTGAATCGCCTTTGTTGTGACTGCGACCGGTTAAATGGATTTGTTAACTAAACGGAAATCGTTTGTTTGCAGCCAAACTGAAAAATACCTCTATCTGTCCGCCACGACAGACACCTTGTTGCGCTTTGCCGACCAGGCTGAACTGGAAAAGCAGACAATCAATGGCAGCATGCAAAAGTTTTGCTACGAGTGCATTTCGGATTATTTGCTGCCCGGCATGACCGCCGATGATATTGTGCGCTACTGCGAGGCGCCCGTTCTGATCAAGGACGTGATCAAGCCGCCCATCATGTCCTACATACGCAGCGGCATCATCGAACACTTCTTTCCGCTGCACGACATTGTACACGAGTCTTATTTAAAGCATAATTTGTATGAGTTGTATTTCTGTAATTGTTCATATTTCAGGAATATCTCGACCGGTTTTCTTTCAAAATGAGCCGTTACAAGCTTCCGATTGTGGATATACGAAACTACTTTGGCTCAAGCGTTGGATTATACTTTGGATTCATTGAGTTCTATACGAACGCGCTGATCTTCCCTGCCATATTCGGGCTACTGCAGTACTTGTGGAGCTTCAATTTGTCGGTGGTTTGCAGCTTCTACGTATTATGGACCACGGTAGCTGGCCACCTGAATAGATTTCATATCAAACCTCAGTTTCATATGTTAGATGTTTTTTTAGATTTTTCTCGAACTATGGAAACGCAAATGCGCGGGCTACTCTTATCGTTGGGGCAACATTGAGATGAGCAGTCTGGACAAGCCGCGCTCTGCGTATCGGGGCGTCCTCAAACCTGACCCCATTACCGGTAAAACGACGCTGCATTATCCCATGCGCTACACCTATCTGCAGATGTACTGCGTTTCGTATCCGGTGGTTATACTCTGTGTCGTTGCCGCCGCCTACTTTGCACTGTATCAGTTTTCCATTGAGGCAGAAGTGTTGGCTGACTTTGGTAAGTTTTTAATGTGCATTGCCACAGCGATTTACTACATTAGTCTTTATCGCAAAGGTCCCGACTCGTGGCTGCTTTATATACCCGTGATTGTGCAGTCCATACTCATAGCCATATTCTCGTGGGCCTACGAAAAGCTGGCCACGTTCCTCACCGACCAGGAGAACCATCGCACGCGCTCGCAGTATGACCGCCATCGTGTGAACAAGTTAATGCTTTTCGAAATAGTCAATAATTTCTTCTCGCTCTTCTACATTGCGTTCGTGTTGCAGGACCTCAAACAATTGAAATACCAACTGATGATGCAGTTGCTCATCTTTCAGGTGTTTATTGATGCGTAGCTACATTATGCCTTGAAGACTTTAGACTGATTTATTTGTTGTTGCTTTCAGATTGTGTGCATTGCGCAGGAGATTGGCATTCCACTGATGGCGGTGCTGCGTCAGAAATTTGCCAAATATATGCACAAAGAAATTGATCAGGAAACGAAGGCAAGTGTCAGTGACTTGGCGCGCTACGAGCAATGCTACTACGAGGCTGGACTGGACAAGTATCAATCCACGTACGAGGACTACCTGCAGATGTGCATACAGTTCGGCTATGTGGTGCTGTTTGCAGCAGTGGCACCTTTTGCCGCACTGGGCGCCTTCATCAACAATGTCTTTGCAATGCACATTGATTTGTTTAAGGTGTGCAAAGGCAATTTGTGAAAATTTTCGTATTTAATTCATGAATTACTGAACAATGTAAATTGCAGCTGTGCAACATTTTCAAGCGTCCTTTTGCGCGGCGCACAAAGAACATTGGCGCCTGGCAATCGGCCTTTGAGCTTCTCTCGGTAATGGCAATTTTGAGTAATTGCGGACTGCTCTACCTGCAGCCAAACGTGAAGTAAGTTAGTGCGCTCTATGCGACAATAATAAAATGACTTATTTATTTTTATTACTTCCAGGGGCTTCTTTGCGAAATTCTTTCCCAAAATGCCGGATATATCGTTTATACTCTTTGAACACATGCTGCTGGGTCTGAAGTTTGTTATACATAAAGTGATACACGAGCGGCCGCGTTGGGTGCGCATAGCTTTGCTCAAGGCCGACTATGAATCTAGCGAGGCATACAAAAAGTTGAGGTGCGTATTAGCTCGGTAGCGCCTAGCGTAACCATATGGTTACACAAAACATGCATTCAAAGAATTCATTGAAGTTCCATTAAATCGCTGTTTATATGCTTTTATTTCAACAATATTTACTTAAGCAGTATTGGCTGCTAGAAATTAGAAAAAAGTTGCTTGCTATTAGAAAAATGTGTTATCATTAGGTATCGGATTTATATGCAAAAATTATGCAAAAAATGCAAAAATATGCAAAATAAGGAAACATATGCAAATATGCAGTGCATATGTTAGCTCATTCTTAATATTTTTAAATAAAAATATTTTCTGTCTTGGTCCCGTTCAAATCGGAAGCTCCAAAAACATATGCACTTGCATATAATTCCGATCCCTAGTTATCATATTTAAAAATTAAAAAAATACGTATTTATTACTTTAAATGTGTTACTCATGCAAATATATTTGTTTTCCTTCTTTTTAGAAAACTGAAGGAGCAATATAAAATCGACTAAGTACCAAAATCTCATGAACGTTTCAATCCCAGTGCCCACAGAGTAGTGCAAAATCGCTCATTGGGTCGTACGAATCTTATTGAAATCAAATTTGTATGTATTTTTTATAAAGCTTTATTGAAATTGAATTACAGTCTTACTGAACAAAAAAAGTCCAGCCAAATATTTACAAAATTTTAAAAATTTGATATCTTGTAATTGCATTAGTATTTAACGATATTACAGTTGTGACTTACTTTATTGTACAAACAAATAAACTATGCGAAATAACTAACGAAATCCTCTGTAATGTTTGAAGGCCAGAAAGGCGTCAATTGCGTGCAGAATGCCAGCAGCATAGCCAATATACTGAAATGTTTGTATAGTTTAATTAAATACTACAAATGTTATGTATCTTTCAAGAGATACTCACATACGCTGCGGTCATGGCCGGATACGCCCAGAAGCCTGGCCGCACTAGGAACTGCGGATGCAGCCAAACCACACAAGCAAAACCCATATAGCTGGCCGAGCTAAAGTACATGCTGCAGGCCACACCATTGAAAAGCGTTTCCTAGAAGAATCATATATCCATATACCTATTCTACTTTTTGTTCATTTTGCAGTGCAACTGCATTGCGCACTCACAAAGAGCGATTGTCTTATGAGATGGAAGGATTTGTCGGAGAAGCAGTAGCATATCATGAGTATCGCTGTGGTGGTGAAGCAGTACGCGGTTGTGGTCAGCAAGCTGGTCAGCGCCTGCCCAATGCTATCGGCAGCCGGCACTCCGTATCGTATAAGCAGTCCCTCGCACATGGTGGCCAGACTCAATTGCAGCAGTTTGATGAGACCGGCGCGTGAGGTCACAAAGCCGAAATTTATGCACGTACACACACGACAGCAGCAAATATTAATGCCGAAACTCTGACTTGCAGCGCGCATACCGAACGATGCCATCTTGAAAGTTAAAGTGCGTATTGGCAGCTGTTTGAATTTTGCTGCCGATTCAAGTCAATACGCACGCAAACGCACTGTAACAACTAATTGCAAGTGCACTGAATACTGAGCGTTTACGCGCAAGAAGTCGAAATATTAAATTGTTCTAAAAATAAAAACCGCCGTTGTTGCTGTCGCACGAAGCGCAACACGGAGTTCTCGATGCCCAACCTAAACATACGTGTGCAGTTGTCTTTGTTTTCCTTTGTTGTTGTTGTTTGCAGTTGCAGTCGAATAAATATAGCACGAGTGAAATTGGAGTGAGAAGCGCATAGTTGGGACCCCCTAGTTGGATGCCCCATGTGTTTATGCACAAATTTCAGGCGAAACATTATATAGATGTATTTGTGTACAGGTTTTTCCATGTTATTGGCAACAATTTCGGTGTAAACTAATTGATATATGCAATTATGTATGATATAGGACCTGAATGAGAAACTTAAGACCTTAAAAATTGTTTAGAAACAATTTTAAAGCATTGCTATCACCGTGCTACGGCAGCTTTATTACTCTAACTGATTTTGGGTTTTAACAAAAGAAGAAAAGTAAGTATTTTCAAGAAAATTCTATTTAAATTTTCAAAGATATAAAGGATTAAAATTTTCAAAGGACCTTTTTCATATAATTTTTTTTACAAAAAGATAAAAAATCACTTTTATTTAAATTTTTGAGCTTTTCCTCTTTAATTTGATATATATATCGCTATATTGTAACCAAGTTGAGTATTTTTTATATTTTTATATTTTTTATCGCCTTCAAAATTTGAAAGTCCTTTTAAAAGGGCAAAGGATGTAGAAATGAAAAACTGAGTACGCAGTATTACTATGTTTGGTCTCTAGTTTCACGCACATATGGATTTTTCCCGGTGTGAAAAATTTTTGTATTTTCTGTCACACGGTGTACGCGGCTCAATAACCTCAAATAAGTCAGGAGCCTCGATCGCACGATTCTCAATGGGCCATCACACTCTCACAGCGTTTTCGTTAATTGTATAGCAGTTCGTTGCGATACAAGGTACAACTGTGCAACTGTTGAACTTAGTTAAATGGAAGGCAGACATTTCCCTTCTTAATCAAAAACTTATTTTCTAGCAAATCTTCTTCAAGAAAATCTTTGAAAACCTGTACTAAAGTCTTTTTGTGAATAATATTAATTGACATACCCTAAGCAAACAGCTATTCCCAAGATTCCCAAAAAGATGACATAACACACATCGCACACAACATTTTGAATTGTGTATTAAAGAAACAATTAAATCACTTACATGAGTTTGAGCGGTGGCCAACTAGTTAAGTTCAAGTACATTATTGTGTAGATCTACTACGAAGTTGGTTTTAATTGACTACTTAGTGTTAGCGTCTGAGTAACTGCTTCTTCGAAGTTGGTTTCTCGTCATATCTTTCCATGAAATTTGTACAGTTGGTCAAACCAAGAGGGGAGGGCGTTCTAAACTTGGTGCTTTAACCCGAAACACGGTTTCCTTCTTCGATGACGTCGATCTCCCACTACCGCGTCGAACAGCTTTTCCCCGGAGCTTCACCATCCATACGGGAGACATGACCATGGCAGCGTAACAGCTGTAAAACGCTTCATTTTTATCGCGGTGAATTTATTCAATCCATTTCCCGGGGGTATGCGCATACATGTATGTTTGTATGTATGTACATATGTATGTACATATTTTATTTCGGGGAGGGTTTTTGGTAAATTGTTTGAGAACTTTGAAATATATGTAATACAATTAAGATGAATGAATCTACAGACTGAGATCCAAAACATGTATGTTTTCCATACCTGACATATTTTGGTCCTGAAAATTTTAAATAGAAAAAAGGAGATAACTTTTCTCTTTAATTTGCAAAGCCGCAAATATAAAAAAAAAGATTTGAAATGTGTATGTTCTTAAAATTTTAAAGTTCTTTAAAAAGGACTTTGGTCCTCTGAAACGGACTTTTCGTCAGAAAATGAAAAAGTGACTATTCCAGGTTACTATAAATTACCTCTAGTTTTATAACTATATCAACATTTGGATGGGTCTCGGCAAAAAATTTTTTTTTCGCACGGTGTAATAAATGTAAAGTTGGTGTTTTCACTCAGTGCATCATAAATTTGTCATTTTTCTTTCGATTCGATTGATGTTAGACTAAATATTTGCACAAATAATATATCTTTCATCTTAGATTTTAAAACCAAAGGCGATAAATAATTGTATCTATGCAAAAAAACCATTCGAAAAATTTTGATTTTTTAAAATGGTCGAAAATGCACTTTTTTACAGGTTTCACCGTCAGTAATTTCTCCAAATTTCATCTGATTTGGACAATCTGTATATCTCTGGAAAGGCCAAGGTATTATCTTCTGATCGACGGACAGCTTATGTTACTCGAATGATTACGACGTTTACGAGATATGTGCTCATAACTGAAACAACAGTTCGAAAACGCTTCCTACAAACATTTTTTGATCTTCAGTTTCGTGTTCAGCGGCCCAAAGTTAGTTTAGAAAACACTTTTATTTTTAGGTGTTTTTTTTTGTGTCGAGTAGTGTTATTGATGATTGAACATATATGCGGCGGTTATAAATGAAATTTCTGTACTAACTGAAAGACATTTCGGGAGGGCGGGTTTAAACCCCAAAACCCTGCCCTGTGTGCGCCACTGATTGGTACATACATATTTTGATAATCACGTGTAGTACTCCTCCTATTCTAAAATCGTGTATACAGTTGTCTTCTATCTCATTCGCAACAGTATGGGAAGCAATACTACTTTATATATATTTAAGAATATATATGGATAGTTGTAATCGCAGCAGCATCTCTTCTCTGTACGAAGACTCTTCTCAGGACAACCATTAAACGCACATAACGCTAGGGGCATAGCTCCTCAGCTGTTAGTCATTAGTCTGTCATACCTACTTATGTCCGTATGTATGCATGAATGGCCGTTGCTTTTGCAATTCGATGTAATAAAACCGATGTAATGTTTATTAGCGAGGCAGCTGAGCGCATCCGCTCATTGCATCATTTGTTCCCACACGTCTGGCGAATTTATACGCTTTTAAATTGTTCAAATAGATTTTAATTGATTTATTAGAGCTACGTGTGAGCGATTCGAGTGTTGTTGAGCAAAGAGACAAACATATGCACAACATACTAAAACTACTCACAGCACTCGGACATGCAATTGCGAAAGACATGTAAGCTACGGCCGCAAGTCAGCCGTTTAATTATTAAATTATACACTAACACAATTAATACGGATTGCGTGTTAGAATTGCATTTTTAGTCTGGGCATTACGTCTATAGCCGTTAGGTTCAATGTATGCCAACAATTAGCGCGGCATCAAATTGATTTTTTGCATTTTGCAAACTGATTTACCGCAAATTTTTCCATTTCACAACAACATTCGACGACTGATAGAAAATTCTAATCAAGAAACGTTCCCTTAAAAAGGGTGAAGGCGGCATAGCCGGTTTCTCAATGAGATATTTGCAATTGAAGAGTAATTTTATTAAATAGTTTCAAGTTTTTCAAAACGTTCTTGTCACTCGACTCGAAGGAATTTGCGCAACAATTTTGCAATAATATCGCGTCGAATTCAGATCTGAACTGAAGTTGTAACTGAACTGTTGCAATTCGATTGCTTACGTCAATTAAATTTTGTTTGTATACATTTTAAACTATTTCAATTAATTCTTATACATTGTAAGTATGCAATTATAGTGACACTTTGGCTCTATAAATCAAGCCTTGTAAAGAGTTTACTTAGTAACATCAAAGTCAACAACGGAAAGACTCATGAAAAAACGGATGAAGGGTGAAAACGAATTAATTTTTTAAGTAGAATAAAAATAATGGAAAGTAAAATTGTTTTGGAATGCTTTGATATGCCATGACATATGGCTTAACTTTCAGGACCAAAATATCTCAGGTATGGAAAACAGAAATATTTTGGAACTCAGTCTGTAGATTCATACATCTAAATGTTTTCTATTTCAAAGTTCTGAAAGTTTAAAATAGAAAATGTAATCTCTTTCATTTGATACCCATATCTTCATTATTGCACATCCAAAAATATTTGAAAAAATATTTGAAATTTAAAATTTTAAAGTCCTTTAAAAAGGACTTTGAGTCAGAAAACGAAAAACTTACTATGCCAGAATATTATAAATGACCTCTAGTTTCAAGTCTATATCAACATTTAGATGGGTCTCGGAAAAATAAAACATTTGTTCGCACGATGTAATAAATGTAAAGTTAGTGTTTTCACTCAGTGCATCATAACTTTGTAATTTTTCTTTCAATTCTATTGATGTTAAGCTTAATATTTGCTCAAATAATATATATTTAATCTTAGATTTTAAAACCAGAGGAGCTTATTTATTTATCTATAAAAAAAATATTCGAAAATTTATGATTTTTTAAATTGGTCGAAAAATTCACTTCACAAATTCCCCAAATCTCATCTTATATGAACAATCTGTATATCGCTAGAAAGGCTAAGGTATTATTTCTGACTGACGGACAGTTTGTGTTAGTCGGATAATTCGTTTAGGAGATATGTGCTTCTAACTGAAACAACAAGAAAAAAAATGGTTTTTCGAAGATTTTTTCAAAACACTTCTTCAAATAATTTTTTGATTTTCAGTTTCGCATTCCGTGACTAAAAGTTAGTCTAGAAAATACTTCTCCATTTTTTTTCGAGTAGTGTTATAGTAAACTTTTCTTTGGGTGTTTATTATTTTGGTTGCAAACTCCTCAGAGGAAAATAATTACTTTTAAAAAAGTGTTATAAGTTTAATTTTTGATTCATATAAGCTCCCACTTGGGACATGGACTGTTGTGAGAATCCTTCCTGGGAGTGTGGGAGCTTTTGTATAAGTACCTACATACATATGTTTATGTGTATTGTGAATTAAATAATAAATATGAAATAATAATAACAAAATAATAATAATAAAATAAAATCAAATTAAAAAAATGAAATAAAATAAAATAAAATAAAATAAAATAAAATAAAATAAAATAAAATAAAATAAAATTAAATTAAATAAAATTAAATTAAATGAAACAAAATGAAATAAAATGAAATAAAACATAATAAAATAAAATAAAATAAAAATTAATAATAAAAAATAACAAAATATTTTACATATATCTCTATATTGAATGGCAACAAAATTGAACAGTTGTTCTTTTTGAGTGTAGTTCAAAACTTACGAGTAGTCGATGCATGTCGGATGCCGGATGAAGTTCTCACTCATAATACAATTGCGTAACGTGTTGCACCGTGGAACATTTTACAGCGACATGTTCAACATAGTGCAGATCGTAATCGGGCAGTATTATGAGATTTTGTAAATATGACTGCGTAATTGCTGCATAGTGTTGAGTTATTTCATATTTATTTATTACTTAATAACTCAAGTTTATTTACGTTGATGCTTAGAGCGATGCTATGTCAAAGAAGAGGATGAGGCAAACGTCACCGGTTTCGTCTTGATTAAGTTCAACATTGTATAAAAATATATATCAGGTGTACAACTTTGCTTCCGCCGTTTTCCGATAGGTGGCTGTACCGGCTGAGGCTGGTTGAAATACATAGATGGTAATGCCTTTAAAGTGAGTGTGGACAGTGCCTAACGAATTGTCATCGCCATTTCAGTGACAGTTGTTCTTGTTTTCGTATTATTCACGCTCGAAAATGTCCGTTTATGTGCCCAATTCTCGCCATTTGCGGGAAGTTTTACTTTTCTGTTACAATTCGAAAAAAAATGCAGCTGAAGCGCATCGAATGCTCTCAGAAACTTACGGTGATGCTGCTCTGAGTGAAAGAACGTGTCGGGAGTGGTTTCAACGTTTTAAAAATGGTGATTTCGATGTCGAAGACAAACATGGTGGAAAAAGTACCTGGAAACGCTGAAATGGGAAGTCTTGCCCCACCCGCCGTATTCCCCAGATGTCGCCCCTTCTGACTTCCACCTATTCCGTTCGATGGCACACGGCCTGGCAGATCAACATTTTCAATCCTTCGAAGAATTGGAAAAATGGATTGCTTCATGGATAGCGTCAAAAGAGGACTCCTTTTTTCGAGCCGGGATCCGAAAATTGCCGGAAAGATGGGAGAAAGTTGTCGCTAGCGACGGACAATACTTTGAATAATACATCTGTAAGCACTTTTTCGCAATAAAGCTTTTAATTTTGGAAAAAAACGGCGGAAGCAAAGTTGTACACCTGATACATAAATCGTATAGTACTAAAAATTACAAAGAAGAG
This sequence comes from Melieria omissa, assembly GCA_963971225.1. Lineage (NCBI taxonomy): Eukaryota > Metazoa > Arthropoda > Insecta > Diptera > Ulidiidae > Melieria > Melieria omissa. The sequence continues at coordinate 21,507,626 of OZ020268.1, forward strand.
CTCGCTGGATTCGTACTTATTGAAGATTGTGCAAGGAGAACTAACCATGAAAATGGGGCTCTTGTCATGTTGGGCATTTAGAATGCAGACAAACTGTATGCGTTATCAAATTAGCCTATTAAAGCTACTGGCATTGTTTGGTCAAAATTGTGAGTATTGTGATCGGGACCTGTTTGCCGCAATATCAGACAAATTCTACTTTCTCTCCAGCTGCCTTCTTCGCCCATTGGTTTCAATATTCCACGATTTTATGCATTTCTTTATAAAGCGTAGTCGAGTTTAACTTAAATCCATGAAGTCACTTGTGTCTACAGTTTCTTTGTTATTGGCTCAAATCGTAAAAAACGAATGCAATTTTTGATGATTGGGAAGTTGGAAGGTTAGAAAATGTCCCGATGGAAAAGGGTAGGAGCGGGCAGAGGACAAATGGCTGGAAGAAAAGGGTCAGGAGAAGAGGACACTAGCGCTGGAGGAAATAGGAAGAGGGAGGGAAATACAATTGTTTTTTTACCCCCAAGTTCACATTTTACATGTAAACATACGACGAGCAACCCCATGGTTGGGGTTCGTTCAAATATAGACTTAATCAACACCAAATAGGTATAGAATTAGAACTTTTTCTTCCACCGCTGCCCACTAAGCATATGGGATCATGTTCATCATTATCTGAAAATTGTTTTCAATAGTTGGCTTCGTGTAGTGTTTCAAAAGCAAGCTGTCGTTAAATCAACTAGCAAAATAAAACACCCAAGTAAACATACAAAATAACCATACAAATCAATAAAATTCACTATGGCCAAAAAGTCGAAAGTACCAAAGATCCCGAAAACACAAAAAGCCAATGCAAATATTCATAGAAAGTCCAAGTGTTTCTTCTTCTTCAGTTTTGTTAGTATTCGTTTCGCGTTTGCATGTCGTTGACCAATCTATTTGAATAATTCCATTTCAATTGGGTCGTTACAGGTGCTGGAAGCGGCCGCGGCAGTATGTTGCAGTATGTGCCTGTATTTTCCCGTGTACGAGCTGAGCATGATACCAGAGATATGCGCGTACGTGTTTCTGCATTTAATTTTTGCGGCCATCATTCCCGATTTCGCTTATACCTTCCTGATGTGCAAATTAGGCGCACTGGGCACAGATCCGCTGGTGAGTCATGGTGTGGGCTCATGGTTAGTATGACATATCGTAGGGTTTTGAATATTTTCATTTTACAGGGAATTTGCTACAATTTCCTTATTGGTCTTATGTGCATTTCGATTGGTTTGCCGCTGCTGACGGTGTTGGTATATAAAACTAGCGAAAAGGCAATGCAACTGCAGGTGGCGGCGGGTGTGTTGACTACCCTTGCGGGGTTGTTGCATCTGTGCAACGGTATAAGATGTCACAGGCAGATTCCGCGGTCCGAAAAGTGGGTGTGGTTTGTTGCTGTTAGGCTTTGCAATGTATTACTACGAATTGTTTTGTTTTTATTGTTGACAACAGATACTATCGGCCGAAAGATCCAAATAGACAAAAATTGAGACAAGATCGTAAACGAATGGAAAAGGAAGCAAAGAAAAACCAAAAGAATAAAAAGGCAGACACAAAAGCAGAGAAAACGCCTAAGAAGGGCAAAGAATCGGTGTAGTCGATGTAGCGTAATGCAGTCAAAATTCTTGTTTGGTTGAAAATATATGTAAAAAAATATTTAAATGTTTTCACTAATATGTTGCAATATTTTGCAATGTTTTCAACTTAACTTAAGTATAAATTTAATTAAAAAAATAGAAAATCAAAACTGTTTAATTTCATGCACTCGAAATTTAACCTCTACCACTCCTCGACAAAAAATGGGTCAATCGCGTGCACCTAAAAACAAAAGTATTTTCTAGATTTACTTTTGACCGCTGAACACGAAACTGAAAATTTCAAAAATTTTTTAAGAAGAATAATTTTGAAATAAAATAGAATTTAGATATCTTAATCTATAGATTGAGATTCAAAACATGTATGTTTTCCATATGTGACATATTTTCGTCCTGAAAGTTTAAAATAGAAAATTTAGTAAAAAGGAGACAGTTTTCCTCTTTCATTTGTAACCCGTGTCTTCATTATTGCACAACTGCAAATATTTAAAAAAAATATTTGAAATGTGTATGTCCTTAAAATTGTAAAGTTCTTTAAAAAGGTCTTTGGGTCAGAAAATGAAAAAACTTACTATGCCAGAATACTATAAATGGCCTCTAGTTTCACGTCTATATCAACATTTGAATGGGTCTCGGAAAAATAAAAGAATTATCGCACGGTGTATTAAATGTATAGTTGGTGTTTTCACTCAGTTAAAAAAAACTTCCCCAAATTTCATCTGATTTGGACAATCTGTATATCGGAAAGGAAAGCTTAAGGTATTATCTTCTGACCGACGGACTAACTTGTGTTGTAATATAAAGTTGGTATTTTCACTCTGTGCATCAAAGCTTTGTCATTTTTCTTTCAATTCTAATTTGCTAAATATTGTCTTTCATCTTAGATTTTAAAACCAGAGGATACAATTTATTTTGTCTTAAAAAAAACATTCAGAAATTTATGATTTTTTAAATTTATCGAAAAATTAACTTTTTACAACTTTCAACGTCAGTAACTTCCCCAAATTTCATCTGATTTGGACAATCTGTATATCGGAAAGGAAAGCTTAAGGTATTATCTTCTGACCGACGGACTTACTTGTGTTAGGCGGTTTATTCGTTTACGAGATATGAGTTAATAACTGAAACAACAGAGAAAAACTGTTTTTTCGAAGATTTTTCAAAAACGCTTCTAACAAATGTTTTTCATTTTCAGTTTCGTGTTCAGCGGCCCAAAATTAGTCTAGAAAACACTTTTATTTTCAGGTGCATTTTTCATGTCGAGTGGTGTAATCGATTTTAACTGAATAAAAGAAAGTATTATGGAAAAATGTGTTCTCAAAGAATGGTTCTTTCTTTGAAGTTTGGACTTTCAACATCGCAAACAGTTGCCCAATAAGATTAGTTTTCAGGGTTAAATTGTCTTGAGAGACCTTACCGTATTGGTCATCTATCTCTCAAGTGTTGAATAACTTAGTCCTTAACGTTTTACAATTTCATCACATTAGATAATAATTTAAACATTTCTCTCTCAACTTTTAATTGAACTGTACGCGCCAGTACAATCCACGCTTTGTACATTTGGACACATTAATCAAGTTAATTAAGTTGGAAAGTGTGTTGCTAGGGATTATAGCTAGAGCGGCCAGCAGGAAGCCGAACGCTGAATGCATCACCGGAAAAACGGTCAGCAGAGAAATTGCGCATTTGATTGGCAGGGAGTGGTGGCAGAGGCGCTCAAAGTGTTCAACGGCCGGCACGATTGGAATCGCAGTGAAATTGCAGTGATTAAACTTTTCATGTTCACAGTCGAGCGGAGTGAAAGATTGAAATTAATTTGCCAATTAGAAACAGCGGACAATGCCGGTAATCGCGCAGCGTATTGAATGGAAATGTTTGGTTGTTGGCGTTGCCCACACTAATGTCATTCTAACGTTCATAACAGAAACAAAAATGGCCAACAAGAAAATGTGCCGGTTTAAGCAACAACAATGACAAATATATGGAAGTGCCATAATAGCAGAAATATTCGAAATAACAAAAGTGTGCGGCGCTTCGTATAATTGAAAGCGGTTGCCGCAACGACCAATATTTACAATAGAAACAACAACAAGAATAATGGCAACTATTGCAAATGTTTATCTATGTGAGAGCATTCAGCTCTTGCGCACTGTTGCTGAGGTAATTTATTTTAATTGCACCGACTAAATGATAAACAAAACAACAAATAATAACAACATTACTAATGCAGCGGATAAAGCGGCATAACGCAATATTATTCGCTGATCGGCGCCCGCCGCAATGTGGTCAATAATCTTGCTGATGTATTTTGCAAGCAGTCTGACGGATTGGATTATTACAGCATTTGACCGATGATGCTGTCGGTTATGCAGTTCTTGCCACACTGCGGCGCATACTAATGGCTGCATTTGTCTGATTAATGATTTAATGTTGTGATGTCACGACTTTTGCACGTGAGTTGTACGAGTACTACGCGTCGCCTATCGGAAATCGCTTAGATTGTTGTCGGGACGTTGAGTTGCTTGCACGCGAGGGTTTTCCCGAACTACTGGCGATTAGCAGCACTCAAGATTCCTACTTAACTATGTACGTGATGTACATATGTAGGTAGATCTAATCTGGCGTTTGCTGCAATGTGTAAAAATCTCGAATCTTATTTTGTGCGGTTATAGTTTCTGATCCTCTAAGACAATGCGTTGCTTTCATGATGACACTAGTCGCCTCAGAAAACAAATATCGTATGTCTTATTAGGCTCAATGGAACATACGACATTCGTTTTCTGAGGCGACGATTAGTCACATTCATTGACAAGTCACAGTTAAAATGCGACAAGGCGTATGATTTTACAGAATATTTTAAATATTTTTTGGCAGATTTGTCAACAGACATGCATGACACAAAAAATAAAGGCAGAAGCAATGCTTCTTCTCAGCCACCATGCCTGGCCATCGGACACTAAACGATTTTTTGAAAATGTGCTACCGTACTGTTAGAAAATCTCTTGAACATATTTTTCATACTGCAATGTATTATCTGCTGTTGAATTCGCACTAAAATTTTTATAATTTCGCCCAAACTATATTATTCACAGTGAAGGTCTACTCCGTGTTTATTTAAAAAAATACATATCTTTAAATTCTTAGAACCTTAAATATCTGCAATTTAATATTATATGGAAGTGGCATCACGACTCAAGCTTTTTACGAATACGAAAAACATCAATTAGCACGTTTAGTGTCAACAAATTTGACAGCGGTTCTATCTTTTTTTCTTTGTATTATGCAAACATGAATGAAATAATATTTTAGAATTTATTGTATATTGGGTGCTTTTGCACTTGGAAAGTATTTCATTCTATTGCTTCAAAAGTTTAGTTTTGTCTTTTGCTGAAAGAAAAGGTGTATTCGATAGTTTTAGTTTTGAGGTTAATTTGAATACAAGTGGTTCATATATTTTAATATTCCACTGCCAATGGCCTTTTGGGGCCTTTATACTGAAGTGATTTCTATTATTTTCAGTCAAAAGTTCACTCTTGACTTACACTCAAAGACAAGTTTTATACGATAGTCTTAGTTGTTAGGTTAACTTTAATTTGAATACAAGTTGCTCTTACATTTTAATTTTAATTATAATTTCGAATCAGACTGAAGCACTTTACTTTACTTTTTTACTTTTTTCTTAGTCTAAATGTTGGAATTTGATACTGAAATAAAAAATACTAATGATTGCAAATCATCGCAGTTAATATAAACATTTTCAAATCTTTAAGTGTCATTACATAAATTTAAATGAACCAAAGCACGTTTATATTTTAACAGGAACACCCAGTTGGACAGACAGAGAGGATGGATATGGCTGTAGTAAATTTTGATTACAAATATTGATCTTTCTTTTATTTTAATGTATGAATCTATTATAAGAGTCGGACAGATGCGTCTACGAGTTTTCAAAACAAGTTGACTAAATTAACCAAATTTTCGAATGCCCCACAGACATTCGCATATATCTTTGCTAACAGAATGATAGCAAAATTCCAAGACGCATAGTATTTACGCAAAATAAAAATCGTATTTTCAACTTTTAAGTGCCAAAAAACCGAATGTGAATCCCACATTAATGCAAACGAAGTGCCATCTGACTGACAGATTCTTGAATATTTGAAATATTTGCACATAGTCGCAGATTTTTGTCTGCAAATGAGAAAAAATCTTGACCAAACTTTTCAAAGTCAAAGTCAAAGTCATATCGGTGGAAAATAAATTAAATCCCATAGATAGAAGAATCTTTACATATCCAATTTCAAGGCTAAAAATATAAAACATTTGCGTAAATTTTTTTATACGCACATGTAATCGGCCTCATTGTGTTTGTTCTTGTTTTGCTTGTGCTCGTTTATATCAAATATCGCTCATTAGAACTTAATGTTGTCTATTTTTACATTCCTATTACATTTTGTTTTTTGTTGTTGTAATTGCAAACACACGAGTTCATTGGCATTATGAACAAAAATAAAACTATACTGTAGTTTAGTGTTTTTTATTTTAAAGTATTCTATGACACAATTTGGAACCTTTTATGACAAGCAAATTATGCGGTGTGTCAGTATGTATGATTTTTAAAATTGAATAAAACAGTACACAATTAAAATTTTAACGTTAATGTTAATTAATTTATTGTATAATCAATGAATTGTATAGTTTAATTTATTTATTAATATTTTTTATTTAATTGAGGATGATGATGAGAATACTTAGTAGAGTGATACAACTTTTTGTGATAAAAATATAAACAAATCAATAACAATAATAAAAAACCCAAGATTTGAAACTGGACTTGGTGCATGAATCATTGGGAATCAAATTTGCATATTCGATCTTTTGAATGGACCTTTTAAATCTGACGTAATAATCAGAAGCCTGTTTTTATTTAGTCATTGAATTAATACATTTCAAAGTAAACTTTCTGGGAATATACTTTCATATATATACTTTCGATTGCTAAATATGTATAGAATTATATATTATATTCTATTCGAATTGTATATTTTGAATTTTGAGATGTAGCTACAGTGCCTCACAAAAGTATTCGGAATTTAATACTTTCTTTTCCATTTTTTTCCGCCATACTTCATTTCCACAATCAGGTCCAAAAATGTTAAATTTGGTTTCATCGCTAAATATTACTTTGGACCAAAACTCAATTTCATGGTTTTTGTACTTCTCCGCGAACTTTAAATGCTTCTTCCGGTTCTTCGCACTGATAAGGGGTTTGACACGTGGGGCTCGTACGTGGTAACCAGCAGCTCGCAGAGTTCTGCGCATGGTTTCATCACTGACGTGGACTCCATTGTATTCAGCAAGACTTTTCTATTGATTTCTGAAGCAGAATTTCGTGGTTGTGCCTTGATTTGCCTAATGATAATAATTTTATAGTGGGACTTTAGTTTTTGAGGTCTGCCACATCTTTAACTCAGCTTAAGTGAATTTCTTTGGTGGGTAGATATACTTCTGTTTCTAGATTTCGCAATATTTTTGAGAGTTTTTCCTTAATCTCGTAAACTATAGATACTTTTTCTCTCGTCCAAAATGGTTTCTTTAAATTATGTACCCATTTGGTCAATAAAATGTTAAACGCGAACAGAAACCCAACACACTTGTCAAACTCTACTTCTCAAATGAATGTAAATCTTAATAATGGCGAAAGCAGTTTGACATCATGACGGGATTTTCGCAAAGGATACCATGATTGGGCATTCCATGATTGGAATTATGTTGTATTTCTGTTAAGACTCAAATTTTAAGCCATTGTATCCAAATTCGATTGAAATTGTGTGCAACAATGAAAGGTAATAAACCAATCAGAAGATATAAATTATTAAATTATATGATTATCTTTCAGAAAAATTGAAATTCCGAATACTTTTGTGAGGCACTGTATGTCTTTACGGTATTTGTATTATTATCCAACTGTGTTTTCCAATGGGCTGCCAACAAAAAAAAAGGGTTTTCGTACCAACTCATGTCTCAGCTTAGATAACATTCCGATGTCAAACTGTATTGTCAACTGTATTTAATACATAACTGCAAGTGCCGTTTTCTTTTAGTAGTTAACACTTCTGTGGATGTACGGAATAACAGCCAAAGTCGATTTTATGAAGTTTTCAGGAGAGCACTTTTATTTGCTTTAGATTACATTAGATAAAAAAAAAAAAAGGGTTTTCGTACCAACTCATGTCTCAGCTTAGATAACATTCCGATGTCAAACTGTATTGTCAACTGTATTTAATACATAACTGCAAGTGCCGTTTTCTTTTAGTAGTTAACACTTCTGTGGAAGTACGGAATAACAGCCAAAGTCGATTTTATGAAGTTTTCAGGAAAGCACTTTTATTTTCTTTAGATTACACTAGATAAATTTTAGATTTCTGGGCGTAAAACATTCATTTTATGAGCAAAAGCCATAGAATTTTGTATAGTAGTACATTTGAATACGACGAATGCAATGGTGGTAATAACTTAATTTTGTCCTAACTCTACTTTAGCTGTTATTCCTTACGGCCACAGACTTGTACTAAGTGATTTCCAATTGATTTGTGTTTACTTTTCAAACAAATACACCGGCGCAAGAGCATTGTAGAGATTGAAAAACGAAAGTCTTTTCACGGTGATACTTTTTTTTTTCGTATAATGAAATTCTTGCGAGGCTTTTCATGCGTCCCAAATAATTGTAAACAAAAGACGAAAATCGAAAAAAAAGAAAATATAAATTTAGACAGAAAACAAAATCAAAGGAAAATTCGATCAAAACAAAAATAAATACAGCCAGCAAGAAAGACGCAAACAAACAGCGCCGAAGCAAACGAGTCAAAAGTGACGTTAAGCTTAAGTAAAAACAAACAACAAGTACAACATACTGTGTTGTTGTATGTATTTTTGCACAATATTTCATTGCGAATTGTTTAACAAGGGCGGAAAGACTGAATTTTTTCGTGCTGCAAAAGGTTTCTGTTGTTTTTTGGCGCCGCACTGAAACAGTTCGACTGTGTGGGCGTGCGGTTTTTTTTTAATTGTCGGAAGTGTATTTGCTAAGCTTTATGTTTAATTTTAATATGAAATTAAAATTATAAAATTAGTGCTTCATTATATAAAAACAAAGCCTCAAATCGGCAGTAATTGACGCATACGAAAGTGTTATTTTTGGAAATGTGCTAAAGAAAAGAAAGAGTAAAAATGTTGAGTTTTTCTTTTTGTATGCGAAAAAAATAAAAATCAAGGCAAAATAGACGCACCAGCACTAATAAGAAAGATTAAACAAGTGTAGGAGGTGGAAAACAACGGCGCAGAATGATAAAGAACGCAAAATTTTCAAATATTTTATTTAACTCATTTAACTCAGTGAACATTGCAAGTTAATTCGTTCAGTGCTTATGGTGTTTTTTTTTATTTTTTTCTTGAAGCCAATAAATAATTGATAAACCGGCATCATCGATAATGTAAGTTGGCCGAAACAAATAAATTTGATTTTATTGACTTATTTGTTGTGGCGAACAGCAAATTCAATTGTAAATCAATGCGTGCTTCTCTTAGAATTCCGCGTAAAGCATTCATTAAAGTCGATTTAAATTTAAACGTGTGCAGTTTCTAAATGAAATCTCAGCCGCAGCCGCAAGCGCAGTGCAGTGTCACCGAACGTGCACAACAACAAGAATCGCAACAAAACATGAATAAATGCAAAGTAATAAAAAAAAGTGGAAATGAAGCGCCGAAATTGCTGTTCCTCTTGACGACAAATTATGCTGGCGGCTGACAAATTACGGCTGTTCCTTGACTTGAGCGCGGCTTGGCATGCGAAATGCAATCAGAAATTTGTGCGAAAAAAGCGAAAGTTCTTCCGGTTGGACGATAAAGAGGCCAGCGGGCGCCAAATGCAAATTTGCTTAACCCTCTTACAGTTAGTGGACCTAAAGGTCTGCGCTGGGTGAAAGAAATGAAGCAGACTAATTTTTTAATAATTTGTATTTTTTTATTTTTATTTTCTCAAAACGCACATTCACCACAATACACCAATATTTCTCTTTTTTAATTTTTTTTATATCCACATATATCTTGTTATGCTGTTGAATTAAAGTCTTTGAGCAGGTCAATTGATTTTCATAAAATCGAATCACAATTATTCTTCTACTTTTTGTGATGCTTTCAATTATTTTGTTGTGCAGTTGTTTACTGTTGGGCTATCTTAATTTATTGCAGTATCAATCGGCCATTTCCGTTCTCAGGGCGTACGAACGTCAAACTCAAATGCCACTGCGGATATACACACATACAATAAATTGCCAACGAAATTTTGAGCAAAGCGCAAAACCAAAATACATAAAGACATACTCGTAAATGCTTTGTTGTTTTGACTACTGTGACATCATATCGCTTCTTTGTTGCAATAGCGTCAAATTGAAAAATTGTTTATGGGAACCCTATGTGTGTGTGTGCTCACACTTGCACAGGAGAACTCATAACCCTTTCTCGGTTCCACCCACTTTCTCTTTTCTTGTCTTGTCTTTTCCCATTCCCATCTCCTCTATCAACCTTTTTCCTGATCCTTAAGTACAATGGGCTATAAAGCCTGAGTGCTTGAGGTAATGACTTCCCAAAGGTTATTTTCTCGGCTACCGCTCACATTCATCCATCCATCCACCTTATGTGTGTCCCCGTATGAACTTTGATCTCTTAAAATCCCTAAAACAATCGATTCTGCTGTTGATTGTGCGTTTTATTGAGGAATGACATTTTTAAAAAGGCAATACATTTTTTTTTATAGATTTAAGTCTCTCTAATCCGAATATTATTTGTTTCATTTGTTTAGAATATAAAGCCATTCACTTAGGTAAAATAAATGAAAGTTTTAGGGCGTTTTTAATCGTTAATTATTGAGCGACAGTATCCTGTGTAGTAGTTCAGTGTTGCCAACTTCAATCTAAAATTCCAATAGTCCTACTGAAAAACAAAACACAACAAACTCAAGATCTAATAAACGAAGTGTTTATGTTGGGTACAAAAATATTTCAAGAGATATTTTACCAGATATACAAAAAAAAAGCATCGAGGATGCACACTGACAAACTTTAAAATTGTGTTTTTTCAGTTTGATATTTTAAGTTCTGAAATAACTACAAGAATATGGCACAGTTGACCTCAGCAGTTCTCCCAGCACCCTTCTCCCATGCGCGTTTTATCCAGAAAGTCACTACAAGTCTCCTCTTAAATGATAAAAAAAGTTATACAATTCTTGGAGTTCCTCCACCGTGTCTTTCTTTCAAAAACATGGTTTTCCACTTCACTATGCGCACATTGTATTACATACTCCTACTCATATACGTACATAGTTGCTAGTTTTTCTTGATTAATATAAACATTACCTATTACAACCATATCTATTACAATTATACTTAATACTGTTGAACTACGGTTTTATTAGTTTATTTTTATTTCCCAGTTAAAACTGAAGTCAATTCCGCATGAAATATGATTCTTTTTAATCGTTTATGCATTTTTCGTTTGAAGCTTGAATTCTTTGTTTTGCATTGTAAGAATAAAAATGCTGCTTAACACATTGCTGCCTAATGGGTAAAATTTTACCCATAAAAACTAACTTTAAAAAAAAAATCACAGAAAAGTTCGTGGTAGAGATATCTCAAAATCATTGATAGGGATAGTTGGGGTAAAGATGGAACTACCTTAGTCTAGTGGTGGTCACCTTAAAATTCCGCCATCTAGCTAGAGTTACCAGACTCCAAAAATTCTGAATTTTCCGGAGGTGGAAAATGTGGCGAAGCATAGTGGCCCTAGAACCTCACAAAAATCTGCCTCCTAATTCACCTGTAAACAATACTTCTTTTGTTCACGTGTTTAGCTGATCACTTTAAAAAGTATGGAAAAAAGCTACCATTGCTGCCTAATGGGTACAAAATACCCAATGAATATCTCAGCAACGTGTAGAGATAGAAAGCTGAAATTTTGTTTCTGATCATTTTGGGTCAATTTCAGGTCGTGTATGAAATTTTGTCATGTTTTGTCAAATCGTATGGGCGGAACTGGTACCCCTCAGCAATGGGTTAATCAGGTTACGAGTTGTTGATTGGAGCAACTAAAAATCGGAAGAAGCAGAGTAAATACAACAAAAGGGGCAGGACTTCCATTTGAAGATTTTCTACGTATAGTAGGTTTTGACAGATTTTACAATGAATATGTAACTGAATATGGGGAAATTGGTATTATGTCATGCTGAGAAATCACTTTGTTGTGTTTCTTTTCATAGTGGAACCTTTGTTTTCAATGTTCAGTATTGGTTGCATCAATTGTAGTCGATGCCAATCTTTCGCAATGGCTGTGGTGAGTTTGAAAAGCTCATAAGACCACAGCTGATTCCACTAAATACTTTACTTAACTTGGAATTATGGATATTCGGCTTTATTTTCGATGATCAACACTGATCGGATCAGCAATACCGGAGAGATATTACTATCTGGAGTAATTATTCTCTCATATCTCTCGTTTGATGTCAATTATTTTATTATTACGCTGAGATCAGTTTAGTTCAGAATTTTGCTTTAATATTCAAGGTTTCATAAAAACGACTCAAGAAACTAATTAGAAATTTGTAGTCAGCAACTTCGAGAATACATGGAACTGTTAAGAATTGTGATGAGAGTCACTGTACTATATCTATGTAAGTACATATAATTGTTTGTCCTGACTGAATCATTGATTCATCATCGTCCAAATTTAAACTATAATAAAATCTTGATAAATGAACCTCCCCTAGGACGGGATTATTTAAAATTGGGGGTCTAAAAGGGCAAAACATGGGTTAAGGTGTTGGCCTATTGTTGGTGAGCCTATTGATTTCAAGTTTGGTAAAAACACTTCAAATAAAACAAAAAATCGACACATATTTTTAAAACAACACATATCGAAAAACAAAATTTAACGGAAGACTACGAAAAATACGAAAAATTTAACGCGGTCAAAGATGGGTTAAGGTGTGTACACAGGAAAACTACGAAAAGACAATGAACCGTTTGAAATAAAAAATAATTTGACACATGTTTATATTTTTTTTTGAAAATCAGAACTTAAAGAGGTCAACCAAGGGTTAAAAGTTTGTAATTATGTTTGTTTAAGTATGATTTGTTATGCCTTTTGACTTCATACTTGGTGAAAGTACATCAAACGTACAATAATTTGATATGTACGTGCTTTTTATTTTTCTGAAAATCAAAATCTGACGGGGTCAACAGCGGGTTAAAAGTTTACAAACATGAATTAATGGGCCTATTGATATCAAACTTGGTGAAAGTATTCTTAGAGGGAAATAATTCGATACGTGTTTTTTATTTTTTCGAAAATCAAAATCGAACGGGGTCAACAATGGGCTAAAAGTTTGTTTGGAGGAATTCTACATGGGCTGAAAAGTCGTTGGCCTGACATGGAGATGGCGCCAAAAATTAAGAATTATTGTGTTGTACATGGAAAACCATCCTTAACTTAGATTCTGTCAAAGTTTCATGACATTTGGTTGACTCGTTTTCAAGTTATTGCTTTCGAAGTGACGCTACCTCTGAATTTTTGTAAACAATGGAAAAAAGTGAATTTCGTGTTTTGATAAAACATTGATAGTTGAATTTGGTGGAGCAGATGTATTATAACATTTATCAAGCCATGCTTTTGTTTCCACTGTATTTTTGCCCATCAAATAGCAATGTTTTATTCAAAACACGAAATTCACTTTTTTCCATTGTTTACAAAAATTCAGAGGTAGCGTCACTTCGAAAGCAATAACTTGAAAACGAGTCAACCAAATGTCATGAAACTTTGACAGAATCTAAGTTAAGGATGGTTTTCCATGTACAACACAATAATTCGATAAGTGTTTTGCACTTTTTTTTTAATCTAAATCTGAGATCAACGATGGGTTAAGAGTTTATATAGGGAAAACATGACTTAATGCGCCAATTGACTTCGAATGTAGTGAAAGCACTTCAAATTAGATAAGTATTTTTCATAAAAAAACTTACAGGATCAACAAAGGGTTAAAAAGAACTTAACTTGGCCCCATTGACTTCAAAGTTGCGTGCAAAGCCGAGGGGCTCTGCTAGTACTTTCATATGTACTGTGCATTATTATCTGAATACTTTTAAACCAATTAATATAAATTATCTTTTGTTAACTAATGCTGGGCTTTTTTAGTTTTGTGGTCAAAAGCAATAATCGCTTAAGTCAAAAATTGCTGCTTCGACTCATTTCGTTAAAGCTTTAATCGCATATTTAATAAAAGTACTAACGCATACTGACAAAAAATGTGTCAATTATGAGAAATTATAATGTACTAAGCACCTGTGGGAAATACCTTTTATTTATAGAACATAAAAAAAACGGATAATGGTGATTATTGTCCATTGACCAACTCACATTTATGGCACTTATTTCAAATTGAGCTTTTGTTGCTAATCAAAATATGGGAGGTTCTGAAGAGTTAGCAACAAAATTTCACTGAAGCCTAGTTAGTTTTCGATCTGCACGAACTTGTATACTAAGTAAAAGCCTGAACAGTCATTGTACACGCGCTTTTCTCCAATTAAATTCAATTACTATGTATTCAACTGCATACAAATTACCGCTGTCAGTCACTTCATACGTGATATTTCCGCAACTTTATTTTTTTTTGTTTTGCAAATTTTTTTATTAAAAACTAAAATTAGTAATAATAGAGTTGAAATGAAACTTATTTCAGTGGGATGTTTAGATTCTTTTTTTATATTATAAAAAGGCTCTCTATATTATAAAAAGGTTTCTTTTTTTATATTATAAAAAGGCTCTCTATATTATAAAAAGGTTCTCTATATTATAAAAAGGTTTCTCGATGCTCTACTTATAAGTTTTCGGTAATAGATATTTAAAATAAACGAACAATAAGATATCAAAATTAAGGTTAACAGTCAATTTGAAAGTGATGAGAAGTGAAATAGCATTGTCAATCGGGTCATTGATTATGCTGAACCATAAACTTAGTTGTTGTTTTTTACAATTAATTTGCAAAATCAGCAAGCGTTAGTCTGAAAGTTAAATGGGGAATCAATAATAATAATAATAATAATAATTGATTGGCACGACAGCCCGCTTACGCGAGACTAAGGCCTAGCTTCCCGCAACCACCCGTGTTGTGCGTGTGAATTTTGTACGCGGGTGGAAGGGACCTACAGTTTTATGCCGGTTCCGAACGGCAGGTTGGGAGCTTTTTCATAGGCAATTTTTACTCTCAGAGGTTTGCCATTTCCAGCTGAGAGGACAGCCACCGAAAGAGAAAACGAGTTTCCCGTTATTTTTTTTTAGGTGCTACTACATGCAGTATTCGATCTTGCGTCGCTCTGCATGCGACTCGCTGGACCGTGCACTAACCAACTGAGCCACGGCGGCTGCGCCGGGAATCAAACTAACCACAAATCAGCTGTCCACTTAACTTCAGCTGGAAACTAATTCGTCGGCTCGAAAAAACCATCTCCCAGAAAAAAATCCTTGACAATAATTTAGGCTAATTTAGTTCTTGCCGATCAGTGGTATATTGAGACATGGAATTGTACAACCGGCTTTAGTGACGCTTTCAAGCGACGCAACTATTGGTTTGTGTGGCATTGTATTGCACACACTTAAATATATAAATATTAAGCATCGCATTCCCGGGATCCCGGACATTTTTCAGTGCCGAAAATCCCGGGATTCAAATTCTCTAATCCCGGGTTTTTCGGGATTACATTTAAATGAAATTGTTAACATGTAATACTTTATTCAAAAAATTTGGAAAATTTTAGACAAAATAAATTTATCAGAGTAAAATGTTGAGTAAAAAGATTAGAATGAAACAAAATGTGATTTAACTGAATTTCAAAAAATTTTGAAATTAACTGTGATTAAACTGTGTCCATTTTTATGGAAAATATATAATAAACATGTATTTATGCAATTTGAGAAAATTGTTTTATTTTAAAAATTTGTTATATGATTAAATCCCGAGATCTCGGGATCGCCAAATTGCCGAAAATTGCGATCCCTAATAAATATACATTTTGCTTTAAATGAGCCAATGCAGTTGGTTTTCATTAAAACACAAGCGAGTTGAAAAAAAATTACTTGCGCCGCGCATTATGTAAGCCGCATCGAAAGTTGGCTGGTTTATAAATGCCAGGAGGCAGTCGGCAGTTGGCTGTTGGCAGCTGGCAGCACGAGTGGCGATTGCACTTCGTGAGAACTCTAGAAACGCAATAAACTGCGTTTTAGTTTGCCTCCGCTGAAACGCTGAAAGGCATTGGATGCGATTGATTTTCGAATTATTGAATTAATTGTCGATGTCGACTGGTGAAAGGTGCGCTGCATGTTGCATGGGGAACATACACACACACACAGAGTTTGTTCTCTGGGTCAATGTTAAAGCCACATTAGGAAAAGTGAACTGAAATCACTACACGTGATTAATTGCTAATAATTGAAAATTTGATACATAGCTGCCGCACGCCAGATATCACACAACATAACACAATACAGTTGTTGAACATGATTGCACGCGTAGTCGACGCAATACAGTTGGCGAAATTCGTGATGGCCACATGTGTTGCCAGTTTTGTTTGTCAAATGGCTTGGCGCCCTATAAATTCCAAATTCCAATTCATGACATATGAATGAATACTAATAAATAATAATTAAAAAAAAAAATACGCAATCAAAAATGTCTGGTAGTCTTCTAGAGAATTGTTGTGTGACGACATAAAAATTTGCAAGACAATAACATTGAATAATACGGCACACGGCCTGTCGACGGCTTGCGCACAACTGCTGGCCACAAATTGATATGAAACAATTACTCGTATATTGTGATATGGTCGCTACAATCTCAGTTTATAATTAATCTAATCTGGTGTTAACTGAAACTTGTGCTCAAACTCGCACATACTACTTAGTAGCAAATTTATTGGAATGTTTTATCGCTACAAATTGCATTTGTGACTCGGAAACAAATTTATTGATTTATTTATTTGATAGCATTTGTACAAGTAAGACAAATCAAATTCCTACAATTTTGAGATTTCGGGGGAATTTGGCAAACTTTTCATTCACCTATTTATTTTGTTTATCTCATTTATTCAGTTTACAGAACTTACATTTTTGTATAGACTACTTAACTAATAAAAAAAGTGAAAAACAAATTATGATATCTACAGATTATAAATCAACAGCATTATGAACACCTACCAATATTTTTTCGTATCTTTTCAACTTCGTATTTTTATTTATGCATTTAATCGTAGATTGCTTTGTGTGGAAAGTGCAAACCATGAACAAACACTTGAAAATGTTTGTGGCATTGTACACATATCGATAGACTAAATATTTTGCCTCAAAGGTTAGCAGTGTTCTTTTTCAACGAAAAGATGTTTATAATATTTTATTTATTATTTTTATTGGTGTAAAACTGCAGGTCCATTACAGTCAATTGTAAAGTTGCATACAGTGAAAGCTGCTCAAAAACAATTCCTATCAATTTACAAAAAAACTCAAATATTTAGCAAAATCAACACAAATATGACCGGGTCATATGGGCGTAGCATGCACCAAGTCACAAAATTAATTTCACTTAAAATACTCCTGAAAAATAAATAAGGGTTTATCTGGTTTTCGAAAATACAATAAAATTAATTATAATATTTTTAATGACCACATATATTTTTAATTATCGACTGTTGTCACAATGGATAATTTACGATTATTTCTGCATTTTAAATTGTGTGCTTTTAAGGATTTTGTAAACAAAAATGTGAAAAGTAAATGTTGCAGTTGTTCTTGAACAACTAAATTACATATTGCAATATGTGAACTTCTTTTGCCTTTTTTAAGAAATCAATACTATACATGAATCCTCATTCAAGTGCCTATTTTTAAGAAAGCAATATAGTAAATAAATCCTAATTTACAAGCTTACAAACGGCTCAAATCATTAATGTCAATAAAGTGTTGCAATATTTTGATTAATTTGAACAAATTAAAAGAATGCTTCACTTTTGTATAAATAATGATTTTAAAATGTCTTCTAAACTACCTTTCAAGGCAACATTACATAGACATGTTTGGATTGTGTCCATTTTTTTGATCTAAGGATGGTTTATCATAACTTTTATTGAGCTTCAATCAAATCAATCAAAAGGCTTTGGATATGATTTAATCAATTCTTTTGTTGATGTTGTTTATCAATAATAAAGTAGATTACAAGCTTACAAACAGCTTAAATCATTAATGTCAATAAAGCAGTGGACAATTTTGATTAATGTTAAAGAAATTAGCAGAACTCTTAGTATTTGTATAAATAATTATTTTGAAATGTCTTCAAAACTACCTTTCATGGCAACATTGCTTAGCCATGGTTAGATTGTGTCCATTTTTTTTATCGAAGGATGGTTTATTAAGTTTTTATTGAGCCTAAATCAGGTCAATCAAAGGGTATTTGATATCATTTGATTGATTCTTTTTTTGATATTATTTATCAATGTCTGGACTTATGCTTAGATAGATCACTGTTATTGGGGTCATAACGTACTGAGACCAGTAATGATCTATTGTTCCTCCTACTACTGATAGTTATAGAGAACATGCCCTAGTCCCACCGAATTAATAAAACTTAGTCGCTCACAGGAGTTCAGGTGCGTGATGCTCTTTTCTACAAGCCAATGCTGGTCCAGGTGACTCCTCTTGCTGTGACATACTGCATCACAGTTCTGTATGATGTGCTCAGGAGTCTCCTCTGTTGATTCACAGAGTCTATAGACGCTTAGAATAGAATCGAATTGATAAGGGGTATATTGGACTGAGACCAGGATTGATCTATTTTGCCCCCTACAATTGTTAGAGTACATCCACTAAACCTACCGCCCTAATGAAACTTAGTAACTCGCGGGGTATAGGTGCTTGACTCCTCTTCTGCAAGCCAAAACTGGCCCAAGTAACGTAACCTGCTGCGACAAGCCGCGTTATAGTGCAATTTGATGCGTTCGGGAGTCTCCTCTGCTGTTTCGCTGAGTCTACAGACGCTTACTTGTTCTATCCCGATTGTATGCATGTGTTTCCTCAGTCTGCAGTGCCCAGTGAGCAGACCTGTTACCTGTCTAAGCTGGTTTCTCCTTAGTTTGAGGCATTCTTCACTCCATTTGGGGTTATAATCTTTGATGAAGATTTTCGATTGCCTGAGACCGGAGGCGCTAGCCCAGTGTTCTGTTTTCCTGGTTCTTTGCTCAAGTCTCAGTGACTCCGTTATGGCGCTTTTGCCCAGCCCAATGACGCTTAGGGCGATGTTATGCTGCCGGACACGGGCGCCGATCACGGATAAAATGGTTATTGTTTCAATGTAAAAGAGAAAAATTTCGCTCTCCCAATTTTCTCTTTTACATTAAAGCAACAACAATTTTATCCGGATGAAATTGTTGTTACTTCAATGTAAAAGAGAAAAACTTCGCTCTCCCAACAACAATTTTATCCGTGACCGTGATCCATGATCCGTGGCCGGCAGCACAACATCGCCCTCACATCACCATTACCTGTTCCAAAGCAATTGTCTGCATGTGTTTCCTCAGCCCGTAGTGCCCAGCTAGAAACTCAGATATCTGTCTTAGGCCGATGTTATGCTGCCGGTCAAATGATCGTCGGTCACGCATAAATTGTTGTTGCTTCAATGTAAAAAAGAAAATTAGGAGAGTGTAATTTTTCTCTTTAACATTGAAACAACAACAATTTTATCCGTGATCGGTGCTCGTGACCGGCAGCATAACATCGGGCTTAGTTGGTCTCTCCTCAGTCTGAGGTATTTTTCACTCCATTTGTAACTTTTAATGAAGACTTTCGATTGCCTGAGACCCGAGATATTAGACCAGTGATCTGAGTTCCTGGTTCCTTTCTCGCGTCTCAGTGACTGTGCCAGGGTGTGCATACCCAGACCCATGAAGGGCTCTGGTCCAAGGAGTGGCCTCATGCTTACTGGAAAAGCTACTTTAGGAGCATTCTAAGTCCACTGTGGGGAAAGTAAATACATACACTTTAGAGTTGTATGGAAATTCTCATTTTGTGAGGTTTGATAAGAAAAAGCATGGGTCGTTAGATATAATTGTGGAGCTAAAGTAAAACCCTCGCATTGCACTCAAAATTAAAAAAAATTAGAAAATATTTCTATGAAATGTAGGGTTGAAATTTTCGAAAAACAGTTTGAAAGCGAATATAAATTATGGTTGAAAATTGAATTAATGTTTCGTTAAAAGTGTATGCAGAGCAGCGCAGGTAAAAAAAGAAGTTTGTCTTGGATTTGAAACCTCTCGGGGTTCCTAAGCACGGTAGGCAGGAAACATCGATAGGTAGCACAAAAATGTCGACAAAAACTGCAATCTGGGTTGTATTTGTTGATCATTGTAGGTGCAAAATCCGTTCGAATTGAAATCTTACCTGCCTCTTCTCAAAACTTATTCATGTTTTTATATTTCGAATCGGGACAATTTGTAACACAGGACAACAAAAAACACTTTTTTTTGTTGCATGGAGTTTTTCTACTGTTTCTTACTAATTTGGGTGCGCTGATTTCGATTCTACCCTCCGATTTTTTCTAGCAGCTATAGTTAGTGAGATATAGGTACCGTGTCATTTTTTCAATTTTTCTTCTACTTTTTCCATAGTTTTGATCGTAATTTCTAAACCAAACAACCGATTGACATGATTTTCACCTTATCGCATTAACAACACCACACGGCTTCTTTTCCGATGTAACTTTTTTTTATAAGTTTTAAAATGCCGCCTTAATTGGACCTCAAAGTCGGAAAATATGGAATTTTAAGGCGTTTTCTTTGATGGTAAAATATATACACATTTTTTCTAAAACAATTAACGAGTTAGGTGTATAATGAAAGTCGACACATCAGGCAATACAACACAGCCAAATTATTTGGCGGAATACACATTCGCATCGATATAATAGCAAAAATGTACCATAGCCATTTTCATCACTTTTCATACCTTGTTATCGATGCTTCCTGCCTACGGTGTAAGGAACCTGAGGTACCTAAGTTTGTAAGGGATTTCTTAAAATGTTTTGGAGACCGGAAAATTCATATTAATCTTTCAGAGTAAACATCTTTGAAAGTGCTCCCACATATTCATCGTCTAAACGCTTTTGTGTTGTCCGAAATTGCTTTTGTATTTTCTAAAATCAATGTAGTAAAGGTGTTGACTTTTGAAATATTAATCTCTAAAAGCGATTTGTTTGTAAACACTACTTTGTAATCTGAAATAAATGCATAAGTTGTGTAGCTGCAGCAGTGCGGCTGCCGGTTGGGGCGCTCGATTGATTTCGCGCAGCATCACTGCAGTTCGCCGCGTCAAGTGCAAATATCACACATCCCGCCCCATGAAGCGAGTTAGTATAATAACAACTACAACAACACTTGGCGTCCATCGGCTAAGATATGGCACGACAAATGCGTCTACGATCGTACAACCAACACATACATACAAACATACAGTATGTGTGCATGTGTGAGTACGTCGCCAATGACGGCGAGCCGTTCCAGCGATGCGCGACTGCCGTCCAGATTCGAACCGGAGTACCTGTCAGCCGCGTGCGCCAACTGCCGGCGCGTCGACGGTCGCTTTTGCGAAGAAAAACTTTATTTAGCGAAATATAAAAGTAGCGCGCCGTTCTAGTGATAGCGGCATTCATTCACAGATCTGTCCGTCGACGACATTGTGAACGCGGTAAAAGTTTCAGCGCTCGTTGGCGCACAATCAAAATAAAGTCAAATCGGATTTTGTGCGGAATACGTAAACGTTAAAGTGAAGCGGCGCGCAACTTGGAGGAAGAGGCGAACTTCTCCATCACTACAAAACGCGCGAATTTAAGGCAAAGTTATCGAATTTCGTGTTTAGTTGGCTGGAAGGCGGCGCGCAGTGTTAGTCAAATATTTACAGTGAACGGTTGCGGCTCGGCACATTGGCCAAAGCTCAAGACAAACAGTTTGGTTTTGGTGTGATCTGAGTGGCTTAGATGGTAAAGTTGAACGTTGTTGTTGATTTGTGTAATTCGAAAATATTCATTAAGTGCAAAATGAGTTGAGATTAAAGTATGAAGCGACACATACTTTCATACATAGAAAGCACACCAGAGGCGCCTAAAATGATGTAAAGTAAGCCGAATTATGACTTTTGCATTGTGGTTGCAATTGGGCTCAGGGTCAAAAATTTATTACGCATTGATGAGGGCGTCCCCAAAGAAAGAAGTGCAATAAAAACGCAATGCAAAGCATTTGCAGTGGAAAAATCTCTGCGCGCATTTTCTGCCCAAGGGTCGGCTGTGGCCATTGTTGGTGTGATCCTCGTTGACTAACCTTGCAACTTTTGCTTTTCGGTGGGCCACATGTAGTTTTTGTGGAAATTGTAATGAGAAAAACCAACAACAACACTTAGTAGAAGTCATTAGCAGAATTCGAGGAGGTCGCTTAAATTTGAAGCAAATTAAGAGGCAACAACAAGTCGACAATGGGCATATCTCTGCCTGAGTGCTGCGAAGCCGAATTCGAATCTGAAAAGAGATTAAACAATTTTGAAAGAAGAAAGGTTTTCAATTTATTGATTAGATTTCATATTTTGCGTTGAAAAACAATATCGTGTTTGATTGAATGATTGCAAATTTTTTCCTGTTATGTTAAGTGCAATTAAATCTCTTATTATCTGCAACAATAATTTCTTAGGAACTTATAGATTAATACAGTATTTACGTATTTGTTGAAGAATTTGCGCATTATTTTTTTTAGGAAGATTAGAACTTGTACCATTTATTATTAATATAAATTAAGTTTAAAAACATGCAGTAAAAAGGTGAACAAGTCCAGAACTATGGTTTTCTTAATTCCCTTGATGCATTCATTTGTGGCGACATGTAAGAATTCAACGAATTAATTTTTGTTATTTTTATAACTTTTTATAATTCTTAATTCCAATGGCAACAAACTATGATACAAGAATTAATTGTAATTCAAGTATATAAAATTATATTTATAGGTTTAGGAAAATCCAGTGATTATGTGAGTTCTAAGGTCAGATTGAAGATAAGTCAAAACGATGCGGTTTCAATGTTTTTACATTAAATAATATAAAAAATGTTGTGATCTATTTTTTTCTTATTTTGGTTTCTTTAAATTTGTCAAGAAGTGTAATTATTAGAAAAGATTTTGCTTAAATAATATAAAAAATGTTTTGGTCAATTTTTTTATATTTTGGTTATTTTAAATTTGTCAAAAAGTGCAATTAAGTAATAGAAAAGATTTTGCTTAAATAATATAAAAAAGTTTTGATCTTTTTTTTCTAATTTTGGATTCTTTAAATTGGTCAAAAAGTGTGATTAATAGAAGAGATTTTTCTGAAATAATCTACAAAATGTTTTGATATAATTTTTTTCCAATTGTGGTTTCTTTAAATTTGTCAACAAGTGAAATTAATAGAAAAGTGTTTGCTTAAAAAACATAAAAAATGCTTTGATCAATTTTTTTCTTATTTTGGTTATTTTAAATTTCTCAAAAAGTGCAATTAATAGAAAAGATTTTGCTTGAATAATATAAAAAATGTTTTGATCTATTTTTTCATATTTTGGTTCCTTTAAATTTGTCAACAAGTGTAATTAATAGAGAAGATTTTGCTTAAATGATCTGAAAAATGTTTTTATATAATTTTTTTCTAATTTTGGTTTCTTAAAATTTGTCAACAAGTGTAATTAATGGAAATGATTTTGCTTAAATAATATAAAAAATGTTTCGATATATGTTTTTTCTTATTTTGGTTTCTTTAAATTTGTCAACAAGTGTAATTAATAGAGAAGATTTTGCTTAAATGATCTGAAAAATATTTTGATCTACTTTTTTCGAATTTTGGTTTCTTTAAATTTGACAACAAATGTAATTAATAGAAAAGATTTTGCTTAAATAATATAAAAAATGTTTTGATATAATTTTTTTCTAATTTTTGTTTCTTAAAATTTGTCAACAAGTGTAATTAATGGAACAAATTTTGCTTAAAGAACATAAAAAATTTTTTAATCTATTTTTTTCTTATTTTGATTTCTTAAAATTTGTAAACAAGTGCTATTAATAGAAAAGATTTTGCTTAAAAAACATAAAAAATCTTTTGATCTATTTTTTTTTTATTTTGGTTTCTTTAAATTTGTCAACAAGTGTAATTAATAGAAAAGATTTTGCATAGTGTGCATTCAACTTGCATATAGCACTTGAATTTTAATTGCCATTTTCTCTACTCAAAAGGAAGTGTGCAATTAAAAATTATCGTGAACGCATACAAACAATATTTTCAATTTAAAATGTGAGATCGTCTATTGAGAAAAGCTATTTGGCAGCCGAATGTCTGGAATTGCGATTAAAATGTGTTTGTATGCATTTTATCTGAAATATATATTTAATTAAATTTAAAAATTTTTTAACCCTAATTGCACTGCTGGTCTTTTTTGATACACTTTAAATATTTAACTGCCACAGACTCAATGGTTTTACTTCGTGAACTGTTTTATTCAAATCGTTTCTCATAGGCAATTTTAACGATTTTTTTTAATACTTAACAAGTTTTTATAGGAAAATTGTATTAAAATGTCATAAAATTGTATTAGATTGCAAACGTGCGTTTGAATATCTTAAATTTACGATCTGGTGTTAAATAAGCTCATCTATGTAATATACGTCTCGTCTTGGCAACTTAAAGACAGCGTTCTTTCTTCTTTTTTTTCGTCACACACAGAGAATATAATCTTGAAATCTTGCACTGACTATGAAAATGATTGTAAGAACACAATGTCATGTTGCAGGCGTGTCACATTCGCAGCCCAAGTCTAATTGCCACGCAATCATGCACAAATTTGGAGGTTAAATTCGGGTCGGGTCGGCACTCGAGTCGAAATAGTTGAAGACATCTCTTATTCTGCTGATGAATACAAATAAGTAAGAATAATTACTGCTTTGGATTGCACGTTAGTGAACCGTGACCTTGACCGTTTACTTAAGCAACAATAAGTAAACAAAAACAAATTTCTTTGTGAAATAAAAAACGTATTAAGCAAACAGCTCATCTCCTAAGGAGTCCACCAACTTACTGTGATTGCTCGATATTTTGGTGATTGCGATTGCTTAAAATTCATGTCATTTTCGGTGTAATTTAATGGATTTGGGAATTCAAAACCGCAGTCCCAAAATAATGCTGCAAAATAAAAAGATTAGGAACAAAAATAAATTAAAGCAGAAAATGACAAAAGCAGAAATATCAATAAATTGTCATGCGAAATGTACAAAAATAATCCGCTTAAAAATAAAAAATATTGAGTTAAATTTAACAATATAAAAAAAAAACAAATGACGACTTTCCTATTTGAGTGTGGTGTGTGCTGCTTTTATATTTTTGCAAATTGATCTAATTGCAAAAGGAATTTAATCGTATGCATAAAAAAGCGTTTTTGCATGCATTGTATTCTATAATGTGCAAAATGATTTCAATATGATTATACAGATTACTGATAATTAGCACTGAATGAATTTGAAATACAATTGCATTGCACTTTAAAACTCAACCAACTCAACTAACTTGTTTGACAGTCCCTTTTTCGCGTATGCAGCGAGATTGATCTACTATAAGTTATTGATTGGGCGAAAAATCTGATGCAATTTGCAGTGTTCGAAACGTAAGGACGATTTGAAACTCTACCCACCTCATTGCTTATGCAAGAACTATGCAATTAACTGCATACGATCAAAACATGGTTGGATTGTGTTTAGTGGCTAAAAGAATTTACTTGTTTAAACCATTTAAGTTTCTAAGGGAGCTAACAAAGTTTCAAGGTGAACTAAAAAAGTCTGAATAACTTAGAAGATCGAGAGAAACGATCGTAGGTGTCAGCGAGACTCATTACAGACAGTTTCAGAAATCGGGCAAACCATAAATGGTTCAACACACTGAGACAGCGCAGTTCAAAGCTGAATGTTCTTTCCGGTCTATTTTCTAAGAAAATCAAAGTACCTTCTGGATCTGAGCAGAAAGAAGCTTAAATTCATGACAAGCATCCTGAGCTGTCCGCTCTCTGTCCGGGCACTGTCTCCCAAATATTCAGAAAGCGTGACTGAGAATGACAGATAACAAACTACGCAGATTCTGCCTGGAAGATGAAGAAAAATCCGAGCATAATACAACTGAATGTCTCACCCTCTTACACGAAAGAATGCGTATATTTACTAGGAAGGGATCTGATACATGCGGAAGAGCTGTCTGAAAAAGATTTGGGGAAAATAAAGCAGTTCCTGGATAAAATTGGAGGATACGGACTCCTCCAGCTAAACATCACCTTCAATACCCATTGCAGGAGCTGTGGGAATTTAGAAGAGAAAGAAACACCAAATCACTTCCTCTGTCACTGCCCAGCTCTGGCAAGGGCAAGATTTAAGTTTCTAGGGAAACACTTTTTCACTTGTACGACCGATTGCTCGACAGTTAGTCTGGGGAATCTTCTTGGATACCTAAATTCTACCAGGTGGATTTACTCATACAACTAACCAGGTTTAGTTTTCGGTGAGCATGTGGTATCAAAATGGCGTCTATGCGCTAATTGTGACTTGCAGGGGGACTGTGAGTCAGCCACCTCAACCAACCAACCAACCAACCAACCTCCAGCACAGAAAAAGGGACTTGACACAATAGTTTTGTAACGGACGCGGTGTTTCGGGCAGTTGTTGCTCGACTCCCGTATCTGCCTAATCCATCTTTTACCGCCCCCCTCCCAAATCCAGTGAACCGATTTTGCAAATTTTCATAACACAGAATATTTAGAGCCTCAGTATGCCATTTCTGCTTTCAAAAAAATTTTGAAATTTTTTTTTGTGGACTGGAGTAGGTGTGTGTTTAAGGCAGGTTCTCACCTTGTGGATCCGAAAAAGTACACTTTTTTCAGGAATTTTTTTTGAGAAAACGGTTAAAGATACAAAGCTGAAAAATTTTTCTGGATATGAACACACATTTATTTAGAGAATACAATTTTTCAAATTGAATGAATCAAAAAAGGGGGAGGGGGCGTCCATCAGTGGCGGCATGTCGGCGAGGAGGTGTCCCGCTACCGGAAGTGATTCCGTCAAAACCCGTGATCTGAAACACAAAAATCGAACACATTCTTAATGTGTACCGTATTATCTATTGAATGAACCAAGATCATGAAAAAAAATCAAAATTACAAAAGTTATGAGGTTTTGAAAAAAAAATTAAGATTTTCGCATTTTTTTCTTCACTTATTAATTTTTTAAATAAACAATTTTCAATATTTTTGGCTTATCGTGGTTCGTTTATTAAAAAAAACTCTAAGGAACATTTGGTGACGATTGGTTTATTCCAGCGCCTCCAATCACTTCCGTTAGGTCCGCAAATGTGGTTCTCAGAAAACCGCGTTTAAAGTTTAAAGCGCGCTTGGCCGGTGGTCGACACTGCTCTATGTAACGGCCTGTAACTTTTGTAATTTTTCAGATTTTGATCTGAAATTTCTGTAGCACAGTTTTGAAACATATATCTGCACGATAAGGCAAAAACAAAAATCGTGTTTTTTCCCACAAGGTGAGAACCTGCCTTAAAGACACGATGACAAGTTTTTCAAGTTAAAGTTACTGTTTCTTTTTAACTACGCATCGGAAGGAGAAAGTTGAATATAATGCGATTCCTAAGTCTTTAAAGACACACCAAAATATTTCAAGTTAGAACACGCTTAAAACTTTAGAAAACTGAAAGTTTCATAATTTGTATGTCAACTTTGTTCTTTTGGTAAGCAGTATTCAATGTTTTATTAAAAAAAAAATGCATTTTGTATTAAAAAAAAATGGTGTAAAACCCTTAAAAAGGGTAGTCCTATTTATACCAGTTTTACAATATACTTGTTCGTTACAATATATTTGTTCGCATTTTGAAAGCCAACGAATGTAGGTTTCCGATAATGTAAACATATTTAATATGCGTTAGAAACTGTAATTTTCAGAATTTTTCAAAGTTGTACCATAAGTTTCTAGAACCTTAAAGGTTCTCTAAAAGGTCTTTAAAGATACGGCGGTAAAAAATGGGCTAATCTAGTCTAACTTAAGGGATAAGACCGCAGTGATCTTCTGGGATAGGCAAACTCTGTGAAAGTTGAAAATAAAGCTAGAAAAAAATTGCTCTGCTTATGAATAGAACACCAGCAGGTATAGCCACTGATCCAATGGAGTCTTTGGGCTGTAATTGCGTTAGTGGGGCGTTGCCGCTCTTGAACTAACCAACTTATAAGTCACGTATTTAGTCGAGAAACTTGCTCTAAAGTTGCTAAATTCTTTTAGGTACTAGAAACATGTCGTATTTATTGTCTCTTTGCTTTTACCTCAACTTATTTACCTCTGTTCGATTTATACAAAAACCTCATTGGAATTTGGTATAATTAAAAATTTATTCAAAGTTTTCTCTCATCTAATTTCAGTTCATCAAAATCTGCTGACATTTCTTGAGGCCTCATTCAACATATTGCATGACTATAAAATTTGACCTGCTGAAAGATATTTCAAGATAGCTTTTCGCCTTTCCAACTAATTCGCAAACAAGCAACAACAAACAATGGAGCCCTTCGTGAAGGCAACACACACCAAACGTTTCGTCGTAGAGGATTCAAGTAAGTCTATTTATTGTACAGAAACTAATATTAGTTATGTGTATGTTTACTTGTATGAGCATGTAAAGAGATATGAACAAAATGAAGAAATCATGTGAATGCATAGAGCGACAAGTATTGCACAGCCTCTTCCACTTGTAGCCGCACATGCAAACACTCCAAACCGCAGGAAGTCGTCGAGCATCACACGTGGTTGGCACATCGCATTGAAGCACGAAGTGCAATGCAATGCTATGATAAATACAAAATTCCAATTTTCATGTCATCGATACAGGAAAATCCCACAGAAAGAAGGGGGTGTGTCCAGTGTGCAATACTCGCGTTCACGTTGCCGTGCAGTCGAGTGTTGCTGTACGGCAACAAACACGCGAACATGACAAGTGTACTCCATGTTGTCGTTGTACAATGTATATTTGTATATATGTACATTTTAGGAAAACTTAACGGTGTCGTGTGTGATTGCTGATGCGTGGCCTTTCAAAGTTGAAAAAACTAATTTGTTGATAAAATTTTGTGAAATAAATGGTTTACATTGAAAATGCAAAGTTGTATTTCGCCATTTTGTGGTTAATTCATTGTGTTAACACTTAAAAGAGTTACTAATCCAGTTCAATGTTCGAATGACATTCAAATGCAAACAACACCCACAGAAGGCTTCATTCACCCTAACTAGCGGGGAATGGTGTATGGCGACCAGTTGGGGTTGCAAATTTACTTTGAAAATTGATTTATCTGTCATGTCGAAAAGCAAACAAAGATTAAGATGGAAAGAAAGCAAGATGGAAGCTTATCCGTGGGTTTTTTATATTTGAACATCAGAGATGACGAATGATCCAGTATGAGATCGAAAGTCCCCACGGCTAGGCCACGACGATCACTATTGGTGGTCAATATTGCATTATGAATTCTAAAACTTGTGATCTAAAACAAGTGTTCTGTAAGTTTGCATCGTTAATTTTTTCAACGAACAATTTTGAAAACAGCTTTTAACCAATCGCAGTACCTCTCAAGTCTGGCTATTTTTTTTTCTATTAAATTAATACACAAACTCCGCATTGAATTCGCTTGAATAAAACCCAAACTCACTCGCTATTAAGTCGCTGTATTTTGATTAATTTTTTCTATTAAAACGACAGTCAAATAGTGTGAATAGTTTTATTTTAATTTCTAAATGTTAGTCATTAATGTCGAACGAAAACTTGACAGGAAAACCGGTCCTGTGGACCGAAAAGATGGCATACGCGTGTCGTCACTTCAAGCTGTTAAAAATCTCA
This sequence comes from Melieria omissa, assembly GCA_963971225.1. Lineage (NCBI taxonomy): Eukaryota > Metazoa > Arthropoda > Insecta > Diptera > Ulidiidae > Melieria > Melieria omissa. The sequence continues at coordinate 21,537,313 of OZ020268.1, forward strand.
GTTTTAAGTTGAACTAACATTATCTACTCCTGATGAGCTTGAAATACATTAGTAGATTTTGTGAATATTTATGTGGACACAGGAATGCATAATATATTAATTTTATGTACAGTCTTCCCTGCTTATATGGGCCCGAATATAGGAAAATCTTTGCTTGTTTGTTTAATTCTTTTTAATTTAAAATAATGAAAGAAAGAAGCCAATAACTATCCAAACAAACTTAAAACATTTTTACAAAAGTGGGTTTTAAGTGGGTTTATTTATGTGTGGGTTTTAAATGATTAAATAAGTTACAATTACCTTACTTATAAACCTTACGTATAAATAAATGAATAAAGAACAAATGAATAAATGAATAAATGGATAAATAAATAAATAAATGAACAAATGAATAAATGAATAATGAATAAATGAATTAATGAAGAAATGAATTAATGAATTAATGAATAAATGAATTAATGAAGAAATGAAAAATGAATAAATGAATTAATGAACAAATGATTAAATAAATAAATGAACAAATGTATAAATGAACAAATGTATAAATGAACAAATGAATAAATGAAAAATGAATAAATGAATAAATTAAAAATTAATAAATTAAAAATGAATAAATGGATAAATGAATAAATGAAAAAATAAATCTATGAATAAATGAACAAATGAATAAATGAAAAATTAATAAATGAAAACTGAATAAATGAAAAATGAATAAATGAACTAATGAACAAATGAATAAATAAATAAATGAATAAATAAATAAAAATATATAAAACAATAAATATTCGTTCTGTTTTGTAATTTAAATTCGCAGTATACCGTAAAAAGTTAATAAGAAATTAAGAACAAACACATTTCAATGACGAACGTTGTGCATCATTAATATTTATTGGCTATATTCCACGAGTTTAATTATTTCAAGGAACATAGAATGAATAATTAAAAACACACGTGCTGCATATTTGTTGAATTTTCCTACAGGTTTTTAATTTTTCCTTTCTAATCAGTTTTCTCTTTTATTTATTTATTTATTCTTTAATTTTTTTGTATTAACATATAAACTATGTTTTCAATAGTTACCAATAGTTGTTTGAATTCTTAACAGAACTTCACACTTTGATAGCTTGGAAGTAAATAGAATTGCTTTGCAATTCATAAGCCGCAGCAATGCCCACTTCCCCTATAAACCGAAAGACAAATGCGGAAAAAGTAGTAAATCGTGTTCGGCACGCACTGCCGTCGCTTTGCATAATCGTTTGCAGCGTCGCGCCGTGCAGAAGGTGTGAATGAGCGCCGATTTGCATCAAACTATAGAAATGACTTGCTTAACCTTTGGCCAACCAAAAGTGCCTAATAAAAATGTTAATTTATGTTAAACAAAAATAAACAGCGTGCGACAAGTGGCGGCAAGCGGCGGCAAGCCAACGAGACGGCATGTCGACAGATTGAAAAAAAAAACGCGCAAATTTAAAATTTGTTGATATTTTAATATTGTTGCATTTATGTATTTTGTATAGTATATATATGTATGTATGTGCGTATACAAATAAAAAACAAAACCTGAAATTAAACAATTTTCAGCTACACATATGTTTGTATACCCATACGAATCTTTTTGTACATATCTATGTACGTAAATTTGCATAGACGCGCCACAAAGAGCATAAATCGTATTTTGATTTCTTAAAATATTTTTGGTTTTTGTTGAAATCTTCGAGTGATTTAATTTTGGCATAAAATTTCCATAAAGTTCAAACCAGCTGTCCAGATTCCATTAGCTTTGCTTTGTTGTGCACAATTAGCGCGACTGACCAGCGACGCCGACTGATGTTGCAGCGCTCATGAATGCGTCAAGCAAACAATTGACACAGTTGTGTTGGTTTTCTATGCGTGTTTAGTTGAATGTTTGTGTAATAATTGAATTGTTGTCAATTGTTGTTGCCGATGCGAGTGCATTTGTACCGCGGCGAAAATCACACGGTGCCGCCGTCAGTGTCCGGCGCGTTCATTGCCTGCCACCATTCATGCGCTGGTCGCTTGAACTTCAACTTGACATTGCAATGCTGTCGATGACTTTCTAAACGGCCAGCCCCCCCCACTATTGAATTAAGTATGTATGCAGTCGTGTTTGTATGTACGAGTATGCTGATTTGTAATTGGAATGAGCGCCTACGAATGAATGGAAATAATTGCAATCGTGTGAGGGCAGTGAAATTTGCATTGAGTTCGCCGTTCCGATTAGTATTGTTTACATTTATTTTTGTTATAAAATTATATATTGCACAATATTGTTATACAATAATTACTGGCATACTAGTAATTTATACATATTGCACAAGTTTGTATCATAAATTAGCAATTTGCTGTGAATTCACTGTGTGAATTCACTGTGAACAAACAAATCAAGAGACTTATTCAATTCAGAAAATTTGGAATATGTCATAATATGGGACTTTCTGGGTCATTTAAAACTTTTGGAGTTTTGAAAGACAAGCTTAAAGTTTCTTTGCAAAGGCAGATGATGGCCTTTTCATGTCAGGGTGCCGAAAGCGGAGACCTAAAATAATTACACTGTGCAAGTCGAAAATGCAGACATGGGGGGACCTACAGAGGACTTTTCTATAGGTGTACTGAGTTGAGAGCCACCAACCGTTTGGCTCGATTGGCTCTAGTTTAAAAGAAATTCGACTTTAAAGTTTGCTCATTTTTTTCAAGTTCGTCGCTTTAGTCTTCGAACGTTTAACCCTTCGATGGGCAGTAATTAGTTACTACACATCTGCATTTTGTCGTCTGGCCAGACGAAATCTGGGTGAGGCTGTTGACAAGGGCAAAGCGCAATGACATTTTATTAGTTCTGGCTTAATTCTGGCGTTCAGGTTAATATCTGAGCTTTGACGTATTCAGAGACCTATCGTAGAATTTTATGGCGAATATTTTCGTGGTACATTTTATCCTTAAAAAGTCCTGTTTTACACGACATTTTTGGCATTTTTGAAAAGAAGGGTCAAATTGACCTATACAAATAGGAGTTACAGGGTTAAAATGCTCCACGAAAATGTTCTTCGTAGTATTTTACATCAAATTGCTGAACATATCACATACCTAAAATGTGAGGTTACAAGGTTTTCGTATGCCGAATCACCATAAGAATGAGCAAAAAGGGGGAAACTTTGACCCCCCCTAAAAAAATGCAGACGTAAACTTTCAAAACGCCAATACACGTATATTTTGAGCCCCTCTACCAGAATCCGTTGTCAGAACCTTGTTATTTTAAAAAAAGTTTGATTTTGTTGTGCAGTGTTATAATTATGTTCATATATACTTACTTAGTTACCCACAAATACACTGTAAAAAGGAGATGAATCTGTGGTTTTTTAATTTTTTTTAACCATTTCGTCTGGCCAGACGACAAAGTCCATCCGAGGGTTAAATGCTAATAGGTCCTAAATCGTTCCGAATATCGCTTTACTGTCCTCTGCAAGTTGGTAGATATTTTAACGACCAACAAATTTGTTTAAGACACCAATCCATAAAAAATACATTCAAACTGTGTTTTCGATAAAAATGTCCCAAAAACCCCACTTTCGTCGAAGCATAAAAAACAGTATAGCGAACCCGAGTGAAAAAAATAAATGAGTATACTTTTATATAGAGGGTTGGCTCCTGCATCTAAAAAACTAAAAATTTTGCCTGGAAAACGCCCATAAAAGGCGTGGCTCGGCGTCAAAGTTCAAAGTTTTTATCAAAAAAACTCAATTAATCCCAACAGATTTACACGATATGGGTATCAAACGAAAGGTAGTTTTCATACCTTTCTTTTGATGTGCAACATTAGGTACGTAAGATATACTAATAAAAAGTTTTAAGCGAAAAAACATTTTTTTATAAAAATTTTTTGTAACGGATTTTTTTCTGGAAAAAATCCATTACTAAGGTACAATTGCTACCATACCATATTGTAGCCTGTGAAATTTCCTTTACAATGAAATATAAAAATGTATATACACCTAATTCTGTTTTTACACGGTTTTGATTTAACACGGTTAGAAATTAAAAAAAATTCCAATTTTTCGTGCTAAATAGAATAAAATAGTGTAAAAAAATTAAAATTTTTTAAATTTTCAAACCGTGTTAAAGTAAAACCGTGTAAAACTAACCGTGTAAAAACAGAATTAGGTGTATTTTTTTTTCTGAATATATTTTTTAACATTAAATTTATTGCGAAGGTGAATATGAAATGGCTTTGGACCCAGAGTCAAGTTAGAAAAAAATTTAAACTATTGTTTATACTTTGCTTTGGCACTTTCACTTGACATTTAACATATTTACGCACTTGTCTCCGTCTTTTCAATGCCATCGCTGCACTCACTTCCGTTGCGGATATCCCCTAAACTGGCTACAATTTGCACAAAGCTGACCTTGACAAGTGGCATTCGGCTGCTGCATTTCCGTTTACCGCCTTTGTTCCAGTGCAGCGGTAAGCGAAAAAAGCGAAAGTAGTTCAGCTGAAGCTAATACAGAAAATCAATTAGTCTGCTAGAAACACACTCGTTCAGCCAGCAACATGATTAGCTGAGCGTTAATTGACTACATGCAAAATGTTTAACAAAGCCAACTAATTAACTCACTTCCGAAAGGCGCTGCAGTTGTAAGACAAAAGCAGATTTCTAAAATTGAATCAAACATTTAAAACAGATAATTCACTTGAAAGATGAAAGCATTAAGCTGGCAAAACATAGACGTGCCCCCTTGGCATGAGACAAATCTCAAATGACTTAATTGGAATCCATTTATCATACTTCGATAAGTTATTCTGCGGTGTTGCATGACATTTGAATTAATTTGATTGTTGTTTTGTTTAGGTTTGCGTTGAGTGTGTTCACCTCTGCGCTTTACATATCTATATACGTGTACATTTTCACTGAACTGAACTATTATAGTTGATGAGTTCAAAGAAATGAGTGGGTTGTTCTATATTCTCAAAGTCAGTTTCCTTATTTGAGTATATTGGATTATTCACGGCAGTGGTTTGTGTAGTCCAAATTATTTAAATGTGCAAACAAGTTTAATAGTTCATGTCTGGTAAATATTCCTGTCAGTGGCCTTCTTGCACATTTCTAATATTAAATAGTTAGCCTCACAAAGTGTTCTTGACATCACTGAAATCACCAAAAAGGTAACTAGTTGATGCATAAAATCAGCAAATTGATATTTAGTTTGTGATTGGCATTCATGGTGTGGAATTGATGCATTCTAATGTTTTTGTTCTACTTGGGGATCATAAAAGAATAAATCAAAGAGATAACCGTATAAACTTGAACGATTAATTTATACATTAAATGAATCTAGTTTTATATTGAGTCTTATTTTAAATGAATAATTTGTTTTTTGATCTGTCTTTGCAGTTACCAAAGTGACATCAGATGGCGAGCCACATGGAATGATGACCATGATTGCCATGCTGTCCGGTCTGATGGCAGCCATTGTCATATTAGTCATTTTGGTGGCACTAGTGGGTTGCAACAAAAGCAAAAGGTATTTGCCCCAAACAATTATTAAACTTTTCTAACTTTAACCCTTTCGACACCAAAGTTGCCTGAGAGCAACTTCACCTATTTGTAATTTTTTAGCAAAAGCTATAATTGATATATGGGTTGAATTTAAAAGGCAACAACAATTTAATATTGTTGGAAGTGAATTCAAAGCAAATTACAAAAATGTTACTATTATCCCAAAAATAATTTCCAATAGTTTGCAGCGATTCAGCGATCAGGGAAGTTTGTGTTCTAATTGAAGTCTACGAATTGGGCGCGTTTGATCAAAACCATATTTCTCTAATAATGGTTAAATAAAATCAAAAAGTGATAATTTTGTATTTTCCCATAAATATTAAAGAATTTTTCTGTAATCAAGAAATGCTTATACAGAATTTATTTAACCCGTTTTAAGCTCAAATTGTTCAAAAAGTTTAATATACACAAAATGTGATAATTTTGTATTTTTCATAAATATTTAATAATTTGTCTGCATTAAAAAAAATATTGATACAAAATTTATTTAACCCGTTTAAGCTAAAATTGTTCAAAAGTAAACTAGCTCTAGAACTCTAACAAAGAGGCGTGGCGACTTCAAATGTCGTGTGGACACTTCTTATGCAAATGTTTCATGATTTCAATACCAAAAAGTAATATCGAGATACAGGGTGAAATTTGGGTTCGAAAGGGTTAAACAATTGTTATCATAAACTCAAAAATTATATATTTTTTGTAACACAAAAATTTTTTGAAATTACAAAAAATACGTATTATGAAGCACAGCATTGAAAATGTATTTAACAAATTTTCAAATTAAGCTAAAAAATTGCTTTATTCAACTAACTTTATTTCATTACAAAACAATTTCAAAAATGTTTTATTTATCTCTCCTTTTAGATCAAAACAATGCAAAAATTGCCCATTAAATGGAAGCGCTGAAAAATTGCCATCAAACGACGAGCGTAAACAATCGTCCAACTCCTCCACGTACACGAGAGCAACAAGTCTGGAGGAAGGCGTTGGCGCGGGTGACTTAACGCCACCCGCACGCCAGCCAACAGTGGCAGTTATCTACGAGGGCAATCTGCAAGGCAACTTGAATTCGGCATTTGTGGGCAATGAGTTGAGTCTGAGTGACAGCTGCCAGAAGAAGCAGAAGAAGAAGGCACATTGGAGCGACGAAGTGACAATGCAGCCAGCCGGCACTAAAGAAACTACCATCGAAATAGAGAAGTTCTAAGTACCTAAATACGAAGGCAAAAACTATGATATATTCGTGAATTGTAAGACTGAAAGGCATAGGCGATGTGGCAACTCTAGCCGTTGTTAGCTTTTAATTAAGTACCTAAATGGCTTCGCTTGGCGGACATTGAGACATTGAGATGTTACCAAACGAAGACCCAACTATTATTTGTAGCCAACTAAACTGTTAAATAATAATAATGTAGTGATTTTAATTAGTGATTAATTGATATGAAAAATATTTACGGTTTGTTTGTGAATTTAGTACCAATGCGAAAATTTAACTTTAAATTTACACACACACACACACACACCATGACCTATCTATGTATGTACATATTTTAAGAAATAAAGAATCAAGCAAATAATTGAAATTGTTTTCATTTACTGATTTTGGTGTAAAATGTTAAGTCTTGGATCGATATCTCTTGCAATCGTTGGTATTACACCGTGCGACATAAATAACAAAAATTGTTACACCGGAAAAATCCATATGGAAACTAGAGACCAAACATAGTAATACTGCGTACTCAGTTTTTCATTTCTACATCCTTTGTACTTTTAAAAGGACTTCAAATTTTTGAAGGGGATTAAAAATAAAAAAATTATAAAAATACTTAGCCTCGTTTAAATATGGCGATATGTATGTATATCAAATGAAAGAGAAAAGGCTCAAGAATTTAAATAAAATTGTTTGTAATTTGTAAAAAAAAGGATATGAAAAAGGTTCTTCGAAAAATTGAATCCTTTATATCTTTGGAAATTTATATAGAATTTTCTCGAAAAGTAGTAAGTTAAAACCCAAAATCTCCTTGATCACGTGTCAAAATTTTATGACTCCAACTTTATTGCTTCGAAAGTTATTAAAAAAAAGGCGAAAGCTGCAATTCTAATCAAAAATTCTAATTTAACACTTCGTTCAATAATTTGTGTGACTAAATAATTAAAACACATTTTTTTGCTGAAATTCGTTTTTATTCATCAACATAGTCCCCTTTTAGGGAGATACAATCATTCCAACGCTTTTCCAATCTTTCGATACCGCCTTTGTAGAACGATTTTTCTTTGCCTTCAAAATAGGCGTTAGTTTCGGCGATTACTTCATCATTTGAGCCAAATCTCTTACCACGGATCATCTTTTTGAGGTCTGCGAAGAATCAGTAGTCGCTGGGGGCCAGATCTGGAGAATACGGGGGCTCCGCCTGGAGCTCTTCATTGCCAATACGCTTAAGAACAATTCTTCCATTGTATATCGTTTCTTTTCACAAAACAAAACTCAACGCACGTACTTTTTTCAAGCTGAAAAACGACCCCAAAAGCACATCTTTCAAACTGGCTTTCATGGTACGGAAAAAAGCTTTCAAGATAGTTGCTAGAATAGCAAATTGTCTTTCGAAAGATGTTTATATATCGAAAGATTGAGGTGAGTTGAAAGATAGTTGCCAGAATAGCCCTGTAAGTATCCATAATGTTCAAAATTGCATTTTATGTTCTACACCCATTCTTCATTTCACTGGAGATATTTTAAAAATTGTATTAAAATAATTTGTTTTATTGAAAATAGTATTTTCACTGTAAATACAAAGTATAAAGATAACTGAATAATATGTAAGCATATAAAATTGTATAAAAATGTCTTTTTGCGCTTTCGTTGCGGATTTGTCCGCACTAGAAGTCCGCTCAGCTTCTGCTGCCCACAACCATGGCCAGCAGCGCCATGCGAATGTACATTCCGTACTCGGCCTGGCGGAAGTAGGCGGCGCGCGGATCCGAATCGAAGTCTTTGCTGATTTCGAAGACGCGCGGCAATGGATGCATAACAATGGTGCGGCGACTGGCATGAGTCATCAGTTTGGGCGTCACAATAAAGTGACCACAGGACTGGGCAAAAGGAAAACACAAACCATTAGGACAAATAATTCACATGTGGACACTGCATCGGACCGAACGTACCTTGTTGTATTCCTCCTCGCTGGGGAAGCGCTCCTTCTGGATGCGTGTCATGTAGAGGACATCGGTGGTGGGCAATGCTTCTTCGATGCTGCGCATTGTCTTCTGGCTGACGCCCTTGGCGCTCAGATAGCGCACAATGCTCTCCGGCATGCCCAGATTGTCCGGGCTGACGTACTGCAGCGTGACGTTGTAGAGCGTGAGCAGTCGAGCCAGCGAGTGCACGGTGCGTCCATGCTTCAGATCGCCCACCATGGTGATGGTGAGGCCATTCACGGTGCCGATCTCCTCGCGTATGGTGAATATGTCCAGCAGCGCTTGGGTGGGATGCTCGCCAACACCGTCGCCAGCATTGATGAGCGGCTTGCGCGAGTGTTGAGCTGCGCGCTGCAATCGAAAGTCGTAAATATTTTCATTAGAACTCAAGTAAATAAGCAAACCTAACCTCACTTATGTACCAAAATCTTTTAATCTACTTACACTCACTGCTCCCGGCTCGGGATGTCGCAGCACCAGCACATCCGCGTAGCCCGCCATCACTGCAATGCTATCCTCCAGTGTTTCGCCCTTCTTCACCGACGAGCTACTCTGATCCATGTAGATGACGCGACCGCCCAGTCGCTGCATGGCTGCAGCGAAGCTGCACGAAGTGCGTGTGCTCACTTCGTAGAAAACGGACGCCATTATTTTGCCGCGCAGCAGATCGTCCACGGGCCGGTCCTTGGAGACGCGGCTCTTCAGCAATTGCGCCAGATTGAATATGTCGTTCAGCTGTTCCTTGCTGAACATGTCCACTGTCAGTATGTGCTTGCCCAGCAGGCTGTGTGCCACCGGACTGATGGGCGCTGTCGCCAGCGAGCTCTTCTGTAGGAGCTCCTTCAGTGTGGCATTGCTGGCCGAGTCGCAGCGCAGGCGAGGCAGCGGTGAAATGGGTCGCAGGAAGCTTGCGTCACCGGCAAAGTGTACACCCATTTTGGAGGGCGGCTCGGCGAGCAGCTTGGAAAAGGTCTCGTTCGCCTGCGAATCGGAGATAAAGTCGGCACTGCGTTCCAAATGTTTGGTGCTGTCCAGCCCGTCGAGCGAGGTTTTGATTTCGAGCGATTCCATGGACTGTTGCTGTGGCGGTTTGCGACTGTACTGGCTGCGCACGTTCTGCCCGAAGCCGGGCTGCACCAGCACTTCGCCGTCCACGAAGGCCACTTCGCCGCGCAGCACCACCCGATGCACCTTGCCCTTGACTTTTGTGCCCTCGAACGGGGTCCAGTGCGCCTTCGAGTGCATGCAGTCCTTGGATAAGACCCACTCTTCGTCCAAGTCCACCTCCACGTAAGTATTTGGCTGCTCGGGCAGGCTAAAGATGCGCTTCGGATTGCGATAGAATTTATTTTTGATATCATCCAAGGTCAAGCGACCCTCGTCGACCGCCTTTAGCAGCAGCGGCAGTATGGTCTCCAGGCCCGGATATCCCGGGGGCGGCTTCTCGGAATTCTTCTCCTCCCAGGTGTGCGGCGCATGATCGGTGGCGAACACATCAATGCACTCCAAGTTGTCCCACAGTGCCTGCTGGTCTTCCGGCGAGCACAGCACTGGTCGCACCTCGGCACGGCCTGCGCCAATGGTTGGAATGTCCTTTGTCGACAGGAACAAGTGATGCGGACACACCTCGCACGTGACCCGAATGCCCTTGGCTTTTGCTGCGCGCACAATCAGAATCTCCTCCTTGCGCGCAATATGACATATGTGCACGGCACGATCCAGCAGGTGAGCCAGCAAGATGACCGCGCCCATGGTGTGCTTCTCGGCGTGGCAGACAATCGGCGCTCGTTTCGGCCACATCTGCATGTGCTTCTCCCACACGGACATGTCGCTCATCTTGAGCGTGCTGAACGTGTCGTTCAAGTACATCTTGAGGCCGGCGGCCTGCGAGGCCAGCTCGGAAATGGTCTGCCAGTTGTTGTCGGAAGCGCCCACGTAGAGCGCATAGTCGCAGCGCGCGCCGACTTTGGCCAGTTCCTGGAAGAGCGTGAAACTGTTGCGATCCACAATGGACGGATTGGTGTTGGGCATGGCGCACACCATGGTGACGCCGCCGGCCAGTGCGGCCGCAGTGCCGCTGGCAAAGTCTTCCTTGTGCGTGGCGCCCGGCTCGCGCAGGTGCACGTGCACGTCGATGAAGCCGGGCAGGGTGACCATGCGGCGCGAAGTCATGCAGTCGGTGTGGGTTTTCATGGCGGGGCGACGGCCCGTGATGCGCATAGACTCAACGAGCAGTTTAGTGCACTTGACATCGGTCACCAGTGGAATGGAGTAGTCGACGGCGAGGCGGCGGGTGCGATAGCCGTGCGTCATGAACGAGGAAACCCTGTCGAGATGGAGTTAGTTCAACCAAATTTTTTATTAATAATAGAGAGATAATAATTTGCAAAAAATATTTAAGGCAATGTTAAAAAATTGTATTTATTATTTGGTTTCCTGGACTATAATCATCTCTTTCGAAATATGGGACATCGTTTAGTAATGAAATTAAATATAATGAAAAGAAATCTATATATTTGTATATATAAATCAATTGCCGTGCGTTGGTTTTGCTAAAACTCGAAAAAAGCTCAACCGAATTGAATAATTGCCTGCAGATTTATTCGTCTTGAATCAGAAGTGTTTTAAAAATTAAAAAAATTGTAATAATACGAATTTTGGACAAGGGGCGTGACACTTTTTTACGACCCATTTTTTTCACATAACTTTGGAACCGTAACCGTAATTCGCACATCAGTGAAACTTGGCACCAAAGTACAAATTAGTCGCACAATTTGACTGGGAGAACGAGGTGAGCGTTGGACAAGGGGCGCGACACCACCCATACATCTAACATCTATAACATTTAATAACTTCAGAATTATAATTCGCAAAGTATTGAAAGTTAGGATAGGGTCGTCCCATAGATGTGCCGCTCTACAGGTGAAATTTCGTGGGCACTACAGGAAGGAGTGTGGCACCTCCAAGCATCCGACGATGCGAGCAATATTATCGATCTCAATGAATTGGAGTTAGAAAAAAGGTGACTTAATATGCATGTTTGCCAATAAAGGGAAATGACCCCTATGCGTCTTTCTAGGTAGTGGTACTATTTATTTGAGTTTGGAACACTTCAATAAATTATGATTAATGCTTTTAAGTTAAATTTGAGGCATTTTTAATCAAAGTCACTAAATACCAATTCAGAATAATAAATAGTACAAGAAATATTTACAGTCAAACACAGTCTTTTTGGTGTTAAAATTGTAGTTTGTATATTACTTCGATTGAACGCTATTATCAGTATTTTCGATCTATCAACAATTTAAACCTACCTTCTAACGCCGCCTCCACGCATTGGTAAATTGATTACCATATCAAATTGTTTATTGGCTAAAAATTCAGCCAAATGACGCAATTCTCCATTGGGATCGTCTGGAGTGTGCCGATCAAAGGTCCATTGCACGGACTCGACCTAGAAAAATTTTAAGAACAAGTTGTAGTATAATCTATATAGAATATAAGTTCAGTAGCATTTTTAGATGTGTATGTATGTATGTATGTACAAATAATTAACATCAAAACAAAACATTTAGAAGTAAACCTTGAATTGAGGGGCAAAAATAAGAAGCAATTGAAGTTGTTGTTGGGCAATAAAAACTCATTAGAAAACCAGTGAATGTGGGAAGACCAATAGGAAAAATATGTAAACAAAATTTGAAGCGATTAGATTAATTTTTATTTTTTTTTAATTTTCTTTCCGAATGGTTTCCGTTCAATTATTCACTTTCCTCGTTGAACAATTGACTAGTGTCCGACCGAATATTTGGTTTCGGTTTCGGCCCAAAAAAGTGGTTTCGGTCGGACACTACAACTGACATTAATTCAGCCCTAAACCCTAGTTTTCTTGCTTTGGGCCTTGAAATTCTCGCTTAACACACCTATAAATAATTTATTTTAGCTTTGGTGGGTTAACATTGTTGGCATTTCTCGAGTGTTTACATTGTCTGTGGCGGCCTTGAGCGACCATAATGTTGACCCTTTATAAAGCAAGTTTTATAATTTTTCTTATCGCAGTGTCTCCAACTATTTACATTCTACCAAGTGTGCAACCAATGGCGTAGGATTCAACAAACTGAGTAATGACGCTGGGATTAATGTCAGAATATTTGCTTAGAACTTTGTACGTATGTAGGTATGTATATAGGTTTATGAAATCAATCAAGCAGTGCAATGTGAAATTGTAACGTGTCGCTAATAACTGATCGCTAAACAAAGCGAGATACATTTGCAGATCGATAGTTTTATTACGTTGTATGAATTTGAATAATATTTACACATGAGTGTTTATTGTCACATGTGGGTAATTATAGTTTTATTGATACGTACATGACGTACTTATTAGTGTAATTAGTTAGTGTTATCATTACCGTTATAGCAAATCACATAAACATTGCATTGGTGAATGAAACCCTACAGCTGTAGTTTATGTTTTTATTTTTTGTTTTTGGCAACCGATAGGGGACCCGCATCAGTGCGTAGGTGTATTGGTCAACCTGTGTCTTCGCTGCTCAGTCTTGGAGAAAATTATAGCTTTCTACATTTTCACCAATGCTATTTATAGCCAATTAATGTATGTAATAATGGTCAGCAGAGTTCTTCATCGACCCGTACCAGAGCAAATAGTTAATTTCTATATTGGGTTATTTGCTAAAAAGTACAAAGGCCCCAAGCAATAAAAGATGGTCACAGAACGTCAAGAGAAACGAAAAAAGAAATTATTAATTAAACAACAAACATACAGACACAGCCGCGTACATACTGGCCGACACGTGTGTGTCTCTTTAATGAAGCGATTGGAGATAGTAGTGGAACACAGAAATTACACTTAAGAACAAATTCGATCAAATCGATCGATGGTAACAGTGATAGCGTTCGATCGGTGATGGTGTCAGTTCGGAGCCAACATACCACCGAATCGAACGTCATACACGCACTGTACGCTTTTAGCTCGAATAAGGTTTTTTTTTGCTCGCACTGACCAGTGAATCGGCAAGTAGTGGCAAAGTGGTGACGGTAGCGGCCAGTCTCGAAAATGGGTCGATCCAGTTCGAAGCTGCTCGAAACGCCGAATAATCCATTGCAGGAGCTGCAGTTGGAGGAGAAGAAACGTGAACAGCGCAAACGCAAACAGGAGAAGCAGCTAAGGCAAATTGCCAAATTGCAGAAGAAACACGCCAAGAAGAATCAGAAAAAGAGCAAAAAGAAGAAAGGCTGCGAGGATGCGCCGGCACAGCGAGCCAGCGCGACACAGCGCACAGGTAGCGTCAACTCGCAGAGCACCAGCTACAAGATCAACAAGGAGGAGCTGAATCGCAAGATCGAGCAGCGGATCCAGACGCATCTGAACGGCGATCTGTGCACATTCATAATGAATCAGGTCTCATTGACGCTGCAGTTTTTCGGCAATTTTGAGAGGTGGGTGCGGGAGCGTGTTGCGATGTGGGACTCTTTTTTCGGAATATATAATTTATCTGTTCCACTGTGATGAGTGAAAGTGTGCGGCCATTCGAAATGAACAAACCGTAGTTCAAGATGGTTTGGCGTGCCGTTTTGTGTAAATATTTTGGAACAGGATATGGAAAAGTAAACAAACCAAAGTGTTTTCGTTACTTTTATTTATTCAAAAATTAACAAATATGTATGTGGAAAATTTTGTTTACATATGTGAAAGCGTGTCGTTCTCAAGCTTCGATAAAAAACCTTCTAATCTGCCGATTGTGAAATCAGGGATTTGAAATTGCAATACTTTAAACCGGATCCATTGGTTTTTGAGATTTTTGCAGAAGTCGAATGTGAGATCTCTTTGAAATCGAAAGTATCATTTCATAATTTTTATGTTTTCCAATGGTTTTTAAGATTTTTGCAGAAATCGAATGTAAGATTTCTTTCAAATCCAATGTAGCATTTCATAATTTTTCTTTTTTTTTTAAATCACTATCCATCTAAATGTTTTATGTGTTTTGCCAATCTGAGTCCACGTGTCTTGAAGGTAGCGTAAGCAGCCCCATCGATCTTCTCATCCACCTAAATCGGTTATACCTGATTATTCATATTTTTCAAAGTATCTTATAATAATCCATAAGTCATAAGAAATGTCTACCTCTCACAATCATGCAGCTGGTTAATCAGATCTTCTGCATGTTTGGAATCAGAAGTCAATATCTCTTGAGTGAAATAATTGTTAGTAACCCAAGTATGCGAATATTTCTTGGCAGGAAGTACTTTTTTAAATAGTTTCGAACAGTGATATTTATTCATCATTGAACTTTTGCACTTAAAATAAGTTCCTATTTTAAAACTTCCTTAAAGGTACGTGTACACTTTAGAGAACAATACGGAGAGCTAGAGAAAAATCTTGACTAGAGAAGTCTAGACACTCAGTACAGCTCTTCACGAGAGCTCATCACAGTCTCTTCCCGAAATTTTTGAATCAAGAGTTATTCGTAATGTAGACACTTTTTTCATTGGCTTTACGAGAACCCGAGCTCTCAGATCTTCAAAAGCAATCAGCAAGTTTTTTTTAAATAATTTCAAACAACTCTTAAAAGTGATAATTATTTACTGAAATTAGCTCCTATTTTAAAATTTCCTTAATACTTGCTCAGCAAACTTTGTCAGGAAAACTATTCAAGTGCTTCGTGGGAATTACACCGGAACTTGTATATTTCTATTTATTGTACTTGATATTGATTTTAGTATCTTATTTTTTCTATATTCCGTCAGCAGAATTGCATGATACGTTCTTATCGGCGAAACAATGCCGTTGAAGTGCTTTTCCATTTGTTCCGTTTGTGCTCGACAATTGCAATGACTTATGATATTTCCTTGAAATCTTGCAAATTCTCATCGGCAAAAATGTTTGAACCACTTTACGAATGAAAATAAACAAATTTTATTTTGTTTAATAGCGAATTGACAAACATATGCGACGAGTTGTTGGCCAAAGAAAATGAATTCAATCAGAATTTGGAAGAACACTCGATATTGTTGTCAACACCGCTGGATGCGGCCGTGGCCAAGTGGCTCCAATTTAAACCAGTGTAAGTAGCCATCTTCGTACTCGTACTCCAACCACCAAATGGCTTCCTTTGTTACAGCCATGGTCCCGATAAAAACAATCCGCAACCCTTGCAGCCCCAGGCGCTGTACGTCATCTTTGAGAACATCGACATAGCGCGTCCCAATGACGCGAATTACGATTCCATATCACCGTTGTGTAAAGTGGATATGGACACCGAGTTCTACAAGACGACTCCGTGCAAGGAGGATTACATCGATATGTTGCGCGAAATCAAATGGAAAGGTTATGTGCGTCTGAAACTGCGCGAAGACCCCAAGGCACATCGTGCTGGCTACCAGAGCTGCAACAGCGACGATATCTACACAGACGGCAGTTCTGGTTATAGTACGACCAGCGCTTATAGTCTGAGGGCGCCGAGCACGACCGGCAGCAGTTGCTGTTCCGAAGGCGACTACGATTATTCGTACATTGCGCACCTTAATACACATCATCCGCTGTCGGAACTGAAGATGAACCATCCGCGTGACAAGTGCCAGCTGGATGCCAAGGTGCTGCCGGAGTCGTGTGTGTCGACGCTGGATAACTTCATAGAGCCCTGTCACGAAGAGGACACCGACGATGAGAACAGCTCAGAGGAGGATGAGGAGGACTACTATGAGGATGAGGAGGAACATGGTTACAACTCGAATAGGCTGCGTGGTAGCACCGAAAACTATAAAGACTATGAGACTTTGCAAGCCATTAAGCTGTACAAAATGGAACAGGAGCGACGCAAGTTGCTGTTACAGCAGAGCTTCCTTAATTCCAAGGAGTTTATGCGTTACTTTGGCGAGCTGATGCGCCAACAACTGGCCGACCGTCTACACATACCGCACGAGGAGTTGGAGCGTGGCACTTATCGTGGCTCGTCGATTTACACCACGAACTATGAGCTCATACCAGCCATTCATGTGGCCCAGAATGCACAGCAATGGCCGGACTGCGCCTTCCAGTTCAGAATACGCGAACGTCCCATCTCCACCAATCCACTCACCGGTCAGCAGTTCCAGTGGCCCACGCGTTCCATGATTCGGCGTATTGAGACTTTTGGATTTCACGTGATTCCGGTGGGCTATGCGCCCAAGCGTCAGCGCAACCCCTTTCGCGAGCTGGAATGGCGCATTGTGTTTCCCAAGGCCGAACGGTATCTCGAACAGCATTTGACCAACACTCAGGTCAAAGTGTTCATGATGGCCAAGGCGTTGGTGAAGACCTTCATTGAGCCGCAAGAGAAGAACAAGGCACTCATGTTCACCATGGATCATTTGCGAATGCATTTGTTCTGGGAATGTGAGCGCAATTTTACTGCCTGGCCCGAGGAATTCCTGGGTGAAGTTCTGTTGCGCTTCATTAGCTCCTTTATGCAGCGGTTGCGTGAAAAGTGTTTGCGTGATTTTTTCATAGAGGAGCGCAATCTGTTAGAGAGCATACCTGAGTACTCGTTGGTGACGCTCTACTCAATACTAGCCGATATTATGGCGAATCCGCTAATGCACCTTATGGTGGCGCTAAGGAATTTAGAGTTTGCGGAAAATTTCTTTCCAAAATTGAACTTCAAGAAGGTTTTCGAAAACCTGGCAGAGAATAGTCTGCTTAAGTTGAAAGTGCAGGCTAAAAACTCACGCAGCCTTGCCGACTTGGATAAAAGTGAAGAGGAGCCAATGCTAATGATGGACGAGGTTGCCAAAGGACTGGTGGGTATGCGACAACATCGCGAGAAAACGAGTGGTAAACTTAGGAGGAAGACGCATTTGATGCGACATAACATTGAAATGAAGAAAAAGCAGGAGTTTGAGCAGAAGCGAAGGTCGGTGGATTCGATTGATCTTGAGGTGAGAATGAATATTTGAGATATACAATTAATACTCAATACACATAAAACTTATGCTCCATAGCTCTTCTTCAACAACAACCTGAACAATCCGCAATCGAGACTGATCAATCAGGGTGTTGAGAATCTGCGACGCACCAATATACTTGAGATTATCTTGGATCATCTGCTGGAAATGGCCGAGAAGGCGGTTACGCTGCGCAGCATTCATCTGGCGAAGATCTACTTGGCGCAAGCGCGAAGACTTTGTCGGTTCTATCATAATTATGGCTGCGATGTGGGCGCCAAGGAGTACCTTTCTTCCATACAAAGCATTAATGAGGACGTTGATGCGTTGCACGGCAATGAGGATTTCAACGCAACACCACCGGCGCTACCTATGCGCTCTAGTGTCGAACCAATAATATGCAGTCAGTCTAAAGAGTTTGCTGAGAAGCTGGACTTGCTGAGAAGAAATATGTTCGTGCAAGTGGAGCCAAAGGTGGAAGCAACCGAGCAACCAAAGGGCGGCACAGCTCGGCCGTCCATAAGGCTGAAACTTGGTGACCGACTTCCGGAGGAATTCAGCGATAGCGCAGACAATTACACACCCGATGCCACACCACCGCTGGGTCCCAGAAAGTCCATTAAGTTTACGGAACATGTGGTCGAGGTGCATGAAGGAGATTCGAACCCCATACAGAAACCCGATGGCCATAACCCAGTTAGCATATTACGCTTCAATATGCCACTCTCGCACACAGACAACGTCAAGGACAAACAATTTGTCGATGAAAATATCAGAATCGACAATCTTGTTGAATTGCACGATAGCAACAAATCAGTAGATGTGGAGGAATCTCAGAATACCGTCGAAACAACGGTTGAACCAACTTTCTTGAGCAAGTTTGGCTCGACGGAGGGAATCTTGAAAAATACTCCAATTGGCAACTCGGAGGTGATAAGAACTTTGGCATCGTCGACCGAAAAAATAATAACAACTATGTCGTCGGAAGAGAAGCGTGTGCAGATATACGAAATGCTGCGGCGGAAGACGGTCCTACTGAAGGGCGCCTTCAATCAGTCATCAGAATCATGATAACACCGCATCACACCACATTACAAATTAAGCAATAAATGTCGGTAGTAATTGACGCCTATGATGTGGTCAGGCGACTGTAGAACGATGCGGTTATTGGCATAGCAGGCATCGATTGAAATTGCTGCCGGTAGTAGCAATGAGACATGTAAACTTGTGATTGTGATTGTGATTGGTGGGTGGTTAATTAAAGTGAGCCTTCTGTGTGTAAAACTATGCTCCCATTGTTGTTGCGCTGATACAACCGCTTATCAGTGTGAATAGTAATAATTGTAATTACAATCGACAGAATTGCGTTGATATGACGACAACGACATGACATTGTGCGGCAAGTGCCCGGAAGCGGGAATACCTCGAAGTATTTCAGTTGGTCCGGGTTGACATAGGCAAATGCCCTACAGCGAAATGTAATCAGTCTTTAGTTCTGGGCTTCTTTTGATGTCCAAACATTGAAAATATGGAAAAGAAGTTCTTATGTGATGTGGAGGTAGTAGTATCTCGTATGTCAGTATTTAAAACATTTGCAACGAATAATTTATTAGAACATCATTCAGTTCTCATTTTAGTCAATAAGTTGTATGGTATAAGTTTTCAATAAAAGCCTAATAAATCCTAAAAGTTCATTCAAAATACCATTTGATACAGTAGGAAAAGATACGATTTATGGCTTAATGAATAAATTATCTACAATACATTACTCACGTCTACGCCGTGTTCTGCATAAAAGTCGCCCGTACCCATCGAAGCATAGAGTTTGTAGCCCATCTTTGCCAGATCCCTGATTGAAGGCAGTAGCTCCATTTTGTGCTGCAATAATTAAAATATATTCGTTAAAGATCCCTTTAACTCAAAATCGTCATGGCACTCACCTTGAAGCTGCCAATTGAGAGCAGAATAGCTTTCTTCGGAATCTGGAAGCCCGTGGACATCATGGCCTTCAAGTAGGCCTCATAGCGATTGTCGCCGAAGCAAGCCACCTCACCGGTGGAGGCCATCTCAACGCCCAGCTGCACATCGGCACCGGCTAGTCGCGAGAAGCTGAACTGCGGCACTTTGACACCGACCTTGCCCACGCCGTGCAACACATCGACCGGTTCCACAGGCATGCCAATGATGGCGCGCGTGGCCGTAGCCACAAAGTCATGATTGAGCGCCTTCGACACGAAGGGGAACGACCGTGAGACGCGCACATTGCACTCGATCACCTTCAACTCGTTGTTCTTGGCAATCAGCTGCATGTTGAAGGGACCGGTGACATCTAGTAGTGCCGCCAAGTCACGTGTGATGCGTTTGATGTTCTCCAAAGTTTCATGATTCAGATCTTGTGGTGGCGTCACCAGTGTGGCATCGCCCGAGTGCACACCAGCATTTTCCACGTGTTCCGAGACGGCCATGCAGAGTATTTCGCCGTCGGCTGCTACAGCGTCTACATCGATCTCTTTGGCTTCGGTAAGAAACTTTGAGATGACAACAGGATGCTCCTTGCTCACCAGCGAGGCGGCATTGAGGTAGGTTTCCAAATCCTGATTGGAGTACGCAACATTCATGGCTGCTCCAGATAGCACATACGATGGACGCACCAAACATGGGTAGCCCACTTCCTCGCAAAATACAATGGCACTCTTCAAGTTTGTCAGCTCCTTCCATCGTGGCTGCAGTATACCCTTGCGATCCAGCATACGCGAGAACTTGAAGCGGTTTTCGGCACTGTCAATGGACTCTGGCGAGGTACCCAGCACTTTGGCCTGCTGACGGTGCAGATCCATTGCGATATTGTTCGGCAGTTGGCCGCCCATCGAGAGAATAATGCCGTCAGAGTGTTCCATTTCGTAGACGTCCATCACAACCTCGAACGAAATCTCCTCGAAGTAGAGACGATCGCACATATCGTAATCGGTGGAAACCGTCTCGGGATTGTAGTTGATCATGATGGTGGGCTTGCCGAGATTACGCAGCTCCCGCAAACAGCCGACGGCGCACCAGTCGAACTCAACCGACGATCCAATACGGTAGACACCCGATCCCACGACGATCGTGAAGCCGCCTGGGAAATCGAGGTCGTGCGACGATGCGTTATAGGTCAAATACAGATAGTTGGTGGTCGCGGGCCATTCACCGGCTACGGTATCGATTTGTTTTACGAACGGCTTAATGCCCAGCTCCTGACGCTGCTTGCGTACGGCCAATTCGGTACTTTTGATCGCCGATGCAATTTGCTTGTCCGAAAAACCCATTTGCTTTGCTTGCAGAATCAATTCGGCTGTAAGCGTGTTTCCAGTTGCCTCGAGTACATTGTGGAATGCGATGATGTGCTTCATTTTATTTAGGAACCACTTGTCAATTTTTGTAAGGTCGTGTAGCTCGTCAACGGTGTAGTTGGCTTTCAGCGCGGCTGCCAAGACGAAGGGTCGCTTATCGGTTGGCTCGCTGAGGTCTTCTTTTCGAACTGGCTGCAGATGCGGATCGAAGCCATTCACACCGCTGTCAACCATGCGCAGCGCCTTCTGGAAGGCCTCTTCGAAATTTCTGCCAATAGCCATCACCTCACCGACGCTCTTCATTGAGCTGCCAATATGTTTGCTGACACGAACGAACTTCGCCAAGTCCCAGCGGGGTATTTTTACAACGCAGTAATCCAGACTGGGCTCGAAGCAAGCTGTGGTAACGCCGGTCACCGAGTTCTTGATGCTTGGCAGTGACACGCCGAGTGCCAGCTTGGCGGCGACATAGGCCAGAGGATAACCGGTGGCCTTGCTGGCCAAGGCCGAGCTGCGCGACAGGCGCGCGTTCACCTCGATAATGTAGTATTCCTCGGAGTTCGGGTTGAGTGCATACTGAATGTTGCATTCGCCCACGACACCGAAGTGCCGAATGACTTTCAGAGCAGTGCTGCGCAACATGTTGTACTCCTTGTTCGACAAGGTCTGCGACGGAGCCACCACAATGCTCTCGCCGGTGTGTATGCCCAGTGGATCCAGATTTTCCATATTGCAGACTGTTATGCAGTTGTCAAAGGCGTCGCGCACCACTTCGTATTCCACTTCTTTCCAGCCCTTGAGTGACTTGTCTATGATCAGTTGGCTCGAGTGCGAGAGTGCCTGATGTGCGAGGGTCTCGAGTTCGGCTTTGTTGCTGGCAAAGCCGGAGCCTAATCCACCGAGTGAGAAGGCGGCTCTGGCCATCACCGGGTAGCCCAAGCGTTTGGCCGCCTCCAAGGCTTCTTCCACAGAATAAACTGCCTCCGATGGCGCCACCTGTTCGCCGATTTCATTAACCCGATCAGCAAAGATTTTACGATCTTCGGTCTCGATTATGGATTGTATGGGCGTGCCGAGTATCTTAACGTTATACTTTGCAAAAATGCCAGTGCGCTCCAACTCGACGCCGCAGTTGAGCGCAGTTTGACCGCCGAAGGTGAGCAGCACACCATTCGGTCGTTCCGCCTTTATAACTTGTTCCACGTACTCGGGTGTCAAAGGTAGGAAATAGCACTTGTCTGCCAGACCCTTTGAGGTTTGTACCGTTGCAATGTTTGGATTGATTAGCACCGTTTGGATTTTCTCCTCTTTCATGGCCTTGATTGCTTGCGAGCCGGAGTAGTCGAATTCGCCGGCCTGGCCAATGGAGAGTCCACCCGAACCCAAAATGAGCACTTTGCGCGGTCGTTTTTCTGGTATGGACTCTGGCTTCGGTGTGTAGGCGAGACGATTTATGAGTTGTTGTCGCAGACTCGAGTCAGGAAGACCGCGTTCCTGGATCACATCGAGGAAGACGTCGAACAGCAGTTCCAAGTCTTCAGGACCGGCGTTGTGTTCCGGATGGAATTGTACAGAGAAGTAAGGAAGACTCTTGTGTATGATGCCTGTAGAAAAATATAAGTCAATTTAAACATTTCGGATGTTTGTACTAAAGCCTCATTATTACCTTCGTTTGTGCCGTCGTTGGCATTAGTGAAGAGCGGTTCCCACTCAGCGGGCAAAGTGTTGATATCCACAGCAAATCCGTGATTCTGTGAAGTCATAAAGCAGCGTCCGGTGCCGTGGTGTATGCATGGCAGATTGTGCCCACGATTGCCGTACTTCATCTTATATGTTTTGCAGCCTATCGCTGTCGACAGTAGCTGATGGCCCAAGCAAATGCCAAAAATAGGCTTATTTCCGGCCTTCAAAACTTTTTGGATTTGTGCGACGGTGTCCTGGCACACTACCGGATCACCAGGTCCATTGCTAATAAACAAACCGTCAAACTGACTTTCGTCCAACGTATGATTCCACGGCACCAAATCCACGCGTGCACCGCGCTCCACAAAGCATTTGATTTGGTTCAACTTCAGACCGCAGTCAATGGCGCAGATGCGCGGCGTGCCGTTGGCATTGAACACCATCGGCTGCTTGATGGAGCACTCAGCGACCAAATTGCGTGCGTTGGGATCGTGAAATACCAGGCTTTTGGGATTCTCGGGCAACTCATAGACAATGCGTCCCAGTATGGTGCCGTTCTCGCGTATTTTTTTGGTGAGGGCGCGCGTGTCGATGCCGCTAATGCCGGGCACGCCGTGATTTTGCATCCAGCTCGAGAGCGTTTCCTGGGCACGCCAGTGTGAAGGCGTCTCGCAGATCTCTCCGACGACCAATGCGGCCACCGAAATGCCTTCAATCCACTCGAAATGTTTTGGCAGGCCGTGCTCGTCGAACTCTTTGCTGCTGGGCACGCCATAGTTGCCGATCAGCGGGTACGTGAGCACCAGAATTTGTGCACGATAGGAACGATCGGTCATCGACTCAGGGTAACCGACCATACCGGTTTGAAAGACCACTTCACCATCGATGGGTGCTTTCGCGCCAAAAGCACGACCGGCCAGCACGGTGGAGTCTTGCAACACCAAATAACAATTTGGTGGGGAAGCCATCGCGTTAAAGCGCCTCAAAGATTTCTATAATATGGCACGGTTGACTGAAAAATATATAAATTTACAATAAAACATATGCAAATAGATAATAAAAAGCGGGTTTACTAACGGCATTTAAGGGTTCGAACTTTGAGGTTGTGACGAATAAAATCAAAATTAATATGATATCTCTTACCACTTTGCACAGAGTTCTAAGTATTTTTTCTTTTTGAAGTTGTAAATACCCATTCGACAGTAACGGGTTAATGTATATTTTGACCATAAAGAAGCTTTACGATTTTATCACAACTTGTTGTTGTTTACACTCTGCTTGTGTGTCAAAACTTTACCCTCATTCTCTCAAGTTTCCAATCGAACACATTTTATTTTGTTTGTTTTAATTTTTTCTGTTTTCTTTAATGTTTGATAAATAAATAAAAACCGGCAGATGACAAACAGGGATGGCAAATGTGTTGATAATTGTTTCCATGATTACAAAAATTATAAAAAAAAACAGGTTGTTTTTATAGTGATTGGATATTTGAGAAGACCTAAATGGCTGATAAGGACCATCGGTGCTACTATATATACATAAGTCTATATTTTTAATGCAATGAATAGGAAAATATCTACTGAGGTATTTCGATAAAGAGTTAAAAAAAAAAAAATTAAAAAATTTATAAAATAAATAAAAAGAAATAAATTATAGAAATAAATAAATTTTAAAATATTTCGATTTTTGCTTTTTCGAATACCGAAACATAGTCAATTACAAAATTAGACAAAAACCACTAATAGACATTTTCATGTAAAGCAATGATTGGAAGAAATGACCAATGAATTGGAGGTCGATAGCCTTTGCCTACTAGTTGTAATATTATTATTTATAATAACATTTTATACAAAAAATAAATAAAAGACAACTTTTTTGCTGAAATGTTGAAAATTTTAAAATTTTCGCCAATGCAAAGCTGATGTCAATTAACTGGTCGAACAATAGTTTCATTAGCTCAAATATCTGATGAGCGCCGTTTTCTTGCCGCTTTTTCTTCTTCTTCACGGTCCCATAAAAGAATGAAAACAGCCATTACAGCTGTCCGTCTTCTCTATTGACGACATGAAGTTTATAAGTCTGCTCTCAGACCGGTCGGTGAGAAACTCAAATGGATTAATACTTCGGCAAACACAAGTCTGAAGTCTAGTCACGTCTTACAAGAAATTTCAAGTACTAAAAAAGCTATCAAACTATACTTTGTTGCATCAAACTCCACACTGGTCTTGAAAGTGATTTTTATTGCATTGCATTTTTATTATATTCTTTTCAGTTTCTGCTTCTCCCAACTTTACGATTTATGTCTTCACACAGATGTTATTTTTTTTTCGTATAAAATTTGTCACGTTTATTTGTAGCAAATTCTTCATCTTTCCAAATACTTTTCTTTGCAATTCTTTTCTTCTCAACTATGCCAAGTAATTCCAACAACTGTCTGAGTGCGTGAAATTGACTGCATTAGTCGCGCCGTCACCGGTATCGCTCGTTCAGGCACTGCACAACCACCACATGTTGCAGCCGCATTTGAACACAGCACTTTGCCTACACCGGCATCGACACCGACCACTCCTGCTCGCCCGTGTAGGAATTCAATTTCATTCTTCACTACATTTATTTATTTATTAATTGTGTTTTCGGTTGCCTTGCACAATTTTATCTTGCAGTCAGCATTCGAAAATTCTGACTCTTCGCTTCATGTACAAGTTACAGTGGGGAAATTGAATTGAAAAGGGGTGCAAGCGAACGCTGCCCGAGAACCGGTTGTTCAAATGTGATTGGTGATTTATGTTTTACAACATTTGGACACTTTCAAGTCACTAAATCTTTTTCAATCACATTTTAAGAGTATTGAATTGGGTTTTCGGCACTTTTGGCACATTTATACTCAAATATACATATTCCTTTACTTATATACATGTATACATATGTATTAAGGTAGACTTTTTAAAAACTTGCACTTTATTAATGCCAACAATGGCTGCGGAACTTTATTTGTGTGCTACGCTTGACACTCACTTTGCTGCGTAAATTCGTAAACAAATTCGCCGAGGAAGTCGTAGTTTCTAGTCGAATGTGAAAATTTCCACGTGGCTTTTGTAGATTTTCAGCACGCAACCGCAACGCAGTAGAGAACAACTTACACGCTTGGCCGTTGTTGAACGACTGAACTCCCAAGTAGCTGGAAAACTGGTTCGTAGCCATTGTGCCACTCCGTAAAGTGCGCTCTTTGCGTTCGGCACTAAACTGTGCTAAGAGACCGGCATTTTAATCAGCTGCGGCTGGGTGCGAGTCGCAAAAGAGTAAAGTTGTTTTATATATTTCTACCTGTACATACGCACATAAGCAAGTAAGACCCAACTCACGTTTGATTAACCCCACAGTTTCATTTAGCTTTTGTTTTCGCGCTACTATTTCAATTCTAAAACATTGAATTGTATATTTTGAATATTTAGTTGTATACATTGTGAATATTTACTTGTAGGACAATCAAAAGTTTTCCTCCCTAGACTTCAGCTATTCTTTTCCAGGACTTTAGCTATTTTTGTATGTTAACCCTTCGCTGCATGGCTTTGCATTTATGTTAACTTTTCATAGATTTGGAAACTAATCTATTCACCATTTTACAGTCATTCATTCTTCAGTTGTGTCTTTTATGTTAAACATTTGATTACTAACGGAATTTTGCGAATAACGTTGAAAGTACAGTGCTTTTAGCTTATAACGAACCCGTTTATAACGATTTTCTGCCTAAAACGAACCAATTTCAAAAGTACGCGCTTTATGTTTCGCTTATTACGGACCCCTTTTAAAGCGAACTTTCGGTTAAAACGAACCATTTTGCCCAGTCCCTCGAAGTTCGCTTTAAGCGAAGAGTACTGTATGTGCAAGAGAATTGAAAAAACAACAAATGTGAAATAATTTTGGTTATTGATGGCGATGGTGATATGGCCGCCGCAGTCGCTTACCTGTTTAGTGCGTTGAATTACGAGTATATAGTGACGCCACATTTCTCTTGGAGTAGTAGCCAACACTAAAAACTAGATAAAAACGACTTTCATTTCGGCGGTACCCTCCTCACCAGGATACGGAAAATGTCCGCAAAACTTCTTTCATAGATACAGGAACTCAATAAAGTTTCATACAATCATCATCAATTCATCACAAGAATAATATGACAAAAATTTTTTTTCTTCACGGAAATTAAATCATCAACGAAGGGTTAAATAGAGTGAATTGCCGGTCGCAATAGGTGTTTGTGTGTGTGTGTGTAAAATTTTCTTTAGTTAGAGCACAGAAAAGTCACCATTTGATGAATTAAAAGAGGCAGAGAGTCTTGGTTCGAGCGCCTAGTCAACGAACAAAAACAAAATTGTCTTGGGACGAAAGCCTTTTTTGGCAGTAAATGGCCAACTGCTCCGAATCAGCATAAAAATCCTTTTTATTCATGGAAAAAAGTCGAATGTATATTTATCGTCGCCGCAGAAAACGAATGTCGTATGTTCCATTGAATTTAATAGCACATACGACAATCGTTTTATCAGGCGACGTTATGTTAAGCCTGGTTGTGAAATTGTTCGCCTTAATCCGTTGTGAGAGTGTTATGTTTGTCAGGGGGGCGGGGGGTTCGGGGGTCAACCCTACAAATACAAACTTGTTAATGTAAAATATGGTTTGAAATGGTATTGGGCTCAAGTTGTGCGCAAATCACCCCCCCCCCCCCCCACCGCCCCCCTTTAGACGAGACGCACTGGTCGTTAGAGGGTTAATAAATATACCACATGTATATACAAACTTCCGAGTACAAACCGCAGTTAAGCCTTATCTAAAATTGTTGGTGCCTAACAGTAGACCTAACAGTAGAAAGCTTCGATAAAGTTCGTTCCGAACTTTAAAATGTTACCAGAGCAGTTAACAGTAAACAGTGTTTAACAACATTGCATGTGTTGGTCAACTTTCAAAGCTTAGAGTAAAGCTTTCTGTACAATTCTGGGTAATGTTAAACTATCGTGAAATCTGTAAAATAAATTGCAATGATTCTAAATACGCGAAGTTCAACCAAAGCTTGAATTAATTTGGTGTCCGTTCAAACGTGGGATCAACGCTTAGTATGTCAAACCCAGGAATGATGGATTTGTATGAGGTAAAGAAGTGTGCATGAGGCTGTTGTAGAGTACTAAGTTAGCATAGGCAAAGGCGAATTAGGATAGTGATCGACAATTAAAAGTGTCTTTGTAGCAATAAATCTTTGTAGCACAAAATGATTGGCACTCATTAGAAGAATTGTACACAAAGAGAGCTCGAACAGTGATCATTGCATTAGCCACCTGTCTCAAGTCTGTGATCCTTTGGTTTCCAATAAGATTCAACCATCACTACATAGAATAAAATTGCTCTTGCATTCACTACTGGAAAGCCAAAAGAATTTGCTTCTTTTTGTTTTTAAGGTCAATCGTGGGAGCATGGGGTTTCTACTAAGCTTAGCTTAGCTTTCGTTTCCATAATCAACTAACAATCAGGTCATTAAATAATGACAAAATCACCTTCCAATAATAAAAAATACCATTCACACATAAGTAGAGTATTGACTATATATTTTAATTAGTTTATGTTATTAAATAATTTATTATCGATAGATGTAAATTTTAAGGATATGCAACTGTGATCAGATATTTAAAGCCTATTTACAAATGAGACAGTGGAATACAAAATCATATTTTATTTCAATAGAAAGTTTAACAATATATATAAAATAACAAACAAAAAAATTGGTGCAAAACAAGGAAACACATCAACTTTTCTTATCTTCAACACCAAACAGCCATATCCTTCAACTGGCTATAGGAGGATGTTAATAATTTGCAGGAATTGAAATAAATGAAAGCTCCACATTGCAGGAGGTGCTACAAAAATATTTTAATATTTTTTATATTTTAATATTTTCTGTTTTCTTCTTTTTGGTTTCATACTCTTTAGTAAAATCCCTTGGGGGAAGTTATTGTGTGTGTGGAAAAGGCTACTTTCACATATACTTTCACTTGTTTATGTATTTAAATATTTAAATGCGGTTAATTTTCGCTCGCTTAGTTTGCGTTAATTTCATAGAATTAAATTTCAACTTGGCGCCATCTGCATTCACTTTGCTTTTAAAAATTATTAGTTTAGACATTTGTGGGCGCATCCATGCCGCAGATAATCGACTTCAAGACAGCGGCCGCTGCCAATGAGGCGTAGTTCTGCCACTTTCTGGTAGACATGCCGTCCTTGTAGTCGGAAATGCCTATAAAAATAATCACATTTATAATTATTTATAAAAAAATTTATTTGTGAGTGCAATTCGATTACCCTTGACCAGTATGAAGCTCTCCCTGCAATTGCCAATGATGCTGTCGAGCACCGAGCTCATCTCCACATCGGTGGCGAGCAGCGCGTACTTTTTGGCAAACTCCATGCGCAGTGCATCGTTGCGCACCAGGTCGCGGCCCGAGCCGATGGGTCCCAGGTGCAGGCGCGAACGCAACACGCCATCCACCGCGTCGGCGGCAATGGGATGCGCCACCTCGATCACCTCGTTGTTGCCGATGTTCATGAAGAGCTTGTCGGAGTTGGGCGCGGGGCGGCTAAAGTCACTTTCGGTTTTCTGCATCAGCATGTGGAGGCCCTCCTTCAGGTAGTTCTCCCAGGGGCGCTTCACTTCCATGTTGGCCTGCAGGCCCTCGGCAATCTGCTGCAGCGAATCGTTGATGGGGAAGTAGGTCTTCACGTCGTCGCCGCTCCTGTAGACGTACACGTAGGGCTTTTCGTTCCTGCGAAATAGCGGAGATGGAAAATTTAACAATATATAAAATGTGATGCGCATTCGGCGCTGGCATTCGAGCAATTACTCACTTGCTGAGCAGCGCGCGCTGCTTGTCCACGTACGATATGACCACATCGCCCAGGCGTACGTGCTTCTTGTAGTCGGTGTAGTGGGGCACGCCGCCGGCCACGCCCACCAAGAACACAAAGTCGACCTTCTGGAATGTGCCGAGTAGACGAGTGGTGGTGTTGCCGGTGGCGGTCATGGCCTCGCGCGTGCTGCCCACCGACGGCAACTTGGTGCTGACGATGCGGTGCGCACCAATGTTGCCCAGCGTGTAGACGTTGGACTCACCTGCGGTAGAGCGATCGAAAACGGAAGCATTGTAAATAAGAAGAATGCGTGGTTAGGCGAGTTAGGCAAAAATGACGAGCTGAAGAATGTACAGGAGCCGTGTGAAGGCCACGTTTACCAGGAATGTAATGCGATTTGTGTGAGTGAGTGAGTGCGAATTTATCCAAAAACAAAACCCAAAAACGGTGAGGGTATGAGGTGATCAAATATGTATGGATGTGTGTGGCTGTGGGTGACAAAGGCCTGGACGGCCGTATGTGTGGATACTTGTAAAACCAACAAAATGTACACGAGTGCAACAATATTTAAAGGAAAACAATGGGTGATACACTGAGAAATATTTATGTATATAGAACAGTTGAAACACAATAGCCCGGGACCAGATATCAGAACACAACAAAACGATAAATAAGTTTTCAACACAACAACGAAAAATGTATTGTTACACAATCGACGTATGTGAGAGTGTGTGTGTGTTGGGTTTGTTATTGAAAAAATTGCATCTTACCAAATCTGCGTTTCTTTTTGGATTTTTTAAGTGAATTCGTTAAATATGGATCGGAATCTGAATGGTTTCGATTGTGTTTTTTTTTAATAGCGAATATCGGGGTTGTTTTTAGTTGCGGGTTGCGGGCGTGAAGTGGGTGGGGCAATTGTTGGGACAATGGGACAACGCCGTTTGCGAATTGAATGTGGAAGTAAATCAGTTCAATTCGATTCGATTCAATGCATTGCAGTTCAATGAGTGTGGAGGGAAAGTTTTTTTGGAAAAAAGAGAAAGAAAATGATTGCATTAGTTCGTAGCTAAAATTAGTATAAAACGCTTAAAGTTGTGGTTATGATAAAATTGAAATAAATTGAAAACATCAATAATTCTTTAGTCTTTAGTTGAGTCATTCGAACTGTAGAGGCTTTCAAAGAGACGCCAGTATTTTATTGAGTTTGTACTGGCTGGACAACTGGCAGAGGTTTAACATGCCACGCTTCGAAGACCCCGACTGCAGAGTTCGTTCAGTTGGAGCTCAGAACTAACACACTTACCCACTGTGGTGTAGCGCACAAAGGTTTCCTTATTCTCCAACATGGCATCCACAGCCAACTTCTCACAGTACTGCGCAGTTATGATGGCAATCGTTGGTTGTTTATTCGATGCAATTGTGGGCATTTGCTTGACGACCTGTGGCGAAAAATTGAAAATGTAGTTTTGTAGTGTAGGATGACACTTGTGTTCTTTAACACTTTTGACCATAAAGTTGCATGAGAGCAACTTCAGCTATTTGTCATTTTTTGTAAAAATCTATGATTGATTTATTAGGCACCAACAAATTATTATTTTTTTAAGTGAATTGAACAAAATAATTTTCAATAATTTGCAGCGAAATTTTTGTTCTAATTGAAGTCTACGATTTGGGCGCGTTTGATCAAAACCCTATTTCTTTAATTCTGGTAGAGGGGCCAAACAAAAATATACGTGTATCGGCGTTTTGAAAGTTTACGTCTCAATTTTTTTTTTGTGGGGGTCAAAGTTTTCCCCTTTTTGCTCATTCTTATGGTGATTCGGCATACGAAAACCATGTAACCTCACATTTTAGGTATATGATGTGTTCAGCAATTTGATGTAAAATACTACGAAGAAAATTTTTCTGGAGCATTTTAACCCTGTAGCTCCTATTTGTATGGGTCAATTTGACTCTTTTTTCCAAGATGCCAAAAATGTTCTGTAAAACAGGACTTTTTAAGGACAAAATGTGAAACGAAGATATTCGCCATAAAATTCTACTATAGGCCTCTGAATACATCAAAGCTCAGAAATTAACTTGAAGGCTAGAATTAAGCCAAAACTGAAAATGTGTTTAAGTGTTTTTTTCGTACTTAATCAAAATTGGTACTAAAATCTCCTACAAAACTTGATTTTTGGGGCCCTCTACCAGAATCCGTTGTCAGAACATTGTTATTTAAAAAAAATTTGAGTTTGTTGTGCATTTTGTATTTTTGAATAAATATTAAATAATTTTTCTGTAATTAAAAAATATTGATACACAAATTATTATTTCATTAGGTGGACCACATTTACTGAGTTCATTTCCATATGCTTCTAATTATTCTAATAATTCTATTCTATTTTTAGTATTCTCACCTTAATTTCCTTGTCTTCGTGATGTATTCTGGTGTAGGAGTTGTATTCCATAGACTTGATAAGTCCACGTTCCTTCAGCGACAAGAACACCAAAATAACGTCCTGCTCATCCCAGCCATAATCTCTGCAAATGTCAAAATGCTGTCAACTCAAAGTGTCACAAAAACTGTGACAAAGTCATACTTGGCCAAATCCTCTGGTGTTATGGGATTCGGATAGGCTTGCTCAATCAGCTCGAGCACTTTTTCCGGTGTCAGCGGCGGAGATTCGAATTGTGACTCTTCCATGGAAGCTGAAAATGATTGAGCGAGAAGAAAAAGAAAACAAAGAATTTAATTAAAGCGTAAGATATGCAAAGCATTACGGTTTTAGTCGTTAATGGAAGCGAATTTTAGTTGATTGGAGTATTGACAAAAAAAGGGGCTCAGCCGGCAGTTGGCGCAGTCGGCACTTGTCAGTGTGATTTAAAACAATTACGGCGGTTAAAGAGCAGACACGCAGGCGAATGCAGGGCCAGGGTTAAGGTGTGTGTGTGTGTGTGTGTGTGATTGGGTGTGTGGTTCGGCGAGCAGTTAATGCTTGGTGGCATGTAGCCCAAAAGAGTGAATAAGCAAACAGCCAATGAATTTGCATTGAAGTTGAATCAAGTGGCACTAACTGTAGACGAATTATGAGCGAATTGTAAGTCGATGAGTAGAAGCGCAACATGACCAAATAAAGTTGAAACAGAATGCAATGTTTGTGCCCACTAAAACTTAGCTTTTACAGGGTTACAAGTGGAAGTTAAATCTGTGCCACATTTTGTAGGTGAATGGCTTTGCTGTTGATGGTGTTGGACGTTCATGATGGTTGTATGATCTGGGCATGGCAGCTAATGTAGCATTGGAAAAACCCGGCCAAATTTTTGTTCAATGAAGAAAGAAACTTTGGGCCTTTTACGTTTGTGGGTGCGAATTTGTGCATTTCCATAAATTAACTTAACCGAACTGGCGTCCTTAGGCGGTTTCTTGTAAGTAGTTGGCATCATGCTCAGAATATTTTGCTTCATTGAACTTGAAAGAAAACCGCATTTTGAGGAAATCTTCACAGATACATTGACATAGTATGAAAATGGAATGAAATGTTTATCCTTCATGGAAAGAACATAAATAATTGCAAAACACTGAAGTCCAGCCGTTCTTGAGGTATCAAATCACTCTAAGCTTAATGAGAGCTATGCCTTCGTCGTCCGCTTCTGAGAGTTGTGACCGACTCGGCAGAGTTATTGTTGTAGTAACAAGTAATGTGACTTTGCGTTGCTGTTATTTATAGTTGTAAGCAGTTTTTATGAGAAAATTAAATATTTTTTTTCAAGCACTTAATCGCTTAAAAACCTCTGCATTCAATTTTAATTTAAAAATATTGAAAGGAAAATTTGTTGAGTCTTTTATCTCTTAATGACACTGCAAATTTAACGCGCTCTTGCTTTCATTTTCTACTCCAACAGGAGGTGTTAACCCTTTCGCTGTTTTGTTGCCATATGCCAACATGCTACTTTGTGGACGTCTGAACCCACTGTGGTTTGAAGAATACATTTTTTTGTTGGTCCTTAGAATAGTTTGAAGTTTTAGCGAAAATACGAAATTAATAAACTGGATATTTAAGTTTGTAGAAGAGAAGAATACACGTTTTTTAATGGTATATCTTGACATAGTAAAGGAAAAAGAAGCAGAAAAATTATATAACCTTTTAATTTGACGTTTGTTTTTAATTTAGATACTTTTGTTTTTAATTTTGGTTGAAGTAAATTAACCCTTTCCGACATGAATATAAACCCGTTCTGTATGATTTGTATGGGCTGTAGTCCAATATATTGGACATTGTGACTGAAAGGGTTAAGAAATATTCAAATTTTCGTTATGCGTAAAAAGTTTCATGTTTAAGCAATTATTACAGTCACAACGACGTGGTTGCTCGATAGAAAAACACTCTAAAATACAGAGTCCGAGTATAAAAATTAAAAAATTTCTCATGGAATGTTGCTAAAATAACCACGTAGCAGTCTAAAACGTTAAATTTAAAATTTTAACTTTCCCCAGAAAAAATCTGTAACGAAAGGGTTAAACACGGCACACGTGACGCATGCAAACGTGTGCACCTTCAGTTAACACAACCTGCAAGTTGTAACGACATTTGGCATTATTGCCAGCTCACATAGCCGACGATATCACTTAAGCATATGAAAGGTTTAAGCCACTTGTAACTTTAGCGGAGAGTCACAAAGAAAAAAAGAAGCTCTTTGCCAGACTAAGAGCACAGTAGAAAAAGTCTGAGTCTGAGCTGTTTAAAGTTAATGTAATTAAAACATTCTTGCATCCTTGAAAATACTTTAAGCTCCACGAAAAAAACGCACATTCAACAAAGTTTTTCATAACATTTTATTTAAACTTAATCTTCTTCTTTGCTTCGCTGATGTTAAATAGAAAACTTGTGGATGGTTAAAACGAAGTCAAAAGTAACAAAAACAACAACAATAATATCAAAAACAACACAACATGCGAACCAAAAGCAACAGCAATGCAATGACACCAAATGGGGCGGGGGAAAATAATTAAGGAGTCAATTCAAAAAAAGTATGTTTGTATGGGTGTGTATGTGTATAGCACAAGTGGCTGATGACAAGAGCATCGCTGAGGGCAAACTTGTGTTATTGCAATGCGCACACAGCCAACAGTATTAACATACAATAAGTGAGCCATTTCATAAAAACATCTATGATATTTTTTTGCAAATTTCATTTGTTTCCTGGTTGGGGATTGCTCGATGGAGGCGTGTGTTGTGGTTAGTTGGGCTCGCAGATACCATAAAATATGTACAGTGCAGTGGCCGCAATGAGGCGCCGCCTATCATTTCTTCCTTAGCGTTAGTTGCTCATTGTACATATCCAGCCAAATGGCCTTCATTAAGTCGTCGCCATCACCTGTTTTCTGTTGCGCCAAAAGCGCCTCCTCGAACTTGCGATTGCAATCGCCATAGCAATAAATAATGTAACCGTCGCGAGCTACAAATTGTTGTTGATTGTAGACGGGGGTGCATGGGGGCGTTGTGTGTGTTTGTACAGAGCGAGTTGTTGAAAAAGTTGCAAAGAAGTCGCGACAGATTCGGATCCGTTGACGGAGACGAAGACGGCGACAAATATAGTAGTTATGCAAGTGACGAGTGAAAGGGTTTTGACAAGTACAATTTTTCGGATTGGTTTTTTTTGATGTTGTCGAGAAGTTAAAGTGGAAGTCGCAGTGGTGTTGGAGTAGTGACCGAAGAAGAAGTAGAAGGAAAAATAGAAGAAGATACAAGTAGATAATTTGAATTCATAATTCGCATAAATTGTGACATCACGACGTCAGCCGGTGCTCAATGCACGCGAAAGGCAAACGACGTGGCGGCATTGTTTACTTACGTGGTCGTGACGGTGGCGCTGAGGTTTCCTCCAAAATGCGCAACTCAATCTCTAGCGATTGTATCTCGTCGTAGCCGCGCTGCAGCAGTTTCATGATCTTTTTTATGAAGCCAACATAGTCTGCAAGGAGATGTGGAAACTTTAATATACAAACACTTCAGTTCAAATGTAAAAAGGCGGTATGAGTTATTTGTTGGGGTTATTTGAAAGACTATCGTATGTGAAAAACATTTAAATTGACTATGTTGAAGAACATTTTGTGAGAACATGAGTTACTGGACCATCAATGAAATTTGGAAGTAATAACACCTGCAACTCTCCTGAGCATATCTAAGAGATATCTAAGGAAACTGTATAGACGACTCGTAACTCAGTAAGACTGCAAAAACAAGGCAGAAGTAGGCAATGAGTTGGTCCAGTGTATTTTTTTTATTGTAGCCGTTTTTATAAGAAATTAGTCAAATAAAAGTTGCCATTTTTGGCGGGATTTCATTATGACTGCAATAAGTAAGAACGAGAGAGAACGAGCTTACATTTTGTAATCTTACAAATTTTTAACACAATACGATGATTTGACTATTATATAGTTGAAAAAATATGTTTTGTTGCCAAAAATCTCCAAAAAATCCACTAGGGATCCGAAAAATCTCCTAACATAAAATGTAAATCTACTAAACTTTCTCCTAAGCAATTCTTCCTCCTAAAAATTTTCCTAAAAGGCCAATAATCTCCTAAATGTAGAAGGAAATCTCCTGATCTGGAAACACTGAGTTGCTTAGAAAGACAAGAAGTTGGAAGCCTTTAAGTAAGGCACACTTGTCTTTTGTCAGTTGAAAACTGACGAATACTGATTACATGGCTCTGGGTCACTGGATGCAGAAAGACCTAAGATTGATCCAAACAGGCATTCAGAACTGATTCGACTAAATAGTGAGTGTCATAACTAATAGAGAGTACCATATTGGATTAATAGAGATTATCATAACTTACACTGCCTCGTTGGAATCACAGTTAGAATAATTTTGGACAACTCCGTGAGGATTTTTGTACCAGCTTGGCATGAAGAAAATCGGTGGCCTTTCAACTTAATAATTAAAAAAAAAATAACAAAGATTCTTGCTTTCCAGTTGCTAAACTTTTTCGCTATTTTGTTTGTTTGTTGTATTTTGTTGCCATATGGCAACATGCTACTTTGTGGACGTCTGAACCCTCTGTGGTTTCAATAATAAATTTTTTAATGGTTCTTAGAATAGTTTGAAGAGTTAGGGAAAATACGAAATTAATAAACTGAATACTTGAGTTTAAAGAAGAGAAGTATACGCGTTTTTTTATGGCATATCTTGGCATAGTAAAGGAAGAAGAAGCAGAAGACTTTAGATAACTTTTTAAATTGACGTTTTCTTTCAATTTAGATACTTTTTTTAATTTTGGCTGAAGTAAATGAAGAAATATTCAAATTTTCGTTATGCGTAAAAAGTTTTATGTTTAAGTAATTATTACAGCCACAACGATGTGGTTGCTCTCATAGAAAAACACTCTAAAATACTGGGTTCGAGTTTAAAAATTAAAAAATTTTTATGGAATGTTGCCAATTGATTTGCCAAATTCCCACTGAAGTGATAAATCAATAATCTCAAAGCACTTATTGACGCAGTTCATCTCACGTTTTCAATAAACTCTTCTAATCACTTTCCTCCAATGAATCTCATGTATTTGCCTTTCTTTCTCTTTCTCTGTGTATCTCACCTCGTGGAAAGTCCTTCGGGCTGACCAGCTCTTTGAAAAAGTCCTGTGCTATTTGCGCCTGTTTCTCGTCGCTGCGCAGCCAATCCCTGAACCAGAAGCGCAGCGTACGCGACTCCTGCGAGTGTTTTCCCGTGTTGGCGCTCACCAGGAATACGCGAAATTCGAGAGACAGCTGCGCCGCCACATTTTGGCTCTTCTGGCCGGTCACTGTGTCCTTGTTGATGATGATGCCGGTGTGATCGCCGCCGGCAACGTGCACCCGCTCATTGATCTCGTCGACCAGTTTACGTTCGATGAGGATGACGGTACTGTTGGCGGTTTTGCCCTTCGGCGTCATTACGACCTGTTCTCGATCAGTGCGCGGCGGCGTGTGACATGAGCTACGGCCATTGACGTTCTGATTCGGTTGATACGTGTTGGCGTCCGTTAGCGACGAAATGCTGCCGTTGCGACTATTGCGGTAGATGTTGTTGTTGTTATTGTTATTGTTGGCGGCAGCACCGTTCGCAAGTGTGCCGTTGCCATTTGCATACGTTTCGGCGGCGACGGAGGACTTGTTTGGTTTGGGGGGCGGTGGCGGCGCCATTTGCGGAGGACTTCTGGCTGACATGGCTGTGACGAAGCGGGCCGTGTGTATTTATGGCGCGGCGCAGTCAACCTTCGTTGATATGGTGGAAAATTCCAAATTCCAATTCTGAATTCCGTAAAGTTGTGCACTAGTTTTGCTGTGTTTTCGTTATGATTTGTTGACCTGAAATGGGGAAAAGCGATTGGTGCGGTTAGCGGTGAAGTGTAGCATGTAAATGTAAATAGTTCTTTTGTTTGCGAAAATTTGCATATATAGATTATTTTGTCCATAGAATGAAGGCATGGATGTGCGTGTATATTTGGGGTTGGAAAATCCATGCGAATTCCGAATACCAAAATAGAAAAAGAAACACTTGCGATACAATTAATGATGGCTGTCATAAACCTAAATTGTTATTTACTGGTGGCACAAGCGACGAAATGTTGTCGTAGCTACCAAACAGCAGAGCGTAGTTTCTTCTACACAACAGAGTCGGCGACTAATGAGGGCTTCTGCATGAAACGTAGCAATGTGCCACTTTACAAAAACCAACAATATTTTATACATTGTTATTGGGTCTACTAGAATAGGTGAATAGAAAATTAAAACAAACACAAGCGAAAATCAATTCGAATGGAGGTGCGGAATCCGTGACACCGTCCACACGTATCATTTACAACTTGTTTACATTCGGCCAGTCCAGTCCATCGGACAAAGTAATTTTCATGCCATCGAGCTATTCTGGCAATTGGCTCCGATGACGGCACACTGTCATCTAGGTCAGTCCTGAGGTGTGTGTCCAACGGTGGCGCGCTGCTGAGTATTGAATTGCGCGCCGTTGACGTTGTAAGCAAATACAACGGTCAATGGAATTCGCGCATGTCCCAAGATGCCACGCAAAGCCGATAGAATTTCAGCTGCCACACGAACACCAACTCAAGTAGCGATACAGTAATATCGCATACCAGCTGACACTTTCGTTTTTATTGCGACCATCGGTGTCGTTACAACAGTGTTTGATCGATTAATCGGCCTTGATATGGGCAAAACATTTTCAAATCAGTATCGGCTAAGAGGGGCCAATTGTTTGACTGCTTTTTGCCGAGTTTTTTCTGAGTTCAAAAGTTCTAAATATTTTGTTGAAAAAAACGAAAGCTGCAGGAAATGCATGGAGGTGGGCAGCCGAGAAACTCTGGAACACCTACTGTGCCAATGCCCCGCCATCTCTAGAACTCCCCTGATGTACTTAGGAGCGCCGACCTTTTAAGGACAGAACAGAACACAACAGGTCTCGAAGCAAGGCGTCGAAGTTCTCTCTGAAAGTTTGTGAGATCAACGAGCATCTTAAAAGATCACTATTTTAATCGCACCTAAACGGAACTCCGACTGGCATCGCTAAGGACCCAATAGGGTCTATGCGTGGCCTTGCTGGCAGACAGTATAACCTAACGTAACCTTAAGAGAACTTATCTTACTTCCAGACATTTAACACGTTGTTTGATCAAGACTCGTTATGAAACCAAATGTTTCAAATTATTTGAATTTAATTTGCCAATCAGAATTGCTTTCAACCAATGCTCTTCAAAGCTGATGGATCGGCGTTGGCCCAAATATGTGTCTTCCCTCGGCAAATTACACGACTGCATGACTCCACATTAAAACTCATGTCAATGCAACACCCAACACCTTTTTGGACTGGAATTGTCATACAAGCGATAACCGCTACAACTTCCGCCAAAACAATAAAAACAAAAGCAAAGCACAGGTTAAACAAAAAATTGGAAAACAGTGTAAAACCCATTCGCCACGTTTAAACACGCAACCAAAGCGCCAAAGATCAAAATGCTTTGCTAAAAGCAGCTGTCTACTTGGCAAATAAAAGGGGTCGTCCGCGTGCTGGCCTGTTGACAATGTTTGCTGGCATTTCGAGGGTTGAAATTGCCGGGTCGAGTTGCTGGCACCGTGTCAACAGTCAGTCGCACGTGGGCATCCAGACGGCACAGCCGTTGTTTTGGTTAGAAGGGGGCGGCCAGCCACCATAAATATGAATTCGTGTACATTTATGTGGATACAAGTGTAAGTATGCGTGTAAATTTACATAATGCCGCACTCAAAAGGCAAATGACCCTTGAGCAATGACACAGCAATGATATTTTGTGGTTGCTGGATCAGAAAAATTTAGGTACTGGTGGATTTTCATGATATTCGTTCTTTTACTCAATACATACTGTAAAAGGACACATTCAAGATTCTTAATTGTTTTTCGTATACTTGGATTTTTCAGTTTGTGAATTTAAGACTTGATCCAAGTATTTCAGATCAGAAGTAATTTTTCAAAAAACAACATTCTGGTAAGTTAAAAAAAGGTTAACAGTTTGTATGGAAAAATATGACTCTTGATCTGATATGACTTTGATCTTGTTAGAAGTACTCCAAGTGCAATAATGTTGAGAGAGATTAGGTTAAGTAAGCAATCTGGCTAAGTCAGCCACGCATAGACCCTGTTTGATTCATGATTAGAGCTTCTTAGTGCTCCTATCGAAGCACAACAGTGATTTCATATTATGGCTTGGGGACCTTCTTTCACCCAGAAAAGTTCTGAGTACACGCAATATTCTTGAGTGAACACAGCCATAGGTCTGATGATCGCTGCTCCAAAAATTCCACACCCCAGAATATAAGAAAAACTGCGAGTTTTAGGTAAACGATATGAAAACCCTTTAACAGTTTCTATAAAGCAATCGGTAGTTACTCAAATTGAAGGCTGTATGACAAGTGTGTTACTATGTACAACAACAACCACAAGCAAAACCTGCTACTGGCCACAAGTAGTCGACCCATTAAGCATTACTCAGGAACAAGGTAATTGGATTAGTCCGCTGTTTGCGCAGCCAACTGCTCGAATAAAACAATTGGACGCTTGCGATTCAGCAACTCAGCAATTCAGTGGTGCGCAGTCATGCACGCGAGGGGAGGCTGCAACAGTTGGTCTGGCAATCACTGACAATCCCACTACTGAGACCGGATTCAGCGCATGCCAGAATGATGATTTTGCACAAAAACTTATATATATGAATATTTGTTTATATGTGTCTGAATGTAGACAGAGTAATGAAAAAATTACTCTCCAAGTGCTCAAATTTCATAATTTCAATTAAAATTGCAATGAATTACAACCATACATACATACATATGTAACACTGTGTATGTGTGTGTGTGGGTGCATGTACGGCGGAAATTGCTGTGCTGCTCCCCAATGCTGATGACGTTGACAACGATGTGCAGTATGAGCAATGGCGATGACGATGACGATGCTGTCTGTCATTTCAATTTAAGTACAAAAGTGGGGAGCGTGGGGGAGACGCTAGTTTGCGCAATGTGCCTGGGTGCGAGCATGCGCAGCTACACAATGTTGCTGACGTTGAGCATTTCGTGCAATTTGAAATGTTGTAATAAAACTGCACATTGTAACTTCTCATTAATTGTCTTCCAAAATTGTAAAAAACAACACTACAGACAGGAAGGCGAACACTACGTCTGCTACTTCAGATCTGTCGCTTGTCTTGTACATGTTGCCCCCAAAAGTGAGTGGCGCCCAAGTCAGCTGTCGTGGGGCTGCGTCCAAGCGTAAAACATGAACTTCCTGTAAATTGTTGTCTAGGCGAGTTCTCAATGTGACAGCTATAGGTCGAGTGTTTTACATGTGCAACATGAACCACAACAATGGGGGTGTTCACGATCTGTGGTAGCTAACTTGACAAATGATTAAATGTGATCTTAGGGGTTCATCGATTAGTTAGAATCTTTAGTGGAAAAAATCGGCTTTGGATCGGCATAAAATAAAATAAAATAAAATAAAATAAAATAAAATAAAATAAAATAAAATGAAATAAAATAAAATAAAATAAAATAAAATAAAATAAAATAAAATAAAATAAAATAAAATAAAATATAAGAAAATAAAATAAAATAAAATAAAATAAAATAAAATAAAATCAAAAAATAATATAAGGCATTTTTTTAAGTAAAAGTGGCAGCAAAAGGAAAATATTTCTTCAACTATTTCTCACGTTAGGCTATATAGACTAAAAAAAATTAGGTTAGTAGATACAAAATTTATATTTTATTCATATTCGGACAATTCTTAACCCTCAAGTGCATGAAATATTTTTTTGTTTGTTTGATAATAATGAAAATTCTTTTATTTTCAATGCAAGTTACTAGCAGATAACAACTTTGAAACATTTTCTACTGAATATTGTCAAAAGACTATGCACGACTACTAAATCGTTTCAAAAAAATTATACTGGGATTTAATTTGAAGTAATGTACACAAATGTAACCCCACGTTTGCTTTTCAAGGTTAGG
The DNA here is from genome assembly GCA_963971225.1 of Melieria omissa. Classification (NCBI taxonomy): domain Eukaryota; kingdom Metazoa; phylum Arthropoda; class Insecta; order Diptera; family Ulidiidae; genus Melieria; species Melieria omissa. Next base: position 21,579,432 of record OZ020268.1, read on the forward strand.
AGAACCATGGATCGACATGGGGCAAAACATGGGTACTGCTTCGATACTAAAATTTATCCGAAACAACAACGAAATACATTTTAATATTTTGGGCTCTGCTCTGAAAATATTTTTAGGAATATTTTCAGTGTGAATTTTCCAAAACCTTCAAACCTTTCTATCGAAAGTACATTTGTTTATCCTGCTCTTCTTCCAACGCAATCGACTCTCATTGTGAATACCTCCAATATCTTTTCTGCTTTGCTGACATAGCTGACCCAGTTTCGGGTGAATGACTGCCGAAAACTGATGTTGCTAATGTTGCTTATTCAATGACAGAAACGTACTTGTCAGTCGTTGGTATTTGCGTCGACTTGTCAAACACAACAAATACTACGCAGTGCAGCTCGTTTGACTTTTGTTTTAAGCTCATAAAATCATTAAGGTTTCGCTCGTAAGGCAATGGCGAATTGTTTCTTGGCCGCCCAAGTGTAAACTTTCGACATTCCTCTAGTCGATGGCATTCAATGCAATTTCACCTACTTTTTACTAAAATGTTTAACTGCTTTGGCTTTCTTAGTGCACTTTGTCTGTGCTTGCATTATTAGAAGTGAGACAATGCGCTAAATTTGGTCATAGAAAATTGCAATTTTCCATTTTTGCAGTGTTCGCAGTCAGTTCGCAGTGTTGATTTGTAAAAGTTGACTTTCAATTCGTCGATGGTCAAAATGAAAAGTGGCAAACTTTTGTGTGGCTAATAAGTAAATTTTTGTGTGTAAGTATGTATGTATTCACGTATTTATGTATTTATATACATTGTATGTATATAAGTATGTATGTATATGTATACAGTGTATGTATATGAATACATACATACCAAGTGCCACTTGAGGTTGTGTGCCTCATTCCAAATGAGCGCAACAGTGTTTGCTAAATGTCTGTCTTCATGGACAAACCAAAATTTGTATTTTCAACCACAACAAATATTTAATTAAGCATGCAAATGTGTGTTGACACTTTTGAACTTATGGTACAAAGTTTTTAATTAGTTTGTTTGCTTTCATGCAAATGATGTTCAATTAAATGTTGGCAACTTTTAAAAAATTACAATGAATTTTGTGTGCAAGTTAAACTGCAAGTAAAACTGTATTTTGAATTTTTTTTTAGATTTACAATTAATTGAACGAAGAAAGAAAATGATTATTATAATTTTTGTATCACAAACATTTTATCAAACCTCTAAAATGCGGCAAGAATAATGTCCATAAAAATCTTGGAAAAATTCATCTAAATAAATGGCCTTTCACGCCGAATGTGTCCATTTCAAGTTAACCTCTGAAACTTCACACCCAAATTGCGCCAACGTTTGCTTTTCTTCATAGTCAATAAATTTTGTGGCAAATTGAAATTGAAATTTCATTTAATTTATTCAATTAGCTAAACGTGCTCATGGCGCTAAAAATACTTTTACGTATGCAATCTAATACGCAGAAAGTGATTCGTGATTCGTCAAAGTCCAATAAGTCAGGTGTTAAAACAAGTGTTTCCGTTGCTGGATGGTTATCGGCCAATTGACGACTAGAAAACGTCATTCAACGTACAAACGTGGAGCTGAGCTAAAAAGCTCAATTATGGGTCAAAAAATGACTCACACATATCGATGACTTACGGATTTGTGTTTACACATTTAATTCAGAGCCAACGGCAGCTCGACGTCATTAATGTGAAAAAAAATTATTGATGTCAGAGTTGCGGTCCGTGTGTTGACTTTAGTAATTAAGCTAAGCTTTCAGTGTTCATTTTGTTAGGTGTGCAACGCCGCTTACGAACACAGTGACTGGCGTTCCGGCTGCCTTTTATGTAAGTAGAGAGAAGTATTGTTTGGCGGTTGTGGTTGGTGTCGGCTTTGACGTGCTGACCAAAAATTTAACAAAAGCTGACAAAATTGTGTTCATGTTCTGTACGAACTTTACCGCACACGTACTTTGCTGCAATTGCAACTTGACTTAATTACTGTTATTGTGTTGTTGCCGTACTTCAATATTTTTTATGGAGTCTTCAGCTACAATAACAGCTATCGTGTTGTTGTTTATTTTATATGCAAACTAAAAAAGCATTGTTTATATTGTTGCTTAATTTAAGTGGCGTACTTTTTATGTCTTTTCAAAATATATTTGAATGCTTTCACTTTTGTGCTACGTGAGAGTGAGTGTAGCTGCACCTAAAGGTCGACAGTGTTTTTTGCTTTCAATTGTTTTAAGTGAAATTCAAGGTTGATACATTTTTGGGCTGTCGTATTTATTTAAAATGTTTACTTTAGTTTAGGCGAATCAAGTTGTATTTTAATAAATAGTTAAATGCTGAATGCATAACGTATATTTTTGTTCTTTTCATTGATTTACCTTAAAAAGGTTAATAAATAAAGAGAATAGAACAGAACAGAACAGATTGACTTGTATAATAAGTCACTTCAGATCAAAATTAGCAATGCAGAAGCTATTGTGCATTTAACCCTTTCGACCCCAAGGTTACCTGAGAGCATTTGTCATTTTATGTATTTGTCATTTTATAGCAAAAGCTACAATTGATTTATGTGTTTAATTTGAGCCACCAATAAATTAATATTTTTAGAAATGAATTCAAAGCAAGTTACAAAAATTTTACTGTTATCCCCAAAATAATTTCCAATAGTTTGCAGCGATATCAGGAAAACTTTTTGTTCTAATTGAAGTCTACGAATTGGGCGCGTTTGATCAAAACCATGTTTCTCTAATAATGATTAAATAAAATCAAAAAGTGATAATTTTGTGTTTTCCCACAAATATTAAAGAATTTTTCTGTAATTAAAAAATATTCATACAAAATTTATTTAACCCGTTTTAAGCTAAAATTGTTCAAAAAGTTTAATATACACAGAAAGTGATAATTTTGTATTTTTCATAAATATTTAATAATTTGTCTGCAATAAAAGAAATATTGATACAAAATTTATTTAATCTGTTTAAGCTAAAATCGTTCAAAAGTAAACTAGCTTTACTACAACTGTAACAAAGAGGCGTGGCGACTTCTAATGTCGTATGCATACTTCTGAGATAAGAGTTTCATGATTTTAATACTAAAAAGTAATATCGAGGCACAACTAAAAAAAAATTGATTAAATTAAAAAAAACAAATATTTAAAAAATTAAAAGTAAAATTCGGGGTCGAAAGGGTTAAAGACACACTGACACATTAAAGAGTTGAATAGCTTACAAAAGCAATTCTTTCGTTGCTTTATCGCATCGCTTTCTAAAAGACAATTTTTGGTGGCTTTTACTATTTTTGAAGCAAAAACGTTGAGGCTGTTTTTGAACGACTTCAGCTGCACGGACGAGTAAGAAGAAGAAAATACACTTCACCTTCTATGCTTTTGTTCTGTTTTATTCAGATGAAGGATAAACAATCTAGGCAATTTCTTCTTTTTCTATTTTCTGTGTACCAACCTTCGCCTGAAGCTTAAACTGATTCAATGAGTCAGCGGTCTTAAGTTCGACTGCAGGTGCTATCGCAATGGGCCTTCATGGCCTAAGTGAGCTCCGCTATACCTATCTACCAACTTTTTTTGAATCCAAATAATACAAAAATTATAAGTGATATAATATGATTTCATATGGGAATTTAAGAAAGCTTGAATCGGCCGGGCATTCTAGTGTTAAGTACCTTTTGTTAAGTACGAATTTTCTTTTACCGCCTGGGACATTCATCTGAGTTATTGTCCTTTATTTTTAATACCAAATGAAAGTTGTTTTTAATTCAAGTTTTTGAACTTCAGTGGCACAGATCATAAGAAACACAAAGTGAACACCAAAATAGTCAGATGAACATTAGAGATGCAGCGAGTTCAATGCTCTGCAGTTGTATTGTGATTGTTTTGTGGTGCGCTTCCTGCCCACAGGCACTCAACAGGAAAACACCACATCCGCTGTGGCGCACCGCGCTCTTCGCTTCCAGCTAATGAAAACGCAAACGCAAAGAGGCGTTAACGATTGTTTCCGATAGTGGGCGCTGCAGCAAGTACGAGTACGCTGCATGGCCAACACCACGCACAGCCTCTGCGGCTCCAATACCGGTTCGCCTAACCACAACAGAGTTTCGCTGCAGTCTATTGAAACGAGGCTGCAATTGCAGCCTGAAGCCGACTCGTAAGTGCAGTTGTGCACTTTTATGCAGCTGTCAGCAGTGCCGGCAGTGACTGGGTGGATAGGTCGATATGTTCGGTGCGCCGATATGCCAGTTACTCTGTACAAACATAGTTCACTGTCATGGTTGTTGACTTTTCGCAATTTGATTGTTGTTTCATGATTAAGTTGCCCGAAGTGCCAGTCGGCAGTGGCACTTATGGAGGTACAAGTAAATGAGCGTAACGCAAAATGGGTAGAAATTTCACTAATTAGCTTTACTTATATTTCATGTATAAACAAATTTAATCAAAAACATACATTGTTTTGAAAAAGTAAAAAATAAATGAAATAAAAATATAAAATTTTAGCACGCGTATGTTTGCTGATGCATAAACAAGGCATTAATTGAAGGGGTTATCACTCTGCACGCACATAGCACGCTCGCACTATCAACATGAACATGAATACTAATTTCGAGAAATTACAACTTGTTATTGTGTGTACGCAATTAAAGTCCGATTCCTCAAAGGTTCACAGAAGAATGCTGTGCTTATCAAAATTTTGCTCTAGTAAATGAAGAAAAGGCATGTTTTGACAGTAAATGAAGAGGTTTTACTTTTTGCATATGCCTACAGAATAAGCATTATACGATTACTTGTGCGTAGTACATAGTATGTACCACATATCAAGTAGTTTTTAGTCATTATTCCTAATGTTTTGTGGAAGTATTTTTTCAATTTTTTAGTTTCTTATAAAATTGTTAAGCCCAATGTTTCCACAAAAACTTTTTTCTTGCTCCTCCAACACCTTTGGAAAGTACAAAGGACAGCTTGCGCCATCATTTCAGGTGCTCTCAAAACCACTCTAACCTCAGCTTTTAAAGCTCTACTTCATCCCTTCATTCATCTTCATCCCTTTCGAATGGGATATTGCAAGAAATTGCAAGCCAAATATTACAGTCCACCGGCCATAAATTATTAAAAAAAATTAATTTAATTAATTATTAGTATCATCTTCCTTTCAACAAGAAGTTTTCTAGTACCATCTAAGACAGAAGCGGGTGGAGGACAGCTTGGTAGCTCAGTTCTTCACTGAAGGCTCCAAGCTAAATGGACGATCGCTAGATATAAGTTTCTCCTTTAACCTTTTCGACCCCAAAGTTGCCTGAGAGTAACTTCCCCTATTTGTCATCTTATAGCAAAAGCTACGATTGATTTATGGGTTTAATTTAAGTAGGCACCAACAAATTAATATTTTTATAATTGAATTCAAAGCAAATGACAAACATTTTACTGTTATCCAATAATTTGCAGCAATATCAGGGAAAGTTTGTGTTCTAATTGAAGTCTACGAATTGGTCGCGTTTGATCCGAACTCTGTTTCTTTAATAATGGTTAAATAAAATCTAAAAGTGATAATTTTGTATTTTCCCATAAATATTGAATAAATTTTCTGCAATTAAAAATATTGATACAACGTTTATTTAACTCGTTTTAAGCTAAAATTGTTCAAAAGTCGTGTGCATATGTAAGTTTTTCATGATTCAAATACCAAAAATTAATATCGAGACAAAAGGTAAAATTCGGTGTCGAAAGGGCTTAAACTGCGCTAAAGCTAATCAAAAAGGACAGTGTCTCAGGATGATTTATTAGTTAGCATACTCTTTGAAAGCCAAGTGACATCAAAAACAGTGATTAGCTGCCGCAAATCTCTTGATCAGATGGCATACATACATCTAATATGGGTTCCAGGCCCTAGAAATATCCCGGGGAACTGAAGGACAGATAAACTGGCCAGACTAGGCACAATCAAGGAGCTATTCTCAAAACTCGCTGGCTTAGGTGTTCCCCTAAGCAGTTGTAGACTGGCGTTAGTTAGAGAAAGTCGTGAGAAAAGCTGGCAACATTGCCTGGGCGCCCTCTAAGATAGTCCGGACAGTGCAACAGATCTGGCCAAATATGAACTGGAAGCGCAGCAGATGTCTGCTAAACTTCAAAAGTGTTTCATTCAGGGCTGTTTTCGGGATATCACTACATCCTTGGTGGTCATGCTAGAAGACTAGGGTTTGCCATCTAGCCAACGATTTCTGCCAAAGCTGCAGAGACGTAGAGAAGGAAGAAACTATCCTCCAGTTACTTTCTACCTGTCTCTATACCAACTGCCAATTCAGTGTTGTCAGATCAGGAGATTTCCTACTAGATTTAGGAGGTTGTTGGCCTTTTAGGAAAATTTTTAGGAGGAAGAATTGTTTAGGAAAAAGTTTAGGAGATTTATATTCTATGTTAGGGGATTTTTTGGATCCTTAGTGGATTTTTGGGAGATTTTTGGATAGCGAAGTATGATGTATTAGGAACACTGGCAATAAAACATATTTTGGCAACTATTTTAATAGCTTCCTATTGTGTTAAAAATTTTTAATCTTACAAAGTGTAAGCTCGTCAATCTTTTTTTCATTTATTTCTATCACAATGAAAACCACCAAAAATGACACTTTTTGTTTAATTCGTTTGTTGTATGTTTTGTTTTTGTTAAGTTTTTGTTGTTGAGCTGAAGATGAATAAAAAAAGGCTGCATTAAAAAATTAAATGCATTATTTTTATGAGAAGTTTAATTCCATTAAAATGACTCAAAATTTAAAAAAAATTTTAAGAGATTTTTTAACTTTTGGGAGCAAATTTCAGTATTTTTTAAGATTTGGGTGAAAGTAATTTTAGGTATCTGGCAACACTGCGCCAATCTTGCAGACATATCGGAGGTTGACTAAAGGCCTAATGCGCTTCATAAAATATTCACAATGGTTTCAAACCTACTAAGTTGAAGGGATTAGTGATGGTCTTTGTTTACATTTAACAACTTTGTTTAAATTTAACAATTTGTTACAATTTACCTATTTAACTATTGAATAAATATCTGGCAGCACTGGACAAATGCTTCAATTCGCAGCGGCGCAGCACAAAGTCAAAGTGTAACGCGAATATGCAAAATGGTCAATTGATTTTGATTTGATTACATTTTATTGTCAATTAAACTTGCAACGAATGCCTCTATCATGCGCTCACCCAATCATTCACAGCAAAAATAAAACACATTCCAATTAAATGCGAACAAGAGTGACTGGCGCTGGCTGGCGGCCGCACCAGCAAGTGACAAGAAATTAGCCACAGTTGGGACAATTATAGGCGCACAAAGGCAGCAAAATACACAAACTGATGAAATTGCGTCATGTTGTCGCTGCAAAGGCGACAATGCCACACACAAAGAGTGAATCGCTGATAAGAAAACTAGCGCAGCTCGGCTTCGAGCTGAGCTCAGCATGGTTGGTGCCGGTCAAAGTGTTTAGCGGGCGTGTCAATTAGGCGTCAATGTCAATTGCTTTGTTGTTGGGGTGGCTTCATTATGTGGCGCATGCTGCTTTGCCGTCAATTGCCATGCGTCTTTATTGTGCATGAAAGTGCAGCTGAGTGAATTTACATACTTACATACATACACATGTACTTAAGTATTTATGCTTTATGCTTTATGTTGGCTATCATTTGAAAAGCAGTTGAAATTTTATGTTTTCCTTTGTGCTATTTCAAGTTCTTCTAAAGTTAGGCAGTGTGACCAGCACACATAAATGGCCACCAAATCTGGGTTAATCCGATGCCTTCCATACATAAGTACAACACATAGGCCTTGCATGTGTTGAAATAATGCTAAAAATGTGGTGATAACTGTAAATTGAAAGGCATAAAAAACTGCCCAAAAATTTACGTTTCCTGCGTGTAAACATTGTTGGGGTTAAGTGCTTATCGCATGAAGTAAGAAATGCCAAACAAAATATTAAAAAAAAAATTATTTATTTCAACGCAAATTGAAATGGAAAAAATGCTTAAAATGCTTCCAAATTGCTGAGTTAAAATAATTGCAAATTAAATATTTAAATTAAATGCAATTAAAAGAAAATGTTCACGAGCTGCGTCCAGCGCATGTGGACAGCAAAGTGAAATCATCAATCAAATTCTAAACATGTCAGTTTTGTATACATTTGCAGACACTGAACGGACAGCGGAACGAGAGCAATCGCCGTCTGGGGAGCACAACGAGAGCACACAGGAACAATTTTAACAATATACTTGGGGAATTAAGGTGCGCCAGGTAAATACAATTTTCATAGAAACAATTTTGAAAAATTCAGCTAGAACATAGAAATGAGAAAAAGTTATGCATGATGAAAAAGTAGAAAGATGGCAGACAAAAAATACTTTGCCGGTTGAAACTGACTTCATTCTTTATTTTCTAAAACAGGTTTGCAGAACGGACCTCAAGTTGTGCTGAATCTAACAAGTAAATGAAGTCATTTACAAGAATCCAAGTATGTTTTCCAATTAGAAAATGATTACTTCCTTAGGTTGTTATTTTACGTCTACATTTCAAGATTCTACTGTATTTTAAGTAAATATATTTTTGTTCTATTAGTTTGTAAGGACCTTTTTGTCCATCGGCATAATAAACTAAGCTAAGATCTAATTTTAAAATTCGTAATTTTCTCATTTAAAAATTTTGTAACATAAATGATCTTAGTTTATTTTGTCCAAATTTCAAATAATAATACGATATTATAAATTTTATTCAATTCTACAGAATTAAAAAAAACTTTCAATGATATTAAATGTTAATCAATTTTGGTACAAAACTATTTCAATGTAGTTTACTACAATTTCAATTGATTAACATTGGCCGATTCCCACAGTCGTTCAACATTTGTGTAAGTATATACATAGAAGAAACTATATATGCACATACACATATATGTACTTATGTAAACTTGGTTGTTTTGTCTAATTGAGTATAAATTTTGTAGGCCTTAATGATTAAAGCGAATTTCTTGTTTATGTTTTCTTCAATTTTACAAAAATTTATTTAGACTATAAAAACACGAACGGTGTAGATTTTACTAAACAGCCACGGCCACAGTCGAGCAGCATCGTCGACACTGATTTGGCGCACCATGTGTACGAATATTGTGTTTATTAATTGGTGCACGAAATCTCAAATATACGCAAATGCAGATAAATCCATAAATAAAATAAATTAAAGCAAAAATTTCAGACACAAAACTGTGTCTGCTTGGCTGCAAGATTTCGCACAAGTGATTCTTTATTGCTTATTTGTTTTGTGCTTTATTGTTTTTATCGCCAAAGTTGAGAAATGTTTATGGAATTATCTTTCAATTTGCAACTGAATGTGTGTGTGTGTGTGTGTGTGAATATCTGCAAGCTGCACTGCATTCTATGTAAACAACTGCGAAGACGACGATTCCACTCGATGCTGATTAGAATCGCCTAAGCTGGCTTTTGGAAAAAAGCATCAAGACGCTGAAGCAAATTCAAACTAAACTATTCAATAAATGGCCACATTATTGCCGATGCCTTTCTGCACTTCTGTTTCATTAAAATCAACATTTTTTGACGTGGCCAATGAAAACACTCACTGTTCATATTTTAGTTGCTTGCTGCGCGTTGGCCTCATACCACATTTCGTCACAACTGCAGCACATCTGTTGATATTTTCGAAATATCTGCGTATCAAAACTTTTGAGTGAGAAACTACACACACACAAACACACATGTTTACTACTACATATAGAGAATGTTGCAATAATTTGGCGTGCGTGTGTCTATTTTGAAAATATTCATCATTGCACAGACACAGCAGACACAGTCGAGCAAAATCGTAAAAATCTACTCTTGGAAAATCCGGCGGACTGCGGCGTAAAACTGAATTAGTGAGATTGAGTTTAGTCTGATGTTAGCGGCAATGTGGAAATTCATTTTGTAGTACTTGTGTGTAGTTGGCGAAGGCCCTTTGAGGAGACAGTGGCAAAGCTATGAAAGTAAAGAAGTTTCCCTCCAAAAAGGATTCAGCAATTTTAGAATTCTATCATTTATGTACAAACAAAAGCGCACAACACCAATAGTTATGGGAACTTATAGTGGTTCTTGGACGAGGGTTTTGAGTGTCGAGAGTAGCTCGAATAAACCAACATTTTGGGCTAATAAACCTTATTAATCAGCTGACAAGTGTGTAACAGGAAGTTGACTAGTAATTTGAATATTTATTTTACCTAAAATTTATATTAAGTTTACGACATTATGACCAATAATTCTACAAGATCCAAGCGGTCAATACGATTAACCCTTATGTGTGTGATGGGGTACCCGAGTACCCAAATCATTTTAATATCGAATCATTTTATATTACTGAGAGCTTTAAACTAAGCAGAACCGGCAAAATTTCGTACATTGGGAACAAAAAGTTTTTCATACAATTTGCACTGAAATTCCGGGTACCTCAACACACGGGTAAGGGTGTTTTTTCAGCACACACACTAGGGTTAAATAAAACACACCAGCAGTTGGTTTGAAATGTTTTGATCTTGTTTAGTTGTAAGTTGTCACAACTTTCTTTCGAGTTACTTAAGTTGGCAAATAGTATTCGGATATTCGCAGAGCATTGAAGCCCCTGTAGGTACACACAACTTTCTATAGAATATTAATCTAATTGAGTCTCTATACCTCCATCTGGTGTTGCTAACGACCTGACTGGTCTATGCTAACTTAACTTGACTTAAATTGAGAGCCATGTACTAACAATATTTTTTTATAAATTTTTCCTATGACCCAAGAATAATAAAATAAACCTTTTATTAAACTTTCTTATGACACATAAAATATTTATGTAAAAGCGAATAAATCATGCTTTGTTCAATATAAATTTGCGCTTCTACCCGATTGCACGTTGCGTGCTCAATTTCATACATAAACTGTAGTGATTTATGATTTTATGCAGATTTCTAACGACAAATTCAGTGATTCATTTCATTCTCTGACGTTTGTCATTGCCTGCCGAGAGCAAGTTAAGCCAAAAAAATCTCCTTATTCAAATGATATAATATATAAATTGTATGTACTTATGTACCTATGTCTAAGTTCTCGTTCATCGCAAAGAGGTGAAAAATAGAATTGCATATGTAAAAGTACATTAAAGATATTCCATGCAGGTACAGCGAGTCTAAAAATACCACAACACAGCCAAAATTTAAGAGACCAACAACCTGAGCATTGCTGACCCATCAAGTTATAGGAAGTAAAAAAAATAAAAATTTAAATGTTTTTACAGTCGACAGCAAAATCTTCAACAAAGAACAATGAGATCAACAAGATTTTGCTTAAGCTTTAGCAAAAAGCTCAAGTCTTCTTGTCAAGCAATCAACTTAAAAGGGGAAAAAAGTATCAAACATTGCTGAACATCCATTGGCCGCAGTAACAGCAGTAAAAGCAGCGACGAGGATGGCATCAGACAGCGCAACATGACAGCAGCAACGCACGAAAACGTGAGCGTAGCGTGAGCCATGATGAGTCACCGCGCGTCTGCCGCGGGCTGCTGCGGTGCGGTCGCCACTTTCCGGCCATTCATTAGAGAAGAATCAAATTAAAGGGCGATGCCGAGTGCGCATTGCATTGAGGCGCAAGTCCGTCGACCATTGGGCACCAATGGGTGCACTGTCAGCGCCGCAGGCAAGTGGCGGCAACACTTGCGGCGACTATTTTCGTTGACGACGGCGCACTGTTTGCGTGCCAGCAATCGAAAAGCGAAGTCAATAAAAATAGAAAATTTGTGAGTGCTGCAAGTGCCGCCTGGCGAGCAGTGCGCTGCAGTTGGAAAATTCCAATTAACATTGTAATTAAGTGCGCGTGGGTAGGAAAGGGGAGCAGGGGGGGTTGGGTGCAGCGACGAACCTTCTAATCTTATTTAGAGGAAACGAACGCGCCATAAACAGGCGACCGTGGATCAGTGGATGCAACCGGCCGGGCCGCAGCGAAACAATGGCTGAAGTTGGCGTGCGCAGCGGCTGATTGCAGCGATTGGCATGGCGTGCTGGCAATTATACGCACACCAAGTCGTAGGCAGACCGATCGATGGCGCGGCCGAGCGAGCGGAAATCGTGTGTGCGTGGGCGGCAACAAGCTGGAACGAGCTCGAGTGCGACTTCAAGTAGGAAAACATGTAATCACGTTTAACCTAAATTCGCGCTAAGACATTCATAGCGACTAGCAATGCAAGTGCGGCAACGAGAGGGTTACTCGTAATTGGAAAAACTTAGCACCTTCGTAATGCTCCTAGCGGCCACTCGTCGGGTGAATGACCGCTACTAATGACAGCAATGCCACCTACAGTGGGCTTACGAGTAGAAAAATGAAAGCCGCACCATGGCGTGCGGAAACCCATTTGATTCAATGCGCAAAGTGAACACAACATGTAAGATAGACATGCAATTACGAGAACCTAAAATGCCAAAGGTTGAAAGCATAATGGAAATTCATGAAAATTTCAACAATTTTCATTACACTCGAACGTTTTTTGAAGATCCTGAAAATCATGGAAAATCCCTTCTTAAAGCCCGAAATAATAGGACATCGAAAATGCTTCAGAATCTATTTATTTATTTAATTCACTTTAATGTAAACAACCCTCTCCCTTCTTCAACATTAACATTTCGCTTAAACACCGCAAAGCATGCAACACATTCGAAAGCGAAATGAGAGCGAAATGCAATTGAGTGACGCGGCACACCCCCAGCCACACAAACTGGGGCGAAAGTTGCCGCCAAGAACACGGCTTGCTGTGCAAATAGTGAAAACGTCACGCGACACTAAACAGGCCCCCCGACGAAAGCACAAATAGCTACATACATATTGAGCCAAGAATATCAACAACAGCAACAACAATGACGAGGGGAAGTGACATTTTTCCATCGAAAGCATAGAAATGAAAGCAAAACATTGCAACGACCGTTGTGCATGCAAGAAAATGCAATTTCCATTGTTGGCAATCGCAGTCAGTGCCGGACTCGTGCCGGCAATTGGCCGCACACACTTTGCCGTGGCGTAATGGTGTATTGCCGTGGCATATTCCAACAACACAGCTGTGTGATGACCTCACGGCGGGGTGACGTGTGGACGTGATGGGCAGCGAAATCAACAGCGGCTTTAAGCATTTCCTAAATGGAACACAACTAGAAAAAAACATATATCAAAGTAAATAAATATGCGAGTACTCAACTAGAACATTGACGAACGACTGCTAAATTATGTACACGTAAAATTGTGTTATTGTAGTCGGTGTGGAAAATGTGGAGCAAACGCGAGCGATTAGGATAATTAATTAAACGGTCACTAACGTGCGGTGAACTAAAGAGGCCCCAATAAGAAGTTGAGAATGTTATTGTTTGGCTTGTTTGATTAAAAAATATACCTGTGGCTATATGGGAGAGTAGCTTAAGTCGATAATTTAAGTTTGAAAACCATGATTTAGTGCACGATATTTTGGTTTTGGTGATGAAGAACATCTCACTTAATGGGGTTTGGTAAAAAAGATGAGCCAAAATATTGTGGAACTAGAGTGGGTTTAAATGCTGTCGCATCGAGATCAAAGTTCACAAAAAAGCTGGGAAATTCGACAAATTGCACCATAGCTGCTAGGAAGCTACTCTTAGAGTTGCTCTAGTTTTCCCAACTGAAGACTTCTTTCAAACATAGTTATATCCTATCTCTGAGCCTTGATTGGGATCCCATACAAAAGAATCGTGTTTACTAAATAGGTTCCAAGTGATCCCAGGTTGCCTTCAGATGAGTCAAATGCGAGATTGACACTAATTTATTTTCCATTTGGAATGTTTCTTCCAAACATATCTACCCGCTATCTCCAAGTCTTACGGGGGGCTGTCGTACAAAACTGGCCATTTTCTATGGAATTGGGTCCCCACTTGTAGATGAAGCAGTTGACTAAGCGAGGAAATATCGTATTTCGGAAACTACTGAACCGATTTGAATGATTTATTCAGCAATCGCCAACATACTTTGGTACAAGAAATACAAAATTATAATACAATTTTTTGGTTCATGTACTTTTTCACCAGACCGCAAAAATTAGAGGTCTCGATGCTGACGAGCCAGTGGCGCATTCAGAAAAATACTTCGGGGGAGGGGGTTTCAAAAAGTAATTCTTTAATATTCATAAAATGCCAAAAAAATGCTTTTTAATTTGTATGTAGTTTTAAAATCGATCGTATTATTTCGGGGGGTTTCAAGCCCCAAACCCCCTGAATCCACCACTGTCGAGAACCCATTACTAAGAATCTCCATACCACACTAAATCATGTCTAATGTGCACATAAGATGTTCCGACTAATGCATTGTTGCTTCAAAAGTCTTAACCCTTTCGGGACTACTGGGATAATACGTCCCAGCAAGTTTTTAAGGCTCCTCAAAATAATTATTCAGATCTCGTGACCCACGCAGAATAATTATTCGAATTATATATCTACGGATAAAGGATGTTTTTAGAATTTGTGAGTATGCAACAAAATTTTGTAGTCCCAAAATTGAATGCATGGTAACATTTCTACCAAGAGTATTTTGGTTTTCAAAATTAAACTCCGTCCCGAAAGGGTTAAGCCAAAAGTAAACTCACATAATATTGTTAAAAAATAGGAATTTTTACAACGGATGAAATTTATTTAAGCGCCTTGACTTCGATTAAGTTCCCAACACAACAAAAATGCAATTCTCTTATGAAGACTTAAGCTACTCTCCCATATGGCCACAACAATACATTAATAAAAATAGTAGTATATATTGATTTACTATTATATATATTTAATATAACAAGAAAAAAGCAAAAGGTATAAAAGATAAAGCTCCGGCGAAAAAGGGTTTAATGAGATGCTTGAAGGTCGACAGCAGAGGGTGTCCAGTGTATTCGGTAGAAGGCCCAAGCTAGGAAGGCCCTATCATCTCTTGGCGAATACATGTGTCTCTATTCCCTTTGGTATACTAATTTTACCATAAACCTATGATTATCGCATCGATTATCATTTGCAATTTTGTTTTAAAATTCAGAGAGACAGAAATTCGTTGCAAAATTGTCAATTTTGATGATTGATTACAACACTAATCATCATTCAATGCTAAAAAAGAAAACCAATGTTTTGCTTTCTAAAGTCAGTTGGCGATCTCAATGTAGATGACCATGTTTTCCATGGAGAAACTAAGTAAAAAAAGGCTAAGAAAGAGACTGAGTAGACAAAAGTGGAAAAACCAGAAGTGGCTCTACAAGGTTAACACCGACTAACTTGAACCCACTCGTAACTGTTTGCAGTAGCCTCATATCAGATGTTGTGCAAAACTTCTTCATAAGAAACTGAATTATAAATTCATAAAATCCATTTTTACAATCGAGCCATAACCAAATCATCTAAGCTCGTGCACAGTTTGGCCTTTAAGTGAGCGCCACAGTCAATGAGAAAATAAAATATGAGAAATAATAATAAAAGTTTGCGCCATTACTTTTGGCATCAGTCCAGCCATCAGTGTTTCATGCAGTTTCATGGCCAGAATCAGCCAAAATCTGACTACTAAAACTGGGCCAAAAGTTCACTGCTGTGCATGGCCTTGTTGTGCGATGTTTGTTGTTGTTGTTATTTATTGAGTCACCTCGTGTAAAATGCAAAGTGCAAGCGCCAAGAACATTTTGGCGCCACAGTTGGGTGACTGATTGCCCTGCTCGAATTTCATTTATTTTGTGCTGCATTTGTTGTGTTTGTCGACTGTCAGTCCATGCTCAAAGCTGTTCAAGTACATTTCGTAATGCGGTTTTCATAATGTTATTAGCTGCAATGCCTTTCTGTCAGCACAGAGCACAGTTTGTTGAACTTTCCCGTGAACGATAATTGAAGCGCACTTCAAAGTAAGTTATAGATACGAGTATGTTGTACATAAGCATACTTAAGCATAATGCCGTGGTAAGCATAGAACGTGAGTACATGTCGGATATTTGATATCTTAAATTTGTTTTTCTATTGTCGAGTGTCAGCATTTTTTGTGGCCTTATGCTGACGACATTTGACTGGAGTCAAACACTTGAAGTCATAATTGAGCGATTGCTGCTAGTTTAAAGCGCATACTATATATCAAATACTTAAGAATAACATAAATCAATAGTGGCACAATGTTCAAAATTGCTACCAACAACAATACTAACAATTGGCATGGGCGGATTTGAGTCTAATGACCTCCCACGACCAAACATATTTTTCTTAATTATATAAGTAAGCAACCAGCCACATCGAGTTGCCAAAAAAATATAAAAAGCAACAAAAACAATAACAACAACAAAACCATGCCATCATGCCAAAGCTATAAGTAGTCAGGTCCCATTTAATTTAATGAAGTGTTAGAAAAATACAAAATGTTTCGCATGTTTCACATTGCTGCTGAAATAAAGTAAACAGATGTTTTGGTGGAAATGAATAGTTGCAATGCGCGAATCCAGCAGATTTGGCAACTCTACAATATTGGCAGTAATACGGGGCATAGTTTTTGAACGATTTTCGAGGAAAATCGACATGAAATGATCCTTTAATTTAGATGTGATGAGTAAAGCACACGAATGATGACGAAATCTGAATATGCAGATCCATCAACTAATGCTTTTGAATATTTAAAATACGCAGAATTTGATATGAAAAAGTTTTAAATGTGTTTCAGAGTGTTTGGCACAGTGCCAATGAAAAGTATGTTGGGATTCTGCAAGCGCAGTGCCATATATCAAAATTGAAGGAAATGGTCTTTTCGGAATTTCTGACCTATGAGTGGCTTTGCAATATATAAAAAAAAATGTTAGAGTTGGAAACCAATTCTAAAACCTCTATTCTACAGGTTTGTCATGTCAACGTGTCTCATTATTTGTCAATAAATAAATAAAAAACAAAAACCATAACTAATCACAATAAGCTGCAAGACGTGACAAGTTATGAGTCACCAATGTTTACTCATAATAAAATACTGTACTTTGAAGATATATTAACAATGGAGCCAGCTACATGAAAGAGAATATTATCGGCTTTAATTGCGTCATTTGCAAGTGTAGTGTAGTTCATGTATTTTTAGAAAAATTCCATAAAGTAGCTATTGTAGTAATTAAAATAGCTGGTGCCAAGGGTAGTTGAAACAATGATAAGGAAAATTAGGAAATGATCTTGAGAAAATATTTATATTGTTTACAAACAGTAAGCGAGCTTTGTAAATAATAAGTCGTTGTTATTGTCAAAATGTATACTCATAAACAAATGTCGAAATGTAGACCCCGACTTTTAGAGTTTTATGTACACTTAAACTCACTACTACTACATGATAAACCACTTACTTTTTCCACTAATTTTTAGTTTTTAAAAATATTATTATATACAGTCGTGTCTGGGTATAGTGAACCCTATGTAATGAACACCTCGATATAGTGAACACCCAAATTTTGACATGGAGCCCCTAAATATTGAAAAATATTTCGAAAGCAATTTTAAGCAAACAACAAAAAGTATAGTTTGAGCAAATAAAATGAGTTTTTGAAAAAAATTTTAACCTTGATATAGTGAACAACTTCAATACTGTGAACAGGCCTTGCAATAATTAGTTCACTATATCCAGACATGACTGTATAATGTTATTAAAAGCTCTACATAGCAGTGACGCTTCGATGGACTTACGAAAATAGCTGATGCGCAGATTACTTATACAATTTCCTTCCCAAGAACAAAAAGTTGTCAAAAGACACCGTCTGGATTAAGAGGGAACCTAACAGACAGGGAAGGACATCTGATTAAAGAATGAAGGGATTCACAATGGACCCAATAGGGTGTCAATAGGTGGAAGTGTTTGCCACACACTCCCCTTCTTTAACCTAATCGAACCCAGCAGTGAGGCTTGAGGCAAGTGTTCCAAAGTTGTTTCGTCAACGTGCCGACGAGTGGCGCACACAGGATTTCATTTGGGGGGAAAGAAACTTTCAGCCCAATAATATTTGAAGCCATATTTTTTACCGGCAATTTTTGTGTTTGACGAGAGTCTTGAACCACCAAATCTCTCTTGTGTTTGCCACTGGTCCAAACTCTTACACCACTTACTGGGCCACACAAAACTTATTGAAATAATGCAAACGAATAGTAGAGATCTCTGAGTGTATGAAACCCCAATTAATGGATGACAACTAATGTGATTTATTTATGAATTGTATAATTCAGCCGATATTGATCTTGAACTTAGCTTTTTATCAAAAACCTCCAAAAAGCAAAGTTGAATATTTTCCGTAGCTCAGGTCAGCGCACTAGCTCAACTCAGCTGGCTAATGCGTTGGGCCGCGAGTCAAATGCGACGCTCGAACCGAAGGTTCAATACCGAACACCGAAAATTCACACGCACAACATGGATGGTTGCGGGTAGTTAGGCCTTAGTCTCGTAATCGGGCTGTCGTGCCAGTCAAGAAGAAGAAGAGTACATACACATTTATATTAAATGAAAGACGAAAGGCCAAAGAATTTAAATAAAATTGATTTTTTACCTATTTGTAAAAAAAAGGATATGAAAAAGGTCCTTTGAAAATTTTAATCCTTTATATCCCTGAAAATGCATATAGAATTTTCTTGAAAGTAAGTATGTTAAACCCCAAAATCTCCTTGATTACGTGTCAAAATATCAAAAAGGTATGTTCTTATGTTGTTATTTTTTTGTTAAATAATAAATTGTTCAAGTCATTGATGTCACCATTTGCAACGTTGGCAAAGTTTTGTACTATTTTTTAAAATATTCTATTTTACTGCTTAGTAAACTTTTGAACTAATTTTTTAACCAAATACCCAGCCAGACGTGTGTGTCGTTTTCAAAATGCTTCAACAGTTCCTTTACTTTCATAAATTTGCAGTATTGTAAATGCAATATAATTCGTAAAAATTTGCATGAAATTAAACTAAAGAGGTTATCATTCTATCTACCCACACAACAATCCGTTACACTATAGATATATACAAACATATACTCATATACACTTGTTTTAATACACAACGCGTGGATGTCAACCTGTATCAACTTGCCATTGCAACTATTCTATAGTCCGGTCTGAAGTTACGTGTGCAGTAGAAACAAAAATAATGCAAACAACAACAAAAAAAATACCGTCAATGCAAATTGAATACAAAAAAGCGGTAAAAGTTAAACAACAGAGACACAATAGGAAAACATAAAAAAAACATCAGAACAACCAGCACTTTGTGGCTGACACACTTTGTGATTGTACTCGAATGTTTGCTTTTTTATATTCTAAGTGCAGAGCTGCAATACGTGCAGTATTCCTCGATTCGCTGGAACCACACTTTGCAAATTATATAGTCAAAAGATTCGTCAGCGGGTCGAGTTGATGGGCGCGTCAAAATGCTTTGAAAGTATTGACGAATTTTGGCTAATTTTGCGTGTGCAAAACACAATGAGAGAGAATGGAATTTGCCTCTAATTTGACAGTCGGAAAGTCCATGATGTCATTTTTGTGCAATTTGTGTGTACTCAACCTTAGATTACACTCACTGTAGGTAAGTAACTCAAACCAAGGTTAGTAGGTTTCGTTTAATTGATTCCCATAGTTTAATTGTTTGATATTCACGTATAAAAGTGATTTCCATTTTATGTAAGCAAATTGAACTTTTATACTCGCATTGGCTGCAATTAGTACACTGTGAAAAATATTGCGAAAGTTGAATAATCGTTGGATTGCGAGTAGGATAGTTGGTTTTCTAGTTGTCCATAAAGTTGAAAATGATAATATTTTGAAACTCTTTTTTTTATTTTTTTTCTTTTGTTTGATTCACTTCAAAACCATTCTATCACTTATTTATATATCTAATAGCGATATATTTACATGGCCATACGAGTATTTTCATATATGGATAATCATTAAAAATTACTGCAATTTGTTCTCACCTGTTTCAATTTATGAACTCATGTACAATGTTTACTCGCTATACTCTGCCTCCCTTCTTCTGTATTGCTTTCTATGCTTTGTTTGCAAATTGCAGTTCTTGTTGTCGTTGTAGTTGTTGTTTGATAACCGGTTTTGGCTCTATGGTTATTTACGTTTTTTTTGCTGCACCACTTTTTGTTGCTCTGCTTTTGAAATGCTGAAACAAAGTTGAGCTGTCGTCAGCAGTTGTTAAAACACAAGCAATCGTTGTTGTTGCTTGCTTTCATCGCATTGATCACACACACAAATCGTTAGCGAAATTTCGAAATTTTGCACAAAACGAACTCATTTGGTTTTAACTGTCTCAATGATGCATGAAATGCGACTTCAATGCCAGCAGAATCACAAAACACTTTCTAAATGAGGCAAAAGTGTACTTTCAAGTGTTGCTTCATCATTATTTAAACCATCACTAATTGTTTTCAATACGCTGAAAGCTTTGCCGCAAGTGAAATACAATTTTGTTTAGAAAGTAAAGAAACAGCTGAACGTTGTAATGTTGTGATTAATTTGTTATTATTCGTTTGTAAATATTTTGTTGCAACAATCCATATGAATGAAACAAATTGTATGAAACATGTTACAAATTTATTATAAAATGTTCCTTGCTGTTTATGGCATTTTGCAAAATTACTAAAAACGTGCTTTAAAAAAATCTCTTTTATAAAACAATTCAACTATTTATGGCTTATCAATGAATTACGCGCGCGCACTCCTACACATGCAGACACTCACACATATACACACTTGTCTGCACGTTGCAATCTTATCGCCAATGAACTTTTCTCATTAACAGGTGATAAAATTCTGTTTGTACGGGCGTGCAGTTTAGAGGGTTTCGTAGATAAGACTGACGTTTACGTGGTCGTGCTTTATGACCGCATCGACACACACAAACATCATTCATTCTGTTTGTCTGATAGCCACAGACATTCGGCCTGGAGCGATAGTATTGATAACATTCCATAAAGTCACAAAAAAAGGGCTGAGTAAACGAAGCGATATTTGCAGATTTCGAGCAACCATTGGCAGTAGCTGAATTGCAAAAATTCTCTGCTACAAAAAATGCGCTACGGAATGGTGAGAAAAATTCGTACGTATTCACAGTTGGCGATAGAGCGTTGACAAGTTTGCCGAAAAAAGTCATTGAAAGTTTTAAACATGTATTCAGCATGTGAGCTAATAGGAACCACTGGGATAGTAGGTGAATCACTGTGGTTTAAGTTTTATTTACTTTAGTATTGAATGAACGGAAATAGATTATGGGAAATAGAAGTATAGTGTTCATTGTGCTGGAAAAGACATAAAGACTGGTGTCAACTGGCTGCTCGGAGTCGGGAAAAACCTATTAACCCTTTCGCTATTTTGTTGCCATATGGCAACATGCTACTTTTTGGACGCCTGAACCCACTGTGGTTTGAAGAACACATTTTTTGTTGGTCCTTAGAATAGTTTGAAGTTTGAGGAACAATACGAAATTAATAAACTGAATATTTAAGTTTAATGAAGAAAAGATACACGACTTTTAATGGTACATCTTGACATAGTAAAGGAAGAAGAAGCATAAAAAATTAGAAGACTTTTTAATTTGACGTTTTCTTTCAATTTAGATACTTTTTTGAAAAAAATTGCTGGCTAAAGTAAATGAAGAAATATTCAAATTTTACTTATGCGTAAAAAGTTTTATGTTTAAGTAATTATTACAGTTACAACGATGTGGTTGCTTTCATAGAAAAACTGCTTAAAATACAAGGTCCGAGATAAAAATTAAAAAAATTCTTATGGAATGATGCTAAAAAACACATAGAAGCCTAAAGCGTTAAATTTAAAATTTTGACTTTCCCCAGAAACAATTTGTAGCGAAAGGGTTAACACTACAATATGGCTGGAAAGCTGGATCTTAGAACAGTTATTGCAATTATTGCAACATATTTCAAAAACATTGCTGGCACGAATGTGAAAAATATTCTAACATGAATTAATGCTTTTGTTTACCGGTTTGATAGCTATAGCAACAAAATCTAGATTTCGTCTGAATAACAGAGATAACTCGCAGTATTACCAAACCTTTATATAGTCAAACTGTTAACTCTCTTTCTACATGAGATTTACATTCCTTTTTCTATGGATAATAATTTTATGGTTAACCGTTTCGACCCCAAAGTTGCCTGAGAGCGAATTCACCCATTTGTCGTCTTATAGCAAAAGATACGATTGATTTATGGGTTAAATTTAAGTGGGCACAAACAAATAAATATTTTTAGAAGTGAATTCAAAGCAAATTACTAAAATTTTACTGTTGTCCCCAAAATAATTTTCAACAATTTGCAGCGATAACTTTTCCTGAAGTTTGTGTTCTAATTGAAGTCTACGAATTGAGCGCGTTTGATCAAAACCCTGTTTCTTTAAAAATGGTTAAATGAAATCAAAAAGTGATAATTTTGTATTTTTCCATAAATATGAAATAATTTTTCTGTATTAAAAAATATTGATACAAAATTTGTTTAACCCGTTTTAAGCTGAAATTGTTCAAAAGTAAACTAGCTCTAGAACTCAAACAAAGAGACGTGGCGACTTCAAATGTCGTGTGCAAACTTCTTAGGTAAACGTTTCATGATTTAAATACCAAAAAGTAATATCGAGACACAGGGTAAAATTCGTGGTTGAAAGGGTTAAACGATTGAATAATTTTCCAAAATTTAACTTTCTTAAATTCATTACGACATGTAAATTATAGCTTCCTGATGCCACTAGCAAAATAATGCTTGCAAATTTATAAAAAATAATAAGCACAAATTGTATTCAAGCAGCGAAAATGCGGCAAATTTCCCTCAAGAACACTTATACGAATTTTCTATATTTCTCCACAAATCAATTAAAGTTTTATAATTAGAAACAAAGAGCCGGCAGCGCCAATTCCATGCAACGCTGACATGTGGCTTACTCACTGTGGCCCTGGCAATGGCCCGCAACGTTGCCGTTCTTGGCGATTAGAAAGCGCTCAGCCCGAAAGATCATTGCTATAACGAAGCTATGACGTCATGGCGGTGTAAGGTTGCCGCTTCGCCTAATCGCCCAGGCAATTGTTGCATTTCTCTGTATTTGTATATGTGTGCTTATGTTGTTGTTGTATGGATTGGCACTGTGCTAAATTGGGAGGAGATGCTTTTCTCCCACTTTAGGCCGGCTATTTAAGTACAAAAACACATCGACAACAAAAATGCCAGAAAAAAGGAACAAAAACAACCAAAACTAAATATAAAGTAAACAAGAATTTCTCGCTCGGCCGCTTTGCATTTCATGATCACACGCGATCATCACCAACAGCGGCAACATTGAAATAAAAACAGCAACAACTAACTTTGCGCGTTCGGCCGGCCGATCGTGCATCACGCATACTGATTATTTAATGACATCATCAGCGGCCACAGTCGGGGGAGTCATGCTGGCGCAGTGGATGGAGGCGGGTGCCGGTTGAAGGGGGGCGGCGGCACAGAACCTGATACAACAAATTACGAATATTGCGCTCATTTCCGCAACGTGTTTTCTACACTTCCACTTTTGTTCGGGCCCCGTAACATTAGTGTTGTTGTTGTTGTTGTCATTTTCGGTTTTTGCCATTGTTTCAATACGAGTTTCATGTGCCGTTTTAATGGTGTGCTTGTGCTATCTTAAAAAAAAATACGCCGCCATTCGCACTCACACACACACAAACACACAATCACTTGCACACTTTGGGGCCCTCACCACCACCACTGACCGCGTAACGTATCACAAATTCAAACTTCAAATTTCACGAACGCACGACCACTTTTTTCCTCAATTTTTGGCCATTTTTTGTTGTTGGTATTTTTTATCGCGTCCACAAATTGAACTTGGGTTGTTTTGCCGAGGCGAATGCACCGATATGAGCGGCCGCATGAAAAAAAAAACAACTGGTTTACCTTCACTAAATTCACTTCACTTTTTATTGCACGATTTCTCGTATCGTTTGTGCACAGCGAATGCGAAGTGCGCGTCCTGCGTTGCACGTTGATAATTTCGTATGCGTTCACGTTTGCTGCCGTACTCGCGCACACAACTTCTGCACTGGTTGGCGATTCAAAGACAACTGAAAATTGACGGCAACTGAGTGGCGCGCGAACCGCCACCACCACCGTTGACTTGACGCCGGCATCGCATGGAACACCGCTGCCGAACGTAAAAAGCTTCAGATACTTTTTCTCGTGTTTCGCCAACTATGAACGGGCAGAGAACAGTGGAATATGGGCAATGCAAATTTCTGAAAAATAAATGTATTTAAAAATATTGTAATTTACCAATGAGTTAAATACTGCGAATTCTAACCTTTTTGGCTATTTAGAAGCGTCTGAAGCATTTCTCATGTTTCCGTTCCTCACTTCTGCTGCAGTCTCTCGCTCTAAAATACTAAATATTTCGACACCACTAAGCACCCAAATGAGGTCTATGCGTCCACTTCTTGGCTAGAATTGGGTAAGACTCTCACCCAATTCTAACAGCGCATTTTTAAACCTCTTCATCCCACTGTGCTTTGAATTGAAAGCGATTGAATGATAATTGAAATGAAATTGAAAGCGATAAACCTGAACAACACATTGAAAGTCTAATCGGCACTTGTGATTCTTTCCATTTGACTGCTTGTCTGCAATAAATGTGAGAATATTTGCTTTTTTGTTGCATTCTGCTGTTGTTGCCTTTGTTTTAGCGCACGAGTCGTACTGGTGTTGCAGCATTAACCCCGTCTGCTGGTCTGTTGTCTATGCCTACTCCGCACACAATGCGTGCACTGAGCGCGGAGTGAAATGGCGAATGACTTTAGTGTTTACATCCGCTTCTAGCGACAGTAATTTCTCATTTTTGAATTGGATTTCTATTCGGGTGCACTTGATGTGGGCGGCCAGATTGAGGAAGGCGACAGCTATCTGCAGGTAGGCTTATACAGTATGAATGATGTGATGACGAGAAGCAACTGTGCTGTCTTGCGTCTTTGAGTTGAGTTGCGTTCGACTGTTGAGATGATGCTGATATGATACTGATGCGACAATAGTGTCAATGTGATGTCAACGTTAATGTGATGTAATTTTTAATAAAATAAAATAAATAAAAAATAAATAAAATAAACTAAAGTAAAATGAAATTAAAAAAATAAAATAAAATAATATAAAATAAAATAAAATAAAATGAAAAAATAAAATGAAATGAAATAAAATTAAATTAAATAAAATAAATAAAAAAAATGAAAATAAGTTAAAATAAATTAAAATAAAATAAAATTATATAAAATAAAATAATATATCAGGTGTACAACTTTGCGTCCGCCGTTTTTTTTCCAAAATTAAAAGCTTTATTGCGAAAAAGTGCTTACAGATGTATTATTCAAAGTATTGTCCGTCGCTAGCGACAACTTTCTCCCATCTTTCCGGCAATTTTCGGATCCCGGCTCGAAAAAAGGAGTCCTCTTTTGACGCTATCCATGAAGCAATCCATTTTTCCAATTCTTCGAAGGATTGAAAATGTTGATCTGCCAGGCCGTGTGCCATCGAACGGAATAGGTGGAAGTCAGAAGGGGCGACATCTGGGGAATACGGCGGGTGGGGCAAGACTTCCCATTTCAGCGTTTCCAGGTACTTTTTGACCACTTTTGCGACGTGAGGCCGAGCATTGTCGTGTTGGAGGATGACTTTGTCATGTCGCTCTTGATATTTTTAAAACGTTGAAACCACTCCCGACACGTTCTTTCACTCAGAGCAGCATCACCGTAAGTTTCTGAGAGCATTCGATGCGCTTCAGCTGCATTTTTTTTCGAATTGTAACAGAAAAGTAAAACTTCCCGCAAATGGCGAGAATTGGGCACATAAACGGACATTTTCGAGCGTGAAAATACGAAAACAAGAACAACTGTCACTGAAACGGCGATGACAATTCGTTAGGCACTGTCCACACTCACTTTAAAGGCATTACCATCTATGTATTTCAACCAGCCTCAGCCGGTACAGCCACCTATCGGAAAACGGCGGAAGCAAAGTTGTACACCTGATAATATGAAATGAAAAAAACAAAAATTAAATAAAATAAAAATAAAAATAAAATTAAATTAAAAAAATTAAATGAAATTAAATGAATTAAAATAAAATAAAATAAAATAAAATAAAATAAAATAAAATAAAATAAAATAAAATAAAATCAAATAAAATCAAATAAAATAAAATAAAATAAAATAAAATAAAATAAAATAAAATAAAATAAAATAAAATAAAATAAAATAAAATAGAATAAAATAGAATAAAATAAAATAAAATAAAATAAAATAAAATAAAATAAAATAAAATAAAATAAAATAAAATAAAATAAAATAAAATAAAATAAAATAAACTAAAATAAATAAAATATAATAAAATAAAATAGAGTCGTGGTCGATTAAAAAAAAATATGCACTTGAGCGAAATTCCGTTCCTTATTTCTTGTGTTATATTTATTCAACGACTTCAACACATGCGACATCACTGTAACACAGTTCGTAATGACCGACAGTAATTTCCTCCAACGTTCGTAATTACATTTCAAGTGCAGCATTATTGTGGCAAGCTGGCACTCACACTCGTCCCAACACAGCTGGAGAGATATAACACAATGAAGATGGAAAGAAATTTCGTTAAACAGTGCAGAGTGTGAGCAAAGTCATTGTCTTACCTGAATACAGCCGGCTTTCACTGTGCAAAGCATCGGCAGTATGGAGTTGCACCTTCAGCGTTGCTATCTGCGGCAACTGAAACTGTTGCAGCTAAGCGGCAGTTGTTTGTTCTCATTTTTGTTTTTAAGGAAACGGCAGCATCTAACGCCTAGAAGGGAACGCACGTCTACGGAAAGCTGCACGCTATTCAAACAGTGAACCAATGTTTGTGGGCGTACGAGCTGCGCTCAAGTAAAATATTTACTCTTCTGTGGGCACACTGCAATTGTTGCTTTTTCTATTAAAAAAAGAATAAATATTATTTTTATATCAACTGCTTTGGTTTACAATTCGTGGAAGTTCAATGATTCATATTGTTTGTGCTTCTGAAATTGTAATTTAATAAAACTTTTGGCGCCTTTAGTACATTGTATTATACACCAGATTAATTGTTCCAGATTAATTTAATTTACAAAGAAATCCGTAAATCCCCGCAGCACGAACATTTTCAAGTCGAACAATGTGGGGCGGCAGCGTTGTAATAAATGTTGTTTTGAAAGCAAGTCGATTGTGCTGTGTGCCGCGTAAAACACGAATTGGCTTTAAGCGAAGTTAGTACTGCTCGCACTGCGCGCGTGTTAGAATCGTCGGTAATTAACATTTCGGCAAAGCCATCACGACGGCAGAATCGCACAATAAACAATCTTGAAGCCGACAGGCGTTCTTGGCATTGAACAACAAACGGCAAATCCAGTTTGATGTTCGGCCCAATCTGGTAGCCAACTTCGGAAGAGCCCAGCTTGCAGACAAGTGCCCAGACGACCGTCTTCGCAGTTATAACGCAGCCGCACAGCGAAACGCAGCAAAGCAAATTGCGCTAAAATTAGCTCGGTTTTCATTAAATCTTTTCGTTGAAAATGTGGAAAATTATTTTCACAATCGCAGTGCTCACACTGTGCGTATTTATTAGCGAAAATGGTAAGTTTGATTTTTTTCAGTTGCAGCCATAAGTGAACATATTTTGATGACACTAAAGAAAAGTAATGTTTTACTATTGTTGATGAATTTTCAAATTCAAATGCAGTGGCCACGCCGGACGTAAGACCGCAATCGTTGCGTGGCATCGTCTTTCCCAACGTTAGCGATAGCGATGAGTGCTTTCTGGATGAGGCAAAACAAATACCTGGCATATGCAAGAATATTGCGGACTGCCATTGGGCACTGAAGCGCTGGAAGGAGGAGAATATTCGTCCGAAAACCTGTTACTTTAACAAATTCGATCACATTGTGTGCTGCGAGCAGAATCAGCTCATAAGACTGCCGCCACTGTCGAACTTGGAACCATCTGGTGTAGCGCGACGCAGTGAGGAAGGTGAGTTGTTGTTGTTGTTCTCATTGCTGTGACGTAGAATGTAGGAAGTGCATTCAACCTGTCGGACGAGGAGAATTAGTGGAAGTCCAAATGTAAATATGACTAAAATCTGCTAGCTCCCTATTACCTCTTTCCATATGAATGTTTCAAAGTTTTCTTTTACGTTTGTTTCGTTTTCGTCGCGGAGCGGTAGAAAATAAACAGGAGGTATGGTTCGGTTTTTGTAGTGTTTATTACTTGACGTACGAATTACAAGTGATACAAGAAATGTTAAACGATACATACGGCCGAAGCCGGTGAGCAGTAAATAAGGGGAACATTAATACAAGAGGAGAAGGAAAGATTGGGATCAGTGATGGGATCGACGGATCACTAAATACAGCACAGTACATCTGAACAACTTTTGTTGTAAAACAAATGCCCTGCAAATTTGAGAAAAACTTTAATTAAGTATTAAGAAAACATACCGTAGATGTAAAGTAATATTTACTTTGCTGGCTGACAACAACTCACTCATGGCTTGTGAGTTATTTGAACTTTGAAGAAGTGTTTAATGGTTTTTTTAGTGTCCGACCGAAACAACTTTTTTAGGCCGAAATCGAAACCGAATTTCGGTTTTTTTTTAATATTCGGTTGAAACCGAACCTTTCTACACCTTGAAACTTGAACTTGAAAAGGTGTAGTTGAAATAAAAATCACCAAAACAAGCATTTTTTTCAACCAACGAATTTTACTTTGCGTAAATAAAAAACATACAAACAAACCTAACATATATAAATAAATAGTTATTAATAAAAAAAATTCATTAATTTTTAAAAACATTAACATAAAAATTACCCTTTTGTACTTTACTCGCTAATATTCAAAATGAAATAATTTAATAATATAACACATCGGCTGATAAGTTGATAATTACGATATGACGTTTGGTTCAAAAGTAAAAATTGTTTTTGTAAAACAACGTTGTTCGTGTCCAAAACAATGGAAAAAAAGAATTTCGTGTTCTCATAAAACATTGCTTTGTGATAGGAAAAAACACCATTGAAGAAAAGTCCTGGTTCGATAAGTGTTATCCGGACTCTGCACCCGGAAAATCTAGCATTATTGATTGGTTTGCTCAATTTAAACCTGGTCGTACGAACACCGACAATGCGCCGCGCTGTGATCGGCCAATTGATTGGTTACACTGGAAAACGGTAAAAAAGTCCATAAAATCGTTTTGGAAAACCGTAAATTGAATTTGCAGGAGATAGCTGATACTATCAAGATATCAAAGGAGCTGTTTCCGAAATGGGTGCCGTGCTTGCTAACGGACAAGACAATGCACCGTGTCACAAGTCTCTCGCCACGATGACAAAATTGCACGAACTAAGCTTCTAATGACTTCCGAACTCACCCTATTCTCCAGGCTTGGCTCCCAGTGAGCTTTATCTGTTCGCAGACTTAAAAAAATGCTCGCAGGAAAGAAATTTGGCTCAAATAAGAAGGTGATCGCTCAGAAAAATACCTATTTAGAGGCCAAAGATCAGTCGTTTTACAAGAAAGGTGTCGAAAGGTTAGACAAGTGCTGGATTGAATGTATAGCTCTTGAAGAAAACTATGTTCATGAATAAAATCGAATTTCACTAAACAAATTTGGTTTTTTGCATTAGGCCGGGGACTTATCAGCCGATGTGTTATGCTAAAAAAAGCATCTAAATTACTCCTTCTTTCACTATATGTCTGCTGGGCTGCACTAACAAGCTGTTCTTTCGATACACAATAAAATGTAAACAAATATTCTATGATAGAAAGTTTCGGTTTCCGACGTTCGGCCATTTTTTTACCGAAACTGAAAGAGAAACCACTTGTTTGGGCCGAACCGAAACCGAATATTTGGTCAGACACTAGTTTTTTTTTCAAATTATAATAACAACAAATGTGTTAATTTGTATATTTTTAACATAAATATTCCACTGTAGCTTGCAGAGATTTTCACATCGTGAAGCCTCCTGCGGATGGCTTGTTCAGGGTGACCGTTGTTCATGGCGAGCCCACCGCACCGAATGAGTTTCCATTTATGGTAGATATTGAATGCACAACTCATGCGCTATAATACCTGCTTCCCGTAGTCACAACAAAATCCCTATTCACCTTTTAGGCCGCACTGGGCTGGACATCAAACTTCGGCGATACGTTGTCCTATCGCTGCGGCGGCGTACTAATTGCCGAAAAATTCATTTTGACAGCAGCGCATTGCACCGAATTTGGCGGGTGAGTTGTTCAATTTCAACTCGTCATAATCTCCGCCTAACTGATTGCCCTATTAACGCATTAATCTCTCTTGAACTGCAGTGAATTTCCAAGCACGGCACGCGTTGGCGGCACTAATCTCACAGATCGCGCAGGAGTGCTTGTGCCCATCAAACGCGTTATTGTGCATCCACGTTACAGCGGCAGCACATCGTACAATGATATAGCGTTGTTGGAGCTCGCCAGGAATCCCGGGTGTGTACAAGATCAACAAACTCTGTGCGCATAGTTGAAATTCTCAAACTTGAAATTCCCATTTGCAGTGTGATACCGGCCTGTGTTTGGAGTCAGCGCGCGGTGAACCACCAGAACGTGACCGCACTGGGCTATGGCAGCACAAGTTTCTGTGCGTGGCGTTTGCTTTGCTGTGTTTTTGTTGTAGTGATTTGATCTCTGATTTATTGGTGTTTTCTTAATGCAGCTGGCGCATCGTCAGATCAGCTGCTGAAGGCTCCACTATTTTTGGTATCCAATGAGGTTTGTCAGCGCTTCTATGCGCGCGACATTGATCTGCTGCCCGACGGTCTGGTCAGCACGCAAATCTGTGCCGGTGATCCAGAACATTTAAGAGACACTTGTCAGGTAAATTCAAAATTCTATCAGTGCTGCAATTAATTTTAACAATTTATTTAAAAAATTACTACCAATACTAGGGAGATTCCGGCGGGCCGCTCATATTGCAAGTGATTCGTGAAATACCCTACCACTACGTGGTGGGCATTACTTCCTTCGGAGAGGGTTGTGCCGGCCAGCCGCCATCAATTTACACCAGAATATCCTCGTACATTGACTGGATTGAGCAGCATGTCTGGCCAGCAGACAGTGTCAGCAAGTAGTCCACACACACACACATACATATTTATATCATCAATACTCATTAATGCATTTGCTGTAATGTAGCACGTAAGTTAATTTGCCTAAAAATGTCCCCATTAGCGTCGGTAGAAATAAATGTGAACAATGTTAGTAAACAATAAAGATTTACAACTTCCTATTCCACTGTCTTTACCGCACACACACGCAATAAATGTGCTTTCAATACATAAATCATCGTCACTATTCGGCTGTTAGCCCACACGGTCGGCGGTTCGGCGTGTGGTTGCTTTTCGGTGAGGGTAGTTGTATTGCTCCAGTTGGAAAAAGTGGCGCGAAAAGTTTTCTCCATCAGCCAGATGACGCTTTTCGTTCATGCATTTGTAATTAAATTTACATAAAGGCGGGAGAAAAGCGCCTTAGGGAGTTAAACAACAACTCGTGTCAACCGTGCACATTGTGCACATGGCACCAACAAGGGTGGTTTTTGCGTCGTTAACAGCAAATTGCTACCAATGTGAATGCACCTTAGATAGTTTGCTCTACGCTCGAAAGTACAACAGTAGCAGAGAGATTGTAAGGCAGCATGTTTGTTGTTTGAAAATGATGTAAACAACCATTTCATATCATTTTCCTGGAATGCGAATGAAAAATTCGGGCAACTTGTTTTTTTGATAACTGGAGAAATTTAAATGCCTATCTGGTATACTTTTTCTTGTTAATGGAAAAGTTGAAATCATTTCAGCTTAATTTCGCACGCAAATCATGAAGAAATTTAAATATTGCTGTAAGAGTGACTCCACTCCCAGTCGGCAGAGACTTTATAGTTTCTCCCCGTTTGCTTGTTGATTAACTTTCTTCTTTGAATTAGCTCTTTGGTGAATCCAGATCTTAAATTTGAAGTCGTGATCACTAACTGTAATGTGGAATATAGAATGCATTGATTTCTGCTTAGGTACAATATTATATCAACTTACCCTTTGAGGTGAGTTTTCAGTTGCGAGAGTTATGAGATTATCGCTACTAACAACTAAACTATGTGTTAGGTGCCAAATTGCTGATTAATGTAAATTTACTGCTGTATTTTTAAGATCAGCATAAGACATACTTAGTTGACTGATTGACTTATTTGCTTTCTTTTTGTTACTTTAAAATATCGCACACCCACTTCAAAAGTGACACAACTTAAAACTTTTAATTTTCGAATTTATGTGTTAATACTGTGCACAATGCGTCTATCTACCAATAAGCAAAAGCTCAGTATATTTTGTTGTTGTTAACTGTTGCCAAAATAAAGTTAGGTCTCTCTTCATGTCGAGAAGATTGATGCTATTTGATCGCTGCAGCTTAATGCAAAAGAGTCACAATTCGAATTGTGACACTTTTGACAAAATACAATTTTGTTGAAGTTAATTTTAAGTAAAGTTGAGACAATTTTAGTAAATATTTTCAAATAAAAAAATTAATTTTGAATTTTCAAAAATTTTTTTTCAACTTTTTAACTGTAATTTATAATTAAATATTATATTAAATGCAGAAAAATTGAAATAACTTAAAAAATTCGGTAATTATTGAATAAACAAATTTCATCAAAAAAGTCACACTTCTTTTGAGTTAAACCTTTGTATTTTAAAGCATAATCTGTAGGGATTTTCTACTGAACGGTCTATACTAATGTCCTGCATGAATATATTCATTTTGGCGACTACACTACTGTACACACTGTACGGGTACTTGGTATTCGAAGAATGTGTACAACGAAACGAATAGAAACGAGAACCAGCGAGCGTCGCTTCTCGATTCTATTCATATTCGGTGAATAGCGAACACTGCAGTGCTCGTATTCGGGGAGAAGCGAATACTGCAGTGCTCGTATTCGGTAATCGAGAACTTTGCGAAGTATTCGAAGATCAACAGTTTCATCGAATATTTTTATGCGCAGTATGCCACTTTTCCATGTGTATACTTGTGGTGTGGTTGAAGTGGCTTATTAGTTAATATGCAAAATGGAAATTATTAAAGAAAGTAGCATAACAAATAAATAAATATTAATATACAACATAAATATTCCTAAATAATTTTAGGAATAATAAAACGAGTATATTCGGATATTCAAGCAGTTTGTACTATTATTAGAATGCTTTTGTACTCTTTTTCCCGCTTCGAGCGAATGAATATGGATATGATGAATAAATAGTGTACGTCTACTCGTTTCTGTTCGGAGCTTACTCGTACTCGAAGAGAGCTGTACTCGTATTCATTCGGACTGGTCCGCAGAGATGAAGTGAAGTATTCTATTCTATTCTATTCTATTCTATTCTATTCTATTCTATTCTATTATATTCTATTCTATTCTATTCTATTCTATTCTATTCTATTCTATTCTATTCTATTCTATTCTATTCTATTCTATTCTATTCTATTCTATTCTATTCTATTCTATTCTATTCTATTCTATTCTATTCTATTCTATTCTATTCTATTCTATTCTATTCTATTCTATTCTATTCTATTCTATTCTATTCTATTCTATTCTATTCTATTCTATTCTATTCTATTCAAATCTATTCTATTCTATTCAAAAGCATTTGAATGTTTTCGAATAGCAATAATGCTTACTCGTGCAGGACTCTAGTCTATACGTTATTAAAAAAAAATGTTTATTCAGCTCAAAAACAGTTTTTTGCGTTTCCTGAAAAATAAAAAATGTTTAGTTGTCACTTTTGTAGTGGTGTGCGAAATGATCATTGATTTACAATTTGTGGTACTGTTAGCCTCAAGGTTGGCTTTAGATTACATGTTTTACAATTCTTGCTTTCTCCCCAACGACTATAGAAAGGCTTGAACACTCTTGACTTTGATAACTCTTTGTCACAAAAATACACAAAACACGAAAGTTTCCATAATTTGCCAGTTTACTGTCATAAGGTGCGAAGAAGGTTGGAAAACGTCCAGCGGAGAATGCTAGAGCACAGGTCGTAGGCCGGAGGGTGTAAATTAGAAGCGACATATCCATCAGTTGTTTGGAAATAAGATGCGCAATGAATTCAAATCATTGCTTTAATCCTTTCAGTACGGAGTTTAATTTTGAAATCAAAATATTCTTGGTACAAAAGTTCCCATGCTATGAAAATTGGGGCTAAACAATTATGTTGCATGCTTAAAAATTCTGTAATCATCTTTTTACGCGGGCACTTATAATTCGAATTATTATTTTGAGAGAGTCAGAAGCTCTGAATTTTTTTGAGGTATCCGAGTAGTTTCAAAAGGGTTAAACATCATTTTACTGTAAATTTTTTATAGTCACCAAAATGTTGTTTTGTTTGCTGCAAATTGTTGCAAAATAAAAGACATTTTATAGTTTTTAAGTTTTTTACGTATACCTAAAAACAGTTAGGTGATTTTTTCAAAACTTTTATTGTTTTTTTTTTCCTCACGTTTTTCTTGTTCGCATTTTAAAGTTTTTTTTCGTATTGTTTTTGCTTTGTATGCATTTAATTTTACATTTTATACATTCCTCATGTGTGGATTTTCGTTTTGTTGTTTTTGTTTGTTAAATAAAAATTCTTTAAGTTACATAAGAACTAGTATATGTATGCAGTATGTATATCTTTATATATATAAGTAAAATTACAAATTTCACATTTCTTTTCAACGATTACTTTCACTTACTTTGTTTCATGTTGGTTTTGCTTTTGTTTTCTTGTTTTTCTTCTTTTCAGTTAGCGCTATTTAACTAGATTATTCACGTTAAGATTTCTTTTTGTTTTTTTGAGGATTCTGGGCACATTTCATTTAAATTATTAAATATGTAGTAGGTTTCACATTTGTCTGTTGGTTTCTTGCATTTCCATTATTGCTAATCGAGAGAGAAAAATAATATTCTATGTGTTCAGTTGGTATATGCGCCATGTGTGTGCTGCGTTCATCATGGCAATAATATGTTCTATGTTGCATTTGGCTGCACGCTATACATATATGATAGTGTTGTTGTTGTGGATTTTGCTTTCTTTATTGGATAGTAATCGATTCGAATCGAGTAATATTAGTGGTATTAGGTAGTAGTAGTTAGTTCACATATCTCTTGCTCTACAATATTTCACTTACGGCTAGCTGCGCG
This sequence comes from Melieria omissa, assembly GCA_963971225.1. Lineage (NCBI taxonomy): Eukaryota > Metazoa > Arthropoda > Insecta > Diptera > Ulidiidae > Melieria > Melieria omissa. The sequence continues at coordinate 21,614,744 of OZ020268.1, forward strand.
GCACTACTGCTACTCATTTTCATATATAATTTTTTTCGATTTTGGATTTTGAATTTGTGTTTGCGTACATTTACACGAATGCTTACGATTGACCTATGACTACTGCACAAGTGTACAATTTAACTTATTGACTGCGTGTGATTGTGAGTGGCTGTGTGAGAAATTCATTTCGTTCATATTTTCTGCGGCTTCTTGCTTCTAATCTCTTTCGAATTCCATTGAAATGTGGCATGAATAGGCGGCTTGTGCTCAAAGATCCGTTGCAACACGTCGAGCGCGCACATTCTGAGGCAAACGAACGAACTGCACTGATAGCATGGCTCGAAGGTGCAAAGCCAATTAGCTTAAAAGTATGTAACAAAAGACTAACCAAGTTGAAAACTCAGGAAGTAATTAAATTGTTTTTTAAGTTTTATCTAAATTGGGCATGTGTGTTGTTCTGTTTAATTAAAAGGTAATTGATGTCATGCGAAATTGTGTTGTTCAACTTGTTTGTTGAGTGTTTGAATATTGCGGTCAACTTTTAAACATGAATTAAAAAAACTGCACTAACTGCAAAACCTTTAAGCACATTTCGTGTGGCATACTTTTGGGCTGCCATTTGATGCACTGACAACTTGCCACTGTTTTGAACACCGGCAGTTAAGTTTAATTAAAATTTGGACTTTGGGTTTTAAAATGGAAATGATTTTGACTTGTTTTACAGTGTTGAGTTGGAAGAGTTTTTCCTAATATTTATATGCACTAATATGTTGCATAGCTTGCTGGTGGGCTTTGGGCAATTGAGGCTAATGTTTGCAGTAGTAGTGGTAAGACTTCTGTCACTACTTTTTCGTACGCAACATATTTTACGTACGCTTGCTGCTCTCTAATCTATTCTATTGTCATCGAATCATTTACAATCGAAATTACTTAAAAACAGACTGAATAAATTACGAAATGCTGCCTAAACAGTGCGTGCTAAATCAAATGGAAATATTAATCATATAAAGTACAATCAGTAGAGGAGGCGCAATCACACAGATAAACAGACAGAGCTTTACATATACATTTAAATGTATAAAATTCAAATTGAAAGAGCAAAATATTGTGCACAACACACACGCTCGCACAATTCAAGGCAATTGCAATGCGCACGTATTCGTAACAACAAGAGTTGTGTGTCTGAAATCAAATCGACATCATGTTGGGCAATGATGAGAAGTAGACATTAGTGAAACTAAAGTTTCCACGCATTATTAATGCAAATAGCACAAATGCAAATTTAATACGCGCTGAGCGGCGTAGGTGCAACTGCATTTGAATTGTGCACTAAACGAAAATGCTTCAAATTTCCCCATTTGTAACATTTGCAAATGTTTCGCAAAACGATTCAGCAGTGTGAGACTCAATCTTTGCTTATTTTAATAAGTATGCAATATTCGGTTATGCATATACAATTGCATTCATTCTTAATGCGCTATGTTATCATTGAAATATATAATATTCACTTAAATTGTTCATACAACTAGGCAAAAGTCTTTAGGAAGAGAAAATTAAATAATCGTAATTAATTATTGGTAAAAATTAATTAATTAAAAACAGCGGCGCGAACGCACACATCGAACTTTAGTGCTCGACTAAAATATGCATTTTTGCAAATTTTCTGTATTTAAGCGAAACGTTTTTTTGTTGTGGTTTTGTTTTTTTATCAACTAGAAGAAATCAATTTCATGTATAATTAATCATAATAATAATAATAGAACTAATTAATCGTTATAATAACATTTGTAATAGTATAAGATAAGCCGTTGGCAGAGCGGCGCGCACGCCGCCAACTGCAGCAGTGCTCCGCCAATAGTGAGCGCTGCCGGTGCGCTCCACTACGCAGCGCAGTGTAAGCCTTTTTAAAAAAAAGTAAATATTGACAAACATTTTCTCACTTAATCAACTAATGGCGCTTATCGTAAGTTAAATTGTTTTGTTTTGTATTTTCGCTTTTCTATAAGTGTAACTTAGCATGTAATGTGAAAATAAATGATATATGCGGCGTACAGCATGCGGCCGGCGCATACACCACGCGCCCCCTACGAGTGTCGTCAGCGCAAGTGTAGCGACGCGATTGGGCGCATTCGTCGTTGCAATAATTGGGCGGCTGGTCTGCTTCGCGCAGTTGCATTGTGCATCGTTCGGGCTAATATCAACCAAACGCAAAAGTATATGTAGCGTGCGAATGTTAAAATGTTGCTTTTCCCTTTTCGAAATTCAGAAAATTCAACCACTAAATGGCGCATGTTCCGTATAGACTTGGTTCAGGCTAGAGCGGCGCCAATTTGTTTCGCTTTTAATTCAGTTTGGCCGCCGTTCGATTTTGATTCTCAAATGATTTTTTTTAATTTGTTGGTTGGTTTTATTTAATTTTTTGGTAAAATGTGTATGAAGTGTGGCGCAAATTTAGGCTTAGCACATACAATATTTTCAAATTGCAGTTAAATATTAAAACAAAAGAAGAAAACTTAATTGAATTGAGTAAAATGGGGGGAAAATGAATGCACACAACTTAAATACAAATGTCCAGAAAAAGTCTGCTGCTGCAAGACTAATTTTTTTGATTTGATTTTGTTTGTTTTTTGTTTTTGTTTTTTGTGCGCTGCGGATTATTAAAATGCTCCGTGTTGCGCAATTATAAATAATAATAAAATAAACAAAAGCTCAACGACGGTAAAAATTAAAACGTAAAAAAATTAGATAGACTGCGCTTAGGAGAGACAACTATTTTCAATGCTCAATTCAATTTCAATCAAAATTGCAGCTAAATGTGCAACAAAAACTTAATTATTTGTAATTGGGAACCTATGGAAAACAATGTACATTTAAGTGAGAATGCTGAAAGCGCGTCTGCAATCCTACAATAATTACTGTATGCAAAATGCACGGCGAAAATTCTATGGACGAAAGCTAAAACAATGCTGCAGCAGCTGAAAGGTGAAATTCAAAGCACATACAACAGAATAAATTACGCAACGCAGCGTAAATGAAAATAAATTTGTTACTTAGAAATGTTTTACAAGCAGTCGAAAAGTGTAGCAGGATAAACCTCAACAGTTAGTTAGTTTCTGGCAATATACAGAAAACTAGAGACTGCAAACAACTTCAACTGGACATACATAGCTGCCGTGCATTCGTCAGCCGAATGCCGTACGGCGCCGTAGCATCGCTTCAGGCATCGCCACTTTAAATTGTAATTGCTGTTGTTAGTGTTCACTACGCTCTTACTTTTACTACTACAGCTAATTTGCATTTCCATTAGTTTGCTACGCGCGCAAAGCAAATACACTGTTCATTGAGTTGCGGCAATGAATGACAGCAGGGCGTGCACAGCGTATGCGCATTGAAGTCGCGCGCGGGTGCGTATGTGTGTGTGTGACGTATACGTCTTCGAAGTGCTGCAATATCAGTGCAATTTCCGCACTAGCAGACATCGCTGTGCGCAGGTGGCTGTTGACGGAAGTTGGCAGTGTACCCATGACTTTACGACTGTCCCTCGAATTGGTTCCTTATTAACACCTGTAGTAGCTATATGCGGCGGGCAGTTCAAGTCCGACTATCTTCGCGACAAAAATGTTTGCATACACATTATCTATGTAATTGGTGCTCGGCGTGAACACACAGTTTTTCTTTGCTTCACCATAAATTTGCCCCATATGCTCTCAAATGTAGTTTTAATCTTTTAAAACATGGTAAACTGTCTCAATGTCATGTCGTAAGCTATTTACACATTGTTTGGAGTACATGAACTGCGAAATTCCGTCAACACCACATACACACACACTCACATACACTAACTCAGGGCCAACACAGTCCGAGTGTGAACGCTGCTGCGGCCACAGTCGTGTCGCTCGATCGATCAATTCATTTTGCTTACTTGTTAAATTATTATGGTAAATAGGCACAGGTTACAAACTATTTCTACTAATATCAATAATAATTAGAATCGTAATCTAACACGTACACATGCGCTTGGTTCACAACAACTCTCCATTTCGTTTTGTCGACAGGCTGTGCCTGCTTATTTGCCCGCTGATTACTATTAGTTATCTCGCTATAACTAGTACTTGGTTTTTGTTGTTGGCTTTTGTCTTAAGTACGCACATTGCTCGCTTAAGCCGGTAGATCGGCACGTAGCTGTGTGGGGGTGTGTGTATGAGTGTGTGCAGGTGCCTAGCTGCTCAACAGTTCGTTGTGCAATGCAAGTGCAACGGAAGCAGCGAATAACAACAAAACACATCCTTGGTTTGCAGTTTCTTGGTCCTGCCGCCTGTCATATTGTAGCTCTGATCTTGTTGTTGTTGTCCATGCCTTTGCTGAACTTTATTTGACGATATTTTGTTTGCTGCTACTCCTCTTCTGTTTCCGTTTCTTATCGCTGCTCTTCCGCTGGCGTTGCTCTTTTAATAGAGGAAAACAAATATATAAAATGGTTGTCCACGTTGTTGTTGTTGATATTGAAAAGTTAAATCGCTAAAACTGCGCCTAACTACACCATTTCTAATTGAAGGTGAGAAAGTTTCAAACGAAAATGAGAAGATGGCAATAGAAGATTAGAAAAATCAGTTTTCTTATTGATTAGACATGAGAAGATTTAACAAAAAATGCGAGTATTTAATTTCAACATGAGATGTGGCCAAGTGTTACCGTCAACAGAAAAGTATATCTACTCGAAAGTAACAAAATATGAATTAAAGATGAAAAGCAACCAAACCAAATATTAGTTTGGGGCAAAACGATTATTTGAAGATGTTAATCAAAATGTAGTCGAGTAGTGAAAGTACAAAAACGTCGACTGAATATGGGGAAACTGTTGAATGAAAGGTAATATTCGCAAATAAAATAGTTTACGTCAACAAAGTTGTTACTATCAATTGAAGTTGAGAATTTGCTATGATCACATTAGCAATCAATAAAAATTGATTCTAAAAAAATTTAACAGTGATTATTAAAAATCAAATTTTTTTTTACTTTTTCTCATTTTCTGATGGCATTTTCTTATATTCGACCGATTGACTATTCCTATTCGAAATTATGCAATTGGAAATGATGTGGCGACTGTTGTTGCTGTGTGGATGATTTTAAAACTTGCCTATTTTCGATGTGGACGACACTGACGCCGACTCTGATGAGGATGCGGACGAGTTCGAAGCCACTGAAGACTCCGACGATATGGAAATGATCGAAATGGAAGAAGAGGCCGACACAAGCATGGGTCGCGGCGCTGATATTTTTGCTTGTTGCTGTTGACGCTGGTACTGTTGTTGCTGTTGCTGCTGTTGTTGTTGTTGCTGTTGCTGCATACGTTGTTGCCGCAGCTGTTGTTGCGATGGGCGTTGTGTGTAGCGCGACTTCATGTTGTTGGTGTTGTTGTTTGGGAGGTTATTGCCGCTGCTGTTGTTGCTATTGTTATTGTTGTTCGCGACAAAACTAGAAGTTGCAGCGGCAGCGTAGGACTGTTCCGCAGAAGGAGACTTGGACATGTGTTGTTGCTGCTGCTGATATTGTTGTTGCATTGGCGGTGGCACATAGAATTGACGCCGGTTGGTCGCCGCTGACGTGAATCGTTGCTGCATTTGCTGTTGTTGTTGCTGCTGCTGCTGTTGATGTTCTGGCGGCGACTGTTGATGTGGTTGCGGCTGTGACTGTTGTTGTTGTTGGTGCTGTTGCGGCGGCATATTGGACTGTGATATTTGCGGTTGTTGAAGTTGCTGACTGGTCTGTTGCTGCAGCGGTAGCGGCAACAGCGATCCCGGCTTAACGCCGAGTTTTTGTCGGTTGAGTGGGTTGTTGCCAGATGTATTGGTACCGACAATACCCCCACCACCACAATTGCCACCTCCGCCGCTATTGGTGGTGGCGTTGCTGAGTAATGGGGACGACTGTTGTTGCTGTTGCTGATATTGTTGCTGTTGTAGTAGCTGTTGCTGCTGCTGCTGCTGCACTAGACCGGCCACTATTCATCATGTCTCTATGCGCGACACTGTGTGAATATTCGCGGTTGGCGCCGCCGACGTAGCGGGCACCACACCCATTGGGTTGGGGCCCGGCGGAGACGTTGAGTCTACATCACATTCTTTGCTATCTTCGGATTCACACGATGAGGTGCTGCCATGGCGCGGGCGTGTCGCTGTCATGACAGAATGTTGCTGAACGTACAGCTGCTGCTGCTGCTGTTGCAGCTGATGCAAATGCTGCTGCGATGTTGCCAGACTGACGGCCGGAACAATGACGGTGGGCGGCAGCACCGAAATGTACTTGGCAGTGCTACCATTGTTGGTCGTAATTGGCGCACCGATGGCGGTCACCGGTGACATGCGCGTCACAAGGTGCTCAAAGTGATCGCGTATCCACTCACGATAGTCGATGACGTCATCGGTGATGCGTATTATGCGCCCTGCAAATAAACAAAACAAGTCAGAAAATTATGTCGGTTTTTCTTCTATATGCCAACAATTGATATCTCTGCAGTATGATGTCATGCAATCTGACTGCTACTTACCTAAGATGGAGGGCGTATTGCAGTCGTTTTCCCAGTCATTGAGCGGACTCACCGCCTGCGACACCAAACATGAATATGCATACTCAAAGGCCTGTTTCACTTGCAGCGCTCCGTACGAACTACGACCGATGTCGTTGCCCGGCGTCAACGGATCCTCGATGCACAACAACGACGGCCGATGGCCGTCGATCATGTCTCGCTGGAGATCGTCTTTCGGTATGTAGCGGCCGCCGTTCTTGATCGAGATCCCAATCTTCATGTAGTTGAATTTGCGACCATACAGCTCGAAGAACTCCAGCAGCAATACGCCTAGGTTAGCCTTTTCATGGTCGATTTGGCGCGGGTGCAGCTGCAGGAAGCTGATACACATCAGTATCAGCGAATAGGAGGAAATGCCGCCGGTGAAGACTTCATTGAGATCGCGCTGCAGCAGGAATTGCTTCAGCACCAGCACCAGCTTCGCCAGCAGCGGAAACTCCTGCTTGTACTTCTTGATCAATTCGGCCGATTGCACGCCTGACTGCATGTTGAACGAAATATCGACTTTCACTTGCGTCTCGCGATCGGTCAGCTTGATGATCGGCACGGAAGCCTTGTCGAGCACACGCACCGAGTGCGGCTCGGCGATGCCGCGCGCTATAAGCTCCGTTTCGAGCGTGCGCAATGGCGCCTTCTCCCACAGCCCTGTCACATAAACAGATCACAAAACACACAAGTTAGAATGCTTAAAATGGAATTTGCACTGGCGTCGCGCCTTACCTAAAACGACCAGATCGATATCCGACGTGGGCAGGAACAGGCCCGTGCGGAAGGAGCCAAAGATCTCCACAATCGCCGCCGGCCACTTCGAGTGCACCACATCTTCGATGCGCTGCGCAACACGGTTCCGGATGGCATGCTCAGTGGGCGTGGGCAGCACATAGTTGTAGAACTGCTCAATCTCCTCATGCAACCCCACCACACCGCGGCCATACTTAAAGCCCCGCACCCGCCACGGACAACCTTTGTACTTGGAGATGAGCTTGTCGACGTGCTTGTGAAAGTTGTACATGCTCGCCTTGTTGTCCACAATGCGGCCAATTTTCCTGCGCGACGGATTGTGGTAGCTAGACCGTTCGTGAGAGGGCATCTTCGTGTTGTTGTCCGGCACGCCGCCACCCGGTGTGGTCGCCGGTGTGTCGTTGTTGCTGGTCGAGTCGATCGAGTTGTTGCTGGAGGTGTTGCCGCTGTTGGCGCCGCTATTGCCGTTGCCGTTATTGTTGCGCTGCCCGCTGCCCACCTGTTGCAGCAGCAGTTGAATCGAGTCGCGATCGCGTGCACTTAGTGCACCGTTACTAAGTTTGTTGTTGACGCCCTGCAGTTGCTGTTGGTTTTGTTGCTCCAACAATTGGCTCATATCATGCGCATTGGTTTCCCAAATTTTACACCATGTGCGTAGTGCTGGACCCTCCTGTTCCTCTTGAATCCACCCGACAAAAGGATCCATTCAAATGAATGACGGCTGCGCGACCTGTCTGACGTTTCGTTTCGACGAAACGTTTCGCTGCCTGACCCCTGTCGCTTAACCGCTAGAGGGCGAACTGGCTGCGGGCCGTGACACGGGGATGTTCTGCTGATGACTCTACTGGCAGTGGAGAGAATGCACCGCAGCTGCGCGTTTCGGCACTGGGTGATTATGTTGGGAAGTGTGCTGCAGCCGTTCTGGGTTATGGACGCAGATTATCTGCAAAAACGAGCAAAGTGCTAACATTAAGGTGGATGGTTTTAAATTATACGTAAATTAGCTTTTAAAATGTTAGTAATCTGGGATCAATTGCCTACTATTTTAACTTTAGATTTAAAAGATGCGACGTTTAAAGCTAAACTCTAAGCATAAGCAAAAGCTTAGTTTTAGCTAAGGATTTCCTCGGCGATAACCTTAAGAGAAGCGGAGGAGGTAGACCTCCAGGCAGAGGCAGTGGTCACCCTGCCCGGGACAATGGACCTGACACAAATGCTACTCTGACCGGCAACGAGGTCGATATGCTTCTAGTACCATCAATACACAAACAAACGAACGAACGAAAAACCCCAAACAAATGCAGACCCGGTTTTCAGCAGGTGGTGAGCGAAAACAAACGCGAGTAAATGGCGATTAGTGGCAACCGAGCTGCAGCAGGAGTAGAGAAAGGTGTATTTGGAGCGCGAACTACAAACAAAACCAAATTAACACACTTCCAATCGCAACGCAAGGCACAAGACACGATAAGAAGCCAAGTCAAACAGAACCATCAGAAAAAACCACCGGTCTCACGAGACTTGCAAGTGTAGGCACAGGTATGGGAGACGTGGCGGGGTGGCGGCATTGGTAGGTGGCATGTGTGATGGTTGCTGGTGAGTATGCGATCGAATCTGCGCCGAAAGCGGTGAAAGGCAAAGCACACGGCGACGACGGAAACGCGACCACAGCGTGCATAGCAGCAGCAAGCGACAAGAAGCGAAATTAGCGAAGACAAGCAAACAACACACTAGGCCAAACGCAAATGCTGAGGTAAAAGGCACGAAGAAGCGGGCACAGAAAGAGCTACAAATCTATGTAAACCTAACTACGAAGGTTATGCAAAAGTTGCTAATTATTTCAGCGATATTCGGATAGGCCGAAAAGCGAAATAATCGCATTTCGGCGGCGCTTCATCGGCCAGTCGGGGTGGTGTGGGCAAAGGCAACAACGAACACTGCGCCACCCACCACCAGCAGCAGCAGTGTGTGTACGTTCAACGCACGGCGTCCGTTACAAATCGCCCGTCTGTGTGCCCGCTGCCCACTGATCTTGGGAATGTCTCTCGTGCAGCCTACCCGCTGAAGGTGGCCATAACCTCAAATTTTTCGCCGCAGCACAGCAGCTAACGGTTCGCAATAGCCGTGTGCACGGTGGGTGGGGAGGGGCAGCGTTTACGCTTCATTCCGCTCACTCCTTAGCGACGCTTTCTGTCATCCACTGCAGTGCAGCGTTACGCCTATTCCTCGTTAGTTCTTTACTTTTTTGTGCGTCCTTGTAATTGGACACTTGCTTGAGCGCAAAAATGCAACGTGTTCGGTACTGAGATCGGATGGTTTGTGAGGTACGCGGCAGCGGCATTACGCGGATCTCGTGCAGCAACGGATCTTGTTGGATGTGCGCCTAATCGCCACAGTCCAATAGGCCACCGCCCCTCCTCCGCACTTTTCAACTCGTTTTCACACGAAAAAAGCAAAAGCACAAGAAAAAAATCACACTTGCTCTCGAACGCAACATGGCGACAGCGCGACGACCGAGGACTTAAATGCGACTTTTTATGGCAAGAAAAATTCACTTTTCATTTCACACAAAATCGAACCTCTTGTCGAATTCATTTACTAACTAAAACACCAATTACTCGTTCAAACTCACACTTGTTCTGGATGCTCGATATTAAATGCAGTTTTTTCCTTCACTTTTTCCCCAATTGCACAAAAATAACTTTTTTTCTTGCTTTTTCTCCACTTTGTTCACCGCTGACAGCGTAAATGTCGTAGGAAAAAATAGTGGAAAAAATTCAACTCGTTGCGAGTGAGTTTGTCGAGAACGTGTGCGTGTGTGTGGAACGTACGGCGAGCGGGAGTGTTGAATTTCTACGAGCCGTGGTGAAGTTGTAAAGTGCCAGCGGAGCGCCCGACCTTTTTTTCTTCTACTGCTGCTTCGCCCGACTTCACACAATTTTCTCGAAGACTTGAGAAACGTTCCGCTAGGCTTTTCGCTATTGCGTTTATTTAGCACACTTTTTCTTTATGAAGCACGATACAGCCATTATTTCATTTGTTCTTTTGTGCTATTTGCAACAAATTTCAACACTTGTATTTTCTTATTTGCCGTAGAAATCTACGAGGAAAACGTCGACTAGTCAAAACCTTCTCAACCACGCTTCGAAATGATTTTTTCCCAAGCACTTTTCTGGTTTTACGATCCACACCTCATACACACAGCCGTTCTGGTTGTGTTCAATGATGGGTGCCCAGTGTTGCAATTTGCGCACGAAACAAAAGAACAAGTGGAGAACAATTCTCGAGTAGAATATATAATTTTACAATTTTGCAAATTTGAAGCAATGAGTTGTTGTAACATGACAATCTGTTGGAATGGCATTTATTATTGACAAAAACTACTAAGATACACGAAAATTTAGCAAGAAAAATTCTAAAAACAATTGTTTTTTGTAGAGATTTTTTACGAAAGTACGACACATGCAATGCCAATTAATTATAATAATTAATTCTGTGGTCAAAAGCAATAACCGCTTAAGTCGACTTAAGAAGAAATTGAGTTATGGATGCCACCAAGTTTTCTTGACTGTGCTCAACGTTTGTGTAAAATCGGGGAGTTTGTAACTTTAAAATAAAAAAAGTTATTAATAAAAACCTATTCGCATTCCCATAGCGAACACACTACGCACTAAAACTTTAAAACGAGATTGCTCGAAACAGCAATTTTCGACTTAGGCGGTTATTGCTTTTGGCCACAGAATTATAATAATAATTTATTACATTCGGGATTCAGGGGCTGATTTTGGGGGGTTAAAACTCACCGAAATATAAGGGTCATCTCGAAAACTAAATACAAATTAAAAGGAATTTACATAAACATTTATGAATATTAAAGAATTACTTTTTGAGCCTCCTCCTAAATTTTTTTCAGAATCCGCTCCTATCTCACTATTGTATAAATCACATTGTTTTGTAAAAGAGAATGAAATTAATTGAAACGAGGACTTGAGAAGTTTAAAAATTTTGGCGTTGTCAGCATCAAAATGTTAAACAACGCAATGAAGAAATTGACATAACAAATGTGTTTTCGACAGCTTCTCCTTGTTTTGAAAATCTCCAAACCTGCCGGTCTGTATCAGAGTAAAATTGTGGATTCAAATGTATAAGCAAAATGTGTAGAATATATTCGGCTAAAGCGTAGTGAAAAGAATACCTTGAACAATATGTCAAAATGTTTTCTAGGCATTACCATTTTTTACTATAGTCAAAATTCTAAATTTTTAATACTTCTTCTATTTTTTGCATTAATTATCGGAAAATTGTACTTCAATAATTTTGCAATTCATTGTTCAATAAAAGAGCAACGCAGAAACTCTCCTGGGAACCATCAAGAGCTGAGTATGTTCACGCAGGTGAGTGTGACAGTACAAATCAGCTGATATGCGAAATTATAAACGCTGGATGCAACTTTTAAACATATTTAAATTATCAGCAGCCCGACTGAGGAATCTCGCGACGCCCTAACAATGGAAGACTCGCAGTTAACACGGTATTTATATCTGAATTGATAATGTTGTGCTAAGCTGTAACGGTTTGAACTTTGCAGAATGGCAATTGAAGAAATTGTGCGCGAGCTGGGCGAACGCAGACCGCACGAACACAAGCGCCACGAGCGCAAGTTTAATCCGTTGGGAAAGCCCAATAAGCGGTTTCTAGGCAGAACGTTAAGCTCGGTGCTGACACACAATAAGCGTAACAGCGATCGCACGCAGGCGAATTGTCGACGCAAGCTGGAGGAGCTGGATAAAAGGCTGCGACGAGGTGTGCTGCGCCAATTCGATGAGGAGAAGTGCGACGAAGCTGAGCAAACGCACAGTTCAAGAAAACCCTCGGAGGTTACAAAGAAACGGTTAAGCAGAACAGAATTGCGATCATCATCTTCGTCCTGTTCAGAGAAAGAGACACGCTCAAAAAAGCGGAAAAAGTCGAGAAAGCGCACAAAAACTAGAAAGTTAAAGAAAAAACGAAAAGTTAAAAAGAGCAGAAAGCGTAGCAAGAGCGAAGTTTCAGATGGCAATACAAGTCGCAGCCGCAGCCGCAGCCGCAGCAAAAGATCGGCGAAGGAAAATAAGAGCTCCAAAAAGAGCTCCGAACCGCCACAGAAAGGCTTTGATGAGCAGTTTGCGGAAAGCGACTCGAACTATTATCAGGCGCTTCTTGATGATCATATCGGTTCGACGGTGTTTGACAACGCGACGCTGCACAGTGTTTACAATCAGCAAGTGCAACAGTTGTTATGCTACCAAGCAATGCTGGCCAGCATACAGAAGCGCACGGCGAACGCGGCCGCGTTCACAAATAGCGTGGTTCAAGCATTTAAAGACGAATTTGAAGATTCGCCCAGCGAAGTCAGCTCGAGTTCATCGTGGTCGTTAACGTCGGAGTTGGCAGAGGGCGATGAGATGGAAGACGGTGTGTTGACGATACACCTGTCGTCCGATGACAGTGCCTCCCTCACAAATACTTGCAGGAGGCGGAAGAAGCGAAAACCAGAATCGCCAGAGCTGGCCTCGTGTTCCAGCACTCTGACCTTCGACCTGTGTTCTAACAGCCCTAAGCGGACACGTGGATCACAGCCTTCGAGCAGAGCTACCACGCCCTGTATCTGCCTGGACTCGGATTCCAATGACAGCATCATGACTGGTGGCAAAAGAAAGGGTGCAGCACATGATATTGGCATAGACTTCGAGTCGGAAGACAGCATCGATCGTATGATCAGTGCGAGTAATGCAAAGATTTTAGCTTATTCGTCTTCTCTTCGAGGCAAAATGCGGAAAAAGCCGCACGTTTTTATTGACCTGACCGGGAAATGAGTGATGTTCTCCAATGGCGGCAGGTCAATTTGTTAGCTTGACATAAACTTGATTTACTTGATATTCTGGATTTTGACGTAAAGAATCAAAACCATTAAATTAATAAAGATATCTTCATTTTAAATAATGAATTTTGTTATATTTTAATAATAATACTTGTAGTAATAGAATACTGGAATTTATTCACTATGGGTTCAAATAGCTTCTACAAAAGAAATTTAATCAAAAACGTGTGCAATATTCATTTTTATGTATAGATAAAATTTTATATCTGATCAAAAAATTTTATATGGAAAGTGCGTGCTGTTTGATTTTCAAATGGACAGACACATAGTGAAAAAATATAAAAAAAATTAAAATATAATTTATTTCACTATGGAACATGACATAACTTTCTTTAAAAATTTCACGAATTCTAAACACCAACTATCTGAAACGCCCTGTGCGCCGACCCGACTCCCAACTGTTGACGTTGCACTTGTTGCTATCAGCTGATTTTGATTTATTTACAACGAAAAGCAGCGACAAATTAAACGCTCAGTTTTTGAGAACGGACGAACGCAGTTTCGAAATACAACGAAAATGTTTGGCAGCCTGCGCAAGAAACTGAACAGCGCCATACAGGAGGGGCTCATCATCTCCGAGCATCTGCAGCAGCAGTACCGGCAGCGGCAGCCCGCTACGTCCAGTCTGGATGAGAGCATCAGCAGCAATCGCAGCAGCGGCTCGCTGGGCAATTTCTCCAGCAGCGAGCTGGCCATGCCGGCCAATGTGAATATGGCAGCGGGCTGCCAGCTGCTGGCACACTATGAGGACGGATGGAAGCAGCTGCACGACGCCAACGACGAGAACGCGAGCAAGGCGGCTGCAGTGGCAATGCAAATCGACAACATTGGGCAGCGCACAGCGGCGCAGCGCGTAGTGATGACAGATGTAATAAGCTGCCTGTCGAGTGTACCGGCACTGGTGGAGAAGCTGCAGACGAGCATGGAGACACTGCAGCAGGTGAAGGCGTTGACTGCGTCGGTGGAGGAGCAGCTGGAGCGACTGGAGGATCTATGCGAGGAATGCGAACTGCAGGAGTTCATGCTGCACAAGCAGTTCGAGTTGTCGCAGTACAAGCAGCGGAAAATGGGTGCGATGCAATGCAGCGAAATTGCTTACACAGAGTTAAAGTTCGAGTTTTATTAATTGCAGCGGAGTTGGAAACATATCGGCAGCGCGTAGCGGCAGAGCACCAAGACAAAATACACCAACATGAGCAGCGGCTGAAGCAAATACAGCGCGAACGACAGGCCGTCTTCGATGATGCTTTTCGCGATGACTTGGAGGAGTTCAAGCAGCGTGGGGCCATAACAAGTCTGTCAGCAAATCGTTTAACTCATTCGTTTAATTGGTTTTTGTTGATATTTGTAGAAATCCACAAACCAAGCAGCAGTGCGGTGGCATTGGAGGAAGTTGTGCTCGAAGACGCCGAGACTAAGGACGCTCTCGAAGATTTTCTTAATGGGTAGCAGCGATTGATTGTTGCGCACAGTACTGCTTTCGGCGGTGTGTTGGCGGCGTACAGTTGACGGTGAATTATTTTACTTTACATTCAGTTGTTGTTAGGCATAAGGAAATAAGTCAAAACTGTCAAAGCGATGCAAAAGCAAACATTTTCATATATAGTCAATTTTACAATAATAATAAATAAACTAAAATAACTGCACTAAGTTAAAGTCTTGGAAGGAATTGGAATTACTTTATCTTTTATCTAATAGAAATTAATTTTTGTGGCTGGGAATTGAGTTGAAGATAGGTAATTCATTAAAGATATTTGAAACTACAAACAGCATAAATTGACAACGAATATGTTATAAAATTCGAACTTAATTTGAAAAAACATAACTTGATTTTTCCCATAAAAATTTCCTAATATGGCAAAACATTATGGCACATGTTCCCAATTTCGCCATTCCAAAAGCTCAAAAATCCTTTTGTAATCTTTGCATGTCTTCCAGTCAATTTCGGGCGCTCCTTTTTTGTAAGCACTCTCTTCTCATTTCTGAACAAAGTGCTGAAGAGCGTCGAGAGCTTAAAAATTGCTCGCATATTTTTACCTAATGCCACAAAATGCCTAAGAACGCTGCTTTCGGCGTGCGAGTGCACTTGTTTGTTGTAGTCCCCAAATGAAGCAAAAGTAAACTTCTAACGAAAACAGCAACAATACTAAAGTTTGTACATATGTTTTCGAGTTGCAGTGACAAGATTGATGCGGCGCTTGCTTGTCGTTCGTTTGTTTGCAGCTTTCGAATTGAACGTTATTGCATTTTTGGCACTTGCCAAATCTTTAGGCGTCTTCTGCGAAGAAATTAGAAAAAGTAAAAGTAAAGAAAAAAAAAAAAGAAAAACAAGAGACGATGATGTACAGCGTTGGCGAAAAGAAATAACTTTATAAAAACTTTAGCTGTGCACAGTCGGCCTTCGGTTTTTGTTGAGCCAAATAATTGCCAAAAAATTCAGACAACTTTTGACTTTGACATTTTTGAGCTTCTAACAAAAAATTGAAGCAAGAAACTTTAGGAGTGATTTATGAATTTAACATTTTGCATGAGACTGCTTGTCTAGGAACAGTAAAGACTTTAAATATTTTACTTAATTCAATTTTCAATTTTCATTTATTCATTTATATTTTTAGTTACTATTTATTGGCCTTGGCCCTCAAATGCATTAAGATTTTTCCCATAGGAGTCTAATTATAATTTGAAATATTTGTTCAGTCCTTTTCAATGCGCTTTTCTTTTTGTCTTCGGTACAAAATGTTTACTGATCAATTTTGCTTGGGACACAGTGCGGTTTCCTACTGGCTTTTCTTTATTTTGTTTTCTGTTGATTTAACTTGTTATGCTAATTTGGCGAGTTGATTGTGAAGCAGCGACAAACTCAATAAATAGTTGACACGACCAATTTTGCAAGCAGACTACAACTTTGCGGGTCCCTGCACAGTTTCGCACAAGTTTGGACGCTGACTTGCGGGTTTCTGACCAATGCTGACCACGCGCGCTTTATCTACTTTGCGCTTCGTTGGAATCTCAGTACATTCAATGATGAAATGATTTTGGATATTTTGTTAGTTATAGCAGAAATACAAATCTTACAATAACATGTTGTAAATTTAACAATTCGTTAAAAGAAGAATGTCAACCGAAAATTTTTTGTTTGAGCTAAACATTTATCAATAAAATTGACAAAAAATTCGAAATCTGAAAAAATGCGCCAAAATGCAAAAACAATAACAATAATAACGCAAAGACATACAACAATGAAACACTTCATGGCAACAACAACAACAATCGACATTTTGTCTACTAAATTTATTTACATAGAAAAGAAGAAGAATGCGAAGGATATCATAAATAAAAGCAAACGCTAAAAAAAATTATTACAAAGCCGAGTGAAGAGAATGTGACCATTTGACGAGGCATTGTTGGTGGGGTGGGCATGGTGTGGGTTCAAAAAGTTCGAGCTTATGAGCAGAAAGAACTCAACATCTTTAATTAACAGCATCCATGTCAGAGCAGTGACACTTTTTAATTCATATTTCATATTTAATTCATTTTTATTCATGTTTGTATACTTCAGATTTGGGTGCTTGGGGTACGAACTTTGGGATATATGAACTTTGCTTGCAACACTCAGAAAGAAGTGGGATGGGTATGAAAACGTGTATATGTTTGTGTTGAAAATTATCAGGAGCACTCATTAAGTCTTTGTTCATATAGCAAATGGGCCTTCAATCCTTTCCAAAGGCTGATTGCGCGTTTCAAATGTAATTTTTTCGGAGAGCTTCAAGGTTTTAAAATGGTTGATTTGTTTGATTGTGATTGATTGATCTTAATGAGATATGAGTTATAAAGAATCAACTTTAGAGAAACAACAACAACGGCGGAAAAGAAAAGATAAGAAATTTTGTCACATTCATTTGTGTTGTCTGTGGAAAATGCTGCGAGCGCAAAAGTGATTGGAGCGTAGAGAGATTGGGGGAAGCGCTGGGGCGCATTGAATCGATGATAAAGGCAACTGCCGAGGATGTAAAATGCAATTGAGAATTTGCATGTCAGTCAGTTGTATTTCGGACAGTTATTGAAACTTTTTAAATATTTGTTTAAATTGAAATAATAAATCTGGGTCAACATTTTATACGAACAACATTTTTATATGCCAAATATCTCTAAAAGTTCAGAAAATATTTCAAAAACGATCGATTTTTTATTTATCTGAAACTTGAGCATAACTGGGGACTGTGCTGATTAGACTTGACTTTTGAGCATTTTTGGAGGTTTCGAATGGTTTTTTTGTTCGACTTCCTAATGGATTTCCGACAGGGTATTTTTTAAGGATTCTAGGATCTAGGTGGCCACAATCCCCCCTGAAGGTGTCACCCCTCCAAATATATGTACATTAGAGTGGATTTAGTGTTGTATGGAGATTCTTAATAATGGGTTCTCGATGCTCCGCAACTTCTCATTTTATGTGGTTTGGTGAAAAAGTGCATGAGCCAAAAAATTTTGGGGCTAGGGTGGGACTAACTGGCGTTTCATCAAGGTCAAAGTTCACAAAAAAGCTGTGAAAGTCGACAAATTGCTCCACAGCTGGTCAGAAGTTGCTCTTAGAGGGTTAAAATCTATGAGCAACTCCTCTAGTTTTCTTTACTGAACATTTCTTTCAAACATACTCACCCCCTATCTCCAACCCTTAATGGGGCTCCCATACAAAATGGTCGTTTTTATGAAATAGGCTCCCATTGCTCCCAGGTTGCCCCCAGATGTATCAAATGTATGGCTGACACCCATTTATTTTCTCTTCCGAATTTTTCTTCCAAATATACATACCCGCTTACTCCAAGTCTTAAGGGGGCTGCCATACAAAACTGGCCATTTTTTATGCGATTGGCTCCGCACTTGCAAATGTAGTAGTTAAGTAAACGAGAAAACATCGTATCTCGGAAACTGCTGAACCGATTTCAATAATTTATTCAGCGATCGCCAACATGCTTGAGTACAAAAAATTCAAAATTAATTAATTTTCAGAAATTCACCACCAGGGGGCGTCCCCCATACGATCGGATTTGTGACTTTGTCAGCTTTTGGGTTTCTACAAAGCAAAAAGCAATATGTACTGTAGAAACCCCATTAACCTCGCCATCATATCCTACTTAAAAAATGCCCTAATTTCGGAAATGTTTGGCGCAGTCTTGGAAATACAAATTTAATGAAAAATTCAATGAAAGTCAGTTTGAGTTCAACTCTCGTTCTCTGTTGAGTGTAATGGGAAATTAAAGAAACTTGTCTACTTATTTCACTGTATGAACTTCTTGATGATTCATTTCACTTAACGAGTACGTCAACTGAATTGTAGAACACACCTTAGCCATTTGCCACACGTGTCTTTAGGACGATGAGACTGCTTCTCACTGTATTAGTGAATGCTCAGCTTTCGCACGTGGCAGTCACATGTGATTTGGAATAATTCCTCTAATGGAGGATGAGCTAATGAACCTCGAAGTGCAGGACATGCTTCGTTTTACAAAAGCAATGGACTGGCTAAAGGAGATTCAGAGTTTTTGGGAAACTTGATGACAAGTGCTACCCAGTTAAAAGTCGCCGAACACCCAAGTCACCCAACAATGCGGCTGGTCACATCTATTTCTAGTGGGGAATTGGCCAGTCAAAGTAGTCTTTATGAAAATAATGAAGTCTTAATAGATTTCGGACATATTTACCAACGATTTGGAAACTTGAGAAAAACTCCCAGTGAATGAAATCAAAACTAACTTTAAATGGATTTTGATTTGTTTGCATTGAAATAGAGGTTGAATTTGATAACAATTATTGGATCTGGGTCTTTAGTTTACAGGATTTTGCCGAATATATTATTTTTTAGTTAGATCTTTTTTAGTTAGATCTATTAAAATGACAACTATAACTAACGCGTCGACTCCATACAATCGCGGGACAAAATTAGAAGGAGTGGTTCCGTTCTTAATAAATTTTGATATACTAGTTATTCATGGTCTGCTGAAGTGAAATCTCCATTTTGTTATCTTAAATTTTTGTAGTTTGGCAATGGCTAAGACTTATATTTGCAATTTTCGTAATTTTTGGAAAGCTATAGCAACAAGTGTATTGGCTAGATTTTCCAGATTTTACATGTAATCAGTTACGTCAACATTGATAATTGCGAAAAGTAACAGAAATTGTATGATGACCCCTCAGTTTTGCTTTGAAAATGATAATAAAAGGTGTATTTTTCAATTTTTCATGCAGATTGCATACTTTAAGGGATGAAAAAAATAAAATTTGAAGATAAATAGGTGTTAAGACCACTTTTCAAATTGAACGTTTTTCTGAGATCGGAAGATATCGGAGGATGTAATTACACTATCCGACAAAGAACAAATGCTTCTTGAAATAAAAAAATCCAGAACATACTTTCACATACTTTTTAGATATTTTCCTCTATGTTTTGCTAATTTCAGATTTTTGGTTTTGAAAAATATTTTAAATTAAAAGTGAACTAAAAGCTCAGCTTTGCAAATTTTGAGAAAACACTAAAAGCGAAAATGGCCACATCATTTCTTAATCTATATTGAAAGTTTAAGCAACTTCTTGGTAACCATGTATTTTTACAATTTTTTTTCCTCAATAGACTGGAAAACAGAAAATAAGTGTTTACATTTTTATCGTGAAAAAAGTTTCAATTTTGGGCCGCTGTTGCACACACACTAATTAATTTTTTGCACAGATTTTTTGGAGTTTTCTTAGTTGGAGTTTTTCCTTTCAAATGACATCAAAATCGTTAAATTCTGTGGCTATACATTTTTTGACTTTTTTCTAGGGAACGAATCACTGTGCAACCTAGTAATTTCCAAGAATTTCCACTCTTAAGTCTTCCACACCTTCCCTCATCCCCTACTGGAAGGCATTGTCGTCGAACTTTATACACAGAAACGAGTGATTAATTTTCCCTTTTTACCAACGACATCTTTTGGCATAAGTACACAGCATACTTTCAGGCGGCTTCACTGTTCGTTAGAGCTGCGTAATGATTTTTACATTATTAATTACATGTTTATCCAATATTTACGATTCACACACAGGAGTAAATTTCCAGCAGTCAATATGCACTCAATTTTATTGCTTTTACTGCTTTAGCTTTTGTTATCTCAGCAATTCTGACTAAGTGGCAACAAGGAAACTCAATGTAATTTGCATATATTGACAGAGCGTTCCGGCTGGGGATATCATCGACTCCACACATCACGGCAGACTGTATCGATAGCTGTGGTGGGCGTACGTGAAGGAAATTTATGAAATTTTCAAATAACGCCCACAAGCACCTATTGTGTGCAACAAAAACAAACACACACATTGATATGAGGAAGAGAAAACGGTGCGTAATTGTGCCCATGTGTGTGTGTACTCATTGGCAATACGACGACTCATTGGCAGAGTCGATAAACACAAACCTTCCAGAACCAACAACAACAACGGTGGCAGTGTTTTAGCCATCAGCCAGTTCCAATCAAGCCAAGTCAAGCCAAGCGAAGTTGAAATGAGCCCAAAATATAAACGCAGCCAAACAAACTCACAAAATTAGGCGTCTGTAGGAAACGTTTCTATTTTGGACACCTTCTGCACCTGGGGCTCTGTCTCAGTGCCTCATGCCTACGCCGCGTCCATCTATCAAACTCGGCCTTAGCGCCTCAGCCAAAGGTGCTTTCGAGTAGAAAACTTTGCCCAATAAATGTGCAAAAGAAAGCCGAAAATAACAGCAACAAAGCGAAACAAGCTTCTCGACTGTGCGGTGAAACATGAAATCTATTGACAGCAACGGCAGCAGCGACAATAACAAACAAATGCAGCAAGGAAATAGAAGGAACCGCATAAGGAATGGGGGTGGAGAAGGGGGGTAAAGAAAAAGAAGAATGCCAAAGTAAAAAAGCAAAATGACTTGGTGTGAGTTGGTGCCATTTCATTGTCCGCAGTGCAGGAAGACAGGAAGAGGCCAATTCGAATGTTATAAAAGTTGCGACAGTTGACAACGCGTTTGTCATTCAAATGACAAACACACAGATTTCAATGTCCATACGCACAAAACACACATCCATAGCTAGTAGAAGAATAAGGCTCTGTAATCTAATAATTGCTGAGGCTTGAAACTTCAGCTCCCAAGAAGACTTATAAGCTTTTGAGTTTTCTGCGGTAAACTTTCTACTGATTTTTACTTTGATTTCTATGACTTGAAAACACTCTGACTAACTTTTTACTTATTTGCAAAAGCCAATAAATAAGTCATAATAAAATTAGAGACATGCAGCATTGATATCAATTTCTCAAATAAATATATAATTTAGCTGTCAATTATTACTGTCGCATAATATAAACAATAACTTCATTATGGCCCAACTTGGGCGCCTTTGTATTCCGTAATTTAATTTGGCGCACTGCTGCTTTAAGCGGCTAATTTCAAAGTTTGTTCAGCTATCAGACACAAATAACTTTGAATTGCCAATCTTAAGCGGTCCGCGCCTGCAGCGTATGCAATAAATTTTTGAATTAGCGGCATTAGTTTGTATAAGTTTCGAATTTACAGTAGCGGTGGAGCAATAAAACGAAGCCTTAGGACGAAAATATGCCAAACCATTTCTGCCCAATAAATTTCGCATAACATTATTATACTTAAATATAGATAAATAGCAGCGCAGTTGGAAAATCGCTTAAACAAAATTTGTAAAGTTTGAATAACAAATCCTGCCTACAGTAGTGAAATTCAAGCATAGAATGTGGAAGTGATTGGTGGCGGAAAGTCACCTGTGAAATATGCTGAAAAATGTTTCAATCGAGTTTGGTAGAGAGTAAAGAGTGTGGACCAGGAGATGAACCAGGACCAGGAGATAAACGCATTTAAAATATATTCAATGAAAGAATTCATTAAAGTCATTCATACAAATGAATCCATTGAAGAGTGAATCATTCAAAGACTGAATTTATTTAATTAATTTATTTGGAGGAATTATTAAAAGCTTCATGGCTCGGTAAGAATTCATTCATTTAATCTATGGCAAGGAATCGCTGAAGACTTCATATATTTTGCGAATATGTAAACGGTTTAAAAAAATTCCATTGTTTTTCAAAATTCCAGTTTGTTACAAATTTATTTATTTATTTATTTTTTTTACAGAATTACTAAAAACTATATTTACTTCATATTTCGAGAATATATAAACGGTTTTTAAAAAACCTATAATATTTTTTCAAAATTCCAGTTTGTCCAGTTTGTTTGAAAAATTTAAATCCAAAATCTAAAACAAAATGTTTCCTCGTTTTACAGTAAAAACAGTCAAATCAAAATTAGATTTATGAATAAAATTTGCATAAATTTGGTTCATGAAAGAATACTAACCAGGAATATGTAAACATTTCTAGCAGAGAATACAAATTTAAGTGAGTTTGTGATTACCATAAATGCCCAGTTATGGTTGGTTTTTTGCGACTTTTGAAATTTCCACAGGAATTCATTTGTTTGGTCTGCGAACAACTTTTGAGTCCAATACCATTTGAAACCATGTTTGCCATCCAAAACGTTTGTAACAAACACATATTTGAACCCCGAAAATTCCTCTTTCGTGCACCACTGTAAGTGTTGTTGTTATGGTAAAATATCATTGGCTGTGCGAGATATTTGTTTATTTAGTTGTGTGTTTTTATTTGTGAAAACTTTTACGTTTCAATTGTGCACCGATTTAATGTAGAGAGACCAGTTTTGAGAAGGAAGACTAAGTTATAAGGTAGGAGACAGACAATTCTGGCAGACACTGATACAGATTTTGGTGGGTTTTTCGAGAATCCAAACAAATGGTCATCCATTGTAGTTGTTGTAAATGCTTTGTGAATTTCTACAAATGAGGATTCGAACACTGAAGAGAACCTCTAAGTTCTTAAAAATTTTTTAAAGTAAAAATTTGGAGTATTGAAAAGTATCCTCCTTAATACTTTGGAATACTCAAAATTTTTGTTAATTTTTTTAATTTTTTTTTTAGGAATTGAAAGTTTCGGATTCTTGAAAGTATGAATTTTGAGTATTGATTTCGAGAACTCTGCATCCATATTATTATTCAGTATTGACAAAATCCAAGCATCAAATTGAAACAAAATCTTTTATATGGTTTTGGAAATAGGAAAGTTTCCCCTTTATAACAAAAAAAAAGAGATTAAACAATGGCATTTTCTTTTTTAACAATTTTTTACAAATTTTTTAATAATTTTATTTACTATTAATTATTTACTATAAAATTTTTTTTAAGTTATAATATAGTAAAGAAAAAAAATTTTTTTCTAACAAAAGTATCCACTTTCGAAAATGTTTCGCTACTTGAAGTACTCGACACGAGTACTCGGTTCTTAAAAGTATCTGTAGTTTCCATCACTAGTTGTCCCAGTTTTTGTTGCTAATGTTTTTGTTATTGTATATATCAGTTGTTTCTGGTTGTTCTTGTTGTTTATTTGATTGGCACATCCGTTGTATTGCTTGCTGTTGTTGTCAGCTTGAAATTGCTTTTTTTCTCTTATTGCTGTTGTAGATATGTTTATTCTCTTTATCGAATTTTATTCCTCTGCCTGTTCGGTTTATTGTGCGATAAGAAAGAAGACGAACACCGCAAATGTCTAAATAAATACCCGATGCTATTTTATCACACTTTATCACTCCTTGTACCGTCTGTCCCCCTCAGCGCCTATTCTGTTTCGGCTACTGCTTTTTCCTTTTTGTTTTGGTTACTGACTTACATAGTCAGTTAGATTTTCTTTGCTACGCAGAGTATCAGAAAGTGGCAACAGAAATTACAAGACAACAACACTCACAACAATAGAATAGGTGTGAGTGTGCAGCACTGCTTACCAGTTCGCAAGCGGCACTCGTCACAAGTCGTCCCTTTCCCTTCGCTACACTTTGTGTTGCTTGAAGTCGGCCAGCGCGCAGGCGGCACAAATTATTATGAAGTGTTTCTTGCGCAATTATGGTAACAGTCATTGCTGTGGGAATTACGTGCCGGCAGCAGCAGCAGTAACGACACCAACAAGAACAGCCATTTCGCAACAACACGCAACACAGCGGGAAGCGAGCGCCAGCTGGCGCCAAGGCAGCAAACGGAAGTTGGCAAAAATGAAAATGTGCACATTCAGATGATATCGGCGCACTGCCTCGCAGCACCTCAGCTCCTCCTCCGTCTCCACGGCCCGCACAGAGAAAACACACACAATGGCACATAACACACCGTTGCGTCGCACCGCCACACCGCCCGCATGGCCCACAGTTTGATTTTTCGCTTGGCGACCTGGCGGTGCGTGAACTGGTGCTGGTTAACCGGCAAATTGATCTCGCTTTATGTTTGGTCATCCGCTCACACCCGCGCGCTCGCACATTCAAAATAATGCGAATTCAATGTGCAAATAGTTTGGCAAAAGCTGCCTGTGCAGAAATGTGACAAAAGTGCGGCCATAACTGGACGCACTGGTGCGCATTCGAATTTCTTGTCGCTCTATTTTCGCTCGGTCGAGGCACAGTTTGTGGGCGATAAACATTTTACGAGCGCTTTGTTGAAACAATTCCAATGATTGTGGCCCAAGTAAATGGAAACTTTTACGATGGTCGTGCGCGCTCAATACAAATGGATTCTTAATGTTCGGCGTGTGTCTAGACGGGCAACCAGGGCGAGCGAACATTTCTTAAACAAGCATATTTGTCGCAAATTTAGTGTGATGTCATGTACCTCATGAAGATGATGTGAGGTCGGGCGGGAAGACGACAAGCGTTCCATGGCACCGGGACTCTTCGGATCATTGTACTGTGGACGAGGAAAAGGACAGAAGAACGGAAAGGTATAGGAGAGGAGAATTGTGGCCGGCGACCTTAATGTGTTGGTCAATAAAGTGGCCAGCGAAAACAATTAATATCAACAGCAATAAATAAACAAATAACTCAAACGCGATATTAATCATTAGTAGAGGGCAGTATGGATATTTTAAAAAACGACTTCGTAGTATCAATGTTTTTGAGTATTGGGCATTTGTTGCTTTTGTATGGTCTTCAGAGAAAACTATTCTAAACCGAACCACAGGAGAACTTAACAGCTTCTGAGCTGGGAGCGTGACACAATCGACTCTCATGTAGCAGTTCTTACTGGTCATAAGACCGTAGAACCTAGACCGTAGTAACCTTACCTTACCTAAGTTTAGGTATTCATATTACTGACACTTTCGAAGAAGACTTTTTCAGCCTCTTTACTTTTCTCATGGAGTAAATTTCAGTGGCTTTAAAACTTACTCCCCTTAGTATTTGCGTTTAATTTTTATATATGTGGACTATATCTGTGTCTACTAGCATGTTGTGTGTGGCCGTTTCTGTGTCTGCGTCAGTGTCTGACTGAGGTTTGTGTGAGTCTGCATTACAGTTCTCCATGCAATCGGCTAATGAAGCTACAAGCGCCGCACAAACAATTCATTCAAGTTGAAAATTGAGTTCGGAACTTTTCACATTGTCTAATTGATTTAAATGCTAACCGAAGAGGATATGCAGAAAAACACCAAAAGCGTACTTGAATCAATATTTTATCTCTCGTCTTTGATGTACTTCGTAGCTTTGTTGACTGTTCTGCACTTCTCGAGATGATTTTCCTGATTCTTCCAGCCAAATCTCCTACTTGCTCAGAGTTCTAACATGTTGGTTTTTTAGGGCTCAGTATGATAAAAATTCAATAATCTCCAGAACCTAAATTGAGTTCAATAGAATCTCCAAATTTGTCGAGATAGATTTTTAATTTTCAAAAAATCGATTAATGTATTCTTTAAATCTTGTTTTAAAATAGCATAGCTTATGTTTTATTCAATCCTTACGTATGTTCATTTAAAGTACGAATTTTTATTGTATTCAATTAAAAATATTTTTAAGTTTAATTGCATTGGTTTCCGCTTTAACCACTGAACTATTGCCGAGTGTGTTATACCAACAAATTATGAATAAAAAATTCAAACTAAACTAAAGTGAAATTATTCATAAATTATCTTAACACAATTTCTTACTCAAAAGAATATTTTTTACTAATTTTTGTAAACTAAATATTCATAATAATAATTAGAAATAATACGAAACCAAACAAATAATAATAAAAACATCCATTTAATTACATTAAAGACTGAATTTCTGTTTCTACATAACAGAATAGTTTGATTTAAAAGCAACGAAATTGGCGCTAATCATTCTTCCGACTTTTCCCCCTCGACTGGCGTGGAGAATTGATTAAAATTACTGCGGTTTTGGCTTTCGAATAAACCAAACCGCATGACCGCAATCAATTAAATCTCATAATGCAATGCAAAATACTCATCCTGTGTCGCGGCGTCGCTGTCACTTCCTACTCAACAGCCACAAACCGTTTTGTTTGTTGATCTGTGTGCGCGCGGCGCTGATAGCTCGGCAACATGGGAAACATGGCGATGCCATTTAGTAATGTTTGCATTGTTTGTTTTGCTCTTCGATTTCTTGTTATCCTTCGTTGTGCTTGACATGCGTAATCATGCTTTTTGCCTGTCAATTAGGCGAACTTAAGTGAAGTGCGGCAAAGATGTTAGTGGCCGGGCTGTTTTATCAATTTGCCTTAGTCTGAGCTTGAATTCGACATGCGTCTGGCAAGTGGCTATGTAAATTTAGAGGCCAGTGCATACATCAACAACTCACTGACTGGTTGACACACTGACACACGAACACAGGAAGTAAATATGCCAATTGACGCAGCAACTGTGGCCAGCCATGCGATCGCCGCATAATGTCTCTGCAGAAGTGCTTAGTTTCTTCCGGAAATATCAATTTTCCATATCGACTTAAGTGAAAATGAGTATTAAGTGGTTTTGCAAACCTTGACCAGGGGCAATGTTGCGTGTGTGTTATAGTTTCTCGTAAAGCGATTTCAATTAAGGCAAAACATAAACCATCAACACGTTAGTGACTTCTATAGCCACAAATTACTCAACACCCACCATATGGAATGTGTAATTAGAAACCTCTTTTAAGTGCTTATCTGTTCTCATCACATATGTTTGCATCGAACACACAAATACGCATACAAGCAAAACGCACGAGTGAAAAACTCAAATACATTGAAAAAGTGATTAAATATAAATACATTTTCCACGATTTTGTGCTGCTATCTTCAATATTTCAATTTATGCACGAAAGCCAATAACATCAAACACACACTCACACTTACACTTACACCCACTCACTCGTGTAGCAATGAATAAATCAGTGCATCGTTTTCTGCTTAACCAGCACTGAACGCACGCAACGTTGCTTGCTTTGGATTTCCAGCTCACGCACAGCAGCGACCCACATATTTAACTTTGATTTTGTGTCATATTTTTGACAAACTTGTGACTGACAAAACGCCGATAAACAGTTCAGTAGGACAAAGCTGACGCTGCGGTCGTTTAGAGCTTTGCACTTTCAACTCTCTGCGGCATCTAAAACCCAAAATTGAAATTTCTATCTGAACTTCTAACAGCAAATTCTATCATGTCAATAGATAAGATTTTCGCAGCTGCAGCAAATATTTAATATTTTAAATTTTAGCTTCCATGACAATGCATTAAAATTTCCTGGTCTGTTGTGTTGTGAATCTGCTGTCATTGGATTCAAATGTCGCACGTCATTTTGTGTAATTTTGCAACTTTTCTGCACACATTTTAAGCTGCCTTAAGTTCTTTTACTTAAGCGCAATCTAAATGTCTGCGGCACACATGCAATTTGATGTGCATTGCCTACTTTGCGGCGCTCATACTCTGGCTGCCATAAATGTCAGCCACGTTAAAGACACGCTGGCACAATAAAATGCAGGCGCTCCAACATGAGCACACATGCAAACATGCATGCATGTGTGTTCTTTCCCATTCACATGGCATCGGGAATGTGTGTGTGTGTGTGTGCGTAGTTGCACAAATGTGATTCTCTACGAATTACAAAAAATGTGCACAGCGCTGTTTAAAAGTGCAGAAGGCGCGCTTAAGTGCATTTTATGCCAAGCGGTCATACATATTTACATACCTACATAACTGTATTTATGCACATAAATATGTATGTATGAATGTACGCAGAATTATGCAATAGCTACATAGAATAAATGTATCTGACCTGTAGGGAAATTTCAGCCAATGCGAAATTTTTTAAGTGTTGGCTTTAATAATTGTCGTTAGACATGTATAAAAAAAGTCAAATGATTTTAGCAAAAAATATCTACAATTTTTATAATTTAACAAAAATAAAATATTCAAATTGAACGAAATTCATTCAGTCGTCTTTTCGGATTGAATAGTTTTCTAAACCTATGTTTTGGATTTATCTTTTATTTACTTATTCTTTTGTCTCATTACAACTACTCTAACTACTCTAACTACTCTAACTACTCTAACTACTCTAACTACTCTAACTACTCTAACTACTCTAACTACTCTAACTACTCTAACTACTCTAACTACTCTAACTACTCTAACTACTCTAACTACTCTAACTACTCTAACTACTCTAACTACTCTAACTACTCTAACTACTCTAACTACTCTAACTACTCTAACTACTCTAACTACTCTAACTACTCTAACTACTCTAACTACTCTAACTACTCTAACTACTCTAACTACTCTAACTACTCTAACTACTCTAACTACTCTAACTACTCTAACTACTCTAACTACTCTAACTACTCTAACTACTCTAACTACTCTAACTACTCTAACTACTCTAACTACTCTAACTACTCTAACTACTCTAACTACTCTAACTACTCTAACTACTCTAACTACTCTAACTACTCTAACTACTCTAACTACTCTAACTACTCTAACTACTCTAACTACTCTAACTACTCTAACTACTCTAACTACTCTAACTACTCTAACTACTCTAACTACTCTAACTACTCTAACTACTCTAACTACTCTAACTACTCTAACTACTCTAACTACTCTAACTACTCTAACTACTCTAACTACTCTAACTACTCTAACTACTCTAACTACTCTAACTACTCTAACTACTCTAACTACTCTAACTACTCTAACTACTCTAACTACTCCTACTCCTACTCCTACTCCTACTCCTACTCCTACTCCTACTCCTACTCCTACTCCTACTCCTACTCCTACTCCTACTCCTACTCCTACTCCTACTCCTACTCCTACTCCTACTCCTACTCCTACTCCTACTCCTACTCCTACTCCTACTCCTACTCCTACTCCTACTCCTACTCCTACTCCTACTCCTACTCCTACTCCTACTCCTACTCCTACTCCTACTTCTACTGTCAACTGGAACTTTATTTAATATTTGTTGAGCCGGGCCTCGAACCTGCGAACCTGCTACACTTCCTTTCACTTTCTTCTTCTTTTTCCGAAACCCTGAAAACTGATTTTTAAATTTGCTTTTAGCTTTAATTCCATTTTGTACTTCAACTTAGGCTTTACCCCTCCTTTCACTCACTTCTTTTTCTTTTGCCTATACCCTGAAAACTGATCTTTCAATTTTGTAAATAATGAAAGTTGATAGATTTTTCCTGCTGGGTCATATTCATTGCAGCAATGCCAATTAAATATTCCAACACATATTCAAAAGTGCATAAATCATTTATGTGCTTTTCATGTTCCACTTTATTCTTTTTGTAATTTTTGTATTCGTATTATGTGGGCGAGCGAATAAACGCGCCATTAGTGTTCGCTCGACAAACGTTGCATACATTTTCCTTTTTCAAAGTTCACAGCAGCAGTTGCAAGTCGCTCAAGTTTTTGCAAAGTTTTCGACAAGTTTTTTTACAGCGAATTAATTAAGTGCGAATTGCCCTCAAAGCCTTTACAACTTTGAAATTATATATTAGCACATTTGTTCGGGTATCACATACGTGTACAAACATTTGCACATTTGTTGTTGTTGTGTGCATGCACTAAATACGCACATTGCATGCGGGCCAAGTGTGCTAAGTGCACTAATTGCCACAGGCAGCTTAACTGCAAATTTACGTGAGACACGAGTAATATTGTTGTTGTTGCAACAGATTTCATGAACTGAATTGGCGTCGTTCATTTGGACACGCGGGGCGTATGAGTGACATTGTGTAATTGTAGCTCAGCTGAACAGTTGACTGAAGTGAGGCATTTGGCAATCATTTGAAATGATATCATTGATTTGAATGGATAACAATAAACTGTTACTTTTGATAGATGTTCTTGTATTGAAATGAAAAGTTGTTGTTGTTTCCTAGTTAAGTGGAAGTCAATTGTGAATAAATTATGGTAGAAAAAGTCAAGTTCAGAACTTTCTGCTTTAATATTTTCAATTGAATTTTTAAAATTTTAATTTAAAACCCATAGTATAATAACTATAATACAACAACAACAACTGCAATGCAAAGTCATTGCACTGCGCCAGAAACAAAACAGTGATTGCAACGTCAAACAGCTTAAGGAACCAAACTTTAGAGTATTTAAGTTGCTTTAAAGTCTACAGTCACTAAACAAATCCCCGTTTGCTGCTGTGCTAAGTTTACTTGTGTAAATAATTTGTGACATTTTGTTGTTGTTATCCCACAATTACCTGCTGGTGAGGCTTGAAGAGCTGCCTGAAAGTATGAATATTGGATTTTGGTTGAAATTTTGCAAAATTACAAAATCTTAAATTCATTGCTCTGACCAAGCACCACCCGAATCCATTCGACTCGACCCCGATCGGCACAGTGACGGCTTTGCACAACACGCACTTGACTTTGGGTGGGCGTGCACCCCTCGCCCAGCGTATTTATTACAAAATTAAAGTGTGTGCCCAATGCTGCAAAAGTCGGGAAATTTGTTTCCTCAATTTCCTGCTTCAAAAGCAACAACCAAACTTAAAACGCTTTATAAATTGAATGAAATTAAAAGCTTATTTACTTAGTGTACCGCGGACACAGAACACGCGCAGCATGGGTGGCGACGGCGAGGGGGGATGGGTGCGCTTAATTCGTGCATAAACATTTCAATTCCTCTCATGTAGCTACAGCGACAGTTAAAGCAGCGACAACAACAAAAGCCATAATGTGACGAGTAGGGTGAGTGCAAGTGAAAGGCCACTAAGTTGTTGCTTTCGTATGGAAGTGTGTGTTTCAAGGGTTGCAAACTAGTTCATTAATCGCTTTCATTGCACTATGAATGCTAATTTTTTATGAAATCAAAATTGGAAGCAGTGTAAATGTATGGGTTTTTAAGTATTTATTTTCAGTGCGCTGCCATATTGCCACAGTGCACTCTATGCGCCAGCGACTGAATTCAAATGCTGCGTAATTCAATTCGTCACTAACTTCGCTCAACAATATTTGCATTAAACGTTCGAAATGTACGACTGGCGGCACATATACACATTTACTGGCTCGGTGTACCAGTGAGCTTATAATTCGAAATGAATTGTTTATAACATAGAATAATAATAATAGTGAACTAATTGCAGTGTAGCCGCTCGGTGCTAATGAATTAGAATTTTTCATTTCAGCTGTTCGATTTGTTGATTAGTTTTTGTGTTTCTAGCTCGTTTGAATGCTTTTTGATGTACTTTGTTGTTGGTTCAAATTAAAAAAAATCGTAATGTTGGTTTATCTTGTAGTAATGATACAAAAACTGAGTAAATAAGTTTACTATAGGATCTCAAAATATTGCTTCAATATGAAGTAAACTTTTGATTGAATTAAGGCGACAACGCACAAACGTGAGAGCCTAAAATGAGAAGCTGTCAGAGCGTAAATTTACGCAGAGCAAGCAAAAGAAAGTACAGGTAGACCTCACTTAACATTAGGAAGACCGCAAGTTTTCCATATCTACAAAGTTTACATGTTATTTTCGCTCATATCTCGAGAAGTACACATCGGATTTGACTACTTGTAATTGTAGAACTAATTGTAGAACCCGATAAAAAAAATTAGAGTCCTCAAAGCAAAAAGATATAAAAATACTAAAGAAAATACAGATATACAGAAAACAGTCAAAATTACCGCAATGCTGTTTCTAGTGTTCAGACGTATCTCCTATAACATGGTTCACATTTTGCGATACATTTTTGATTTACACGTGAAAAATGCTCGTACACCTCCACACGATATTGAAAATAATAAAAAAATAAATAAATTTTTGGCTACAAGTAGACCTCGCTTAACACTGTTTCGCTTCACACGGAATTCTACACGAAAGTAACCCCTGTGTTAAACGAGGTCTACCTGTATCGATCGCATCGAAACAGTGGTGCAACACAGACTGTGGTTGTTGGCCAATAAAGCGATGTTCCGCATGTATGTTGGGGTCGGAAACGCTTACAAAAAGAAAAGGCGAGATACTCTGATTGTTGTTGTTGCTGGCTTAGAAATAAAATAACAATAAACGTTTGTTTTTGAAAATGGAGAAGACTGTTTTCTTTCCCTCCGCTCGCTCTCGCTTACTCTTTGGTTTCTGTTTACATTTTCCTTTGCTGCTTCCCGCTCGCGTCTGAAGTAAAACCGCACAATAATTTCAGCTGAGTTTTCTGAAGATTGTTTGTTTTGTGCTTGAACTCAACAAGTTCACAGGTGCTGGGAAAATTTCTGCAACAAGACCATTATACGATTGGGCTGTACGGGCCAGAAATGAGCTTTCTCAATTCTGACATAGTTTTCTGATAGGGAAAATAGTTTTTGCACTTGACTGCTTCTTTCGATAAGACGACAAGTATATGATCGGTTCATTCATAGTGGACAGTAAAAGCTGATGACTCTAAAAATCTCACAGCACCCATGAACAGAGTTGTATTGAATTTTGAGGATACTCGTTTGTAGGATAAAAGACAATAATGAGGCTTTGTGGTTCGCAGGAGAATTTCTCAGTTGCCCACTGAGCCGAACCTTTTACACCTATTGTCAAGGTTTACTTAGACCTCTAAGTTGCCAATCAATTGTTAGTAGTGGTTTATAGAAGAAAGTTTCATATTTCACTTTAGACAGAATTCTTCAGCTTTCCAAAAGCTGTTTGCCATCTCGACGAAAAACCAAGAAAAGTCAGCGTTGCTATCAATCAGCCTGAGTGACCCTGAGTGATTTTATTATCAGTTATTGACTCGTATAAATCGGATCAGGTAGCTACCCCAAAATTGCATTCTATAGTGAAACTTTCCAGCTTTTCAACAGCAGTTCGATGTTGTACCTGTCTCTAAGAAAATAAATGGTTCGATCTGGTCGCAAGAAAAGTTTTAGCTGCTTTAAATTTCGCCGTTTTTTTTAATAGAAACTCTTCAGCTCTTAAAAAATCGGTCAATTTGATCGGCCATTTGATTTGTTGCCCGCTTTGCTTAATTTACGGCTTTGACTTCCCTCATCCCCTTCCACATGACGAAAAATAAAACGCTTTGCTTTAATTTTTCTTAAATCTTAAATGTCATCAAACTTTTATTATTGTTTCATTGCGTTGTTTTCATTTGTGTTTCGGTTTGGTTTTTTTGGTTTTTCAGTGATGTTACACATTAGTTGTTGTTGCTTTTAAATTATTTACACCCATGTAGATACACAATTGTGTGCGTTACATAAAGGACATAAGTAAGTTATACGCATGAATGAAATTTAATTGAGTGGTTTGCGCAATTTGTGGTCTGAACAGCTCTTATTAAGTTCAAAATAATGTTTTAGCTTTTGGCTTCATTTATTAAATATAAAATTTTGTGTGTGGTTTTCAGAGCAGAAATGCATTTTTTTTAAATACAACTGAAGGAAATGAAATGCGAATTGAGTGGGTGAATTTGTGTATGTGTGTGTGTGTATGAAACCAAATAACTTCGTTGGTC
Source organism: Melieria omissa (assembly GCA_963971225.1). Lineage (NCBI taxonomy): Eukaryota > Metazoa > Arthropoda > Insecta > Diptera > Ulidiidae > Melieria > Melieria omissa. The sequence continues at coordinate 21,648,815 of OZ020268.1, forward strand.
TGGGCGCGGAATATTGCATACATTTAGGCGATTACAGACTGAATCACGCCGTTCAAAATGTTTCAAACATATTGAATAATTGCTAAAATTTCATTTTTGGCGCATAGTTTTCGGCTGTCTATCGTTTGGAATCTCCACTGCTTTGGTGCAATGAAAACGCTCTGTTCTGATGCAAGTTGGCTTTCATCCGGTATCTGTTTTTGTTGCCAATTTCGTGCTAATTTATAGGGTAATTAGCGCAATTAGGCCTTAAACCGCTTAACGCGTTGCTGTTTTCGAGTTTTGTACTTTCGAATCGCAGCATTGATGCGCATTCAGTTTTACGTCTAAACTAATCTATAGGTAGCTCGCTATCATCTCTATGCATTTAGATGTTTAACATATGTGTGTGTATGTGTGTGTATATGCTTAAATAGCTGAAATTTGGGGAATTTGTTTGATTTAAGCCATTAACAATTCACACAAATTCACATTTAAAGCTTTCACTATTCGTGTATGTGTTTGTTTGTGGATTTTTCCAATACATACGTACATAGTTTTGTGGTATGTGAATTTCAATTTGAGATTTTTCATATATTATTTTGGAATGGAAAAATGTTTTTTCGTGTAAATTTTTAGTTTTTTCTTTCACTTCTTGTTCTTTTTGTTGCTCATTGAAATTGTTTATGAAAATGGAAGCATTTATATTTTTTTGTTTGGAATTAAGTTTTATCTTATATCGATTGATCATTGTGTAATGATGTGTTTGAATTTATTATTGTTTTTATTACTCATAAGAATATTTGTAGCTTCCATTGGGATAATGTGCGAAAAGACAATGTAAAAAATTAATAATAATACAAAAAATTTAAAATTAAATTAAAGATAATACAAAAAAATTGATTGGCAAAATCAATTTGAGTGAGTGAGCCAAGTAAGTTGAGTCGAACTGGTCGATTAGGGATATAGTTCAAAGCAAAAAAAGATCCATTGAGATGATCGAAGGTAGGTAGGAATGGCTGCGCGAAGGTCGAGATCTCTTAGGCCCCGAAAGCCATTTGTGGTATCAAAATCAATCGAGTGAAGAGTTTTGAGTGAGTTTTCACCTCTGTATCTGTATCTGTATCTGTATCTGTATCTGTATCTGTATCTGTATCTGTATCTGTATCTGTATCTGTATCTGTATCTGTATCTGTATCTGTATCTGTATCTGTATCTGTATCTGTATCTGTATCTGTATCTGTATCTGTATCTGTATCTGTATCTGTATCTGTATCTGTATCTGTATCTGTATCTGTATCTGTATCTGTATCTGTATCTGTATCTGTATCTGTATCTGTATCTGTATCTGTATCTGTATCTGTATCTGTATCTGTATCTGTATCTGTATCTGTATCTGTATCTGTATCTGTATCTGTATCTGTATCTGTACCTGTATCTGTATCTGTATCTGTATCTGTATCTGTATCTGTATCTGTATCTGTATCTGTATCTGTATCTGTATCTGTATCTGTATCTGTATCTGTATCTGTATCTGTATCTGTATCTGTATCTGTATCTGTATCTGTATCTGTATCTGTATCTGTATCTGTATCTGTATCTGTATCTGTATCTGTATCTGTATCTGTATCTGTATCTGTATCTGTATCTGTATCTGTATCTGTATCTGTATCTGTATCTGTATCTGTATCTGTATCTGTATCTGTATCTGTATCTGTATCTGTATCTGTATCTGTATCTGTATCTGTATCTGTATCTGTATCTGTATCTGTATCTGTATCTGTATCTGTATCTGTATCTGTATCTGTATCTGTATCTGTATCTGTATCTGTATCTGTATCTGTATCTGTATCTGTATCTGTATCTGTATCTGTATCTGTATCTGTATCTGTATCTGTATCTGTATCTGTATCTGTATCTGTATCTGTATCTGTATCTGTATCTGTATCTGTATCTGTATCTGTATCTGTATCTGTATCTGTATCTGTATCTGTATCTGTATCTGTATCTGTATCTGTATCTGTATCTGTATCTGTATCTGTATCTGTATCTGTATCTGTATCTGTATCTGTATCTGTATCTGTATCTGTATCTGTATCTGTATCTGTATCTGTATCTGTATCTGTATCTGTATCTGTATCTGTATCTGTATCTGTATCTGTATCTGTATCTGTATCTGTATCTGTATCTGTATCTGTATCTGTATCTGTATCTGTATCTGTATCTGTATCTGTATCTGTATCTGTATCTGTATCTGTATCTGTATCTGTATCTGTATCTGTATCTGTATCTGTATCTGTATCTGTATCTGTATCTGTATCTGTATCTGTATCTGTATCTGTATCTGTACGAGGTGTGAAGTTGGTATCTGAACAATCTGACAATTTGGAAATAATACTGCAAAATTCACGACAAGATTTATAAACGACTGCACTACCTACAACCAGACAGTTAAAGATCTGCGTGAAGTAAGCAAATCGTTTTTTGGTGACATAAAGAGTGTCAGAGCGAAAATTTGAAGGAAAATTTGCCACTTCAAGACAAGATTTATAACTGATTGCACTACAGAAAACCGAACAGCATTTAGCTGCATGAAGTAAACCAAAACTTTTTTAAGACGTAATTGGTGTCATAACAAATGAAATTCAAACAAAAAACCTTATAAAAAATAAACGAAAACAATCATGAAATAAAATGCATTAAATGCCACAACTTAATTACTTAATGTTTTTTATAAAATTTGCTCAAATCGTACACATTTGTATAATGGATCATATAAAATGCTAAATTCAAATTTTGCCAAAACTGAAATTCGTTTGCTTGCTTGTTGGATTGTTTGTTTGTATAACTAATGCAAATACATTGTATGTACGAAAATTTAGTTTTAATAAATATTCCTATATACGTAAATATGTATAAATAACATTCATTTAAGGTACGTAACACATGTATTTAGTACATAAAACATAACACGCATACAGAGCTACACATGGACACACACACACGGCAACTGGTGTGTGTGTGCAATTCACATGTTTCGCCTGGTTTTTGATTTTATTTATTTAACCTCACGTTTTTCTCTTTACGTGACTCTCTTTCCGTTTTGTTTAACATTTAGGGTTTTATGCATTTGCTTTGTCAATGCCAAGTTTAATGATTTCTTTGAATTGTATTTTGTTCAAGTTTGTTGTTGTGTTCTGTTTTTTTCTATGATGACTTTAGTTCAACTCTCATAAAATTACAGTACCCGTACAACATTATCATTGGCTTGAATATATAAAAAATAACGTTCAGTCAATTACATCATTTGTATGCACACTATTCATTACATTAATTGTTGGCTTAAGTTTACTTAGCACAAACAACTAAACAATCACTGCAACACCAAACCAAATCAAATCAATTGCCACAAATTAATGTAAACATTTTGCCACATGGGTGTGTACAAAAAAAAAACAAAAACCATCTTCGAATCAATAATTACACGTGTACGCACTTGATTTGATTTCAACTTAATTGCAAATACTCAATTACAACACATTGTTTGAATTTTGGTTTTGTGATTTTTATGCTAGTTGTGTTGTTGTTGTTGTTGTTCGCCTTACTTATTTGTTATGTTGCTTACGCATATGTCAATAATCAGTCGCAAAATGAATCACGTTGCTTGCATGTTCTCATGTTGTGGTTTGTTTAGTTTAGTTTGGTTTGGTTTTTGTGTTAAGATTTCATGCCTGGATGCATGTATTATGCCCATATTTGTTGTTGTTTGCAGCTAACATTTACTAGCGTTGCCCTTCAACATGGAGCTTGCAAAACAATCGAATACCGAGTTGTTTGAAATGCACAATTTGTTAAAAATTTAACTAAAAATTAAAAAAAAATACCAAAACCACAGCGGAACTAGCGAAATTTACAATAACGACAAACTGCCTAAAAGTATGCCACCCAAAACGCACTAGTGGTGGTAACAAGAAGTGCCAATTTTCAACATGAAAACTCAATTTATTTTGTGACATACTTTTCGGCTGCTCTTCCAGCGCATCAGTTCAGCCTGCCGTGGCTTGGGTGGCGACGCAGAAACAAACGTTTAGTTGTTCCATCATGTGTTGATGTTGAGTGCCTAAATAGACTCAATGGCCTAAGTCTAGTCATAAGCGCTACTGGAGAAAATGATTAATTATTGTTTGAACACAAACAGACCCGTGGGATCCCATTCGCCATCGTCGTTGGGGCCAAAGCACTCATCGAAGTACCATTCCATTGTTTTGTAGACATGACTCAGCGATTTGGTCATTGCATGATCCTCATCGGGATAGATCTGCAAGTGAAGGCAAGCGAAGTGGTGACAATAGAATAAATGTGAAATAAATTGCCAAAGAATCATTAATCGTATTATATTTGTTTTGAATTTCAAATTAATTCAAATAATGAATTAATTAAAATAAATAAATAATATAGTAATTTCAAATAATTTAAAATCAATAAAAATTGAAAATGTTATTGAATGTACAAAAGCAAATATTTGTTTTTATTTTGTTAGCTATGCTCACCTGATGCCTAAACTTCACTTGCTGATCCACCAAGGCACGAACCAACATCAATGTGTGCTCCTGATGCACCAATCGATCGGCAGTGCCATGCATCAGCATCAGATTGCGGCCTTTTACATTGCCCGCCTTCATTGTTAGGTCGGCTTCCTGCAGGGCCCGCAGATAGTCACCCTTGAGGGGTATGTAGCGTTCGGTGAAAAATGAATCTGTAATGAGTTGAATAGTTTAACAATTTTCTATCAAATGAAAATCAAGAAAAATAAAAGTTACTAAAATAAGGAAACATCCCAAAAGTATGCTTCAAATCTCACTTAGAGTAAAACATACATTTAGGCTGTTTTCCGCAATTTTCTATCAAATGAAAATTAAGAAAAATAGAAGTTAATAAAATTAGAAAACATCCTAAAAGTATACTTCAAATCTCACTTAGAGTTTAACATACATTTGGGCTGTTTTTTTCAGTGTTTAGTGATTACTGATAAAAAAATCCTTCAGAGTCGAGTATATCAACAACCATATAATACAAAATTTTTCTATCGACTTAAAATGAAGCAAAAAATAAAATATTAAGATTAGAAAACATCCTAAAAGTATACTTCAAATCTCACTTAGAGTTTAACATACATTTAGGCTGTTTTTTTTCAATGTTTACTGATTCATAAATGAATAAATTTCCTCAGAGTCGAGTATATCATCAATGATTGTTAAGAAAAACAATGATGACTATTTAAGAGTTTATTTCTTTTCCTTAGTTTTTCGTATTTCCACACTTTGGTGAACGTAAACATAACCTTAAAGAGTTTGTTGAACACAAACTAACCAAATAAATAAAACTACAAGTTCTCCACCCACATAATTCGTTTTTCAACAAACAATAACCTCATTGGTAACGAGATCATATTTGGGCCAAGTTAACAAGCACTTACAGTGATAGCCAAAGGATACGATTGGATTGACGGCCACACCGCACTGCAACACTTGCTGTGAGTCGTCGATGAGTGTCATGGCAGTCGCATAGCCGCCATAGCCCCAGCCGTAGGCACAAATGCGTGACGGGTCAATAAATTTCAAATTATCGCGCAAGTAACTGCAACAAAGAGTAAAACAAATAATAGATGAAAATTTTGTCTGTATTAATGAGCCGAAATTGACTCTCTGGCACTGTGGCTTACGTCAACACGCCCAGCTGGTCCTCCACTTCAACTGTGCCCAGTTTGCCGTGCACCTGTGTGCGCAACAGTTCGCCCTGAAAGCCGCTGCCGCGTCCATCGATTTGTGCCACAATCATTGAGCGTTGACTGCACAAATACCAATTCCAATCTACCTGATACTTCTCGGTGACCAACTGTGAGCCGGGCGAGGCATTGCTATGAAAGAAGAAGAAGAAGAATATAACAGCAATTCAGAATTTATATTCATTATTTCACTCTTTCGACTTACATGTGCAGTATGAGTGGAAACGCCACTTCTTCGTCCTCGCGCATGCCCGGCGGCAGAAAGAGTCGCACCTGCGCATGGAATCCGTGGCGTATCTCCACACTGAAAGTGCGTATTTGTGGCAACGCCAACTGTATCAGTCGATGCCGCAGACTGTTGCCCGCATTCAGCACATGAATCTTCATGTTGCTGCGCGTCTCCACCAGATACACGCTCGGCGACTCGGGCCCCAGGCACTCCTGCACATAGTGCGAAAAGTCCTTACTGAAGTAAATTTTGTTGTAGAGACAATTCTTCGGTATATCGTAGGAGCATTCCTCATCCGAGTTGTTGTTGCTGTTCTGAGTGTCGTCGCCCGCGTTGAACAGCTTGAAGGTCGATGCGGTGTTGTCGCACGTCAGACATGTGGGCTGCGTTGAGGTTATGTAGGTGCGATTCGTTTCGGTCACATTGATCTTGAGGCTGATCTTGTAGAGATGTCGCTCGCCAGGGCGCTTCTCGGGCGCCGCCATAAAGTAGATAATCTCATTGGTCTCGTCCCAGCCGAGTATTTTGGTGACCTCGAAGCGACCCATGGTCAGCGGCACCGAGCGCCGATCGAGCGACGAGATAAAAACCACATGCCGGAAGTAGCCATGTTCGCCGTCGCGCACTGGAAGACGTTTGAGCAGGTAGCCACCGTGGGTGGGTATCTCGTGCGTGGTCTGACCGTTGCTGGTCACGTTGTGGAAGCCTTCGTTGCTGCCGCCGGGTGCGAAGCCGTTCAGCGCCAGCAGCTGCTTGTGTGCATTCTTTAGCTGGGCGCTGATGCGCGCCGAGAAGATGGGCTTCTCGGCGGGCAGCACCCAGCCATCGTTGACCGTCACCTCGGTGTGTACGGGCTGACAGTGGAAGTCGGGCGCTCGACAGACGACTGTGGTGGCTTTGGTTTGGGCGCGATTGGTGAGCGTTAGCGAGAGATCGATGGGCGTGGCCCAGGTGAGGGCGCCAACGTAGCTGCCGTTGGCCATTTCGGCGGGCAGTTTGATTTGCGTGGGAAAAATGTACTTGAGAACGGACAGGTTGACCACATTGACGGTGACATTGGGATTGATTTCGCCCGCTTTGGGGTAGCGCTGCGTTAGCACAGCGGGATACTTGATGTCGTCGCCCATCCAGGTGTATCTGTGGGCAAATAGTGAGAGACGAGTGCATAGAGAAATGGTGTATGGGCAAAAATTTCAAATTAAAATTATGACCCATTATGGGACAAAAGAGACTGCGGCATCGCATTGTCCGAAGAGACAAGCGCTTCATTTGAAGTGAATTAAAGGCTGTCACCTACTTGTATTCGTTCACTTCGCTGTCGTTGAATGTGAGAAACGCCAAGAAGAGACCGTCCGGCGAGAAGGCAATGCTGCTCCGCACACCGTTCAGCTCGGGCACGTTCTCGTACGTCCAGTCCGGAATGCCATTGTAAACGACACCGGCGCGACCTAAAGGCGGCAGCACATAAAACCAAACAACCAACAGACAATGCGACGGTAAGTTAGTAATAAATTGAAGAGGACGAAGAAGACGAAGAAGCAAAACAATAACTCAACACTAGTGGCGGCAACCAAGCGAAGCAAAGTAGTCAAATAACAAAACACTTTACGGCAGCGTAAAACAACGCATACCTCATAGAACGTGTGCGTATGTATGTGTGTGTGTGTGTGTGAATGTATTTAGCTTACCTGTTGTTGTAATGCGACAGACCAGCTCGCCTTGAACTTTTGGCTTGTAGTAGATATCGTTCTCGTACACAAACGCAATTGCCTGATTCTGCGGAAACGCCTTGCTGGCAGCGCCATTTGGAAATTGAAAATTGAGCGGCGACGGCTTGCCGGCACCACCACCTGCGCCAATGCCACTGCCACTGCTCGTCGCTGCGCCCGCCAGACTGCTTAGCAGAATGCTGCTGCCGCTGCCGCTAGCCGACGGCGTCGTTGACATGCCGCCAGATGGCGCGCCGGCAGTGGTTGTTGGCGTACTGCTTGTGGTGGTGGTGTGTGGTGCGGGTGGATTGTTGGGTGCCCACGTAACGTATTGTAGGCGTGGCGCCTCGGCTATATTCTCTGTTGGTCCCAGGGGGAATGTGTTTGCTGTCTGCACTTCGTACACATGATGTCTTAAGAAGTGGGTGAGGGGGGCAGAAACAATGCATAAATTCGACTTCCGGATGTACTAATTTCAATTTGAATTTTGTTTATTGTTTAATGTGATGAATGAATTATAAAACAATTAAACATTAAAAGAGAGAGACTCTTTTTGTTCTCTGTCTTCTCCTATTTTTTGCTGGGAAAAGCTTTTCTAATTAAACTAACAAACTTGTATGATTAAGGAATTACACAAAAATTAAAATCTCTAACATTTCCCTCTCTTTCCTCTCTTTAACTGTTCGTTGCTTGAGGTCAGCTTATAACACCGTGCGACAGCATTTTTCACACTAGAACTAGAACACTAGAACAAACTAAACACCAAATATAGTAATACGGCGTACTCACTTGACTTGGACTTGAACGGGACAAAAAATAATAGAAATAGCGAGAGTAATGAAATTTTGGTACGTGATCAAGGACATACTTACTTTTCAAGAAAATTCTATATAAATCTTCAAGGATATAAAGGATCAAAATTTTAAAGGAGCTTTTTCATATCCTTTCTTTACAAATATATAAAAAAATCAAGTTTATTAAAACTCTTGAGCCTTTTCTCTATTATTTGATATAAATACCGCCGTATTCTAACGAGGTTAAGTATTTTTTTTTAATTTTAATTTTTATTTTTCATCCCCTTAAAAATTTGAAGTCCTTTCAAAAGGTCAAAGGATGAAGAAATGAAAAACTGAGTACGCAGTATTACTATATTTGGTCTCTAGTTTCACGCTCATATGGATTTTTTCGGTGAGAAATATTTTTTTAATTTTTGTCGCACAGTGTAATCTTATAAAGCATCTACGGAAACATTCAAAAGTGAAATCTTTCAACTACAGATATCACTTCTCTATTCTCTCTCTTCCCTTTGGTTCTTTTGTGGGGTTCAGCCTTCTTGACTAACCTCACAAATTGCCAAACCCAATTAATGTATAGAATTGACTATGAACTGCATTGATAAGTCGAATATGTTCGTTTCAAAAAATAAGAATCAGATGGATTCCTTTTACAAAAAGTTTGAAAAGTTCAGAATGCACCGCCAGATGTGAAAATGAGGGCGTTTTGGTTTTTTGTTATGCTATTCTTACATTTATTGCTACTTATGTCACATTGGGGTCTCATTTGACTTTATTTTCACTAAAACTTCTTTACGTTAGTGTCTTCAAGTGTCCATATGAAAGTTTGTTCGGTTTAATCCTTTCCGATATGAAAATAAACCCGTTCTGTATGAATTGTATGGGCTGTAGTCCAATATATTGGACATTGTGACTGAATGGGTTAATAAGTAATAAAAAACATGTTTACTTTTTAAAAATATAAAAAAATTATTGAATAATTTTCCATTGTTTCTATTTTTATTTTCTGGTTTTTCTGTTAAAAGTTAAATTTATTTTACTTTATTTATACATAATTTTTTTTTAAATCTCCTCTGTAACTTCTTACACTGATAAATGTTGAATGTCTTTTTCTTAAAACAACTTTTTTCAGCAACGTGCTGGTCACCTTAAAGTTCGTGCAACATTTTTTAATTAATTATTTTCTAATTTTATGCCAAAATATCGCCCAACCCAACAGTTCTCACCTACGGTGCGCGTAAACTTGTTGACTACATTCTCAAACACGTTACTCATACGCCCCGCACTACGTCATTCTTTAAATTCGCATTGTGTACGCAGCATGAGTTAATTATTTCGGTGTTTAAATTCCAATGCACAGAGGCGAACAACTAATTATTTTCGTTGCTACCGAAATAGCACAAAGCACGCTTCTGCGAACAACAACAACAGCAGCAGCAACGACAGCGACACCGACAACGACAACAAGTGACCTCACCTATAGCTGCGCGCATGCATCATTACGCCATCTTATTTACGCTAATTTAGATTGTCTGAGCTAAAGTATAATAAATGTGGGCGCTTATTTGGCGCGAGTAATGGATGGAATTAATGAATGAATGAATGAATTTTTGCGACTATTTCGAGATGCCAGCAAGACAATCAACTCACCTTGAACCCTCCACACTGCTGTCCGATTGCAGTAGCACATATTTTAGATCGGGTGAGACTAAAAATGATTCGGCATTTAGCTGACGCTGCAAGAAAATGTACAAAATCATAATGACCCAAGTTGGATGACGGCAATTTATTCAAAGCTTACGAATGTCGAGTTGGTCATGAGCACTCGGGTGGTGTAGTTGTCCAGATTGAGTATGGATAGACCGCCCGTGGGATCGCGATATATCAGCTCAACGTCTGATGGCATCAAAGTGAAAGAAAATGATTTGTTTACATTAATTATATTTGGCTTTCGCTGCGGTAATAATGACAAAGCGGTAATAATTTGGCGCTGGCACTCACCGCTGCTCCAAGTGCCATTGAATGGCTTCCAATGTAAACTTTTGCCTAAAATATCGCTAAGCACCATGTGCCGACCGCGTATGCGTAAGCCTTCATCCTCTGCACGTGTCGCAAATGTTGAGGCGAAAAAAGAAATCAATATGAATTGAATGGATTATGTCGATACTTAATGTGGGCATTAATCGTCGTAGCTGCTGGAGCTAGAGTTGCCAGATTGTTAAATTCAATGAGTTCACAACTTAGAAACACAGAAACAGTTCAAATTAAAACAGAGTTTCTGGGCCTTTTTATAAGCATTTTTTTCATGTAAAAGCGATTCGAACGATTTAATATTTAAAAAACATTTTGTTTTCCTGTTTGAATACTTAATTCACTACCATTTGGAGTATGGGGCCTTAACAATTCCCAATGACAATTCAATTGAAACTGCTTCAGCGTGTGATAATTTACCATCGGAGAATGCACTGAGTCGTATGGACCCATACTCCTACTTTAAGCGACAATATCTGTTCCAAGAATTGCTTTTGCTGTGAATTTTCCAATTATTTTACAAACTTCAGAAGCTTATATAATATCTATAAATTGTTCAAACAAAACAATGTTCAAAGTACACCAAAGAATTTGTTTCAAGTCAAAAGGTGGTCAAAAGCAACCAGAGTCTAAGTGACTTTGACTCAGTGAGTTTGCCCGAGCGTTGAAAAATTAAAGAAAAGAGTTAAAGGTTAAATTATGTTCAACTTAACACATTACTGAATCATTTTTTAATTGGTTCTTAACTTTCGCACATTTTAAAGTAACTTTGAATTTCTGTAAAATCTGAAAGCCTGAAGCATGGATTGTTGGATAGTATGTTTTCAGGTTCCCAAAATAGGTAAAAAGTCCTCACTATCCCAACAAAAATTTAACTAAAGTACCTTTGAACATTTGTAACAGCTAAAAGCCTGAAACATGGATTGTTTGATAGCATAAGTTTTCAGGTTTCCAAAATGGGCCATAAGTTCTCGGCTATCCCAAAGAAACGTTAAACAAATTAATGGATAAACTTTAAGCGTCTGTAACTACAAAATAAGAAGAAAACAGATGCCTAAAATCTGTCGCATTTGAAAGTAACTTGGAACGTTTGTAAAGGCCTGAAACATTTATTGTTTGATAGTAGAAGTTTTCAGGTTTTCAAAATGGTTCGAAAGTTCGCGCTGTCCCAACGAAGTTTTAATCAATTCAGTAGATAAACTTCCAGCGCCTGCAGATCCCAAAGAAGAAGAGATAAATACCTAAAATTTGACACATTTGAAAGTAACTTTGAATGCCTGTAAAAGCTGAAAGCTTGAAGTAGAAAAAGAAGAAGTTTGTTGCTTTTTTCGTTAATTTTTCAACAATTAATGCGAGTAAAATTCACACTACTGACAAAAAACCACCGATCAAAAAACTAATCAGTTTCCGTTTCAGCTCCACATCTATCTGGCAACACCGCCGCCCGCTTTTGAGTGTGTGTGTGTGTGTGTATTTATTGAAGTTTTTTGTTACCCCCACTTAGGCTACAACTCATTTGTGGCGAGTTCAATTAATTTCTTGTGTGCATTAAAGCGGCATTGTTTTTATGGTCGTTGCGTGGCACTCACCTGGTGATAGTAAAAATATGGAGAAGATGATAAGACTGAAGACGGCTGCTATGACCAGCAGTGCTATAAATATGCCACGCCAATTGCGACGCTCCGGAGAGATGGCAACCAGCTCCTACAAAGAAAAATAGAGAATACAATTCAGCATTAGTGGCGATATGGTTGAGCTATGAAGTCTGTTCGAAAAATAGTTGATGAAAGCATTTTGTAGAAATGGTTAAGTAGAACTTTGAATCAAATATGTACTTTAACATTTTATTATGGGTCTGAAGTTGTTGTAAATATTTTTTATCAAAATCAAAACTTAAAGTGGAGTTTGTTAAAGGATTTTTGGGCAGTTTTGAGTTTCAACTTTGTAACGATAACTATATTGTAACGATGAGGCGCTGTCGCTGTGCTATGCATTAATGCTTTTACGAGCATACTTTTAGGCACGTACTTTAGAGTACGGCAGACTTGCTATAATTTCGATATGGCAAGGATGGCTCGCGATGGAAATGGGATGAGCTAGAACGATCGAGAGATAGTCCAACTGGAATATGCGAGATCAATCGGGGCGATAACCAGACAAGTATAAAAGGCAGCCGAGTGCAGCGCAGGGGAACAGTCTTATTTGAAAAAGTAAAGTAGTAACAAGTGTAAAGATAAGCAAAGTGTAAATCTGTAAATAAAGTGATTGTTGGTTTCTGACTGCGTTTTGTGCTGAGCAAATTGAAGTGTGTTTTATTTTTTAAGCACAATCCAGAGATTCAAGAACTCATTTTCGTAACAATATAGTAAATTTCTTTATATGTTCTCTGTAGTAGATTACGTGGCCACCTGTACAGAATTACTTAAGCCATGTGAGCTATTGTGTTATCACGTGACATACAAGTCTGCATCTCTAACACTTCCAGTTGACGAAAACCACTTGAATGCTGTAATGAATTTGTAAATGTTGTTTGGGGACTTCAGGCCTGCTATTCTTTTTTTCTTTCTAATTTTCTATGTGTGGTCACATGTCGTCGATACGTCCAATAAACGTCCAGCATGAACTTCATGATTGCTTTTCTCAATTGCTTTTCCCAATTCTAATTCTCAACCTTAATTCTAACCAAAAATAAAAGAAAAATTAATCTTTCATACGAAATGTAGACACACAACAATACATTTTCAATACTTTCCAAATGTTATTATTTTCAAATGTTTTTATTGCTGCTCGAATCAAGTATTTCCCCAGGCGCCTATTTGTTTCCATACACACACATACATACAAATCTATGTAGATATGCAGTGGCACGCACGATTTCATTTGAGGGTTTCTCACAATCATTTGAAACCACCTTTGCCATCCAGAATGTTTATAACAAACAGATATTTGAAAGTGTTTGAACCCCCAAAACCTCCCTATGCGTAGACAAGCATATGTGTACATACATACATAAGTGTGTCTGCGACTTTTTGTGTTTCGCATTCGATGCGAATTTGATTGTAAAACGTGTTGACAGTTGTCTTGCGTGCCGCATGTTGAAAACGTTAACTTTGAATTAGACGCCAGCATTGTGGCAGATGGCACTCAAACTGTGCAGCACTGTGTAATACATATTAAATTTGCTGTGTTTTTATAATTTAATTTTTTTAATTTTTTTAACTTCTACCAGTTGTTATTCCAAACAAAAAAAGTTACTTCTATAATTGTAATTTGGCGTGTTTCATTTGAGATGTGTTAAATACTTTTTGAATATATAAAAAGAAATGGCATGAAATCAACTTTGTGACATTTGCTGATAGATTTTTATTTTTATTTTTTTTATTTTTTTATGCTGGGAAAAGAAATTGAAAACCATTTTGGCAAACATAAACTCACAAGGTCACCAAATATGTAAATATCGGTCTTTTCACACATTAGAAGAACAAAAAACCAACAAATATTCAAATATAAACAAAGCGCACATTTGATGAATACGCTTTTCAATTGTGTTTTCTACGTCATTTTGCTTGTGTTTTGCAGTAAAATTGCTTCTGGTTGACGGTGCGGTGTGGTGCGGTTTACTTTGTTTTCGTTTGCTGCCACTTGTTCGTTGGTTCGCTGTTGCGCGTGATGACTGAAAATTGGGGCAATATTTTTGATATGCTTTGGTTCGATGGCTTTTAAGAAGCATTCACTTAAATCATAAACCGCACAATATTTTCTGCTCTGTCGTCTTTAGCGCCATTTATATTTCATTCATTTTGGTGAAATTTATTGATGAAACATTTTTGTGTTTTTTCACATTGCAGTCGAATTTCGATGAATTTTTATGGCATTTTTATTACTTGTGTGTTGTTGTTGGTTGCTTATTTATAATGCCAGCAACTGTGCTGACCTTTGCCAATGTGGCGAGCAATTGGGTTTTCGGTGTGTGTGTGTGTGTGCCTTCATAAGTAGATGTTGCTCATACGACATGAGTGGCGCCTCGACTGCAATCAATCTGCTCAATTCATTGCTGACGCATGAATAATTTATTTAAATACATACATACATACATAGCAGATATGTCAAAAGAAATGAAATATGGCATTAAAAGGCTTTTCGATTAATTAAAAAAAAAAAATCATAAAGTCTTCCGGGTTCATACGCCGAACTTAAGATTAAATCATGAATAAGCGAATCTGTGGCAGCAGTTAAATGCTTCAAGCACGAAACACAAATTTTCGCTTAAGACTTGAAGGCTTGAAGCAATGGCAATGAGTAAAAATTACTCAACTGGCTATAATCTTAATTGTCGGCAATTATTTACAAATAATCCGCTGCCAGTGAAATGCGATTTAAAGCTGTGCGAGCGCGAACTTTCTTAGACATTAATAAAGTTTAAAGTGGTTAAGTTGAGTTTTATAGGCATTAATTAAGTCGGATTTGGGGTGTTTCGATGGCACTAAAAACCTTCAAGTGCTGCGCAGCGTCTTTAAAAATTAACTGCCACGTTAATTTCAGAAGTAATAAAAAGAGCAGCAGTTGGTTTGTTAAGTGCTAATTTTAACACAACGTTCATATGCACAAACAGCCGACAAGCATTTAATTTTTAATCCACCGCTGTTCATGTCTCACGTCAGCGTCGCTTGTAGCATTTGCATTTCATCAAAATTAAAACCTAAAACGTTGCTGCCAACAAGTATTTAACCTTTGTCAGCCACTAAGAGCGCAGACAAACAGCCGTGTCGCTCCCACTATCGTCAACACTTGTGCTGTACATCATTTAATTATGTTGTCTGAGTGCTGGTGTCTGTGTATGTGTGTGTGTGCGCGCAGTTGACATGCGACCCAGTTAAGCGCCGCCATTAGTGTCAGCACAAATACTCGGCGCATGGCGTAAGAGTCAAAAAATAAAAAATGTTCGTGGCAATAGAAAGAATGCAGCAACAAATAGCAACTACGCCCGTTTTGCTCGCAGTGGCGCACACCCGTTTTTGAGTGATCTAAAAATATGTTGTTAGCCGTAAGCATTTAATAGGACATGACATGTACTCGCAGCATGTTCCGTGCTAAATTTCGCTAGCCAGCCGGTGGCGAGTGAAAGCGCCAGCCAGCTGAACCAAAAGTGGCAGCATTAATTTTGTATGAACCCAATGATTGCTGCTGTGCACACAACACGAGCGCACGAAAGGAAAGAAGCTGTGAAAAGGCAAAAATTGCAATAACTCATTTTTTTTCGTCCGAAAACAGTCGAGGATATTGTTAACTCGCAGTGGACAAGGACAATGGCCATGTTGGCAGGCAGCTGGATTATGTGTGAATAAGGCATGTGTACCGAATGACGGCAATATACGCCGAGATTGCCAAGATCGAAGGGCACGTTTTTATGTAAAGGCGAAAGCATTAACAATACGAGAGAAACTAAATAAAGCACACAAGTTGCAAAAGCAAAAGTGAATGCTTGATTACACTTGTTGAGGGAATTATTAGAGCTGCAATGGATGCCGGCAGTGTTTATGGCAAATGAGTGGCATGAACATTTCATACGGAAATATTTAACAACTTTGGAAAATGTTGCGGCAAATAATGTCAAGTGAAAATAAGTGGTTAAATATAGAAAACGTTCCAACCAGTAAATGGAAGTATTGCACTCAAATTAGTTTGAAAATACAAAGGTTGCCTTCAACAGTCACTTAAGCTATTGTTGTTCAAATTTTTTTTGGAAGTGAACCCCAAAATACAGCTGGAAAACTCGATTGTACTCAAAGAAAATCAATAATATCTGTCATAGAAATAAAACTTAACATATAGTTGTGATATTTTAGGATGGTAACTTAAGTCATTGTTATCAAAAACAATCCCAAAGGTTGGTAGGTACGTGTGGCTGCTCCGAGGCGAAGCCCATGAAGGCTCAGTGCGATACCCCATGCAGTCGAGCATTAGATTGCTCACTCGTTGAACCAGTCAGACCTTCTAATGAACCTTAGTAGATAGCAAATAGAAGAAGAAGTTAGTCTAGGTAGTTTATCCTTCTTCTGAAAAAAGCCAGTGTACTTTCTTACTCTTTCTCGTCCATTCATTTGCAACAGAAGTATTAGGAAATTTATCCTAAAAGTATGCTCGAAAATGTGGCTTCAAACTCTCAAAAATTATTCTAAACCCTATTTAGACAGCAAATTTATTAAAGTAAATTTATTTATTATTTAAAATTAATTACTTAATTTATTATTATTTATTAATGATTTATTAATTTAGCTTTAAATTGATCTTCAGTTTGCCATAAAAAAATCTAAATTAAGCTAATTAGCGCTAAATTGACCATAAATTGAGCGAAAAAAGTAGATATTTGGAAACTTATCCTAAAAGTATACTCTAAAATGTGGCTTAAAACTTTCAACAATTATTTTATACCCTATTTAGACAGCCAGCTAAATGCGTAATTAAGACACATTATCAATTTATTTATTAATTTTTATTAATAACTTAATTTATTGTTATTTATTAATTATTTTGTAATTTAAGTTGAACTTGATTTTGCCATACAAAAATCTAAGCTGAGCTTATTGGAATTAGCGCTAAATTGACCATAAATTAAGCTCGATTCGCCATGCAACCCTGTGTTGTGCTGTTATCGATAAACAAATTCATTCACTATTGACGGAACGAAAGTGAAATTCCGAAACTGACAGAAGCGAAAGACATCGTTTGATCTGAAATTTCATTTAAAAATTGTATGCATCAATAAAATGTATCCTGAAAGTAAACCTTAATATGAAATTCTGGATTATTAGAGATCATCATTGTCCAAATTCATACAGGAAGTGTGCACTAAAAGCTATAGTAAAATAAAATATTGTAATATCTATTCTAGAAATGTGCTATAACCTTTGACTGCAGAATTTTAAAGAAACATTTTAGTCCTCGTTTCTAAAATTCGTCCTAAAAGTATGCCCTAAAATATGGCTTAAACTTGTGGACAACAACTTTAACCAAAAGTCATCAAAATTTATCTTTAAATTGATTTATTCTTATCCTTTATAATTAAAACATTTATAAATTTTCAGAAAGCAACTTAGACTATTGTCGAAATTATCTAACCTTGAATTATAATTTAACAGGTCATCATTATGAAAATTAATCCTAAATGTATGCTCTACACTATAGCTGTATGCTAGTTGAGAAAAACTTAGGCAAAAAGTTATGAAAACCTATCTTCAAAGCATATTTGTAACGAACAAATCCAATGCAAATGGTTCAGAATAAGCAGGACCAGACCCAAAGTGACAGCCAGACGCAACTGACTGAAACTCTCCAGTTTATTACAAACAAGTTGGAATTTTTTTTGAAGATATATCGACATATAATGATGGGAGCTTGTCTGAGCTAAGCCAGCCAACAGTGGTTTGCTTTTGCTAGTTTCCCATTGATCTACTCTCGAGTTGATCAGTCTTTGTCTAATCTGAACTGTTACGAGTAGATTTTATTAGGTTTAATGATATGATGGACTTTTTGGCACTAATTCACTCGAGTCTAAATTAGTTTAAATATGCAAAACATTCACTTTTGTCAGCTCTGTACTGATTTTCTGTCATATTGATCAGTCTTTGTGTAGTCTGAAGTGCAGCGAGTGGTTTTGATTTGGTTTAATGATATGAAGACTTAATGTATCTACTATTTAATGATATGCAGACTTTATTAGAATTTATTTAGACTGTTTTAGTGTATTTTTCGTCTGTTTAGCACTGATTTGTTTGAATCTAAAGTAGTTTAAATATACACAAAATGCACTTTTGCCAGCATTGCACTGATTTCCTGTCGCATTGACCAATCTTTGTCTAATCTGAAATGTTACAAGTGGATTTGATTAGTTTTGATTATATGATTCAGACTTTATTATTTATTGCTTTTATAATTTATTGCCCGACTTTCAAGTAGTTAAGATACACAACAATTTGCAGTACAAAAAAATTATCGGAAGAACTTTCCTTTGTCTTCTTAACTGAAATACCAAAAAGTTGTAGTCAAAGGTTTTAGTTCTGGAGTTGCAATATTTTGTATTTCATTGTTGCAAATTGCAATGTTCCAAGCTGCCATATAAAACTTAGCGCTATTCGACCATCAGTTGCTTATTCCAATCATTCTTAAGTTTCAATGCTTCAAATCAGCGCGGATTTAGAGATTCTCATTTAGATGCCGTTCCATGGTAACACTGGGATACTTTTTCTCCACTCGCACCTCTCAGCTCAGCTGTGAAGTGCGGATTTCGAGTGACAATGGCACTCGATGACGGTTGAAAGGCGATTTTAATTGCGTGTTGCGGACAATGCGGGTTTGGTTTGCCTCCTCCTACACATGGAGCAATAGAACGAACGAGTGGAATTGATTGCGGCGGTCAGTGGCATTGTCCATGCGTGGCGCCATTCATTGAGCAGTGTTCACAAACTAAACCGCATTTCAATTAAGTTCGGAGTCAGCATTCATTTGAACGTAAATTTAGAAGAGATGCAAACCGTAGAATATTGAAGTGTGCTACTTCCATAGGAATTGCTCAGCTCCGAGAAAGCATTTGAACATCTTTGAAGATGTCTTTGTGAAAGACTAAATGAAAGACTAACATGCAAGTTAAGGCGCCGACATTGCATTCTATTGATTTTGCTACCACATCTGGCTGAGTTGGTGTGCAGCGCATTATTCTGTCGGTGCCTGAGCGCATGAAAATTTCATGCATGCAGCCCAACTTCAGCGCACAACCAGACAAGAATTCCACATCAGCAGGAATGAGGCGAGCGCAGTAAAATTTGCAACAAAGTCTTCAAGCTACAAGCCACACGTTGCCAGAAACCGCACGAAGTGCGCTGTGAAAATCAATAATGCAGCTGGCTGGCAATCGAGCAATGTGAAAATTAAAAATATCGCAAAAAATCCTTGATTTGCTTAATTGACAGGCAAACGGAGTGGAAAATCGGCAGCAACGTTGGCGGCCGAAGCCATCAACTGGCATAAGTCACTTAACAGTCGAGGGAAGTGCTTTAACGCAAAGTGAAACCCGCCAATCAGTGCGAAATTTCTTGTTGTGTAGGTATGTGGGGCGAGAGCACGGGGAAGGGTACAGCTGGATGAATAAATCGGAAGTGATGGGATTAGTTAAGTGGAAAAATCAGGCAAGTCGATTAATGCAGTTAAGCGCCGTCGCAGTTGAGCTTTGATTTTTTCATAAAAGTTTGTATGTACACACAAATATTTATGTTTGCTGAAAATACTTCAGAGTTCAGTTCAATTTTAATTGTATGTGCAATTAAATTTATAGTGAAAGAGGAAGCTATCCAGTAATTTAATTTCTTGCTCCTATTAAAAACCGGAACTGAAAATGGCACAAATTCGTTTAAAAACCAAAAATAAAACTATTAGGAATGCAAAATTTCTCAAGAAAGGTGCAAAATTTAACACTGCAGTTTACATTTGGTTTTATTTGGTTGTGTGTTGGTGTGTTTACTTTATCATTCTTATTCTCATTACAAACGAAAATGAAAATAGCACAAATTCTTGAAAACACATGCAAATATAGAACTATTAGCAACGTGTTTTGAGTAAACTTTCCCCCCCAGAAAAGCACTAAATTAAATTCTGCAGCCTACATTTGGATTTGTGTTTGTGTGTGTTAGTGTGCATTCGGTGTGTTTACATTATTCTAATGTACGCGAGTGCAGCGACTTGCTGCGTATTGACACCATTCGCCTGCACACACTTACCGCAATGTCAGCGGCAAATCGGGCAGAAAGGTTGGGCACACAGTGGGCAATTTACATTTTTGGTAAACAATCAGTTGCAAACGCGAAGAACGCTACAGCTGTTGAGATTTTAAATGTGAGCCGCGGGCATTACTCATACGCCCCGTTGGTGCACAAGAAACACTGTTTAACATATTTGAATTTTATGCATTATTTTGATTAGCCATAAGTTACAATATTTAGTTGAAGACAGACATAAACCAGAGAGTGTTTAAAATTGAACTGGTTCTATAACGTTTGCTTATGAAGTCTAAAAATAAATTTGTTTCTTTTGCATGTTTGAATTTGTGAATATTTATTATTATTGGAAAAGTGTTATTGGATCGTCCAGAAATGCAGGTATTGTCCCTGGCTGGCGCTTTCTTCCTTGCAAAGCAAGTAATTGGCCCTCTTCTGCACGACTTATATCGCTCAGCCAGAAGAGAGCCAAGCACTCAACTGCGCTCCTACAGTTTGTAGTCTACCTACAGTCTACAGTCAGTCTACCTACAGTCACCTGTTGCTGTAACAGTGCGTTTCAAAAATAAGTGTTGTTTATAAAACTTACGAAAGAAGGCATAGTAATGAATTATATATATTTTCTGAAAGGCTGTGCAAATATCTTTTACGCATTACTATCAAAACTTTGTCCAGTCTTCGTTGTTGTCAGTAATAGCTTGGCATCTTTTGTTACAATTTTGGCTTATTTTTGAGTGTACTCCAAAGAAACCCCTCTCGAAATCCGTTTTAATGCCAAAATGAGCTATTTTGTTGTTGATATTATTTTTTCTCAAAGCTTTGGCTTCATTGAGGACGAAACATTTTCGATCGGGTTTGCATCTGGACTTTGAGATGGCCAATTCAGTGTTTCCACGCCAAATTTTCTCTATCCCATTTCAGACGATTTTCCACATGTTTTTACCCAATAGCGATTTCGACATGGTACTTCTATGAGGAATGCCCGATATCAGAAGCCTGCATCGGATAGTTGCAGTTGATACTTCGACTCTCTTCTGCGACAATATTTTCTTCACTAGCTTCAGGCTAAGAGTTGGAGCGTTATCAAACATCCGGACTATCAGCTTTGTTCTGAGTGGTTCTCTTCCTGCCTCTCCGTGGCTCGTCGTCGCCTTTTCCGAACTCTTTGATTCGACTGACCCACTTCTTCACAAATGAAACTGATGTTTTTGTGTATTTTGCGACTTGTGGAGGATTCATTTTTAGACCATTTGGATGTTTTACCAAAAACACTACTTCGAAACGTTTTTTAAATACAGCACTAATTTTTAATTCTTGATATTTCCGCAAAAACTTGTACCCAACTAAGAAAACAGAAACACACGTGAAAACGGTATTTTAATATAGAAGATGATCTGATATTAAAACCATGGCAAACTTGTACAGTTAAAAAGATATGGCCAACACTTATTTTTGAAACGCACTGTAGGTTTACAGTTGCCTTAAGCAGTTTCCTTTAGGCTCCGGATCTTGATTAGTTGAGCACGTCTGCTAAGGTATGGTCCAGGAGCTTTCTCCCCTGAAGGATCATACTGCCGATTACAACTTAAATGTTTATAAATTTTTAAGAGTTTCAAGTTGATAGCAAATATGTTGTAGTTGCTTAGTTAGCAGATGGAAATAAGTTATGTAGGTATTTAGGTTAAGTGGCATCACTTAGGTCATGTGGACCATTGTGTTATGGATTGTGTGTGGATAGCTTCACCTGTCCGTTTCCGGTTTATGAGAGTCACTCGGAGGCTCTGATGAATTTGTAAATGTGGAAACTTGTCTAGTTCTGCTAAGAAACTCAATAAGTACCCAAGTCCCCCGGGCAACACGTTTGATAACTGACGCCCCATGCATTCCACGTTGAAACGATGTTCCAGCGCACTACACACTACACAGAAAGTTCGTTGCTGGCCCGTACAGCGCGGTTGCGGAATGGTCTTCCTGCGTATATTTTCCCCAGCACTTATGATCTCGATGGGTTTGAGGAAAGAGTCCATAACCACTTCACTCATAACCCTATCTCTTAACCTTTATGTCCTTACTGAACCAATGCAATGCCTCGCATTAATAGGGGTCATCCCCTGCGCGTTTGCTCGAGTTAAAAAAATAAAAGTACCGGAAGCGCTTTCTTACAAGAGCTCCTCTGTACATGAGGAGGTGCTCGACGGGCTTCTTGTAATCTTGGTCCATGCAGCTTCTACAGAAACCGTTGAAAGGCAGACTAAGTCTGTTAGCATGCATGATGAGGCACTGTCCAGTCTCCCATAACAAAGATACCCAACAAAGGTGCACTTTGTACTGCCCTGAAGTCTCGTTGAGAGATTTGCGGCAGTGGAAGGTTGTCTTGGAATGGGAATGAATAACTTATGTGAATCTTTGCATATTTTATCCGAAAATTCTCCAATAAAAGATTAGGTTAGTCTAGACTTCAATAAAAATATACAAGTCAAAATATATACAATACAAATATACGTATATGTATGAGTACATTTACATATGACATTGCCAAATTTTCTTAGAGGAAAAGACTACAATAGCATCAAACAGAATACAAAATTTAAATGCTAAAAAGATTAATGACTTTTTGATAAATCAAAGTGCAATGTGCCTTTCTCCACTTTTAGGTTTCTTGACATATTTAAATAAATATCAGTATCTGTCTACTTTTAAGTTGAACACATCTGCATAAAATCAATAGCGTTCAATTTTTCATGAAACTTGTACGCATTCGTGTACATAACGGAATCATTGATTTCATACGTGGAAACTGTGAATTGGCAATAAATAAAAATCTCTTGTAAAGTCATCAATAAAAGTCACAGTGCATTTGCATGTCTGAAAGCAATTTAAAAGCATTTCTTACGTATTTTTTAACAGCAACAATAACACAAACAACAAGAAAACTGAGCATTGGTTTCAGTGGTATTTTTTTTTCGGTGCTTCAAAAGCGCACATCGCTGCAAGCAGTTATGGCGTAACAAAGCCAATGCCGACATGAACGAAAGCAACGCCAACGCACCTTCGAAATGATGAAGGCGGTCATTGCATACGAAAGGATCATTAATATTTTATATTTACATAAAAGCCAGAACGGATATGACATAAATGTGGCCAGTGCAGAGTTCGGTGGCTTAAATTGTGCAGAACACCGAGCAGCGGGAAAAGCGAAGAAACTGTAATGAACAGTTTTTGCGCTGTTTTGAATTGTCCAATGTTTGTGGTGCGCAGCAATCAACACACAATGACCCAGCGTTGAGTGCGGTTGATTACCTTTGCATTGCACGACATACATACACATATATATGTATATAGTTGGTATATAGAAACACATGTTGCATTTGATTGTCCAATTCGAGGTTAATTGTGCAATTAGATATTGGGAAATTGTGCGGCATTAAGGCGGCATGCCGTTGCTTTCGATGGGCTCACATGGCGTATGAGTAATGTAATGAATGCAAGTGACATTGGCGACACATTTAATGCAAAAAGTCTGCACAGCAATCGACTTATACACATTACTTCTTGTGATTCATGTGCAAAAGAAACTTTTGCTTAAGAACTTCGAAAATTTTCCTCTCATATTGAAGCCACAAAAAAAGTTGCCTTGTTCTTGGGTGACTTTTAGTTGAGCCAGCAAAGCGCAACTGTCATTGTATGTCCTTGTATGACTTGTGACACGTGTGATTTTGCTTTATAACTTATTACAACACCACCCGCACATACTTAGGCCGCAACTGTTGGAAGTTTGTCGTTGTAAATTGCCACATAATGGGTGCCTTTTTTCTGCCGAAAGCAAAGTGTCACCTTGCGTGACCAATAAAACATCCGGCTTCAGGCCAGCTGACCTTCACTGAAATGCTGGTAATTTTCGACACTGCGTGTAATTTGTTTTGTTCTTACTTAAAGCTAGCAATTGTTTCTGTAGCAGCTGTTCTCCTCGGTCACTAACAAGAATAGCACTGACGACAAAAATGTGACAATCTGATGTTAATACTTATTTATTGCCAGCGTTTACAAAAAGCAATGCGTAAGACAAGCAATATTTGTTATTATTGTTTTTGTGGTTGTTGCAGTTATTTGACCAATAAGAGGCCAATGTATCCTAGAAAGTTTAGGGTCTGTTGTGCGTTTTGGTTTTGTTGGCATCATTGGATTGTATTTCTTTATTAAAAAAATAATTGACGAGCTACTCTAATAGACAATTCTTGGCGCTACGGCGACGCAACCAAGATTTTTTGGTCAGAATTTGAAAATATAAACAAAGATGCAGACAATTCTCTAACTCCTGAACGTTCAAAGAACAACACTTGTAAAGTTGCAGTCAAAATACCTGCAAGGATGAATTGAAAATGACTTTAAAACTATCGAGTCCTTAATTTTTATGCTGTGTAACTAAAATATGCGTGACTTCTGTCAACTGTTTTCGTTTACTAATACTAAACTATTGATTTAGACTCATTAATTTTAATTGTTCATTAATATTGAATTGAACTTTTGACACGCAAACGAATCAAAAAACCATTTACAAATGACCGCAATGCACCTACAATTAAAATTATATTTCAAAAGCCATGTCCAAGCAGTAGCAGCACACAGGACACTGAGGGCAATTAAACTATTGAGGTGCAGTCATTCTCTGTGTGTGTGTGTGTTTTGTGTGCTGAGTGAGTGTCAGCACACAAACCCAACAATAGACCTGACTGACCAAGCTGACCAACCCGGCTGTCCTTGTTCACAACAATCCAATTACTATGTGTTTTTGAGCGTCCACGGCGACAAATGTGTGCTAGTATGAGTGTATGTGTGTGTGAGTGCGCTTGATGGCTCTTATTGTATGTGAGTGTGCTCTAATTATGATTGTGTAAATAGCAGCACAAAAGCCACACATGCCGCCTTACATGAAAGCAATAATATATTTCTAGACAGACAAACAGTTAGACAGACAAACACGTACAAAAACAACTACATAACAACAGTGTTTGAATCAGCGACAAACGTGCGTACATGAGCGCATTCGGTTTATGTTTTTTTTTGTTTGCTTGACCGTCCATGTGTCAATGTGTCGTGATGTTTGTGTGCTTGTCTGCTCAATGCTGATGTTATTGTGCAGGCAGCCAGCAAACCCACTAATGCCGCCAGCAATGATGGAACTTTTGCAAGGAGTGTCGGTCACATGACGCCAATTATTGTCTGTCGTTTGGCTTTTTTTCATTGTTGAGTGTTGTGTGTTGCGTACGTATATACAATTACACGTCTCTGCACATACTAATAGACATAGATATTTATATATAAACATATTCATGTCACTGAACACAATTTTGTGTGTTCAGAGCTCGCGCTGTGCTGAAAATTTCAATGCATTTTTTCACCCGCCAAAAAATTATAAATATGCATTTAAATATGCATTTAAATTTTTCATTTTGTTGTTGTATTTTAAATACTTATAATAGGTACATTATATATTAATATGTGCTTTCAATGCATTGTCAACTTTTGCCTTGAGGGCTGAATTTATTCAAATTATTGAATAAACCGCAGTTTATCAATTTGCGATTTAGATGGAAAATAAATGACTGCAAAATATTGACAGAAGCTATGACACGTTGTTTGGCGTAGTTTTTGGCGGCTTGGCTGTGCGAAGCCAAATAAATAGCAGTCAAGGCCAACAAATAGGAACGTTTAACTATGGCGTCGGGCTTGAATACTGATGAGAGGATGTTTTGTTGACTGTCAGCCTGAAAGTATGCTATTGAAATATTATTCTATGACAATTCACCATGGTTGGGAAAAGATATAGAACCATAATGAAATTAATTTGACCCGATGCATTTATTGGAGTCAAGTGTTCAGTGCTTGGACAAACAAGGAGCTGTAAGAGCTGTTTGAAGAAAGCAGCGACATTAGCTGGGCCATGTCTCTCTTATGAATGCTGAAGCTTCGCCGAAAAAGGTGTTTGATGCGGTAATTGGAGGTCGATGACTAAGAGAGACAGTGTCCACGGATCAAGTTGAGGACGCCCTATTAGTTCTTAGAGTGACCAAGTGGAGAAGGGGGGTTGAACTGGGGAGAACTTTTGCGGCAGGTCGTAACCCGGTAATGGGTTACTATGGCCAGTTAAGTAAGTAAGTAATTAAGTAATTTAGAAATTAAATAATTAAGTAATTATATAAATAAGTAATTATGTAAATAAGTAATTAAGTAATTCAGTAGGTAAGTAAGTAAGTAATAAAGTAATGAAGTAAGTAAAAAAGAAAGTAAATAAGTAAATAAGTAAGTAAGTATTTAGTGAGTGGAACCATAAGTCAAAGACTTGCAGATGTGGAAATGAGTAAGAACTTAAATAAGGAAGTAGTTAACTGATTAAGTAATTAATTAAGTAAGTTTTTAAGGAATTAAGTAATTAAATACTTTAGTAAGTAAATAAGTAATTAAGTAATAAATTAAGTAAGTTATTAAGTAAGTAAATAATTAAGTACCTAAGTAATTAAGTAATTAAATATTTTAGTAAGTAAGTAAATAAGTAATTAAGTAATGAATTAATTAAGTAATTAAGTAAGTAAGAAATTAAATAATTAAAAAATTAAGTAATTAAATTTTTTAGTAAATAAATAAGTAATTAAGTAATAAAGTAGTTAAGAAAGTAAGCAAGTAAGTAAGTAATTAAGTATGTAAATTAGAAAGTAATTAAGTAAATAAGTAAGCAAGTATTTAGTGAGTGAAACCATAAGTCAAAGACTTGCAGATGTGCAAATAAGTAAGTAATTAATTAAGGAAGTAGTTAACTGATTAAGTAATTAAGTAAGTAAGTTTTTAAGTAATTAAGTAATTAAATACTTTAGTAAGTAAATAAGTAATTAAGTAATAAATTAAGTAAGTAATAAAGTATGTAAATAAGAAACTAATTAAGTAAGTAAGTATTTAGTGAGTGGAACATAAGTCAAGAAATGCAGATGTAGAAGTGAACTGATTGCTTATGAAAATGGTACCAATCCTGCAGTTAAACTCAAAATAAAATTGTGGGGCTGAAGTACTAAGAATGGCAGTCATTTACATGAGCCATTCGATACGCCAACTGGTCCATCTAAGGAAGCTTAATTCAGAAGCTTTAGGAATATCAAGGAGATGAAAAAGTTCTGCCATTTTAGTGATTGCTGTTCCTAGTTGATCAAATACACTTACTACGAAAGTGTATACGAATCGCTCTCCAACAATCGGCACCAATTCATACAAATAAAACTCTTAAAGATTTTTTATTTAGTAAAAGTAAACGAACCACTCTGACTTTCACCCATTCCTCATAAGGGGTCTATGCAGCCCCAATGCAGTTACGCCGTCATCTAATAGCCATTTATTTGACACTGCCGCGGGCCAATGTTGCCGCTGATGTTAATGTGTTTATTGTCAATTTGATGCCATGTTGATGACACGCTTTTGGCGTTGGCTGCTGGTTTTCATATTCATTCACATTGTTGGTTGTTTGTTGTAGTTTTTCTGTTTGTTTTGCCCGACCACTGTTGGCTGACAGTTGATTATTGATGAGCGCCAAATTGCGTCTTTGCCATTCGCGCACAACGCACATTTACCACATTTCCTTGGCAGACTGTGGCAAAGAAGTGCGAAATCGCCTTTGCATTCAACTGTTATTGTTTTTGTTGTTATTTGAGTTGTGTCTAGACAAGGCCACGAATGCACAGATAGTGGGTTGAGCGCCACATACAAAAATTTACAATTTATTATAATATTTTTATGAGCAATTCTTAATATTGCCACTTCTTGCACTACGTGAAGGCGACAAGTAGTGCATTGACCACATTTTTTTGGTTGGTTGGTTTTAGATGAGCCAGAAGCCTAAACGACTTTTAAGTGGCCACATAAGCGCAACATTTAGTGAATTATGTGCTAACTTTTATGCGAATATAAATCGGCGTAAATTTATTTCGACACTTATGATGCGCATTAGCGGCACATAAGCGGCTTGGCCGAGGGCTTGGCGCGGCCATAAATGTTGCTGTAATTGCGCACATAAAACGTGAAGGCGCTTGCTGCTCGGCACTTGGCGACAACAGCAACAACACTGCCGTGCCACTGTCACGGCCAATGCCGAACGGATGTCAGCACAGTAAAAGCTTTTGTTGCCAACTTGATGATAATTTCCGCCTTGCCGCTGGCTGTTGGCATTGTTGACTGTAATTTGCGTGCAGAATGCTCGGCAGCGAGAGAAAGAGAGAGTGAGAGAGAGAGCGCATCAAAAAGACATGCACCAAAGACTTTTGGCCAAGTTCTTGTCACAGTCTCGTTGAGCGTCCATGCAAAATGCAGAACATTTGCGACAAAAGACAATGCGAAATCTGCTATAAGCTGATTACGCAGGCGGGCGACACTCACAACGGGACGCAGGAAGATATCAAGGCAAGTCGACACTGCGCTGAAGGCCAAATGCATGACTGGTGACTGTCAGTGCGCTGTCAGTCGGTGCGTGAGTGCGTGTGCTGCTGGCGTCTGATGGCACGATAAGTTGCCTGCTTCCTGTCAGTGTGACTGCGCCCGCTGTGAGTCAGCACTTCCTCATGCGCAGCTGAATTGAAAGCCGTTTTGTGTGCACCATGTGTGACACTATTTGGGATATAAGGAAATTTAAGAGTTTTTCAAAAACGCAGCGCCTGCTGTCAAGTCTTCATAATTATAGTAACGAGCACAAACGTCTGGCATTAGCTGAAATTCAATTAAAGTGTCAGGCACGTGCACGCCAAGTGGAAAATGAATCAATTCGCTGGAAATTGAAAAACCCCCCAGTAAAATACTCGAGTCCCTGGGGCGGCCTATGTTACATTTTGCACATGTCGTACATCACACACACACACACACACACCAACAGATAAACACAATTGTGTATATGTTAGGGATCGCAATTTTTTGCTATTTTGCGATCCCGGGATTTTCGGGATTGAAAAGTCCAATCCCGGGATCCCGGGATTTAATTCCGGAATTAATATAAAAAATTTTTTAAATAAAACAATTTTCCCAAATTGCATAAATACTTGTTTATAGAATATTTACCATAAAAATGGGCACAGTTTTATCACATTTGGGGCAGTTTTAAGATTTTTTATCTTGAATTTAATCACATTTTAATATCACATATCAAAGTTTAACAAAAGTTTAAGTTTTTCATTTAACATTCAACTTCAGTTTGATAACATTTTGTTTTATCCAAAAATGACACATAAATATAACTTATTGATTTGGAACAGATGTATCAGAAAGTGCATATATGCATATTTGATAAAAAAACAATGAAAAAGTTAATTTGTTTCTACTTTTAGTTTTATTTCGATAAAAAAGTTAAGCGTTTTGATTAACTAAAAACTGAGATCTTTAAAGTACAAAGGCAGTAAGTGTTTTGTCCTCTAATCTAGAGCGAAATTAATTGCAAATAAACACTGCTGAAGAGAAACATCCTTTAGATTCAATACTTGTTTGTTGAATACTTAGTAAATATTCATAAGCCTTTTGCAAAAGACGCCCTCTTTCCCCTCCCTCCTCTCTCAAAAAAGGAATTGGGTTTTTGTGCGTTTAAATTTATTTCATTTGAACTTTGAAGCATCTTTTGCAATCCCGAAAATTCCGGGATTAAAATCCTTTAATTGGGATTGGGTTTTTGTGCCTTTAAATTTATTTCATTTGAACTTTGAAGCATCTTTTGCAATCCCGAAATCCCGGGATTAAAGGATTTTAATCTCGGAATTTTTGGGACTGGAAAAAGTCGCGGGATCCCGGATGCGATGCCTAGTATATGTATATGTGTGTGGGTGCGGTTTCTGTAGGCAGCAGCGTGTGCTGCGCTAATGCAATGTAAATCCGCTTTTCATTTGCCAGTGCGTCGAAATGCTTGAAAGTTAAGACTACTCAGCTAATACTTTCATCACATTTATACAACAAGTTGGCGCCTTTTCTTTTACTTATTTGACTCTCTAGAAGAATCAGCAACAATTCTGCGTTTCTTTTTGTATTCTTTCGGCCAAATGCTGCTCACTTTGCTGCCAACTGCAGTCAACATTACTCATACGCAGCGTTGAGCCGACTGGATGCTAGTTTGGTTTGCCGAAACGTGCAACTTTGCTTGTCGACATTTCAACATTTGTGCTCATTGCAGCAACAAAACGTAAATCCCCTAAATGTGCTTAGAAAGGGAAATGTATGAGCGCTTAGATAAGACGACTTGGACACGCTTTCGCGCGATGAGTGAGAGGAGACGATTTGTAGGAGCACAAGTGGCACATTGTAACACAAACCATGTGACACGTTTTGGTTTGGTGCGCCAGAAGGCAAAGTTCAGAGCGGTAAGAAGAAAACGTCAAGTGTGTTATGAGGTTTTTGATGTTAGGTAGGTTGTTAGATAGTTGAGGCTGCCATTAAACTGATATGACTGAGACCATTAAGGACAAACGTTTCATTTACAGATATCATGGCATGTTCACTAAGTTCTAACTAAGTCAGTTAGAGTTGGGGAATTGTTGGAATTGGTCTCAGATTGTCGATCAAGACGTTGACACTTCTATATTCAACGAAACGCAAGACAAGTTGCTATACAGAAAGCAAGCGACAGCTTTTTCGTTTCTTTATTTCCAACTAGTTTTTAAAAAAGTTAAATTATTAACCCTTTCTTTTTGAAGTGTGCACACGATGTTTGAAGTCGCCAAGCCTCTTTATTAGAGTTCTAGAGCTAGTTTGCTTTTGAACAATGTTAGCTTAGAACTCGTAAAATAAATTTGGAGTAACAGAAAAATTATTTAATATTTATGGAAAAATACAAAATTATCACTTTTTGATTTTATTTAACCATTATCAAAGAAACAGGGGTTTGATCTCACGTTCCCAATTCGTAGACTTTAATTAGAACACAAAATTTTCCTGATATCGCTGTAAATTATTGGAAATTATTTTGGGGATAACAGTAAAAGTTTTGTAATTTTCTTTTAATTCACTTCTAAAAATATTAATTTGTTGGTTCCTATTTAAATTAAACCCATAAATCAATCGAAGCTTTTGCTAAAAGATGACCAATAGATGAAATTGCTCTGAGGCAACTTTGGGGTCGAAAGTGTAAAATAGAAGTAACATAAAAGGACTTAGATTCCAAATTCCATAGTATTTCCATATAAAGGTGATCCCATTTAGAACACAAAAATGCAGGAATTTCTTATTTCAATGGAAGTCTTTAACAGAAAATTTCTCCGCTGGCAAAAATACTTTGAATTAGTTACAAAAGTTTTAAAAATTTAAAACGCGGTTTAGTTTTAAGCGGTTTAGCCTTGAGGCAGACCTTTATATTTGAGGGTTAATTTTCATAAGACGTGCGCAGTTCTGGCATTAGTATATTTGCCAAATGTAGTCGAGACAATGGAAGTGTTCCCAGCCTTACGGCACAGAATGTGTTTCATTATTTCTTCCTTGCCTGGATTTTTCCAGCTATGTGAACAAAAGGGAAGGAAGTAAAGATCAAGGCACGGAAATTCTGTGTCAAGGTTCTACTTGCTTTCTCGTTAAAAACTACGGAGCAGAGCTTTAAATTTATATATGTATGAATCTTCCTAGAATAAGAGAAGAAGAAGAATACGAACTATAAAGACATTTAAAGAAAGCAAGTAAAATTTTTGGTAGTAAACTAATGTTACTCATAAGCATTATTTATATACGACTTTCACTTTCATATACAAATATATTTTTAATGACTTTTAGTTTAAAAAAAGTGCATTTGTGATTTTTATAGCCCACTTGAAATGTGAAAAATGAAAAAAAAAATATAATAAAAACTATCACACATTTTTTATGTTGCACATAAAATCCCAAATCTTATCGGCATTCAAAAAACTATTCAACTCGGTTGCATTCTCCTGGGGCATAGCACGTTTGCGAGTCTATGTGTCATGTGTGTGTGTGTGTTTACACTTCAAAGATTTCACGTTTCTGTCGTAAGTGTAATGAAATGCAGGCAAGCAGCTGTAAAAACCGCCATTGCCACCACAACTTGCACCAGCAGCAGCAGCGATTCAACGCCAATTGCCAACTAATATTTACTCACATTTGCAAACACACACACACACTCGCACATTCCTGCTCA
The DNA here is from genome assembly GCA_963971225.1 of Melieria omissa. Taxonomy (NCBI): domain Eukaryota; kingdom Metazoa; phylum Arthropoda; class Insecta; order Diptera; family Ulidiidae; genus Melieria; species Melieria omissa. The sequence goes on from OZ020268.1 coordinate 21,681,260, forward strand.
CACATACTTCTCAATTCGCTTGTGTTTTTTCTTCGTAACCGGCATAAGTCGATAAAGTTCGATGCTAGTTGGCATGGGGTACGAGTTCTGCAACAGCGCACTCGGCGCACTTACCTCATCCTTGGCGACCAGTGTGACCTTCTTCATTGGGGCGCTATTGTTGACAACAACTGTTTCACGCTTCACCGACGGTGTTTTTAGGGCAGATTTCGGTTTCTGTATTTCCACCATACTTTCACTGCTACTTCGACTTTCACTTTGCGCTGACTTTTGAATGCCAATCGACGTGAGCAGCGTTCGCTGCGTTCTCGGCGTTTCGGCTGCTTGTGCTGCCTGTGTTGACGAGGTAGAAGGGTGCTGACGATTGACGCCACAAGGAGCCGTTCCCACGCGGCGGTTGGCGCAAATAAATAAGTAGGTGGTAAAGTGTGCGATAAAAGGTTAACTGCGCGTCACACTCGACACTTGGACAGTTTTGTTTTTCCCCTTTTATTTCTTCGTATCCCTTTTTGTATCGTTTGCCGCGCCCTTTTTTCCGCTCTTTTCACAATGATTTCAGTTCATGTGCTAAGGTTGTTTTGCGCACTTTTTTCGTACTATTTATTGTCTTTTTTTTGGGTTTCTTAAAGTGTAAATTATAAACCAGCGTCAAAATGAGTGAACGCACACTTACACAAAAAATCTCCGTAAATTAGATTTTTTTTGTTTTTATTAAGTTAGTATTGTTGTGTTTGTTGTCGGTTTTTTATCGTAGCACTTAATTTTGTGCCGCTGCTACGTGCACCAAACGGGCCAACATGGCGTATGAGTGATTAAGTTTGGGGCAGTTGTTGTCATTGCAACGTGTTACGTTGTATTTACGCATTCATTTTGTTGTTGTTGCTGTTGTATTTTTGTAACTTTTAATGCGCATTTGCCTTCATTTGCTCATATTTTTTTATATCTCGGATCGTTGTTGTTTTTTTGGTTATATTTGCTGGGCACTGCAAGACGTGTTCAAGCGTTCGTTTACTTGTTTTATTTATTTTCACTGCTACTTGTATTGGCGCAGTTATCAGTTTCCTGTTGTTGCCGTGTATTTAGCTACTGTTATTGTGTTTGCCATTCATGCTCCTTTCAACGTGTGCACAAACACTGCACTTAGCCGTCTGCCGCCAGGCGCCTGTGCGCTGCCACGTTGGTCTTGTTGTGAAAAAAATTACGCAATTTTCATTGTAAGCGCGCGTGCGGAATTCGGTGGAGAGCAGGAAGTGTGCTTTATTGAAATGTAAATTGCATCAAACCAGATTGAGGGGGAGGGGCAAAAGGATGGCGCAGTGCTGAACTGATAACAAAACAAGTGCAGAGCTTTGTCGCTCCTTGTCGAATCCCTTTACGTAGGCAGTCGGCACCTTCATTTATCATATTTAGCGTCTGAATGAATTTATGCAAATCACGCGTGATTCTTGATGATGTCAAAGGGAAGATAAACAACGTCGTTTGTTGTCGGTCGGGATGAACAGATCTACCTGATGAAATATCAGACGGCTTATGGCTAAAGACATCGATGTAAAGTTGCGTATTCAACAGGGTTTCTGCTTAAGTTTGAGTAGACTTCAGAAGAAAGAAGCTAATACAAAGTTGTGTGTTACACAGGATGTCCTTGAGACAATGACAATGAAACTGCAATGAGACAGATAACTCTCTGCTCACTACTTGAGCTATACCCGGATGTCTAAAAGACAGCGAAAAGCTTGCTGAACTTTTCTTGAAGCCATAAGAGTGCCTGTTCTGTATGTTCCCTGCTGCCACCGATGTTCTTATAATAGAAAACAAGATACATACCGACACTGTATTAAAACACAGCAGTTATCATACACTATCACTATCATATAGCTATCACTAGACGCCAAATTATAGGGAGTAGGTTCTGACATCAGAGCCTGGTCCCTAGTCTCGTCTCCTGCGTTATTTGTCGGAATAGTGAAGATGACGAGAAGTAAAAAGAACAACGGCAAACAATCAAAACTTCGTCACATCGGGGTTCTTATGGAGCTTGGCTGCCAGGACACCCGTGATTTGATTTAGTTTGACTCGACTTGACTTGCCTTGAATTGACTTGACTTTATTTGATGTGATTTTATATGATTTGATTTGATTTGATTCGATTCGATTCGATTTGATTTGATTTGATTTGATTTGATTTGATTTGATTTGACTTGATTTGATTTGATTTGATTTGATTTGATTTGATTTGATTTGATTTGATTTGAGTTGATTTGATGTGATGTGAAGTCTGATTTGACTTAACTTTATTTGACTTGATTTTATGTGATTTATTTTGATTTGATTTGATAAGATTTGATTTGATTTGATGTGATGTGGTCTGATGTGATGTGATGTGATTTGATTTGGTTTAATTTGATTTGATTTGATTTGATTTGATTTGATTTGATTTGATTTGATTTGTTTGATTTGATTTGATTTGATTTGATTTGATTTGATTTGATTTGACTTGACTTGACTAGACTTGACTTGATTGGATTTGATTTGAATTGATGTGGTTTCAATTGATGTGATTTGATTTGATTTGATTTGATCTGATGTGATGTGATGTGATGTGATGTGATGTGATGTGATGTGATATGATTTGATTTGATTTGATTTGATTTGATTTGACTTGACTTGACTTGACTTGACTTGACTTGAATTGATTTGATTTGATTTGATTTGATTTGAATTGAATTGAATTGAATTGATGTGATTTGATTTGATTTGATTTGATCTGATTTGATTTGATTTGATTTGATTTGATTTGATTTGGTTTGATGTGATGTGATGTGATGTGATGTGAGATGATGCGGTGCAATGTGATGTAAGCTGATGTGATATGAGGTGATTTGACTTGACTTGAATTGTCTTGAATTGACTTGATTTGATTTGATTTGATTTAATACGATATGATGTGATGTGATATGATGTAATGTGATGTGATTTGGCTTGACTTGAACTATCTTGATTTGACTTGATTTGATTCGATTCAATACGATTTGATTCGATTTGACTTGACTTGACTTCCCTTGACTTGATTTGATTTGATTCGATTGGACTTGAAGATTGATTTGAATAATAAATAACTTCTTTCATCTTTCTAGTTTGATATTTTCTTAAACTTCTTCAATATTCAACTCGAATGACAAAAATTTCCAATTGAAATTCATGCTTAACTTTTTTCACATTTTTGATACTGTCATTGTTTGCAGATACTTGGCAACTCTACCCATAATAACAACACAAACACACTCATGAACGCGACCTGCAACTTGTGCCGCCATATGATTTCAAGGATATGTTTCAAGCGATGCCTTTTACATTGTATTCGTATACAACATAGTAGCAGCTGCTACATTTTGTTGTTGTTGTTGTTGGTACGCGTTAATTTTTTCCTCACATGCTGTATTCAACATTTGAGCTGCCTTTTAGTTCATGTTTCATGTCGCGGCTACACTTTGGTAGGATAACAATAACAATAACAACAACAAAAAAAACAAACACACTGCACAGAAACAAAAACACACATAAACGAACAGCAAACAAACGACGAAAATTGCTACAAGCGTTTATTCAAACCAATTCCATGCAGATGCAAACACACACACATACACACAACGACGACGACAAAATATATGTTCATCTGTGTGCGTGTGTGTGTGTGTATGCCGGAATACACCGAAAAGGAAGTGAAAGATTTCATATGCACAAGAATTTGCGTAAACAAACGCAAATCACAACAAAAAAAACAAGAACAACAACAACAACATAAGCAGCAGCTACAGCACTAACAGCAGGAAGAGAAACAAGTTGAATTATAGCAACAAATGCAGATGACTGACGCGATTAAAGCGCCAGTGATGGAAATGGCAAAGGATAACAGCAGACGACGACAACACTTGTACGGCTGTGTTGGCGTTTGCGTGTGTGTGTATGTGTGGGCGCAAGTGAACGCAGCTGTTTGTATATATTTGCCACATATAAATTCCGACGCACTTCATTCACCGTTCAGCAGCGTTTTGCTTTGTTACGTTTGCTGCTGCTCGAAGAAAAAAGTTAACACGGGCAACAACAATAACAACAACAACACTTTTAATAGTGGCAGAACTGAACGCACTCGCAATATAGCAGCACGAGAACAAAAACAACAGCACAAAATTAGCAGGATTTCTGGAGGATATTTTTAGGATGTGTGCGCTTTATTCGGTCCAACGTTACGCGCGCCAATTCGCAGTTTCGCAGCTTCGATGCGCGTTTTTTCGTTCTTCCGGTCTTTGATTGCTTCCCGTTTTTACCGTCTTTTCAGCAACAAAGCTGAGCAGCAACTGTGCACTTTTAGTGCCACACTCCAGCGGCCAGGTTTGCACGGCCGGTCTCATGGAATTCCTAGCAACGCTGAAGTCTGCTCTCTGCTGTCGCTGGTACAGAATTGCGAAGGTGAACAGTTTTTGGGGAAATTTTCTCTGTTACCTGTTTTTGGGCTTTTTCTCATAGTTTTGATGCATAGTGGAGAGCTTTTGTGTGAAAAGTTTGAAAGCTTTGCATTGTTTTGGCGAAAGTTTTCTGGTTGAACTTGGTGGAAAATTTGTTGGAAGTATGGTGGTTGAAAGTTTACAATTTTCGGAATTTTTGTTTTTACCATAAATATTTTATGGTATGCTTTTCTATTATGGCAAAGGGAAATTTGTACGCGGCCATAAAGCGGCCAAGGGAAAATATTTTAGTGTTTGTGTTTGCGGAAAGCAATCAAGCTTTGTAAATATTTGCATATTTTCAACATACTTTAGGAGTTGAGAGTTTCTTTAGCTTTTTTCGCTGCAGTTTTTGTATTACTGGACTTGGCTTGAATGAATACAACAAGTGGTGGTAAATTTATGAAGGAATGAATTGAATTATGAATGAATGAATTATGAGGTTTTTATAAGGTTTGCCTCATCAAAACTAGCAATGAATTGTTGATGATGGCTAACTGGCATCAAATCAGTATAGATCCAAGACCTTGAGAAGGACAAACCACCTACACCGACCTCTTCTCTATGACTTTTCCCATCAGTGCCCAGCACATAGGCTCGCTAACTCACCGGGGCGTATGAGCAACACTCAAATATATTCTGCTAAAGTCAGCTGAAATGGCTAAACTATAGTCAGTTACTTTATAACACAAATACAAAATTTTCCAAATCAAATAGCAACAACATTTGTCATGATTTCACTGCAACTTGGAGTAAAATTTCAGCAATTAAATTTTGCATCGTGCACAATTGAACAGAAGTTATGCTGCCAGTGCATGTGTGGTGAAATAAACAAAACCGCACGCAAACACGTACTCACTCATTGTCAGCCGCGCACGCATGCATGCAGGCGTTCACACGGTTCAACACACAAACCAACAGGCAAACAAGTAAACAGAGAAAAGTGCAAGCAAACAGCCGACACGCATGTTTTCATAGGAAAGTAAATAAAAAATGCTATTATCCGGCAGGTTGGTTCGTACGATTGTATGTGTGTGTGTGTGTATAAATGAGAATAGAATTACACACACTTACCGCAGCGACTTGAGTGGAAATGGAGAAAACAAAATGTGACAAGCGAATGCATTGTTTGTTGTTGTCAACAGTTTGTGGTTTTACTATGTTGTGGGACTCTCTGTTGCACTTGAAGCAAATGCAATATTCAGTTTACGCTGCAATAATTATAGACAATAAAAATTGTAATGCTTGTTGCATTAGGTTGCAGCGATATGTGCAATACTCATTTACACGCACACACACACACACAGAAAGTGATTATCATAAGGAATTGAGTAAGTGTTACTGTTGCCTGTCGTATGAGCTCCAAGCAAGGGGAGGACTGAAAGTGTTGTTGAACATTGTTGTCCAGTTGAGGGGAATTAGCGCAATAATCGTTGGTGGATAAGTGGGTATTTGAATTACTAACTACAGATCCTCAGTGGTCACACAAGAAATATGCTTGAACCAAAACAAGTCAACAACAACTTAACCGATTAATCTAACCAACACAAGGCTAAGTCTTATGGAGGCCCTATGCTCCAGAGAAAAGTGAACAAGGAACAAACAAAAAAAATAAAAGAAGTCCATCAACCAGTTTTAGGAGCTCCCAGGAGTTATAGTGTAATGGGTTCGTATGGATGATATCTACTGAAGGTGGACCAGTGAAAGGGTCTGTATTTTTTTGTGCTTCCCTGGTTCACTGCTCTCTGGAGCATAGGGCCTCCACACGACTTTGCTTTGTATTGGTTACATTAATCGGTTGTGTTTTTCTGCCTTGTAGTCCTAAGTGATGGGGCTGCCACCTATCGCCGCTTAGAAATGACGCCTCTGATGTTATGAGCTACTGTTCATAGCGGCATCTGTTGTGTAAAGGAGGATGGTTTTGGACTTCGCTAAGATCGGTTGGGTGCGCCGTTGCCCGCTTCCTGTTGCTGGTGCACCGTGCAGCTTTATATTTGCTTTTTTTTTACTAATTTAGCTCATTATTGCGCGTAATATTGCATGGGAGTGAGTGGGAAAGGTTTATTTGAGGTTAGGATTTTTTTCTAGGGAATATTTCGAGGTAGGTAGGAGTCGAACCCACAACCTCTGGGATGATAAGCTGGTGCACTCACGCTATGCGGGAAGGGAAGGTTAAGTTAGGATAAAGTGGCTAGAAGTGCAAGACATGATCTTTTATTGGGAGTACAAATTAGTTTGGTCCCTTTTCAAAAGATGCGCTTGGTTATTGTGAATGGTTTATAGTGATACATAGTTAGATATCTGTTCAAAGTATTCTTTCAGTTACATTTTGAGTTTATTAAAAAGTCTTATTTGTTTGCTGTGTTCAATATATCCAACTTTGTGTTAATTATCAGCATTTGCGGGAAGTTTCGGTTTTCTGTTAAGTAAGAAAAATGCAGCTGAAGCATATCAAATGCTTGTGAAAGTTTATGGTCACAAAGCAATAAGTGACAAATTATTTAGAGACGAAAGACGTTTATAAGATCGTGACAGGTGACGAATCATGGATATATGCGTATGAGCCCGAAACAAATCAGCAATCGACCGTGTGGGTCTTCCAAGACGAGCCAAATCCAACAAAATTTGTTCGGACACGCAGCACATCGAAGAAAATGGTCACTTGTTTCTTCGGAAAAACTGGTCATGTGGCTACTGTGCCGTTAGAGCAACGTGGAACGGTCAATTCTGAGTGGTACACAAAAATTTATGGGACAGAAATGTTCAATGAAATACGGAAAAACAACCGCTGATGCCGAATCATTCTTCACCAGGACATTGCGCGCACTCACATTTTCATCGCCAGAAGATGCTGCTGAAGCATTCAAAACCATGTTTTGGAGGTGTCTCAATCGGAGTGGAAAAAGTGCTTCGACAATTGGTTTGAGTGCATTCAAAAGTGCATAAATCTTCAAAGCGAATACCTTGAAAAGCAATACAGCCATTTTTGATGATAACAAAATGCATTTTCATCCTTTTGAAAAAATATAAAAAGTAGCCCTCGTAATAAGTTATAAATTTAATAATCCGAAAAAAGATTCATATTTATCATTTATGAAATGTGTTTTTTGTTCACATTATACAAAAAATACCTAAAGGTAGAACCGTTGTCAAATTGTTTGACACTAAACGTATTTATTGACGTTTTCCGCACTCGTAAAAAGCTTGAGTGGTGATGCCACTTCGACGAAATATTATATTAAAGATGTTTTAGGTTCTTAGAATTTTATGATCTTTTTAAAAATAAACACGTAATAGACCTTTCATTGTGACTAATATATTTTGGGCGAAAGTATAAAAATGTTAATGCGAATTCAACAGCAAATAATTCATTGCAGTATTAAAAAAAGGTTCAATAGATTTTCTAACAGCAGTACCGTAGCACATTTGCAAAGGAGAGCGCCAACAAATCGATTAGAGTCAGATGCGCAATATGGTGGTTGAGAAGAAGCATTGGCTCTATCTTTATTTTTTGTATCATGTCTAAGGGAAAGAACCTTAAATTTGATCCAATCTGTCAAATAAAGCCAATTTCATGAATATGAAAAAAATTTTCTGTATTTTATTTCAACTTAAAGTTCTTGGCTTCTGAAAAAAAAAATCTTTAAGCTATATAATTGATTTGTTGCATATCCACAATGTCGAAGTTTATTTTGAAACACTCTCACTTGTTGTGATTCCATACATCTGTGCAATGATTGAGTGCTGAAGTGCTGTTGGCCTTCCATGTACAGCAACTGTTGGCTGGGCAAAAGTGGCACAAATCAGTAACAATGGCAAATTGCCAAATCGTGTGTGTGTGGGCATTTGCCAGCCACACACATACACATGTATATATATACATATTTCAGTTATATATCAAAAGTTTGTATGTTGAATGAAATACAGAACTTTATCAACTAATTGAAATTGTGCAGTAAAAGTACGGAAAGCTTAATTAAAGTGCACAGCTTGCTGAATTTCTTAGGCAATGTACTTAAGTGGTTTGAGTGTATGTGTCAACTAACTAAGTTTCGACACTTTGTGTATTACTTTGTATTTAAGGAGAAGTACTAAGTAAGTAAGAAGTACTTTTGGGTACAATACCCTAAGAAACTATGTTTGCCACTCAACATTTTTGTAGCAAATAGCAGGTCAAAGTATCTTCAGTATCTTCTGTCAAGTGTCTGACATTGTTAAATCTTGGCGAAAGACTTTTCTGTAGTTCCCTGTAGTATGTTCGCGTTAATTTCTGCATGACCTTCCATATTTTACTGTCTCTGAGTAGAGATCGTTTCAGAAATTACTCTCATAACTTTCAGTGGCTTCCCAGCAGTGATATTTTCATTACCAGCTGTTGCTTTAAAGCGACTGCGAGTATTCTTTACAGCCACAGACACTCGACACGGGTAGT